>CM029626.1:16968427-18216493 GCA_017311315.1 Dendrocalamus latiflorus | reverse complement strand
GCCTAAAGCAAAACAACCTCTCTCAAAGGCCATTTTGACTAAAGCAAAAAACCCTAACAACCCTCAAGCTCTAGAAATCCATGCATACAACCAGGAACCTTCTCCTATTTATAGCCTTTGGCTAACGGGTCTCCAACCCATTTTGCCCGCTAAATCCCCGAACGGAACCACTTCCACTTATGCAGCTTTGCGCTTTTACCGAAACGCCCCTCCTGCACTTTCCGGGAAGCTTCCGCGTTCCTTGTCATCCAAGCCTCGCAACCACCTCGAGTCTCCGCCGTCTTCGACACATCCAACCGTTCTGACCTCGACACCGCCTGTGCCTAGTCCGATCACCCCGTGCGTCACTACGACTCCGCCTCGACGTCCTGCAGCCATCACAGACAAGAAACATATTACATAGCACAGCTTGACATGATATAATCATAATTGCATTAACAAACACATTAAGCATGAAATTGCCCAAACCTGTCAAATCAAAACAATATGCAACCTAAGCACTTTGACCAGGTTTGACCAAGTCCAATCGAAGTCGATTGCACCACGCAACGACATGGTCCGAACCACGCAACCAAACCCGACTTTTTCTAAAACAGATGTCAATTACTCATCACACACATGGGGTTACATCGACATGGTCTCTCAATCTCCCCCTTGATGAGTATATTGACAAACCCAGAAAAAGCGTAAAGTTGAGTTTGAAAACAAACAAGAGTCAAACATAGTCCAAAAGAAACCAAAGAAGCTTATGACCATGTCAACAAAAGGAACACTAGAGGAACAAAAGAAAGAGCATATTGTTCTCCAAGGCTCTACAAAGTTCCGAAATGGCTTTTTCTCCGCTATTCTCCCCCTTTTGGCAATAAAATCATCAAGGAGCAAGGAAGAGACAACAATTATGAGAATGGATGGAATGGCTGAAATTTATTCAATCTAAGCATTTAGAGCCATGAAGATTATCCAAAAATGACCGTGGATTATTACATCAAGCCATAACCAATAAGAATGCTAACAAGATCATGACAAAACATGTATACTCAAGCTAAGCCAAATAAGTCACAATCTGAATTTTAGTCAAAGTCCTTAGCATGTCAAGTCAACCATGAATATAGTCTAGCTAGAGGTATCCAAAGATGATGTAGGCCATGTCAATGAGCTAAGTGGAACCAAAAAGCTAGTATTGAGTCAAATTAGAGTGCTACAAGTTCAAGAATGAGACATTTGTTAAAGTACTTGAAAGTCTTGTAATTTTAGCAAATTGAGCACAATTGACATGTTTTTCTTTATAAATCTCATGATTGTTTCCAGTTAGATTTTTTGTTTCATCATGTGCTAGATCTCAAGCCTTATGCGACCACTCCAAGCAAGAAGCTTAAGAAGATGATCTTAGTCAACCAAAACTCCCCCTGAGTTCATACCTAGTGCAATGGCAAGCCGTCTCATGAGAAAGAATTGGTTATATCTGTTTTTTTCGCACAAAAGAGATCTTTTTGCATTTTTATGAACATAAAACTTGTACTAACTCATGTTTCATCAAGGAACTAACATAGCTCAATCTAAAACTCAAGTGTAGATTCAAGACTCAACTCAGCCTATTTGACATGGCATGAATCATAAAAGATAACTAAAGAAAGGCTAGTCTCAAGAGCTAACATGACATGAATTAGTTCAAGTTGAGCATTTTAATCAACCTATCATGGTAAAGACTTGACTACACATATAAAGTCATGATATATCTAGCAAATGAGCATAGATCCTAGCAAGTTGTAATTCATTGTAAATATGTCATATCAGGATAATAATCAAGGCTCCATGTAATTATATTACAATGCAGAATGAAATGCAGAAAATCCAGCTCCCCCTCAACATGAGATGCAACTTTAGTTCAAGTTGAGTTATGACAATATTAAGATCTAGAAGCTCCCAAATGAACTCCCCCTGAACCAAAGCAATAAAAACGAGAAGCTGGCAAGAAAATCAGAAAAGGCAGTCCTTAAAGCATAGTTTAGATATAGAGGATACTATGGCTCAGACAGACTCTCATCTACCCCATATGACTCTAGGACTATTAACTGATCATCTAACACACTAAGGAGCAAACACGTACCCCGTCTACCCGAGGGTGGCCCAACCCTCGCTAGAACCTATAAGAAGTGAGTGAGCTCAACCTAGTGAGAAGAGAAACAGCTAATAAGCACCATCCTAGAATCACAAGATGAGAGGAAGAAGTCTAAGCAGCTAGGCAAGAGAACCACTCTAATCTATGCTAGAAGGACTATCCCAATGCACCCGCATGCAATGCAACAGAAAGGAGTAAGAGCATAACAAACATGATAAAGCATGAAGCACAAAACTCCCCTTACAACAGTCCATAAGGACAAACCACCCCAAGCTCTCCCCACAGAGCTGAAAACCTAGAGCTATCCAAAGGCTTGGTAAAGATATCAGCCAACTGGTGGTCACTCTCCATAAACTGGAGCACTATATCACCCTTCTCCACATGGTCTCTAAGGAAGTGATATCTAATATCAATATGCTTGGTCCGGGAGTGATGCACTGGATTCTTAGCAATGTTAATCGTAGAAGTGTTATCACAAAGGAGTGGAACACTGTCAATAACTAACCCAAAGTCCCACAGGGTCGAGACCATCCAAAGTACCTGGCTGCAGCAACTGGCAGCAGCAACGTGCTCGGCCTCTGCGGTGGACTGTGCAACACCGGACTACTTCCTAGAAGACCAAGAAATGAGAGAAGTGACAATGAATTGGCAGGTGCCCGAAGTGCTCTTCCTATCTATCCTACAGCCAGCAAAGTCTGCATCCGAGTAGGCTCTCGAGGAAAGACATGACGAGGAAGAGTACCAGATACCATAGTCAATGGTAGCTCGAAGGTACCGAAAGATGCGTTTCACCGCCTGGTTGTGAGATACGCGAGGAGAATCCTGAAACCGAGCACAAAGACACACAACAAAGTGTATGTCTGGTCTCGAGGCAGTGAGGTACAAGAGGGAGCCAATCATGCTGCGATACTCCTTCTGATCAACTGGCTCGCCGTCCTCATCTGGGTCAAGAGAGGCTGTGGACGCCATGGGAGTTGACACGGGCTTACCATCACTCATGTCAAAGTGTCTCAGGAGGTCACGAGTGTACTTGCCCTGATGCAAGAAAGTACCCTCCCGAGTCTGCTTGATCTGGAAGCCAAGGAAGAAGGTCAACTCACCCATCATACTCATCTCAAACTCGGTGCTCATGACATCCGAGAACTGTGAAAAAAGAGTATGAGAAGAGCCGCCAAAGATGATGTCATCCACATAAATCTGGACAAGCAGTAGGTCAGTGTCATGCCTACGAATGAACAAGGTCTTATCCACTTTACCCATCTCAAAACCATGACTCAACAGATAGGACTTAAACCTCTCATACCAAGCTCTAGGGGCCTGCTTAAGTCCATACAAGGCTTTGGAAAGCTTGTAGGCATGATTTGGGTATTTGGGGTTCTCAAAACCTTTAGAGAATGCAACAAGATACACAGGAATGCACAAGAGATGAACTCCCCCTAGAGAAGGCAAATTGAGAAGAACCAGGAAATTTGGCACAAAATCCAGAAAGAGAGGGTTCTAACTCAAGGAGGTGATTCCTAAACACACCCTATCCACATGGTCTCTAGCCTGTAACCTCATACCACGGAGCAAAAGCACACTATGTCAATGCACAAGACTCTAGTGGCCAAGAAGAAAGTTCAAACTAGGTAGAAGAGAAACCTAGAGAACCATAGCCCAAACTAGGTAGTAAATAATTCTAGAGAACCATTTGAAAGAGAAGTGTGAATGAGACAACATCACCTAGAGTTGGCTCCTACCTAACCAATCGGACCCTTCCTACCACTAGAATAAATAACCAATGCAAAGTCAAGTGATGGGAAGCAACATACTAAAGATCACAAGGGAGCAAACCTTTCTCACGGTTGCTCGGTAGGGAGTCGTGATCGCAGACCTGATCGAGTATGAGTGTTGCCTTGGCCGAGGTCGAATACGAGTCCAGGACATGGTCGTAGGTGAGTCCTGGCCGCGGTCGTTGATGTGTCCAGACCTCGGTGGAGTGGTCAAAGTCGTGTCCAGGTCATGGTCGTAGTCGAGACCGTGATGTAGTCGCTTCGAATTCGACCGAGAGTCTAGACCGCGCTCGTAGTTGCTATGATGTAGTCGTAAAGACCAAGGAGCGGTCATAAAGGCTGTACCAGTCTCCCCCTCATTCGCAGCCTACAGGTTAAACACAGGAACGACTGGTGTCCTAGTACTGGGGTAAATGATATTCAACATGGAACCAGTACTGTGACAAATGACAACAATAGTAGCAACACAAGTACTAATGACAAAGAACATACGAGAACACACTCCCACACAAGCTCAATCTAGCCCTCATCAAAAGCATCTAGAACACCAAGCCTAGTGCCACCTAATACTTAGAAAAAGCTTGTGACCTATCCACAGTTTTCATGAAGTCTAAGCAAAAGTACCGTCTAAAGCTACCAAGATGTCATACAGTTTATTTCATGCCACAAATGAAAAACATCAAGGTATACATGCATCTCAGTGAATCACAACCATACACATAGCAGGTGACAAGAAAGAGTGACAGAAGCATATGCTAGTATGGATATAAGCATGTACACAAGTAAAGATAAGAAGGCATGAATAAACATAGCATCATGTCATAGAAAACTCTCCGAGATATTAATCAAGCTCATAATGTCCATACTCAAGCATACATCATGACAAAACAAAATCATAGAAAAGTATGCTAACATGGATAAATAATGGTGAATGGACATAAGGAGCAAGATGTAATCAATAAACCATGATAGATACTACAAGGCACAGGGTCATGATGATACTTGACTTCTAAAACATACATTCTATTTATGCTCATGAAGTCAAGTCAAAGCTTAAGCATCCAATTAATTAACACATATATCATGATACAATGATACCTAAGCAACATACACATCTAAGCATGACGAGAAGACATCAAGAGTAAAACATGCCAATATGGTACAAGTGAGCACAAGAACACAACACGCCAATTATGACTAACACTTGAATATAAGGGCGTGAGGGTATAGAATAGCTCACAAAGTAGGTGGAGACGCAACCGGTGAAAGCATATGCCTCTTGAAGGCCATGAAGTGGTGAACCAACAAGTGTTCTAATCATGTGATGAAGAAAAAGACTAGAACCTAATCGAATACATGTTCACCATCCCGCATCTTGACGCCTACAAGAATAATGTATCGAGTCTTAGATCCCGAAGGGTTAGTAAGCATGTACTTGGGAACCCAAGACTTGACACACAGCCACTCAGCAGAAAAGAGTGGTCGATGCCTGCTATGACTACGGTCAACAAAAAATGAGCATCACCGTAGCACGAGAGGCATAGTCTTGAATGATTATAGCCGAGAGACGTGGTCGTATGAAGCTACGACTACATCCGAGAAGCCGAAGCTGTGATCGTAAGGCATTACGACTACAGTGACGACACAGCAAAGGAACTTGGCTTTACTAATCCAAACTCTAGCAAAATCAAGCTCCTCTACACATGCATGGTGAGTCAAAAAATTTTAATTTCTCATTTTCAAATTTTAACAAGCAATTAGAGAAATTAAATTTATGCCATCTACAGAACTAGACTCACAACCTACACATGATAAATGAGATTTCCACCTAGCAAAAACAATCTAGCAATTTATCATCTAGGCATCTCACATTCTCCCTAAGAGCAAGTACATTCATCTTGGACAAGGCCAAGGTCACAATGAGGTTTTACCTTGCTCAAGATGAGTTAGTGCTTGTCCTTCTTATCATCATCATCCGTGTGTTCTTTCAAAACTTTCTCGATCCTGGCACTAGAACAACCAAGAAAAGAACCAACCAAAACATTAAAGAGACTCACACCTTCTCCTCGCCGTAGGTGCGCACCTCGTTTAGGTGAACGAGGTCCACCATTTGAGAAACAACGGAAATCCTTGCTTGGGACAGCACGCGGACAAAGATTAAAATCAAAAGAAACAAGTCCGTGATGTCAAAACTGTCCATCCTTCTCACAAAATGAGCAATGGTGCAAGTGTCTACTACGAGACATGATCCAAAAGCCCCATCCTTGCTCAGAAAGAGAAATCCCTTGGACCAGCCGAGAAGAGCCGACAAGAAATGCACTAGCCAAAAATAGAAGCAACTAAGCAAAAGGCACAAGTGCAATCAACAATAGAACTATGCTCAAGGAAAGATCCACCTCTTAAAATGAAAGAGGTGACAAAGTCTCAGGATGCAGTGCTTGTATCATTGCACTCCTCTCCTCAAAGAATTTTCACCATCTCAGAAAGTATGACAATATAAGCTAGAGATGAGAATGCATGAGTTTAAAGATTGTCCTCTAACCAAAATCAGCCTCTTGTCGCAAAAGGACATCATTGGCAAAAACACCCCAACAAGATGCAAAGAGAAGCTCACAAGGATCCCTACTAGTTGCCATGCTCAAGATCGGTTAAGATCAAATTCAGAGCCAACCTTGCTCTCATACCAATTGTTGGATCGAAATCGGCAACAGAGGGGGGGTGAATGTTGCTCAAATAAAAATTCGCCCAAAAGTACTCACAAAAACTTCTTCTCCGATAGCAATTTGACACTATGAAGAAGAAGTAACTTATTGGAGACTCAAGCACCCAGAGTAGGGAAGAAACAATGAGTACACGGGAGAGGAAAGAGAACACAAAACCAAAACCTGCAGAGGGCTGGTCAGACCGCCTGCAGTAGGCCTGTCAGACCGCCTGCAGTAGGCCGGTCAGACCGCCTACCATTACCCGGTCAGACCGCCGATTCAATGCCGGTCAGACCGCCCGTAGTGTGCCGGTTTGATCGGCTTGCAAGAACCGGTCTGACCGGTCCCCTGATCCCAGACCAACCCGAAAAGCAGACTGAAAACTGGAAGCATGAAAAATATTTCAGATCTTTAAAAACTGAGAAATTGAAGGATTGCTCCCAATCTTTTCAGCCAAAAGCAGCACAACAACAACCTAAATATCAAGAGGGTCTTGGGATTTGCTCCCAACTCAAGATCG
Organism: Dendrocalamus latiflorus; assembly: GCA_017311315.1. Lineage (NCBI taxonomy): Eukaryota > Viridiplantae > Streptophyta > Magnoliopsida > Poales > Poaceae > Dendrocalamus > Dendrocalamus latiflorus. Next base: position 18,209,380 of record CM029626.1, on the reverse strand, counting down.
AGATTTTCAGATTTGAGCCAAAATCTGAAAAATTACAGAGAGTTGCACCAAAATCCAAATTGCTCTCTAATCTTTGAACCTTAGACCAAGAAACTTTGCAGAAAGATTAGCAAAAGACGTAGCACTTAAAGGACCAAATCTTAGGGCATCTCATGAAGAGAAACAAAATCCACATCAAACCCTAGAAATGATAAGCAAAGAATGAACAGGGCACGGGGTGAAAAGAAATTCGATTCTTCCGATTCAATCATTTTGCTCTTGGAACTAGCTGACCAATGGGTCTAGAAATCCAATTCCGTCACAGAGCAATCCATTTTGCACAATCTCATCAAGAAATAAACCCAAATCACAAGAACTCAGAAATCACACAGAGAGCACATCGAGAGATAAAACAGACAGAGAAGCAAGAGCTCAAATGACTTCTTGAAAGCATTCATTTCCATAAACACAAGATCACAAAGGAGTCCCCATACGCAATTGGATACAAGAGGAATGATTACATAGGCATCAACTCATCCTCTCCCTCTCTCAAGTCTCAAGAAACCCACGAACACACATGCTTGAGAGGAGACACAGAGAACCTACGGGAGACCAACTTCTGCTCTCTCAACCACTAAAGCCTAAAGCAAAACAACCTCTTCCAAAGGCCATTTTGACTAAAGCAAAACCATAACAACCCGACAAGCTCTAGAATCCATGGATACAACCAGGAACCCTCTCCTATTTATAGCCATTGGCTAACGGGTCTCCAACCCGTTATGCCTGCTAAATCCCGAACGGAACTGCTTCCACTTGTGCAGCTTTGCGCTTTTACCGAAACGCCCTCCTGCACCTTCCGGGAAGCTTCCGCGTTCCTTGTCATCCAAGCCTCACAACCACCTCAAGTCTCCGCAGTCTTCGACACATCCGACCGTTCTGACCTCGACACCGCCTGTGCCTAGTCCGGTCACCCTGTGCCTCGCCACGACTAAGCCTCGACGTCCTACAGCCATCACAGACAAGAAACACATCACATAGCACCGCTCGACATGATATAATCATAATTGCATTAACGAACACATTAAGCATTAAATAGCCCAAACCTGTCAAATCAAAAGAATATGCAACCTAAGCATTTTGACCAGGTTTGACCAAGTCCGACCAAAGTCGATTGCACCACGCAACGATATGGTCCGAACCACACAACCAAACTCGACTTTTCTAAAACAGATGTCAATTACTCATCACACACATGGGGTTACATCCACATGGTCTCTCAAATGTACTTACCTATCGAGTATTTTGGTGATAGCTGTGTACTTGGATTTGTTCTTAATTAGAGAATCAAGGTATATAGCCTTGTTCCATTTTGGTATAATTACAATTAAAATTCAATGGAAGTGCTCATTGTATGGCATAAGAACAAATTCCTTATCGCGGTTAGCCAGTAGTGTTGATGTAATATAGCTCTCGACGAAGGATGCATTCTCGTTGGTGGTATCAATGGCGACCAAGCGTGGGTCCAGGAAACTAATTGGTAATTTCAATGATCTAGCTTGGGTCAGCATGAATATATATATACACACACACACACACACACACAGAAAAGTAACAAATTATGTATGACATATATCGGTATTATATGAACAGAGATTGTGATTGTATAGACTTACAGCGTCTCGCATCGAACAAGTGAGACGTCGAGAGCGTTGAGCGTGAAAAGATCAAATATATCCTCAAAGGTCACCGCGAAGACACAATCCTGAAATTCGTGCTGGAAATGATCCCGACTGAATTTGACAGTGATACCTGAGCGCTGTTCTGCCTCTGGCTTATTGGACTATTCCATATACCAAGCGTGTAATGTTTGGCAACCAAGTCCTAAGGTTACGAGGTGCTCTTCCGGGATTATCATCGGCTCGCCTAGCATGAATTTGCGGGCCAATGATAGGTACGGAATATCATCATCATCCTTTGTCTTTGATTTGCCCTTGCCACTGCCTCGACTGTAGGTCAACTTTATGGTAGTCGACTATAATGGTAGCACCGGTGCAAGTTGCTTTGGCGAGAATAGCACCCGTGGAGATAGCACCGGTGCAGGTAGCACTGGTTCGCACTACCCTTGTGGAGATAGCACCAGTACATTTAACTCTGGTTCGCACTGCCCTTCTGGTCAGACCACCGGTGAAGAAGCCTCCAGGGAGATGTCGCTTTTGGGCCACTGGATGAATGTTCCAATGGCCTTCCCTAGAGTCACGATCTCGTCGTTGGGGGGCTTCAGTAGCGGGACGACCTCAAAATTGACATGCACACCATCCACATTAACTTTTGCGTAGCCTGGCGCTAAAGCTTGATGGTGCACCATGGCCCCGATAGTAGACGGATCTGCCTGGCCCCAAGCAGCGTACAAGGTAACGGAGGCATATCTCACTTGGAGCCTGCACTTCGTAGGCTCCTACATAACGATACAAAATTAGCTACTCCAATAGGTCTATCAATGGAGCAAGCATTCGAGAGATAATAATTATTACCTGGATGTCGTCCATAGGAAATCTGGCCTGGCTTTCCGTCGGATTGGACGCGCAACTACTCGGACGGTTGGGCGGGCTAGCTAGCACAGGAGCGGCGGCGGCGGCCTGCTGACTTTCTGTATGTTTCCGCACCTCATCTCTGACATAATCAGCCAGCTCATCTCTTAGCTCTTCTCTAAGAGATGCCTTGATCTCTTATCGTGGCCGCTCCTCACGCTCGGCTTTGGTTCTCTTCCTACGCCGATACATTTCGGAGTCATCTTGGAAACCATGTTTCCAAGGAACGTAAAGCCCAAGGCCTCACGTACGGCCCGGGTGCTCCTTGTTTCCCAGGGCCGCGGAGAGTATATCTTTCTCCCTTGTTCCCTGAAATGATCCCTGGGAAGATTCAACACTCAGTGCTTCCTGCAAGAGCACGATATGTTATTTCACTTCGTACGAAGTTGTGGAGTAATTACATGCTACGTAGTTCGATCGATATCTTACCAGGCGCTGCGACACTTGCTGGTCTGTAGGGTTTTGAAAGGAGACGTCCCCCGATGTAGTTGTAGATGACCTTACTCTAATCCAATTTCGAGCGCGGTCATCCGGGATATTGGCAAATGGCGGGGCGGTGTCCTCCAGGGCTGCCAGTTCGTCCTCCCTCCTCCACTGTTGGATTTTACCCGCATACCCAGCTGTGCCAAGTCTGTGGAGGTGTGTGTTTTTTGCCTGGAGGGCCTTGTGCGCCGCATTTATACTTTTGAAATCTTCAGTCGTCTTCATCGCCTTGAACTCTTCCCATTGTGGTTCCAGAAATGGGTATTTATGAAAGGGCGTTTCGTCCTTCTCCACGTAGACCTTGACAAGCGTGCTCTTGAAGCTCTTCCATGCTTTGCACGCCGCTAGCAAGGCTTGTCGTTGCACGGCGTCTTGGTGTTCTTCTGGGATCTCGAACGATGCCAAAATTTCTGTCAGCAGCTCACGTTTCTGAGTCTCAGGCACGCTCTTCCACAAATCGAATGTGATCTCAATTCGTTCTCGTGCAACTATTCCGATCATTGTTCTCCATGCGCCTACTGCTTTGCGAGGAAGGACAGGGGTCCCAGATCCATCAACCTCTGTGATGGTAAATCGGCCTTCAAGCTTTTTCGATAGCCTTCTTCCTTGGCGTCTTGATTTTGGAGGGGACACAACCGGCGATGATGTTGAAGAATGCGCGGATGACATGTTGGCCTTCTCATATATACGTAAATAGTGCGGTATAAGCACATACTTAAAATTTAATTCCAATATATGTATACATATATTCAAGTATACATATACATATCTATGTTCATTAGCAACATATATATACATATGCATATACATAAAACATATATATACATATACATAAAACATATATATACATCAAGACACACTAATGATTATAAACAATGTCCACTGAATGCTACCATTGCAGTGCATAGATCAGTGTAAACACCAGATTTTCTTCATATCAAGCACATAGCTAACTGCGGTAAAGTACTAACACTATTTCACAAAGTACTAACACATTAATCATCACATGCTTTTGCCCAAGAACCAAAATAGACTAGTAAGGACATAAAAAATACTACACATGGCAGTGATGACACCTAAAGCTCGCAGCAACCCAACTAGGAGTACAGAGGAGGGCTTGGTACCTTAGGCGCAAGTACGGCGAGGCAAGCGAAGGCGATGGAGGACGTCGATAGGCTCGGGGGGACGGAGGCGGCCGGCGACGGGCCCGAGGGAGGAGGAGGGCGACGGCGGTGACGGAGGTGCGAGGAGGCAGTGGCGACGGCGGCAGCGACGGAGGTGCGAGCAGGCAGCGGCGACGGTGGCAGCGACGGAGGTGCGAGGTGGTAGCGGCGACGGCGGCGTAGACGGAGGTCCGAGGAGATAGATAGGGAGAGTAGCGAGAGATTTAGATCGATCTACAACTGCAGCATACGCACAAAACCCTAGCCAGAGGGTATTTATAGGGAGGCTTATTACAGACGGTTCTATTTTAGAACCGTCTGTGATATAGTTATCACAGACGGTTCTAAACTTAGAACCGTCTGTGGTAATAAATATCACAAACGGTTCTTAACATAGAACTGTCTGTGATAGTTATACTATCACAGACGGTTCTTAACTTAGAACCGTCTGTGATAACTATATCACAGACGGTTCTAAGTTTTGAACCGTCTGCGATAAGCCTTCCCCAGCTGTACTTATTAATATAAATGCACCAACCAGCATTCAATAATATAAACACCAACCAGCATTCAAGAAGACCTCACACAGTGTATTTCTTTACAACAGCTGGGTGTATTTCTTTACAACAGTCCAATGAACATAGAGATACATTTGTATGACTCATTCTCAAAATTCACCTATATATCACACATTTTCACATATACATCATAGTGTATTTCTTTAGAACAGCTGGGTGTATTTCTTTACAACAGCCCAATGAACATAGAGATACATTTGTATGACTTATTATCAAAATTCACCTATATATCACACATTTTCACATATACATCACATACATACATAGTTATATACATAAATGCAAATGCCCACATATATGTCACACATTGTCATTCCACTTGCTTATTTCCTTTAAAAATTAGCCCTTTATGATGATCAATGCGTACGTAACTAGTTTCATCATGTTGTTTGGTTGAGTCTGAGCCATACAATCGACACAAAACTCAATGACATCTTCGCTTGCATAACCTTCGATGATGCTACCCTCTGGCCGAGATCGATTCCGTACGTAGGACTTGAGAATTCCCATGAACCTCTCAAATGGGTACATGCTACGTAGGAATACGGGCCCGCACATTTTTATCTCCCACACAGTGTGAACAATGAGATGGACCATGATATCGAAAAACGAAGGAGGGAAATATATTTCAAGATGACATAGAGTCATCACCACCTCGTCCTGCAGAGCATCTAGTCCTTCGGGATCGATGACCTTCTGAGCAATTGTGTTAAAGAAATAACGTAACCTCATGATTGTCTCTCGGACTTTGAATGATAAAATATTTCTAATTGCAATAGGGAGCATCTGTGTCATCAGCACATGACAATCATGAGACTCCATGCCATTTAACTTCAAATCTTGCATCAAAACAAGTTTCTTCATGTTGCCGGAGTAACCAGACAGAACTTTGACACCATGCAAGCACTGGCACAGTTCTGTTTTCTCGGCCTTGGACGGAGTGTAACATGCAGGGGGAAGGTGTTAGTGATATGCCCTAGAGGCAACATGGAGATGTTGTATATATCACATACTATGTTAATGATACATTACTTTGTTCCTTGAAATAGACATTATCATTATTGATCAATGAGTATGTGACTTATTCATGAGACTCTTAATGCCAAAATGTTGCTATTTCTAAGTGATCCCTGATCATGTATTATATGAGGAACAAATATGATTCAAAGATCAGCATATGTATTGATTGATGATCATGTCTCATGGATCATGGTATGGTGATACCAAATCAATAATATGGACATGTGTTAGTGAACATATGTTGGATAGACCCGCCATGAGACACTGCAGAGATTCCATGTGTCATCAGTTGGTCTCAAGTAGTGTTTATGTAGAATCTTTAGACTTGAGATCATCATGGTTCCCAACATGCGTAGTAGCTTATTTTGGGACTACTAAACACTACTCCGTAACTGGGTAGTTATAAAAGTAGTCTTCGGGTTTGCCATGAAACATGTAGTGGGATGTGAATGGTCAAGATAGAATTTGCCCCTCCTTATGGGAGAGATGTCTCTGGGCCCCTCGATGTAATGGATTATGAAAGTGCATGGCCATGCCAACGTGATTGAGGAGTCAAACACAAGTTTATAATCCATCACGGAATTGAGAGAGTGATTGAGCTATTAAGAGGATGACACATGTCTCGCCTTGAGCTCAATCTATACATGAGAACATTACAGATTCAGCCAATATGATCTTTACGTATACTTTGGGGTTAATATGTCTTATGTAACATCCTGATTCTCAGAGCCTTTTTGAAGCTTTTAAAATAAAATTCACCATTTTGATTTTTCTGGAATTAATTAAAACTTAATTGGAATTTTCATTAATTAAAAAGATTTAATATGATTAAATTAAACATTAACATTTTCCAAAAGTATTTTATTTGTGTTCCTTGTGTCTCAAGGAATTTTTCTGTATTTTCTTGAATTTTTTTGGAGTTTGTTTGAGCTCAATTTTAAATTTCAAAAAAAAAGAAAGAGGAGAGAGAATGAACAGTACCCCCATGGTACTGTTCATCCGTCTTCCCAGCGCGCTCGCAGCCAGATCGATCTCTCCTGTACGTGCATATTTTCCTTCCTTTTTCTCTCTCTTCATAACTTTCAATCCGGACCTTATTTCAATGTCCTTCCAAAAGGAAAGTTTTGTCAAATCACGCAAGGAATCCATCCCAATTGACCTCATTCTATATCGTTCATCCGTTTGCCTTTTATCTCCGATTTTCTGAAACGGACTCTAAACCGAAATCCGCGAATTGGAGCCGATTTCTACCTCTTCCAAGCCTATAAATACGACTCCTTGACCCCTCTAAACCCATCCCAAGCCGTGGCAAGTCCCCTCAAAGGTCAGGACGCTGTCGGCATCGTGGCCCTTCGGTCCCAAATTTGCTCGTCGCATCTCGAGCTATTCGGTGAGTTTTTCTGTGATCCTTTCACGTCATATTGTGCCATCATATGCCATCTACCTTCTTGCCAAGTTAATTTGGTTTTGGTGCAGCCAATCTCCCGGAATCGAGTTTTCCCCAATCTAGGTCAAGAGCGCTTCCTGACATCGATTCGTTGCCTCCGGTAAGCTTTAGCCCTTGCCGTAATTTTTCTTAGACTTGTCTCATCGCGTTCTACGCCGTGCTCACTTCCTTTTCCCCGAAAAACCTCCACAAATTTTTGCCTCCGAACCTCGCCATTGCCGTCAATGGCATCTCGTGTCCCCATCTATCCGGTGGTGTTTTCCGCAATCCGTTCGCGTCACATTGTGCCAAACCATCCCAGGTAGGTACCCTCCAAATGGTTTTAGATTTGTTCACCGAGCACCAAGATATCAAGATTTTGCTTTTTCCTTCCCGACGTCGTTCAAACGTCGTTTGCGTCGTCTTCGGTGGGTTTCTGTCTGAGCCGACAATTTTTCTAGCTTCGCCAAGCCGCGTTTTAGCCCGTGCTCACCCTACTTCTCCATGTTTTATGCCAGGGTTTTATTCCTCTCTCCTAACCATGTCGTTGTAGCCGCCCGTGCCGTCATCGTTCTCCGTTTGGCATGTCGTCGCTTCCTATGTGTGCCTTGGGTCCCTAGCAATCCATTTTGCTAGTTAGATTCACCACCCATGCCTCCTCTCGCCGACGCTAGCCTTCTCTCCAAAAGTGCTGCTCTCGGGTGAACAGTAACTTTTGCTATTTTCCAGTATTTTCTCGTCCGACAAACTTAATATTGCTTGTACAACCTCTGCAGAGTGTCAAACTATTCGAATAGCCGTGCCCACGGTCAAGGGCGGGCAAGGAATGCATTCACATGGTAGATTTTTGGTTTTGGTTTTTAAAATCAAAGTTTTGTATTCCGAGAGTGGAGGGAACTCTTGGAAGGGAATCCTGGCAGTTGGAGCCAGAGAGGGTGGATGGAACCCGCAGTTTTAAACTTGATCAATTGTAGTTGTTAACTAGTGTTGGTAGATGGAACCTTCACTATAAAGTTAATGATAGTTCTGTTAAAACATTTACTTTATTAAATTGATGCCTTCGAAAATAATTAGTAGTAATTGAAATTAAAACATTGCTTTGTGCAAAAGAACCATATAGCCTCCTTTGTCAAGCCTTGCATCTATTGCATTTTTCCCAAGACTTGCGGAGTACTTTATGTACTCACATGCTGCACTCAAAAATAATATTCAGAAGAATACGAAGCCCAAGAAGGAGACTACGACTACTTCGCGGGTGGATTCGACGAAGGATTCCAGGAGTTCTAGGTCGCGCTTCCCCAGTCAATTGCCTGTGGCGTATTGATTGGTCTCCGCTGAATTTACCTTGCTTCTGCTGTATTTTATTTGTGTGAGGTCTTGGAACCTCCAATGTAATAATGAGACCTTTCGGTCAGTAGTCTTTAATATTGTAATAAGACGTTGTTGGTTATGAATCATTTATGTTTAACTATGTGCACTAGCTTTGATCTGGGACTAGTGCTGTAATACACAGAGGGTCCGGGTTTAGAAATCCGTGGTCCTGACATTTTACTAGAGGCCGCTATTAACAGGGTGACCGGAAAGGCGTTTCTGCGTCGCGACCAAGTATACGTGAACCTACAGGGTTGCACGCTTAACGGGTTGGAACACTAATTCGAATATGATTCGGATGTGGGCTCAATTCGGATAGAGATCCGAATAGACTCCTATTGGGCCTCGGTCCACAAGGCCCAAGTGAGGAGGTCTATATATATGGAGGTGAGGGGCTAAGGGGTATACGCTTCTGTTAACCTCTAGCAAAACCCTAACCACCACCTCCCGAGCCAAACCCTAGCCGCTCACGAGTGCTAGTACACTCGCGATCGGCGTTCTAGCCCCGGATGTGTGGATACCGGTGGAGGCGCTGCTCGTTGCGGTGTTGATTGGCATCAACAACCTACAGATTGGATCTGCTCGTGGTGTGGTTAATCGCGTGGAGGAGACAACCTGTTCGGGACGATCGGCTAATTCCACTACTACCTCGACGCGCGTAGTTGGATCGGCTTCTCCAACTCTTCTTCCGCTACGCTGCGCGTCTAGTGGTAACGATCCATGATCCCTCCTTAAGCATGATGTCCTTGTGTGTGCGGTAGAAAAGTTTTATTTTCTGCTCCTGTAGCCTACGTGCAATCCTTCAGAAGGTACGTTCGTCCATTATCAGTGCATGTCGGTGCTAACTCAGGCCTAATGTCCATATTAGCCAAGTCAAGCCGTGCGTTGACGCCGTCCTTTGTTTTATAGCGTCATGGGTTCACATCGTTAGGTAGAATGCGATTCTACGTCTAACTTGTTTTTGCAGGGAATGATGTGAATAGTATGGCCCTATAGCTTATTGGAATGTATGAGATGTATGTGATGCATGTAACATTCGTTCATGGCCTGCGTGTCATGATTATTTCAGCTATTGTTAGCTGTCTATATTGTATTTAACGACCTGCGTGTCGACCTTAATGCTTGAATCTATCTTTGTAATCTTCAAGTTCTAGCTATTATAGGTAGTAGCCTAGTTTTGAGGTTACAAGCTTTCAAGCATGGTGGCCTAAAGGAGTGATGTGGAGGATGGAGATCGTCTACACCTACATGGAGATGGATATCACCATTTTTTGGGCCATACTACTTCACAGTTAAATGTGTTTATCTGTGATGTTATCTATCTTATTCTTATGCAATGATATATGTGATATGTTGCTTTGGTAGAATAGAATCCCTCATAAAAATTAGGTGTTAATGCCCTTCCATATGTTGCACCAAAAGATAATGATCACCGTATGCTAGGTCTACCAAAGTAGAGTGCCGTCGGTCATCATCTTTATTTGGGGTAGATGTCGGACATCTACATGCGGAAGCATTTGGTTTACTTAACAAGGTTATCAAAATAGTTTTGGACCTTGGGGCATAGGTTGGGGCCGAGGCATACTGATGTCACCCAACAAGCAGGAGTCACATAGGGATGTGATTAGCAAGGTGTTGCTTACCCATGTCACTAGTTTTCTAGCCGTGATGCCAAAGCTCACTAGGAATTAGTGAAATGAGGATCTTGACCCACTATGTAACTTAGAGGGAGTTTTGTTGCAAAACACATAGTGGGAGTCTTTTGTTAAATAGTTTAATAAAAGATGAACATAAACATAGTGGTAAACTTTGCATATTCTTGTGTTGTAGATCATGTCAGCTAATGCCGCATCCAGTACTTTTAATTTGCGATCTATTCATGAGAAAGAAAAACTCAATGGAACGAATTTTATGGATTGGTATCACAACTTGAGAATTGTTCTCAAGCAAGAGCGCAAGGAGTATGTCCTTGAGTCTCCTTACCCCGAAGACTTGCCTGATAATGCTACTGCGGCTGCACGGAGAGCTTATGAGAAGCAAACGAATGATTACCTTGATGTGAGCTGTCTCATGCTTGCCACAATGTCCTCTGAGCTTCAGAAGCAATATGAGAACACATATGCCTACAATATCATTGTGGGGTTGCGTGGTATGTTTGAGAACCAAGCAAGGGCTGAGAGGTTCAACACTTCAAAGTCCTTGTTTGCGTGCAGGCTTGCAGAAGGGAATCTCGTCAGCCCTCATGTGATTAAGATGATTGGCTACATTGGGAGTCTGGAAAAGCTTGGTTTTCCCCTTAGCCAAGAGTTGGCTACTGATGTGATTCTCCAGTCGCTTCCCCTGAGCTTTGAGCCATTCATACTGAACTATCACATGAACAACATGGACAAGACCCTGGCTGAGTTGCATGGGATGCTAAAAGTTGCCGAGGAAAGCATTAAGAAAAGCAACAATCATGTGATGATGATGCAGAAAGGCAAGGGCAAGCCCAATGTCAAGAAAGGCGCGGTCAAAAGAAAGTTAGCTCCCGATGAGATCGCGAGCAGTTCTAAGGCCAAGCAAGACAAGAAGGGCGCTTCTCATCCTGATGCAGATTGTTTCTACTGTAAGCAATCAGGACATTGGAAAAGGAACTGCCCAAAGTACTTGGAGGATCTTGAGAAGAAGAAAGGAAGTACGACTTCCACTCCAGGTATAAATGTTATAGAGATCAATCTTTCTACTTCATCCACTGATTCTTGGGTATTTGATGCCGGATCGGTTGCTCACATTTGCAAATCGTTGCAGGGGCTAAGAAGAAGTAGAAGTTTGAGGAGGAGTGAAGTGGATCTTCGCGTTGGCAATGGAGCAAAAGTTGCTGTGGTGGCTGTTGGCATCATGCCATTGTCTTTACCTTCAGGATTAGTTTTGGAATTGAATAATTGTTATTGTGTTCCATCTATTTCCAAGAACATTATTTCTGCTTCATGTTTGCAAGCAGAAGGTTATGACTTTAGATCTGTGGACAATGGTTGTTATCTTTATTTCAAAGATATGTTTTATTGTCATACTCCATTGGTGAATGAGTTATACGTTCTTACTCTTGAAGGGTCACCGGTCTATAACATTAATGCAAAGAGGCAACGTCCGAATGATTTGAATCCTACGTTTATTTGGCATTATCGCTTACGTCACATAAATAAGAAACGCATGGAGAAGCTCCATAGAGATGGTATTCTGTACTCATTTGATTTTGAATCATTTGAGACATGCGAATCTTGTTTACTTGGCAAGATGACAAAGGCACCTTTCACCGGTCAAGGTGAACGGGCAAGTGACTTATTGGCACTCGTACATTCTGATGTATGTGGACCAATGAGCTCAATAGCCAGAGGTGGTTTTCAGTACTTCATAACTTTTACTGATGACTTTATTAGATATGGGTATATCTACCTGATGAAGCATAAGTCTGAATCCTTTGAAAAGTTCAAAGAATTCCAAAATGAAGTGCAAAATCATTTAGGCAAGACAATCAAGTTTCTACGATCTGATCGTGGAGGCGAGTATTTGAGCCATGAGTTTGGCAATCATCTGAAGGATTGTGGAATTGTTCCACAATTGACTCCGCCAGGAACACCTCAATGGAATGGGGTATCTGAACGGAGAAATCGCACCTTATTAGATATGGTGCGCTCCATGATGAGCCAAAGTGATCTTCCGTTGTCTTTTTGGGGGTACTGTTGGACCGAAATGGCGACAGAGGGGGGGGGGGGAGGTGAATGTCGCTTTCTAAAAATCGCCCCCAACACGTATCTTCTTCTCCAATAGCTATGGGAGCTATGAAGGTAGAAGACCAGTGCTCACAAGACACCCCAGCAGCAGGAAAAACACAAATACAGAGACCAGCAAGCGAGAAAAATCAAATCGGGAAAATTCTGACCTCAAGCGGTAGTACCGCTGATACGGGCGGTAGTACCGCTGGTCCGTGCGGTAGTACCTTTGAGCGGTAGTACCACTCCAGGAGCGGTAGTACCTCTCGAGAAAAACAGCAAACGGGAATTACAGAAAATTGAGAGATTCGCAACGATTCTTGGATTCTTGGCTTGGGAAACTTTGAGGATAGCTAGGGAACACTCCCAGAAGACTAAGCCAAAAGTCAATAACAAGAAATCCACTCCAAGAATCAAGAATTTCAGATTTGGGTAAAAATCTGAAATCTTGCAAGAACCGAGCCAAAAACCAAATAACTCCCCAACCGTTGATCCTTTGGCTATGAAATTTTGAGGGAAGCTAATTAGTAGCCTCTGGACTCTTCATACCAAATTTCAAGCCATCTTAACAAGGGAATCAAAATCTGGACCAAAACCAAGAAACGAAGAACAAGAACAGAGCAAGCCAAAAATGAAATCTGAGAATCAAACTCGGTTTGCTCTTGGGATTAAACAGCCAAATGGCTTTTGAGCACCACCCATGTCATAGCAACCCATTTTGGCACTCTCCAGCAAGCAAGAACTCGAGACAACGAAAATCAAGAAATCTTGCAAAAAAGAAAAACGATGAACAAAGGCTACGAACAGAGAAGGCAAACTTCAGTTTTTCATTTCTTGAATCACAGGGAATACAGAGGAGTCCCGATACCCCGACTTGATACAAAAGGAAGATTACAAGCTCTCAACTCAATCCCGCTCCTCTCAATCCTCAAGAACACCAAGAATCACACATCTTGGGAGGAAGAACACACAAGAGAGGAGTCTCACATAGAAAGCATCGATGAAGCACTACTCTGCCTCCACCAACTCATACCAACTAAAGAGCTAAAGGAAACAACCTTCCTAAAGCCTCTTTTGACTCTAAAACCCTAATCCTCACACAAATGCTCAAGGAGGGCATGCAGCCCCTCCTCTCCTTTTATAGCGCTTGGCTAACGGGTCTCCGCCCCGTTACGCCCGCTACGTCCAACGAAGCCCGCTCCCGCTTGTGCAGCCTTGCGAATTTCCCGATTCGCCCCTCCTGCACCTTCCGGGAAGCTTCCGCGCCCCTTGCCTCGCACGCCTCGCAACCACCTCGAGTCCACGTCGTCTTCGACACATCCCGACCGTTCTGACCTCAGCGCCACCTGCGCCTAGTCCGGTCCACCGTGTCTCGCCACGACTCCAACTCGACGTCCTGCAGTCACACAGACAAGAAACACGTCAAATAGCACCGCTCGACACATGAAAGCATAAATACCATTACACTTACCACAGATGAAGTCAAAACCTGTCAAAACATTAGAATATGCATCCTAAACCCAAATGACCAGATTTGACCAAAGTCCGACCGAGCCCGATTGCGCCACGCAACGACTCGACTCCGAACCACTCAAACCAAACTCGACTGACCTAAACCTTTGTCAATTACTCATCACTCTCATGGAGCAGGACCACATGGTCTCTCAATCTCCCCCTTGATGAGTCTATTGACAAACGCAGAAAAAGCATTAAGAAGAGTTTGATTTTGAAGAATCCAACATGATCCAAAGAATGAAATGAAGCTAATGACCATGTCGACAGAAGGAACACTAGAGCAATTACTGAAAGAGCAAATTGATCTCCAAAGCTCTAAACTGTTCCCAACAGACTTTTTCTTCTCTATTCTCCCCCTTTTGGCAATAAACGCATCAGGATACAATAGAGAGAATATGACATGTCAATGGATGAATATGGCTGAAGTTTGTTTATTTAAGCATTTAGAGCCATGAGAATTATCCATAATGACCAACATGTAATACACTAAGCCATAACTCAATAAAACGCTATCTAGATCATGACAACATATATATAAGCTAGCTAGAGCACATAGATGACAATCTGAAATGTAATGTATTTAGTGAGCAAGTCAAGTCATCAATGAGCAAAGTCTAACTAGAGATATCCAAGTATAATGCAGGCCATGTCAATAAGCTAAGTGTAACTAAGAACCTCACATTGAGTCCAAATAGAGTGCTATAAGCTCAAGATTGAAACATTGGTTAAAGTACTTGGTTCTGATTGTAGATTAAGCAAATTGAGCACATTAAACATTGTCTTTTGAAAGCATATGGTTGTTTTCAACCCAATTTTTTGTTTATGTGCTAGATCTCAAGCCTTATGCGACTACTCCAAGCAATAAGCTTAAGAAGATAGTCTAGGTCATCCAAAACTCCCCTTGAGTTCATGCCTAGTGCAACGGCAAGCTGTCTCATGAGAAAGAATTGGTGAAATCTGTTTTTTCGCACAAATATGGTGGTTGTCAACCAACATTTTGTTTTATCATGTGCTAGATCTCAAGCCTTATGCGACTACTCCAAGCAAGAAGCTTAAGAAGATAGTCTAGGTCATCCAAAACTCCCCCTAAGTTCATGCCAAGTGCAATGGTAAGCCGTCTCATAGGAAAGAATTGGTGAGATCAGTTTTTTCACACAAAAGGGATTTTTTTGCTTTTTAACACATTGTACTAACTCATGTATCATCAGGAGACTAAAACAGCTCAAACTGAGGCTCAATATAGATTCAACGCTCTACTCAGCCTATTTGACATGGCATGAATCATAAAAGGATAGCTCAAGAAAGACTAAACTCAAATGCTAGCATGACAAGTTTAATTTAAGTTGATCAATTTTACTTAACTTATCATGGCAAACGCTAGTCTACACATATGAAGTCATGATAAATTTAGCAAGCTAAGCACAAGTCATGGCAAGGTGTAAAGCACTGAAGCATGTCATAACAGGATAATAATCAAGGCTCAATGCAGATTGATTATAATACTAGAATGCTGAAAATGCACGAAACACCAGTTCCCCCTCAACATTAGATGCAACTTTTAGTTCAAGTTGAGTTAAGTCAATATTAAGCTCCAGAAGCTCCCAAATGAACTCCCCCTGAACCAAAGCATTAAATTCGAGAAGCTGGCAAAGAAAATCCAAACGGGTAGTCCTTAAAGCATAGAAAAGATATAGAAGCAACTATGGCTTAAACTGACTCTCATCTACCCCAAATGACTCCAGGACTAATAGCTGATCGTCGAACACACACTAGAGAGCAAACACGTACCCTGTCTACCCGAGGGTGGCCCAACCCTCGCTAGAACCTACAAGAAGTGAGTGAGCTCAACCTAGTGAGATAAGAAATAGCTACTCCTGGAAGCACAAGATAAGAGTAAGAAGTCTAAGCAACTCAACACAAGAAACACTCTAACCTATGCTAGAAGGACTTAACCCAATGTACCCGCAAATGCAATGCAACAGAAATGAGACAGAAGCATAATTAATATAATAAAGCAGTAAAGCCCAAGCTCCCCCTCACTATAGTCCGTAAGGACAAACCACCCCAAGCTCTCCCCGCAGAGCTGAAAACCTCGAACTGTCCAAAGGCTTGGTGAAGATATCAGCCAACTGGTGGTTACTCTCCACAAACTGGAACACTATGTCACCCTTCTCTACATGGTCTCTAAGGAAGTGGAAGCGAATATCAATATGCTTGGTCCGAGAGTGCTGCACTGGGTTCTTAGCAATGTTGATAGCAGACGTGTTATCACAAAAGAGCGGAACACTGTCTAAAGCTAACCCAAAGTCCCGCAGGGTCGAAACCATCCAAAGTACCTGGCTACAGCAACTGGCTGCAGCAACGTACTCGGCCTCTGCAGTGGACTGTGCAACACCGGACTGCTTCCTCGAAGACCAGGAAACGAGAGAAGTGCCAATGAATTGGCAGGTGCCGGAAGTGCTCTTCCTATCTATCCTACAGCCAGCGAAGTCTGCATCCGAAAAGGCTCTCAGGGAAAGACAGGATGAGGAAGAGTACCAGATACCATAGTCAATGGTAGCTCGAAGGTACCGAAAGATGCGCTTCACCGCCTGACGGTGAGATACGCGAGGAGAAGCCTGAAAACGAGCACACAGACACACGGAGAAGTGTATGTCTGGTCTCGAGGCAGTGAGGTAAAGAAGGGAGCCGGTCATACTTCTGAACTCTTTCTGATCAACTGGCTCGCCATCCTCATCTGGGTCAAGATAGGCTGTCGAAGCCATGGGAGTTGACACCGGCTTACCATCACTCATATCGAAGCGCTTCAGGAGGTCACGAGTGTACTTTCCTTGATGAAGAAATGTACCCTCCCGAGTCTGCTTAATTTGGAAGCCAAGGAAGAAGGTCAACTCACCCATCATACTCATTTCAAACTCGGTGCTCATGACATCCGAGAACTGGGAAACCAGAGTATGGGAAGAGCCACCAAAGATAATGTCATCGACATAGATCTGGACGAGCAGAAGGTCAGCGCCAAGCCGGCGGATGAACAAGGTCTTATCAACTTTACCCATTTCAAACCCATGACTCAACAAGTAGGACTTAAGCCTCTCATACCAAGCCCTGGGGGCCTGCTTAAGTCCATACAACGCTTTGGAAAGCTTGAAGACATGGTTTGGGTATTTGGGGTTTTCGAAACCAGGAGGCTGTCGGACGTAGACCTCTTCCTCAATAAGGCCATTGAGAAAGGCACTCTTGACGTCCATCTGGTAAAGCTTGAAACCCTTAGAAGCTGCAAAGGCAAGCAGGATTCTAATGGCTTCAAGTCTAGCTACAGGGGCAAAGGTCTCCTCGAAATCTAGACCTTCAACCTGGGAGAACCCCTGAGCAACCAGTCTAGACTTGTTTCGAATAACCACTCCATCCTCGCTCTGCTTGTTCTTGAACACCCACTTAGTCCCAATAATATTGTGACCTTGCGGGGGCTCGACAAGCGACCAGACCTTGTTCCTCTCGAAATTTTCTAGCTCCTCATGCATGGCATTGACCCAAGACTCATCAGATAAAGCATGAGAGACATCTTTGGCCTCAAAGGAGGCAATGAAAGCAGAATGGAGACAGAATTGAGATAAGCCAGATTTTGAGCGGGTAACACGCTCGAAAAGGTCTCCAATGATCTGCTCTGAAGGATGAGCTTTCCGGATATGTCTAGGAGGTCCAGGATGAGATGAAGAAGTGGCCTCTACCTCGTGAGCTGACGAGGTAGGAACAGAGCCACCAGCTCCAGAAGAAGCAGAAGGCATGGGTTGATCACCTCGAGGTGCGGTGGAAGATGGCACCTCAAGGGGTGGATGAGGGACAGGATCAGGTAGACAACCGTCGTCTCCATCGTTCTCATCATCCACGAAGATGGTCTCGGACTGCTCTAAAGAACCTGAGATATCAGGCCTAGTCCCCGGACTGGCCTCAGCGAAGGTCACCTCACAGGTCTCTACCATTTTACTAGACTCGCAGTTCCAGACCCTATAAGCCCGCGAAGAAGTCGAGTAGCCTAGAAAGATCCCGTCACAAGAATGTGACTCAAACTTATCTAGGTTCCCGGACTTCAAAACAAAGCACTTGCAACTAAACACACGAAAATGAGAGACGCTAGGCTTTCGCCCATATCTCAGCTCATAAGAAGTGCGATGCAAGTGTGCCCGAAGAAAAACTCGATTTGAGACATGGCACGCGGTGGCTATAGCCTCAGCCCAAAACTTTCGCGGTGTAGAGTACTCATCAAGCATTGTCCTGACCATCTCGACCAAGGTACGGTTCTTCCTCTCCACAACGCCATTCTGCTGAGGGACGTATGGAGAAGAGAACTGGTGCTCTACACCTGTCTCACCACAGAAACTCTCAAAGTAGAAATTCTTGAACTCCGTGCCATTGTCACTGCGGATCGCTCGTAAGGCACCTGGGAGCTCAACGGAAAGCCTACTGAAAAGACCTCGAAAATGTGAAAACGTCTCATCCTTCGAGGCTAAGAAAAACACCCAAGAATACCTCGAGAAGTCATCGACCACAACAAGAACATATCACTTCCCTCCTGCTGACTGCACTCGAGCTGGTCCAACTGTGTCCATATGGAGCAATTGTCCCGGTGCATCGGTCATAGTAACTGTGACCGGAGGATGAGAAGCGGCAACCATCTTGTCGTGCCGGCATGGAGAGCAAACAAGGTCTTTGACCATCTTGAGTTTCGGCAGACCACGAATGAGATCGTGGCCGCTAACTCGGGTCAAATGATCAAATCCGATATGACCAAGTCTCCTATGCCAGAAAGAAAGGTCGCGGGACTCAGAAGCAACTAAACACCTGAGAGGATCACCAGAAGACTCAGAAAAATCAGCACGAAAGATCCTCCCATAACGAGAAATCCCGCAAACCAGACTACCCGAAGAATCAAGAATTTTACAAGCATTTTTCTTAAAGCTTACCTCGAAACCGTCATCGGTAAGCTGAGAGACTGAAAGTAAATTGTACTGCAGCTTACTAACCAAGGCTACATCTTTCAGAATGAAAGAATCATTAATGCGCACAGTACCTTTGGCAATGACGCGCCTAGATGAAGCATCTCCGAAGGTGATCGTCTCATCACCTGGAGCACGGGCAAGGGAAGAAAACCAACGGGAATCTCCGGTCATGTGTCGTGAACACCCGGAGTCTACGAGCCAAACCTTTCCCTTCCCTGCCCGGCGAACCTCGTCCGAGTCGGAGTACAGCTCGCTGTCGCTGAGTTCGCCCTCGAGGGCCATGAAGCACATGCCGGAGAAGTCATCGCCGCTCTTGGGATCTTGGTCACCCGTCCCGTCATCGTCACTCCATCCCTCCACCTCGCTGAGGTCGAGGTCGTCGAAGGCGGTGAAGACGCGGTGAAACAGCTTCTTGGCCTTCCCGAAGTCGAGGAACTTCTTCTTTCCCGGCGTCTGAGCTGGAGGCTTCTTGTTGCGGTTCTTGTCAGTGTAGTCGATCTTGCCCGAACCGCCGTAGTCATTCTTGCCCTTCTCCAGCTTGGGGCAGTTTGCCCGAATGTGGTTGGGGCCACCACACTCGAAGCAAATCACGGGTCCTCCTCTCTTTCTGTCCCTCCTCCCCTTGTAAGCATGGGAGAATCTTCGAGCAAGGAGGGCCAGCTGATCATCCGCAAGCTGCTCTAACTGATCATCAGTTATGTCACAGAGAGCAGCAAGGGAGAAACCGCAAGAAGAATCAGAAGAGGGACCAGAAGCCGAGCTGGGATCTGTGACTAGAGCCATCGACTGTGACTTCGACTTGCGAGAGACAATGTCAATCTCGTGAGTCTTGAGACGCGAGTACAGCGCATCAAGAGTCAAAGTCGAGAGGTCCGTAGTGTCCTTGATGGTAGTCACCTTCATCTCCCAAACACGAAGGTCGAGTGCAGCGAGCATTTGTCGAGCGTTATCCGAGTCGGGGTATGTGAGACCTACCGCTCGGAGGTTGCTCAGAATCTTGTGAAAGCGCGCAAAACACTCATCAAGGGACTCGCCAGCGAGCATTTCAAACTTGTTGTAATCTCGCTTGAACTGGTCCTGTCTCACCGTCTTTATCTGGGTGGTGCCCTCATGGTAAGCATCGAGGGTCTCCCAAATATCGAAGGCGGACGAAAGATGAGATATGCGGTCAAACTCGCTACGACTCAAGCCCTGGATTATGATGTTCCTTGCCTTAGCGTTTGCCTCAACATCATGCATATTTCCAGCATTAATGTTCTCATCGGCAGGAACAACAAATCTGACCTTCACCTTCCGCCAAATGGCATACCCCTGAGCCTGGATGTATGTTTCCATTCGGCTCTTCCAGAAGGGGTAATCCAGGCCATCAAAGACGGGAGGCTTGGTCGAGTACTTGTCCGTCACCATGGCTCTTGAGACCGGTTAAGATCTATTAAAGAGAGCTAACCGGCTCTGATACCAATTGTTGGACCGAAATGGCGACAGAGGGGGGGGTGAATGTCGCTTTCTAAAAATCGCCCCCAACACGTATCTTCTTCTCCAATAGCTATGGGAGCTATGAAGGTAGAAGACCAGTGCTCACAAGACACCCCAGCAGCAGGAAAAACACAAATACAGAAACCAGCAAGCGAGAAAAATCAAATCGGGAAAATTCTGACCTCAAGCGGTAGTACCGCTGATACGGGCGGTAGTACCGCTGAGCGGTAGTACCGCTGGTCCGAGCGGTAGTACCTTTGAGCGGTAGTACCGCTCCAGGAGCGGTAGTACCTCTCGAGAAAAACAGCAAACGGGAATTTCAGAAAATTGAGAGATTCGCAATGATTCTTAGATTCTTGGCTTGGGAAACTTTGAGGATAGCTAGGGAACACTCCCAGAAGACTAAGCCAAAAGTCAATAACAAGAAATCCACTCCAAGAATCAAGAATTTCAGATTTGGGTAAAAATCTGAAATCTTGCAAGAACCGAGCCAAAAACCAAATAACTCCCCAACCGTTGATCCTTTGGCTATGAAATTTTGAGGGAAGCTAATTAGTAGCCTCTGGATTCTTCATACCAAATTTCAAGCCATCTTAACAAGGGAATCAAAATCTGGACCAAAACCAAGAAACGAAGAACAAGAACAGAGCAAGCCAAAAATGAAATCTGAGAATCAAACTCGGTTTGCTCTTGGGATTAAATAGCCAAATGGCTTTTGAGCACCACCCATGTCATAGCAACCCATTTTGGCACTCTCCAGCAAGCAAGAACTCGAGACAACGAAAATCAAGAAATCTTGCAAAAAAGAAAAACGATGAACAAAGGCTACGAACAGAGAAGGCAAACTTCAGTTTTTCATTTCTTGAATCACAGGGAATACAGAGGAGTCCCGATACCCCGACTTGATACAAAAGGAAGATTACAAGCTCTCAACTCAATCCCGCTCCTCTCAATCCTCAAGAACACCAAGAATCACACATCTTGGGAGGAAGAACACACAAGAGAGGAGTCTCACATAGAAAGCATCGATGAAGCTACAGAGGGAGCACTACTCTGCCTCCACCAACTCATACCAACTAAAGAGCTAAAGGAAACAACCTTCCTAAAGCCTCTTTTGACTCTAAAACCCTAATCCTCACACAAATGCTCAAGGAGGGCATGCAGCCCCTCCTATCCTTTTATAGCGCTTGGCTAACGGGTCTCCGCCCCGTTACGCCCGCTACGTCCAATGGAGCCCGCTCCCGCTTGTGCAGCCTTGCGAATTTCCCGATTCGCCCTCCTGCACCTTCCGGGAAGCTTCCGCGCCCCTTGCCTCGCACGCCTCGCAACCACCTCGAGTCCACGTCGTCTTCGACACATCCCGACCGTTCTGACCTCAGCGCCACCTGCGCCTAGTCCGGTCCACTGTGTCTCGCCACGACTCCAACTCGACGTCCTGCAGTCACACAGACAAGAAACACGTCAAATAGCACCGCTCGACACATGAAAGCGTAAATACCATTACACTTACCACAGATGAAGTCAAAACCTGTCAAAACATTAGAATATGCATCCTAAACCCAAATGACCAGATTTGACCAAAGTCCGACCGAGCCCGATTGCGCCACGCAACGACTCGACTCCGAACCACTCAAACCAAACTCGACTGACCTAAACCTTTGTCAATTACTCATCACTCTCATGGAGCACGACCACATGGTCTCTCAGGTACGCTCTTGAAACAGCCACGTTCACACTAAACAGGGTTCTACCAAAATCAGTAGAAAAGACACCATATGAGATGTGGACAGGACAACGTCCTAGCTTGTCTTTTCTTAAGATTTGGGGATGTGAGGCTTATGTAAAACGTTTACAATCTGATAAGCTAACTCCTAAATCTGATAAATGCTTCTTTATTGGGTATCCTAAGGAAACAAAAGGATATTACTTCTATAATCAAGAAGAAGGCAAAGTGTTTGTCGCCCGGCATGGTGTCTTCTTAGAGAAAGAGTTTCTCTCAAGAAGGGATAGTGGGAGCACGGTGCAACTTGAAGAAATTCGAGAAACACCTGAAAACGTTTCAGCTCCTACAGAACCACAAAAGGATGAACAAACTGTTGAAGAACCTATTGTGGACACACCGGCACCACGTAGGTCAGAGAGGTCACGTCGTGCACCTGAAAGTTACATGTTCTTGACTACTCAACAACGGGACATATTGTTATTAGACAACGATGAGCCTAAGACCTATGAAGAAGCGATGGTGGGACCAGACTCTGAGAAATGGCTTGAAGCCATGAGATCCGAAATTGAATCCATGCACAGTAATCAAGCTTGGAACTTGGTTGATCCACCTGATGGTGTTAAAACCATTGAGTGCAAATGGGTTTTCAAGAAAAAGATAGACATGGATGGAAATGTTCACATCTATAAAGCGCGATTGGTGGCCAAAGGTTTCAAACAAATTCAAGGTGTTGATTATGATGAAACTTTTTCGCCCGTCGCAATGCTAAAGTCTATTCGGATCATTCTAAAGAGTGCTGCATATTTCGACTATGAAATATGGCAAATGGATGTCAAAACAGCTTTCCTTAATGGAAATCTGAGTGAGGATGTGTACATGACACAGCCCACGGGTTTTATCGATCCGCAATTAGTTGGAAAGATATGCAAGCTACAAAGATCCATTTATGGATTAAAGCAGGCATCTCGGAGTTGGAACATTCGTTTTGATGAAGTAATCAAAGGGTTTGGTTTCATCAAGAACGAAGAAGAGCCTTGTGTTTACAAAAAGGCTAGTGGGAGCGCACTCGTATTTCTGGTCTTATATGCGGATGACATATTACTGATCGGAAATGACATTCCTATGCTCGAATCTGTTAAGTCTTCATTGAAAAATAGTTTCTGTATGAAAGACTTAGGAGAGGCGGCATATATTCTGGGCATCAAGATCTATAGAGATAGATCAAAAAGGCTAATTGGATTAAGCCAAAATACGTACATTGACAAGGTGTTGAAAAGGTTCAACATGCAGGATTCCAAGAAAGGCTTTCTACCTATGTCACATGGTATAAATCTTAGCAAGAATCAGTGTCCTAGTACACCTGATGAGCGGGATAAGATGAATGCAATTCCATATGCTTTGGCTATTGGGTCCATTATGTATGCCATGCTTTGTACACGTCCAGATGTCTCGTATGCTTTAAGTGCTACGAGTAGATACCAGTCAGATCCAGGTGAAGGTCACTGGATTGCTGTAAAGAACATCTTGAAGTACTTGAGAAGAACTAAAGATGTGTTCCTTGTCTATGGGGGTGAGGAAGAGCTCGTTGTAAATGGTTACACCGATGCTAGCTTCCAAACTGACAAAGACGATTTAGATCGCAATCTGGATTTGTGTTCTGCCTGAATGGCAGTGCGGTGAACTGGAAGAGTTCCAAGCAGGAGACGGTTGCTGATTCTACAACAGAAGCCGAGTACATAGCAGCTTCTGAAGCTGCTAAAGAGGCTATTTGGATCAAGAAATTTGTTTCTGAGCTTGGTGTGATGGCTAGTGCCTCCAGCCCAATGGACCTCTACTGTGACAATAGTGGGGCCATTGCGCAAGCCAAGGAGCCTAGATCGCACCAGAAGTCTAAGCACATTTTATGGCGATTTCATCTCATCCGCGAGATAGTGGAGAGAGGCGATGTGAAGATATGCAAAGTACAAACGGATTTCAACATTGCAGATCCGTTGACAAAGCCGCTTCCCCAGCCAAAGCATGAGGCTCACACTAGGGCAATGGGTATTAGATACCTACATGGTTGACTCTAGTGCAAGTGGGAGACTGTTAGTGATATGCCCTAGAGGCAACATGGAGATGTTGTATATATCACATACTATATTTATGATACATTACTTTGTTCCTTGAAATAGACATTATCATTATTGATCAATGAGTATGTGACTTATTCATGAGACTCTTAATGCCTAAATGTTGCTATTTCTAAATGATCCCTGATCATATATTATATGAGGAACAAATATGATTCAAAGATCAGCATATGTATTGATTGATGATCATGTCTCATGGATCATGGTATGGTGATACCAAATCAATAATATGGACATGTGTTAGTGAACATATGTTGGATAGACCCGCCATGAGATACTGCAGAGATTCCATGTGTCATTAGTTGGTCTCAAGTAGTGTTTATGTAGAATCCTTAGACTTGAGATCATCATGGTTCCCAACATGCGTAGTAGCTTATTTTGGGACTACTAAACACTACTCCGTAACTGGGTAGTTATAAAAGTAGTCTTCGGGTTTGCCATGAAACATGTAGTGGGATGTGAATGGTCAAGATAGAATTTGCCCCTCCTTATGGGAGAGATGTCTCTAGGCTCCTCGATGTAATGGATTATGAAAGTGCATGGCCATGCCAAGGTGATTGAGGAGTCAATCACAAGTTTATAATCCATCACGGAATTGAGAGAGTGATTGAGCTATTAAGAGGATGACACATGTCTCGCCTTGAGCTCAATCTATATCGTGAGGCAAAGGGATTCGTACATGAGAACATTACAGGTTCAGCTGATATGATCTTTACGTATACTTTGGGGTTAATATGTCTTACTAGAGGCCGCTATTAACAGGGTGACCGAAAAGGCGTTTCTGGGTCGCAACCAAGTATACGTGAACCTACAGGGTCGCAGGCTTAACGGGTTGGAACACTAATTCGAATATGATTCGGATGTGGGCTCAATTCAGATAGAGATCCGAATAGACTCCTATTGGGCCTCGGTCCACAAGGCCCAAGTGAGGAGGTCTATATATATGGAGGTGAGGGGCTGAGGGGTATACGCTTCTGTTAACCTCTAGCAAAACCCTAGCCGCCACCTCCCGAGCCAAACCCTAGCCGCTCACGAGTGCTAGTACACTCGCGATCGGCGTTCCAGCCCTGGACGTGTGGATACCGGTGGAGGCGCTGCTCGTTGCGGTGTTGATCGGCATCAACAACCTACAGATTGGATCTGCTCGTGGTGTGGTTAATCGCGTGGAGGAGACAACCTGTTCAGGATGATCGGCTAATTCCACTACTACCTCGACGCGCGTAGTTGGATCGGCTTCTCCAACTCTTCTTCCGCTACGCTGCGCGTCTAGTGGTAACGATCCATGATCCCTCCTTAAGCATGATGTCCTTGTGTGTGCGGTAGAAAAGTTTTGTTTTCTGCTCCCGTAGCCTATGTGCAATCCTTCAGAAGGTACGTTCATCCATTATGAGTGCATGTCGGTGCTAACTCAGGCCTAATGTCCATATTAGCCAAGTCAAGCCGTGCGTTGACGCCGTCCTTTGTTTTATCACGAATGTTTAGTAAGAGACCAATCAAGCTGTCGCATATATTCTTTTCTACGTGCATGACATCGATGCAGTGTCGAACATCTAGGTACTCCCAATAAGGTAAGTCCCAAAATATTGATCTCTCATGAGCCCTCAATTTACGTCCCTTTCCGAGGACAACATCTGAATCCTTAACCATATTATAAACCTCTTTTCCCCTTAAATGCCTTGGAGCTGAACCGGCTTTCTTCTCTCCGTCAAATTGTTTCTTCATCTTGCGGTATGGGTGAGCCCTCCGAAGGAACCGACGGTGACGCATGTAGACGGTTTTGTGTGAGTGTTTCAGCCACACACTCTCGGTATCATCTAAACAGTGAGTACAAGCTTTGGCACCTTTTGTAATATGGCCCGATAGGTTACCAAGGGCAGGATAATCATTTATGGTGCAGAACAATAAGGAGCGCAAAGTGAAGTTCTCTCGTTTGTATGCATTCCATACCTGCACCCCTTCGTTCCATAGTACTTTTAGATCTTCCACCAACGGTGCTAGGAACACATCAATATCATTCCCAGGTTGTTTTGGCCCTTGGATAAGTATCGACAGCAAAATATACTTTCGCTTCATACACAACCAAGGAGGAAGGTTATAGATACAGAGAGTCACGGGCCATGTGCTATATCGGCTGCTCATGCTACTGAAAGATTTCATTCCATCTGTACTCAGTCCAAACCTTATATTCCTTGGTTCTGCACCGAAGTCTGCAAAACTCGTATCGATGTTTCTCCACTGGGCGAAATCAGCAAGGTGTCTTAGCATTCCATCCTTCTTGCGCTCCTCCGAGTGCCAACGCAGCAGTTTTGCCTCCTTTGGATTTGCAAAAAACCTTTTCAAACGGGGAATTATAGGAAAATACCATGCCACCTTAGCAGGAGGTCCTTTCTTCACCCCTATTCCCTCGCCGTCATCTGATTGATTGTTACGTTTGTATCGGGATGTGTTGCACATCAGACATACATGCATGTTTGCATACTCTTTACGGTACAAGATACAGTCGTTCGGACATGCATGTATTCTTTCTACTTTCATTCCCAACCGACAAAGAACCTTCTTAGCTTTATACGTGGTTTTAGGCAACTCATTTCCCTCCGGAAGCATGTCTACTAAAAGACCTAGCAGCGCCGTGAAACTCTTGCCGGACCAACCGTTGCTTGCCTTCAATTTCACAGTTCAAGGACGGCCAACAACCTCGTGTACTTTGACCTGCAGCACGTGAACAAAGGTTTCTCCGAGTCCTCCATCAAGCCCCGAAATTTAACATACTCTCTCTCATCATAGTTCTCTTCTACATCACAATCGACATCATCCGGCGGCATGTCATTCACTTCACTGGCGATGTCATCCGGCAGCATATCATTCACTTCACCGGTGATGTCATCCGGCGGCATATGATCATTGACTTCGCCATGACTGGTCCAACACGTATAACCCTTTTTGAAACCCCTCCGAATCAAGTGCGCTTCAATTTGCCCTCGGTTCTTAAACATCTTTAAATTCTCGCAGTCAATGCATGGACAATACATATATTCCACCCCCTTATTCAGCATATCCTCCTCCGCAGCTCTTGTAAAAGCAAACACGCCATTAATGTACTCTTCACTCACACGGCTCGCGGCATACATCCAGCTTTGGTCCTACGTTATGTATATATATAACAACTTAGTATTAAAAATTAAATTAATTAATTATTACTACATATATACTGGCCACATGCATTGAGGCTTAATTTGCTAGCTTAATTCATATATAAACACAACAGCTATTATATAACCAACAATTTTGCAAACCATCTTCAATAACACCACCAATAACTTAGATCTAAATTGTAATACAAAGAAAAATAAATTTCATTACTAACTATATCTAGAGCAACCAAGAAAGTATGAATCTTCAAAGCTCAATCTCTGCCTCCTCCCACCAAATTAATTGGCCTGAAATCGCCTAGCTTGCCTCCTGAGCGAAAGAGTGCAGCACCGGCTAGATCTGGATTGAAATAAAGACAGATGCGGTTCTGAGCAGCGCAATAAATGCCTAGCGCCATTATCACAGACGGTTTTTTTATTAAACACCGTCTGTGAAAATCCTTGTCACAGACGGTTTTTTATTAAAAACCGTTTGTGATATCTTATCACAGACGATTTTTAATACAAAACCGTCTGTGATAATGCGAAGTCAGAACATTCGTGTTTCGATCATCTAAACGTATCTCGATCATTATACGAAGCGTCTATATCATTAATGTTTGGTATACGAACCGTCTGTGCTAAAGGTTAAATATGCGTGCCTAATCCAGGTCTCTTCTACTTACGTACAATATGGATTCTACTATTCTTGTGATCATCTCCTTCCTCTCACCTGTTCATCAACAGTTGTTCGGCCGGAACCTTACACAGGCGGCCAGCAATTTACATCTGGAGCAGCTTCTCTGCACACGCCCTGCTTTCCTTCCCCAACTTTCTTACATCCGTCAGCTCGACCTGATCATCCACCGTCGATGGAGGCGTCTCACTGCCGCTTAAGAAAGGGAAACAGCCCTCACCCTGGTTCTTCTCCACAATGTGCACAAAGCGGAAGAAGCTCTGCAGGCATTGGAGAGACTGATGGATAGCATTGCCGATCAAGCGGAAACGGCAGATTCTGAGGAATCTTATAATGCTATCCTCTACAAGAACTGATCATTTGCCTAGGCTGGAGGAGGAAGTGCTGAGGACAAGGACAATCTTAACGGCGTTCAAGAAGTCAACGGCTGATCCTCCAAGTCCCAAAGTTGAAGAAGAAGCGTACGAAGCCCAAAAGATTACAATCTGGGAAACTCTTTACCTGTACAACTTTTGTAATAAATTTGCCTCTAATTGAAATTAATAAATTTGCCTTTAATTTGTGATCTCTTGTCTCAGTAGTTATGTAGTTAAGTTATTAGAAGCAATGTGTACTTATATATTAACCTCTAATCATGTACAGAATATGACAGACAGGAC
Source organism: Dendrocalamus latiflorus (assembly GCA_017311315.1). Classification (NCBI taxonomy): domain Eukaryota; kingdom Viridiplantae; phylum Streptophyta; class Magnoliopsida; order Poales; family Poaceae; genus Dendrocalamus; species Dendrocalamus latiflorus. Next base: position 18,180,696 of record CM029626.1, on the reverse strand, counting down.
ATCACAGACGGTTCTTGTTAAAAACCGTCTGTGAGCATTCATAGACTGTTCTTAACAAGAACCGTCTATGATAGTCTACACAACACAGACGGATTTTAATAAAAAACCGTCTGTGATAATTCCAGATTATCACAGACGGGTTTTAACACAAACCGTCTGAGATACTCGTTTTCTCCGACACCACCAACATAGACGGTGTCCAAATTAAAATCGTCTGTGTTAGTGTCGATCACAGACGGTTTTGTCAAACCATCTGTGATTGGCCATCTAGTATTAGGCTTTCTATAGTAGTGATCCTAGGGAGGGCTTTTGCCTATTCAACATGCTCAACGGTCTCCATACCCCCTTCGATTTGACACACTTTCTCTGGACTAGCTGATTGATAAAAAACCATCTGTGAGAAGATTGATAATGATGATAACGTATCACATATTTAATTAGCGAGTGTCCCTTAAAAGTGTGTACATACAACTCGAGACATTTTCAAGATATTTTCAAAATGTATAAAATTCTAAAAAAACACAATCAAGTCCGCTTTGTAAGGAGCCTTAAAAAATTTCATAATTTTTGGAGCAACGTAACCCAATGAGGTAGCTTTGCGGACCGACATGACCCAATGAGGCAGCTTTGTGCAGTGACATGACCCAACGAGGCAGCCATTTGAGTTAGTGTTTCAGGGTTTTTGTGCATGATGTGGGAAACTATTTGAGTTAGGGTTTTACGATTTTATGTTAGGGTTTTTTGAAAATATGTTTGGGTTTTCCGATAGGGTTTTTGTAAAAAAACAACAGTTTTTTTGTTTTATGATGATCGAGGGAGAAATGTGGATGATTGATTCATTATCCAATGGATGAAAAAATCGAGTGAGGTTAATTTTTTCACTTACCTGAGGAATAGACAGCCCCAAAACTATTCCTTCGTGCGTTCATGAATCTTTCAAGTTTTGTCAACCTTGTTAGTACTACGGTACAAAGTGACAGAAGCATTCAGACCATGTACGAACACATACATTTAGGAGAAACAAAAAATATGGTGGATAGGATTATGGGCTACCACAAAGTGGCCTAATCTACTACATGGATTGGACCCATTTGACATTTCTTTCGAGTTTGGCGTTGTAGTCCTTGTCGGTTGCCCTAGCCTTGGCCACCCTTTCATGCTTTATCTTGTGCTCCTCCTTGCAAGCCTCATGTTCCCTGCGACTGCATACCACTAGATGAGCTTGCGTCTCCCATCAGATATGCTCGCTATGCTCTTTGTTGCACCACTACTCCTCTCGCAATCCGTCTCAGCATTCTATTCCTTGCAGGCAAGACACCACTAACTGTGTGGGTGGATCTATTGGTCGATCCATTTGCAGAACACACATAGTAGATCCAGAGACTACGGGTAGATTAGAGCGGTAGTTAGTGCATGCTTTCGAAGAGAAATGCAAGGGAACATACTATGACTGATCCTTACTAGTTGGCGGTACCACCCCATGTCCCAACGCTAATCAGGGTAGTTCTAGGCATAGTTAGCATAACCCCAGTAACGCATGCCTATGCTCAACCGATGCTTAGACTTAAAGAAATTGCACATGTCCCCACACCATCAGAGGGGTGGCGTCTCCCCCTCGTGCAGGTATTGCGGCAAATGTTCAATGGAAATTTTGTAGTAGGGGTTGGAGCTACAGGGGGCATCATTATGGGGTGGTGGCCTCCTAGCATGCTCCCTTTGCTCATTGCGAGCTGTAGCAGCCCTTGCTAGTTGGCTAATATCCTCCCATTGCTTCTCCATGTGAGCAAAGTTGCCTTGTAGTCCTATTGCGGGAAAGCCCGCCATAGAAGGGGTAGTACTTGTACACCAAGGCGGCATGGCGTACACAACTGGAGTCCAATTGGGTTGATGCAAATTCATGTATGCGAGGTAGCGGCCCGAGGAGGAATCTTACTATAGTGTGCGTCACGTCGCTGCACGAAGCTGCCTCGTTGGGTCATGTCACTGTGCAAAGCTGCCTCTTTGGGTCATGTTGGTCAATAAAGCTACCTCATTAGGTCACATCATCATGCAAGGCTACCTCATTGGGTCACATCACCATGCAAATATGGCGTGTTGGGTCACGGCCAATCGGTGTTGTAATGTTGCATAGTGTATTCTTTGTATGTCTGGGTGAACCACTCGTTGTGCTCACACAGGTCGGATTGAATGCCATGTGCAAACATGGGCAACACATCGTCCTGATGCTAGGGCATGTCAGGGTCACTGTCTGTAGTCACACCCCATCGGGCCAGGAGGTCGGGCTCAATCACAAAAGCTTTCCCCTTCCTCATGTCTTGGGGCTCCCCACATCGGTGTCGTGTGTCCATGTCCCCCATGTTCTACGATACAGGCTGGTGTGTGTGAAACAAATGCTTACAAGGTGGTACTCACATGTGTAGTATGCCCTAGTGGACAATGCATTAAATAACGACAATGAATGATGACCAGACGAGCTCAGTCTATTGGGGCAATCCTTCATTGAGTGCTTGGGGGTCTTGCATACCGTACACTTGATTGTGCAGTTAATACTGGTATGTTGGCTGGCATCCATGTCATTCTATAAGTGTAGCATCTACCAAAATTCTTTCCTAGTTGTCTTTAAGGCCTTGTTCAGGGCCCATTGCTTCTTGTCCGGCCAAAGATCCTTATAATTCCTATCTAAGCCATAGGAGTGAAACTTTGCACTCGATGTACTAAAAAGGTGTTGTATGTCGTAGTACTCGGAGATGTATGCCATAGACATATGCCTCATTTGCACACATGTTGTGTACACATGCGAGCATAGCTTGTGCATAAGCTTTGGCTTGTTGCAGGTGCACGTCGCCAGATCACCCAGGGTGCATGCATGTTTCCTTCCCTCCTGGCATGACTGTTGATATATTAATACTGAAGCCTGATCTTGTACTTTCTTCTAAGGCCATCGATTACCCGGATGTCGTGCATTTGGGACTTCTCCATCTTCTGGTCCATATGCCTCTGCATGTTCTCGGACCACTGCTTGCCTTCGTCTATCTATCACTTGGCTATGATGGCTCTATTGATGAAATAACCAATAGTGCGAGTCCATGTCTCCTCGATGATCGTAGTGATAAGTGGGCACCGCATGCCTTTGAGGATGCTGTTGTACACCTCAGATATGTTGATCGTCATAATCTCGTACCTCACACTGTCTGTGTCGTAGAGAAGGGACAATTTCTCTAATTCAAGAGCATGGTGATGAATCCACTCCGAGAAACTTATGGCACTTATGGGTTGCTCTCCCTCTAGTACCTCTAGAGTGGACTCCCTTGTATGCCACATAGTCTAATTTTCGAGGTCTCTCCAGATGGACACAAACTTCCACATCCAGTTTTGTAGATGCAATGCCTTGAATGTCTTCACAACTTCCTGACTACAAAACCACATGAATAAGTTAGATGCAAGATGCCTAATGTATTACCAGGTTTGCACATTGTTCCACTGGTAAGGGGTTCTGTCCCATGCTACATGGTGTTGAGCATCACCAACAAACCAGCATTGTGGTCTATAACAATGCATACATTGTGCTAGTGTCCAACCACTGCCTACTTCATGTTCACTAAGAACCATAGCCAACTGGATACGTTCTCACTCTCCACAATGGCAAATGCCATCGAGAAAAGCTGGTCATTCAGGTCAGCTGCCACCACGGTGAGACTGGTGCCCTTGTACCTCCCCGTGAGGTAAGTGTCATCTATCATGAGCACAAGACGACAGAACTTGAAGCCCCCAACGGCCTAGGCAAAAGCCCAAAACACCTAGTCCAATAAGAAGCAGTTGGGCCCTTTGTTAGCATCTTAACTCTCAAGCTTGTTTATATATGTATCGGAGTTTGATTAGGTAATCTGGTCAAGCAATCTTGGCACAAGGTTGTACGCCTCTTCATATGTCCCGTACATGGACTCGATGGCCTTCTGCTTGGCTCATCGGACCTTGCTGTAGCTGACTAGATAGCTATTGGTGACTTCCAACATCAGCATCTTGGGGAAGATGGACACATCCGCTACAACTAGGTGGCTGATGAGGCATGCTACATATGCGGAAGTCACGTTTTGATGCTACCATAGGGGCTCGCTAAGCTCACAAGTGTGGTCAGTCAGTGCCTTGACCATGAAGACCGAGCCAAAAATCTTTGCTTATTGAGCGTTAACCTTGCCAAGGCAGCCTTCCACCATTCACTTCACTACATAATGTCTTGGGTTGAACCGGTGCACTCGGTACATATGGCTGATAGACAAAGCGTATCGTGCTATAGCTTGTTGCATAGCCATCTTGCTAGGGAAGCGCTGCCTAACTAAGAGGGTGTCGGCATGAACCCCCATTGGACCCTTTTTATTGCGACAGTACAAGGGAACACACTACAGTATCATCAAGTCTCGAGGCCACATAGGGTACCTCTGATGATACAATTCCCTTGATTGGACCATTGGCCTACTATGCATCCTCATCGCTACCATCCAAGCCTAGATCAGTGTCCTCGTCGGACTCTAACCCAAGAGGTTGGTCTGGTAGATACTCGTGGTAGTCGGGCCGACCACCACAATTTTGTCCTCTCATTTTACACAAAATTATGCATGAGTATTCCCTCCAAGATACCACATTCTGTGCTACTGCCTTCAAGATCGCGCCACCGTTTGTCGATTGTGGAGGCCCTAGCATCATCAAGGTTTGCCGGCACCTTGCGTACAAAATTCATGTATACCATTAGCCTCCCGTAAATGACCGCCTCGAGCTGGGAGGCAATCTACATGTACTGGCTCCATGCTAACCTTCCATTCACCTTGACAAGCTCCCACACGGCAATCGTGTGGGTGATCCTCTCAATCACAAGTTTCTTCATTATTGCCTTTGTGATGAACTCCCTCCAGATGCAACTTTGAAGCTCATGAATATTCATTGTGTTGAACCCCTCCGCCGAACCACCTTGTACTGGTATCTCGATAGGTCCAACCCATCGAGTCCGACCTGTATGAGACCATCACCATTAAACACTATCAAGTCTTGCATATTCAAGATTACCTAAAGCCACAACAACTCGGTCCGGGGTACACGTTAAAAAGACAACGACGACAAATTGCATGCAAGCAAATGATTACATATATGTAATTACATATGAATAATTCATTAATTCCCAACAATTTGATTACTCCTCCAAAAAATAATTACGAGTTATTCATTACCATCCTCCTTACCACTATAAAACCATAGCTTCATTACATCTTAATTACTTACAACTAACTAATTACTTTAGCCTAACTAATTGCTAGTAAACTAATTATGACTGAGTAATTACCATTAAATTAATTATGAGTAGTTAATTATTGTGACCTACTTACTTCTGAATACAAGCTGCATTAATTATGACTAGCTAACTGACACTGACTAACTACGACTATGGTAATAATGACAAAGGCATCCGAGAAATATTTACCTACCCTTCGGGGAAAGCAATCAAAATTGCTACGATCGTGATGACTGCTCCGAACTTTACTTTCCTAAAAAATGTAGTTATGTCATGTTCTCTGAGTTCTCAGCGATGAGTGCTAGAACATGAAGCGAAACATAGTTGAGATGAGGGATGAATGACTGTGAGAGTTTGGTATTTATAGTCGAGTGAAGGGGTAGCCACTGCGTTGGTGCCAGGAATTTCGAAGGCGTTGTCGAGGCGCAACACTACTATTGAGGGGGCAGCAATGGGGCGACAGATGTGCGGAGGAGGGAAGGGGCAAGGGGGATAGCTGTGACGGGGCGACATATGAGTAGAGGAGGGAGGCCGGGCAGTGGGAAAGATGGCCACCTTACGGTGGCCATCTGGATTTGGTGTCACCTTGACACAAAGAGAGTCGAAGAAAATTAAAAGAGGAATTAAATAAGTATCACATGTCACTAATCAGATGGATCGTTTAGAAAATATAAAATTCTGGAAAAATTACACAATCAAGCCCACTGTGTAAGGATCCCTAAAAAAATTCATAATTTCTGGAGCCCATTTTATATATTAAAAAATTCTTACAAATAGCATACTTGAATGAATTTTGTAGTAAAACATGGCAGGATCGCTGCTGTATTTAATTAAAGGGGAGTAGGAAGGTTTGAGTATAGAGGTGCCTAGAAAAGGCGAGGTACAGGGCTGGCTAAAGGCACTGGGGAGGAGGTTAAGTTGTTACAAGATTGAGTAGTAGCTCTGCCAGTCTGTTGGCTCCTGCAATGAACCAAGTTCTAGCCTCCACCTTTATGCGGCCAATCAGGGACGTCGGTGTGGTCACTATTCTCTTCTCTTCTCTACCCCTAAAATACACCAGTTCAGTTCTTTCCTACGACCACCTCAAATTGTGCCCCCAGCAGTCATGAGTTTTCCTACGTCCACACCAATTTGTGTCCCCAGGAAAACCAACCAGTGAAATTAACGATCAAGGATCAATTCCCACTTTCTCTCTCCTTACCCACTCATATCCAACGATCCACACCCACCTCCCCTGCGCATATTTTTCGGCCGCCACCAAAACCCTAACCAGCCGCCACCAATAAATGCCCCTGGGGCGCTGCCGCCTGCTGCCCCTTGGAGACCCGCCGCCGCCGGCCGTCTCCCCCGCCGGCCTCCTCCACCGCCCGCGTCCGGCCGCTGCACCCCGCCGGCCGCGCCGCACCTGCGCGCCGTGCCGTTTCGCCGTCGGGCGCCGCCGTGGGGAGCCGCTGCCGGCCCTTGGGCGCAACCGCCGTTGGCGCCGGGCATGCAGTCGTGGGCTGCCGCCGCCGGCCACGTGCTCGCCGGCCGCGCCACTGCACCGCTCCGGGCCTTGGGTGCCGCGGGCGCCGCCGGCGGCCACATGCTCGCCGGCCGCGCCACTGCGCCGCTCCGGGCCTTGGGTGCCGCAGGCACCGCCGCGCCGCGTGGGCTGTGTGCCGCGCCGGGCTCGCCGTCCTCCGCCGCACCGTGTCGTGCCGCGCGCCGCCACGCCGCTGGCTGCGTGGTTCGCCGGCCGCGCCACGCCGACTCCAGGCCGTGTCGGGCCGCGCGCCTCTGCGCCTCGCTGCACCGGGACCGCGCCTTGCCGCCGGCCACCTCCCCTCCCCTCTTCTCCCGATCTACGTCGAGGAGAAGGCGTCCTCTGCGGAGGAGGCCGGTGGAGGAGTGCGAGATGCCGCACCCACGCACACGCCCCTCTTCGTGTCTCTTCTCCCCCGCCGTTCTTGCAAAAATCTGAAGCTAATAATGCGTCTTCTCGCTGGCGGCGCCTGCGCGGACCCAATCCATCAGTCTCCCGTGCAGGCGCCCCGGCCGCTGCGCGCGTCGGCGGCTGCCCCACCGGCGAAGGAGGGGGGCGAGGAGATGGGATTCGAGGAGATGGCGTCCGGGACGCGGCGGCGGTACCACATGCTCGGGGGACGGGAGGGGTCGGGAAGACGAGCTACGCGGCGTCGCTGGCCGTGCGCTTCGCCAACAACGGCCACCCCACCCTCGTCGTCTCCACCGACCCCGCGCACTCCCTCAGCGACTCATTCGCGCAGGTCTGCCTCCGCGTCGAACGCCTTACGTGGGTTGGTTCTTCGTTTGTTCGTCCGATGTATAGTTCTGAAGTACTTGCCCTTACTTCATGTGTGTTCTAGGATCTAACCGGTGGGGCGCTCGTGCCAGTGGAAGGCCCTGATGCACCTCTGTTTGCGCTTGAGGTTTGTAACCTTTAGTATTGACCATCGAAAGAGTGCTATGCAACATCCAACTTAACAATTTTGTAGTGTATAGTTTCATAATTTAAGCATTGATTTGTAATAGCGCTTTCCTTTGGCCTCGAGCAGGTTTTAGTGTGCAAAAATGAAATTTTGCATCCAACTGCTGTTGTGGTTGGTTTCTCTTGCATAGTCGTCATAGCAATATCATTCGTTTTTTTAATCGAACAGTAACATACCTAGGTCTGTGGAACCATTTGAAGTATGATAAGTTGAAAATTCGCAGCTGTTAATTTTTAAAATCCGGTTAGAAATCTGGAGGATTAAGGTGCTATAGAGCAATAGGTAGTGGAGGGCTGGCGTAATGATATTTATGACTTACTCTAGGTTGATATGGATAGTGCTTGAGCGTGCAGTTCTAATGCAGATAAACCCTGAGAAGGCTCGGGAAGAATTTCGGACAGCAAGTCAAAAGAATGGAGGGACTGGGGTAAAAGATTTCATGGACAGCATGGGCCTTGGGGTGCTTGTTGAGCAGGTGCGTGACCATATTTCTATTTATGTTTGCTTTCACTACTGTACATCGTCTTTGTGATTAGAGTTAATTGCTTTGTCTAACTTCGGTTCTATAATTTCCATCTTATTCAATACAGCTTGGGGAGTTAAAGCTGGGGGAATTGTTAGACACACCACCGCCAGGTTTGGATGAAGCAATAGCAATTTCAAAGGTAAGGAGACATGCCCATGGGCTTATGGTTTCCTTAATTTCATCTAATACATCTGGCTGTAGCTTGTGACTCCCTATTTGCGTGTCACTCCAGGTTATGCAATTTCTTGAAGCACAAGAGTATAGCATGTTTAGCCGCATTGTATTTGACACTGCTCCTACGGTAATCACCATATCACTGTGTATACAAAGTTGCTTTCATAATCCAGACACCCAGTGGTATTATTGTAACATCCCAAGTTTTGCTTTATTTGGAAGAAATAATTTTAAATCAATTATCTCAATTTATTTGGATTTTTCAGAATATAAAGTTCTGTTTAAAAATAAAAATTTAATATCAAAATAGGTTGGAAATATTTTTCATATGTTCAAAACTTTATCAGTGAATTATGTGAATTTTTCTGCAATTTTTGGAATTTATTTGGTACTTTTCTGACTATTTTAAAGCCTCCTATTGATTTCTGAAATCTATAAAAGATTTAAATTCTAAATCCTCCCCGGCCGCCACGTGGCGCCCATCCGTCCGTCCATCCCCGCCGCCGGTTCTATCCCTGCTGTCCGCGCCCATCCCGCCTCCTCTCCCTCTCCGTGCGCCATGTGTCGTACATCCGCCGGCTTCCCTGCAGCTAATCCTTAAAGGGATTAACTACCCTTATTGGGTAGGCAATGCCTCCCCGCCCGACTGGTTTACACCGCCGCTCTCTTCCCTCCCCGCTCCCTCGGCGCGCGTTCGAGCCCCGCTCCGCGCGCGAGGTTGAGTTTCTTTTTGTTTTGCGCTGACAAGCGGGCCCCACCCGTCAGAGACAGCCGGTCTGCGTAGGTCACTGCCAGTGGTCCCCACCTGTCAGGCCGTCGTCTCCACGGCCGTTTCTTCCTCCAGGCGTCACCGCCATTACTGCGCCGTTGTCGAGCTCCGACCCTTCGTCCCCGTCCGTTACTTCTCGCCATTCATGAACCCCGGAGAGCCGTCTTGTAGTGCGCATTCAACCGCCGCCGTTACCCTCGATTTAACGCCCCACTCCGCCGTGTGCGCCGGAAATCGCCGTCTTAACTCGTCGGCGAGGTTCGCGCGGGCGTTACCATCTCCGCCGTGTATAAAATCGACCCCGGCCACCCCTCTCACTCCCTTTTCGCTCTCCCTCTCTCTTCCTCTCTCGCGTGTGTGTCGTCGCCGTTCAAACCGTCGCCGCCGTGGGATTTGGTCGCCGCCGGTGAGTCCTCCGCCGCGCCCTCCGTTTTGCGCCGCCCCTCGGTCCGCGCGCCAGGGAGACGCTCCCGCACGCCCGCTCCCTCGGTCGCGCCGCCCGCGTCCGCGCTCGCCCGCGCGCGCTCGCGTCCGCGACGCCTCGTGTGACGCGCCTGGACACGCGTCGTCGATCGCCCGGACTCCCGCCTTCGCACCGCGCCATCTCCACCGTTATTTCCTCGATGGCTCAGATGCGCCTACGCGTCCTCATCTCGGCCGTCCACGTCCGCACCGCCTCGGCCCCGTCGCCCGCGTCGCGCCACGCGGCATCCATCCACCGGACGCCCGCGTCTCCGCCGCCTCATCACCGCCGCTCATCTGGATCTGAGCCAACGCTCGGGATCGAGCCACGCGTTCGAAATCCCAGCCGTCCGATCCACCTCCGCCGACAGCCGCGCACCCGCCGCGTCAGCTCCGCCACCTCAGCCTCCACGTCAGTCCTATCCGACGTGTCAAGCCACGTGGCAGACACGTGTTTGCCACGTCAGCGCCACGTCAGCCGAAACCCTTCGTCCCATGCCACGTCAGCACTGCCACGTCAGCATGCCACGTGTCACTCTCGGTCTGCCACGTCAGCAACTGTAGTTGTCCGTGGACTTGGTCCACCGTGGGCTGGCCCCACATGTCAGCCTCTGTAATTTATTTTTAATTCTATGCTGACGTCATAATTGTAATTTTCTTCAGTAAATTAATTCCCAGAAAATCTATGCTGACGTCATAATTCATTTTCAGTTAAAAGATAATTCCAGAAATTATCTTTTTCCATTTTCTCTGATTTCAAATTTCCAACAGCCATAACTTGCTCATTTTAAATCCAAATTGATCCATTCAAATTTCTAAATTCATCTAAAATTCTAATCTTTCAATTGGTATATTTAGTTTGAATTTTTGAATTCTTATTTTATTTTATTTATTTGGATTTCTTGATTTACGTGTAGAGACCGATTTGTCCGAGGAACTTCAAGAGCAAGCTCCAGAAAATTTCAACTCAGCACAGGAAGGCAAGTCTCCTTTGATCATTTTGATCCTATGTTTTGCAAGTTTTCTTTGATCAACTTGCTCAAATGATTTATAAAATGATTAGGCAGTTATTTTAAATAATTGCATGCTTATGTTGTATCAAGTGATAATTTGATTTAGAAAATTTAGTTAAATACCCAATTTGTTATACCTTCCATTGAGAATTGTTTACCTTGTACCATTGTCAACTTAAAATATCCCTTTGACTCAATAATGAGTTAGTATTATATCTGTTGAATTTTTAAATACTAGCAAATGCTTAGCGTAGCAAATCGATGTAATAATGCTCAAATGAGTAGCATGTTTGCTAAATGTTTTGATGAATGATTTGTTTGAACATTGGTAATGGATGTTACCATTGTTAAATGATTTGTTTGAATAGTGGTAATGGATGTTACCACTGTTAATTTAAAAGTAAAAATGAATTTTAAAGGGAAAAGTTGACAAGGGTGGATGGAAGGTTTGGCTGGTGCAGTTAGCACGAGAATTTTTTTGGAATTGTGAATGAACCACCCTGGTCGTTTAAGGACCGACGCTTGTGTTTGTCCAAACTGAGCAAAACAGTGCAACCACAAGTCTATATGGGTACGACCTAGCTAACTAACCTATAAAGGTGTAGTTTAGATATCACCAGTGGTGTATTGGGTGCCAGGGTGTACTGGTTACTCATAGTGAGGGACAGGGTTTACTGTACTCATACGGCGCAAGAGGGGGCTCCGACTCGTGGATTCGAGTTGTGGTGAAACCTTAGCGGGTGGTACCTAGCTATACTGGAGTAGGTGAAAGGCTTTGTGATATTTTATCTGGGTCTCATGCCAAAGGAAGCATGTTGACTATTAAGATAATTTATCTCTTGTGGGTAAAGTGTACAAACTCTGCAGAGTAATAAACTATTCGAATAGCCGTGCCCACGGTCAAGGGCGGGCAAGGAATGCATTCACATGGTAGAAGTTTGATTTTGATTTCAAAATAAAATGGTTTGTCAAACTCGGGAGTGGTGTAACTCTCGTGATTTAAATCTGGTGGTGTGACCAGATCAGGTAGTTTAACCTGAGGTTTTTCTTGAAAATTGGCAGATAGCCTGAGATATTAGTGTTGGTGGTTTAACCTTCACTAAGTTATTTATCTAATTTCATTTATAAAAAAAACAAGATGTTTATCAAATGGCCTTTGAAGTAATTATGTAGATTTGAAATAAAATGCCGATTTTTGCAAAAGAAACATATAGCCTTCCTTTGTAAAGCCTTGCATCTATGCATCTTTCCCAAGACTTGCGGAGTACATTTTTGTACTCACGTGTTGCTCTATAATAGCAGAGAATGAAGAAGCTCAAGCCGGAGAGTACGACTTCTGTGCCGAGTGTGGATGCGGTGGATTCTTCCCGGATGCTTAGGACTCGTTTCCCCAGTCAATTGCCTGTGGCAGATTGATGGGTCGATTAATTTACTTTTTGCTTCCGCTGTGTTTATTTTCGTTTTAAGGTTCTGTTAACCTTTGTAAGGCAATGACCAATGTAAAACTTCAGTTATTATTGTAATAAATCGTGGATGGCAATGTACCGTTTTTCTGGTTATCTGTGTGTACTAGCTTTGATCTGGGACTAGTACTGTAATGCACAGGGGGGTCCGGAAGTTTCTACTCCGGGTCCCACAGAAGTGGTATCAGAGCCATCTTGACTGTAGGACGAACCCTAGGTATTGGGAAGTTTTAAGGACTTATGTTTAAAAAGAATATATTAAAAATATATAAGCTTCTTTGCTTCTACTCTCCTTTTACTTAGTATCTTGTTTCTGTCCTCCTTTTCACTATTTAAAAATCTTTACTGATCTCTCCTCTTTCCAAACTTGTAGATGGCAGGTTCATCGTCATCAGCCCCGTGGGATCATCATTCTCATGGCGAGAGCGAGGGAGCTTTTGCGACTCTTCTGCGGCAGCTAATGCAGCATCTGAAGTACACCCAACAGCCTATCTTCAGAGGGCGGAACACGCGAGTGATGAGCACGGACTCCTGGAGCATGGAGGTGTTCATTTACGCTCCAGACGGGAGGATTGACCCAGTTGAGCGTCATATTGAGTATCCACGGACCTTCTGCTCAGATGCGATCCAGGATGCAGCACAGTTGGCGATCTCGGAGTTGTGCAGGAGGCACAAGGAGGAGCTACGACAGTCACCTTTTTGCTTCTTCCCGACGACGAGAGCAGGACAGACTCATCCAGAGCTTTTCCAGCTGGTGGTGGATGACCCGCGCTTGTCTCACCAGGTGCAGCACACTCTGGCAGCTTCAGCGACTTACGCCAGAGCTCAGCAGGAGATCGGACTTCTTCGGAGGCTGCTTACGTCGAGCTACGACCACTCCGACACTCTCCGAGCCCAGCTACTACAGAGTGAGGCTGCCCACGCCGACGCCGTTCAGGCGAGGACTGCTGCCGAGGCAGAGGTAGAGCGTCTTCGAGCTGCTACCACTACACCGACTCCACCGGCCCCTGTTACTGCTCCAGTCAGATCTACAGGACCTCGCACTAGGCTTACTGCGAGGAAGAGTGTGCGACGCTCCAGTCCGCCACCCGACGTCGATATTGGAGGATCTAGCCGAGGACGCCAGCTATCTCGCTCCGGTTTTTCCGACTTCAGTCAGAGTCGATCACGGTCGCGTTCGCCGAACAACTGCCATGGTTGTGGACAGAGACACTTATCTGATTCAGAGGAGGACCCCGAGGAGGAGCCAGAGGAGCGCATCATCGTTGAGGATGATTAGATACTAGCCTATAGTTTACCTTTTGAGTTGTCGGCATTAGAACGTTTTATATTACTATGATGTAATAAAGTGGACTGTATCAAGCCTATGTGCATCTGTGGTACAGCCATTCTTCAAAAGTTAATTTGAATTTAAAGGTTGCGTTTTTCTCTGTCTGTTGTGTTGATCTTGTGAGTTGTTTGGGATGTTGTTAAATTGCCCTACCATCTTATCTATGCTACTTTCATCTTACCTATACTTTTCTTGATGGAGCTTCAGATGGTGAACACCAGAAGTAATATCAACAACAATCAAGCGTCCAACAACAATGAAGCCCCAATTCCACCTCCGCCAGCTCAAGCTCCCAATATGGAACAGATGATGGCCATGCAGTTGCAACTACTTCAAGCTTTGGCCCAAAACCAAGTCCAACAAGCCCAGCAAGCACCAGTTCAACAGCCACAGTCTAAACTTGGGGAATTTATGAGAACCCGACCTCCGACCTTTGCAGGATCTGTTGACCCTTTGGAGGCGGATGATTGGATTAAAGAAATAGAAAGAAAACTCAATTTGGCTCAATGTGCAGAACATGAGAAGGTTCTGTACGCCGCTCACCAACTCAAGGGAGTTGCTGCTAATTGGTGGGATAACTACTGTGCCGCACATCAAGATGCCCAGAATATTACATGGGAAGAATTTTTGGAAGCCTTTCGTACTGCTCATATTCCTATGAGTATTATGGAAATGAAGAGGAAGGAGTTTCATCAGCTACAACAAGGAAACCTTAGCGTTTCCGCATATCTGAGTAAATTTATCCAATTGTCAAGATATGCACCTGAAGATGTGGCGACTGATGCCGCAAGGATCTGGAGGTTTATGGGAGGAATGGACCCCAACCTCAAAGTTCAGTTAGTCTCCAATGACTACCCTACCTTTCAACATCTGGTGAACAAAGCTTTAGTACAAGAAGATGCCCAGCGTCAGCTTTTTGATGCTAGGAAAAGGAAGTTTCAAGCCCAACAGTCTGCTAGCAGTTCCCGTCAACGCCCTACTCAACAACAGTACAACCGGCCTCCAGTGCATAATCATTCAAGGACACCCATTTCTGCGCCTCGCCCTTTGCCTCAAACTCCTAGAACTGGAAATGCAGCCCAACAACAGCAGAATAGAAATGTAGCTGCAGGAGTGCAATGCTACAATTGCAAAAATATGGGACACTATGCCAGCAGTTGCCCACAGAAGCGTCAAGCGGTAACCCCGGTCCGTTTCAACCTGGATCCTACACCAGCAAGAGCTCCAACTACCGGTCAAGGACGTGGAAGCCCTCAGACTCCACAGACTCCACAGCCATTCAACAGAGGGCGTATCAATCATGTCACCGCAGAAGCAGCGGAAGATGCACCAGACGTAGTTCTGGGTAAGTTCCTGGTTAATTCAGTACCAGCAATTATATTATTTGATTCTGGAGCTACACATTCATTCGTAACAAAAGCTTTTGCTGAAAGAAATAATTGGAATATTTGTATGCTAAAGAACCTTATGATAGTCCAATCTCCTGGAAAAGAATTGAGGACTAAATTGGTTAGCCCTAGTGCAACCATAAATATAAATGGAGTAAAGTTCCTAGCGAACCTCATTATAATAGACTCCGATGGCATAGATATAATACTTGGTATGGATTGGTTGATCAAGTATAAAGGACATATAGATTGTGCCAATCGTGCCATTACTCTTACCAATTCTGACGGAATTCAGATAAGACACGAGGCAGTTATGCATACAAAGAAGAACATTATGTTAACCAACTTAAAAGGGAAAAAGTTGGAGGATGTGTCGGTAGCTTGCGAATACCCTGATGTTTTCCCTGAGGAATTGCCAGGATTGCCACCAGATCGAGAGATTGAATTTGTTATAAATCTGGTACCTGGAACAGCCCCAATATCAAAAAGACCTTATCGGATGTCAGCTGATGATTTAGCCGAAGTCAAGAGGCAGATTCAAGAATTACAAGAGAAAAGTTTCATTAGACCAAGTTCTTCACCTTGGGGAGCCCCAGTACTTTTGGTAAACAAGAAGGATGGTAGTCAGCGTATGTGCGTGGACTATAGAGCTTTAAATGAAGTAACTATAAAGAATAAGTATCCCTTACCCCGGATCGACGATCTGTTCGATCAACTCAAAGGATCAAGCGTCTTCTCCAAGATTGATCTTCGGTCAGGATATCACCAGTTGAAGATTAGACCAGAAGATATACCAAAGACAGCCTTCGCCACAAGATATGGACTATATGAGTATACGGTGATGTCTTTCGGTCTGACAAATGCCCCGGCATACTTCATGAATTTAATGAATAAAGTATTTATGGATTATTTAGATAAGTTTGTTGTTGTCTTTATAGATGACATTCTTATCTATTCGAAAAGCGATAAAGAACATGAGGATCATCTAAGGATAGTGTTGCAAAGACTCCGTGAACACCAGTTATATGCCAAGTTTAGCAAGTGTGCGTTTTGGTTAAAGGAAATTGAGTTTTTGGGACACGTAATTTCAGCAGAAGGAGTATCTGTAGATCCTGGAAAAGTTAAGGATGTATTAAATTGGACTCCACCCAAGACAGTAACCGAGATCAGAAGTTTTCTGGGATTAGCTGGTTACTATCGTCGATTCATTGAAGGCTTTTCCAAGATTGCCAGACCTTTAACCCAGCTGTTAAAGAAAGAGAAGAAATTTGAATGGAATAAATCCTGTGAGGAAAGTTTTCAAGAGTTAAAGAAGAGGTTAACTTCAGCACCAGTTCTGCGGTTACCGGATATTAGAAAAGATTTTGAAGTTTATTGTGACGCATCAAAACAAGGTCTTGGATGTGTACTAATGCAAGAAGGAAAGGTTGTTGCTTATGCATCAAGGCAGTTAAGACCTCATGAAGAAAATTACCCCACTCATGATTTAGAGCTAGCTGCTGTAGTGCATGCTCTAAAGTTGTGGAGGCATTATCTAATTAGTAATCGGTGTGAAATATATACGGATCATAAAAGTCTAAAGTATATATTCACTCAATCCGATCTTAATCTGAGACAAAGAAGATGGCTTGAACTGATAAAGGATTATGATGTGGGAATACACTATCATCCAGGAAAGGCCAATGTAGTGGCAGATGCTTTAAGTCGGAAGATCCATGTTAGCAATATGTTGATTCAAGACAGTCATTCAACTCTTCGTGAAGAATTTCAGCGTCTCAATTTGGGAGTGATAAATGAAGGAATTCTGTCTACATTAAAGATCCAACCCACTTTAGAAGATCAGATCAAGGCAGCTCAAAAAGAAGATGAGTATGTTAAAGAAATAAAGGATAACATGAAGAAAGGCAAAGCACCTGGATTCTCAGAAGATGAAGAAGGAATTCTTTGGTTTGGAAAAAGGATTTTAGTACCGGAGAGAAAGGAAATAAAAGATTTAATTCTAAAGGAAGCACATGAATCAGGATATTCTATTCATCCCGGAAGTACAAAGATGTATCAAGATCTAAGAGAAAGTTATTGGTGGACCAGCATGAAACGAGAAATTGCAGAATATGTAGCTTTGTGTGATATATGTCAAAGGGTTAAAGCAGAGCACCAACGACCTGCCGGTCTTTTGCAACCTCTGCAGATACCTGAATGGAAATGGGAGGAAATCGGAATGGATTTCATAACAGGACTACCAAGAACCAAGTCAGGGTATGATTCAATTTGGGTTATAGTGGATCGCTTAACAAAGGTTGCACATTTCATACCTGTAAAGACTACCTATTCAGGAGATAGATTGGCAGAGCTCTATATGTCAAGAATTGTATGTCTGCATGGAGTTCCAAAGAAGATCGTATCGGATAGAGGAACACAGTTTACCTCAAGATTTTGGCAGAAACTTCATGAAGTTTTGGGCACCAATTTAAATTTCAGTACTGCTTATCATCCTCAAACAGATGGCCAGACTGAACGAGTGAATCAGATATTGGAAGATATGCTAAGAGTGTGTGCTTTAGCCAACAAAGCCAGTTGGGATCAAAGTTTACCCTACGCGGAGTTTTCCTATAATAACAGTTATCAGTCCAGTCTGAAGATGTCTCCGTTTGAAGCCTTGTATGGCAGGAAATGCAGAACGCCATTATATTGGTCAGAGACTGGAGAAAGTCAAGTATTCGGACCCGATGTCTTGAAGCTAGCCGAAGAGCAAGTTCGATTAATACGAGACCGATTGAAAGTAGCACAGACCCGACAAAAGAGTTATGCAGATAATCGTCGCAGAATGTTGGAGTTCGCACCAGGGGATCATGTGTATTTGAAGGTGTCACCTTTAAAAGGGATGCGACGTTTTAAGGTCAGTGGAAAGCTTGCTCCAAGATATATAGGACCATTTCCAGTTATAGCCAGAAGAGGTGAAGTTGCATATCAGTTAGAGCTTCCTCCTCAGTTGTCAGATGTACATGATGTATTTCATGTATCACAGTTGAAGAAGTGCTTAAGAGTACCAGAGGAGTTAATACCTTTAGAAGAGGTGGATTTAAAAGAAGACTTGACGTATTCAGAATTTCCTGTCAAGATTTTAGAAGAGGCAGAGCGCTGTACAAGAAACAAGACTATCAAATTTTGCAAGGTGCAGTGGAATAATCATCCAGAATCGGAAGCAACCTGGGAGCGTGAAGAGGATCTTCGAGCAGAGTTCCCTGATCTATTTTTCAGTCCTTCCGAATCTCGGGGTCGAGATTCCTTCTAAGGGGGGTAGGTTTGTAACATCCCAAGTTTTGCTTTATTTGGAAGAAATAATTTTAAATCAATTATCTCAATTTATTTGGATTTTTCAGAATATAAAGTTCTGTTTAAAAATAAAAATTTAATATCAAAATAGGTTGGAAATATTTTTCATATGTTCAAAACTTTATCAGTGAATTATGTGAATTTTTCTGCAATTTTTGGAATTTATTTGGTACTTTTCTGACTATTTTAAAGCCTCCTATTGATTTCTGAAATCTATAAAAGATTTAAATTCTAAATCCTCCCCGGCCGCCACGTGGCGCCCATCCGTCCGTCCATCCCCGCCGCCGGTTCTATCCCTGCTGTCCGCGCCCATCCCGCCTCCTCTCCCTCTCCGTGCGCCATGTGTCGTACATCCGCCGGCTTCCCTGCAGCTAATCCTTAAAGGGATTAACTACCCTTATTGGGTAGGCAATGCCTCCCCGCCCGACTGGTTTACACCGCCGCTCTCTTCCCTCCCCGCTCCCTCGGCGCGCGTTCGAGCCCCGCTCCGCGCGCGAGGTTGAGTTTCTTTTTGTTTTGCGCTGACAAGCGGGCCCCACCCGTCAGAGACAGCCGGTCTGCGTAGGTCACTGCCAGTGGTCCCCACCTGTCAGGCCGTCGTCTCCACGGCCGTTTCTTCCTCCAGGCGTCACCGCCATTACTGCGCCGTTGTCGAGCTCCGACCCTTTGTCCCCGTCCGTTACTTCTCGCCATTCATGAACCCCGGAGAGCCGTCTTGTAGTGCGCATTCAACCGCCGCCGTTACCCTCGATTTAACGCCCCACTCCGCCGTGTGCGCCGGAAACCGCCGTCTTAACTCGTCGGCGAGGTTCGCGCGGGCGTTACCATCTCCGCCGTGTATAAAATCGACCCCGGCCACCCCTCTCACTCCCTTTTCGCTCTCCCTCTCTCTTCCTCTCTCGCGTGTGTGTCGTCGCCGTTCAAACCGTCGCCGCCGTGGGATTTGGTCGCCGCCGGTGAGTCCTCCGCCGCGCCCTCCGTTTTGCGCCGCCCCTCGGTCCGCGCGCCAGGGAGACGCTCCCGCACGCCCGCTCCCTCGGTCGCGCCGCCCGCGTCCGCGCTCGCCCGCGCGCGCTCGCGTCTGCGACGCCTCGTGTGACGCGCCTGGACACGCGTCGTCGATCGCCCGGACTCCCGCCTTCGCACCGCGCCATCTCCACCGTTATTTCCTCGATGGCTCAGATGCGCCTACGCGTCCTCATCTCGGCCGTCCACGTCCGCACCGCCTCGGCCCCGTCGCCCGCGTCGCGCCACGCGGCATCCATCCACCGGACGCCCGCGTCTCCGCCGCCTCATCACCGCCGCTCATCTGGATCTGAGCCAACGCTCGGGATCGAGCCACGCGTTCGAAATCCCAGCCGTCCGATCCACCTCCGCCGACAGCCGCGCACCCGCCGCGTCAGCTCCGCCACCTCAGCCTCCACGTCAGTCCTATCCGACGTGTCAAGCCACGTGGCAGACACGTGTTTGCCACATCAGCGCCACGTCAGCCGAAACCCTTCGTCCCATGCCACGTCAGCACTGCCACGTCAGCATGCCACGTGTCACTCTCGGTCTGCCACGTCAGCAACTGTAGTTGTCCGTGGACTTGGTCCACCGTGGGCTGGCCCCACATGTCAGCCTCTGTAATTTATTTTTAATTCTATGCTGACGTCATAATTGTAATTTTCTTCAGTAAATTAATTCCCAGAAAATCTATGCTGACGTCATAATTCATTTTCAGTTAAAAGATAATTCCAGAAATTATCTTTTTCCATTTTCTCTGATTTCAAATTTCCAACAGCCATAACTTGCTCATTTTAAATCCAAATTGATCCATTCAAATTTCTAAATTCATCTAAAATTCTAATCTTTCAATTGGTATATTTAGTTTGAATTTTTGAATTCTTATTTTATTTTATTTATTTGGATTTCTTGATTTACGTGTAGAGACCGATTTGTCCGAGGAACTTCAAGAGCAAGCTCCAGAAAATTTCAACTCAGCACAGGAAGGCAAGTCTCCTTTGATCATTTTGATCCTATGTTTTGCAAGTTTTCTTTGATCAACTTGCTCAAATGATTTATAAAATGATTAGGCAGTTATTTTAAATAATTGCATGCTTATGTTGTATCAAGTGATAATTTGATTTAGAAAATTTAGTTAAATACCCAATTTGTTATACCTTCCATTGAGAATTGTTTACCTTGTACCATTGTCAACTTAAAATATCCCTTTGACTCAATAATGAGTTAGTATTATATCTATTGAATTTTTAAATACTAGCAAATGCTTAGCGTAGCAAATCGATGTAATAATGCTCAAATGAGTAGCATGTTTGCTAAATGTTTTGATGAATGATTTGTTTGAACATTGGTAATGGATGTTACCATTGTTAAATGATTTGTTTGAATAGTGGTAATGGATGTTACCACTGTTAATTTAAAAGTAAAAATGAATTTTAAAGGGAAAAGTTGACAAGGGTGGATGGAAGGTTTGGCTGGTGCAGTTAGCACGAGAATTTTTTTGGAATTGTGAATGAACCACCCTGGTCGTTTAAGGACCGACGCTTGTGTTTGTCCAAACTGAGCAAAACAGTGCAACCACAAGTCTATATGGGTACGACCTAGCTAACTAACCTATAAAGGTGTAGTTTAGATATCACCAGTGGTGTATTGGGTGCCAGGGTGTACTGGTTACTCATAGTGAGGGACAGGGTTTACTGTACTCATACGGCGCAAGAGGGGGCTCCGACTCGTGGATTCGAGTTGTGGTGAAACCTTAGCGGGTGGTACCTAGCTATACTGGAGTAGGTGAAAGGCTTTGTGATATTTTATCTGGGTCTCATGCCAAAGGAAGCATGTTGACTATTAAGATAATTTATCTCTTGTGGGTAAAGTGTACAAACTCTGCAGAGTAATAAACTATTCGAATAGCCGTGCCCACGGTCAAGGGCGGGCAAGGAATGCATTCACATGGTAGAAGTTTGATTTTGATTTCAAAATAAAATGGTTTGTCAAACTCGGGAGTGGTGTAACTCTCGTGATTTAAATCTGGTGGTGTGACCAGATCAGGTAGTTTAACCTGAGGTTTTTCTTGAAAATTGGCAGATAGCCTGAGATATTAGTGTTGGTGGTTTAACCTTCACTAAGTTATTTATCTAATTTCATTTATAAAAAAAAACAAGATGTTTATCAAATGGCCTTTGAAGTAATTATGTAGATTTGAAATAAAATGCTGATTTTTGCAAAAGAAACATATAGCCTTCCTTTGTAAAGCCTTGCATCTATGCATCTTTCCCAAGACTTGCGGAGTACATTTTTGTACTCACGTGTTGCTCTATAATAGCAGAGAATGAAGAAGCTCAAGCCGGAGAGTACGACTTCTGTGCCGAGTGTGGATGCGGTGGATTCTTCCCGGATGCTTAGGACTCGTTTCCCCAGTCAATTGCCTGTGGCAGATTGATGGGTCGATTAATTTACTTTTTGCTTCCGCTGTGTTTATTTTCGTTTTAAGGTTCTGTTAACCTTTGTAAGGCAATGACCAATGTAAAACTTCAGTTATTATTGTAATAAATCGTGGATGGCAATGTACCGTTTTTCTGGTTATCTGTGTGTACTAGCTTTGATCTGGGACTAGTACTGTAATGCACAGGGGGGTCCGGAAGTTTCTACTCCGGGTCCCACAATTATTATCTATGATTTGCCTCCCTCGTTGTCAGGGTCATACACTTCGGTTATTATCCTTGCCAGACTTCTTGGATGCATCCATTGGGAAGATCTTGAAGGTACTGTCAACTTTGGTGTTTTATGGTATCATTGACAGGGCCATACTGAATCACTGAATGAAGTAAAAATGATTTATCTTGTATTACTCTACTTCTGAAAACCACTTTCTATCATTTTGCGGCTAAACAAATTTGGAAGTTGATTGCATCTCTGCTGCTGTCCTCCATCAATTTGTGTTTGTTTAGCGGCTTCCCATTGTGATTTTTTTAACACTCGATTTTGTAAATTTCAAGGTTGTATATCCTGCCATGTATTCATCTGCTCAATACATTGTTTACGATTTGTGCCTTACAATGTTCATTGAGTTTAACCTTTTTTTAATCAGTGCAATGAGAAGGGTCACATTGTCTCAAGATGTGAGAACAACAAGAAGAAGGGCAAACATGCATATAAGAGCAAAAAGAAATTTGATGGAAATAGCAAGAAGCTCAATCTCTACCCCTCTATAATACACCAATTTAGTTATGCATAACTGCACATCACACTTGCACACAAACATATAAACTTGTTCAGAACGAAAGGGAATAATTGAGTGATATAATCGGCTCAAGAACATACTCCTCATGTTTTTCCTTTCTTGAGAATATCCCAATTTTGTATGTTGAGGACAGCAAGAGTGCTATCATATCTTCTGGCAACCCTTTGCTTTCAGTACCAATAGCTTCCCCTAATTGTTGCAGTTCCTGAAATACAGAAAGGGCTAGCATGGTGATGTGGTAAGTAAATAGTCCACAAACATCTATTTCCTTATTGTGTTTCATATTTCTTTATGTGACAAAAATGTTTGTTTTCTTTATAGCCTCAAGTTTAAACAATGTGAGGATGGAGAAAGTCGTCGGTGGGTGAGTCCAATGATGTTGTCGCCTCCTCAAAGGATCAGTCGTTATGTTAGATTCATTATGTGACAAAAATATTTGGTTATAAAATATATGAGATGTGAATCTTAATGAATCTGATTGTTCGTTTTATTTTTTACAAATTTTATCTTGTTTTGTATTTTACCGTTGCGTTAGCACGGGCACACTACTAGTGATTGAAAAGTTCAGACATTCCATTCCTGTCAACTTTCCCATATCACTAGCACAACAAGCATTGCCATTGCTTTTCATAGAGCTCCAGTTGAAAAATGGCCGCCTACCGACATTGCTGGATAGAGGATAGGGTCTGCCAGCTTGCTAGCTTCAAGGAGGTGCCACTGTCTATTGCGCTATGGCTGCCCAAATTTTTACGGAATAACGACATTCGGCCAAAAGGTGGATAGCAGTCTCTGGCGCATACCTGCATAGAGGGCATAAATGTTGGTTCGGCCACCCACAATAGGGTAGCCGGTCCGCTGTCCAGATTTTATTCTGTATGGCTAGCTAGGCAAAGATTTTATATTTTTGAGGTTCCCAAGTCTTCCAGACAAGGGTGTTTATGGTGATGCGTATTGTTCCAAAGAAATGTGCTCTGTATTCTTAGCTAGCGCTATAGATTCCATTCGGAGTTAGCTTCCATGTTATGGTGTCCTCATGGCCACCTTGCACGGGGGTCGTGGAGAGAAGCCCCCAAATAGCAACAAGCTCCTATATGTGTTTTGCCATGATCCCAGATGATAGGTCGAGATCCCATAGCCATTTGTTGTCTACCAACGCTGTCTGTAGCGCGCATTTCTTTCTTCTAGAGGCACTATATATAGATGGTCGGTGCAATGTCATGTAATCGGTTTCTATGTGCCTAGGACGAATTCCAGAAGGATGCCCTTCTCCCGTCACCAATCAGTATGCTGGTAGCCACCACAAAGAGCTCCTGATCTTGGTCATCACATGATGTTTCTATCCATTGCCATGGTCTATTTTCTGTAGTCCACTCATGCCACAACCATCTGAGGCTGAGGCCCCTAGCAAAACTCTCTAGGTCCAAGAGACCGATTCCTCTCAGGTGGGTAGGTCTGCAAACTCTGTCCCAATTTACCTTGCATTTGCCACCCAATAGTTGTTCTGATCTAGCTCAGAGGAACCGACGTGTCCACTTGTTGAGGGATTTGAGCATGCATTTTGGTGCTTTGATGGCTGTAAAATGGTAGGTGGACTAGGTTGCTAAGACTGATTTGATGAGGGTTTTTTTTGCCTACAAGGATAAGCAATTTGCCACGTCATCTAGCTAGACGGCTGGCATACTTGTTTTCAATTCAGTTAGTATCAACCCAGCCCATTCTGTACGCATTGACGGGAAGAAAATCGAAGGAAGGAAAGAAAATGAGAGCTGCACGTGCCTATATATATAGGAAAAAGAGTAGAGGAACGGAAGCACAGAAGGAAGAAAAAGTCGGCCAAGACTAGTAAATGGGGAAAAAAAAGAAAGAGGAGAGAGAGACAGGAAGGTGAGGAACCATACACATACATGTCTCCTGGCCCCACTGCCATGAATATTACCTCACCAGTTTTTATTGGATTAGGCAGCGACTGCGTTTTCGTATACTACAGATAATCTAGGGTTTAAACGCAAAGACTATGTTACCCCATGTAAATGAGGGGCTAGATTCAATTTACACTCTGTCTTAGTTAAGTAGACAAGGTATCCTAAAATTTCTCCATATCTAAAATTGGCCATGGGATTTGGCATCACCATGACACAGAGATAGTCGGAGAAAATTAAAAGAGGAATTAAATAATTATCATATGTTGCTAATCAGATGGATCGTTTAGAAAATATAAAATTTTTTCAATTCATAATGTCTGGCGCCCATTTTCTATATTAAAATTTTTTCACAAATAGTATACTTGAATGAATTATCTAGTAAAATTCAGAATAGATAAAATTATAAAAAAAATACAACAATCAAGTACACTTTATCGGGAGGCTTCATAAAAATTTTCATAAGTTTTGGAGCTCATTTGCCATATTTAAAAATTCCTATATGCAATGCATCTAAATTAATTCGCTAATTAGGAATAAAATAAAGCTAATTAACAGAGATGAACAATGCCACCGCACGGGTGGCCATATGGTGCAGGCCACGTGTTGCTCCTCAATTCATTCCGCACGGTGATCATGTGGAACAGATGCTATTGTCACAAATTTAGTATGATAGATGCTATTCTTACCAATACAAGGTAAAACAGTGCAAGTACAGCCTAAAACATGTCAAACAAGTCAACCGTGGAGTGCTAGCTGACCACGTCAAAACCAGCCAATACATGTACATATTTTCTTCGCAGGAATTGCACGGAATGCGATGGAGCTTGCCTATCAAGTATAGCTGCGTGATGTGTTTGCTACTAGCCTCATAGGCGCGGCGTGACGCCGCGCCAGCCACCGTGTGCACCGAAGTAAAAGAGGCGATAATTCGTGAGGAGTTTAAAAAAAAATCGAGGGCACATGCGTATTTTCGAAAAAGTTAAAGGGTTTTTTCGTAAAAAACCGAGGACATGTACGTAACATAAACGAAGCTAAAGGTCTTTTTTGTAAAAAACTGAGGACCTGTACGTAATAAACGAGGACCCGTACGTAATTGAGGAAACCGCGGGGGGCTATCCTGCAAAGTGGAGGGGTTTAAAAAAACTGGCAGGGACCTTTTTGCGAGAACCAAGGACCTCAACGTAATTTCGGGAAAGCGCAGGGACTTTTTCGCAAAATTGCTCACCCGACCGTACCGAGATTCCTTTGCCACGCGCCGGCCGGACGGAGCGCAGGGGCGACGTGGGCAGGCCCTCCGCGCGGGCATTCCGCGGGGTATAATCCCGGTAGGATTCTTGGTCACATTATTGCAGCGCAGAGCTCGCTGGGGCAGCTGAAGCATCCGTGTTCAATTCAGTTAGGGTGTGTTTGGTTTGAGTGATAGGATGGGATGGAATGGGATGGTTCCTTTGACCAAGCCTATCCATGTGTTTGATTTGAGGGATGGGGTGGGATGGAATGGTCCAAAGTGGGATGAGCCTGTGCAATTTAGAGAATATTCTTCTTAGATGCTGGACCATGTGGTTCTACCTTTTTTGTGTAACCATCTCATCCTATTCCATCCCATCCCATTCCACTTTCATCACTCCAACCAAACACATCCTTAGTATCAACTCAACCCAGTCTATACGCATCGACAGGAAGAAAGTCGAACGAAGGAAAGAAAATGAGAGCTGCACATGCATATATATATATATATATATATATATATATATATATATATATATATATATATAGAGGGAGCATATCTAGTGCTAATGGTCTATTTAGTGATAACATGCAAATGCCAACTAGGGCTGTTGGATCTACAATCTATGGCTTAGATTCGTGAAGGTGGAAGCTCCAATCACTTATGCATTTTTCCCCAAAACCCCTTAGCTACTTCTCCCCTTTACATCCGCCTCCCCGCCTCCAATCCACTCTCGGCTCCGTCCCCATCCCCGATGCTTGCCCGCCACCTTGCTCCGCCTCCCCTGCTCGCCTTCCGCTGCCGCCTCGCTCAGCCTTCCGCGCCTCCCCCACTCGCCTCGCTCCGCCTCCCACGCCTACCCCACCTGCCTCCGGGCTGCCGCCTCACTCTGCTCTCCACGGCCTCCCCCCGTCGCGCCCCCCTGCCCTCGACGCCGCCGCCTCCCTCCACGACCGCCCCCCCAGCCCTCGATGACGCCACCTCCTTCCAACCCTCCGGGCCGCCGCCTCGCTCTGCCCTCCGCGGCCTCCCCCCGCCACCCTACTCCCTTGCCTTGGCCGCTGCCGTACTCCCCCTCAGCGCCGCTGCCCTCCCCCACTGCAGGGCACCTCTCCTCTCCACCGCGTGCTAGGGTTCAGACCCAGGCGATGGCGCCGCCGCCTACCTCAACTCCGCCCTCCCTCCCCCCACACCGCCAAAAGCGCCGCCGCCTCTAGATCTGTCAGTCTTATCGCCGGGGCAGTGGCGACTAAGCAGTCTTCTTTGTCGTCGGTCTTCTCCATAAGTGGGAAGCCGGATCCCACTCGGCGCCACCCCCCCCCCCCCCCCCCGTCAGCACCACCGCCAGAAGTGGCTGAAATGGGAGAAACTATGAGAGAATTGGGGGAAAGCTGCTCAACAGAAGTGGTAGAATGGCTACATGTTGTGAGAACATATGTATCAGGTGCATAACCAGAAAACTATGCAAAATGGCTACATCCTGAAAGTGGCAGAATTTGTGTCAACTACTCAATAGACATACTAAGAAAGTAAATAACCATGAGATACTTACAGGATTAGTGATGGGTGTTTGTGACAAATCTTTACTGGAATTCGGACTGCCAAGGGCATATATCTGTGTACCTGCTGATGATGTATCAAAGTCGGCAGTTCCATTGGTTCATCATACTTGGCAGCAACTTGGCTGTGTTGCCACAACTGCTTCCCTTGGATATTTTAGATTGAACATATCTATCAGCAGTTCTGTTGTTCATGATGTAAAATATGAGACAATGTTTATATCGAGAGACAATGATGTAAATTATGGAACGGTATTTACATCAGCTCTAATGGTGTACATTGTTATGATGGATTGGAGTGTTTACACCCAACAAGAAATGGCACATGAACCCCTAAAAAAATAAATGAAAACGAGGCTGCAAGAGTTCAGTGTTCACTGCTGTGACTAGAATTACCCTCGGCTGCCATATGTACCAGAAAGAAAGGCTAAAGATTGTGGCCTTGGATTGTGAAATGAATGCATTTTTTTGAGTTGTAATCAGTGAAACAGGCCTAGCTTCTGATTGTGAGATTCTAAGTGCTATTGCATACAACTTCGTATGTAGCTTGTGAGATTCTAAGGTGATTCTAAGCGCTTGGTAAGATATCGATTGAACTATGTAGCTTGTAATTACTCAACAACTTTGTACGAAGTGAAATGACATGTCGTGCTCTTGCAGCAAGCGCTGAGTGTTGAATCTTCCCAGGGATCATTTCAGGGAACAAGGGAGAATGATATGCTCTCCGCGGCCCTAGGAAACAAGGAGCACCCGGGTCGTACGAGATGCCTTGGGCTTTATGTTCCTTGGAAACATGGTTTTCAAGATGACTCTGAAATGTATCGGCGTAGGAAGAGAACCAAAGCCGAGCGTGAGGCACGGCTACAAGAAGAGATCAAGGCATCTCTTAGAGAGGATCTAAGAGATGAGCCGGCTGATTATGTCAGAGATGAGGTGCGAAAACATACAGAAAATCAGCAGGCCGCCGCCGCTCCTGTGCTAGCTAGCCCGCACAACCGTCCGAGTAGTTGCGCATCCAATCCGACGGAAAGCGAGGCCAGATTTCCTGTGGACGACATCCTGGTAATAATTATTACCTCTCGAATGCTTGCTCCATTGATAGGCCTATTAATTGGAGTAGCTAATTTTGTATCATTATGTAGGAGCCTACGAAGTGCAAGCTCCAAGTGAGATATGCCTCCGTTGCCTTGTGCGCTGCTTGGGACATGGCATATCCGTCTGCTCAAGGGGTCATGCTGCACCATCAAGCTTTAGCGACAGGCATCGGAAAAGTGTCAGATGGTGTACATGCCAATTTCGAGGTTGTCCCGCTACCGAAGCCCACCAACGATGAGCTCGTGACTCTAGGGCAAGCCATTGAATCCTTCATCTAGTGGCCCAAAAGCAATATCTTCCTGGAGGCTTCTTCACCAGTGGCAGATCAGTTACGTGCACTGGTGCCATCTCCACATGTCAGACCCGGATTTTTAAATCCGAATCTTACTGTGTTTCACTGCACTAATCCCTGGATCAGTAGTTAGTGCACACAGGTACAGTGCTGAATCATTTCATACATCGCGTAATCAACCATTATATTACATAAACTGAATTTCACCACGTCGGGTGATAGTTTACAAAAGGGGCCGACTAGGCCAAATGTCTTTATTACATCAACGCAGCGGAGATTATAGCAAAAACAGACCCAAATCCACAGGCAAGCGGCCAGTAGGGTAATATATATGCCACCAAGGTCCCGGTAACATAAATGTACACAACGCCTAGGGTCTACTTGTCTATGCCTATCCACCGAGGCCTACGCCTTAATTATCGCCTTTGCTTCCGTCGATGTTGGCGGGGGCCTCCTCATAGGCGTAGTGTTCTTGAACTCCTGTTTCTGAATGGTATCGCAAGAGCGAGAATGAGCACTCCGACCCCGTGCTCAGCAAGCCAACACACAGAATGCAATAATTATACATGCATGGCTATCAAAGGATGGCTGGGGCTCATTTTATTTTGCGGAGAGTGCTTTTGAATACAATTATAGAAAAATCCCTGAGACCTAGCAATTTTAAACTCAAAAGCCTTTGTTTATAAAGTAAGTTGATCATATACTTGACACAGATTCCATCCACCATTTCATGGCACCCGTGCCATATAGCATCTTTTCAGCGTTATAGCCGCTTAATGTACCACTGGGACAACACCCAGGGCAATTCCAAACCAGGGCAGTCCTTCGCCCTTCAAGTTTCCCATTCCCAGTTTCCAATGTTTTTAAAACAGAACTATATCCAGTTAAGTTCCCATGTCTGCCCATGACCGTGGGCACGGCTATTCGAATAGTTTTGACTCTGCAGAGTTTGTACACTTTCACCACAAGAGATGAACTATCCTTTTTGCCAACATGCTTCCTTAGGCATGAGACCCAGATAATTTATCACAAAGCCTTTACCTTACTCCGATCTAGCTAGACACCACCCACGCTGAGGTTTCACCGCTGAAGGGTTACACCACCACAGTCAGAAGCCCCCTCTTGCGCCGTGCGAGTACAGTACACCATGTGCCTCACTGTGAGTAAACCAGTACACCCTGGCACCCACTTCCCTCGGTGATGTCTAAACTAAACCCTTGCAAGTTATTCAGCTAGGTCGTACCCATTATAGACTTGTGGTTGTACTGTTTTACACGGGTGGACATGACAAGATTCGGTCCTTAAAGTTACCCGGATGGTTCTACCACATTTCATGATTTGTGCTCCCACCGCACCACCTACCAGCCCCCAAACCATCCATCCAGGTGTTTAAGCAATTTTAGGATTTTCCAGAGGTAAAATATTGTGTCCACCTACTACAGTCATTCCATCCATGACTGCCCCCAAAACATTTCATACTTTGCAATTGTTGTTATTGGGGCAGCTATGTACCCCCCCCATTTTATCTAGCATTACTAAGCATCGCAATATTTATTGGGACTTACTGATAAAAGCTATGACAGTATAAGTTTTGCTAAGGCGACAAGGCGCACATGTCCAAACATTTCAACGGATCATTATAAGCAAGCCTTACAGTAGGTGTGTAGCTATCATTTCTGGAAATGAACATATTTTGCCACAAGAAATAACAGCATGCATGTTGATATTTTAAAAGAAAGTACTTTGCAAAATCATAGGTTCAAAATGATCAAGATGTTAACTCACCTTGGTCACAGGGGTCGGTTTCTTGGTGGTCTGGTGCTTCTTGTGCTGCTGCCTCGATATCTTCCTCTTGAGCCTCGTAGGCTATTTAATCATACGGAATACCCAAATAAAAGAAAAACAACCAATCAATAAAATATCACCAGAAATTCAGATGAACTCAAAAAATTATGGTTCTGGTTCCATTAGATAGTTCTTGAATTTAAACAAATTTAGAAATTTGTTTCATTCAATTTGGAGCTAAAATGAAGAAGTTATAAGCAGTCAAAGTTTTCGGTTCCAGTCAAATCCAAAAATATTACAACTCTGACATGTGGGGCCCACTGTCAGCCTCTATTCATTTTAATTTTTCCATTTTATTTTCTTTTTCATTCTTTGTTTCTCTGACATGTGGGGTCCGGTTACTGTTCATGGGGTCCACATGTCAGTACGGTCCGTGCTTAGATGTATCACTGACCGGTGGGGTCCAGCGGTTAGCGGTGACTCGGGGATGAAGTGGCTGACAGGTGGGGCCCACCTGTCAGACCGTAATAAAATGGAGAAAACTCAACCCGGCGCGGCGGAGCCAGAGGCTCGAACGCGCGCGGCCGGGGAGTTGGGAGGGAGAAGAGAGTTAACGCTGATAGCCAAGAGAGCGGGGGAGGCTTTGCCTACCTCTATAGGGCAATTTATCCCCTTGAGGTGGGTTGGCAGCGGGGTCGGGCAGAGAAGTCGGGGACGACGGTGGCCGGCGGTGAGGGAAGGTCGGGGAGCTTCGGGTGAGTGTCGAAACGCGATCCTCGCGTTATGGTGAAGACGGTGACACGGTCTTCAAGGGCCGAGGAGGTCCGGAGATTGGTCGGCGTCGAGCGGCAGCGGCGGCTCGGGGAAGCTCCAGGCGGCGGCGAACCACAGGCGACGAGGAGCTCGGACGAGGGCCGGGGAAGCTTCGCGGCGCTCTGGAGACGATCCTAGCTCAAGGAATTCGGCTCTGGGACAGTAAAACAGTGGGAAGTCAGTTCGCCGGAGTTGGGGGGAAACAAGCTCGCCGGCGGCTACGGGGCATGAAATGCCCGATTACCTTCTGATGAACGGAGAGGGCGGAGTGGGGAACTCAATGGGGGGTCCGCTGCCTTATAAACATGCTCGGAAGGGAGCTGGCAACGGGCGGCTCCCGCGCGGTCGCGTCGGAGCAGGTGGCGGAGGCAGGGAGGGGTGACGCGGGCGGCATTAATGCCGAGCGCACTGTGCGTGACGTAGCACGCCCACGCCCGCGCGGTCTCCTCCACTTTTGCGGTCTCTCACGCGCGAGGGGGAAGCTGGGCAGATGTAGAGACCCGAATATACAAATCCGGACTCTACTGTGTGTTCTGCACTAGTCCAGGATCACGCTAGTGCACACAACGTAAACAAAGACAAATATCATCCACATCACGATACTCTAAAGGAAATCCAAATTATATTAATAACCATCAGAGTACGACCTTATGGCCAAGCTTACAATTATGAGCCTGAAGGGCTTTTAAAGAAACTAGCAGCGGAAATCCAAAATTAAACGCAGTAGCCAATCGACACGCCCACAGGCTATCGAGTGGAGAACGAAGCCTAATCCGCGAAGACGTCGAAGTACTCTCCTTCTGGAACCTCCTGCTGATGATACTCCTCCTCCTCAACTGAGCAACAGGGGCATAAAGCCGTGAGTACATTGGTACTCAGCAAGTCGTTTATAACAAATGAATGCAATATAGTATGCAAAGCTTAACAATGGATGGCTGAAAGGTTAGTTTTGCATAAAACAGCAATTTAGAGTAAATATGATAAATAGATTGAAAAGCAAATTTAACAACAGACACTAAGTAAATAAATCAAAGGAATTGAGTAGACCACAAGTGAACTAACCATTCACTTCCCATCTCAAACCAACCAAAATTTCATAAAGACTCTACCCCTCGTGTGAAATCACCGAGCATTGTCCATGACCGAGGACACGGCTATTCGAATAGTTTACACTCTGCAGAGGTTGCACAATTGTACCCACACGATGTGATTAGCCTCGCGCTAAGGAAATCACAACAAGGCTTTTACAATGATCCATCTCCACCTGATCCCACTCGCTAAGGATTCGCCGTCGAGTAGGGTAACCCCCTAGTCGATAATTGCTCCCTCTTGCGCCACACAACATCAGTAGTAAAACCAAAGTGGAGACTTCACAAATTATTATGCCAGGTCTATCCCATACTAGACATGTGGTTTGCACGATTAAGCTCAGATCAATGGCGCACAAAGTTAAGTCCTTAACAATTACCCAGGCGAAGCATCCACATCCCAATGTGCATCCAGCACCCCCTTTACTGCACGATCATTCGCCCAAGTGAAAGCCAAGTTTGTATAACCAATGCCCATGACACTACCCATGTCATGACATACAAATTTTATAACTATGGCTAACCACCACGTTCAAGTAAACCATTAAGTCAAGATTAATTAACCACATGTGATGATAAACCCAACGTGCTAGTGATAAGCATGGCTAAGCAATTAAACGCACAACCCATGTGACAGCTAATATTGCATCACTAAGTAATTTCCCATTCTATGGTGACAATGGGATCAGGGCATTCAAATTATCAAGGAGGAATAATCAATTAGGCCATTAACTACCAATACAAGGGTTTTATAATAAAATAGCAATGCATGATAATTTAAAGCAAAGTAATACATAATAGATTTGAAAACTGGGTCCAACATGATCAAAGGACACGACTTGCCTTGGCCTTGCTCAGATGAGGGCTCTAGATCTTCAAATCCAACTTCCGCTCCCTCGAACACGCGATCTAACGAGAGAGAAAACGAGACGAAAAGAGAAACTAAATTCAAATAAAATTCAAATTAACTCCAAAAACTTTCAAACCTGAACCAAAAGGTAGAGCTCAATTTTAGATGAATTTAGAAAAAAGAACGGGGTCAATCGGAGCTAGGACGAGGGAGAACGAGCTCTTGGAAAATTGAATTTTCTAAAAATCGGGAAAATTGGAAAAGTGCACTGTGCTGTGGACCGGGCGCACGGGAAGCTGGGTCTACGGTGGACTCGGCTCACGGAACAGTACGGCTGACTGGGCTGCTGGCGCAAGCGGCGGGTGCTGACGCGGCGCTGACACGTGGGCGGTTTTGGCTGACGTGGCAGCTGACTGGGCAGGGTGACGTGTCATGCTGACGTGGCACCTGGGGACCTCGGGAGCTAAGGTGGCAGCCACGTGGCAAGCCACGTGGACACTAGGGCTGAGGTGGCGCTGACTCGGCTGCTGACTCGGCATAGCTGATGCGGCGGGTTTACGGTGCACGGCTGACGGGTGGGCCCGGCTGGCAGCGAGACGGCGCACGGTGGACGACGTCCACGGGAAGGCGAAGGGTCGCGGGCGGCTGGCGTCAGCGCTGACGTGCGCGTGCACGGGGCGCGAGGCGGCGCGGACGGAGCGGCCGAGGCGGCGCGGCGCGGGCGGCGGGGTCTGGCCGACGGTGAGGTAGCGGCGGCGGCTGTCCGGCGGGAGGGGTTCGTGACGGCGGCGGGTGTCTCACCGGCGATGACGACGACGGCGACGGCAACGGAGACGACGACGGCGACGGAAAGTGGCGAAGGCAACGGCGGAGGCGGCGGACGCACACGGGCGACGGCGGCTACGGGCGTCGACGGCGGTGAGCGGCGGCGGTGGCGGCGGCTCGAGACGGGGAGAAGCCGAGGGGTCGGCCCCCGTATTTATACACGGCGGCGAGGCATCCGGGACGGGTACGGCGGAGGAGTCCGCGACGGAGACGGGGAAGAAGAGTCCCGCTCGGGGACGACGCGCCTGACAGGTGGGCCCCACCTGTCGGTGGCGCGGGTGGGCGGGCGGTCGGGATGCGGGGGCGCGGGCGCTGGGCTGGCGGATGACGGCCACGTGGCGATCATCGGGGCGGCCAAGGCGGAGCGGGCGCGGGCGCTGATGCCTGACGCGTGGCAGGCGGGGGCGACCGGCGGGCGAGCGGGCTGGACCGGGCCGGTGTTGGGCCGACCGGTTTTAGGAAAAATAGGATTTTCTTTTTCTTTTCTTTTTCCAAACATTCAAATAAACTCTTTTGAGCTCTAGAAAATAGCAAATAAATCCAGAAAAATCCAGAAAAATTCCAATAAATTCCTTGAGACACAAAGAACTCAAATAAAATAATTTTGGCAAATGTTCATGTTCAAATTATTCATATTAAATCCTTTTAATTCATAAAAATTCATTTAAGCTTTTAATTAATTCCAGA
This sequence comes from Dendrocalamus latiflorus, assembly GCA_017311315.1. NCBI lineage: Eukaryota > Viridiplantae > Streptophyta > Magnoliopsida > Poales > Poaceae > Dendrocalamus > Dendrocalamus latiflorus. The sequence goes on along the minus strand of CM029626.1, from coordinate 18,146,081 downwards.
AAATTCAAATGGTGAATTTTATTTTAAAAGCTTCAAAAAGGTTCTGAAAATCAGGATGTTACAAACCTCCCCCCTTAAACGGAATCTCGACCCCGAGATTCTGGCTCTCTAAAGAATAGGTTTGGAAACTCCGCTTTGAGATCCTCCTCGCTTTCCCAGGTTGCTTCCTCCTCTGAATGATTGCTCCACTGAACTTTGCAAAAACGAACGACCCTTCTTCTGGTAACACGCTCTGACACTTCCAAGATTTTGATGGGATGCTCTTTATAGGACAGATCCTCCTGGAGATCCACTGCCTCAATTGGCACTGCTTCCTCTGGCACTCGCAAGCACTTCTTTAATTGAGACACATAAAACACATCATGTATCCCACTCAAGTTCTCAGGTAGCTCCAGCTGATAGGCAACTTCTCCCTTGCGCTTCAAAATCTTGAATGGCCCCACATACCTTGGTGCTAACTTTCCCTTCATTTGGAATCGCTTAACACCTTTGAAAGGTGTGATCCTGAGATACACATAATCATTGGGCTCGAAGCTTAAATCTCTTCGGCGAGTATCAGCATAACTCTTTTGCCTGGCTTGAGCTGCTTTCAGCCTCTCTTGAATCAAACGCACTTTTTCTTCAGCTTCTTGCAAACACTCTGGCCCAAATATCTGCTTTTCTCCTGTCTCCTTCCAATTGAGAGGGGTCCTACACTTCCGACCATACAAAGCCTCAAACGGTGACATCTGCAAACTGGCTTGGTAACTGTTATTGTAGGAAAATTCTGCAAAAGGTAGGCAATTGTCCCACTTAGCTCCGTGATCCAAAACACATGCTCTCAGCATATCCTCTAGGATTTGATTTACACGCTCTGTCTGGCCATCGGTCTGTGGGTGGTATGCTGTGCTAAAATTCAGATGAGTACCCATTGCTTCGTGGAAACTACCCCAAAATCGAGAAGTGAACTGCGATCCACGATCCGACACGATCCTCTTAGGAACTCCGTGGAGACTCACAATTCTGGACATATACAATTCTGCTAACTTATCTCCAGAATATGTGGTTTTGACTGGAAGGAAATGGGCTACCTTTGTCAATCGATCCACAATTACCCATATTGAGTCGTACCCTTCCTTGGTTCTGGGTAGACCTGTGATGAAGTCCATCCCCACATCTTCCCACTTCCACTCGGGAATTTTCAATGGTTGCAGCAAACCTGCGGGTCTTTGATGCTCTGCTTTCACTCGCTGGCAAACATCACAAAGTGCCACATACTCTGCTATTTCTCGCTTCATACCTGGCCACCAATACTTATCCTTGATGTCATGATACATTTTGGTACTGCCTGGATGAATTGAATATAGTGACTCGTGTGCCTCCCTAAGCAACAATTGCTTCAACTCTTCCTTATTGGGTACGCACAATCGCTTCTTGTACCATATGATACCCTGATCATCCTCCACAAAACCTGTCGCTTTTCCTTCCTTCAATCCAACCTTAATGCGCTGGATATTTTCATCCTCTGGTTGCGCTTGACGAATCTGACTATCCAAAGTCGGCTGCAAGTCCAAGGCGGCTAACATCCCTTCTTCAATCAACTCCAAACTGAGCTTTTGAAATTCCTCGTGCAATGCTGGTTGACTCTCCTTGACCATAACTGTGTTGCAATACACCTTCCTGCTCAACGCATCCGCCACTACGTTGGCTTTTCCTGGGTGATAGTGGATTCCAATGTCATAGTCCTTTATCAACTCCAACCATCTTCTTTGTCTTAGGTTGAGGTCTGATTGGGTGAAGATATACTTCCAGCTCTTATGATCCGTGTAGATCTCACATCTGTTACCCATCAGGTAATGCCGCCATATTTTCAAGGCATGCACAACTGCTGCTAACTCCAAATCATGCGTAGGGTAGTTCTCCTCATGTGGCCTTAACTGGCGCGATGCATAAGCTACCACTCTCTTGTCTTGCATCAATACGCACCCTAAACCCTTGCGGGATGCGTCACAATAAATCTCAAAATCTTTCTTGATGTCCGGCAAAACTAGAACTGGTGCTGTTGTCAGACTTTCCTTTAGCTTCCGAAAACTCTTCTCGCACTCTGGCGTCCATTCAAACTTCTTTTCCTTCTTTAGTAGCTGGGTGAGAGGTCGGGCTACACTGGAGAATCCTTCAATAAATCTACGATAATAACCTGCCATTCCTAGGAAGCTTCTGACCTGGGTCACTGACGTGGGTGCCTTCCAGGTGAGCACATCTTGTACTTTCCCTGAGTCAACGGACACTCCCTCTGCTGTCAACACATGACCCAAAAAGGCAACTTCCTTCATCCAAAATTCACACTTGCTGAACTTAGCATACAACTGGTGCTCCCGCAATCTCTGCAGTACCAACCTCAAATGTTCCTCATGCTCCTCCTCATTTTTGGAGTAGATCAGAATGTCGTCAATGAACACAACGACAAACTTGTCCAAGTACTCCATGAACACTTTGTTCATCAGATACATAAAGTAGGCTGGGGCGTTGGTTAAGCCAAAGGACATCACGGTGAACTCATACAATCCATAACGAGTTGAGAATGCTGTCTTGGGTATGTCCTCTGGTCGAATCCTCATTTGGTGATACCCTGATCTCAAATCGATCTTGGAGAACACTCCAGCTCCTTTTAATTGATCAAACAGGTCATCAATTCTGGGCAACGGATACTTGTTCTTGATGGTAACTTCATTGAGAGCTCGGTAATCCACGCACATACGCTGGCTACCATCCTTCTTCTTGACAAACAAAACTGGTGCTCCCCACGGAGAGGTACTGGGTCTGACATAGCCTTTATCCAATAACTCTTGTATCTGCTTCTTCAATTCTGCTAACTCATTGGCGGGCATCCGGTAAGGTCTCTTGGAAATTGGCGAAGTGCCTGGTGCTAACTCAATTGCGAACTCCACTTCTCTTTTTGGTGGCATCCCAGGGAGATCATCAGGAAAAACATCCGGATATTCTCTGGCCACTGGCACTTCACTTAGGGCAATCCCTTTACTTTGGCACACCATCGCTTTTTCTGGCTGCTTCATGTCGGCTTCAAATCTAACCTTGCTTCCATCGGGACCGTCCAAGGTGACTGCTCGGCTTCCACATTCCAACACTGCTTGATGCTTCTTGAGCCAATCCATACCCAGAATTACGTCCAAAGACTGGATATTCAGCACAACCAAATCTGCGGAGAACTCTACTCCTTGGATGACTATCCTAACTTTGGGGCATCCTAGGTTTGTACTCATCTCAGAGCCTGGGGATTGAACCAATAAAATGGAACCAAGTGCAACGACTTCCAACTTATGCTTTAGAGCAAAACTCCGAGAAACAAACGAATGTGAAGCTCCAGAATCAAACAAAACTGTGGCAGGTACTGAATTTACTGGGAACTTACCGATCACCACATCTGGCGCTGCTTGAGCTTCCTCCATGGTGACGTGGTTCACCTGGCCACGTATCACGGTCTGCGATCCTTTGTTGGGTTGATTTGATCCTTGAGGTGCTTCGCGTCCTGACCCTGCTGCAGGGGTACGGTCTGGTGTGGCTCCCAAGTTGAAGCGAACTGGTGTCAATGCGGTATTCTGCGGGCATTTGTTGGCATAATGTCCCGTCTCATTGCATTTGAAACAAGTGACTGCTGACATGGGCTTGGTAATCCTCTGCTGTTGGCTTCCCACTGGATTTGGTTTTGGCGCTGAAGAAAACTGACGGGGAGCTGGTGCAGGAGTTTTGAATCCCGACTGCTGAGGAACTCGAGCTGGCTGAAAATTGCTGAAGCGGGCTCTCTGAGCTTGGTGCATCTGTGATCCTTGCTGCATCATTCTCCTCTTGCGAGATTCTTCCAACTCGCGACGACTTTCCTCAATGAGCATTGCTTTGTCCACCATGTTTTGGAAACTGGCATAATCATGTCCCACTACCTGAACTTTCAATCCTGGGTTCAATCCTTTCTTGAACCTCTTCTGGCGAGCATCATCTGTGGCAACATCTTCTGGAGCATAACGGGCCAACTGAGTGAACTTGTTGAGATATTCACTCACGGACATGTTCTTCTGCTGCAACTCCCGAAATTCTTCCTTCTTCATTTCAATCACCCCATCCAGGATATGGGCATGACGAAAAGCTTCTGCGAACTCAGCCCAAGTGATGCTCTCTGGATCCTCATGAGCGGCACAATAATTTTCCCACCACTCGGCTGCAGCACCCTCAAGCTGATGGGCTGCATACAACACCTTCTCGCGATCCGTACACTGGGCAAGGTTAAGCTTCTTTTCCACTGAGCGCAGCCAGTCATCGGCTTCTAATGGCTCAGAAGACCGTGAATAGGTAGGAGGCCTTGTTCTCATAAATTCTGCAAACTTGGACTGCTGGCGAACTGGTGGAGGCATGGCCATGTCTTGATTCTGTCGATTCATCATGGCGTTCATGTTCTGCATCATGGTGTTCAACAACTGAGTCTGGGCTGCCATGAACTGACTCAAGGTCGGATCTAGTCCAGCTGGGTTTGCATGCTGCTCCGGAGTTGCCTGACTGCCCTCAGGATCCTGACTCGTCTGACCACGTCCTGCGGAGCTCCGGGTATCAACCATCTGAAAAGATAGATCACTTGCTTGAGGACTGGCTTCACAGGGCTTACCAGGTAAGAGGGAAAAGCAAAGATAAGTGGTAAGTTCGTCTAAGGGGGATATCTAATGGCAACCCTAAACTAAGAAACACTTAGCCGAAAAGGCTAACAAAAGAAGCAGTAAACTCCACAAAAAGATTTTTGACATGACTGCATCATAATGCTAGAAGCAAAACTGCAGCTCACATCTCACACAACGGCAAATAAGAAGCAAGACGATCTATACGATACTAAAACTATAACAGGGTTCAAATCTAATGACTCCTAATCTTCATGGAAATCTCCAATCTTGTCTTGACATATTGGGTGCTTCCTTGATCCAAACTTCACAGCACAGCTTGAATAATTCCATACCAACTTTCACTTTGATGGAGAGACACTCGAGACATCTATGGGCATTATAGGGATAAGAAGTCAAATTGAGTTTCGAAAACAAGTTCTTAGAGGAGGCAAGGAGTAAGAATCCTAAGAATGAGGTAAGAATAAAGAATTACTAGAGAATCATTTGGTTGATTTAATTTAGAAAATAAAATTTGAAAACTAGACTAATTCGACCATTCTAATTAGGGCTTCGTCCTACAGTCAATATAGCTCTGATACCATCTCTGTAGAGACCCGAATATACAAATCCGGACTCTACTGTGTGTTCTGCACTAGTCCAGGATCACGCTAGTGCACACAACGTAAACAAAGACAAATATCATCCACATCACGATACTCTAAAGGAAATCCAAATTATATTAATAACCATCAGAGTACGACCTTATGGCCAAGCTTACAATTATGAGCCTGAAGGGCTTTTAAAGAAACTAGCAGCGGAAATCCAAAATTAAACGCAGTAGCCAATCGACACGCCCACAGGCTATCGAGTGGAGAACGAAGCCTAATCCGCGAAGACGTCGAAGTACTCTCCTTCTGGAACCTCCTGCTGATGATACTCCTCCTCCTCAACTGAGCAACAGGGGCATAAAGCCGTGAGTACATTGGTACTCAGCAAGTCGTTTATAACAAATGAATGCAATATAGTATGCAAAGCTTAACAATGGATGGCTGAAAGGTTAGTTTTGCATAAAACAGCAATTTAGAGTAAATATGATAAATAGATTGAAAAGCAAATTTAACAACAGACACTAAGTAAATAAATCAAAGGAATTGAGTAGACCACAAGTGAACTAACCATTCACTTCCCATCTCAAACCAACCAAAATTTCATAAAGACTCTACCCCTCGTGTGAAATCACCGAGCATTGTCCATGACCGAGGACACGGCTATTCGAATAGTTTACACTCTGCAGAGGTTGCACAATTGTACCCACACGATGTGATTAGCCTCGCGCTAAGGAAATCACAACAAGGCTTTTACAATGATCCATCTCCACCTGATCCCACTCGCTAAGGATTCGCCGTCGAGTAGGGTAACCCCCTAGTCGATAATTGCTCCCTCTTGCGCCACACAACATCAGTAGTAAAACCAAAGTGGAGACTTCACAAATTATTATGCCAGGTCTATCCCATACTAGACATGTGGTTTGCACGATTAAGCTCAGATCAATGGCGCACAAAGTTAAGTCCTTAACAATTACCCAGGTGAAGCATCCACATCCCAATGTGCATCCAGCACCCCCTTTACTGCACGATCATTCGCCCAAGTGAAAGCCAAGTTTGTATAACCAATGCCCATGACACTACCCATGTCATGACATACAAATTTTATAACTGTGGCTAACCACCACGTTCAAGTAAACCATTAAGTCAAGATTAATTAACCACATGTGATGATAAACCCAACGTGCTAGTGATAAGCATGGCTAAGCAATTAAACGCACAACCCATGTGACAGCTAATATTGCATCACTAAGTAATTTCCCATTCTATGGTGACAATGGGATCAGGGCATTCAAATTATCAAGGAGGAATAATCAATTAGGCCATTAACTACCAATACAAGGGTTTTATAATAAAATAGCAATGCATGATAATTTAAAGCAAAGTAATACATAATAGATTTGAAAACTGGGTTCAACATGATCAAAGGACACGACTTGCCTTGGCCTTGCTCAGATGAGGGCTCTAGATCTTCAAATCCAACTTCCGCTCCCTCGAACACGCGATCTAACGAGAGAGAAAACGAGACGAAAAGAGAAACTAAATTCAAATAAAATTCAAATTAACTCCAAAAACTTTCAAACCTGAACCAAAAGGTAGAGCTCAATTTTAGATGAATTTAGAAAAAAGAACGGGGTCAATCGGAGCTAGGACGAGGGAGAACGAGCTCTTGGAAAATTGAATTTTCTAAAAATCGGGAAAATTGGAAAAGTGCACTGTGCTGTGGACCGGGCGCACGGGAAGCTGGGTCTACGGTGGACTCGGCTCACGGAACAGTACGGCTGACTGGGCTGCTGGCGCAAGCGGCGGGTGCTGACGCGGCGCTGACACGTGGGCGGTTTTGGCTGACGTGGCAGCTGACTGGGCAGGGTGACGTGTCATGCTGACGTGGCACCTGGGGACCTCGGGAGCTAAGGTGGCAGCCACGTGGCAAGCCACGTGGACACTAGGGCTGAGGTGGCGCTGACTCGGCTGCTGACTCGGCATAGCTGATGCGGCGGGTTTACGGTGCACGGCTGACGGGTGGGCCCGGCTGGCAGCGAGACGGCGCACGGTGGACGACGTCCACGGGAAGGCGAAGGGTCGCGGGCGGCTGGCGTCAGCGCTGACGTGCGCGTGCACGGGGCGCGAGGCGGCGCGGACGAAGCGGCCGAGGCGGCGCGGCGCGGGCGGCGGGGTCTGGCCGACGGTGAGGTAGCGGCGGCGGCTGTCCGGCGGGAGGGGTTCGTGACGGCGGCGGGTGTCTCACCGGCGATGACGACGACGGCGACGGCAACGGAGACGACGACGGCGACGGAAAGTGGCGAAGGCAACGGCGGAGGCGGCGGACGCACACGGGCGACGGCGGCTACGGGCGTCGACGGCGGTGAGCGGCGGCGGTGGCGGCGGCTCGAGACGGGGAGAAGCCGAGGGGTCGGCCCCCGTATTTATACACGGCGGCGAGGCATCCGGGACGGGTACGGCGGAGGAGTCCGCGACGGAGACGGGGAAGAAGAGTCCCGCTCGGGGACGACGCGCCTGACAGGTGGGCCCCACCTGTCGGTGGCGCGGGTGGGCGGGCGGTCGGGATGCGGGGGCGCGGGCGCTGGGCTGGCGGATGACGGCCACGTGGCGATCATCGGGGCGGCCAAGGCGGAGCGGGCGCGGGCGCTGATGCCTGACGCGTGGCAGGCGGGGGCGACCGGCGGGCGAGCGGGCTGGACCGGGCCGGTGTTGGGCCGACCGGTTTTAGGAAAAATAGGATTTTCTTTTTCTTTTCTTTTTCCAAACATTCAAATAAACTCTTTTGAGCTCTAGAAAATAGCAAATAAATCCAGAAAAATCCAGAAAAATTCCAATAAATTCCTTGAGACACAAAGAACTCAAATAAAATAATTTTGGCAAATGTTCATGTTCAAATTATTCATATTAAATCCTTTTAATTCATAAAAATTCATTTAAGCTTTTAATTAATTCCAGAAAATTCAAATGGTGAATTTTATTTTAAAAGCTTCAAAAAGGTTCTGAAAATCAGGATGTTACAGCAGAAGATCGGCGCCACGTGGCCGGGCCGATGCGACGGGGCGGGGAGAAACCGGGGGCGGTGGCGCCGAACCGTGGGCGGAGGCGGTGGATCCAGGGATGGCGTCGGCTCCGCAGGCTTTTCCACCATGGCGACGGGACGACACAGGCAGGCGAAGCCGCCGCATGCGCGCCACGGAGGCGCGCGGTGCTGTCCCCGCGCGGAGAGAGGAGTCGGGGCGAAGGGGGGGAAGAAGACCCTGACAGGGCGGGCTCGCTGTCCAGCGAGAGAGGAGAGGGAAGGCGCGGCCGGTGCAGATGGAGCCGGCGCGCGTGGGAGGGCGGATCGGGCCGCACGCGTGTCGGCCGATGGGAGAGGGTAGGCGGGTTTCCGGCGGGATCTGGCCGCCCACGTGTCGAACGGAGAGGAGGGCTGGAATTTTCTATTTTCTTTAATGAGTTCTGGATTTTCAGAAAAGCCCAGAAATTCATTTAGCCTGGGAAAAATATGTAATTAATTCCAAAAATTTCAGGAAAAATCCTCAGAGGATCCTTATGACATTTTTGACTTAAGGAAAATATTTCCAACTAATGTTGGTATTTACTTTACCCGCTTCCATTGCTTTTCCTGCCCTCATTTTCAAATTTCTTTACTTTCATGGATCATCTTTTCAGATTCTCATTTTTTTTAAATCTTAACTTTCTACTAATTAAATATGATTGCTTCTTCTTCTGATTCATTTTAACTTTTGGAACCTTCACCAAATTTCTCAGAAAAACATCACAAACTCCAAATTCAAATAAAACATATTGTAAAATAACTTAAAAGCTTCAGATTTTCAATTTCACAATTTGGGGATGTTACAAACCTACCCCCCCTTAAAAGAATCTCGACCCCGAGATTCAATCTAGCCAGCGAATAGGTTGGGGTAGTCTTTCCTTAATTGGTCTTCACGCTCCCAGGTGGCTTCCTTCTTGGAGTGATGGCTCCATTGCACCCTGCACATGCGAATGGTTTGAGTACGCGTCTTCTTTTCTACGGTGTCCAAGATCTTGATCGGGCGCTCCTTGTAGGTTAGGTCTTCTTCAATCTCGATTGCCTCCCACGGAGCTTGATCCTCAGGTACTCGTAGACACTTCTTCAGTTGGGACACATGGAAGACGTCGTGTATGTCTGATAGATTCGGAGGTAGTGCAAGCTGGTAGGCAACTTCCCCCTTTTTAGACACAATTGGGAATGGTCCAACATACCGTGGGGTAAGCTTGCCTTTGACCTTGAATCGTCTAACTCCTCGCAAGGGTGATACCTTCAGATAAACATGATCTCCCACTTCAAAACTTAGTGGCCTTCTTCCCTTGTCTGCATAACTTTTCTGCCTGGACTGGGCTGCTTGCAGTCGATCTCTAATTAGGCGAACCTTTTCTTCAGCCTGTCTTAAAGTATCTGGCCCGAAAATGTAGTTCTCCCCAACTTCTGACCAATGTAGAGGGGTTCGACATTGTTGACCATACAGGGCTTCGAAGGGTGACATCTGAAGACTGGCCTGATAGCTGTTGTTATAAGCAAACTCAGCATAGGGTAGGCATCGATCCCAATCCTTAGAAAAATCTAGCGCACAAGCCCGAAGCATATCTTCCAATATCTGATTCACTCTCTCCGTCTGACCATCTGTCTGGGGGTGGTATGCGGTGCTGAAATCCAAGTAAGTACCGAGAGCTTCATGCAGGCTAGCCCAAAAATGCGAGGTGAACTGGGAACCTCGATCCGAGACTATCCGTTTTGGTACGCCGTGTAAACATACTATGCGTGACATATATAGCTCGGCTAACTTATCTCCCTTGTACGTGGTTTTGACGGGGATGAAATGTGCAACCTTAGTCAGCCTATCAACCACGACCCATACGGAATCATATCCAGATTTGGTTTGTGGAAGTCCCGTGATAAAGTCCATCCCGACTTCTTCCCACTTCCACTGAGGTATTTTCAATGGTTGTAGTAGTCCTGCTGGTCTTTGATGTTCTGCTTTTACTCTTTGACACACATCACAACAGGCCACATGTTCAGCTATGTCTCTCTTCATACGGGGCCACCAGCAGAATTGCTTCATACCCTGATACATCTTGGTGCTTCCGGGGTGCAGGGAGTACGGAGAGCTATGAGCTTCCCTCAATATCAGATCCTTGAGATTCTTCTGATGAGGTACCACTATACGCTTCCCGTACCATAGAGTACCATCCTGATCAATCTTCATGTTAGGAGCCCTCCCTGCTTCTACCAGTCCTTTCCATTTTATTATAGCTGGATCCTTCTACTGAGCAACCATAATCTGCTCCTCTAAACTTGGTTGAATTACCATGGTAGATATAGTGCCTTTCTCTACTATCTCCAAGTTCAAGGCATGCAGTTCTTTACATAGCTCGGGTTGGTGTTCCTGGACCATGAGATTATTGCAATAGGCCTTCCGGCTTAGAGCATCCGCTACAACATTAGCCTTCCCTGGGTGGTAATGGACGCTCAGGTCATAGTCCTTAATCAACTCCAACCATCTCCTTTGTCTCAAGTTGAGGTGTGACTGGGTGAAGAAATATTTAAGGCTCTGGTGGTCCGTGTATATGTCACAGTGATTACCTATCAGATAATGCCTCCAAATCTTCAATGCATGTACCACTGAGGCCAATTCCAGGTCATGAGTAGGGTAGTTGGCTTCATGAGGGCGAAGCTGTCTGGATGCGTATGCCACTACCTTGCCTTCCTGCATTAGTACACATCCAAGCCCTTGATGTGAGGCATCACAATATATCTCAAAATCCTTGCGTACATCAGGCAGGGTTAGCACAGGCGTGGTAGTCAATCACTTCTTCAATTCTTGGAAACTTCCTTCACATGCTTTGGACCATTCGAACTTCTTCTCCTTCTTGAGTAGGTGAGTCATTGGCCTGGCAATCCGAGAAAATCCTTCTATGAATCTCCGGTAGTACCCAGCCAAGCCGAGAAAGCTCCTCACTTCAGTGACGGAAGCTGGCTGCTGCCACTCTATGACTGCTGCTATTTTGGCGGGATCAACAGATATTCCTCCAGCTGACACTATGTGTCCCAAGAAACTAATATCATGAAGCCAGAATTCACACTTGCTAAATTTTGCATATAATTGATGCTCCTTTAGCTTTTCCAACACCAGGCGCAGATGCTCCGCATGCTCTTCAGCATCTTTGGAGTATATAAGGATGTCGTCAATAAAGACCACGACAAACTTGTCCAAATACTCCATGAATATCTTGTTCATCAGGTTCATGAAGTAGGCTGGAGCATTGGTTAACCCAAAAGACATGACTGTAAACTCATACAGCCCATATCTAGTGGTGAAAGCCGTCTTAGGTATATCTTCAGCTCTAATCTTCAGTTGGTGATAGCCCGATCTCAAGTCTATTTTGGAGAATACCGTGGCTCCACCCAGTTGATCGAATAAATCATCAATCCTGGGGAGTGGGTATTTGTTCTTGATGGTTACTTCATTTAGGGCCCTGTAATCCACACACATCCGAGTGGTGCCATCTTTCTTCTTCACAAATAATACTGGAGATCCCCAAGGCGAGGAACTCGGCCTAATGAACCCCTTATCATGCAACTCATATAGTTGCTTCTTTAATTCTTCTAACTCATCCACCGTCATCCGGTATGGTCTCTTGGAGACGGGTGCAGCACCGGGCTTTAGGTTGATGACAAATTCCAAGTCTCTATCTGGGGGCATGCCAGGAAGCTCATCGGGGAACACTTCAGGATAATCTTGCACCACGATCATCCCTTCCACCGGTATGTCTTCACTATAGTAGATTGCACGGCCCCATCGATAGGGTCGATCTACTTTTACCTTTATAGTCATTCCGGGACATTTGACTAATTTCTCCATCCGGGTGGCACATTCTATGACCCCTTGGTATCTGGCTAACCAATCCATGCCTAGTATTATATCCAAGGTCTGAGAGTTTAGCACTATCAGGTCTGCTAAAAAGTCACACTTTTCCATAGTAATGGTCACTTTAGGACACACTAGGGTAGCAGTAATCGGACCAGCTGGTGAATTGAGCACCACTGGGCTCTTTAAGGTAAATGTAGGTAACCCCAATTTATCAGCATATCCTTTTGATATGAAGGAATGGGAAGCCCCCGAATCAAATAATACTTGTGCTGGTATGGTCTTAACGGAAAACGTACCCATAAGTACTCCAACGGCCTCCTTAGCTTCTTCGGCAGTGATGTGGTTGACTCGACCACGGTTTGGGGCTGATGCACTCTTGCTGCCTTGTGAGCTTTGATGCCCTCGGTTGGGTACTGAGGCTTGGCTGCGGGCTGAGGCATTCTGCCTCTGTGGACATTTGTTGGCAAAATGCCCCGGTTCGCCGCAGCTGAAGCACTTGTAGCTGGCTATAGAGTTTGATCCTGCAGATTGACCACCTTGCGGAGAACTGCTTCCTGGACGGAACGATGGGGTTGAAGTCTTGAACTGATTAGGCTTCAAGGGAGAGGATGCATTGTTAAAGAGTTTTTGGACAAATCTTCCCTGCGGTCGTTGAGCTGACATCTTCCGCTTCCGGCTGGCCTCCAAGTTCTTCCTCTCATTTTCCAGAATTAGTGCCTTGTTCACCAGCTGGTGAAAGTTGGTGAAATCTTGAGTGATCAGCTGGACTCGTAGCTCCTCGTTCATCCCTTCAAAGAATCTGTCAATCTTTTCTTCTTCGTCCTCCACATCCTTTGGGGCATATCGGGCCAATTGTGTGAATTTGGTAAGGTACTCATTTATTGACCTATTGCCCTGCTTGAGTGTGCGAAACTCATTCTTCATCATTCGCATTACTCCGGTTGGAACAAAGTTAGCCTTGAAAGCGGTCCTGAATTCCTCCCGAGGAACTGTTTCTGTGCTGGTTTCTGTGGTGGCATCCTCCTAGCCCCTGGCGGCCAAGTAATTCTCCCACCAAGCCGCTGCGGCGCCCTGCAGCTGGTGTGCAGCGAACATGACTTTGTCTTCCTCTGCGCATTTAATTAGGCGCAACTTTCTCTCAATATCTCGAAGCTAGTCCTCGGCTTCCAGTGGTTCTTCTGCCGATGTAAATGTGATTGGCCTTGTCCTCTGGAAATCTCCCAATTCAGCTCTATGCCCTCCTGAGCTTCCTTGCTGACCCGCATATATGGCTTGTAAAATCTGAGTTTGTTGTGCCATAACTTGGGCCATTGTAGGGTGTTCCGGAGGGTTTGGAAGGTTGTCATTTCCCTGGTCTTGAGTTCTGCCTTGATCTTCTGGCAGAACCCCGCGATTTGAGTCTACCTCGGCTGGGTTTGTATTAGTCTGAGCCCTGGTAGTTCTTCGGCTGGCCATCTGCAGGGGTAGCTTTATACTCAGTGCTATTTCTATAGGTAGGAAAAACAAGGGGTGCCAACCCATACCAAAGAAAGCAGTAAAACCACGACGAGGCAATTTCCAATCATAAGGCCGATATCCAGCCATTCATTAAACACACCAACAATTACATAGCCAGCTTTTATGCTGGGCTTACAATTACATCATAATAATTAAAGTTCATAGGTCCGTGACTACGAAATAGAAAGGACGGATACAACAACTAAGATACATGAATTGAGTACTTGCATCACATACTGCAAGTACATCACGCTCCCATCTACTCCTCCGTATACCAGGCACCATAGTTGGAGGGACTATAGTGTGGCGAGCGGGAGCGGGACCGACTACCACTACCCTCCGATGGGTCGTAGTCCGATGGAGTGCTTGGGGGGCTATGGCTTGGGGGAGACCTTGTCCGACGGAACGCAGCCTGTGGCCCTGGAGGTCGCGCGCTCTTGCGCGCGGTCAGTCGGGTGCGGGGGCCTGACCCTGGCGGAGGAGGTACCGGTGCTGCTGCAGGTGCAGGGGCCGGTGGAGGCTGGGCCCTGGCGGCCGTTGCCTCTGCCTTGGCCTCCGCCAAGGCTTGCTCGCATTGGGCGAGCTGCTGCTGGAGAGATGTCATGGAGACGTGCCTGGTGACGAGCTGCTGTCGGAGGGAGGAGATCTCCTCCAAGGCAACGGTGTGGGCCACCCCCATGGCCCTGGTGAGCTCAACCTGATGCGTGAGCATCGGGTCATCCTCATTCTCCGGCATGGTGACTTCATTGTACTGTGCTCCATCTTGGCCTGTGGGGTGGTAACAGTATGGGGCATGGCGCAGGGGGGCCCGGTATATGTCGCATAGCCGCGCGGCGGCTAGACGAGCAGCGTCTTGGATCGTAGCGGCCCGAGTACTTCTCCGGTGCTCTGATGTGAACACGTGAGAAGGGTCGAGCTCATCCCTGGGGTATATGAATACCTCCATAACCCAAGAATCTTCTCCTCCGGTGGTAACCTTCAATCCCATGTAGATAGGCTGATCCTTGAACTCCAGGTAGTGTAGGAGCTTGCGCAAAATGGTAGCAAACTCCCCTTCATTGACACCGTGGGCTATGTAGTCCCAGTGTCCCTCATCTCCTGCGCCTGCCATCTGGAAATCAGGTTACTAGTGTTAGTATCTTTCAAAGTATTTAAAAGAACAATGGAATAGAACAGATCTAAGAAGGGTACGAAAAGAGATAGTATCCTTATATTTTTCGAAATTCTTTTTATAGGTTTTATAAACATTGTGATCCTAACCCATCCTAAGGCTTTTACCCTACGGTCGTATGCTCTGATACCAGCTCTGTCAGACCCGGATTTTTAAATCCCAATCTTACTGTGTTTCACTGCACTAATCCCTGGATCAGTAGTTAGTGCACACAGGTACAGTGCTGAATCATTTCATACATCGCGTAATCAACCATTATATTACATAAACTGAATTTCACCACGTCGGGTGATAGTTTACAAAAGGGGCCGACTAGGCCAAATGTCTTTATTACATCAACGCAGCGGAGATTATAGCAAAAACAGACCCAAATCCACAGGCAAGCGGCCAGTAGGGTAATATATATGCCACCAAGGTCCCGGTAACATAAATGTACACAACGCCTAGGGTCTACTTGTCTATGCCTATCCACCGAGGCCTACGCCTTAATTATCGCCTTTGCTTCCGTCGATGTTGGCGGGGGCCTCCTCATAGGCGTAGTGTTCTTGAACTCCTGTTTCTGAATGGTATCGCAAGAGCGAGAATGAGCACTCCGACCCCGTGCTCAGCAAGCCAACACACAGAATGCAATAATTATACATGCATGGCTATCAAAGGATGGCTGGGGCTCATTTTATTTTGCGGAGAGTGCTTTTGAATACAATTATAGAAAAATCCCTGAGACCTAGCAATTTTAAACTCAAAAGCCTTTGTTTATAAAGTAAGTTGATCATATACTTGACACAGATTCCATCCACCATTTCATGGCACCCGTGCCATATAGCATCTTTTCAGCGTTATAGCCGCTTAATGTACCACTGGGACAACACCCAGGGCAATTCCAAACCAGGGCAGTCCTTCGCCCTTCAAGTTTCCCATTCCCAGTTTCCAATGTTTTTAAAACAGAACTATATCCAGTTAAGTTCCCATGTCTGCCCATGACCGTGGGCACGGCTATTCGAATAGTTTTGACTCTGCAGAGTTTGTACACTTTCACCACAAGAGATGAACTATCCTTTTTGCCAACATGCTTCCTTAGGCATGAGACCCAGATAATTTATCACAAAGCCTTTACCTTACTCCGATCTAGCTAGACACCACCCACGCTGAGGTTTCACCGCTGAAGGGTTACACCACCACAGTCAGAAGCCCCCTCTTGCGCCGTGCGAGTACAGTACACCCTGTGCCTCACTGTGAGTAAACCAGTACACCCTGGCACCCACTTCCCTCGGTGATGTCTAAACTAAACCCTTGCAAGTTATTCAGCTAGGTCGTACCCATTATAGACTTGTGGTTGTACTGTTTTACACGGGTGGACATGACAAGATTCGGTCCTTAAAGTTACCCGGATGGTTCTACCACATTTCATGATTTGTGCTCCCACCGCACCACCTACCAGCCCCCAAACCATCCATCCAGGTGTTTAAGCAATTTTAGGATTTTCCAGAGGTAAAATATTGTGTCCACCTACTACAGTCATTCCATCCATGACTGCCCCCAAAACATTTCATACTTTGCAATTGTTGTTATTGGGGCAGCTATGTACCCCCCCCCCCATTTTATCTAGCATTACTAAGCATCGCAATATTTATTGGGACTTACTGATAAAAGCTATGACAGTATAAGTTTTGCTAAGGCGACAAGGCGCACATGTCCAAACATTTCAACGGATCATTATAAGCAAGCCTTACAGTAGGTGTGTAGCTATCATTTCTGGAAATGAACATATTTTGCCACAAGAAATAACAGCATGCATGTTGATATTTTAAAAGAAAGTACTTTGCAAAATCATAGGTTCAAAATGATCAAGATGTTAACTCACCTTGGTCACAGGGGTCGGTTTCTTGGTGGTCTGGTGCTTCTTGTGCTGCTGCCTCGATATCTTCCTCTTGAGCCTCGTAGGCTATTTAATCATACGGAATACCCAAATAAAAGAAAAACAACCAATCAATAAAATATCACCAGAAATTCAGATGAACTCAAAAAATTATGGTTCTGGTTCCATTAGATAGTTCTTGAATTTAAACAAATTTAGAAATTTGTTTCATTCAATTTGGAGCTAAAATGAAGAAGTTATAAGCAGTCAAAGTTTTCGGTTCCAGTCAAATCCAAAAATATTACAACTCTGACATGTGGGGCCCACTGTCAGCCTCTATTCATTTTAATTTTTCCATTTTATTTTCTTTTTCATTCTTTGTTTCTCTGACATGTGGGGTCCGGTTACTGTTCATGGGGTCCACATGTCAGTACGGTCCGTGCTTAGATGTATCACTGACCGGTGGGGTCCAGCGGTTAGCGGTGACTCGGGGATGAAGTGGCTGACAGGTGGGGCCCACCTGTCAGACCGTAATAAAATGGAGAAAACTCAACCCGGCGCGGCGGAGCCAGAGGCTCGAACGCGCGCGGCCGGGGAGTTGGGAGGGAGAAGAGAGTTAACGCTGATAGCCAAGAGAGCGGGGGAGGCTTTGCCTACCTCTATAGGGCAATTTATCCCCTTGAGGTGGGTCGGCAGCGGGGTCGGGCAGAGAAGTCGGGGACGACGGTGGCCGGCGGTGAGGGAAGGTCGGGGAGCTTCGGGTGAGTGTCGAAACGCGATCCTCGCGTTATGGTGAAGACGGTGACACGGTCTTCAAGGGCCGAGGAGGTCCGGAGATTGGTCGGCGTCGAGCGGCAGCGGCGGCTCGGGGAAGCTCCAGGCGGCGGCGAACCACAGGCGACGAGGAGCTCGGACGAGGGCCGGGGAAGCTTCGCGGCGCTCTGGAGACGATCCTAGCTCAAGGAATTCGGCTCTGGGACAGTAAAACAGTGGGAAGTCAGTTCGCCGGAGTTGGGGGGAAACAAGCTCGCCGGCGGCTACGGGGCATGAAATGCCCGATTACCTTCTGATGAACGGAGAGGGCGGAGTGGGGAACTCAATGGGGGGTCCGCTGCCTTATAAACATGCTCGGAAGGGAGCTGGCAACGGGCGGCTCCCGCGCGGTCGCGTCGGAGCAGGTGGCGGAGGCAGGGAGGGGTGACGCGGGCGGCATTAATGCCGGGCGCACTGTGCGTGACGCAGCACGCCCACGCCTGCGCGGTCTCCTCCACTTTTGCGGTCTCTCACGCGCGAGGGGGAAGCTGGGCAGAAGATCGGCGCCACGTGGCCGGGCCGATGCGACGGGGCGGGGAGAAACCGGGGGCGGTGGCGCCGAACCGTGGGCGGAGGCGGTGGATCCAGGGATGGCGTCGGCTCCGCAGGCTTTTCCACCATGGCGACGGGACGACACAGGCAGGCGAAGCCGCCGCATGCGCGCCACGGAGGCGCGCGGTGCTGTCCCCGCGCGGAGAGAGGAGTCGGGGCGAAGGGGGGGAAGAAGACCCTGACAGGGCGGGCCCGCTGTCCAGCGAGAGAGGAGAGGGAAGGCGCGGCCGGTGCAGATGGAGCCGGCGCGCGTGGGAGGGCGGATCGGGCCGCACGCGTGTCGGCCGATGGGAGAGGGTAGGCGGGTTTCCGGCGGGATCTGGCCGCCCACGTGTCGAACGGAGAGGAGGGCTGGAATTTTCTATTTTCTTTAATGAGTTCTGGATTTTCAGAAAAGCCCAGAAATTCATTTAGCCTGGGAAAAATATGTAATTAATTCCAAAAATTTCAGGAAAAATCCTCAGGGGATCCTTATGACATTTTTGACTTAAGGAAAATATTTCCAACTAATGTTGGTATTTACTTTACCCGCTTCCATTGCTTTTCCTGCCCTCATTTTCAAATTTCTTTCTTTACTTTCATGGATCATCTTTTCAGATTCTCATTTTTTTTAAATCTTAACTTTCTACTAATTAAATATGATTGCTTCTTCTTCTGATTCATTTTAACTTTTGGAACCTTCACCAAATTTCTCAGAAAAACATCACAAACTCCAAATTCAAATAAAACATATTGTAAAATAACTTAAAAGCTTCACATTTTCAATTTCACAATTTGGGGATGTTACACCACAAGGGCAACATGAACTAGATCAGCTACGTGCACTGGTGCTATCTCCAGAAGGGCAACCTGAACCAGATCAACTACCTGCACTGGTTTCATGTTCACGGGCACTATTCTCGGTGCAGCAACTTCCACCAGTGCAACTTCTACCATCGGTGCTACCTTTAAAGTCGACCTATAGCCGAGGCAGCAAGGGCAAAGCAAAGAAGACCAATGATGATATCCCGTACCTGCCATTAGCCCGCAAATTTGTGCTTGGCCAACCGTTGCTCAAGAAAAAGGGTCTCCAAACCCTAGCAATTAGTTGCCATCAATTGCACAAGTGGTATATGGAACAGTCCAATAAGCCAAAGGGAGAACGGAGCTCAGGTATCACTGTCAAATTCACGCTGGATCATTTAAAGCACAATGCTCACGAGTGTGTCTTCGTGGTCACCTTTGAGGATGTATTCGATCTTTTCACGCTCAACGCTCTTGACGTCTCACTCATTCGATGCTGGACGATGTAAGTGTGCACAATCACAGTCTCCGTTCATGTCATACCGATAAATGTCATATATAATTTATTGCTTTCGTGCGTATATATATAGACACGTGCTGACTAAAGCTACATCTTCCAAATCATCGGTTGGTTTCTTGGACCCACACTTGGTCGCCAAGTATACCATCGATGAGGATACATCCTTCGTCGAGAGGTACATTGCAGCAGGACTGCTGGCTTATCGCAATAAGGATTATGTACTTATGCCATACAATCAGAACTATCATTGGATTTTAATAGTAATTGTACCAAAATGGAACAAGGTATATTACCTTGATTCCCTAAGTAAGAATAAAATAGACTTCACAGTTGTCAGCCAAGTAATCGATACGTAAGTACATTTTTTTCATACATACCTATATTGTACTCTTTCTTTCCTTCCGAATGACTAAGATTAACTTTTTTGAATCACGTAGGGGGTTCGCGATGTACATTGAAATGGGAGGTGTCTCGATGCACGGGGCCAAAGCCCTGACACATGCTCGAGATTTTAAGGTATTCGCTCTTACACATTAATTAATCCTATGCAACAGTTGGTAGTAATGCCTCTTGAATTAACACATTCCATTTTTTGCAGTGCCACCAGCAGCAGCTGGGCCACACATGTGGATTCTACGTTTGCCACCATATGGAACTACTCCTCGATTCCTCGAGGATCACCAATTCCAAGGTTTGTCAATCTTCCCATAATTACTTCGTACTTATCACGTTATATGTATATGCACATTAATATTCCTATCGACAGATTGCGTCCATCCCATTAACTGCATTGAAACAGTGCGACTTTTCACGAATTGGAGGAGAGTTGGCGTACTTTTTGGTGGCTCAAGTCATAAACTCAAAAGGAGAGTTCCACTGCGCACAATGATTTTTTATTGCTCTTATCACTCCGGAATCGAGGTCTCGCGAAAGGAACGAATCCATAATCAACGAACTTGTTAGCTGCACAAGCAATACTTGAATGGCAATCATGCACCATCCAAGTATAACTTGTTCAGCCTGACAAGTTGGTTGATTATGGATCTGTTCCTTTCGCGAGACCTCGATTCCGGAGTGATAGAGCAATAAAAAATGCAGTGTTACCATCTAAGTGCAAATGCAATGTAGATCTTTTGTAATTGTGTGTTTGTTAATGGATATTTTATTTCATTTTAATTAATTGATTTGCGAAATGAATGCTTTATGTTTATGAAATGAAGTGCGATGTGAATTGGATGTTTTATGTTTGTGAAATGAATTGAGATGTGAATTGTATGTATACATATACATGTTGATCTGCTTGTTTCAGAGGGCATGGCTAGCATTTCCTGAGGCTAGCCAATAAACAGGAATAGATTTAGGGGTAGGAAAGAATATCACAGACGGTTTGTAACTAAAAACCGTCTGTGATAGGAGATAATCACAGACGGTTTTTAGTTACAAACCGTCTGTGATATTTACACCATAGACGGTTCGAAAACCATCTGTGATAATCTTCGATTATCACTGACCCATAAATTCAGACGGTTCAGAAAACCGTCTGTGATGACGCTTTTGAACGTCTGTAATACGGTTTTCTGTAGTAGTGCAAGCTGATCCAACCTCTGACGAGTATTAAGTTTTCGTTTAGTTCTTGTTTTTTGTGTGTGCGCCAGGTCATCCTCCAAGAGCCGGATCATCCGCTAAGCGCAGGATTATCCGCCCGAGGGTGTTTTAGCAAGAAGCGGTCCTTTTGGCCGTGTTTCCGCTGTGCATGTTTTTCATTTTTCCTAGCTTTTCGATATCTAGTGTGGCTGTTTGAATTGAGTACATTGGGGGAAATTTTGAAGCTTTCTCCATATCTAATGTGATGAGCGTATAAAATTTGAGGATTAGGCCAGGCTCGTTGAATCTTGAAATGCAGCTCGATCAACCTAGCTCTCCCGAGATCTTTTACAGTACCCACTAATCAATGTAAACCGTTTATTCTTTTTAATCCAAGGGATCATGTTAGTTAGATGTGCTTGTACTTCATCACCAAGTAGGAGGTAGTATAATTCCTGTAGGACCGAAATGGCGACAGAGGGGGGGTGAATGTCGCTCGCTTAAAAACGCCCCCGAGAAAACGAGCACTGATTTTTCAAAAGATGCAAAACAACGCAACTCACAGAAAACTTAAAAATAATTCTGCTGAAATTTGGAACGCATGTGGCACCAAAAAATTCAGCATAAATCAGAGATCATCCAGTAAAAATTTCAACTGAAAATATCGCTGTTTGATCTGCATGCAAAATGAAGGAAAATCAGCACAAAAAGAAAAAGAATGCAACTCTAAAGGGAAGTGAATCATTCGGCTCAACACATGCCATGAACAGTACTCATATTGCTCTCGGCACGAAAATGACAGACTGAAGCTTTGAACTGAAGATTCAGGGAAAGCACAAATCCAAGAAAATTTGAGAGTAACTTCTTTTCTTTTCAGACAAACACACCAAGAGCATAAACTAAATATAATAGGGGCTCCAAATAACACAAGAAATCAACAAAAAAACACATGAATTTCAGATTCGAGACAAGAACTGAAAAAGTACAGAAGCTTCACCAAAAATTCAAATTACTCTCCAACCTTTAATCCTATGGCCATGAAACTTTGAGGATATGTTAGCAATAGCTATGGGATAATCCAGATCAAATTTCATGCCATTTCGTTGAGGGAAACAAAATCTTGCTTAAACCCTAGAACAAGAAATATATGAACAGAGCAAATAAAAAGGGGATTTTCGGATTTCCAACTGTGCTCTTGGGTATTTGTTCGATCAAATGATCTTGTGGTACTAACCCATCATAGAGCAACCCATTTTGGCACTCCCCAGCAAGCAAGAACCCAAAAATCAAAATCTCAATAAATTCATCAAAAGAGAAACGAAGAACAGAGAAGAGCACGAGACAAACTTCAGATTTTCATTCATTCCATCACAAGGAATATAGAGGAATCCCCATACCCCGTCTTGATACAAAGGAATGATTACAAACTCTCCACTCAATCCATCCTCTCCCTCTCTACTCAAGAACACAACTCATGAACCCAAGAGGGAGGAAGAACACACTCTGTTCTATCACCTAGAACACATCGTAGGGGACAAAGGGAGCACCAGACTTTGCCTCTCCAACCACTAAAGACTAAAGGAAAACCAACTCCTAAAGCCTCTTTTGACTAGAGCTAACCCTAATTCCCTCCAAAATGCTCTCCAGTGGGCATGCAGCCCCTCAATCCTATTTATAGCCTTGGCTAACGGGTCTCCGCCCCGTTACGCCTGCTAAATCCAACGGCGCCCGCTCCCGCTTGTGCAGCCTCGCGAATTTCCCGATTCGCCCCTCCTGCACCTTCCGGGAAGCTTCCGCGCTCCTTGCCTCGCACGCCTCGCAACCACCTCGAGTCTACGTCGTCTTCGACACAACCCGACCGTTCTGACCTCAGCGCCACCTGCGCCTAGTCCGGTCCACATGTCTCGCCACGACTCCACCCGATGTCCTGCAGCCACACAGACAAAGAACACATCAAATAGCACCGCTCGACACATGAAAGCGTAAATACCATCACACTTACCACAGACGAAGTCCAAACCTGTCGAAACATTAGAATATACATCCTAAGCCCAAAAGACCAAGTTTGACCAAAGTCCGACCGAGCCCGATTGCGCCACGCAACGACTCGACTCCGAACTACTCAAACCAGACTCGACTGACCTAAACCTTTGTCAATTACTCATCACTCTCATGGAGACACGACCACATGATCTCTCAATCTCCCCCTTGATGAGTCTATTGACAAACTCAGAAAAAGCTTTTAGAAGAGTTTGAGTTTGAAGAATCCAACATGGTCCACAGAATGGAATGAAGCTAATGATCATGTCGACAGAAGGAACACTAGAGCAACTAATGAAAGAGCAAATTGATCTTCAAAGCTCTAAACTGTTCCCAACAGACTTTTTCTTCTCTATTCTCCCCCTTTTGGCAATAAACGCATCAAGATGCAAAGGCGAGAATATAACATGTCAATGGATGAATATGGCTGAAGTTTGTTTATTTTAAGCATTTAGAGCCATGAGAATTATCCATATTGACCATAATGAGATACACCAAGCCATAACTCTATAAAAAGCTATCTAGATCATGACATGACATGTATAAGCTAGCTAGAACACATAGATGACAATCTGAAATATAGTGCATTAAGTGAGAATGTCAAGTCATGAAGAGGTAGAGTCTAACTAGAGATACCCAAGGATGATGCCGGCCATGTCAAGTAAGCTAAGCGGAACCAAGAAGCTAATATTGAGACCAACTAGAGTGCTATGCTCAAGAATGAAACATTGGCGCAAGTACTTGGTTCTTTTTGTAGATTAAGCAAATTGAGCACATGAAACATTGTCTTTTTAAAGCTCATGGTCGTTTCCAACCCAATTTTTTTATGTGCTAGATCTCAAGCCTTATGCGACTACTTCAAGCGAGAAGCTTAAGAAGATAGTCTAGGTCATCCAAAACTCCCCTGAGTTCATGCCTAGTGCAATGGCAAGCCGTCTCATGAGAAAGAATTGGTGAAATCAGTTTTTTCGCACAAAAGAGTTTTTTTAAACATGTTGTACTACCTCATGCTACATCAAGAGACTAAAATAGCTCAATCTAAGGCTCAATAAAAGATTCAACGCTCAGCTAAGCCTAGTTGACATGGCATGAATCATAAAGAGATAGCTCCAGAAAGACTAAACTCAAATGCTAGCATGACAAGTTTTACTTCAAGTTTGGCAATTTTAATTAACTTATCATGGTAAAAGCTAGTCTGCACATATGAAGTCATGATCAATCTAGCATATACAGCACAAGACATGGCAAGGTGTAAAGCATTGAAGCATGTCATAACAGGATAATAATCAAGGCTCAATGCAGATTGATTATAATGCTAGAATGCTGAAAATGCAAGAAAGTCCAGCTCCCCCTCAACATTAGATGCAACTTTTAGTTCAAGTTGAGTTATGTCAAAATTAAGCTTCAGAAGCTCCCAAATGAACTCCCATTGAACCAAAGCAATAAAATCGAGAAGCTGGCAAAGAAAACCAAACAGGCAGTCCTTAAAGCATAGAAAAGATATAGAAGCAACTATGGCTTAAACTGACTCTCATCTACCCCAAATGACTCTAGGACTAACAGCTGATCGTCGAACACACACTAGAGAGCAAACACGTACCCTGTCTACCCGAGGGTGGCCCAACCCTCGCTAGAACCTACAAGAAGTGAGTGAGCTCAACCTAGTGAGATAAGAAATAGCTAATCCTGGAAGCACAAGATAAGAGTAAGAAGTCTAAGCAACTCAACACAAGAAACACTCTAACCTATGCTAGAAGGACTTAACCCAATGCACCCGCAAATGCAATGCAACAGAAATGAGACAGAAGCATAATTAATATAATAAAGCAGTAAAGCCCAAAACTCCCCCTCACTACAGTCCGTAAGGACAAACCACCCCAAGCTCTCCCCGCAGAGCTGAAAACCTCGAACTGTCCAAAGGCTTGGTGAAGATATCAGCCAACTGGTGGTCACTCTCCACAAACTGGAGCACTATGTCACCTTTCTCTACATGGTCTCTAAGGAAGTGGAAGCGAATATCAATATGCTTGGTCCGAGAGTGCTGCACTGGGTTCTTAGCAATGTTGATAGCAGACGTGTTATCACAAAATAGTGGAACACTGTCTAAGGCTAACCCAAAGTCCCGCAGGGTCGAAACCATCCAAAGTACCTGGCTGCAGCAACTGGCAGCAGCAACGTACTCGGCCTCTGCAGTGGACTGTGCAACACCTGACTGCTTCCTTGAAGACCAGGAAACAAGAGAAGTGCCAATAAATTGGCAGGTGCCAGAAGTGCTCTTCCTATCTATCCTACAGCCAGCGAAGTCTGCATCCGAGAAGGCTCTCAAGGAAAGACAGGATGATGAAGAGTACCAAATACCATAGTCAATGGTAGCTCGCAGGTACCGAAAGATGCGCTTCACCGCCTGGCGGTGAGATACGCGAGGAGAGGCCTGAAAACGAGCACACAGACACACTGAGAAGTGTATGTCTGGTCTCGAGGCAGTGAGGTAAAGAAGGGAGCCGATCATACTTCTGTATTCTTTCTGATCAACTGGCTCGCCATCCTCATCTGGGTCAAGATAGGCCGTAGAAGCCATCGGAGTTGACACCGGCTTCCCATCACTCATATCGAAGCGTCTCAGGAGGTCACGAGTGTACTTGCCCTGATGTAGAAAAGTACCCTCCCGAGACTGCTTGATTTGGAAGCCAAGGAAGAAAGTCAACTCACCCATCATGCTCATCTCAAACTCGGTGCTCATGACATCCGAGAACTGAGAAACCAGAGCATGGGAAGAGCCGCCAAAGATGATGTCATCGACATAGATTTGGACGAGCAGAAGGTCACTACCAAGCCTACGGATAAACAAAGTCTTGTCTACTTTACCCATCTCAAACCCATGACTCAACAAGTAGGACTTAAGCCTCTCATACCAAGCTCTGGGGGCCTGCTTAAGTCCATACAACGCTTTGGAAAGTTTGAAGACATGGTGTGGGTATTTGGGGTTCTCGAAACCTGGAGGCTGTCTGACGTAAACTTCTTCCTCAATAACGCCATTAAGGAAGGCACTCTTGACATCCATCTGGTAGAGCTTGAAACCCTTAGAAGCTGCAAAGGCAAGCAGGATTCTAATGGCCTCAAGTCGAGCTACAGGGGCAAAGGTCTCCTCGAAGTCTAGACCCTCAACCTGGGAAAACCCCTGAGCTACCAGTCTAGCCTTATTTCGAATAACCACTCCATCCTCGCTCTGCTTGTTCTTGAACACCCACTTAGTCCCAATAATATGGTGACCTCGCGGGGGCTCGACAAGCGACCAGACCTTGTTCCTCTCGAAATTTTCTAACTCCTCATGCATGGCATTGACCCAAGACTCATCGGAAAGAGCATGAGAAATATCCTTGGGCTCAAAGGAGGCAATGAAAGCAGAATGGAGACAGAATTGAGATAAGCCAGATTTTGAGCGGGTAACACGCTCGAACAGGTCTCCAATCATCTGCTCAGAAGGATGCCTTTTCTGGATATGTCGGGGAGGTCCAGGATGAGATGAAGAAGTGGCCTCTACCTCGTGAGCTGACGAGGTAGGAACAGAGCCACTAGCTCCAGAAGAAGCAGAAGGCATGGGCTGATCACCTGGAGGTGCGGTGGAAGACGGCACCTCAAGGGGTGGATAAGGGACTGGATCGGGTAGACAACCCTCATCTCCATCGTCCTCGTCATCCACGAAGATGGTCTCGGACTGCTCTAAAGAACCTGAGATATCAGGCCTAGTCCCCGGACTGGCCTCGTCAAAGGTCACCTCACAGGTCTCTACCATTTTGCTAGACTCGCAGTTCCAGACCCTATAAGCCCGCGAAGAAGGCGAGTAACCTAGAAAGATCCCATCACAAGAACGTGACTCGAACTTATCTAGGTTCCCGGACTTCAGAATAAAGCACTTGCAACCAAACACACGAAAATGAGAGACGCTAGGCTTTCGCCCGTATCTCAACTCATAAGAAGTGCGGTGCAAGTGTGCCCGAAGAAAAACTCGATTCGAAACATGGCACGCGGTCGCAATAGCCTCAGCCCAAAACTTCCTCGGTGTAGAGTACTCATCGAGCATCGTCCTGGCCATCTCGACCAAGGTACGGTTCTTTCTCTCCACAACGCCATTTTGCTGTGGGACGTGCGGAGAGGAGAACTGATGCTCTACACCTGTCTCACCACAGAAACTCTCGAAATAGGAATTCTTGAACTCTGTGCCATTGTCACTGCGGATCGCTCTCAAGGCACCTGGGAGCTCAACAGAAAGCCTACTGAAAAGACCTCGGAAAAGTGAAAAAGTCTCATCCTTCGAGGCTAAGAAAAACACCCAAGAATACCTCGAGAAGTCATCGACCACGACAAGAACATACCACTTCCCTCCTGCTGACTGCACTCGAGCTGGTCCAACTGTGTCCATATGGAGCAGCTGTCCTGGTGCATCGGTCATAGTGACTGTGACCGGAGGATGGGAGGCGGCAACCATCTTGCCGTGCCGGCAAGGAGCACAAACTAGATCTTTGACCATTTTGAGTTTCGGCAGACCACGAATGAGGTCGTGGCCGCTAACTCGGGTCAAATGGTCAAATCCAATATGACCAAGTCTCCTATGCCAGAACGAAAGGTCGCGGGACTCAGAAGCAACTAAACACCTGAGAGGATCACCAGAAGACTCAGAAAAATCAGCACGAAAGATCCTCCCAAAACGAGAAATCCCGCAAACCAGACTACCCGAAGAATCAAGAATTTTGCAATTGTTTTTCTTGAAGCTCACCTCGAAACCGTCATCGGTAAGCTGAGAAATGGAAAGCAAATTGTACTGCAGCTTACTAACCAAGGCTACATCTTTCAAAATGAAAGAGTCATTAATGCGCACTGTACCTTTGGCGATGACGCGCCCAGATGAAGCATCTCCGAAGGTGATCGTCTCATCACCTGGGGCACGGGCAAGGGAAGAAAACCAACGAGAATCTCCGGTCATGTGTCGTGAACACCCGGAGTCTACAAGCCAAACCTTTCCCTTCCCTGCCCGGCGAACCTGAGTCAAACAGAGAGTAAAGTCTCAGTACTGGGGTAAATCAAGAGTGATTTTGGCACCCAATACTGAACAACACGTCGAGCAGATGAA
The DNA here is from genome assembly GCA_017311315.1 of Dendrocalamus latiflorus. NCBI lineage: Eukaryota > Viridiplantae > Streptophyta > Magnoliopsida > Poales > Poaceae > Dendrocalamus > Dendrocalamus latiflorus. The sequence goes on along the minus strand of CM029626.1, from coordinate 18,117,976 downwards.
GTAGTCAAGCACGACTGACCTCTATCTACCCTACGCTCTCTGTCACTCACAGCAGAAGGTCTGTGAGCAGACCTGAAGCTGTTGCGGGGTCCGACTGCTACGGGAGAGCGAGTCGGAACACCGGCAACACGCTGAACACGCCGCGGGTAACTGTCTCGACGGGGGAAACGAGATGTACCCTCAAGACGGCGGAAGTCATGACCAGGAGCAGCATGAGGACGAAAAACAGAAGACTCAGAAAAACCAAGTCCTCGATGCTGCCCAAACCCATCAACAGCAGTAAACCTAGACCTCGTGCTGGTCCTAGGTGCACTCAGGATCTGGGGTTGACCCTGAATACGCCTAGGAGACTCAACACGGTCTCTACGCGCGATCTTGGCGCGCCTGAAGCATCGATCAACTGTGTGTCCATCCTTCTGACAGAAGGTGCAATGATACTTCATCCTCTGAGAGGTAGAAGTAGCACGGTCAGGCTTCGCCTTCTGAGAGGCCGAAGCAGCAGGTGCAATCACCTTGCTGTCAGAAATCCCCTGGACATAGCCCGCTGACTTAAATTGGACTTTCTCGGTCCTGGGCTCGGTCTCGATCACACCTGGTGCTATGGGTCTGAGCACAGCAGGTGGATGCTTCCTCATATCCTCATAATAGTCATATCCTAGACCCTGATTAAATCTGCAAATCTTGGACTGGTCTAGAATAAGATTAAGCTTCTTCTTGCCGCCTACAAATCTCTCGAGAGTGTTCATAAGGTACTGACACTCCCGAAAGAGAGAGGTGCAAGAAGAGCAGGGAGAAGAGGGAACAGCAGGAGGTAAGGGAGCAGAAGAAGAACCAACAGTAGAGGAAAGAATGGCTTGTGCACGCACAGCCGACTCTGAGGTGACAGTCCTACTACTAGCAGGTTGGTTCGCGTCTCTAGGCGTCTCACCCTTACCCTGGGGCTTCTCCCCCACACCATCAATCACATCACAACCAGATTGTGGCTTCTCTAGTAAGTCCTTAGTTAGCTTCACACATTTGTCATTCAAAGCAACGAGTTCAAGTTTTAGTTTATCACAACTAATGCATGGTGAGCTAACAGGATCCTTAGTCGCATACTGAGCCATTTTCTTGTTGTTGTCAATCAGTTCTTGAAACTGTTTTGAGACAGCTTCAAGTTCAGCAGTTAACTTGGGACAGTTCAAACATGAATCAATAGGCTCAAGTAAAGAAGCATGCAACTCAGCAATTTTGTGATCTGCCCGTTTTAGGTTCATCTTTAAATTATTGCAATTCTCACAAGAATCGGGCAGATCAAGGAGCATGGCATAAGGTCCTCTAGCAGCAATGTCCTTAACCTCACATGAGGTGGGAGAAGTAGTCTCATCAGTAGTAAGTAGGGTAACAGCCATCCTACTCAACTCTAACTCAGCAAGCAGACTAACATTCTCCACCTTAAGCACATCAAGCTCAGAAGACAAACTATCATGAGAGGTCCTTAGTTTCTCCATGTCTCCAAGCAAAGCAGGGCATATATCACAATCGTCACGGGAGGGAGCAGATCTAAGTGAAGTAATCTCCCGTGATAGTCTATCTACTTCCTTCTCTAACTCAGTACACCTAGACCTAGCTCTAGCATGAAATCCACCTAGCTTAAGAAAAGCATCATTTAGCTGGTCATAAGAAGGAAGTACCTCATCCGAGTCGGAGTACAGCTCGCTGTCGCTGATCTCGCCCTCAAGGGCCATGAAGCACATGCCGGAGAAGTCGTCGCCGCTCTTGGGGTCCTGTTTACTCGTCCCGTCGTCGTCGCTCCATCCCTCCACTTCGCTGAGGTCGAGATCGTCGAACGCGGTGAGGACGCGGTGAAACAGCTTCTTGGCCTTCCCGAAGTCGCGGAACTTCTTCTTGCCTTGGGCAGGGACTGGAGGCTTCTTGTTGTGGTTCTTGTCGGTGTAGTCGTTCTTGCCCGAACCGCCGTAGTCAGCTTTGCCCTTCTCCAGTTTGGGGCAGTTTGCCCGAATGTGGTTGGGGCCACCACACTCGAAGCAAATGACTGGACCGCCTCTCTTTCTGTCCCTCCTCCTCTTGTAAGCATGGGAGAACTTCCGAGCTAGGAGGGCCAGCTGTTCATCCTCTAGCTGCTCTAACTGATCATCAGTTACGTCACAGAGAGCAGCTAGGGAGAACCCACAAAGCGAATCGGCGGAAAAACCAGAAGCCGAACTGGGATTGGTGACCAAAGCCATCGACTGTGACTTCGACCGATGAGAGACAACGTCAATCTCGTGAGTCTTGAGGCGCGAGTACAGCGCGTCAAGAGTCAGGGTCGAGAGGTCTGTCGTATCTTTGATGGTGGTCACCTTCATCTCCCACACGCGCAGATCGAGTGCCGCGAGCATCTGACGAGCGTTGTCCGAGTCGGGGTATGTGAGACCGACCGCTCGGAGGTTGCTCAAGATTTTGTGAAATCGCGAAAAGCACTCGTCCAGGGACTCACCAGCAAGCATCTCGAATTTGTTGTATTCGCGCTTGAACTGGTCCTGTCGAACCGTCTTGATCTGGGTGGTGCCCTCATGGTATGCGTCGAGGGTCACCCAGATGTCATAGGCGGACGACAGGTGAGATATACGGTCAAACTCGCTACAACTCAAACCCTGGATGATGATGTTCCTTGCCTTTGCATTTGCCTCAACATCAGCCATGTTCCCGGCATTGATGTTCTCATCGGCAGGAACAACAAACTGGACCTTGACCTTGCGCCAGATGGCATACCCCTGAGCCTGGATGTATGTTTCCATTCGGTTCTTCCAGAAGGGGTAATCGATGCCATCGAAAACGGGCGGCTTGGTCGAGTACTTGTCCGTCGCCATGGCTCTTGAGACCGGTTAAGATCTATTGATTAGAGCTAACCGGCTCTGATACCAATTGTAGGACCGAAATGGCGACAGAGGGGGGGGTGAATGTCGCTCGCTTAAAAACGCCCCCGAGAAAACGAGCACTGATTTTTCAAAAGATGCAAAACAACGCAACTCACAGAAAACTTAAAAATAATTCTGCTGAAATTTGGAACGCATGTGGCACCAAAAAATTCAGCATAAATCAGAGATCATCCAGTAAAAATTTCAACTGAAAATATCGCTGTTTGATCTGCATGCAAAATGAAGGAAAATCAGCACAAAAAGAAAAAGAATGCAACTCTAAAGGGAAGTGAATCATTCGGCTCAACACATGCCATGAACAGTACTCATATTGCTCTCGGCACGAAAATGACAGACTGAAGCTTTGAACTGAAGATTCAGGGAAAGCACAAATCCAAGAAAATTTGAGAGTAACTTCTTTTCTTTTCAGACAAACACACCAAGAGCATAAACTAAATATAATAGGGGCTCCAAATAACACAAGAAATCAACAAAAAACACATGAATTTCAGATTCGAGACAAGAACTGAAAAAGTACAGAAGCTTCACCAAAAATTCAAATTACTCTCCAACCTTTAATCCTATGGCCATGAAACTTTGAGGATATGTTAGCAATAGCTATGGGATAATCCAGATCAAATTTCATGCCATTTCGTTGAGGGAAACAAAATCTTGCTTAAACCCTAGAACAAGAAATATATGAACAGAGCAAATAAAAAGAGGATTTTCGGATTTCCAACTGTGCTCTTGGGTATTTGTTCGATCAAATGATCTTGTGGTACTAACCCATCATAGAGCAACCCATTTTGGCACTCCCCAGCAAGCAAGAACCCAAAAATCAAAATCTCAATAAATTCATCAAAAGAGAAACGAAGAACAGAGAAGAGCACGAGACAAACTTCAGATTTTCATTCATTCCATCACAAGGAATATAGAGGAATCCCCATACCCCGTCTTGATACAAAGGAATGATTACAAACTCTCCACTCAATCCATCCTCTCCCTCTCTACTCAAGAACACAACTCATGAACCCAAGAGGGAGGAAGAACACACTCTGTTCTATCACCTAGAACACATCGTAGGGGACAAAGGGAGCACCAGACTTTGCCTCTCCAACCACTAAAGATTAAAGGAAAACCAACTCCTAAAGCCTCTTTTGACTAGAGCTAACCCTAATTCCCTCCAAAATGCTCTCCAGTGGGCATGCAGCCCCTCAATCCTATTTATAGCCTTGGCTAACGGGTCTCCGCCCCGTTACGCCTGCTAAATCCAACGGCGCCCGCTCCCGCTTGTGCAGCCTCGCGAATTTCCCGATTCGCCCCTCCTGCACCTTCCGGGAAGCTTCCGCGCTCCTTGCCTCGCACGCCTCGTAACCACCTCGAGTCTACGTCGTCTTGGACACAACCCGACCGTTCTGACCTCAGCGCCACCTGCGCCTAGTCCGGTCCACATGTCTCGCCACGACTCCACCCGATGTCCTGCAGCCACACAGACAAAGAACACATCAAATAGCACCGCTCGACACATGAAAGCGTAAATACCATCACACTTACCACAGACGAAGTCCAAACCTGTCGAAACATTAGAATATACATCCTAAGCCCAAAAGACCAAGTTTGACCAAAGTCCGACCGAGCCCGATTGCGCCACGCAACGACTCGACTCCGAACTACTCAAACCAGACTCGACTGACCTAAACCTTTGTCAATTACTCATCACTCTCATGGAGACACGACCACATGATCTCTCAATTCCTTTAAGGATAGAATTGTAATTGTGCATGATTACTCTAAAGGGCACGCATGAGTATCAGTAATTCCGCATCCTCTCATAACTGCGGATTCTCAAATCACAACCCTAATAGATGACAAATTCTCATGTACATCATTCTCGAATTGGACCGTATTGGTCTTGGTGACAACCCTTTGCATGCCATTACCATCAACCCTCATTCCCTCAAGTATACTAACTAACCTGTATACGATTTATGTTGTTCATGCATGGTAATCTCCGGATTGAGATATGTAAATTCTCAACATCTGAAATTCCAAATTGGATTGCACAGGTGATTTAATTCAATCGCAGTGAAGGGCAATAGTGTGAGAGACACCATCAGCAGCATGCGAACCTGCGACATGCTACCATGCTTTATTGCAAATCCCATGGCCACCGGCTGCAGGTCGTGAGACAACAATAAATACGTTTATGCATCGGCGACAGCGTAGGAATTTTATGCTAATGAGCTGTTAATTTAGGTTAAAAATGTTTCTATAATACTCAAATTAAAGATCATATAGTCCAAACAAAAAAGTCTATTTAGCCCATAAGAAATCGATGACTAGATTTAATTTCTGCTACCACCTTTTACTATCAGTAGAATGTACCATAAATTTTTCATTATTTACTCCCTCTAGTCGCCACCACCGTACATGTAGAAACACCAAAAACCAAATGAACCACGTGGCATACAGGCAAAGGAAAAATCCAAGTAAAGGTACACAATCTTGCGACGACGAATTCTACAGATGCTGCCTGCTTGTTAAAGATATTAGAGAGATAGAGTTGTCTCTCCCTGATCTCTACCTCTCTATAATACACCAAAATTTTCTTTACTAAATTCACCCCTCTCAACTACCCCCATAGTCATGCCTAATCTAAGTCCACCCAGATTTGTGTACCAAAGTAATCCAACTTCATACAAATGAATGGTCTGGATCTCTCCCCAAGTCTTTTTCTCTTACTCATTGAAGATCCTAAGGCTAAAATTATCCGGATCATGCACATCATTGAACCCAGAACTGCTTGACGGCCTCCTCCTCCTCCCACCGATTCTTCCTCCCACTTCTCACCCATCTCCCCACGATCTCCGCTCCTCCCCCCGGTTCTCTGCGCCGCTTCCTCCCCTCCCTCCTCCACCCTCGCCTCCTCCCCTCCCTCATCCGCCGCTCCGCCCTTCTCCCCATGATCTCCGCTCCTCCCCCCGTTCTCCGCGCCGCCTCCTCCCCTCCCTCCTCCGCCCTCGCCTCCTCTTCTCCCTCATCCGCCGCTCCGCCCTCGCCTCCTCTTCCCCCCACTTCTCCGCACCGCCGCCGCCTCCTCCTCCCCCCACTTCTCCGCTCCGCCGCCGCCTCCTCCCCCGCCTAGGGTTTGGCAGATCGGGCGGAGCGCCTAGAGTTTCCGCCGACCGACCGACCGACCCCATGGCCGTTCCGGCGGCAGCGACGGGGGAGGCAGTGACGGGGGATGCGGTGAGGGATGGCTTCGCGGAGCTGGAGCGGCAGCAGCAGCTGCTCGCGAGCTGCACGCGGCTGTACTAGCAGCTCACCGAGCACTTCAGCTCTCTGGAGCGCCGCCTCTCCGCCCGCTCCGAGACGCTCCGCACCAAGCGCCGCGTCCTCGACGTCCGCACATCCCGCGCGCTCGACTCGCTCCGCCGCCGTGAGCTCTCTATCGACGGCTCTGTCTCGCTCGCGCTCTCCCGCCTGAATTTCCTAGCCGAAAGCACGGCGCGGCCTGGCTCCCCCTCCGACGCCGCTGGCATCGCCGAGGGCCTCAGGTCGCTCTGCTCCAGCATGGACTCTGTGGCCTTCCTCGGCTTCGTGGTCGCGCGGCAGAAGGAGGTGGACGCGATCCGCGCCGAGCTGCCCGACGCGCTCAAGCGCTGCGTCGATCCGGCCAGGTTCGTGATGGACGCGGTCTCCGAGGTGTTCCCCGTGGACAAGCGGGCGGTGAGGTCGCCCACCGACCTGGCGTGGGCGTGCGTGCTGATACTGGAGGCGGTGGTTCCGGCGCTGGCTGATCCGGACCCAGAGATCGGGGCGATGCGCCCGATGGTGCCGCAGGCGGCGCGCGAGAGGGCGCGCGGGATGGCGGCGGAGTGGAAGGAGGCAGCCGAGTGGAAGGGTGGGGTGGAGGGCGCCAAGCCACCGGACGCGCACGCGTTCCTGCAGCATGTCGCGACCTTCGCGGTGGCAGAGAAGGAGGACAGGGAGCTGTACAGGAGGATTGTTGTGAGCTTCTCGTGGCGCAGGCAGATGCCACGCCTTGCTCTCACGCTTGGCCTCGAGGATGAGATGGATGGTACTGTCTTAACTTGTGTTCTCTTCTATCTCTGATTGCTGTTCCATGTTATCTAGATCAAGCGAGTGCTGAAATGATGAACCAGCCGAGCTGTTGGTAGATGCGGAACATATAATCGTTTGAGTTGGCTTAGATCTAGAGTCCAGTAGTCACTACGATGCTATGGTTTGTTTTGGGAATTGCGGATCAGAGCAGTAGCACACATTTAATTAGACTATTGGAGGAGCACGTCTTGTTGTAATTGACAATGTGGTTGCTGTGGTGTATTGGTGTTTGGGTTATTGTTGGCATTGTGTGGTTAGGCCGTGTATAGCTTCATTAAGTGTGTCCTTTGCCGGGATGTGTTGTCACTGTCGTGCACAAGTGCTGGGAAATGTTGCAGTCTTCCCCAAGTCAGTATGTAAGGCACCATGGACCACTCTGGCTGTTGCAATCATCATAGATTTAGTGATGCTTGTATTGGGGCTTGGGCCACTAAGTACAATCCTGTAGATTCGTTTGGATTCTTATGCATATCATCACAGTTTTATGGTATTATTTCTCCGTTGAGGCCCTGTTTGGAATGCGGGAATTTTTCCCGATTCCTGCGGGAATTGAACTGTTTCCTGCAAAATTCCTGTGAAATTCCTCTGTTCCAAACAGGCCCTGAATGGGCTCTGTATTATTGATTCCCTGTTATTTGCCATGGTTTAGGCTTCAATAACACCAAATTGGTAATTTTTCTTTTATGTTTGATCAAATGATGAGTAGCTATTTTAGTCAACATCTCAAAACCTGGGATGATTTTCTCATGTTTTAACGTCCCCTGATTACACTATTTTGCCATGTTTCTGCAACACAACAATTAGTCTCTGATTTATTGTCAGACCCAGATTTTGCAATCCGGAATCTACTGTGTTTAACTGCACTATTCCCTGGATCAGTAGATAGTGCACACAGTTACAGTTCTGATTATCAAAGTACATATCATGCGGAAACGTAAATATAATAGCAAACTTACACATGGGCCGATGAGGCCGAAATCATTAAATTGCAGCAGCGGAAGAACGAAGCACACAGGTGGGACCTTCAGGACATGCCCACAGGCAGCCAACTGGAGGTTCGCGACCTAGCTCTTGACATCTTCATCTTCATCTTATCTGCCAGCTTGCCCACTCTTGTTGCTGAGGCGAGGTGATTTGACTCCTGATTCTGAATTTTTGCCGCAAAAGCGAGCGTGAGCACTCCGACCCCGCGCTCAGCAAGCCAATACACAGAATGCAGTATATAACATGTATGGCTAACCAAATGATGGCTTAGGTTTATTGTATTTTTGCGAAGAGTGCTTTTGAATACAATTATATAAAAATTCCCTACGACCTAGCAATTTGAACACAAGTACATGAATGCAATATTAATAGTGATTCAGATTCCATCCACCGTTACATGGCATCTGCACCATATAGCCATTCTTCAGCGTTATAGCCGCTTACATTACCACTGGGACGACACCCAGGACAATTCTAAACCAGGGCAGTCCATCGCCCTTCCATTTTTCCATTCCCAGTTTTTCAATATTTTAAAACAGAACTATATCTAGTTAAGTTCCCATGTCCGCCCTTGACCGTGGGCACGGCTATTCGAATAGTTTTAGACTCTGCAGAGTTTGTACACTTTCACCACAAGAGACAATCAACTCATTGCCCCACACGATTCCTTAGAAGTGTGGTTGAGCAGACCATCACAGTGACTTTTCAAAGTATCTAGACCCTTTTGTCATCTCACTTTTATGGGAAACTGCCCACTTGCGGTGGGTCCCATCTGTGCGCGGGATGTTTCCCCCAGCCACTACGCAGCCGGACTTCTACCTCTCCGCAACGTAGGACAGCTGGGAAACTTCACCCTCCACTGGTGTCCCTTCAGGCCCCCTTGCCATAGCATAACCCCTTCACACCCCTACCAGTGAGATGAGTCCGGAGTTTCGATAAATTTACTTAGCCAAGTTGTAATTTACAGACTTGTGGTTGTACTGTTTTACCCGGGAGGTCATGACAAGATTCGGTCCTTATTGGTATCTGGGCGGTCTATCACTAACCCATTTTGTGCATCCACTGCACCACACTCACACCATCCAACTAATCCGCCCAGATATTTAAGCAAGTTGGGGATTTTGAGGATATAAAATAGTCATGTCAAATATACCAGTCATTCCCACCATGACTGCCCAAACCATTTTCTCATCATTAAAAGCGATCATGATGTATGGGGCATTTCAGCGCCCCTGAGTATTAATGCAACACTAAGCATAGCATATCATTAGGGACTTATTTTCGAAATATTAGTATTATACTTTTGCTAGGGCGACAAGGTTTACGCATTCAATCATTCCAAAGGAGGGGTAATACTATTCAAGGTAAACATTGGCATATAACTAGAATATCAAGTTTAGCATGTATTTGCATAAAAATAACAGCATGCATTTTGTTAATTTAAAACAAAGTAATTTGCATAAATGTGGGTTCAACATGATCAAAGTATTGACTCGCCTTGGGCACAGTGGTCGGGATCCGGATTCTCTGGTGCTTCTAGGGCTTAACCTTCGATTCGCTCTTGATCACGCCTGATCCGTGGAATCTTCGAACTTCAGTTTCTAATTACGCGACAAACGACTAAATCCAAAAAGAAAGCAAATAACTCAAAAGATCCAAATAACTCGGAATAAACTCAATTTAGTTTTATTATGATTTAATGGGTGATTTGAGGCAATGCTGATTGGGTGCAGAGGACTGACGGGGTTACACGAGGTTGGGGCAAAGTGATGGTTGGGTTAAGCAGAGGCTAAGGAGGGTTCGTGATACAGGGATATTTGACATGTTATTCTTACTTTGGATTTGAGGATAGCACCGAATACCACGGGTTAACCCATCTTATTTAATAACTTCTTTTTATTACTTTTATATTTATTAAGGAAGTTCCATGAGCCATATTAGACCTATGGGTAGACGTAAGACTGTAATGGAGTGTAGGGTAGTGCCTTGTCCAATATTAACTTTCTAAGAGTTAGGGCATGAGTTATATACACAATGTACATGATTTCTGGTTTGTCGAATTAATCTTATAGCTTATATTTTTAGCGGTTTGAGATGTATTTATTTATTTTTAGGTCGCGCTAATATTACCCTGTTCATTAAAATACGAGGTGGTAAAATTATTTTAATTACCGATTACATAGGGATTTTTGTAGGTACTCCAACATGACTTTTTAATTAAAGAGGCTCTTCAGATTAGGTATCGTAGATATTCTGCGTATATTTTAATTATTATTACAGTGTTGACGTTATTATTATTGTTATGTAAATTTATTTATCTAGAACCAAGCATGCTATACTTAGGTCATACCTTACTATCAATATTCTACCGAGTCTACGGTTGAGATTTATTTGTCGATGGCACACTTGTGATGACTACTAATCACACTGCTACATTAGGTAGATTACTTTTAACATCTGATGTCCTAGGGGTTACTTTATTATACTTGCCACGCATATATAGACATTTCTACTTAAAAGACACCCCTTTGATTAAAGGTTACTACCAATTTATGTATCTTTTAAAGATATAGGAATGACAACCATATCTTAGTTGGCTACATTTACATGAATCATAGGTACCATTAGAATTAGATTAGTAAATCTAGATTTGACGTACAGTAATCCCAGGTTGCATCTCTATTTTGCATGAATCTTAATCTATCCCTACATCATGTTTTATTTATCTTCGTTTATCGTTAGTTTAAGTTTAATTCAAACTATGATCCATTGGTACGAGTCCCAGCTTGCTTTATATACCATTATACTTAATTTTATTATGTATCATGTACCAAAACTAGTGTCAAGACTTAATTAATTGCGCTATTATTAGCTTGCTCCTACTTTAGCTACTATTTAAGATTTTATGGTTGGCAGTATGCTAATGATAGGGTTTATATTTTCAATAGGGTCTAAGGTGTATAAAAATTGCACTAGTATGATTGTTAATGGGTCGCATACATGCTATCCACGTTTCTCTAACTGCTTACTTCCATATACTTATAGATGCTTATATACATATATATATATATATATATATATATATATATATATATATATATATATATATATATATATATATATATATATATATATATATATATATATATATATATATATATATTCGCTTAGTAAGGCTCTACGTTTTAGGTGTTACTAGTTTTAATATAAACGTATCTGTATAACAAGGCTTGCTGTACAAAGTTGTATTTCAATATTTATTAACTAACAAAACCTACGGCTAAAATTTTATGTACTAGAGGCATGTCAAATATGGGCATAGATTTTAATTATAATTATTGGTAGTCTTTAAATTTGAACCTTTAACCAAAATAGATTTCTTTTATTACTTCCCTTAATTTGCATTTTAGCCTTTTAATTCAATTATGCAAACCACAGTAAATATCACTTAAAATTCTAATGAGCTCTAAAATTCATGATTTCAGTTCCATTGGACAGATCTTGATTTTAGATGAATTTAGAAATTTGTCTCATCCAATTTGGAGTTAAAATGAAAAAGTTATGCCTATTTGAATGTTTCAGTTCAGTTAAATCCTAAAATTAATAAATTTCTGACAGTGGGTCACACATGTCATATATTTCATTTTTATCTTTTTCTTATTTGCTTATTCTTGTGTCTATGGTCAGTGGGGTCCACATGTCGGCGTGCATTAGTCACTGACAAGTGGGGTCCGGCTGTCAGTGGGCCTGCGGTCCCGCCGCGGCTGACGAACGGGGCCCACCTGTCAGTTGAGAGTTTAAAAGAAACTCAACCGCTACGCGCGGAGCCGGGGGCTCGAACGCGCGCCGCTGGAGCGAGGGGGAGGAAGAGATAACGCTGAAAGCCACTCGGTCATTCGAGCAATGCTTACCATGTAAGGGCAACAAATCCCTTTGAAGTATGTCTTGGGGGAGGCCGGGCAGAGGAAGAAGAAGGCGGCGGCGAGCGGCGGTCGGAGGGGTTCGGGGGACTTCGTGATATGTAATCCTCGTGTGCTGGTGAGTCTTCTGGTGCAGTCGGCGGGGATGGAGGTGCACGGTGGCGCGCTGGCAGCGTGTGACGGCGGCGGTCCAGGAAGGCGGTTGACGCCGGCGAGGTGGAAGCCACGGGAGGTGTGGGAAAGGTTTGGAACGGGTTGGCGATGCTCCGAGGAGGGTGTGGGCGAAAGCAATCGGGTTATTACGGCGGGAGTCGGCGGGGATGGCTGCGCCGGAGCTCGGGAAGAAGGAGTGGCCGACGGCGATTCGGGGCGCTACGGTTCCGTTGCGGCAAGGAAGAGGGAGGAGGGAGCAATGCGATGCGCTTGAAGCTTACAGGCGCGGCTTTTATAGCCGGGAAGAGGGGGCGCGTGGCGAGACAACGGTGGCCCCCGCTCTGCTCACGCCGACGAGGGGAGGTGAATCAAATCTCCCCGAGATTTTGTGTAAGAGAGAGAGCACAGGGGTGCTTTGAATTTGCCCGCGAGGTGAGAGAGAAAGGAAGAGATCAGCTGCGGCTAGCGCGAGGGAGAGCAGAGGCGAGGCGAAGCTGGCGCTGCGGGCGCGTGGAGGAAGAAGAAGCCGGGGAAGAGGAGAGCAGGCGGGCGGGGCCACCAGCCAGAGAAAGAGGCACGGGGCGAGGCGGGCCACCGGTCGGGGAAGAGCGACTAGCGCGTGGGGGCCGCGAGGCAGCGAGGCACGGGTCGCGGGTCCACTGGCAGATGCAGCCGGGGCAACGCGAGCGACCGCGCGGCCACGCGGCAGCGGGAGGAGGGACGCGGTCGGGGGCGCGGGCCCGCGTGGCAGAGGCGGGGCGCGCGAGCGGCCTGGGCCGTGGATGGGCGCGAGCGGCGAGGTGTCGCGCATCGGAGCCAGCCAGGTGGCGGCCCGAGAGGAGGAGGGGGTTTTCTTTTTTCATTTTTATTTTTAAGAGTTTTTAGAAATGCCCAGGTAATTGAATAAACCTCAGAAAAATATGAAACCAGTTCCAAAAATTTCAGAAAAATTCACAGAAGCTTATGAGGACCTTCTGGACTTACCAAAATATTTTCAACTATGGTTGGCATTTAATTTATCTAATTTCCTTGCTATGTATAGTTGTATGCATATATATATATATATATATATATATATATATATATATATATATATATATATACATACATATGAATTCATTTTTATTCTGCTTAGCAAAAATTTCTAAGCAAGGTACTTCTTGCTTATTTACACTTCTCCTTTGGTACTTCATGGATCATCTTTTCAGATTCTTTAATTGATGTGTATGTTTTATTATTTTATGTGTTCTTTCCACTTTTGAAATTCCTTTTCATTTACAAAAAGCCAATAAACTCCAAATTCAAATAGAAAACAAATAAAATAATCCCAAAAACTCCATAACTTATTATTTATATTTTTCAGGATGTTACATTTATCTTGTCATTTGTTTGCTGTACTGCTATGTGCTTATGACATTATTAGGTTCGGTTGATAGTTTTGGTTGCCCTAATTGAGTACCTATCCTGCTGTTGCTTTGTACTTTTTATGGGCTGGATGTTATTGGTCATGTTACCTTTTTTCAGAATGATAGATCATCTCTTTATGTGAATTTGGCCAGAATTAAGCTGCCTTATCTGATTTTGAATTGTGTTTGCAGATATCATTGAAGAACTTATCACCAAGGGGCAACAACTTGATGCTGTGAACTTTGCATATGAGGCTGACCTTCAGGAAAAATTCCCCCCAGTCCCTCTTTTGAAATCCTACCTGGAGGACTCAAAGAAGATATCCTCTACTCCAGATAACCTAAGCTCAAACACTGGCCAATCTGGGGTAAGTCCAGTGGTTTTGTCTAAAGATTATTTTGAAGTCGGTGCAGAATTCTGTATAAAGTCGACAAAGTAGCCTTGTTAGTGTGTCAACAGGACATTCTGAAAGATGCTGATGTGTACTTCTTGGCGCAATTATACTGCTTTACCTCTGCTTGATTGCTAGCACTGCATCTCAGTTTGCTGTTTTGGTGTGGCATCCAGATTCCAGAAAGGAAAGCTGCAATGAACTCCGTCAATCCGAAGTATGTTCTTCGGAACTATCTCTGCCAGACTGCGATTGACGCCGCTGAGCAAGGTGATTATGAGGAAGTTCGTCGGCTATTGAAAGTTATGGAACATCCATATGATGAGCATCCTAGAATGGAGAAATACGCACGGTTGCCACCAGCCTGGGCATACAGGCCTGGAGTGGGCATGCTGTCCTGCTCGTCATGAACCCAACACCAGCTATGACCAATATGCTACGTTGTATTTTTTTTCTTTTGGCTGTATAGGAGGCTTACCTTTAAGCTATAGTGTTTGAAGCATCACCTGTTATTTTACTGGTGTGCCAGGAATATAGTTGTGATATTACCCTCTTGTTGACAGTAGCAGAGTTCAGCAGCAGTTGGGAATTGCAGCGCCCGACCACACCCAATTTTCTGAGATGGTGACTTGTCAGTGGAAGCCACTTGTTTTCAGATTTTCACACGCATATGAACACGAGACGTTTTCAGCTATCAAACTGATGTGTCCAGCAACATGAGAGGTGGTTTCTTCAAATTCTTTTGTTTTATTTTTTACAAATTTTATCTTGTTTTATATTTTACCGTAGCATTAGCACGGGCATACTACTAGTATCAGTAATTAGTAATATGTAATTGGCGATTGTTGTTGACGGATATCTTGCACTGTAATTAGCGATTGTTGCCGGATATCTTGCAGGCAGTTCATGCCGTGACTTGTACGCTTTTAATAGACTATATATGTAGAATGCAATGCACATCACACTGATTTTGCTGTTCCAATCTTTCTTCTCCTTCTCTGTTTATATTTATATGGTATCAGAGCCATTCCACAACTCCACCAAGATGACAACCAGCGCCATTACAACCACACCTGCCGCCTCATTGTCCTCAAAGATGGCTTCTGGCATCTTGCCAACGCCATTTTCTCATCCCATCAATGTGAAACTCACCGGCAATAATTACCTTGGCTCTGCTATTGCACCACCACAGATGATAGCAAAGACGACAGAGTCTGAGACGATGCAAGTGCCGAATCCGGCATACCAGGCGTGGCTTCAAATGGTCCTTAGTGTGCTGCTCTCATCTTTATCAGAAGATGTTCTCGCACAAGTGCTGCTCCTTAGCACGACGCATGAAGTCTAGGCGACTTTGGAGAAAATGTTCTCTACGCAATCTAAGGCTCGGGTCATGTAGATCCGAATGGAGATGGCGAATTTCCACAAGAAGGATATGCCAATGCATGAGTACTTCAATCGCATGAAGCTATTGGCCGATACTCTGGCCTCAAGTGGCCATCCAATGAAAGAAGAAGAAGTTGCAACCTACATCCTCACTGGACTTGACTCCGATTACGATCTAGTTGTTACTTCGGTAACAATGAGGGCTGACACCATCACACTTGGAGATCTCTATGCACATATGATCAGCTACGAGATGCACAAAAAACACAATGAAGTCGTCACTTAGATTTCAGGAGCCTTAGTGAACTATGTGATGCATGACAAAGGCTTCCGAAATAGTGGCAAGGCAGGGTATGGCCATGGATAATATAATGCTTAGCCTGGGCACGATAACTAGGGAGGCAACTACAAATCCAAAGCTAGACCTATATGCCAAGTTTGTGGAAAGATGGGCCACATAGCGATCAAGTGCTATCATCGCTTTGATCACTCATATCAAATGAAGGATACGAAGATGGCAGCCCTCGCAGTAGCAACACCATTTGTATGCGTTGACTCCAACTGGTACACTGACTCTGGCGCTACTGACCTTATCACGAGAGAGCTTGACAAGCTTACTACTCATGAGCGCTATAATGGCAAGGAACAAGTTCACACTACAAATGGCTTAGGTTTGTCCATTGTTCATCGTTGTCATACTACTCTTGAGACTCCTCTCCATCCCCTCAAAATACAATATCTTACATGTCTCTCAAGCAACTAAAAGTTTGCTTTCCGTTCATCATCTAGCTGCTGACAATAACGCTTTTCTTGAATTCCTTCCAAATCATATTTGTTTGAAGGATAAGGTCATGAACAGAATTCTCCTTCAAGGCACATATAAGGGTGGTCTTTATCCAATTTCTCAAAAGAGTAAGTAGGCCTTATCCAGTGTCAAGATCTCTTCGGAGGACTGGCATTGTCGTCTAGGCCATCCATCACCTTTAGTTGTTCAACATGTTTTGCTTTCCAATAATTTAGCTTCTCCTGTTAGACAACCTACTCATTCAATTTGTAATGCTTGTCAACAAGGAAAGAGTTATCAACTTCCTTTTCCTCATTCAGCTTCTATATCTTCTTCTCCACTAGAACTTGTACATTCCAATGTTTGGGGCCTGGCCCAGACCTCTACTGGAGGTTACAATTACTACGTGTCCTTTATTGATGACTTAAGCAAATTTACATGGTTATATCTTCTCAAGAACAAATCCGAAGTGTTCCAAATTTTCCTTGCTTTCAAGCTCATGGTGAACGATTATTGAATAAAAAAATCATATGTATGCAAACTGATAGGGGTAGTGAATACCAGAAACTCAACAAATTCTTCCAAAAGATAGGCATAGAACATCATGTTTCTTGTCCTTACACCCATCAGCAAAATGGGGCCGTGGATTAATGAAAACATCGCCATGTTGTTGAGATGGATTAATTTAACCCTCCTTTCTCAAGCCAGCATGCCCCTCAATTATTGGGATGAGGCTTTCCTCACTTCTTGCTATCTAATCAATCATCTTCCTAGCAATATTATACAAAATGTTATGCCCCTTCACAAACTTTATGGTCTTCAACCCAACTATATGGTTTAAAAATTCATTCCATTATATGGTTTAAAAATTAATAGGTACAATATCATTCTGGGATTGGGATCGGCACTACACTATCTACATGAAGAGTGGGAACAATGTGTAGTGCATGATGACAATAGGCCAAGCAACATAACACTGGACTCTCTGCGTAATGCCAAGTTAGGGGACTAATTGACCATGGCACTTGGCCACGTACAACCGATGTCATTCTGGGTACTGTGGGATACATAGACCCCGAGTTCGTCAACACACGCAAGCAAAGCAAAGAGTCAGACATCTATAGCTTCGGCATCATTCTGCTAGAGCTTGTTTCTGGCCGGCATCCGGTGGAGGAGCAGCCAGATGATCAGTTCTTTATGCTACTCAAATGGGTTAGGAATCTGCACGGCAACAACACAATTCTTGAGGCAGCTGATGAGGAGCTAAGAGGTGATGACGAGCTTGAGGAGCGGCAGATGGAGCGTTTGTTGGTCCTTGGGCTCTGGTGCACGCATCCCGACGGAAGTGAGCGGCCGTCTATCTCACAGGCCATGCACGTTCTGAGCTCTGGTGATGCGCCGCTGCCGGCACTCCCTGTTGCGAATAGTCTCACATAGATTACGAAAAAAGAAAAAAATATAATTTATAAGTATAAAAGAGACCCTAGAATAACGTTTTGTTAATGATATACGGTGGCATATGTTCAATTAGTTAATTGTCTGCAGGCCGACATCTGCTTTATGTGTGATTTGAACTAGTGGCGTGTCCGTGCAATTGCGCGGATAGTCTGTTGTTACTTTCAGTTATGGTTTTGTTTCTTTCTTGATTTTCTTTCCAACTTCTATAAATCTCTATGGGTACTTTCGGTTAGAGTGTGTTTCTGAATGTCATCCATTAGGTAGGTCTCATCCGTCTGCTATATCTGCAACAACGGCCTTTTATTCTGAATATTTTTCAGTATTGCTCCACCTCTTCTTAATGCAAAGGCAGTGCTCCTACCATTTTCTTTAAAAAAATAATGATGTGCATTTAGTGAAAGTTATTTCTACCAAAACACAATTAGCAAGCAAAAAGTTATGACTATAAGCCTCACACTGATCACTTCTACTTCAAGGACAAATAAAAAAAATCTTTCTCTACCCCACAAGATTGGTCACTAAACTCCTTTTAATTAACAGTAAGGTGTAGGGCTCCGCCTGACAAAAATTTTCTTATTGTTTTCTCCCTTGTTTCAATTGTGGATTAGATGAAATAAGCTAGCATGCCTAGCCAATGTTAGTTTCAACCCTAGAAACGCATGCGAGAGGACACATAAATTTTTTGGGGCAATTTTCTATCTATATTTCTCTACTATTTATAGTACATACATAAACATATCTATAGAATAACTAAATAAGGAAACAAACTATTTTGATGCGGATTTACATCTAAACTCTAACATCTAACTTTCCATACAATGCATGGATACTAACCTTTGGCAAGTCTTCAGTATTTCCTAACAATTTCTCCCCTAATCTAGACTTGGTTGCACGAGATCTCTAACACCTAGCAGATCACGTATCTCTTTGAACTTGACTCAAGGAAGTGCATTCGTGAGGATATTCGAATACGACTCCCCTGTGCACACGTGCTTGACAACAATCAGTCCCTTCTTCACGCACTCTCTGATAAAGTGAAATTGGGTATCAATGTGCTTGCTTCTCCCATGAAACACCGGATTTTTCATCAATGTGATTGTTAATTTATTGTCAACGTACAAGACGATTGGACTTGGGGTTTCTCCCGTTATCTTATTTAGAACACTTCGCCTTGATGTGCTGCTACTGTGGCAGCCATGAATTCAGATTCACATGATGACGATGACATTTTTCTATTTTTGAGACATCCAAGCGACTATGTTTCCGTTGAAGTAGAACAACATGCCGCTTGTGCTTTTCCTGTCATCCACATCGCCTGCCAAGTTTCTATCACTGTAGCCTGCAATCTTCACTGTGCATCCTCCTCTGGAATACACTAGACCAAAGTCAATTGTCCCCTTTACATAGCTGAGGATCTGTTTCATAGCTTGCATGTGTAGCCGAGTTGGCTTCTCTATGTACCGGCTCACCATCCTGACTGCATACATAATGTCCGACCGGGTGTGAGTCAGGTACTAAAGACTTCCAATGATGCTTCTGTACTTTGTCACATCAACTCAGACTCCGTCTTCATTCTTCCCGAGCTTAAGCTTTGACTCAATGGGATACCTTGTTGAATTATACTCGCTCATCCCAGCTTACTTTAAGATCTTCTTTGCATACGTCGTCTGTTTGAGAGTGACGCAGCCCACCTTTTGCTGTACCTCTACCCCGAGGTAGTAAACAAGTAGCCTGATATCACTCATCTCGAACTCCCTCTTCATCTGGTGCTTGAATTTCTGAATTTCATGTGTACTTGTGCTGGTGATAATGAGATCATCTACATATACACCAACAATAAGTACCCCTCCTTCACTCCTTTCATTACACCACTTGTAAATGGCTTGCTCTTGCAAAAACTTCATAAACCCTAGGTTCTGGAGACTCTTATCTAGCCAAATGTTCCATGCCCTCTAGGCTTGGCATAGCCCGTAAAGTACCTTTGAGAGCTTATACACCTTGTGTTCCTCTCCTTTGATGAATCCTTCCAGCTGAGTGACATACACTTCTTCCTAGAGGTTGTCGTTCAAGAACGCTGACTTGACGTCCAGGTGGTAGACATTCCATCCACTTTGTGCTGCAAGGGCAAGCAAAAGTCTCCCCGTATCGAGTTGTGTCAAAGGAGCGAATACCTCATCGAAGTCAATCCTATGCCACTGCACGTACCTCTTGTTAACTAATCTTGCCTTGTGCCTCACGATGTTACCATCAGTGTCCTTCAATTTATACACCCACTTGAGCCCAATGGGTTTATGACCAAGCGACAAGTCGATGAGATTCCAAGTCTTGTTCTTCTCGATGGCCTCATGCTCGCTCTTCATTGTCTCCTACCAGTGTTGTTCTCGTGCAGCCTCATAATAAACTGCTGGCTCTTTTGCAGCTACAAGGTACAACTCGTCCATGCCATTAATCTCCTCAGAAGTGGCATAGATGTCATTGAGGTTTTGATATCTGTGAGGCCCACTCTCATTAGGTGAGATAGGCCCCACGCCTATTTCACCTCCTATGACTTCTAGTGTAACCATGGGTGTCACCATACCCATGCTCTCTAGCTCCTCCATGCTTGGGATAGGGTTTGGCATTGCCATGCCTAGCGAGCTAAATGGTGTCCCTCCTGGTAACGCTGGTGCTACTGGGTTATCTGGGACAGTCTCCTGTTGCCCCTCATTTTGACTTGTCTCATCTACACCTATGTTACCAAAGACAGTAAATGAAGTCCAAGGAATGTTAGTTACATCTTCGATGATGTCATTGTTCCATGACCACTCCTTTCCTTCCTTGAACACCACATCATGGCTGATGTGAAGTTTCACTAGTTGAGGATCATAAAGTCGGTGAGCCTTGCTGCTAGGCTCTACACCGAGATACACCATGGTAGTGATGCGATCGTCGAGCTTCTTCGAGTATGGCTTTACCACTTTGGTGTGTGCGATGCATCCAACACTCACAAGTGCTCGACGCGTGGCTTCTTTTTGGTCTAGGCTTCATATGGTGTGACCCCAACTAGGGACTTGGTTGACACGCGGTTAAGAAGGTACACCACATGTCTCACTGCCTCCCCCCCACACACACATTACTGCGGGTACATGCTTGCTCTTGAGTACCCAAATACTCACAAGTGCTCAACGCATGGCTTTTTTCTAGTCCAGGCTTCATACAATGTGACCCCAACTAGGGCCTTGGTTGACACATGGTTAAGAAGGTACACCGCATGTCTCACTATCTCTCCCCCCTTATTACTACAGTTACATGCTTGCTATTAAGTAAACTCCTCGCAATTGATAACATGGTATGATTACGGCATCTACAACACCATTCTGTTATGGTGAATACGGTGCTGTAAAGTGCTGCGCTATCCCTTCAGCATCATAGAATGCATTGAATTCATATGATAGGAACTCGCCTCCATGATCTGATCTAAGGATCTTCACCTTGAGCCCACGTTCATTCTCGATGAGCGCTTTGTACTTCTTGAATGTGTCGAGATCCCCATCCTTGGATTTCAATGTGTGCACCCACATATATCGGCTAAAATCATCAACGAAGAGTATGAAGTACTTGTTACTAGCATGTGTATGTGGAGTTATGGGCCTGCATAGATCCATGTGTACAAGTTCTAGCAGCTTCTCTGCTCGATGATCACCTATGACGAGAATCGACTTCTGGTTGTGTGGCCACCAAACAACCTTCACACAGTTGTGTTGGATGGTCAATCTTGGGCTAGCCTAGCATCATCTCCTTCTCTACCATCTATTTTAGGGCATGAAAATTCACATGCCCTAACCGTGCATGCCACCACCATGCAGGCTTCTCCAAACTGGCCGTCAGACACAATAGGTTTCATGTCTCTAGTAGAATCTTGTACAACTAGCTATTGGATCTTTTTACGTTCATGATGAGTCTCTTGCTACGCTCATAGACCCACAGGTATGCATGGTACAAAACCACCTTGCAACCATCATGTGCAAGTTGCTTAAGGCTAATGATGCTGTTGCAAAGGCTTAGTATAAAATATATCTCAGAGAGTACATGTTGTTATCTGTTTTGCACTGGAGAAGGATTGACCCCTTCCTCTTGATCTCCACTATGGATCCATTACCAAATCAAACCTGTCTATAGAGGCTTTCATATAGCTCGTTGCACACAGACCGCTGGCCCATCATGCGGTTGCTGGCACCGTTGTCCAGGTACCACTTGTTGAACATGAGATGTGCTTCACCATCTATTAGACCATGTGACTAGGCGTAGGATATTTTGGTGATGAATAATTGACAATGGTTAATTTATGATGATGAATATTTGATAATATCGCTTATCGGTGTTATGTGAGGCATATGGCGTGTGTGGACCGATGATTGGTCAAGTTGGGACGAACTTGTGCCGAAAAATTATTCTTTGGTCTTTGCATGTGCAGGTTGAGTATGGATGTGATCATGGTTGATGATGAGGTGAACTGGGACTAAGATGGGAGATCCGAGGTTCAAACGGTCAAGGAGGTCACGAGATGGTCGGGCTCATGCTTGGAGCGCATGGAGATCAGAGATGGATGATACGTGTTGGAGCTACGGAGGTGCAGTCCGGAGGCTACGACACATGGTGGATGATGCATGGAGAAGCTACGGGAGGTGCGGTCCTGGAGGCTTTGACACGTGACGAGTTAGAAAAGTTGGAATTTTGAAAAAAAAACCATGTTAGGAAGGGTTTCGGGTCCCTTTGCTGTTGGAAATGGATTAGAACTCGTGGGCTTAGGCTCAGCTCATGTTTTGGGCCCTAGACTATAAATAGAGAATGAGTTAGGGGCTAACCCTGTGGCTTTTGGAGAGACTAATTTCGTGCTAGGGTTTAGGGGGTGCCAAGAGGGCACTTTGTAGCCACCATGATTTAGAAATAAGATTACAGATCGGTTTTGAAAAAAAATTGTGACGGCTCATCCTTCTTCGAGTCATCCTCGTCTCGTCGTCTCGGTTTCCTAATTGCCATCTCTCACGTGGAAAGAAATCACGCAACACTGAGACACGTTGTCACATGTCCGCTCACGAGAGCTCATCCAAGCCATCAAGCGTGAAGCATCAAGTGATCTTATCCATCAGGACATGCATGTGAACAGTTCCTTCATTTTTTAATTAAAGTTTGTGAGTTTTTTAATTCACATATATTATCCTTTTTTCTGGTTTTTTAATTCCTAGGTATTCTCCATGCATTAATCTCTATCTATAGATTTTTTATGCTTACATTCGTGAATTAGTTTGAATTAAAAATAGATTGCTAGAATGAGGGAAAAATGTTGTTTCTGCTGATCAGTTACCGATCGTACTTTTTCGCTACTACAATAATCGCTACAGTACTTGCTACAGTAATAGAAATAAAATTTGTCCTATTTTGTTTTCTGTTTTTTTGTTATTTTTATTTTTCAGATGGAACAATTAGAAGACACACTACTACAGAAAGCCTAATACTAGATGGCCAATCACAGATGGTTTGAAAAAACCGTCTGTGACTGACACTAACATAGACGGTTTTAATTTGGACACCGTCTGTGTTGGTGGCGTCGAAGAAAACGAGTATCACAGACGGTTCTTACCGATGAACCGTCTGTGATACTAAAGTATCATAGACGGTTTGTATTAAAAACCGTATGTGATAATGACGCTAGGCATTTATTGCGCTACTCAGAACCGCATCTGTCTTTATTTCGATCCAGATCTAGCCGGTGCTGCACTCTTTCACTCAGGAGGCAAGCTAGGCGATTTCAGGCCAATTAATTTGGTGGGAGGAGGCAGAGATTGAGCTTTGAAGATTCATACTTTCCTGGTTGCTCTAGATATGGTTAGTAATGAAATTTGTTTTTCTTTGCATTACAATTTAGATCTAAGTAATTGGTGAGTGTTATTGAAGATGGTTTGCAAAATTGTTGGTTATATAATAGCTTTTGTGTTTATAATATGAATTAAGCTAAGAAAGCCTGAATGCATGTGGTATATATATATATGTAGTAATAATTAATTAATTTAATTTGTAATACTAAGTTGTTATATATACATAACGTAGGACCGAAGCTGGATGTATGCCGCGAGCCGTGTGAGTGAAGAGTACATTAATGGCGTGCCTACTTTTATAAGAGCTGCCGAGGAGGATATGCTGAATAAGGGGGTGGAATATATGTACTGTCCATGCACTGACTGGGAGAATTTAAAGATGTTTAAGAACCGAGGGCAAATTGAAGCGCACTTGATTCGGAGGGGTTTCAAAAAGGGTTATACTTGTTGGACCAGTCATGGCAAAGTGAATGATCATATGCCGCCGGATGACATCGCCGGTGAAGTGAATGATATGCCACCGGATGACATCGCCCGTGAAGTGAATGACATGCCGCCGGATGATGTTGATTGTGGTTCGGATTCGGATAGGTTGCACGATGACAATCTGGATCAGATGCTTCGCGATGTAGAAGAGAACTATGATGAGAGAGAGTATGTTAAATTCTGGGGCTTGATGGAGGACTCGGAGAAACCTTTGTTCACGTGCTGCAGGTCAAAGTACATGAGGTTGTCAGCCGTGCTTGAACTGTTGAAATTGAAGGCAAGCAACGGTTGGTCCGACAAGAGTTTCACGGTGCTACTAGGTCTTTTAGCGGACATGCTTCCGGAGGGAAATGAGTTGCCTAAAACCACGTATAAAGCTAAGAAGGTTCTTTGTCCGTTGGGAATGGAAGTAGAAAGAATACATGCATGTCCCAACGACTGTATCCTCTACCGTAAAGAGTATGCAAACATGCATGTATGTCTGGTGTGCAACGCATCCCGATACAAACGTAATAATCAATCAGATGACGACGAGGGAACAGAGGCGAAGAAAGGACCTCCTGCTAAGGTGGTATGGTATTTTCCAGCTGGTCGAGAAGATGAAGATGAAGATTGGACCAGCTGGTCGAGAAGATGAAGATGTCAAGGGTTAGGTCGCGAACCTCCAGTTGGCTGCCTGTGGGCACGTCCTGAAGGTCCCACCTGTGTGCTTCGTTCTTCCGCTGCTGCAATTTAATGATTTCGGCCTAATCGGCCCATGAGTAAGTCTACTATTAAATTTTACGCTTCCGCATGATATGTATTTTGATATTCATTACTGTAACTGTGAGCACTATCTACTGATCCAGGGAATAGTGCAGTAATCACAGAAGATTCCGGATGGTATAATCTGGGGTCTGACAGCGATGGTATCAGAGCATATCGACTGTAGGTCGTGACCTAGTTAGCTTGGCCGTTAGTCCATGACTAGACTTATTTCCACAATATCTATTTTCACAATTATAAGCTATATTGCTCATTCTCATCTCTCTTAGATGATTTCCCCCTTATCTATATGTGGCAATAGCTATTTTACTTCTGAAACCCTCTTACCCCGAATTCAAAGTGATAGAAATCCAGTACTCCTCTTGTAAATTTTCTACAAAAACACACTTTGGGCTAAGAATCGTGATGCTGAACCTTGAGGCTTAACCTCAACAATTGTTTTATCCCGGGAGGAAACAACAGTGTAAATTTTGGGTAAATGTATTGGGGGAGATTAAAGGATTAGATTGAATAGATTGATCAGACAGATAAATAAGAAATTCCAGAAGAAATAGAGAATGCGAAACTAATTAAAGGATGGCAACACAGATAAAAAAATCCCTGGAAGATGTTTATAACAATGGAATAATAGGATATGATCGATAGCTGGATGGATTGACTGAAATATTTAGAAATTAGAGATGTGGTAACAACTATTGGAGTATAAACCTAATTGACAATATGAAACAATGAATCCGATTGGAGATTGTGAATATTTAGGTTGATCTCTAGAGAAGCAACTTATGGATTTGAATCAATAACACCAGACTGAGTTATTAGAAAGTCTCGGTATGAAGATCATTGGTGGAACTAAGATAAAGGATACTAGACTTCCCTTTGGATTGAGCTGATTAAGTTGGCAAATAATAGATCTGAAATTGGGATTATAGGGACACGGTGAAACATGATATTTGAATTATAAATCTATGGTGGAAATTAGGATTTATATAACCCATAACAGAATTAATAGAATTGAAAAGACACAACAGGGAGTGCATGATCGGTAAATCGAATAAATAAAGACACCCGCTATTTGGAGTTTCAGACGGCAATAATATTGTGACTAAATGTTGAAGGAAGATAGCTTAAAGAGCAAATTGCACAAATGGAAGTTGACTGATCGAGGCTGTTGGATTTTACGACTTATGTATGAAGGTTGAAGTGAATTAAATCATTGATGGATACTGGGGAGATTGTACACCTATATGTATATGTATAAAAAAAAGAGGGGTATTGCAAGGTTGCGTGTTTTCAAAACAATTACAAGAATGAGTACTACTAACCTCCCAATGCTTTCCTCTTCCTTCTATGGATTTCAAGAGAAAATTTAACTCACTTTTTTTCTTACCCTCGCTTCAAAATTTAAGATTAAGATTGTCGAAGACGGTCATGAAGCTAAGGTGGTTCCGTTCTAAAACGGACTATGCCGATAAACCCTGCGCCCTTTTTGTGTGTGCTTTCCCGAGTAGACGTTGTACTGCCGCTAGGTTTTCATTGGGTCCTGTGCACTGCCTTTTCGCCCTCAGGCGTTCTATTTCGCAGTCACGGGAAGAGCTTGCTTTAAAAGTTTGCGTGATTGTATATCACCCCAGCTTCCGGGGTATATTCTCTTGAAAATATGAGTGGGTTTAGAATATCTTATCTCTACGATTAATACTCACCCCATGCTAATTCCCCCTCACCCTATTGCTGAAAACCTCGTCAGGTCTGCAGGCAAGAGATAGCAGATAACCAAGTCAACACACTTGAAGCTCTGAAGTGGAAAGAGGCAACATCTCAGAAAAGGATAACAACTAAGAAGCCTTAGCCTGCAAGAGGATCAAGACTCAAGTCTCTGTTCCGCGGTAGACTCACTATTCCAGTCATCGTCAAGGCATCCTCAATGACCAAGAATAAGGCTAAAAGCAAGAAGCAGGAACCAATGGTTTTTACTCACTATGGACCCTACCGCTCGTCCAAGTATTTGATCAGATCCACTTCACAAAGACAACTACGAACAAGTCGCCGCATGATGGGCAACCGCACCACTACATTAGGCGGACCCCGAAAGAATACCATCTGCTACTATTGCGGAGAAAAAGGACATGATATGCGTAGGTGCCCTGAGAAAAGGAATCTAGAAAGATTAGCCGGGGATGCTATCACCACCAATCAAGGCCCTCAGAGGAAGCCGGGTCATGGGTTCAACTGTTTCATATGCAGTGACCCAGGACATTATGTGAGAGACTGCCCTCAACGGAAATCAAACAAGCAAATGATGGATGCCGTCACCCCTAGCTCCAACTCTGCCAAAGGAAACCCTCTCGACTTCAAAGAGGAACAAGCTGCAACTACAAAAGTGCCGCCACCCGACCCGGAAACTTCCTTAAATAACATATGTGCAGAATGTGGTAAAGCAAGACTTGTCAGGCCTGAAGTTGGAAAGGAAGACTAATATCAGACGTCGCTTATTTTAAGGGGGGTAGCAAGAATAGACAAGAAAGTCGGGGGACTATTATGGGGTATAAGTACTTTTAGAAGTATCGAACTGATGTATGACTATTTTGGAGGTGCAATGATGCTGTATTAGATCTAAGCAGATCAGACTGAGAAATTTGCAAGACCGTTGCAACGAGCAAACCTGTTGCTAACCAATTTGGCCCACTTGCTTCTTTCTGCTCTACCGGAATCTCGGGGTCGAGATTCATTTAAGGGGGGTAGGTTTGTAACATCCTGAAATTTAAATCAGGAATATGTAAAGCTTTTGAATTAATTTTTCAATGTATTTCCATTTGCATTTGGAGTTAGAATGTTTTCCTAAAATTGGGTAAAAGGATTTAAGAGTTAAAAGGATCCAAAAAGAAACATATGTGTTGAATAATAGAGATTTAAAAATCTAAATTAAGAATCTGAAAAGATGATCCGTGAAATATAAGAAGAGAATTTTAATTAAGCATAAAATGTCATCCACAAAAATAGGATTATGAGTGGCAAGGTGGCAAGTAAAATAAAATGGGTCCACATATGAATAACAATATTTATAAATACATGTAAACTAGGTGAAAGAGTAAATAAATAGACATATATGTAAATGTAAGCAATAAATAAAGTTGATATATGTACATATATAAACCAGAAAATAAATAAAGGTAAGTACACCTACATAGTCAAATGCAAAAGCAAAATAAACAAGAATATATATATATATAAAGGATGGGAGCCAGACCAGGCCACTCAGCCCAGCCCAGCTCCCCGCTCGCCCCTTTCTCTCAGCGCGGCCGCCATCCACGCTTCCTGCCCGAACGAGCGCCCAGCGCTGTTTCTCTTCTTCCTCCCTTCTCTTTCCGTTGCGCGGCCGAGCAGCTTCCACGTCGCCCCTTCCTCCGCCTCACCTCGGAAATGATGGCAACGTCACCTCTCCCCATTGGTTCGCCGAGCCGCGCCGCTCTCTTTTTCTTCACCGCACTGCCGCCGGCTCTCTTTTTCTCCCCGCGCTGTCTGAGCCGTCTCTCCAAGCGGATGGATCGAGCTCCCTGCCACCAGCAGTCGCAGCGCCGTGGCATGATGCCAAGTCCACCCCGCAAGACTTCTCTGCCCTGCCATCATCGATCTCGGCGCTCCCCGATGCAGCCGCGCGGGCAAGCTCCCGAGGGCAGCCCTCCTAGCGCGCCTATAAGAGCCACCGAGGGCCTCTACGGACTCCCCTTCTCGCCTGCTCCGTCCAGAAGAAAGGAATCAGGATTTCACCCCCAAAATCGCCGCCGCACCCCTCTTCTTCCCAAACTCCGGCGAGCGGGCTCGCCGCCGTATCCCGCCACCTCCGTCCAATTACTCCCTCCCACACCTTCCTGGGACCCCACCGAAGCTGATCCCACCCTTGGCCGAGCCTCTCCGGCCCTGTAGCTCGCCGGCGACGACCTTCCTCCTGGACCGCCGCCGCCGCACGCCGCCGACCCTACTCCGGCGATCCCCGCCCGCCGCCGACTCCACCATTGGGATCCCCGGCGTCAGGACATCCCATTTCTGCCGTCACCCTCAACCCTCCGGCAACCCGCCGTCGACCGCACCGCCGCCCACCCTCGGTCCCGAACTCCTCCGTCCCGGCCTCTGCTAGCACATACCTCAAAAGGTAATAACCCTCTATACATGTAAGCAACGATGGAGATGCTCTCCTGGCTAGCGGCGTCGGCGCTAAGACACACCCAGGCAGCGCGCGTTCGATCCCTCACCGCCGCGCCGGGTGTGGGTTTTTGGGTTTAATTTTTTTTGGTATTACCACTGTGTAGCAATGAAACCAGCCGACTGTGAGTGTCCCTGTGTACACATATGAGCTTGTGCAATAAATAAGTTTGTTTAAACCTTTAGCAAATAAAATGAATGATTGAATGGAATTTAAATGGCACATGTAATAGCAAGCATTTTGTATATTAACCTTGTGTATTAATCCCTGCAATTACAATTAAGGTTAATTGGGACTCCAGAGTGTAGATGTATATATCATATGTTAGAAGATAGCACTTGGATATATATTTAACATGAGTAGTTATTCAAGCTTCTTGTCAAAAGAGAGGATTTAGTAATAGTGTGACTAGAGGAGAATGTCACATGAAATAATGCCCCATAAATTGAAGGGTATAGAAATCAAACATTAACAAGATAGGCTGTAAGATATTATCAATAATATAGGTCATGACATCCAAATCTAATTACAAATGCAGCATATTAAAATGAGCATGATCAAACTTAGCTATTCAAAATGAGAGTACTATAGCACCAAAACAAATGAAACTAGAATTTGGTATTGAAGTTATTTGGGTCTTTTGGTAAATGTTTGCTGGTTTGTTGATTGCCTTTTTCCTTTTTATCCAAATTTTCGCGCACGTTAAAAATAGCTTACGAGGCTCAAGAGGAGGAGGCAGAGGCCACAGCACTAGAAGCTTCAGACGATCCAGAAAACACCCCCTGTGACCAAGGCGAGTCAATACTTTGATCATGTTGAACCTACATTTTTCGCAAATTATTTCTGTTTAAATTATCAAATTGCATGCTGTTATTTTATATGCAAATCCATGTTTAACTTAAGATCTTAGTTATATGTCCAGTGTTGCTTGATTAATATTACACATCCTTTGGAATATTTGAATGTGTGAACCTTGTCGCCGTAGCAAAATTATAAAAGTAACCTTTCGAAAATAAGTCCCTAAAAATATGCCTTGCTTAGTATCGCTTAGATAATCATGGGCGCGAGAGCGCCCAAGCATCACTTTTAACCCTGAGAAAAATTGGTTGGGCAGTCATGGTGGAAATGACTGATATTTGTTGACATTGTTATTTTATGCTCCCAAAAACCTCAACTTGCTTATTTATCTGGGCGGATGGTTCGGGGGTATGGTGCAGCGGTGCACGAGAGTGTGGTTTGTGGTAGAACCGCCCAGATACCAATAAGGACTGAATCTTGTCATGTCAACCCGTGTAAAACAGTACAACCACAAGTCTGTAAAGTACAACTTGGCTAAGTAGACTTATCGAAATCCCGGACTCATCTCACTGGTAGTGGATTGATGGGGTTATGCTATGGCAAGGGGGCCTGAAGGGACACCAGGTAGGGTGAAGTTTCTCAGTCGTACTAGCGCAGAGGGGAGGGGAGCCCGTACGCTAGTAGCAGTGAGAAACATCCCGTGCAATTAGATGGGACCCATCGCAAATGGGAGAAGCCCATATAGTGGGATGAGAAAAGGGACTAGATACTTTGAAAAGTCACTGTGATGGTCGGCTCAACCATACGTCTAAGGAATCGTGTGGGGCAACGAGTTGATTGTCTCTTGTGGTGAAAGTGTACAAACTCTGCAGAGTCAAAACTATTCGAGTAGCCGTGCCCACGGTTAAGGGCGGACATGGGAACTTAACCAGATATAGTTCTATTTAAAAATGTTTTGTGGGTGGGAATGGAAAAGTGAAGGGCGAAGGACTGCCCTGGTTTGGAATTGTCCTGGGTGTCGTCCCAGTGGTAAGTTAAGCGGCTATAACGCTGAAGAAATTGCTATATGGTGCAGATGCCATGTAACGGTGGATGGAATCTGAATCGATATTAATAATGCCTTTCCTGGTACATTATGATTTGTTCCAAAATTGCTAAGTCATAGGGCTTTTTAATTAATTGTATTCAAAAGCACTCTACGCAAAACAAAATAGCCCGAGCCTCTCCTTTGTTAAGCCATGCATACTATTTATTTGCATTCTGTGTATTGGCTCGCGGAGCACGGGGTCGGAGTGCTCACGCTCGCTTTTGCGACAATATTCAGAATCAGGAGTCAAATCACATCGCCTCAACAACAAGATTGGACCAGCTGGTCGAGAAGATGAAGATGTCAAGGGTTAGGTCGCGAACCTCCAGTTGGCTGCCTGTGGGCACGTCCTGAAGGTCCCACCTGTGTGCTTCGTTCTTCCGCTGCTGCAATTTAATGATTTCGGCCTAATCGGCCCATGAGTAAGTCTACTATTAAATTTTACGCTTCCGCATGATATGTATTTTGATATTCATTACTGTAACTGTGAGCACTATCTACTGATCCAGGGAATAGTGCAGTAATCACAGAAGATTCCGGATGGTATAATCTGGGGTCTGACACGCTCCTTATTGTTCTGCACTATAAATGATTATCCTGGCCTTGGTAACCTATCGGGCTATAGTACAAAAGGTGCTGGAGCGGCCGGATGTTTGGATCATGAGGCAACACAACAGTCGGTTCAACCAATGGTTGAAGGAGCAAATCGCTAGGAGCTCGCCAAGTGAGATGCTGACATGGTTGGCAAAAGGGCCAATATTTACAGTTGTGATATGGCAAGGATATGATATAAATGGGTACACATTCTATACACAAGTTCAGGATGTAAAGAGCACTAACCATAACAGCGGTGTCCTCATAAATGCGTTTAGTACCGATGGGTTGAGAAACTCGTACTATGGGTTCATAGAAGAGATTTGGGAGCTCGACTACGTGGTTTTAAAGATCCCCTTATTTCGCTGCCGTTGGGTGCATCTCCCACAGGTGAAGGTTGACAAGTACGGTGTCACTACTGTGAACCTCCAACGTGTTGGGTACAAAGACGAACCATTCGTACTCACCAACCAAGTTGTTCAAATTTTCTATGTAACTGACCCAGCAAGTAAGAAACGCCATGCATTTCTTCATGGAAAAAGGAGAATTGTCGGAGTAGAGAATGTAGTGGACGAGGAAGAATACAATTAATTTGACGAGTTACCTCCTTTTGAAAATGGCATAAGGGTCAACGACGAACAACGTGACAAAACTAGTTACATACGCATTGATCATCATGAAGGGCTAATTTTTAAAGGAAATAAGCAAGTGGAATGAGAATGTGGGACATATATGTGGGCATTTGCATTTATGTATATAACAATGCATGTATGTGATGTATATGTGAATTGACATTTATATGTGAAAATGTGTGATATATAGGTGAATTTTGAGAATGAATCATACAAATGTATCTCTATGTTTATTGGGCTGTTGTAAAGAAATACACCCAGCTGTTGTCTTATTGAATGCTGGTTGGTGTTTATATTATTGAATGTTGGTTGGTGAGTAAAGTCTTATTACATACGGTTCTAAACTTAGAACCGTCTATGATATCAATATCACAGACGGGTCTCAGTTTAGAACCGTCTGTAATAATCCTTTATATATAACCCCCCCCTGCTAGGGTTTTGCGCGTACACTGCATATTAGACTTAGTCGCTCTCCCGAAGTCCCGATCGAGCCGTCCCCCGAGCCGCCGCCGTCCCCGAGTCCGTCGCCCTCGCCGGTCGCCGTCCCCCGAGCCCCTTGCCGGCCGCCTCTGTTGAGCCCCCGAGCCCTTGCCAGTCACCCTCGCCTATCGCCCTCATCGGTCGCCGTCCCCCGAGCCCCTTGCTGGTCGCCCTCGCTGGTCGCCGTCTCATACATGGTACTCTCTTGCCGTCTCAAAAGCTCAATTACATGGTTAGCTTTCTTACATATTTGTGCTTCGTAGTAGTGCCTAAATGATTATTAGTGGGTGCTTTGATGAAGTACTCATGAAGACATTATGTTGTTTGAAATTTGGCAAGTGATATTTTCTTGTGATTCTAGTGCTTCCCGAATGAAAATAATACCAGTCCTTGTGTTTGAACTTTGAACCACTAAATTACTTGTCTTCTAGAAGTGAAAAGCTGTGTAGTTTTTATTGCTTACCCTAAGGTGACTTTTATTCCGATATGCATTTGGTTACAAAAGCCTGTACCTCCATCAGAGTAACATGTCACAAATTTTATAATTTGCCATTATTTTGCTGCCTTACTTTATAAGGCTAACTAGAAACTATGAATGTACTTTTGCCTCCACCTCTATATATTAAAGTTGGCCAATGCTGGCAAACTGTAAAGAGGTAAGAACCTAATACAATATCCAGTGCAACAAGCAAGGAATTCGCAGTTAGCTCAAACCAACCATGTTGCTTCAACATTTCTATTATCACCCTTAGCTTTAGACTTCTTTTCTTCAATTTCTTAGCAGAATGCATCACTCTTCTCATTGCCTACAAAATGTGACTATATAATGTATAAGTTGAATATAATGTATATGTATACATATATTGGAATTAAATTTAAGTATGTGCTTATACCGCACTATTTACGTATATGCTACATTGTGCTTACTTTTCATATATGAGAAGGCTAACATGTCACCCGCGCATTCTTCAACATCATCGCCAGATGCGTCCGCTCCAAAATCAAAACGCCGAGGAAGAGGGCTATCGAAAAAGGCTGAGGGCCGATTTACCATCACAGAGGTCGATGGATTTGGGACCCCTCTCCTTCCTCCCAAAGCAATAAGCGCATTCCAAAGAATGGTTGGAATAGTTGCACGAGAACGAATTGAGATCACATTCGATTCATGGAAGAGCGTGCCTGAGACTCGGAAACATGAGCTGCTGACAGAAATTTTGGCATCATTCGAGATACCAGAAGAACACCAAGACGCTGTGCAACGACAAGCCTTGCTAGCGGCGTGCAAAGCATGGAAGAACTTCAAGAGCACGCTTGTCAAAGACTACGTGGCGAAGGACGAAACACTCTTTCATAAATACCCATTCCTGGAACCACAATGGGAAGAGTTTAAGGCGATGAAGACGACCGAAGATTTCAAAAGTATAAGTGCGGTGCACAAGACCCTCCAAGAAAAACACACACACCCTCACAGACTTGGCACAACTGGGTATGCGGGTAAAATCCCGCAGTGGACAAGGGAGGACGAACAGGCAGTCCTGTAGAACACTGCCCCGCCATTTGCCAATATCCCGGATGACCGTGCTTGAAATTGGACTAGAGCAAGGTCATCTACAACAACATCGGGGGACGTCTCCTTTCGAAACCCTGTAGACCAGCAAGTGTCCCAGCGCCTGGTAAGATATCGATCGAACTACATAGTTTATAATTACTCCACAACTTCGTACGAAGTGAAATGACATGTCGTGCTCTTTGTAGGAAGCGCTGAGTGTTGAATCTTCCCAAGGATCATTCCTGGGAACAAGGGAGAAAGATATACTCTCCACGGCCCTGGAAAACAAAGAGCACCCGAGTTGTATGAGAGGCCTTGGGCTTTACGTTCCTTGGAAACATGGTTTCCAAGATGACTCCGAAATGTATCGGCGTAGGAAGAGAACCAAAGCGAGCGTGAGGCACAGCTACGAGAAGAGATCAAGGCATCTCTTAGAGAGGAGCTGGCGGATTATGTCAGAGATGAGGTGCGGAGACATACAGAAAATCAGCAGGCCGCTGCCGCTCCTGTGCTAGCTAGCCCGCACAACCGTCCGAGTAGTTGCGCGTCCAATCCGATGAAAAGCGAGGCCAGATTTCCTGTGGGCGACATCCTGGTAATAATTATTATCTGTCAAATGCTTGCTCCATTGATAGGTCTATTGGAGTAGCTAATTTTGTATCATTATGTAGGGGCCTACGAAGTGCAAGCTCCAAGTGAGATATGCCTCTGTTCCCTTGTACGTTGCTTGGGGCCAGGCATATCCGTCTGGTATCGGGGGCATATCCGTCTGGTATCACGGCCATGGTGCACCATCAAGCTTTAGTGCCATGCTTCGCAAAAGTTAATGTGGATAGTGTGCATGTCAATTTTGAGGTTGTCCCGCTACCAAAGCCCCCAACGACGAGATCATGACTCTAGGGTAAGCCATTGGAACATTCATCCAGTGGCCCAAAAGCAACATCTCCTTGGAGGCTTCTTCATCGGTGCCAGGACCAGAAAGGCAGCACGAACTAGAACTACATGCACTGGTGCCATCTCCACAAGACTCGTCTCCAGCACCGCTACCTGCACCGGTGCTATCTCCACGGGTGCTATTCTCGCCAAAGCAACTTGCACCGGTGCTACCTTTACAGTCGACTATAATAAAGTCGACCTACAGCCGAGGCAGCAAGGGCAAAGAAAAAGAAGACCAATGATGATATCCCGTACCTGCCATTGGTCTGCAAATTCGTGCTTGGCGAGCCGCTGTTCGAATGGTAACGTGCCTCCAAACCCTAGCAATTAGTTACCAGCAATTGCACAAGTGGTATATGGAACAGTCCAATAAGCCAGAGGGAGAACAGCGCTCAGGTATCACTGTCAAATTCACGCCAGATCATTTAGAGCACAGTGTTCAAGAGTGTGTCTTCGTGGTCACCTTTGAGGATTTATTCGATCTTTTCACGCTTAACGCTCTCGACGCCTCACTCATTCGATGCTGGACGCTGTAAGTGTGTACAATCACAGTCTCCGTTCATGTCATATCGATAAATGTCATATATAATTTGTTACTTTCGTGTGTATATATATAGACACATGCTGACTAAAGCTAGATTATCCAAATCATCATCGGTTGGTTTCTTGGACCCACACTTGGTCGCCAAGGATACCATCGACGAGAATACACCCTTCATCGAGAGGTACATTGCAGGAGGACTGCTGGCTTGCCGCAATAAGGAATATGTACTTACGCCTTACAATCAGAACTATCATTGGATTTTAATAGTAATTGTACCAAAATGGAACAAGGTATATTACCTTAATTCCCTAAGTAAGAATAAAATGGACTTCACAGTTGTCAGCCAAGTAATCGATAAGTAAGTACATTTTCTCCATACATACCTATATTGTACTCTTTCTTTCCTTCCGAATGACTAAGGTCAACTTTTTTGAATCACGTAGAGCGTTCACGATGTACATTGCAAAGGCAGGTGTCTCGACGCAAGGGGCCAAAGGCCTGACACATGCTCGAAATTTTAAGGTATTCGCTATTACACATTAATTAATCCTATACAACAGTTGGTAGTAATGCCTCTTGAATTAACACATTCCATATTTTGCAGTGTCACCAGCAGCCGCCACGCAACACATGTGGATTCTACGTTTGCCACCATATGGAACTACTCCTCGATTCCTCGAGGATCACCAATTCTAAGGTTTGTCAATCTTCCCATAATTACTTCATACTTATCACGTTATATATACACATATTGATATTCCTATCGACACGCTGCGTCCATCCCGTTAATTGCATTGAAACAGTGTGACCTTTCACAAATTCGAGGAGAGTTGGCGTACTTTTTGGGGGCTGGAGTCATAAACTCAGATGGAGAGTTCCACTGCGCACAATGATTTTTTATTGCTCTTATCACTCCGGAATCGAGGTCTCACGAAAGGAACATATCCATAATCAACGAACTTGTCAGCTGCACAAGCAATACTTGAATGGCAATCATGCACCATCCAAGTATAGCTTGTGCAGCCTAACAAGTTCGTTGATTATGGATCTGTTCCTTTCACGAGACCTTAATTCCGGAGTGATAGAGCAATAAAAAAATACAATGTTACCATCTAAGTGCAAATGCAATGTAGATCTTTTGTAATTGTGTATTTGTTAATGGATATTTTATTTCATTTCAACTAATTGATTTGCGAAATGGATGCTTTATGTTTGTGAAAAGAATTGAGATGGAATTGGATGTTTTATGTTTGTGAAATGAATTGAGATGTGAATTGTATGTGTACATGTACATGTTGATCTGCTTGTTTCAGAGGGCATGGTTAGCATTTCCTGAGGCTAGCCAATAAAAAGAAATAGATTTAGGTGTAGAAAAGAATATCACAGACGGTTTGTAACTAAAAACCATCTGTGATAGCTGATAATCACAGACGGTTTTTTACTAAAAATCGTCTGTGATAGACTATAAACCGTCTGTGATTGCTGCTATCACAGACGGTTTTTAGTTACAAACTGTCTGTGATATTTACACCATAAACGGTTCGAAAACCGTCTATGATAACCTTCGATTATCACTAACCCATAAATTCAGACGATTCAGAAAACCGTCTGTGATGACGTTATCGAACCATCTGTAATACGGTTTTCTGTAGTAGTGATAGAAAATGTGAGAAAAAGTTTCCGCTATGCATTGCAATTATTCACCACCCTCTGATTGCCATCGACGATCCTACAAGTGGTATCAAAGCGGGTTCCAATGGCATCAGATTGGAGTCGGTTTTCAGGTAAGCCACCATTTTTTTATGGATTAGATTATCTTTATTGGAAGACGCGCATGGAGGTTTTTCTTCAAGCACAAGGTAATTCTATTTGGCAAAAGGTTGAAAATACATATGAAGTGCCTCCTGTTGTTACAACTGAAAATTCCTCTGGTGTTGAAATTAATGCTAAAGCTAGAAATATCTTGTTGCAAGGTCTAAGTTTGTCAGAATTTCTCACCTTAAATCTACAAATAAAATTTGGACCACTCTAGCTGATTATCATGAAGGATCTAAATCTGTCAAACGGTGCGTCAAAATCAATTCAAAAAGGAGTATTCTAAATTTGAGATGAAACCTGGAGAATCAGTAGATGCTCTTTTTGATCGCTTCAATAAAATTGTTAGTGATTTGCAATCTGTTGATGTCACATATTCTAATTTTGACAATGCTTATCAAATTTTGAATGCTTTGAATATGTCTGTTTGGAATGTGTTAGTCACTACTATCAATCATTCTGTTAATATGGAAACACTCACTTTGAATGATCTTTATACCAAGATGAAAACACATGAGATTGATGTTTTGGCCAGGATAAACAAGATTAATTCTTTGGGCTTAGTGACTAACCCAGCTGACAGTTCTTCTATTATTTCTTTGTCTGCATTGTGCTCTATTTCAGATGAATAATTAGAGGATATTCCAGAAGAGCAGTTTGTACTTCTCTCCAACAGGGTAACCAAGGCAATTAACAATATCAGATCAAGACGGAGAGGAGCTCCAATCAAATGCTATAAATGTGGTGAGCTAAACCTATTAAGATGAATTGCCCTAAACTGAAGAGCAAGGAGGTCAAAGATGACAAGGCACCAACTCATCGCTCTCAAATCAAGATTGATCCATACAAGAAGCACAATTATCGCAGGGTAGTCAACAAGATAATTTCAGCACTTGATGAGATTGTTTTGAGTGATGATGATTCTGAAAGCAATGATGAGGGCAATGAGAAGAAGGCAAATGAGGTGGATTTCACAGTGAGGAGCTCAACGATGATGATCTTTACAGTGATCCTGATGAGGTAAAACCTTCTTATATTGATTTATCTCATGCTGTGCTTAGATTGACAAAGGAGCTCAAAGTATAAAAAGAAAATTAAAAATCATGATTTCATTGTTCAGAGCTTAAATTCTGAAATCAATAGACTTAGAACTTCTATTCCTGATGATGAATCTTGTAAGTCTTGTCAAGTTTTACAAACCGAGTTGGAGTCTGCTAGAACAATTAATGCATCAAACCTGGTTCAACTTAGTGATGTGATTGCTAAACTTGATGAATTAAGATTGACACATGACTCTTATGATAAAAAGTTAAAATTTGCAAATGATGAAATTGAAAAGCTCAAGTTTAGCTCTTCTTCTTGTTTAGAGTCAAGTATTTCAAATGTTCAATCTAAAACTTGCTCTAATTGTGAACTGCTAAAAGCTAGACTTAATTCATCACAAGAAACAATTCAACAGATGCTTTATCATGAGATATCTTGTTGCTCTAATTGTTCTAAGCTTAACACTAAAATAGCAGCTTTGACTAGACAACTTAATGATTTTGCTTAAAAAGAAAGATTGGCTCAGTCTAGTGCTTCTAAAAATCTTGTGAATGAACCTATTAAATGCACAACTTGTCCCACTCTAGCTAAAGAGAATGAGTACCTAAAAGACACTTAAGAGAGATTTTCTTTTGGCAAGAAAAATTTGAATATGATTCTACACAAGTCAAAAAAATTGTGAAAAATCCTGGTCTAGGATTTAATTTTGTTGAGCATGCCAAGAATAATCCTCCTAAAGTTATTAAGCTTGTTGAACCTGAAAAAATTGAAGTTAAACTTGAACCAAAACAAACTGTGTTTAAATTTGTTAGCTTTGTGCAAAGTTCATCAAATAATAATGTAGGTGCTAACTCATCATCTCAAAAGAATTTTGGTCATATTAAATTTTATTGCACCTACTATGGAAGAGATGGACACTTGAATGAATTTTGGTTTAGACGTGCTAAGAAAGAGAAGAAGGAAAGATTGAATACTTTAAAACAAAAACATGCAACCTTTTTCATTCTTAGATCTCATACAAAATCTATGTTTTTAGAGAACTTTTATGATGACTTCAAATCTGGTTCACGTGCTGATTTTGGATTTAATTCAAATAATTCATGTTCTTTTTGGCATTCTAGTCACCCACATGCACGTGATTTTGGTTCTAGCTTTGTTGCTTCTGCTCGTCGTGTGTCTCAGTATTGGATTCCTAGATCTTACTTCACTAACCCCAGTACTATGAGACCGATGTTCCCTGTGATGTAAGTACAGCTGGCAAGGATGGAGAACATGAGCTAGAGTGGGTTCCAGTCTTTTACATCATTGCTTGATTGGAACACTTGATGGTTCTTCACTCCTTTGATAGCTTCAAAAATATTTTACTTTCTAAGAGACCATGTGGAAAAGGGTGATGTTGTTCTACACTTTGTTGAGTCTAATTTTTAGATTGCTGATATTCTCACTAAGCCGCTTGATACTTCTTGTTTTGTTCGTTTGCGGAGTGAGTTGGGGGTATGTCATCCAATGGGATTATTCTGAGGGGGAGCTTGTTGTTTAAAAATTTTAGAAGTTTTGTTTATTATACTTGTTAAATAAGTCAATAAGTCCAAGCCATTGAAATTAAATGAGTTGTAGAGCTCTCTTTATCATATTTACTCATATGTTGTGTAGCTTTGATCATAACTGCTTATAATTAATTTGCTATACTTGAACTAAAATATGATATGGTAGAATACTTTGACTAGATTGATTATAGATAATACTTAACGATATTCATCGAAAAGAATTAGCTTGATTGTGAGTCTTATTTTAAATCTTGGCTATGAGGCTCACATGTTTCATATTTCAATCTTTTTATGATCACTCAATTTGGCATGTTATAAAAAAACGAGAAAGCGACAATTGAAAAGATGTATGCTTCAAGCATGCCATGGTACACAAAAAGAAAAAGGCACAAAAAAGTGCACAAATAAAAAGAAGTATGTTTCAAGCATGCCACCATTTAAAAGAAGTATGCTACAAGCATGCCATCATGAAAAGATGTATGCTTCAAGCATGCCACATGCGTAAGAATTGAATGTGGAGCAATAGGTTGTTATATGATACTGCTAGCTCATCTAGATTAAAGGTTAGCTTCACTTTTAGGCTTTAACTTTTTGTAGTAATATCTCATTGTGCTCTTTATAATTGGTTTGGTCATTGTTGTGATGTCTGTCATTAATATAAACTGCTTAATCATGTTGAAGAATGGTTTTGATATTGCTATATGAGATATGACCTTATATGATTTAGATTGCTCTACTCAAAATATAATTTGGTTGCTTTATTAAATCTAATGCAAAGTAACTTGTATAATCTACAAAGCTTCTTGATTTTTACTCTTATTGCTCCTTCTTAGAATTATCTTTTCCCTGAATTTTCTTGATGATTACATTGTCAAAAGGGAGAGATTTGGTGTGCTTTGTGAGATATTGGAGAAATTTGCTTAAAATTGCCTCTCTTGTGTTGAGGGGGAGAGTTTTTGAAGAGATTTGAACATGTGGCTTCAAATACTTTTTTTGCTTCAGTTTTTCACTTATATCTTTTTGAAACTAATTCATCATGCAATCTTGAGGTGTTGTCAATGTATTCATCAAAGGGGATTTTGTTAGACCATGTGGCTAGGTCTAGGATATTTTGGTGATGAATAATTGACAATGGTTAATTTATGATGATGAATATTTGATAATATCACTTATCGGTGCTATGCGAGGCGTATGGCGTGTGTGGACTGATGATTGGTCAAGTTGGAATGAACTTGTGCCGGAAAAATATTCTTTGGTCTTTGCATGTGCAGGTTGAACATGGAGGCGATCATGGTCGGTGATGAGGTGAATCGGAACTAGGATAGGAGATCCGAGGTTCAGACGGTCAAGAAGGTCACGAGATGGTCGTGCTCATGCTTGGGGCGCATGGAGATCAGAGATAGATGATATGTGTTCGAGCTACGGAGGTGCGATTCGGAGGCTGCGACACGTGGTGGATGATGCGTGGAGAAGCTACGGGAGATACAGTCCTGGAGTCTTCGACACGTGACGAGTTAGAAAAGTTGGAATTTTGAAAAAAACGAAGTGCAAGCTCCAAGTGAGATATGCCTCCGTTGCCTTGTGCGCTGCTTGGGGCCTGGCATATCCGTCTGCTCAAGGGGCCATGGTGCACCGTGAACCTTTAGCGCCAGGCTTCGAAAAAGTGGCAGTGGATGGTGTACATGCCAATTTCGAGGTCGTCCCGCTACCGAAGCCCCCCAACGACGAGCTCGTGACTCTAGGGAAAGCCATTGGAACCTTCATCCAGTGGCCAAAAAGCGATATCTGCCTGGAGGCTTCTTCACCGGTGGTAGGTCCACAAGGGCAATCTGAACCAGATCAGCTATATGCACTGGTGCCATCTCCATAAGGCCTATCTCCACCACCACTACCTGCACCGGTGTCATGTCCACCGGTGCTACCTTTACAGTGGAGCTACAGCTGAGGCAGCAAGGGCAAAGAAAACAAGGCTGATGATGATATCCCGTACCTACCATTGGCCCGCAAATTCGTGCTTGGCGAGCCACTGGTTGACCCGGTAACGCGCCTCCAAACCCTACCAATTAGTTGCCTGCAATTACACATGTGGTATATGGAACAGTCCAATAAGCCAGAGGGAGAACGACGCTTAGGTATCACTGTCAAATTCGGGCCGGATCATTTACAGCACAATATTCAAGATTGTGTCTTCGTGGTGACCTTTGAGGATTTATTTGATCTTTTCACGCTCAACGCTCTCGATGCCTCACTTATTCGATGCTGGACGTTGTAAGTGTGTACAATCACAGTCTTCGTTCATGTCATACCGATAAATGTCATATATAATTTGTTGCTTTCATGTGTATATATATAGACACATGGTGACTGAAGCTAGATCATCCAAATCATCAGTTGGTTTCTTTGACCCACACTTTGTCGCTATGCATACCATCAACGAGGATACACCCTTCGTCGAGAGGTACATTGCAGCAGCACTGGTGGCTTACCACGATAAGGAATATGTACTTATGCCCTACAATCTGGAGTTTCATTGGATTTTAATAGTAATTGTACCAAAATGGAACAAGGCAATATATCTTGATTCACTAAGTAAGAATAAAACGGACTACACAGTTGTCAGCCAAGTAATCGATAGGTAAGTACATTTTCTCCATACATACCTATATTATAGGGTGTTCGCGATGTACATTGCAATGGCAGGTGTCTCGACGCAAGGGGCCAAAGGCCTGACACATATTCGAAACTTTAAGGTATTCGCTATTACACATTAATTAATCCTATGCAACTGTTGGTAGTAATGCCTCTTGAATTAACACATTCCATTTTTTGCAGTGCCACCAGCAGTCGTCGGGCAACACGTGTGGATTCTACGTTTGCCACCATATGAAACTACTCCTCGATTCCTCGAGTATCACCAATTCTAAGGTTTGTCAATCTTTCCATAATTACTTCATACTTATCAGGTTATATATATATACGCACATTGATATTCCTATCGACAGGCTGCGTCCATCCCGTCAACTCCATTGAAACAGCCCGACCTTTCACAAATTCGAGGACAGTGCGCGTACTTTTTGGTGGCTAGAGTCATAAACTCAGATGGAGAGTTCCACAACGTACAATGATTTTTTATTGCTCTTATCACTCCGGAATCGAGGTCTCGTGAAAGGAACAGTCCATAATCAACGAACTTGTCAAGCTGCACAAGCAATACTTGGATGGCAATCATGCACCATCCAAGTATTTTGTTCCTTTCGTGAGACCTCGATTCTGGAGTGATAGAGCAATAAAATATGCAATGTTACCATCTAAGTGCAAATGTAATTTAGATCTTTTGTAATTATGTATTTGTTAATGGATATTTTCTTTCATTTCAATTAATTGATTTGCGAAATGGATATTTTATGTTTGTGAAATGAAGTGCGATGTGAATTGGATGTTTTATGTTTGTGAAATGAATTGAGATGTTAATTGGATGTTTTATGTTTGTGAAATGAATTGAGATGTGAATTGTATGTATATATGTACATGTTGATCTGCTTGTTTCAGAGGGCATGACTAGCATTTCTTGAGGCTAGCTAATAAACAGAAATAGATTTAGGGGTAGAAAAGAGTATCACAGACGGTTTGTAACTAAAAACCGTCTGTGATAGCTGATAATCACAGATGGTTTGTAAGTAAAAAACCGTCTGTGATAGGTGATAATCACAGACGGAATGTGATTATCACCTATCACAGACAGTTTTTACTTATAAACCGTCTGTATTTATCAGTTATCACAGACGGTTTTTAGTTATAAACCGTCTATGATATTTACACCACAGACGGTTTGAAAACCGTCTGTGATAACCTTCGATTATCACTGACCTATAAATTCAGACGGTTCAGAAAACCGTCTGTGACGACGTTTTTGAACCGTCTGTAATACGGTTTTCTATAGTAGTGTCTGTCGTAGCTTTTTGATATCTAGTGTGGCAATTTGAAGTGAGTACATTGGGCTTTTTGATATCTATTTGACTTTTTCTGGTCGCCACTACCAAAAACCAAATGAACCACGTGGCATATAGGCATCTACCCTACTCTATAATACACCAAAATTTTCTTTACTAAATCCACCCCTCAACCACCCGCATAGTCATGCCTAATCTAAGTCCACCCAGATTTGTGTACCAAAGAGTTCCAACTTCATACAAATGAATGGCCTGGATCTCTCCTCAAGCCTTCTTCTCTTACTCATTGAAAATCCAAAGGCCAAAATCATTTGGATCATGCACATCATTGAACCTGGAACCCACCCGACGCCCACGCACACGCTCAAGCGCCGCATCTCGTCGTCCTCTTCCTCCTCGACTCGCACTCGCACTCGTATCCACCATCCCAAGTACCCCAACCCTAGATCCCGAATCCAAGATCCCTACTCCCCGCCGCCTGCTCTTGATTTCTCTCTTTGCAGTCGCCTCCGCTCCGAATCCCCCGGTTCTTGCTGCCTCCTCCGTCTCTGCGATCTTGAGAGGTGAGTTCTTTGCGGTTGATGATGCGATGAAAACGTGGTTGGATTCTTGTGGGTTCGTGTTCTTCGTTGCTTAACACGCGCGCGCTTGTGATGTTTGCCGGCGCAGCCAGGATGGGAGAGGCCAAGGACAACGAGGTGTACGAGGAGGATCTCGTCGACTACGAGGAGGAGGTGGAGAACGCCGTCGACGGCGCCGCCGCCAACGCCTCCGCCGACGTCGTCAAGAAGTGTGTGCTGTTGATGCTACTCACTGTTAGTCTTTCTTGCTAGGGTTCGTGGTTGAGGGACCTGATCTGACATGTTAGGGTTTGCGTGT
Organism: Dendrocalamus latiflorus; assembly: GCA_017311315.1. Classification (NCBI taxonomy): domain Eukaryota; kingdom Viridiplantae; phylum Streptophyta; class Magnoliopsida; order Poales; family Poaceae; genus Dendrocalamus; species Dendrocalamus latiflorus. Next base: position 18,073,312 of record CM029626.1, on the reverse strand, counting down.
ATGGGCAGGGCCGCAGGGCCGGGCGGCCGCCCGAGCTCCTCGCCGGCCGGAACACCCCCCCGGGCGGAGCACACGCCCGCCTGCGACAGGACAGCGTCCAATGCCGCTTGGCGTCACCGAGCAGCACCATGGCCGGGGAAGGGGGAGCAGCGATCATCGATGGCGTCCGCAGATGGTTCTGCCGCCGCGGCCGCGGCCCCGCCTCCTCCGAGCCCGCCCTCTCGTCGTCGTCGTCGGAGGGGTCATCTTCCTTGACCTTCGCCAGCCCCGACTGCCTCGAGTCTGTCGAGGACCCGGATCTCGTCGCCCTCCCCGCCATCCGCGTCCCCAAGAGCAAGATTCCGCCGCTCGACGGCCAGCTCGAGAAGGTGAGCCTTGCAACTACCTCGCGTCGATCTTAATAAGCTCGCGTGTTCCTTAGATTCTGAGCTGCTTCGTGCCCGTTTGGCTTCTGGACGGGTTGAATTTGGTGGTTGGGGTCGGAAAAAAAATCACGTCTCCGTCGTGTTCGTTGATTCTTCAGCACGAGAATTTGATGCAATCGAATGGCTGAAGAGTGTGAACTCGATCGAATTTGACTTGTCCAGTGTGCTCGTTTGGTCGCTCGGGGAGTTTACTTTTCTAAAGCTCACCGCTTTTGATCGGAAAGTTCAGTAAAAATGACTGTCGCATTGCCTGATTTCCTCCGATCCATTTTGACTGCTTGGTTCCGTGCCGTGTTTCTTTGGTTGGTCTAGGAGGCGGCGCATTGATTCTACTAGCCTTTTGAATATGTCCTGTGGTAAAAAAGTTTTTGCCTTTTGAAGTGTTGATTCTACTAGCCTCTCCATGGATTATGAATGAGCTATTGGAGCGCTTCTTCTATAAAGCTCGCGCAATTGTAGCTTGATACGGTAGTGACCTTGTATGATTTGATGGGTACTTGTTTCAGAAATCTGCAGCCTGCGCGTTTCTTTGCTAAAAACCCGCACTGATTTTTTTTGTTTCTTTCCTATCAGGATCATGCAGATCTCCTCTTATCCACAGTTTCCTTTTTGTAACTCGTATGCGGTGGTACCTCTCAGCACCGAGATTCTTCCTCAGAAGATGTAATCTGTTCCTGTTGCAAGAAGTCTAGACATATATCTGATCGCTACTTTGCCCTTCATCCTGTCAGAGATGGCTACTGCAACTAATCGCTCAAGATGTGGAAGCAGAGAGGTGGGATGCTTATTGTCCAATCAAATGAGCCATAAGTAATAATTGAACTAGGGAGTTACTAAAAATTGTATGAGTGTGCATATTATCTAATCAAAAACTGAGCTAGGGAGTTCAGCAAAGTTGATGAGGCTACCAATTGTCCAATCAAATATTTTATAACTCATAAGAAAAAACTGAACTAGGAGTGAGCAAATATGATGAGCCACATGATGTCCTCGATTTTGGAATAGTTGAGAGGTGACTGTAGTTTCATTGTTTAGGTTATTAATTTTTAGTTACTTTTATATATGGGGACATATTTGTTATGGACCATGGATGTAGGTGTTCCTGGCACCAAGTTTACCCTTTTCAATTTTGTTCTCTCAATGACAACTGTGGGCTAAACAGTTTTCTGGCACTTTTTACTGTTATGAACCTTGATTAGACAACAGGGTTTGATCTCATGACATGGAAATATGTCTTTTGCTTTTCATATTTAAAGCTCACAGGTTCATGTAAATTTTTATTTTGTGTTAGGTTCCATCTACTTGTATGCCACCGGAAGCATACAAGCTCTAAATGTAACAGATCCAGACATGGTGTAGGAGCTGGCCAATTGCAAGTTTTTGGATCTTGGGAAGCCTTGATACTTGCAGAAAGAGCATGTAGCTCCTCTTGGTATGGGAAGTTTGACGTCGAATGGTGACCTATAGGTACACCAAAGAAAGGTTATTGCACCTGAATTCTTCATGGACAAGGTTAAGGTAATTAAACCTTCACAATGAGTTCATTTCGATGATAGAATTCTTCAGACACCCTTGTTTTAAAAAAAAATGCTTCAGACACCTTGTATTGTTTCACGAAGCTGTCCAATAATAATATTTGCTGGAAGTACTACCTGCATGGAGCATTGGACTAAAATTAAGTGTGGAAAATATCCACAGCGAATGCTGAATTTGATGGTGGAGGCTGCAATGTCAATGTTGAATTTATGGGAAAACAAAGTTAGAGAGCGAAGGAGGCAGTGCAGACATTATTGTTGATGAGTTCTTGAGAAACTTTTTGGCTGATCTCATATCAAGGGCTTCTTTCGGAAGCAGTTTCACTGAAGGCAAAGAGATATTCTACAAGATTCGTTAACTTCAGACAGCCATGGCAAAGCAAAGTATGCTTATTGATGTTCCTGGGAGTAGGTATGTTCTACGCATGCAGTATTATTTTTTGTATAATGTAATGGCTTCATCCCCAAGGCTATTTCTTTTGCGATTGACACACTATTATGGCAGTCGCACTCATAATAAAATTTCATGGTATTTGAAACTTCAAAAAGTAATGCTCTGCTCAAACTGAACTATTTGAACACAAAAACGAGTCTGTGTGGATGCCTACATCATAGCGCACTCTTTTGTTGTGCACTTGTTTATGGTTTAATTTCTTTACTGCGTTTTTCTTACCCAACATTCCAATATTGACTCCTGACAGCTGTGACAGTATACATTTGGAAACTAGCATGACTTGGCCAACAATATGTGCAAGTACATATTCAGATTCAAAGCTAACAATGGTTATTATTCGTCTCAAATCTTTAGAATTCAGAAAATAATGGATTAAGGTCCTCAGTTCATGGCAGTTTTAGATTGATTTTGGGGCGAAAACATACATAGAGTCTATACTTGTACTGGATTAATTTGAACATATCTCATGTTGGTCTGTTCTAGCTGCCACGCCTCTCAATTCTCATGTAAGCGCATGTATGATGTATCATGCTGTTCAATAAAAAATTGCGAAAAATATAAAGCCTAGAAGATTAATATTTTGATCATGTAATAATGTACTATAGTAGATCAAAGTTGAGTCATAACCTGTGTTTTTATAACCACTACATGAATATAATTATAAACAAAGGCATCTATGGAGTGTTTGAAATAATAACATACTGATGTGTTCAATAGGTGATTTTTCAAAATTGTCATCTAATTGCCTTGCTTATTTTAATAATTTCCCTGGATTTTTGCTGCTGGAACAATCATATATTTACCAACAAAGAGCAATAGAGAGATTTGGAATCTGGACAGCAGCGCCGCCCCCGGTGGAAGCCCACCCCCGGGTGTAGAGTTGGTTTGGTGGACAAGGTGGGGAATTTTGCCATACCGCGCCGCCTCAGCTTCTGCGACGAGCAGATCGAATCCAACTGACGCGCTGTGGTTGCCCTGTTGCAGAGAGGTGTGCGGATGCGCGTGCAGCGGGGGAGCTCGGGAGGGCTCTGTCGGAGGCCGAGGCCTACGCCTCCAAGGTCAGCTTCTCGCTTTGATTTAGGAGTTTCTCACCGAATCAGATTTGATTGTACCTGTTTGTCAATTTGTTTGTGGGGATTGGACCATAGCATTGTGAATGTGGTCTGTGGCTTTGGGACAGTACGCCACTAGCCTTAGAATTGAACTCCATAGAAAAAATGGAGAAGGATATGGCTGTGGTAAGATGCAACTATGGATTAAGCTTCATTAGTGAGGTATTTTTAGTGTCCTATCGTTATCTATATATGTTTGCATGGAATTGTAATTGTTGTTTTTACTTTGTATCACATACTCTTATTAGTGCGATTACAATGTTGTTTGAACATGGATTGTTTTGCTTTTGGGTAATACTGTTTGCTTCATGCTTCTGATCAATTCAGATCAAGGTAGCTTAAGTTTGCATGATATGGTTACTAGCCTGTGATATGGCATGACAGTAGAGCTCCTAAGTAATTTTGCAAGTGTTTTCTTAGCACCATGTAAATTATCACTACAGGAAACATAATTATACTTAACTTTGTGAATTATAGACGATATTACTACATTTATCGTATTGTACTATGGATCTAAAAAGGGATATCTGGTGTATTTGTTAGCTGTGTGTATGTGTGTAGTGCGTACATACATAACATACCTATACCAACAACAACATACCTATACCAGATTATTAAAAATGTAAATTTAGTTTGCATCTACAACAAATGTCTTATTTGTTTGACGATTTCAAGTTGATTGATTTTTTTGGAACAAACGTAGATCTTGGTTTAATATTTGTTATTTGTACTTATTGCAAATTTGAGCCAAAATTAATCTCATATGACTTATCGAAGTTACACATACATGTAATGGTTAATAGTCAATACACTGTTCAGCACAGGTGGCAAACCAGCGTACAGTAATTGGTAGCTTTTGGATGGTAAAAACTTATCAATCTTCAGTATATATTGGATAATCTCATCCGTGGTTTAACCTGAAGTGTAAAGCATTCGGATCAATTCATTTATCTGACTGGGTTAGGACTCTGATTGATCATGTTTATACTCTGGTGCACAATTATTCTGTTGGTGCCAAATTGATTGCACAATAAGCTCCGTTGCTCTATGCTTCCAGCAAATTGTGTTTCATATTTCTTTATGTGACAAAAATGTTTGTTTTCTTTGTAGCCTCAAGTTTAAACAATGTGGAGATGGAGAAAGTCGTCAGTGGGTGAGTCCAATGATGTTGTCGCCTCCTCAAAAGATCAGTCGTTATGTGGTATTCATTATGTAACAAAAATATTTGGTTATACAATATATGAGATGTGAATCTTAATGAATTTGATTGTTCGTTTTATTTTTTACAAATTTTATCTTGTTTTGTATTTTACCATAGCGTTAGTACGGGCACACTACTAGTCCAAGTAAAGGTACACAATCTTGCGACGACGAATTCTGCAGATGCTGACCGCTGACCTGCCCATGGGAGGTGACCAAAGCCAATAAAACCGAAGCTACATATGACCCCCACTTCACGGTCATCCCAAAGGACCCCAACAAACAACAATGGCTGCAATGAGCTCTCACCACCTTCTCTTCATGTCATTTTGTCTCTACTCGGTGCTGTCAATCCATGCACCTCGTGTTACCTCACTCTCCTTCAGCTTCAACTTCTCCAGCTCTGGCGACCCCTGCGACACGGAGCTCAGGTGTGAACGGGACGCGCACATGGGCTCCGGCGTGATCGAGCTAACCAAGAACGAGATCGGCAGCGATATCTTCAGCGTTGGCCGCGCGTCCTACGCGCGGCCGGTGCCGCTATGGGACAACGCCACCGGCGAGCTGGCCAGCTTCACTTCTACCTTCACGTTCCAAATCAAGCCCAAAAGAGATAACTTCAAGCCCACTAACGACAGCGGCGACGGGATGGCTTTCTTCCTCGCGCACTTCCCGTCAAGGATCCCTCCCAACAGCTTTGGCTGGAATCTCGCCCTCTTCAACGACAGCAACAACAACAACGCCACCGGCGACGACCGCGTCGTCGCGGTGGAGTTTGACAAGATCGCACAGTCCTGGGACCACAGCGACAACCATGTGGGCATCGACGTCAACTCCATCAACTCCAGGGCCTACACGAACGTGACTGAGAACCTGGCCTCCGATGACTCCATCATGACCGCCAAGATCAGCTACAACAACCGTACAGGTATCCTAGTCGCCCATCTCCAGATCAACGACGGCGAGCCGTACAACGTCAGCGCGCCGGTAGACATGAAGGCGAGCTTGCCGGAGGAAGTGGCAGTCGGCTTCTCTGCGGCTACCGGCTCCAGCATCGAGCTGAATCAGGTGTTGTCTTGGTCGTTTAGCTCAACTCTAGAGGCCGCCGCAAGCCCTACTAGTACTACTACTGGAGTGCGACTAGTACCTGTGGTAGTGCCTGCGGCTGTAGCTTTTTTTCTGTTCCTCTGCATCGTCGTAGGCTGTCTTGTACGTCGGCGACTCATATGGAAGAGGCTAAGAGGAATCACTGACGGTGATTCCGACGAAGAACGAGAGCAAGCTGAATTCGAGAGAGGGGTCGGACCTAGACGGTACCGCTACCGCGAGCTCGCCGCTGCCACGAGTAACTTCGCGGAGGAGGAGAAGCTCGGCCGGGGGGGCTTCGGCAATGTTTATCGGGGCCGTCTCAGAGACCAGGACCGCCCTGTGGCCGTAAAGATGTTCTCGGCGGAGTCGTCGGCACAGGGGAGGAAAGCGTTCGAGGCCGAGGTGAAGATCATAAGCCGCCTCAGGCATCGCAACCTTGTGCAGTTGTTAGGTTGGTGTGATAGTCGTAAAGGGCTCTTGCTCGTCTATGAGCTTGTGGCAGAAGGCAGCCTTGACAGGCACCTCTACAGCAGTTTGCTCACTTGGTCAGAGAGGTACAACCGTACTACTACCAAATGATAAATGAGTTCTTCACTTTTGTTAAGTTGATTTACTAGTAGATTATTCAGTTTGTTAACTTGATTTAACTAACAGATACAGGATTATCGTTGGCCTGGGCTCTGCATTACGCTATCTCCACACTGAGTGGGATCAGTGTGTGTTGCATGGTGACATCAAGCCAAGCAACATACTTCTCGACTCATCACACAGCACCAAGTTGGCCGATTTCGGGTTGGCTAGGCTCGTCGACCATGGGGCAGGACCACGGACAACGCAGGTCGTGATGGGCACTGCAGGGTACATAGACCCGGAGTTCATCCGCACGCGGCGGCCGAGCATCGAATCCGACATCTACAGCTTCGGCATCGTCGTCCTAGAGATCGTCTCCGGCCGGCGGCCGGAGATGGATCACCCAGACAAGGTCATCCCGCTGCTCAAGTGGATCTGGGACCTGTACGATGGAAACTCTGTCCTCGAAGCGGTGGATCATAGGCTAAGGGGAGACGAGCTCGACCGCGAGCACGGTTGCGAGTGGCAGCTGCAGCGCGCACTCGTCGTCGGGCTCTGGTGCGCACACCCGGACCCGCGCGTGCGGCCATCCGTAGGACAGGCTATGAACGTGCTGCAATCCGAGGACGTGACGCTGCCGGTCCTGTCGCGGCTGGAGTACAGGACCACGTCTGAGTTTTCCCATGTGTCACGCGGCCACGACGCATCGTTGTCGGCCAACATTTCTGGCGACGACGCACCTTGGATGCTTAGCGGGCCAAGGTGACAGATTACATATTGGAGGCAACGTATTGCCTCCGTTTAGAATTTTTAGATATTTCTGGTTCCTCCCGACCCAGCATACTTGATTATATAATTTTTCTCATAATTTTATCTGTTCTTAAATTTACTCATAAATTAATTGAAGTGTACTATTTGTTGGAATTTTTTCATATAGAAAATGAGCTCTAAAAATTATGATTTTTTTTGAAGAATCCTCACATGATGCACTTGATTTTGCAATTTTTCCAAAATTTTTTATGGAGCCTCCGATTTTTCGGACCAGCTTACCCTTGTACAACTACTTTTCGGTGGATGGGGCCAGCCAAGTGAGGGAGGGCGGTGAGCGCGGGAACCACGTTTGAGCGTGGGGATGGCGGCTTTCCACGCTACCAAGGCGCAGGAACCGGCTTTCCATGCTACCTGGGCGCAAGAAGTACCTAGCCACTTCCCACAGGGCCCATACGTGTGAATTTGCCACCACCTGTGCTCCTCGACCACACAAAGTGGGTGGCCTCACCCACACGCGAAGATTCAGCATGCCTCGACCGCATTAAGCGAGAATCCCATGTCCGTGGTCACACGCACGAAATGACACCCACGCGCATGAAATGACGGGAGTTTTTGGCTGAGGCACATTAAAATGGCGCCCGTTTTTGGCGATGTGTGGGAAGCATTGCCACCTGTGCACTGGCATGCCCTCCATACATGTAGTTTGCAATAAAACAGTACTGGGAGGCAGCTGAGGCCGCATCTATTTGTTCGAACCCACGAGAGGCAGTCTAAGAGCACTACTACTGAAAAGGTCATCACAGACCATTCAAAAACATCATCACGGACGGTTTCGTTAGTCGTCTGAGTTTATAGGTCAATAATGACAGGAGGTTATCACCGACAGTTTTTTAATTGTCTGTGATACGAACTATCACATACGTTGTCTGTGATATGGTGTCTAGTATTAGCCTTTTTGTAGTAGTGGAGACCGAGAGAGTGGCCATCCAGTTTGCGTTATATTGGTTTGGAATTCAAATCGTCCGTCTTCTCACGCGCGTGGGCATAGAAGTGGGATTCCCGTTTAATGCGATCGAGGGGCCTTAATACGGTTGGGGGTGCACCGAATTTTCTCCATTGGTGGGGCCACCTACTTCGTGTGGTTGGGGAGCGCGGGTGGTGGAAAGTTCAAATGAACAGGCACCACGAGAAGTGGCCATGTACTTTCTACGCCCTGGTAGCACATAAGCCGGTTCCAATGCCCTGGTAGTCTGAAAAGCAGATACCCCCCCCCATGTGCCCAACTATAGTTCCCATGCTTGCCATCCTCCCGCGGCTGGCCGGCCCCTTCCGATGAAAAGTAGCTGTCCAAAGGTGAGCTGGTTGGAAGGATCAAAGGCTCCACAAAAAAATTCAGAAAAATTACAAAATCAAGTCCACCATGTGAAGATGTTTCAAAAAAATTTCATAATTCTTGGAGCTCATTTTCAAAATAAAAAAAATTTCATAATTTTTGGAGCTCATTTTCTATATTAAAATTTTTTCATAATTTTTGGAGCTCATTTTCAAAATCAAGTCCACCAGGTGTAGGTGGTATTTGTCAAGATGGATCAATGCTTCTGGACATAATTCTGCAATCTTCTCCATGATTTGATACTACTTCCTTGGTGAGGCGGTCCAAGATGCTGGCCACATGTACTTAAGTACATCACCCCTGAACTTCTTTCTAAAGTTACCCATGAGGTGTCTCATATACTCTCTGTGGTCTACACCATTATTGAATATTTTTGAGAGAGCAGATTCCAACCCCATTGCTGGCGTCTGTGTGAATAGTCAAACTAGGAGTCCCTATAGCCCTTTTGAGGTTTGTCATGAACCATTCCTATTTAGCATTTGTTTCTTTGTCAAACACACCCCAGGCAATAGGAACATCTAGTTGTGCCTATCAATTTATGTTGCAGCTATTAATTGTCCATTCCACTTTCTTATTAGGTAGGTTAAGTCAACTCTTAGATATGGCCTGTAACCTAGCAGAAACCCGTCCACACAAGGTCTCAATGCTACAAACATCCTAGTAAAATGCACCTCACCCTTAATCTTCTTACAATCAACCTCCACCACACTACTAGGGCATTTTTGCTCAATCTTTTCCTTGAACCTCCATAGCATCTTGAAGTTATCCTCCCATGTGCCATGCAAATCATTCAAAGCACTCCTCCTTCCTGCCCGTACCTTGTTGTAAGATAGATCCACATTGAACTGAGAATACATCCTCAGTTGTATCTTCTTTGCTCCAAAGAGGGATCTTCTCCGCTATCCACGCTGTATTTGCCTGATTGCCTTTGGTCTTCCTAGTTGTAGGACACTCATGCTTTGGGCCTACCTTCTTGACCTACAATTTTCTTCAAATGTCAGATAACACTCATTTATAGAATAAATATTAGAGAACATAGAAAAATTAACATCCTAGGGGCATATACCATGAGTGTTCACTACTACAAAAGAGGCTAAACTGGGCACTTACACAACAGAAGGTTCCTAGGAACAGTCTGTGCTGTAAGTATCACAGATGATTCATACGAATAACCGTCTGTGGTATTTTCACAGACGATTATTTATATGAACCGTCTGTGATAATACAAGACATCACCGATGGTTCTTACTAATACCCATCTGTGATAATTCACAGACAATTCATGATGAGAACCGTCTGCGATAATGGCAAACAACACAGACGATTTTTTATTTAAACCGTCTATGATACTTCACAGATGATTTGTATTAAAACTGTTAGTGATATGTTTTCCGCCTCGTAATCCCCCAAAATTTCATAATCTCCTGCCTGAGTCCGAGTAGGATTCAGTTTTGAGACACTTTTAGTAAAACGGACATAACGTTTGCATACGGTGTCCGTTTTTGATGATCTTATACTCGTTCGAAAGCTAATGACAAACCTGATTCAAAAAAAGTGACCTGCTTGTGTCAGTCACCATTTAAGACCCTCAAAATTGGCCATCTTTAGACTTAAATTTGTGTTTTAAGTTTTTAGTTTCTGTTTTTGCCAAAATTTTTGATCTTCCCTTCGGAATTTGGGTTTTGCCTCAACTGTAAAGTTGTAGATCTCATCGAAACCTTTCAAACGAGTATATATAAGCCATATAAAATATTGCTATTTTATGTTTTCAAACTAGCTATTTATATGGTGCTGATATATTGTCTTTGTGACGCCATTATCACCGACTGTTTTGTTATGAACCATCTGTGATATCTCCTGTTAACATAGACGGTTTTTGTTATGAACCATCTGTGATATCTCTTGTTATCATAGACAGTTTTTGTTATGAACCGTTTGTGATACCTCCTGTTATCATAGACGGTTTTTGTTGTGAACCATCTATGATGTCTCTATCATAAACGGTTTGTAATCTAAACCATCTGTGATGTCCCGCCACATCACCGATCTGTGGCATATCCCCTGGGATCCCGATCTCACCTGTCCATTCTCTCCGCATCAAATGGCAGGCACCATTCTTCTCCCCACCTCTCGCTCCTTATTAACCCCTTTTCCCTACTCGAAGAACCAATACTACCAGTACTACTTCAACTCATTTGTGCGTGGCAAGGGTGGGAAGGGGATTGACAAGGAATTTCACTTGAAGCAAAATGGAAAGGAAGAAGGCAATGGCAAATCTGTACTATTCTAAGTAATTGGAATAGAAGCTGTTGATTTTGGCATAGAAGCTGAAAATGGTGTTCGTGCCTTTTTGTTTCTACTACTTGAAAATTTTTCTACACCACTTGTTTTAGATTGTAGTTTAATGAAGGATGTGTAAGTCTAGCTTGCATTAGCCTGAAGTTTCTTATAGTATAAGCATTTTTTTGAATTTGTAACCGTGAAGCTTATCTTTGTAAAATTGTAAGTGTTCTCTTGTGTATGCAATACTATGGGTAACCTACTCGATATCTTGTGATGTTGTAATGGTGGATTCTAATCTTAATGGAAATAGAATATATTGCTATATTTGTTGTTGTATTTGTTTGCTTTCATATGATATAGTCAATATTTCCTAAGGCTAGCAAAAAATAGAAAAACTTTAGGTATAGAATGAACTATCACAGACGGTTTTGTGGTGTAAACCGTCTATGAAGAATTATCACAAATGGTTTCTAGTTCGAGCCGTCTGTGATGGGTAAGTATCACAGACGGTTCTATATATCAACCGTCTATGATACTCACACATCAAGAGTTTTTGAGGTGTTGTCAATATATTCATCAAGGGGGAGATTGTTAGACCATTTGATGGTCGTGCATTTTATTGATGATGAATAATTGACATTTGGTTTCATTGGAATTTGCATTCATGAAAATTTTGGTTGATGCGCTTCTATGCTTGAGTTTTCAGGATGGCAAAACGACCATGTCTGGTTTTCAACCACATGCAATAGTTTGATCGACCTTGGTTGGTCCGATCAGCCCTATGATGGATGGTCCAATCGGCAGGTCCGAATGGCAAACTTTAACCATATTTGACTTCGACCACGGCAAATCGACCATGGTATTTTGACCACGGTAGGTAATCTTAGATTTTGACCTCGAACAGTGAACCGGTCATACCGACCATGAACCAATCGTAGCTATAGTGCTTTTCCGTGGTCGTATCTACAATATTTTTCCATGGTCGTAGCTACAGTATTTTTCTATGGTCATAGCTACAGTGCTTTTCCATAGTCATAGCTATAGTAACCGGTCGATAGTCGTAGACTTTGTGATCAATAGTCTTAGATTTTGCAATCAATGGTCATAGCTTTGCACACTGCTGTCATTGTCGTAGACTTTGCAGTCTGCTGTCGTTGTCTTCAGTTTTTCGATCGGTTGTCGTAGACTTCGCGGTCGGTAGTTGAAGGCTTTTGTACTCGATGGTCGGTGATCAATAGTCGTAGACGTTGCAATCAGTTGTCTTAGATATGTGGTATGCGATCTGTACTCGGTAGCTAGTACTCGGTGGTTCTGTGGTCAGTAGCGATGGTTTTCCTGAGTGTTTTGTGTGGAGCGATGGTATTTCCCGAGTACTTGTGGTTTTCGAGTACTCGATAAGCTGGTAGTCATAATGAGTAGTATGAGCCTAATTTTTGGATAGCGATGGGATTGGTGGTCGTGGACGGCCTGGTTGGTATTCATGGATGGTTTGTTCTTGTCTATGGACAAGCAAGGGTGAGTTATACTTGTGTGTGCATGTGATGTCGGTCAAGTTGTGGAAAACTTGTGCTGGGAAAATGTTTCTTTAGTCTTTGATGTGTAGGTGGGTGTGGAGATGATCATGGTTGGTGACGAGGAGGATCAGGACTAAGATAGGGAAGTCTAAGGTCCAGGTGATCGAGAATGTCACACGAGGTGGTAGCTCATGCTGGAGCACATGGAGGCCAAAGGTGATGATTCGTGGAGAAACTACGGGTGGTGCGGTCCAAAGGCTTTGACACAAGAGGTGATGACGTGTGGAGAAGATACAGGAGGTGCATTCCTAGTGGCTTCAACACATGATGATGGTGTGTGATGAAGATATATAAGGTATTGTCCTAGAGGCTTCATCATGTGATAAGGATGGAGACGTTGTGGAAGGAGTCTGTAATGGGAAGGGTTAGAGATATTGAAAACCCTGTGTTTGGAAGAGTTTTGAGTCCCTTGATTTTTGGAAGAGATAGGATTTTGTGTCCGTGTTTGATGTGGACACGTCTGGGATGTTAGCCTATAAAAGCAGAGAGATGCTATGGGTTAACATATGGTTTTGAGAGGGCATTCGTCGAGAAGGTTTTTAGGGGTGCTTGTGATGCCACTTTGTAAATCCATGAAATTCCAGCAATAAAGATAGTCTTGAATCAATTTGGTTCTTGATTTGCTTGAAGTGCAGTGGTGATTGCTGGTGGTCTGGATAACACGACAACAAGCAAAGAAATCAAGTGATGTGATCGAACAGATTGGTTGATTGAGCGGGCGGTCGATTAGAACGATCGATCAAGTGATCGTACATTGGGCATTTGATCATTGAGTGGTCGAAAGCATCATCGATCGTCAGGAGACTCCAAAAAGCGATGATAATCATTCACCCCCTCTAATTGCAGTAGTCGATCCTACAATATCATAAAATGATAAACATGTGAGCATAGGCTTATACATCTAAGCTCTGGTCATTGTGCTTTTGATTTTCTTGACTTTCTTATTTGGATTTCTCTCTTCTTGATCTTTTCTGGTGCTAAGGACACTTTAGAGGTGGAGATATCTTCTAGAGATAAGATCCCATTTATTTGCCCGGTTTCCCTCTAGAGAGAGGTAAGTTTAGGGTTTTGCTATTGTGGGTGATTTCACTTTGAATTCATGTTGTGATCTAGCTTCTATGATATGTAAGAACCCATCTAAAGTCATATAGATTATCAAGGACTCACAAGTAAGAATAGGTCAAGGTTTCTAACTTTTGCCTAGTTTTGGAGCAACCTTCCTTCTTTTGGATAAAGGTTGGAACTTTGGCATTGATTTTCATGGTTCATCATTAGAATAAGTTACTGACATCCTCAGGAGGGCTTGTGCCAAGTTTCACTACATTTGGACCAGTGGTTTGAGAGTTGGCTCTTTTCTTTGATCATGTACAGTACTCTTCTGCACTTCTCCATGGTGAGAGGTCAGACCGTAAGGAACCGAGCGGTCTAATCGACAAGTGGTCAGATGTCGGGCCCAAAATATTAATTCCAAATGCTATGTGTTTACCGTGCTAGTCCCATGATTAGTGACTAGCACACACATATTACAACATTATATTACATCCATACATGCATGAATAAACAGTATCATGTAATGATAAACATGCAAACATAGGCTTGTACAACTAAGCTTTTGACAAAAGGGGCGACTAGCTGAATAGTTTACATAACAAGTAAATAGCAGTAGAAATAACGATAAATGTGACAAAAAATCCAGCAAGTATGCCATGGTCCACCATAGGCAGCTGACTAGAGTTATACCATAGTAAACATCAAAATCTTTGCTGAAACCCATGACGTGAAGGTAACTAATCTGGAGATCTTCCTCTGTTTGCTTTGATAGTATTCAACAAGCAATTATGAGTACAAAAATGTACTCCATAAGACTTTATACCAAAGTGATATAGTATACAAGGCTATACAATAGAGATGGCTATCCTACCAAGTTTGTATTTTGCATAAAGCAAGCTTTAATTTGCAATAATGAGTAATAGATTGCAATCGAAAGTGGTAAAAGTATTTGTAACATCCCAAATTTGGGAATCACGAGAAAAATCTTTCTATTTCATTTTAGTGTCATTCAAAATTTCAACATTTATCTGAGAATTCTTAATTTGGGAATTGACATCTATATGAAAAAAATTAAAGCCTTTTTTTGATTTTTGGTGTTAACTGCTTTCCCTAGTTTGTCAATTTATCCAAAAAAAAAATTAATGGCAAGAATAAAAATTGAGGATGAAGGATCAAAGCAAATAGGGAAGTAAAAATTGGTGAGATTTCTAAATCTTTTTATAATTCTTTCTTTGTTATTTAAAAGTTTCTAGATCTTTGCTTTTGCTTTGCCAAATAACTATTAAATAGAAATAAGAGTTATGAGGTAAGAGCCAAATAAATCTAATTTAAGTAGATCGTATTTTATACTTGAGATTCAAACTAAAAACCTATATCCAAAAATCTAATTAACTAAAATAAAATTTAAAGAGCAAAACAATAATTAAAATCCATATTCAATATTTGAGCCAAAAACTTGAATTCAAATTTAAATTCAAATGTAAATCTTCAAATTATAAATTCGAAAATCTGAAACCAATTTCCATTTTGCCAAAGCCCCTCTATCTTTTCTCTCTTAGCCTTCTTCCACTTCCATGTGGGCCTACTTGAAGTACCTTTCTTCCACCTCCAGCAAGAAGCTTGAGAAACCATGAGCACAAGCCACCAGTTTTTGATGCCATGCTCGTCATTTTGATACCATGCCTGCCATTTCTCGTCTCTACTGACAACCCATGCCTTGTGCTTGTGCCTCGTCACATCCCTGCTGTCAATCCCGCCAATCGCACCCATGCGCCAGCAATGCCGCCCTTGCCAAGCTAACCCACGCACTGACATGTAGAGAAACCATGGCTGCACAATCTCTTTGTTTTGGATGACCTGCCCATCGTTTGGGTGCCATGCCCACCGATTCCCTACTCCACCTACACCACGTCAATGTGGCGCAATCCCACAGCTCTCGTTTGCTTCACACGCATGCTCGCCTCCACCTGCCTGCATGCACCCATGCCGTACATCTCGTGAATCCCCGTTGGAAATCTTTCAAGATTTCTCACCCTCTCTCTTTATTTCCTATCTCTCTCAAGAGACAAATACAAAACCATGGGAGACAAATGACTCGCTACAAATGGCTCATTTATTTCATTCATTTGAGGTGCTTAAATAGCTACAACTAATTCCATGCGAGCATCTAACTCTGCCCGCTTCCCTTTGCATCGTGCATTACTATAATTTCTCCACGATCCACATGACTTAGTATATAATCTGGTTTTACTGGCCTCACCATCCATGACCTGCACACACTACACTAGCTGAAGACTACACGCTCCTATGACCACACACACTGATGACCATACACAGTCTTACGACCACACATAGACCTGACCAAGCTTACGACCACACACAACTCTTCTATGACTACTTCCGAATACGACCGCTATGAGTACTCGAATACACACTACCATGGGTACTCGAACACGAGTACTCAAACACATGATTCCTAAACCATTTAACATGATTCCTAAACCATTTACATGTCAAGTTTATAACCAACAATCTTCTAAGGCCACCTCTCTTCACGCAATAATGTGTTGGGCCCACTCATAGAGATCGTCTTCCACCTTCGCTTGACTGTGCTAGCTCTACCATGGTCATGGCTCATGCTGCCCCTAGTTTCTAACGTCATGCCCATAGTTCCTCTCTGCTGTTGCCAACCCCCGCCTACCCATCGCCTCAACAGGACGCATCTACCCTCTTGTCTTCTTCCACGCTCGCATTCCGCGGCAACAATTCAAGCACGTCATTCAGTTGCACTCATGAGAACTCGCGCTCTACCCTTAGCCATCCGTACCTGTAAAACCCCCTCGACCACGCCTTTCCTCTTCAGCTCATCCCCTCAGTTTCTTGTGCTCATTTCTTGAGCACCTTGCTCAATGCAACACTGAGAAACCGAAGTCATTCACGACACAGGTGAGCATGCCACCATGCTCTAGCAACTCCCGTGAGCTTCTCTCCTCCCCAACTCTATCACAATGCACCTTACCTCTTCCTTAAGTATCCTACTCATTTAATTGACTTTTTGTGTAATGAATCACTCGAGCTAGGCTTTCTTCCTCATCTTCGACCAGGACGGCGTCGTGCGCCTTCCTCTCTACAGTGAGCTTTACCTCGATTCCATTCACCCATACCTCTGCATGCATGCATGCATGCATGCAAGCTCATGCGCACCCTTTTGTAGCTTCTCTATTGCTGGAATTAGCTGTCATCATAGGCCTCCTCTTCGTTGCCGACAGGGTCTCCAATGGCAGCCGCCTCTCCGTGGAAGCTCCCCTAGCACCGAATCGAGCCCTAGCAGCTCATAGCTCCGTAGTGCCTTCCCTCACCTCCACCACTGCAGGACCACACCGCCGACCAACCTACCCTCCATGTTGGGCCACAAGTATTCACCTAGGCATGTGGGCTGAGGTCTCGGCTCTGTTTAAGCACACACCCCATCCACCGAGGAGTCCATCGCTGGCGATGAGCCGTGGCTCTCTTGAGATATAGGAGTATTATAGTGGTCGGAGTGAATAAAAGTACTAAAGCAGTCAAAGTCAAAAAGAGAACTAAAGTAGTCTAACTCAAAAAGAAAATCGTAGTAGTCGAAGTTGAGAAGAGAACCGTAGTAGTCAAAATCAAAACCTAGCACCTTTATTTATTTTCTAAAATTTATTTTCAGCTACTAGGAATAGAGAAACCTTTAAAAATGCTAATGTTTTAAAAAAATTCACCAAAATGCAGAAAATAATGATTTAAACATAATTTAATTTAGTAATTAGAATTTTGGGATGTTACATTAGACCAGTGCCAATGCAGTCCAACCGCCATGAGGTTAAACCGGGGAAGCGAGCGGTCTGTCCGTGGCGTGGCAGTCAGATCGTACCCAAATTAGCGATTAGATTGGTTGGGGGCAGAAACTCCACTGAGTGTTTGTGATATTGAGCTCTTGACTTTAGTGAACTTGTAAGATTGTGTTTTTGCTGCGTGATAATTCTTAGGAAAATATTTTGAAAGAGTAATTCGCCCCTCTAACTCACCGTAGAGTAATTCACCCCTCTAACACACTGTATCGATCCTACAAATAATGGGTCATTTCATTTGTACCTATATATGTAATTCTATTTTTATAGTGCCGCCAGCAGCTATAGGGCAATGTATGTGCATTCTACATTTGTACGAATGATCTAGAGGTTTGTTAATCTAGCAATAATTATTTCGTGATCATCAATTTATATACACACACAGTAGTGCTAAGGAGCGCTTGTGCGCATGGTACGCACAAGTCATGTGGTGTAGCCCCGATTCATCTGGTGCAGTGCCTGTAAATTTAGTGGATTCGGTCATGAGGAAAAGTTATTACCTGTTGTGAGGAAATTTATTGCTAGTTGTGAGGAAAATTATTAGCTATTGTGTACTATGAGCATTTGGCAGTTGCAGCTAGCAAATTTAGTAGATTCGGTCGTGAGAAAAGTTATTGGTTGTTGTGAGGAAAGTTATTATCTACTTTGTATTATGAGTGTTCGACAATAACTTCACTCGCTACCGATAGTAACTTCGTTTATAATTAATGATAACTTTTCGGTGCACAATTTACGTGTGCTAGTTAGTAGCCTCCCGCAATCAATACCCTGGATTAGTGGACGTAATTAGTTGATGACGGTTATGACAACAACGATACCATACATGTGAGAACTGTAAGTAACTTCATGAATTACTGATGATAACTTGATGTGTGTATGATAGTAACTTTTTATAAATTAACAATCGCAACAGTTCCGGCTAGTAGGGTCCAACATGCATGAGAACTGTAAGTAACTTCATGAATTATAGATGATAACTTCATGTGCATATGATAGTAATTTTATCATACTTATCAATCACTACAACTTCAGTAGTAACCATTCATAGGGTGGATTGGTGGGACGACTTGCTGATTGATTCGAGGCGGATAGCGCACTTATTCTGTGCATAGGCACTGATAAATGATTATATGTATGTATGTATGTATGTATGTATGTATGTATGTATGTATGTATGTATGTATGTATGTATGTATGTATGTATGTATGTATGTATGTATGTATGTATGTATGTATGTATGTATGTATGTATGTGTGTGTGTGTGTGTGTATGTATGTATGTATGTATGTATGTATGTATGTATGTATGTATGTATACTCTTCCTAGTGGCAGGGCATGAGAATCGACTCAAGTGCATTCGATCTTGATGAACTCTCCGAAGTCCGAGGACAGCTCTCCACCATTTTGATGGCAGAGGTCATTCATCCGAAGGAAGAGTTCAACCCTGGCGATAACAATTAATAGATGTTTAAACATTTGATTGAATTGTAATTCATACAATTGTACTTCATCAAACAATTCATTCAATTGAAATTCATTTGTGGGACATGTGTAATGATTGTTGTGTGTTATAAGATCTGCAATTATCTGTGATCTGCTTTCTTATCTTCAGAGGGTATGACTAATATTTCCTGAGGCTAACCGAAAAATAGAAAAATATTTTGGCTATTCAAAGAGCTATCATAGACGGTTTGTAATACAAAACCATCTGTGATATCTGACATATCACAGACGATTTTTTGTATTAGTCATCTATGATATCACAGATAGTTATTCTTAAGAACCAAAGAACCGTCTGTGATATCTGACATATCACAGATGGTTATTTTAAAAAACTGTCTGTGTTGTGACTTATCACAGAAAGTTTAAGAACCGTCTATGATAATCACCTATTATTACAGATATAATAAATTAGACGATTTAAAATTATTTGTAATAAGAATTTAGAACTGTCCATAATGATCTGTGTGGCAGTGAAGCCAACCGTGGTGTGCTAGCTGACCACGTCAAAACCAGCCAATACGTATAACATCTTTTCTCCGCAGGAATTGCACGGCAGGCGATGGAACTTGCCTATCAAGTATATCAGCGTGATGTGTTCGCTATTCTTGGTCATATTATTGCCGTGCAGAGCTCGCTGGGTAGCTGAAGCATCCGTGTTCACTTCAGTTAGTATCAACCCAACTCAGTCTATAAGCATCGACGGGAAACCTAGTCTATACGCATTGACGGGAAGAAAATCGAAGGAAGGAAAGAAAACGATTGTTGTGCAACCCAGTCTATAATTCATTTGTAGGACCTATGTAATGATTGTTGTGTGTTATAATTAAGATCTGTAATTATCTGTGATCTATTTGCTTGTCTTCAGAAGATATGGCTAACATTTCCTGAGGTTAACTGAAAAATAGAAAATATTTTGCCTATCCAAAGAGCTATCATAGACGGTTTGTAACATAAAACTATCTGCGATAGTTTTTTGTATTAACCATCTATGATATGCCAGATATCACAGACAGTTATTTTTAAGAACCAAAGAACCGTCTATGATATCTGACATATCACAGATAATTATTTAAAAAAACCATCTATGTTGTGACTTATAACAGACAGTTTAAGAACCGTCTATAATAATCACCTATTGTTATAGATATAATAAATTAGGTGGTTTAAAACCCTCCTATGATCTGTGTGCCAGTGAAGCCAACCGTGGAGCGCTAGCTAACCACGTCAAAACCAGCCAATACGTGTACAAGCTTTTCTCCACAGGAATTGCACGGCACGGCACGGGCAGGCGATGTGTTTGCTATTCTTGGTCATATTATTGCAGCGCAGAGCTCGCTGGGTAGCTGAAGCATCCGTCTTCAATTGAGTTAGTATCGACCCAACCCAGTCTATACGCGTCGACGGGAAAAAAAATCGAAGGAAAGAAATTGAGTGCTGGACGTGCCTTTATATCTAGGAAAAAGAGTAGAGGAACGGAAGCACTGGAGGACAAAAAGTCAGCCAAGACTAGGAAGAGGAAAAACAAAAGAAAGGATAGAGAGGAAGGTGATCGAGGAACCGTACACATACAAGTCTCGTGTACCCACTGCCACGAATACTAGTTAGTTGTCCGGAGTATCAAATGAGTGCGATTCTTATTATGAAACGATGATTCCAAGCTAAACATTAAATATTAATTTTATTTTTTAAAAATTGTATTAAACAAAGCACACATGCATAAACTCATAAATAAATGAAATTGGAAATAGATGTTCATGTTTAGTAGCTGATATTGTTTCTTGTGCAATATGATCAAAAATAAAATACATAAGACATATAGGACGTAAGGAATGTATCAGCAGAATTAAAGCACCGACCGTCTTACTGTAACTGTGACCGTGACATCGACCACGCATTGACATGTCTTTCGACCGTGGCTTCGACGGTCGACTAGGCCTTCGACCACGGCATCGACTAGGCCTTCGACCACAACCAGTGCACACGTCTGCTACAACGACCGCCGACTACTACAATGACAGGCCGCACATATCTGCTACAGCACACCACTCCTTCGACCATGACTTTGACTGCTCCTTCGACCACGGCTTCAACTACGCATTGTTGACCACATCACCGACCAAGGCTTGTCGACCACAGCACGTCGACTACATCTCCGACCACATATATCTTCCAGCCTCGACTGTCGACTGTAGCTATGACTATCGACCATTGTAGCTACGATTGCCGACCATCGACCATTGTAGCTATGACTATCGACCATCAACCACTACATAGTTTGACTAACGACTGCGACAGTACTTCGAGCATCGACTGAGTCACTGTGGCTTCGACCGCTCCTTTACAATTAATTGCTTGAACATGCCGATCTGGTGACACATATACCTTGATGTCCAAATTGGAGATGTAGAGCTTGGTGCCGGTCTTGATAGCTGAGACCCTCCCACCGCTGTCGTCGCCTGTTGTGACCTCTAAGTACATGTCGTGCTGCCACACCGAGTCAAGGGCTTGGATCCCATCATACCACAGTAAGAACCAACTACCCATCCTACCTCCTCAGTGAAAACGAAACCCCATCCTTCACTGACAGCGTAAACCCTAGTTGTTCGATTCGTTCATACCTTCAGCGGTTGATAGGGAGCCGCCCTATTCCTTGACCTCTTAAAGGCGTGCCTAGTTGGCCCGACACCTCCAGAGCTGACTCTGCCACCGCCAGCAGTGGATCTGAGGCTGCCCTCGTGGTAGCAGCCACCCCTACCAGATGAAGGGTTGCTCTTCTTGTTGTTCTTGATGATGTGTCACTCTAGGGTTAGGAAGGAGGGAGAGCTCGATGAGGAGGTGGTGATTTGGGAGTTTTTGGTGGGGAAGCAGATTAGGATTGTGAGGTGGTGGGGATCGGGGAATTGGGGATTATTTTTCTGCAAAGGCAGGCAAGGAGAAGTGTAGGGAGAGCACATGAAGACTAGCTCACTGGCGTGAATCCACTCATCTCTAGTCATGAAGCCTCCTTCTGCCGCTCATCGCTCTCTGGCCATGGTGGACAGAGAGAGGAGAGAGACACGACGACACTGGCTCATGGCTAGTGGCGTGGCGGCTCGAGGGAGGAGGGCATCGGCCATGTGGGGAGGCAGGAAGGAGAAAGAGGAGGCAGTTGTGCCATGCATTGTGTGGGGATTGGGGAGGCGGTAGTTCAAGCAGGTGAAGAGAAGAAGGTGGGGAAAGTAGCGTGCGGTACCGGCGATTTGGGAGAGGGAGAGGAACTGACGGTTTCGAAAGGGAAGGCCACGATGGTTTTCATGAGGAGTCACTCTGTACGAACACAAGGGCAGCCTAGAGGGTGGAGTCTGCGACAGCTAGACGTGCAAAATGTGTTTCTTCATGGAGTTTTGGAAGAAGAGGTATACATGAGGCAACCCCTAGGATATGAAAAATCCTCTTTACCTAACTATGTTTGTAAGTTAGATAAGGCACTATATGGGTTAAAACAGGCTCCTAGAGCATGGTATTCGAGACTGAGCACTAAGCTACAAGAATT
The DNA here is from genome assembly GCA_017311315.1 of Dendrocalamus latiflorus. NCBI lineage: Eukaryota > Viridiplantae > Streptophyta > Magnoliopsida > Poales > Poaceae > Dendrocalamus > Dendrocalamus latiflorus. The sequence continues at coordinate 18,050,945 of CM029626.1, read as the reverse complement.
GGGTTTTAAGGCTTCAAAGGCAGATACATCTCTATTTTTCTATAGTAGAGGAGATGTTACTATCTTTGCGCTAATATATGTTGATGTATCATTGTAACTAGTTCTGTGCCTAGTGCAATCTCAGCCTTATTACAGGACCTAGGAAAGGAGTTTACTCTGAAGGATCTTGGTGACCTACATTACTTCCTAGGCTTTGAGGTGAGCAAAATACCCAATGGAATATTGTTAAGTCAGGAAAAATATACCTCAGATGTGTTAAGAAGAGTAGGAATGAGTGACTGCAAGCCAGTTACTACTCCTTTGTCTACATCTGAAAAATTGACTGTTAATAAGGGTGTTTTGCTTGGACAAAATGATGCTACACAGTATAGAAGTGTTGTTGGAGCTTTGCAGTACTTGACCCTAACAAGGCCAGACATTTTTTTTCCCAGTAAATAAGGTCTATCAGTTTCTACATGCTCCAACCACAGAACACTGGGCAGCAGTTAAGAGAATTTTAAGATATCTCAAGCATACTACTGAGTTAGGACTTCAAATTTGTAAGTCATCATCCTTGCTTGTGAGTGGTTTTTCAGATGCAGACTGGGCAGGTAGTCTTGATGATCGCCGGTCCATAGGAGGATTTGCTGTGTTTTTGGGCTCCAATTTTGTGTCATGGAGTGCAAAAAAGCAAGCAACAGTGTCACGTTCAAGTACAGAAGCAGAATACAAAGCTTTGGCAAATGCAATTGCTGAAGTCATGTGGATTCAGGCATTGCTACAAGAACTTGGAATTCAAGCACCTCAGGCTGCAATAATCTGGTGTGACAATATTGGAGCTAAGTATATGTCTGCTAATCCAGTTTTTCATGCTCGTACTAAACACATAGAAGTTGATTATCATTTTGTGAGAGAAAGAGTGGCAAGAAAACTTCTTGAGATTGAATATATTTCTACCAAGGATCAAGTTGTTGATGGTCTCACCAAAGCTCTTGCCATGAGACCTTTTGAGATGTTTAAGAACAATCTAAATCTTGTAAAATCAGATTGAGGGGGAGTGTTAGACATCTTGGTTTATCCTTGTAACAAATATAGATAGAGATAGTCTTGGTTGGTTATAGGTAGAAAGTTTGAGTTTGTTTTTGTTTGTATTAGAGTAACCAACCATGCAATCTCATCTATATATTCACCGGTGTATTGTTGCCCATATTGGCTAAGATAATCAACACGCAACCGCCTCACCGAAGGCGTTCCCATCTAGCTTCTGCCCTCTGATTTCTCACATGGTATCAGAGCTTCTCTGAAGATAAAGATAGATCAACAACATGGCTAGTTCCTTAGCCATCGACGTCTCCAATCAGCTGCTCGGCTTCCAGATCTCTGAGAAGCTGGGTAAGCAGAATCATGTGCTATGGAGTGCGTAGGTTCTTGTTGCTATACGCGGCACGAGGTTGGATGGTCACACCAACGGCATGACTGTGGCTCCACCAGTGGAGATCGAGCGAAAAGAAGATGACAAGGTGACGATGATTCCCAACCCAGCCTACTAGGAGTGGTTTGCCACAGATCAATAGGCCCTTGGCTTCCTCTTCTTGTCGTTGTCGCGGGAGGTACTCACCTAGATTGCTGCCTCCAAGACAGCGGTCGAAGCCTAGCGCACAATAGAAGGCATATTCACGTCCCAAACGCGTGCGCATTCTCTCAACGTCCGCCTCTCTCTCACGACAACACGCAAAGGTGACATGAACATCACCGAATACTTTGGCAAGATGAAGTCCTTTGGAGATGAGATTGCTGCATCCGGCAAACAAATAGATGAAAAAGAACTGGTGGCTTACATATTAAACGGTTTAGATGATGACTTTGATCCTGTTGTTTTCGCATTGGTTGCAAGAGTGGAACCCATCACCATGACAGATGTATACTCTCAGTTGTTGAACTTTGAGAATAGGCAAGCTCTTCGTAGTAGTGGCTCCTTGGTGCATGCTATGACTCGCGGGCGTGGTGGACTATCCAGTCGCGGTGGCGCTGGACGTGGTCACGGCATGTCTCGAGGCCGAGGCAATGATGGACGCGGCAGAGGCGGCAGCAACCAGCAGCGCATTGACAATCGCCCCGTCTGCCAAGTTTGCTACAAGAGAGGACATACGGCTTCAGAATGTTGGCATCGTTTTGATCAGAGTTATGTGCCCGACGAAAGGCATGTTGCTGCTGTCACTCGTGCATATGAAGTGGATACCAATTGGTATCTTGACACAGGTGCAACCGATCATCTCACCAGTGAACTGGATAAGCTATCTGTTCGGGAAAAGTACAAAGGAAAGGATCAAATCCACACAGCAAATGGTAAGGTATGGAGATCAAACACATTGGCCATTCTGTTATTGCTACCCCTAGTCGTAATCTGCATCTAAAGAATATACTTCATGTGCCTCAAGTTAAAAAGAATCGTATATCTGCCTGTCGCCTTGCATTGATAATTCTGCATTCCTCGAAGTTTACCCTGAATATTTTTTGATTAAGGATCGAGCCACGAGGAATACGATTCTTAAGGGAAGATGCCGACGAGATCTTTATTCCCTTCCTTCTTCTTCAACAAAGCAAGCATTTTTGGTCAAGCCATCCTTCTCAAAGTGGCACAGTCGCCTAGGTCATCCATCCACTCTGGTTGTTACAAGAACTCAAGAACTCTTAGCAAAAATAACTTACCATGTCTTCCTAAGTCCAATAAAGAGTCAGTCTGTGATGCATGTCAAAAGGCTAAAAGCCATCAGTTACCCTATTCTAGGTCTTCAAGTGTGTCTCACCATCCCTTAGAACTTATATTTTCTGATGTTTGGGGTGCTGCCCCCAGTTCTGCTAGTGGAAAGAAATATTATGTTAGTTTCATTGATGATTACAATAAGTTTACTTGGATTTATCTTCTTAAGAACAAGTCTGAGGTGTTTGACAAGTTTCATGAATTTCAAAAGATGGTAGAGAGACTTTTTGATCGCAAAATCATAGCTGTTCAAACCGACTGGGGAGGAGAGTATCAAAAACTCAACAGAATGGGTCAGCTGAGAGAAAACATCGCCACATAGTGGAAGTAGGACTAGCTTTGCCTGCGCATGCTTCTATGCCGCTCAAATTTTGGGACGAAGCTTTCCTTGCCACCACATATATTATCAATCGCATTCCTAGCAAAGTCATCAGTTTTCAAACTCCTTTAGATCGGCTATTTAAACAACAACCGAACTACACTTGTCTTTGAGTGTTTGGGTGTGCCTGTTGGCCAAACCTTCGTCCATATAATACTCACAAGCTTCAATTTTGGTCAAAGCAATGTGTCTTCCTCGGATATAGTACAATTTACAAAGGTTTCAAATGCCTTGATCCTTCTTCAGGTCGAGTATATATCTCTCGGGATGTTACGTTTGATGAAAACGTGTTTCCTTTTGCTCACATGCATCCTAATGCCGGTGCTCGCTTGCGTTCTGAAATCACACTTCTTCCACCTGCTCTTGTTCCTCATGGCTATGATCAAGGAGGAGAATATTAGAATGATCATATGTCTAATTCTCCTAATGCCGCTAACAATTCTAATGAAGAAAGTGCAGGGGATAATCATACAGGAGATCAAAACAATGCAACAGATGCAGAAGAAGTAAATTCCAGGGCAAATCAGTCTCAGAGAGAAAATTCAAGTCAAATCAGTCTTGGAATTAGCAATTTAATGCGACGTCATCTCCTCTGGGCGCTGAGGACCGGATTGACAGACGTGCAGCGTCGAGCCAGCCCACTTGCAACATGCGTGCGCCAACTGGTACTCTTCTTGCTCAAACAATTGCTTACGTGCAACCAGGCGACAACGCGTTGATCTTGGCGGGAGCAGCTGAGCCAGAGGACACGGGTGCAGGCACTACAGCGTCCTATTCCTCATCTGCGGCAAAGATAGCTGGGCAGCTTTTGCCGTCTGCAGCAGAAACAGTGAACGTAGGTGCAGCAGACCATACTGACGCTAGCTCCTAGAGCATGGTTTCGAGACTGAGCACTAAGCTACAAGAATTGAGTTTTAAGGTTTCAAAGGCAGATACATCTCTATTTTTCTATAGTAGAGGAGATGTTACTATCTTTGTGCTAATATATGTTGATGATATCATTGTAACTAGTTCTGTGCCTAGTGCAATCTCAGCCTTATTACAGGACCTAGGAAAGGAGTTTGCTCTAAAGGATCTTGGTGACCTACATTACTTCCTAGGCATTGAGGTGAGCAAAATAGCCAATGGAATATTGTTGTTAAGAAGACTAGGAATGATTAACTGCAAGCTATTTACTACTCCTTTGTCTACATCTGAAAAATTGCCTGGTAATAAGGGTGTTTTGCTTAGACAAAATGATGCTACACAGTATAGAAGTGTTGTTGGAGCTTTGCAGTACTTGACCCTAACAAGGCCAGACATTTCTTTCCCAGTAAATAAGGTGTGTCAGTTTCTACATGCTCCAACCACAGAACACTGAGCAGCAGTTAAGAGAATTTTAAGATATCTCAAGCATACTATTAAGTTAGGACTTAAAATTTGTAAGTCATCATCCTTGCTTGTGAGTGGTTTTTCAGATGCAGACTGGGCAGGTAGTCTTGATGATCGCCGGTCCACCGGAGGATTTGCTGTGTTCTTGGGCTCCAATCTTGTGTCATGGAGTGCAAAGAAGCAAGCAACAGTGTCACGTTCAAGTACAGAAGCAGAATACAAAGCTCTAGCAAATATAACTGCTGAAGTCATGGCTATGGATATGGCTCGAATCTCGACCTCTTCAACGACAGCAACAACCTCAACGCCACCGGCGACGACCGCGTCGTCGCGGTGGAGTTTGACACGCTCTTCAACACCGAGTGGGACCACAACAACAACCATGTGCATGGCCATCGACGTCAACTCCATCAACTCTAGGGCCTACAGGAACGTGACTGAGAACCTGACCTCCGACGAAACCATTATGACCGCCAAGATTAGCTACAACAACTGTACGAGTATTCTAGTCGCCCATCTCCAGATCAACGACGACGTGCTGTATAACGTCAGTGCGCCTGTAGACATGAAGGCGAGCTTGCCCGAGGAAGTGGCAGTCGGCTTCTCTACGACCGCCGGAGCCTGCATCGAGCTGCATCAGGTGCTGTCTTGGTCGTTTAGCTCCACTCTAGAGGCTGCCGCAAGCCCTACTACCGGAGTGCGACTAGTACCTTTGATACTACCAATGGCTCTAGCTCTTTTTCTGTTCCTGTGCATCATCGTGGTCTGTCTTGTACATCGGCGACGCATATGGAAGAGGTTAGGAGGAATCACTCACGGTGATTCCGATGAAGAACGAGAGCAACCTGAATTCGAGAGAGGGGTCGGACCTAGACGGCACCGCTACGGCGAGCTCGCTGCTACCACACGAGCAACTTCGCGAAGGAGGAGAAGCTTGGCTGAGGGGGTTTTGTAACACACCTATTTCTGAGAGTATTATGAATCCCTCGCAACTGCCCAGGAATGTTCAGCTGTGAGTTACATCAATCGAGTGTACAACATTGCCAACACTAGCTTACGAACAAAAGTCGACTTTATTACAATATAAGGGCTTAAAGCCAAGTTTTACAATAGGGCAAACGACCCTTCGATACATTACAGAACAAAAGAACGCCATAGGCACGCTTGAGCGGAAGACGACCCTAATTCCACGCATCATTGATCTCGTAGAACTCCACTTCTTCGCCTTCATCTGTTTCTTCATTGCAAGATATTTCTGTTAATGTTTTTAGCAAGTATGAGTACAACTAACGTACTCACACTACTACAGAAAAGGTCATCACAGACGGTTTGAAAACGTCATCACAGACGGTTTTGTGAACCGTCTGTATTTATGGGTCAGTGATAATCGAAGTTATCACAGACGGTTTTCGAACCGTCTGTGATTATGAGATATCATAGATGGTTTTTTATTAAAAACCGTCTGTGATACATATCACAGACGGTTTTTACTTAAAAACCGTCTGTGATATTCATTCCTCCTAAATCAAAATCTATTTCTGTTTATTGGCTAGCCTCAGGAAATGCTAGCCATGCCCTCTGAAACAAGCAGATAATCGCAGACAAAAAACATACAATTCACACATCTCATTTCCTTTCAGATACATTTCACAGACATAAAACATCCAATTGACATCGCACTTCATTTCACAAACATAAAGCATGCATCCATTTCGCAAATCAATTAATTGAATTGAAATAAAATATCCATTAACAAATGCACAGTTACAAAAGATCTACACTACATTTGCACTTAGTGATAAGACCAATAAGAAATCATGGTGCGCAGTGGAACCATCCTCCTGGCTTTATGACTTGAGTCAGCAAAAAGTACGCCAACTCTCCTCGAATCCCTCCAAGATCAGACTATTTCAATGCAGTTGACGGGATGTACGCAGCCTGTCGATAGAAAAATCAATGTGCGTATATATGTAACGTGATAAGTATAAAGTAATTATGGGAAGAGTGACAAACCTTGCGATTGGTGAGCCTCGAGGAATCGAGGAGTAGTTCCATATGTTGGCAAACGTAGTATCCACATGTGTTGCCCGGCTGCTGCTGATGGCACTGCAAAAAATGGAATGTGTTAGTTCAAGAGGCATTAGTACCAACTGTTGCATAGGATTAATTAATGTGAAATAGCGAATACCTTAAAATCTCGAACATGTGTCAGCAGGCCTTTGGCCCCGCGCTTCGAGTCACCTCCCTTTTCAATGTACATCGCGAACGCCCTACGTAATTCGAAAAAGTTAACCTTAGTCATTCGGAAGGAAAGAAAGAGTACAATGTAGATATGTATGGGGAATATGTGCTTACCTATCGATTACTTGGCTGACAACTGTGAAGTCCATTTGATTCTTACTTAGGTAATCAAGGTAACATACCTTGTTCCATTTTGGTACAATTACTATTAAAATCCAATGAAAGTTCTGATGGAAGGGCATAAGTACATAATCCTTATTACGGCAACCCAGCAGTCCTGATGCAATGTACCTCTCGACGAGGGGTGTATCCCGGTCGATGGTATCCTTGGCGACCAAGTGTGGGTCCAAGAAACCAGCTGATGAGTTGGATAATCTAGCTCTAGTCGGCATGTGTCTATATATATACACACGAAAGCAACAAATTAGATATGGCATTTATCGGTATGACATTAACGGAGACTGTGATTGTACACACTTACAGCGTCCAGCATCGAATGATTGAGACGTCAAGAGCATTGAGCGTGAACAGATCGAATAAATTCTCAAAGGCGACCACGAACATACACTCTTGAAGACTGTGGTATAAATCATCCGACGTGAATTTGACAGTGATACTTGAAGTCCGTTCTCCCTCTAGCTTATTGGACTGCTGGATATACCACGTGTGCAATTGCATGCAACTATATTGTAGCTTTTGGAGGTCTTTTTGCTCGAGCAACGGCTCGCCAAGCACGAATTTGCGGGCCAAAGGTAGGTACGCTATATCATCATTGGTCTTCTTTGCTTTGCCATTGCTGGCCTTGCTGCCTCAGCTATAGGTCGACTTCACGGCAGTCGACTTTGAAGGTAGCAGCGGTGCAAGTTGCTCTGGCGAGAATATGACCCGTGGAGATAGCACCGGTGGTGGAACCGACTGGTCTTCTAATGGAGATAGCACCAGTGCATGTTGCTCTGGCGAGAGTATGACCCGTGGAGATAGCATCGGTGCAGTATCCGGTGGTGGAACTGACTGGTCTTGTAATGGAGATGGCAGCAGTGCATGTTGCTCTGGTCCTGCCACCGGTGAAGAAGCCTCCAAGGAGATGTCGCTTTTGGGCCACTGGATGAATGTTCCAATGGCCTGTCCTAGAGTCACGATCTCGTCGTTTGGGGGCTTCGGTAGCGGGACCACCTCAAAATTGACATGCACACCATCCACATTAACTTTTGCGAAGCCTGGCGCTAAAGCTTGACCATGCACCATGGCCCCGATACCAGACGAATATGCCTGGCCCCAAGCAGCGTACAAGGGAATAGAGCCATATCTCACTTGGAGCCTGCACTCGAATAGGCCTATCAACGGAGCAAGCATTCGAGAGGTAATAATTATTACCAGGATATCGTCCACAGGAAATTTGGCCGGGGTTTGTGTCGGATTGGACGTGCAGCTACTCGGACGGTTGTGCGGGCCAGCTAGCACAGGAGTGGCGGTAGCGGCCTACTGACTTTCTGTTTGTTTCCGCACCTCATCTCTGATTACACCAGCCAGCTCACCCATTAGCTCCTCTTTAAGAGATTCCTTGATCTCTTCTCATAGCTGTGCGTCACGCTCCGCTTTGTTTCTCTTCCTACGCCGATACATTCCGGAGTCATCTTGGAAACCATGTTTTCAAGGAATGTAAAGCCCAAGGCCTCTCGTACGACCCGGGTGCTCCTTGTTTCCCAGGGCCACGGAGAGCATATCATTCTCCCTTGTTCCCTGGAATGATCCCAGGGTAGATTCAAAACTCAGCTCTTCCTGCAAGAGCACGAAATGTCATTTCAATTCGTACGAAGTTGTGGAGTAATTACAAGCTACGTAGTTCTATCGATATCTTACCAGGCGCTGGGACACTTGCTGGTCTGCAGGGTTTCGAAAGGAGACGTCCCCCGATGTCGTTGTAGATGCCCTTGCTCTAATCCAATTTCGAGCGCGGTCATCCGGGATATTGGAAAACGGCGGGGCGATGTCCTGTGCAGCTGCCAGGTCATCCTCCTTCCTCCACTGCGGGATTTTACCCGCATACCCAGCTGTGCCAAGTCTGTGGGGGTGTGTGTTTTTTGCCTAGAGGGCCTTGTGCGCCGTACTTGTACTTTTGAAATCTTCGGACGTCTTCATCGCCTTGAACTCTTCCCATTGTGGTTCCAGGAATGGGTATTTATGAAAAGGCGTTTCGTCCGTCTCCACGTATTTCCTGACAAGCGTGCTCTTGAAGTTCTTCCATGCTTTGCATGCCGCTAGGTAGGTTTGTTGTTGCACAGCGTATAGGTGTTCTTCTGGGAACTCGAACGATGCCAAAATTTCGGTCCACAGCTCACGTTTCCGAGTGTCAGGTACGTTCTTCCATGAATTGTATGTGATCTCAATTCGTTCTCGTGCAACTATTCCGACCATGCTTCGGAATGCGTTTACTGCTTTTTGAGGAAGGATAGGGACCCCAGATGCGTTTACCGCTGTGATGGTCTGTCGGCCCTCAGGCTTCTTCGATAGCCCTCTTCCTTGGCGTCTTGATATTGGAGCGGACGCCTCCGGCGATGATGTTGAAGAATGTGCGGGTGACATGTTGCTCATTTTGTGGGTCTATTAGGATAAGATGAGAAAGTGTCATATCATAAGATAAGAAAATGCAATATCTATCTATTTCGCTCAATATAGGCGATTACAATACATATATATGTGTATATACATACATATACATATTTATACCTACATATATACATATATAATGTAAAAGGCATGTATCAATTAAGACTAGCAACAAGCTCAAGTTTTAATTGATTAATTTGTGCTCTCAAATTGTAGGGTTGCACAAGATTAATCTTGGCCATCTCGCTACTAAATCAGATACTCTTCCTTGATTGGTTATGCCAATAATGAATTCAGTATTTTGAGCTCTAGATACAAACTCTACAATCTCAAGATCAAGATATATTCAGCATGCATATATTCAGACAACAGTATTCATACAGATCAAGACCATACAAGTTAACTTTGCCCAATAATTCAGTCTTTTAACTTGTCAAGATTAAATCCTAACAGATCAATTTAATAACATGCTATAACCTGAAAACTGCATGAACCGACAGCTATTAGAGCTCAAAGACCGAATGAACCAATCTCAGTATATGAATTTATCATCATCGAGCAACTGTAAATCCAACAGGCAATCTCAGTATACATCTCAAAATTGACTACATCACACATTTTCACATATACATCTCAAAATTGACTACATCACACATTTTCACATATACATTCTTATTGTACTTGCTTATTTCCTTTAAAAATTAGCCCTTCATGATGATCAATGCGTACGTAACTAGTTTCGTCACGTTGTTCATCGTCGACCCTTATGCCATTTCCAAAAGGAGGTAACTCGTCAAATTGATTGTATTCCTCCTCGTCCACTACATTCTTCACTCCGACAATTCTCCTTTTTCCATGAAGAACTACATGGCATTTCTTATTTGCCGGGTCGGTTACATAGAAAACTTGAACAACTTGATTGGCGAGTACGAATGGTTCGTCTTTGTACCCGACACGTTGGAGGTCCACGGTCGTGACACCGTACTTGTCAACCTTCACCTGTGGGAGATGCACCCAACGGCAGCGACATAAGGGGATCTTGAAAACCACATAGTCGAGCTCCCAAATCTCTTCTATGAAGCCATAGTACGAGTTTCTCGACCCATCGGTACTGAATGCATCTATGCGGACACCGCTGTTCTGGTTAGTGCTCTTGACATCCTGAGACTGCGTATAGAATGTGTACCCATTTATGTCATATCCTTGCCATGTCACAACTGTAAATGTTGGCCCTTTTGCCAACCATGTCAGCGTCTCACTCGGCGAGCTCCTAGCGATTTGCTCATTCAACCATTGGTTGAACCGACGGTTGTGTTGCCTCATGATCCAAACATCCGGCCACTCTGGATTCTGTTGCCGAAGCACATCCTTGTGCTGGTCGACATAAGGCGCCACTTCAATCATGTGTTGCAACACCGTAAAATGGGCTTGAGTATACGTGTCCATATCTGGAGTGATTGCTTTCCTTCCGATAGTTCCCAGACCCTTCAGCCTCCCCTCATGACGAGATTAAGGGACACCTATCGGTTGAATCTGAGCCATATAATCGACACAAAACTCAATGACCTCTTCGCTTGCATAACCTTCGACAATGCTGCCCTCCGGCCGAGAACGATTCCGTACGTAGGACTTGAGAATTCCCATGAACCTCTCAAATGGCTACATGCTACGTAGGAATATGGGCCCGCACATTTTTATCTCCCACACAACGTGAACAATGAGATGGACCATGATATCGAAAAACAAAGGAGGGAAATACATTTCAAGGTGACATAGAGTCATCACCACCTCGTCCTGCAAAGCATCTAGTCCTTCGGGATCGATGACCTTCTGAGCAATTTGTTAAAGAAATAACATAGCCTCATGATTGTCTCTCGGACTTTGATCGGCAAAATATTTCTAATTGCAATAGGGAGCATCTGTGTCATCAGCACATGACAATCATGAGACTTCATGCCATTTAACTTCAAATCTTGGATCGAAACAAGTTTCTTCACGTTGCCGGAGTAACCAGACGGAACTTTGACACCATGCAAGCACTGGCATAGTTCTGTTTTCTCAGCCTTGGACAGAGTGTAACACGCAGGGGGAAGGTACGTTCGTCCATTATCAGTGCGTGTCGGTGCTAACTCAGGCTTGATGTCCATGTCAGCCAAGTCAAGCCGTGCGTTGACGTCGTCCTTTGTTTTATCACGGATTTTCAGTAAGAGACCAATCAAGCTGTCGCATACATTCTTTTCTACGTGCATGACGTCGATGCAGTGTCGAACATCTAGGTACTCCCAATAAGGTAAGTCCCAAAATATTGATCTCTTCTTCCAGGTGTTCTTCTCATGAGCCCTCAATTTACGTCCCTTTCTGAGGACAACATCTAAATCCTTAACCATATCATAAACCCCGTGTCCCCTTAAATGCCTTGGAGCTGAACCGTCTTCCTTCTCTCCGTCAAATTGTTTCTTCATCTTGCGGTATGGGTGAGCCCTCCGAAGGAACCGGTGGTGACGCATGTAGACGGTTTTGCGTGAGTGTCACAGCCACACACTCTTGGTACCATCTAAACAGTGAGTACAAGCTTTGGCACCTTTTGTACTATGGCCCGATAGGTTACCAAGGGTAGAATAATCATTTATGGTGCAGAACAATAAGGAGCGCAGAGTGAAGTTCTCTCGTTTGTATGCATCCCATACCTGTACCCCTTCGTTCCACAGTACTTTTAGATCTTCCACCAACGGTGCTAGGAACACATCGATATCATTCCCAGGTTGTTTTGGCCCTTGGATAAGTATTGACAACAAAATGTACTTTCGCTTCATACACAACCAAGGAGGAAGGTTATAGATGCAGAGAGTCACGGGCCATGTGCTATGTCGGCTGCTCATGCTACTGAAAGGATTCATTCCATCTGTACTCAGTCCAAACCTTATATTCCTTGGTTCTACACCAAACTCTGCAAAACTCCTATCGATGTTTCTCCACTGCGCGGAATCAGCAAGGTGTCTTAGCATTCCATCCTTCTTGCGCTCCTCCGAGTGCCAACGCAGCAATTTTGCCTCCTTTGGATTTGCAAAAAACCTTTTCAAACGGGGAATTATAGGAAAATACCATGCCACCTTAGCAGGAGGTCCTTTCTTCGCCTCTGTTCCCTCGTCATCATCTGATTGATTGTTACGTTTGTATCGGGATGCGTTGCACACCGGACATACATGCATGTTTGCATACTCTTTACGGTAGAGGATACAGTCGTTCGGGCATGCATGTATTCTTTCTACTTCCATTCCCAACGGACAAAGAACCTTCTTGGCTTTATACGTGGTTTTAGGCAACTCATTTCCCTCCGGAAGCATGTCCGCTAAAAGACCTAGCAGCACCGTGAAACTCTTGTCGGACCAACCGTTGCTTGCCTTCAATTTCAACAGTTCAAGCACGGCCGACAACCTCGTGTACTTGCAGCCTGTGTACAAAGGTTTCTCCGAGTCCTCCATCAAGCCGCGGAATTTAACATACTCTCTCTCATCATAGTTCTCTTCTACATCGCGAAGCATCTGATCCAGATTATCATCGTGCAACCTATCCGAATCCGAACCACAATCGATATCAGCCAGCGGCATGTCATTCACTTCACCGGCGATGTCATCCGGTGGCATATCATTCACTTCACCGGCGATGTCATCCGGCAGCATATGATCATTCACTTCGCCATGACTGGTCCAACACGTATAATCCTTTTTGAAACCCCTCCGAATCAAGTGCGCTTCAATTTGCCCTCGGTTCTTAAACATCTTCAAATTCTCGCAATCAGTGCATGGACAGCACATATATTCCACCCCCTTATTCAACATATCCTCCTCGGCGGCTCTTATAAAAGCAGACACGCCATTAATGTACTCTTCACTCACACGGCTCGCGGCATACATCCAGCTTCGGTCCTATGTTACGTACATATATAACAACTTAGTATTAAAATCTAGATTAACAAATTATAATTACTACATATATACTGGCCACATTTATTATATTGAGACTTAATTTGCTAGCTCAATTCATATTATAAACACAATAGCTATTATATAACCAACAATTTTGCAAATTAACCATCTTCAATAATACTCATGGATTACTTAGACCTAAATTGTAATGCAATTAAAGAAAAAATAAATTTCACTACTAACCATATCTAGAGCAACCAGGAAAGTCTGAATCTTCAAGGCTCAATCTCTGCCACTTCCCACCAAATTAACTGGCCTGAAATTGCCTAGTTTCCTCCCGAGTGAAAAAGTGTGCAGCAGTGGCTAGATCTGGATCGAAATGAAGACAGATGCGGTCTGAGCAGCGCAATAAATGCCTTAGAGTCATTATCACAGACAGTTTTTAATTAAAAACCGTCTGTGATACTTAGCCTATCACAGACGGTTTTTAATTAAAAACCGTATAGGATAATCTGGGATTATCACAGACGGTTCTTAATATAGACCGACCGTCTGTGATAATCCTTTTTCCCGCCACGAATACCACAGACGGCCTCCAAATTACAACCGTCTGTAATAGTGTTAATCAGAGACGGTTTCACAAAACCGTCTGTGATGACGCGTCTACTGTGAGGCTTTCTATAGGAGTGTCAACAAGTCACACGGAGATTACTATTAACTACATGCATGGTTTACCAAGTAATGGGGAAACAGGTTTATTATTTTATGTGGATGCAGTTTTAGTTGCAAATATATTTTAAGCATAAAATCACCTTCTATAAATAATGGGGGTTGTCAAAGTTTGACTACCAGATCATCAGTATTACCAAACCATTCCCAACTCTACTTATGCTTTGTTGTTGGACTCACCCATTAAACACAGCTCCATTTACTGGAAGCATGGCGTATTCGAATACAATTGGTTATGACTTTGCAAAGCTGCCCTGCTTTACCCAAAAGATTTCTTAACTCCCATGACAGAATTAAGAAAACAAGGTTGTTTGCTGCTCAATTCTTTATATAGCCTCCACCTAGTAGGCTTCCTCAACAAGCTCAAGCCTCTACTTGACTTATCTCAACCTACTATTGTGTGGACATCTAATAATCAAATCAATAGTAAAAATTATAATGGCCAACTTCCATATGGCCCTTCTTAACTCCCTTCCATATGGACTCACACTTTGCCTTTGCCTTGCTTATGTAGAGGTTCAATCGAATTTGAGCAGCTACTAGACCAGGTTTGACGTATCAACGCTTGTGGTTGGGCGATCACTATGTTCTTTACTCGGCATAAGGGTCTAGTCCTTATATTTTCACTGAGGCAAACTCCTTCCACAAATCCATGTTTAGTGTTATTACACTGCCATTGCTTTGTAATTCTTGCCTCCACCCTAGGTTAAGGTCATGGGATCCGTCTTACTCCTAAAGCCACGAGCGATCCACGCTTACCCTAGAACCATTTTCCAAATTCCACCAACTAGTACAAAACCTTTTAATAACAGAGGATTTTGCTGATTCTCTAAACTACCATGATTACATTATTATTATATTTAATATTACTATGTCTTGTCTAGGTGAATATGGCTATCAAATTAGACTATGCTTGCATTGTGGGTCTACGTCAATTAGATCAAACTCCTCGGTTTCTTGGACTTGGGCTTGACCTTCTCCTTCCTGCTCTGAGTGAACTTTGACGTCGGAGGCTAACGCAAAAACAAATTAAAAAGAAATTAATTCCATGCTTGAAGGATTGAGCTAGGAATAAAGAAATAAAAGAAAGAAAGAAAATCTGAAAATCCAAATAAATAGGGCTTTGGGCTTTTAGGGGGGTTGAAATGGTGAAATGGGCCTAAGAAATGGGTCGGCGGGCTTGAAACGGTTCCAACGAGTATAAATATGTATTTTGGGTTTTGGGTGAACAGTAACGGGTTGGGCACTATTCATTGCGGGCTGAAACTGTTCATCGTGGGTTTAACCAGTCGGATCCGGTACTGTGCACTATGGGTTCGGGTTTGGCTTAACGGGTCGGGAGGAAACAATAACCGGCCATTACTGTGCTTCTTCCTCCTCCCGCTCCGGCGCGCAGAAGAAACAGAGGATGGTGACGACAGCTGTCGGCGGGGCTACAGTGGACTGCGACGCACAAGGAGGCCATGGTTGGGTTGCTGCGACTCTGAAGGTTCCATTTTGGGGTTCAAGAGGTCCGGCGGAGGTGGCGTTCGCCGGTGGGGAGCCGTTCTTCTCGGCGGCCGGTTTGAATGGTGTAGGGTGATTGGGAGCTTAATCAGGTGGTTGGGTTGGCATTTAAGCATCGGTGGGTATAGGGTGAGCTAGTGGAAATGTCGGCATGGGCTGGAGAGGCCGGAGTTTAGCCGGCCACGGCGAGGCACTTTAGCCATGAAGTGGCTCTCGGCGCCGGGGAAGAACGGGATTCGGGGGCTAGGGCGATGGTTCGGCCATGCTTCTAGGGCCATGGGGAGGCTACTAGAGGAATTAATTGAAGAATGGCGACTCGGGGAGGCGACCTTTGAGTTAGGGCTCATATTGGGGAATTTTGCAATTGCCGGCAATGGAGACGAAGAGAAGAGCTTTTGGTTTGTTGGCTATCTCTGGGGACTGGTGCCTCCTAATGAAGGGGGTCCGGTTGCTTAAATAGGGCTGGGAGGTGGTTCGGCACAGGGGCTCGGCCAAGGTGACAACGGTGCGTGGCAATGTCGAGAGAGCTCGGGAGGGCACAGCGCGGCGGTCAAGGGGGAAGGTGCTGGTGATCTTGTGCTGTGCATTACGATGGTCAAAAGGAGCTGGCGTTGTTAGGTCGGCCGGAGGGGTTGTGAGAGCCGGGAGACAAAACAGGGACCGCGGCGGTGGCAACCGTGGCTGGGATGGCCTAACAAGGTTTCAGAGCTCTTTGATGGAGGGTGTACGACTGTTGACACAAGGTGTCGAACTGGCAGGGATGAGCAGGCGCGAGAAGGCGTGGGAGGGTGCGGCTGGCTTGGTGGCGAAGGAAGGAAAGTAGGCGGCGGAGATATTTTCGGTTTTTGAACAGTGCCAGCGTGATTTTTCTCCATTCAAGCATTGCCGACATGGTTTAGGGGCTGCATTGGGCCAAGATTCGTGCGGGATAGGCTAGGGAAGCAAAAGAGCAAATGGAAAACACAAATCACACTCAATTTTTGATTTTTCAAATTCGGTTTTGTTCAACCTACCCTCCTTAAAAAGGATCTCATCCTCGAGATCAACTCGGGCCAAGGAGTAGGTTGGGAAATTCTCGCTGCAAGTCTGTGTTGGATCAAAATCGGCAACAGAGGGGGGTGAATGTTGATTCTTTAAAAACTGTCCCCCTAAAGTATCCAAGTTTGAACTTTCTCCTCCAATAGATATGAGATCTACGAAGAAGAAATATATTTATGTTCTTTGGAAGTGCAACTGACCAAATACAAGACCAAGTAACAAACAAACCAAAGGGCTTAAGAAAACATACTGAAAACAGCAACTGGTCGGTCTGACCACAGGAGGCCAGACGGTCTGACTGCAGGCATCCGGCCGGTCAGACCGCTCCAGTGCCACCGGTCAGACCGCTCCAGTGAGGCCGGTCTGACCGCTGTTGTCGGGCCGGTCTGACCGGCGGTCAGAGTTCGATCTGACCGGTTCTGGCAAGGGCAGTGGCCGAACTGCTGACAGAAAATTCAGACTTTGCTTGATTCAAAGAAATTTGAGAAGTGGAGATGCTCTCTTCAGACCATAAGCTCAAAAAGATGTTACAAATAGCCCTGGGACCTTTGGAATCCAAAGATTTCACCAAGAGATGCTAGAAATCAAGAATTGAGGAAAAATCTGAAAATGAAGTGAAGGATAGCACTAATTTTCAGATTACTCACTAGTCATTCATCCTTTACTTGTGATCTCTTGCAAACTGATTAGCAATGAACTCAAGACTTTCTAGACCAAATCTCATGGCAACTCATGAAGGGAATCAATAGAGCCAACTCTCCCCTGACATGAAACCCTAAATTTTGCAAGAACAGGGGAAGAAGTGACGAAGTATTCAGATTTCACAGGATACGCTGAATCTTCCAAATGCTCTAGAAAATGGAATGGTCATAAGGCCATGAATCTTTTCTATCACAGAGCTTTCAAGAATCAAACACACAAATTTGTAAAATATCACCAAAATCAATCCTAGCAGTGGAAAACAGAGAGGAAGAGCAAAAGATGAAAACCATCACAAAAGTAGCAGGAGATGAAAATAGCCAACAAAATCATTCTTGTATTGATAGAGAGGAGGAACGATGAATGATTACACAGGGATTACAACCATCTCCTCACATCAAGAACTCAAGAAATCCTCACATCTCTCAAGCTCACGAAGGGGACAGGAGTAACAGGCAAAGCAACCTCTCCTGCACTCTCACCAACTCCAACAACTAAAGCCCAAAGCAAAAACATACTCTCTAAAGCCATCAACCCCTCTTGCAAGCCATACCACATGCAGGAAACACTTCTCCTTTTATAGCCTCTCTTAATGGGCTCACCAAATGCTTTGCCCATTATGCTTTTGCGCTTTACTCACTAACTCTTGTGCTTTAACCACAATTCACTTCCTTTAGTGCAGCTTTGCGTATTCACCAAAACTGATGTGACGATGGCCCGATCTTCCGAGAGGTACTGATAAGTCGATTGTGGAGATCTCGACGTTGATGATCCAAAGGCTCTGACCAAAACAGATCGAACCCCTCGCAATCACTACGCCACTGCTCCGTTGGTTATCAACCGTGCCGAACACGATTGACCTCGCCAAGAAGGCTA
The DNA here is from genome assembly GCA_017311315.1 of Dendrocalamus latiflorus. Taxonomy (NCBI): domain Eukaryota; kingdom Viridiplantae; phylum Streptophyta; class Magnoliopsida; order Poales; family Poaceae; genus Dendrocalamus; species Dendrocalamus latiflorus. The sequence continues at coordinate 18,032,833 of CM029626.1, read as the reverse complement.
TCTCCTGCAAGCGAATCGAGAACACAAGCAAGAGAGTACAAGATGCAATCTGAAATTGCGAATAAATATTAAGTTCACAAGTTGGGGTCTCACAAACCGATGAACGGCGAAACTGTTCAAAGACAGATTAATCTAAGCAAAACCCCAGGAAAACTAAAGGGGTGTGGCCTCCTTAAATAGGGGAGGGGGAAGCCACACTTATCTAATGAAAAGGGATGTGGTACTATTCCTAGTTACTGTTCATGCGCGTGGTACTGTTCACTTGAACAGTACCGGCCCAAATAGCCCAAGTTACAAGGCCCTCGGCCCACTTTGAGTCGGACTGGAAAAGTGACGTGGCTTGTTTCGCAGTTTCTGATCAGCTCGAGTAGAGTTTGGAGGTGAGACCAGATCCATCTGAAAGTAGACTCCAAGATCTTTCCAACGAGTACTCACGGGCCCCGAGAAGCCTTCTGAATCAAAAGTTATGGCCGTTTGAAGTTGGCTTGTCAAGCTGAATCCGAATTGATCTGGAGGCCGAATTGGATTCCAAAACCTGTCCAAGTTGAACCCTTGCTTCAATTGGTTCCAAAGTGATGTGGTGCTACAAATATATATATTTTCATCATTAGGTAGCATCATATTCTCATTTAAAATATGTTGAAGTTGAAGAAACGAATTCACCTTTAGTTCATTCTTGATATTGGCCGCTATGGTCGTACGTGTTGGTGGCGTGGTCACATCATCCTCCCCTTCTTGATGGAAAACCGTCCTCGGTTTTAACATATGTGTAGTGTCACGTATTGCATGATCTTGATCATAAATCTTGGTGTATGATAACAAATGCAACAAACTCTCGTTATGTAATATCATAAGTTCTTTATCAAAAAAAAGTAAAATCTCTTTGAAACGAGCTCACCTCATAATTTAAGTGATGCGTAGGAGCTCTTGTAATTGTAACAACAAGTAGAGCAAATATGGTTGTATCCATAGGGTTCATGTTCTTATCAAAAACGCCCCTCCTGCACCTTCCGGAAAGCTTCCTCATTCCTTGCCTTCCAAGCCTCGCAGCCACCTCGAGTCCTCGTCGTCTTCGGCACACCTCGACCGCTTTGACCTCAGCACCACCTGCGCCTAGTCCGGTCATCCCGTGCCTCGCCATGACTTCGCCTCGACGTCCTGTAGCCATCACAAACAAGAAACACATCACATAGCACCGCTCGAAACAAGTAATCCTCATTAGCATCAACAAATCGTACTCAAGCATAAAATGGCCAAACGACCAATCGGGAAGAAGAATATGCCTCAAGTCCGACTAACCAAACCCGACTGAGCCAAATGCCATCATGGCACAAAACGCACAAACCAAACTCAATCTTTTCAGAATACTCGTCAATTACTCATCACAAACATGGGGTCACATCCACATGGTCTCTCAGTCTGACTCCTTTTCCCATGTTGCCTCATCCGCTATGTGATTTTGCCACTGAATCTTATGGAATCTGACACTTTTACCTTTTAATTGCCTCTCTGAAGTTTCCAGGACTTGAATTGGCTCTTCGTCATATGATAGATCATCTCGTAAGTGTATGTCATCAACTGGCACTTGGCCTGTTTGATGGCAGAGACATTTCCGTAGCTGGGATACATGAAATACATTGTGTACTCTGGCCAGATTTGGTGTTAGCTGCAGTTTATAAGCTACTTCCCCTATCCTCTCAAGAATCTTAAATGGACCAATATATCTTGGGGCAAGTTTCTCTTTTACTTGAAATCTTTTTATAGATTTGAAAGGTGTAACCTTGAGGTATACAAAATTTCCAATCTCAAAACTTAGGTCCTTTCGGCGGTTATCTGCATAACTCTTTTGTCGACTTTGGGCAATTTTCATTTTGTCTCGAATGATCCTGATGTGTGCTTCTGCATCTTGAACGATTTGTGGTCCTAAGAATTGTCGTTCTCTGGTTTTAGTCCAATTCAACGGCATCCTACATGCTCTTCCATACAAAGCTTCAAATGGTGCCATTTTAATACTAGCCTGATAGCTATTGTTATAAGAGAATTCTGCAAACGGTAAGCACATATCTAAAACTGCTCCATAGACTAGCGCACATGCTCGCAACATATCTTCTAAGATTTGGTTTACTCGTTCTGTCTGTCCTCCGGTTTGTGGGTGATAGGCTGTACTCAATGCTAAGTCTGTTCCCATTGCCTCATGCAATTTTTCCCAGAAAACAGACATCAATTGCACTCCTCTATCAGATAATATCCTCTTTGGAACTCCATGCAATACCACAATCTTAGTTAAATATAATTCTGCCAGTTTGTTTTTGCCATAGGTTTGCTTGATTGGTATGAAGTGTGCTACTTTCGTCAGTCGGTCTACGATTACCCAAATAGCATCGTAGCTATTCCGAGTTTTTGGAAACCCTGTAATAAAGTCCATACCAATATCTTCCCACTTCCATTCTGGAATGGGTATGGGATTTAACAATCCTGATGGCTTCTGGTGGTCTATCTTTATCTTTTCACATGTATCACAGCGTGCGATATACTCTGCTATTTCTCTTTTCATTTTACTCCACCAATATCTCTTTTTTTAAGTCTTGATACATTTTAGTCCCTCCTGGATGTATAGAAAATTGAGATGAGTGGGCTTCTTGTAAAATCAAGTCCTTCAGCTCTTTACCATTGGGTATACAATAACGACCTCAAAACCTCAAGATCCCTTGGTCATCTTTAACAAACTCAGTTGAATTTTCCTCTTGACTTTTTTTTTGCAAGCCGCCGTGTTTCCTCATCATTCTCTTGAGCTGTCTTGATTTGATCTGTTAGAGTCTATTGAATTTCCAATGCTGCTATCTGACCTTGTTTGCCATGGTACTTCTTCTGACTCAATGCATCTGTGACATCATTCGCTTTTCCAGGTAACTCCATTGAGAAGACATCTAGATACTCTTGAACCATTGGCACTAGAGAAACTCCCTTTTGTACCATTGTACTCTGAGCACTTGCCTTCATCTTTTCCACTAAAGCTGAATCTGTTCTTACTGTTAGTTTTTGTCCTTCTAAACTTATCAGGGTTATTAGCATATTATCACAATCCATTTTGGCCTTGTATCTAGTTAACCAATTCATTCCCAGAATGACATCTAATCCCTTCAGTTCCAATAGTAACAAGTTGACCTTAAATTTAACTCCTTAGATTTCTAGGTCCAAGTCTTTACATCCAAAGTGAGACTTCATCCTATTCCCGGGTGTTTGGAAAGAATAGGATTTTTGCAATGTAGTAAATGGCAAATGGTTTTTCACAACAAAGGCCAATGAAAAAAATGAATGTGTTGCTCCGGGATCAAACAAAACTAAAGAAGGCTTCGAGTGAACAAGGAACGTACCAACGATGACGTCGTTGGCTCTGGCTGCTTCTTCTGCCAAGATATGATTTATTCTTCCTTGAACTGGTCTCAGTACTCCTTTGTCCTTGTCTGTTGTTGGCGTCGTAGTTATTGTCTGAATTCCTGCTAGCCTGACTGTAAACTGTTGGTTCTGACCTCCTTCCTCCTATTTTGGAACGGCGATAAACTGACGCGGTGAAGAGGCTTTGTGCCCTGACTTGGGCTTTTGCCACTTCAGAAGGTAGTCCTCCTCTTGGGCACTAATTCTTGAAATGACCAACTTGGCCACAATGGAAACAAATGGGAGACCACTGTGGACACTTCTTCTGAAGATGGTTCCCACCACAGATAAAGTATTTCAGATTTGAGATTCTCACTGTACTTTGGGATGAAGTGGTGGTATTCTGGTTCATTTGAAGCTGTACTTTGGTATTCCGTGATCGTTCATCCCCCTTGTTTTAATGCAAGAAATTCCCGACGTTTAGCTTCAATCACTCCTATGGGCACATGGGCCTGACGGAAGGAATCTTCAAATTCTTTCCAGGAGATTTCCCGATCTCCACTCATAGTCTGATAATTTACCCACCATGCTGCAGCTGGGCCTTGCAGTTGATGGGAGGCGTATAACACCTTCTCCTTGTCGTTGCACTGAACAGTATTTAACTTCCATTCTACATCTCTGAACCAATCTTCTGCTACCATCGGTCCATTTTGATTGTACGGGCAGTCCTTGCTAACTGTTTTCTCCACTTCTCATAGCAATCTGTTGTAATAGTTTAGCATGTTGTTCCATCATCCTGGCTTGACTAAGTTCCGCTTGATGCCGGTTTTCTTCCATCTTTGCCAATAGGTCTACTACACTTGGCTACCTTACTTCTCCTTGATGAGGATTGCCTTGCTCATGTAATCCATTTCCAGTTTCAGCCATCTTGATTGTTCTTGATGGGATTAGGAATTAGGTCTGCAGCGAGTTTTTGAGATAGTTAGATAGATAAGTAAGGATTTAGATTCAAGGTAAGATTAGAATGAAATAGGTAAGAACTTAGAGCGAAATAGAAAGGCTGGGATTTGAAGAGAGTAGACTAGAGATACTTATAGCAAACAAATTATCAGATAGGCAAAGATAGTTTTTTTATACAAGTTGGGTACACACCATTCATACAAGGTATATATCTCAACTTGTTTTACACAGCCAATATGATACTATTACCAAAGGGTCCGACTATACTAACGCACACAACTCTACAACTTCTTTTTCCACCACCTATTCACATCGCCAAATTTGAATTTGGACAAAGAGTAGATATAAATATTTTTAGAAATCAAACTTAGTTAATATAAGACTAGTATAGATGAGGTAGACAAGGAAAGGAGATATACAAGGTTATTACTAGAATTTTGGGTAATTCATTTTTATAACCAAAATAATAATTTTTTTTGCAAATACACCTAATACACTTAGGGTCATCCTACAGTCAAGCAAGCGGGCTCTGATACCACTCTGTAACACCCCGTTTTTGGGAGTATTATGAATCCCTCGAACTACCCAGGAATGTTCAGCTGCGAGTTACATCAATCGAGTGTATAACATTGCCAACGCAAACTTAAGAACAAAAGTCAACTTTATTACAATATAAGGGCTTAAAGACAAGTTTTACAATAGGGCAAACAGCCCTTCGATACATTACAGAACAAAAGAACGCCACAGGCACGCCTGAGTGGAAGACGACCCTAATTCCACGCGTCATCGATCTCGTAGAACTCCACTTTTTCGCCTTCGTCTGCCTCTTCATTGTAGGCTATTTCTGTTAATGTTTTTAGCAAGTATGAGTACAACTACCGTACTCAACAAGTCACACGGAGATTACTATTAACTACATGCTTGGTTTACCAAGCAATGGGGAAACAGGTTTATTATTTTATGTGGATGCAGTTTTAGTTGCAAATAGATTTTAAGCATAAAATCACCATCTCTAAATAATGGGGGTTGTCAAAGTTTTTCTACCAGATCATCAGTATTACCAAACCATTCCCAAATCTACTTATGCTTTGTTGTTGGATTCACCCATTAAACACAGCTCCATTTGCCGGAAGCACGGCATATTCGAATACAATTGGTCATGGCTTTGCAAAGCTTCCCTGCTTTACCCACAAGATTTCTTAACTCCCACGACAATTAAGAAAATAAGTTTGTTCACTGCTCAACTCTGTATATAGCCTCCACCTAGTAGGCTTCCTCAACAAGCTCAGGCCTCTACCTGACTTATCTCAGGCTACTATTGTGTGGACATCTGATAATCAAATCAATAGTAAAAATTATAATGGCCAACTTCCATACGGCCCTTCTTAACTCCCTTCCGTATGGATTCACACTTTGCCTCTGCTTTGCTTATGTAGAGGTTCAATCGAATTTGAGCAGCTACTAGACCAGGTTTGACGTATCAACGCTTGTGGTTGGGCGATCACTATGTTCTTTAGTCGGCATAAGGGTCTAGTCCATATATTTTCACTGAGGCAATCTCCTCCCACAAATCCATGTTTAGTGTTATTACACTGCCATTGATTTGTAATTCTTGCCTCCACCCTAGGTTATAAGGTCATGGGATCCAGCTTTCTCCTAAAGCCACCAGTGATTCTCGCTTACCCTAGAACCATTTTCCAAATTCCACCAACTAGTACCAAACCTTTTAATAACAGAGGATTTTGCTGATTCTCTAAACTACCATGATTACATTATTATTATATTTAATATTACTATGTCTTGTCTAGGTGAATATGGCCATCAAATTAGACTAGCTTCTTCGGGTGGTAGGACATAACTAGTATCATGCCATTCTAAACATTTATTGTACATAAAATAACAGTGCGCAAATAACATAAAGAAAATATTGGTAAATAAATAAGTAGAGGAATGTAGGTTCAACATGATCAAAATATGTGCGACTTGCCTTGCGGGTCTACAATTTCAATTAGCTCGAACTCCTCGGTTTCTTGGACTTGGGCTTGACCTTCTCCTTCCTGCTCCGAGTGAACTTCGACGTCGGAGGCTAACACAAAAAGAAATTAAAAGAAATTAATTCCATGCTAGAAGGATTGAGCTAGGAATAAAGAAATAAAAAGAAAGAAAGAAAATCCGAAAAATCCAAATAAATAGGGTTTTGGGCTTTTAGGAGGGTCCAAATGGTGAAATGGGCCTAAGAAATGGGTCGGCGGGCTTGAAACGGTTCCAATGAGTATAAATATGTATTTGGGGTTTCGGGTGAACAGTATCGGGTTGGGCACTATTCATTGCGCGCTGAAACTGTTCATCGCGGGTTTGACCAGTCGGATCTGGTATTGTGCACTATGGGTTCGGGTTTGGCTTAACGGGTCGGGAGGAAACAGTAACCGGCCATTACTGTGCTTCTTCCTCCTCCCGCTCCCCCGCGCGCAGAAGAAACAGAGGATGGTGACGATAGCTGTCGGCGGGGCTACGGTGGACTGCGACGCACGAGGAGGCCATGGTTGGGTTGCTACGACACTGAAGGTTCCATTTTGGGGTTCAAGAGGTCCGGCGGAGGTGGCGTTCGCCGGCGGTGAGCCGTTCTTCTCGGCGGCCGGTTTGAACGGTGTAGGGTGATTGGGAGCTTAATCAGGTGGTTGGGTTGGCGTTTAAGCATCAGTGGGTATAGGGTGAGCTAGTGGAAATATCGGCATGGGCTGGAGAGGCCAGAGTTAAGCCGGCCACGGCGAGGCACTTTAGCCGTGAAGTGGCTCTCGGCGCCGGGGAAGAAGGGGATTCGGGGGCTAGGGCGATGGTTCGGCCATGCTTCTAGGGCCATGGGGAGGCTACTAGAGGAATTAATTGAAGAATGGCGACTCGGGGAGGCAACCTTTGAGTTAGGGCTCACATTGGGGAATTTTGCAATTGCCGGCAATGGAGACGAAGAGAAGAGCTTTGGGGTTTCTTGGCTATCTCTGGAGGGGGTCCGTTTGCTTAAATTGGGCCGGGAGGTGGTTCGGCACAGGGGCTCGGCCAAGGCGACAGCGGCGCACAGCAATGTCGGGAGAGCTCGGGAGGGCATGGCACGGCGGTCAATGGGGAAGGTGCTGACGATCTTGAGCTGTGCGTTATGGCGGTCAAAAGGAGCTGGTGTTGTCAGGTAGGCCGGAGGGGTTGTGAGAGCCGGGAGAGGAAACAGGGGGCGCGGCGGTGGCGACCATGGCTTGGATGGCCTGACAAGGTTTCAGAGCTCTTTGATGGAGGGTGTACGACTGTTGACATGAGGTGTCGGACTAGCAGGGATGAGCAGGCGCGAGAAGGCATGAGAGGGTGCGACTGGCTTGCGGCGAAGGAAGGAAAGCAGGCGGCGGTGATATTTTCGGTTTGTGAACAGTGCCAGCACGTTTTTCTCCATTCAAGCATTGTCGACATGGTTTAGGTGCTGGATTGGGTCAAGATTCGTGCGGGATAGGCTAGGGAAGCAAAAGAGCAAAAGCAAAACGCAAATCACACTCAATTTTTGATTTTTCAAATTTGGTATCGTTTCTGGTTTTAGCAGGGACCAGGACCGCCCGGTGGCCGTAAATATGTTCTCAGCAGAGTCATCGGCTCAGGGGAGGAAAGCATTCGAGGCCGAGGTGAAGATCGTAAGCTGGCACAGGCATCGCAACCTTGTGTAGTTGTTAGGTTGGTGTGACAGCCGCAAATGACTCTTGCTCATCTATGAGCTTCTGCCAGAAGCTAGCCTTGACAGGCACCTCTACAACAGTTTGCTCACTTGGTCAGAGAGGTACAGGCGCGCTCATTGTCGGGCTCTGGTGCGCACACCCGGACCCGCGTGTGCGGCCGTCCGTGGTGCAGGCTATGAACGTGATGCAATCCGAGGACGTGACGCTGCCGGTCCTGTCGCGGCTGGTGTACGTCACGCGGCTACGACGCATCGTTGTCGGCCAACATTTCTGGCGACGACGCGCCTTGGACGCTTAGCGGGCCAAGGTGACAGATTACATAGACGCTTAGAGGGCCAAGGTGACAGATTACATACTGGAGGCAACGTATTGCCTCCATTTAGAATACGGGAATGTTTCCTAATTTCTACCGAAATTCTATTGGGAAAACCCTGCAAAACTATTATTTCCTTAGTTACAAACAGGCTCGTAGTAGTTAGGGTCGTTCCAAACAATAATGAGCAGCAAGCTTTAATTCTTCTAGTAAAGCATGGTTCGATTCCTGACGAAGAATAATGCAAGCGTAGTGTGTACACATGAATTCTTCGAGTTTTTAGTTGTACTGGCACTTTTTGGTTACGTTTTTCCAAGAATGACATCCTGTCATGCGAGAGTAGCAGAATTAGCATGCTCAACCGCACGGCCACCGCGCAGAGTCAATATGGAGGTGACATGTCAGGGAGCGCACGGCCGCCGTGTGGTGTCACAAAGACCGCATGGCCACCGTGCGGCGCTGTCTCTCCCACACGGCCACTCGTGTGGTGGCCAATCAGCCGGGTAATTAAGGTTTGTTCATTACCAATTAACAAATTCATTTTGGTGCACTGGTTGTACGAATTTTTTAGATATTTGTGGAGCCTCCCGACCCAGTATATTTGATTATGTAATTTTTTTCATAATTTTATCTATTCTTAAATTTGGTTTAATTAAAAAATCATTGAACTATACTATTTTGGGGAATTTTTTATATAGAAAATGAGCTCCAAAAATTATGAATTTTTTTTGAAGAATCCTCACATGGTGCACTTGATTTTGCAATTTTTCCAAAAATTTTTATAGAGCCTTCGATTCTTCGGACCAACTCACCCTTAGACGGCTACTTTTCGGCGGATGGGGCCGGCCAAATGCGGGAGGATGGGGAGCGCAGGAACCACAGCCAAGCATGGGGGGTGGCGGCTTTCCATGCTACTAAGGTGTAGGAACCGGCTTCCCATGTTACCAGGGCGCAAGAAGTACCTAGCCACTTCCCACGGCGTCCATCACGTGAACTTGCCACCACCCATGCTCCCTAACCACACGAAGTGGGTGGCCCCACTCACGCGCAAAGATTTAGCGCGCCCCGACTGCATTAAGCGGGAATCCCATGTCCGCGGTAATGCACACAAAATGGCACCCACGTGCATGAAATGACAGGCATTTTTGGCAGAGGGACATGAAATGATGGTTGTTTTTGGCGATGTGTGGGAAGCGTTGCCACCTGTGCACTGGCATGCCCTCCATACATGTACTTCCATGGTGAGGCAGTCCAAGATGCTGGCCATATGTACTTAAGCACATCACCCCTGAACTTCTTTCTGATGTTGCCTATGAGATGTCTCATACACTCTATGGTCTACACCATTATTGAAAACTTTTGAGAGAGCAGATTCCAACCCCCTTGTTGGTGTCCGTGTGAATAGTTAAACCAGGAGGAGTTCCTATAGCCTCTTTGAGGTTTGTCATGAACCATTCCTAGTTAGCATTTGTTTCTTTGTCAAACACACCGCAGGCAATAGGGAACATCTAGTTGTGCCTAACAATTCATGTCGCGGCTCCTCGTTGTCCATTCCACTTTCTGATTAGGTGGGTTGAGTCAACTATTAGATATGGCTTGTAACCCAACAGAAACCCATCCACATAACGTCTCAATGCCACAAACATTCTAGTAAAATGCACCTCACCCTTAATCTTACAATCAACCTCCAACACACTACCAGGGCATTTTTGCTCAATCTCTGCCTTGAACCTCCATAGAATCTTGAAACTATCCTCCCATGTGCCATGCAAATCATTCAAAGCACTCCTCCTTCCTGCCCATACCTTGTTGTAAGATAGACCCACATTGAACTAACACTACATCCTCAGTTGTAGCTTCTTTACTCCAAAGAGGGATCCTCTCTCAATATGTCCTTTCCCCTATCTGCTATCCACGTTGTATTTGCTTGATTGCCTTTGGTCTTGCTAGTTGTAGAACACTCATGCTTTGGGATTACCTTCTTAACCTACAATTTTTTTCAAATGTCAGACAATACTCATCTATAGAATAAAAATTAGACAACATAGAAAACTTAGACAACATAGAAAACTTAACATCCTAGGTAAATATACAATGAATGTTGTGCTGTAATAGATTTTTTGGCATATAATGTTCAATTACAACCTTCATAGGCACACTTCGCTCTGTATCTCTCTTTGTCACTATGAGCCAAGACTGTGTCAAACTCTCCTTTTATTTTTTGCTAACTCAAAGCTAGCAAAAAAGCACTCTTATCAACAAATGTTGCCTCAATCTGCATGAAAGGATTATCTCTGTCATGCACAGTAAGGGTTGCATATGTAGTATCAACCAATTCTTTATCGCTCAGTACAGAGTGTGGGTCACAATCTGGCACAACCTCCTCCTGTTGGGCAGCATCATGTTGTTGTGCAGCATGCTGCTGTGAGTGTGCTTCTTCTCTGTCCGGAGTGCCACAAAACATATTTAGATGGTGCCACTGCTGTACAAACTTGATAGCAAAGAATTACCCTGGAGTGTACTAATCCACCTAAAAACAACAAAATTAAACCAAATGAACAAGCAAAAACAAGCTAGTAGCAGCACACAACAGCATGGAATGTATAAAAACCGGAAATATGCTAATCTATCTATGAGCTAGATCAGTACTCCCCACTCCAATTTCTGTGAAAACTAGTGCTAATCTACTAGAAAATGGAAGTATTTTCTCTCATTTTCTAAAGAACATTATGAACTGTGTGTATATAGCTACCAGATAGGGGTGCAAATGGGTTGGGTTGACCAATCCAGAATTGAAATCAACTTATACCGAAACCGGAAAGAAAATAGAAAATCCGGTCGGATCGGATACCGGATTCGGATATTACTGTCGGATTCGGTATCCGGATATTCGGATAATATCCGGCCGGATATCTAGAACCCAGTCCCACCCCACAGTCCCAGACTCCCAGTAGCGTCGTCCTCGTCCCCTTCCCTCAATCTCAGCGGCGCGTATTGTCTGACCTAGAGAAGCTAAGTCACAGCGTGACTTAGCTTCTCTAAGCCACAGATCTGGCGATGAACGGTGAGTTTTTTTTGTTTTGATTTTTTTTACTTTTAGTTTTTAGCCTTTTATTTTCATCTTTTTTTATTTTTTTTATTTATTTATATTATCTGTGTTAAAATAACCTATTTTTTATTTATAAAAAATAGGTTATTTTAACACAGATAATATAAAGAAATATAAAAAAATAAAAATAGAAAAAGATGAAAATAAAAAACTAAAAACTAAAAATCAAAAAAATCAAAACTAAAAAAACTCACCGTTCATCTGGCGATCTGTGGCTTAGAGAAGCTAAGTCACAGCGTGACTTAGCTTCTCTAAGTCAGAGAATCCCGCTCGCAATCTCAGGCTCTCAGCAGATTTGGCCGCTCCCACACGCCGAGCCTCCTAAACCCTACTCCCCTCCCCTCCTCTCTCCGACCACCGCCACCTCAGCCATGGCCAGGAGGTTCCCGCCCCTGGCCGTCCTCCTCTTCCTCCTCCTCGCCGTTGGCCTCGCCCACCACACCTCCACTGTCCGCCCGGTCTCCAATGCGCACAGATCCGCCTCCGCCGAGCTCTTCCCCGACGGATCCCTCGGCGAGTAAGTTCACTAACCACTTGCCAACTCCGCCGTCTCGCCCGATCTCCAGCTTTCTTCCCCCGTGGGCGCAATTACGGACCTAGTTTGATCCAGATCGGTCCGAGACGGAGCCGCGTGTTTGAACTTTCGAGGCTTACTCGCGTTCACGGGGTAATTTAGACTATGTGCACTCTGTGCAGTTTGGAGAGGACGTATGAGGCGGTCAGGACGTTCCAGATACTCGGCGTGGAGAAGGATAAGAGCCTTACTGGTAAGGCGTGCAAGCTTGCCGCCGAGAAGCTTGCATCCACCTCGTCGTCGCCCGCTAACGATCTGTTCCATGCAGTCCAGATCAGCGGCGTCCTCGGATGCAGTGTCGATGCCGGCGTTTACGATGTGGGTGCTAGCTTTAGAGATCTTGCTGTTGCTGCCGGGATCCTCTTGTTTGATGGTGTTCTGAGATTCATTCTTTGTGGTAGGATGTTGTGGTGAGGCTTAAGGCAGTGATCAAGGACACCAACTCGCTGCTGAAATTCCACTATTCTCTGGGAGGGCTGCTTAGCATCAATGTTGCTCCCTCTAATGCACTTTCTGGTTGATATGTTTGTTTTGCTGATCACTACTTTTTGTAGTTGTCTGAGTTCAATGGGGTAGTTGATGATATCTTGTTGTTTTTGAAGGAACAAAGCCATAGTGTTGTTCTATCTGATGCTCATAGCACATTTCACACAATTAAGGTGACAATATGGCTGTGCATTTTTTTCCTTATCTAGTTTTAGCAATCTAAACATATTTTCCTGTTCAAATTAGAGTTGTCTCATAATTGTCTTTGTTCCTGTAGGCACTTAGCCACAGGTATCGCTCTAGAAGCATTGGCAGGAGTTGTTTCACTGGCTGATGCTGAGGTTGACCCATCCATGGTGTGTATATGCTCTCTGCTTGAGTAATTACGTTAACTTGTCATACTTTTTCATGTGATTATGTTCCTTAAGCGTAAGTGATAAAAACGTATGGATAACTGCATGTAGTATATATTGTGTTTGGAAGGGGGAAGGCCCTAACTGGTTGCAAGTGAAAAACTCACACCTGTCATGTTGTTCATCTCCCAACTTACCTTGTGTTATCTTCCTTTAGCGTAAGCAATCAGGAAGTATGGGTAACCATATATAGTTATATACCACGTTATGAAGCCTTGAAAAGAGGAAGAGCTTAATTGTACGTAAGTGAAAATCTGAGAGCAGCAGACTGGTTTTCACCGAGAAGCCATTGCTGTTGTTGTTTTCGGAGCTGGCCTCATTAAGTGTTTGAAATTAGGCAAAATGCTATATATGCCAGCGCCAGGCCAGTGCAAAACTTACGTGTTTGTTCATACATAAATTAGGCCGTGGATTGCCAGTATGGGCCCAACCCAAGCGAACGGCCAACTTGATCTCAGAAAGTCAGAATGACGTTAGTATGGCCCGTGTCTTCCTTAATTTTAATGAGAAGACACTATTGAAAATGTTCCTTTTTGTACATCCGTGTTATGCGTCTATATTATCCGCTTCCGATCCGTAACCGATATATATCTGCCCCGATGATATCATATTCGAAACTCCGAATATTCCGAATTCGTATTCGTATCCGATCTTACCGTATCCGACTTCGAATCCGTGGAAAAAAATATGGGTTAGGATACGGTTTAAGCAATATCCGTTCGAATCCGATCCGATTGCACCCCTACTACCAGAGATAGCCAAACTAGCATAAGTCTTAATGTTCCTCTGAACCTGGAAGTAACACAGCATGACAAAAAAAGTACTAATGAAAGGTAACCTCACTCACCATGGATTCTCACAGCCAAGTAATTTTCATTGATCGATTGTACAACGACATGTGTAATTAATTTCCCGTCATCATACAGATGCAGCAGCGCAGCATTCCGATTGCAAAAACTACAGCCTGCTACACATATCAGTATTCAATCAGTGCAAGTAACCAAAATAGTAGTTTCACCACAAATAGAGCAATTTCACAACCCTGTACAATGGGGAACTATATAGATGAAATCTCAGTAATACATTCGAATTGAACAACCCTAAGTACCTCTATTTTCATTGTGGAACACCCTGATCTCAAGGCATGGGAACAGATTCACAAACCCTAGAATCCCAAATAAAAACAAATGTCACGTGCCCGGGCAACCGATCGGAGATAGTAGGGATGAGAGGGAATCCGCCGTGAGGATGGTTGATGTTCCACCGTTGTCGATAGATGAGATACAGGAAACGGAGATGAGCGAAGGGAGAATTGGAGATGAGATATGAGAGTTGTTCCTTTCTTATCTTTATTGATCTCACGTGCCTCTTAAATAGAGACTTACAAGCAAACCTAATCTGTTACAGATAAGCTGATTAAATGGAAAGCAATATTGAGGATAGCAAATACTAGTTGGACTCTAATTCGTATTACTGTCTCGGTTGGACCCGTCCGTCGTAGCTGGCGCCGCGCGCCGCCGAGTATACGGGATACCGACCATGACATCTCTCCCGTCCTTCGGAAACAGCTCGTCCTCGAGCTGAAATTGTGGGTAGCGGCGACGAAAATCTTCCTCATTTTCCCACGTAGCATCTGTTGGGGACTGTCCCGTCCATTGTACAAGAATTTGCCGGACGCCCCTGGCGATACGGCCGCGAATTGCCTTCTCGGGCGATGGCAGCACCCGGCCATGAAGAAGAATCGGCAACGAAGGAGGCGCTGCGGGAGGCTCACCACGGAAAAGCTTCAATGTGCCGACGTGGAATACATCATGAATACGAGCACCCGGCGGTAATTGAACCCGATATGCCACATCACCGATGCGCTCTAATACCTTATAGGGGCCATAGTACCTTGGAGCCAGCTTACCTTTGGTGTGTCCTGGAACAGAAACCGCTGGCCTATGCAAGAGACGAATCCACACCCAATCACCGACGCCGAACAAAACGTCACGGTGCTTGGCATCATAAAAGCGTTTGGCATACTCTTGAGCTTGAAGGAGATGTTCCCGAGTGGCTAAGAGAAACTCATCCCGATCCATCAAGGCCTGTTCCACTGCCGGTACCCGCGCCTCGCCCTTATCATAGGAATGAAGCGAAGGGGGAGGCCGTCCATACACCACCTGGAACGGCGTTGTCCGGAGGGAAGACTGATAGGCGGTATTGAAACAATACTCCGCCCATGGGAGCCAACGCAGCCATTGGCGAGGTCTGTCGCCCGTCAAACAGCGAAGATACATGATGATCACCTTATTGGCCGCTTCGGACTGTCCGTCACTTTGGGGGTGAAAAGCGGAGGTGAAATTGAGTTGCACTCCGGATAGACGAAAAAGCTCCTGCCAAAAAGAACTGGTGAACACTGTGTCACGGTCACTGACGATTGAGCATGGAATGCCGTGAAGACGCACAATGTTGTCGAAGAATGCCGCAGCCACAGATGTCGCTGAGTACGGGTGTCCGAGGGGGATAAAATGCGCATATTTGGAGAAGCGATCGACGACCGTCATGATGACCGACTTGCCGTGTACACGCGGAAGACCCTCAACAAAAATCCATGGCAATGTCCATCCATACGTGAGTTGGAACCGGCAAGGGTTGGAGTAGACCGGCTGGGTGGAGGTGCTCTGATTTATTGCGTTGACATACGGCGCAGTCCCGGACGTAGGATTGGACCAGCTGACGAGCGCCCGTAACATGAAAATCTGCACGCAGGCGCTGTAATGTGCGTTGTACGCCTTCATGACCGGTGTGAGCGGCGGCCAATAGGGCAGGAAGATTTGGGGACGACGCAGGAACGAACACCCGGCGCTCCATGGTGACCAAGCCGTCCACCACGGACCAGGCCTGCTCCTTGTCCCCGCGGACTATGGCGTCGCGAAGGTGCTGCAAATTGGGGTCCGTCGCCACTTCCTGTCGCAGCTGGTCGAAGACGTCGAAAGTGGAGATGGTCAGAGATGCTAGGGACGGTCCGTCCTCCTCCACGCGACGCGAGAGTGCGTCGGCCACCGTGTTCGCCCGTCCCGGCCGGAACTCCACCGCGAAGTCAAAACCCATCAACTTGCTAACCCACCGATGCTGCGGAATGGTGGATAAGCGCTGATCCAACAAAAATTTGAGAGAATAATGATCCGTGCGAACAAGGAAGGGGCGTCCCCACAGATATGCGCGCCAGTGACGCACGGCCTGCACCAACCCAATTAGCTCGCGTTCATAAGCGGCGAGCCCGGCGTAGCGAGGTGGAAACGGCCTGCTGAAGAACGTCAATGGACCGCCCCCTTGATGTAACACTGCGCCCAAACCTGATCCCGACGCGTCGCATTCGACCACGAAGGTGCGATGGAAATCGGGAAGTTGGAGCACCGGCGCTGTAGCCAGGGCATGCTTGAGGGCAGAGAAAGCCGATGCCGCCTGATCAGACCAGCGAAAAGCATCCCGTTTGAGGAGACCGGTGAGGGGCGCTGCCAATGTCCCGTAATTCTTGATGAACT
Organism: Dendrocalamus latiflorus; assembly: GCA_017311315.1. NCBI lineage: Eukaryota > Viridiplantae > Streptophyta > Magnoliopsida > Poales > Poaceae > Dendrocalamus > Dendrocalamus latiflorus. Next base: position 18,016,366 of record CM029626.1, on the reverse strand, counting down.
TGCGGTAGTAACCGGCAAGGCCCAAGAATCCGCGAACTGCGCGTACGATCGTGGTTGTGGCCAATCTTCAACGGCCGCCACCTTCTGTTTGTCCATAGCGACGCCGGCAGCGGACACTACATGGCCGAGGTAGGTGACCGACGGCGCCGCAAAGGTGCACTTGGATTTCTTCAACACCAAGTGGTTGTCGCGGATGGCGGTGAGGACGGTGCGAACATGATGAAGGTGTTCGGACCATGAATGGCTGTAGATCAAAATATCGTCAAAAAAGACGAGTACAAATTGACGGAGGAAGGGAGCGAGCACCGTATTCATTAGGGCTTGGAAAGTTGCCGGTGCGTTGGTTAAACCGAACGGCATTACTAAAAACTCGAAGTGGCCATGGTGAGTGCGGAATGCTGTCTTGTGGACGTCAGCCGGATGCATGCGAACCTGATGATAGCCGGAACGGAGATCCAACTTGGTGAAGAAACGCGCGCCCCGCAACTCGTCCAATAACTCCTCAACGACAGGGATGGGAAATTTGTCTTTACTAGTAACTGCGTTGAGGGCGCGGTAATCTACACAGAACCGCCATGAACCATCCCGCTTGCGCACCAACAGGACCGGAGAGGAGAACGGCGATGTACTCGGTCTGATAATCCCTTGTGCTAGCATAGTTGCACATTGCTTCTCGAGTTCGTCCTTCTGTAATTGCGGGTAACGGTATGGGCGAACTGCTACTGCCCCTGTGTCCGGCTTGAGGTGAATCCTATGATCGTGAGTACGTGGGGGAGGCAGGCCGCTCGATTCTCTGAAAAGATCGTCAAACTCACGCAGGAGATGCTGAAGTATGTCTTCTGGTGTAATTGCCGTGAGTGTCGCCGGTCTTGAGCTCGCAACTCCCTGCCATACGACCTCCCGTCCGTGGCGCCATATGGTCATATGCAGGCGGTCAAAATCCCAGAGAATAGGACCGAGGGTGCGGAGCCATTGGGTGCCCAGAATGATGTCGAATGAACCCAAGTTGAGAGCAAAGCAGTCAACTGCAAATTCCTCGTCTGCAACTGCAAGACGCAAGGCAGGACATACACCTGTGCTGGAGAGTCTATCGCCATTGGCCACCCTGACACGGAGACCCGACTTGACTGGTGTAAGTGGTAGTTGAAGACGGTGGACGAGTTGTTGATTGATAAAGTTGTGTGTGGAACCGGAATCGATCAACGCGATCACGTCATGCCCGGCGAGGTGCACGGTCAGCTGCATAGTATTTGAGCCACCAAAACCAGAAAGCGCGTTTAGCGAAATACGCGGTTCCCCTGGATCGTCGGCGGGTTCCCAGCCATCATCATCGGCCGCCAAGTCGTCGTAGTCGATGTAGAACAGCTTGGCGCAGCGATGCCCCCGGACAAATTTCTCGTCGCAATTATAGCACAACCCCTGACGACGTCGCTCGGCCAACTCTGCCGGAGACAAACGCCGAAAGTGTCGTGCTTCCGGTGCCGCAACAGAGGTGGTCATCGCCGCATGCCCAGGCGTTGGCGACGTTGTGGATGACGAGAATGTGGGAACCCTGGATGCCGGTCGTAAAGAAGCGCGTGTTGCCTTGATCTTTTTCTCATAAGCCCGAGCAAGGCTCATTGCAAGCTGTAAGTCATCGGTTTGTTGAATCTCCACGTCGAGACGGATTTCGTCTTGGAGCCCCGCCGTGAACAGCTGCGTTTGCTGTCGTTCGTGTAGGGGATCAGCACGACCCAGCAAGGCTAGAAACTTCTCTTGGTATGCTTCCACCGAGCCGGTTTGTGTCAAACGTTTCAATTCGCCCAACGGATTGCTGCGGATTGGCGGTCCGAAACGCACATGGCACATCTCCTTGAAAGTATCCCACGATGGTGCCCCGCGGGTGCGCTCATAATGGTAATACCACTCTTGCGCCGCTCCCGTGAGATGGTATGTTGCCAACCACACGCGATCATTATTGTCCGTCTTCTGGCCGCGAAAAAATTGTTCGCAATGATTGAGCCAATTCAATGGATCCTCCTTGCCGTCATACTTAGGGAACTCCAATTTGTAGTAGCGTGACGCCGCTGCTGCGGATGAACTGGCCGGCGGACGGCCGAGTGTCTCAGGAGGTGCCAATATCCCCGGACCTCCAAGCCGCGGCACTCCTGCATGCGCGCCGGACGACGAAGAATCTTCTGGCGCTGGGCGCATCTGCTCCAAGGCGACCACTCTGGCCGTGGTAACTGCCACCGCGCGGCTAAGATCCGCAACATCCTTTTTGGACGCAAGCGTGGCGAAGTTTGCCAGGATTGCAGCCATATCCTGCTGCAGCTGTGCCATGGCATCCGGCGCATCCGCTGCTTCCGTCGACATGGTCTCTGATACCAAGATGTCACGTGCCCGGGCAACCGATCGGAGATAGTTGGGATGAGAGGGAATCCGTCGTGAGGATGGTTGATGTTCCGCCGTTGTCGATAGATGAGATACAGGAAACGGAGATGAGCGAATGGAGAATTGGAGATGAGATATGAGAGTTGTTCCTTTCTTATCTTTATTGATCTCACGTGCCTCTTAAATAGAGACTTACAAGCAAACCTAATCTGTTACAGATAAGCTGATTAAATGGAAAGCAATATTGAGGATAGCAAATACTAGTTGGACTCTAATTCGTATTACTGTCTCGGTTGGACCCGTCCGTCGTAGCTGGCGCCGCGTGCCGCCGAGTATACGGGATACCGACCATGACAACAAATTTGAAGGCAACATTACCTAAATCACGAAAGGGCCAGCAAAATCCACAAACAATCAAGGATTCCCATGAATTTGAAGGCATTATCACTAAGCAAAAATAGATTACAACAGTAGCACACCAAAAACACACGGGAGTTGTAGTAACAAATAATAGTAATCTGTCAAGCTGCTCATCAATCGTCGCCCGCCGGACACCGCTCACTCGTGAGCCCGCCGGACACAATCGCCGATCGCCTCTGTCAAGTTTTCCCCTTGGCTCGTCCATTTCTCCACCTCAGATTCTCCTCTCCACCTCTCTCTGTCTCTCTCAACAATGGAAACAGAGGGGCACAAGGACCAATGGATACAAATAAAATTTCTCTGTCCAAACAGGTTGGAAAATTAGCGAATCAGGTCTGCAAACAGAAAATCGCAATCCACAGGAACAAAAACGAGCCCGAAATGAGAACTTATAGAGCACGAACCTTACAGCAGATCGGGTGGTAAAAAACTTGACTGAAACTTTTGAAAAATCAGGCGACTGTGAAGTAGCAGAAACTTGGTCATCGTTAACAATGAATAAACATAAGAAATTTTTAGTTGAACGCAAAAGAAAGACTAATGTTCAGTCAGGCTTTCATCAGCCATCTTAGCCCCCCAAAAAAATCACAACTAGCCCCTTTATCTGTCAAATCATAGGTTGAAGTTAGGCAGCTTGTGGGGTTCTAGCTCCTGAGTTGTAAGGTACGGCAGCTACCTCGGCTTGCGCAGCCCGGACCTGCTGTCAATTTTGTGTGATACGTCCTCCTACGGTTGTAAATTCTCGTCTTAATCCAAAGAAAAAAGAAAAAGTTATATACCACTTATTTCGGTAAAATTAGATTATAACAGTATAGATTAATTATATATAGATATTGCAACCGTTACAGTTATATAACAAATACATATATACTTTTCAAAGATACTAAAGATATATAATGAATATAATATATTGCAATATATAGCTACGTAATTGCACAAAAAATTCCGCTAATTCTAAAATGATTAGCTCGTGTAAAGTGTAAATTGTACGGGCCGCACACACACGGAGTAGAGGGCTGGGCGAACCTGGCAACGACGGCTCTCCAAAATCGGATCTCAAAACTAGTAAAAAAAAATTGCTGGAACTATATTCCCACTGGACCTGAGTTTTTGAGGATTTGAGGATTTGAGCCTAAGAACTTGTGTATTTGTTGGCTGTATATATCTCTCGTGGATATAGAGGCCGAATTTTATATCCTTTATCTAAAAAATATTCCCACTGGACCTGTAGTTTAGGTGTAGTTTAGGCATGCAATTGGTTCTCCAAAACTGCCTGTGTCCAAAATTTAGAATCTGTTACCTAATCAAAGTCGGCATGCTGAAACTGCAACACCAAAAATGATTAAACTTAACTCCTTACTAGAAGCAGAATTGTTATATAAAAAGAATTGTAATTGGGTAATAGCCAAGACCTCCGGTTGCAGTCCGGTGTTATTAATTTTTGCTATCACAAGTTCACAACCACGGCCCTTGCCCTTTCATTGTAAGAAATAATCCTGACTTGGTCAGGTTGGTTCTCACTGAACCGGGGTTTCAGAGTCTAGCGCATTTGAAAGTTTCAGACTTAAGTTGTTTCAGTTCAGGAAACAGCGCAGTAGGCGCGACGTCGTGTGTGCGTGTCCGACAAAATCGGATCGTAGTCAAGAGTTTAGCTTTTCTGTTGAGTCAGTTGTAAAACGGGTTAAGCATTGTATTCTCATGGCATTCTTTGAGTAACAGATACAAAAAATTGCCCCATCTGCTAGCGCTCCCATTGCTATTTTTCGTTGTCTCTGAAAATATTGTTCCTCTTCTGAAAATACTGAAGTTCTGCAGATTCTTGAGGCGAGTTGATTCCTGGAGGCAATCCAACAATTGGTATCAGAACCTCACACGCCCAAGCACCTGCAGAACGAGTCCATGGCTCTCTCCACGCAGCAGGCGAACCAGGAAGGCGGCAGCGTGCCATTTCAGTGCCCAGTGTTGACGGGGGTGAACTACACCTCATGGGCAATCCGGATGGAGGCATTGATGGACGCCCAAGGCAACTGGGAAGCGGTGGAACCACAGGCCGGCGTGGCAGCGGATCAGAAGAAGGACAAGACAGCAAGAGCTTTCATCTTCCAGGCGTTGCCCGAAGACATTTTGCTGCAAGTCGCAAAGAAGAAGACGGCAAAGGAAATTTGGGATGTGCTGAAGACAAGGTATCTGGGCGCAGATCGGGTGCAAAAGGCACGGATCCAGACCTTGCAGAATGAGTTTCAGGCTTTGCAGATGAAGGAAGGAGAGACTGTGGATGATTTTGCCGGGAAGCTCAGCGCCATGAACAGTAAGTTCAGTTCTCTCGGTGAACCTCTGAAAGAATCTACCCTAGTCAAGAAAATCCTCGATTCGGTCCCAGATAAATATCTTCAACTGGTTGCTTCAATAGAACAATACTCAGATCTAGAGTCATGCTGTTTGAGGAAGCAATTGGAAGGTTAAAAGCTTATGAAGAACGTCTTCGTCTCCGGGCAAATGGAGATGGTCATCTCCTTCTAACTCAGGCAGAATGGGAGGCAAGGCAAAAGGCCTCATCGGGCAACAGAGGGCGTGGAAATGGAAAACAGGAGTGGCGAAGCCATGGAAGAGGAAGGAGCCGAGGGCGTGGCCGAGGCAGAAATGATCGTGTCAATTCAAACACATCTCGCCGGGAAGGAGCAGGCAATACATCAGTAGGAAAAGACAAGAGCCATATCAAGTGTTACTCTTGTGAAAACTACGGGCATTATGCATCTGAATGCCAGAGTGGGAAACATAAAGACAAAGAGGTGAACCTTACTTGCACTCAGGAGGATCAACCAGTGTTGCTTTTGTCGGTCTGCACATAACAGCCAGAAGAAGTAGTGTTGCTGAATGAAGGTGAACTGCTCTCAAAGAAGTATGCTGCGAAGACCAAGATTGAAGAAGAGACCTGGTTTTTGGACAATGGGGCCACAAATCACATGACAGGCCAGAGAAATCATTTTGTAGAACTAGATGAGAGTATTGTTGGCAGAGTTCGATTCGGTGATGGGTCTTCTGTGCCAATCAAGGGGAGAGGTACAGTCTTGTTAGAATGCAGAAACGGCGTATGATCACAGGAGTCTACTACATTCCCAGTCTTCACACAAACATCCTGAGTTTGGGACAGCTAACTGAGGATGACTGCAGAATTGTGATGTTTGGGGACTACTTGTGGATGTATGACAGGAAGAACCAGCTGCTCATGAAGGTTCAAAAGTCTGCTCAAGAAGAATCTGCACATGGTAGCCCCTGTATGTTTAGCAATCAGCTTGGATGAAGAATCTTGGTTATAGCACACAAGGTTAGGGCATCTCAACTTTCAAGCTATGAAGCAAATGGTGTCAAAGGACTTGGTTCGAGGAGCGCCGAAAATAGAGCATCCAACCCAGGTCTGTGAAGGATGCCTTGTAGCCAAGCAGTGCAGATTGCCATTTCCTTTACAAGTCGAGTACAGAGCTAGCAGCCCACTGGAGTTGATTCATGATGACTTGTGTGGACAAATAACCCCACAAACGATCAGAGGAAATCGATATTTCTTCTTGCTGGTACATGACTACAACAGATTTATGTGGGTATATATTCTCAAGACAAAAGATGAAGCTTTTATGGCCTTCAAGAAGTTTCAAGCACAGGCAGAAGGAGAATTGTCACTGAAAGTGAAATGTTTGAGGACAGACCGGGGTGGAAATTTGTGTCTCATAGCTTCAGGGAGTATTGTGAACTGAAGGGAGTTCAGAGACACGTCACCGCGCCATACACACCACAACAAAACAGAGTGGTAGAACGGCTCAACCGCACGGTGCTTGCAACCACCAGAAGCTTACTCAAAGCTATGTCACTTCTAGGGAAAATGTGGGGAGAAGCCGTGTGCCACTCAGTCTACATATTGAACAGAGTGCCCACAAAAGCAGTGAAAGATGCAACACCCTATGAAGCTTTGAAAGGGAGGAAGCCAAGTCTTGCACACCTCAAGGTTTTTGGTTGTACTGCTTATGCAAAAGTGCCAACAGGTCAGTTGAGCAAGCTCTCAGACAGGAGCAAGAAGTTGGTGTATCTGGGAGTTGAACCAGGAAGCAAAGCATACAAATTATTCGACCCACAAGACAGCAAGTTAAGTGTGAGTCGAGATGTGGTATTTGATGAAAAGAAGAGATGGAACTGGGAGGAAACTCAGTCAAGAACCATGACTGAAATGGCAGATTGGTCAAAGATCACTGTAGTAGAACCAGCAAATGAGGATTTCAGGCTGCTGCAACAGACAGTCAAGAGGATAATGTTCCAGTAGGTGTAACCGGAGAAAGTAGCCTCGAAAGTGGAAATGTGGAAGGAGTTGTGGAAATTCAGTCGGATGACACAGTTTTGTCGGACGAAGGGCTGATGACGCCAAATACTTCAGTGTCACCAGAAATACTGCCGTCAGGTGGATACACGTCAGAGAGCGACGATGTGCCAGAATCTTCTGCATACGATGCAACTCCAGTTAGAGGTTTCAGATCTCTGACAGACATCTATGAAGAAACACAAGCGCAAGGCACTGAACCTGAGCAGCAACTGTTTATTGCCAATGAACCGGCAAGTTTCAGAGAAGCAGTAGGAAGGAAAGAGTGGGAAGAAGCAATGCAGAGTGAGATTGAGTCAATAGAGAGAAACAAAACCTGGGAATTGACTGAGTTGCCAGCAGGACATAAACCCATTGGCCTTAAATGGGTATTCAAACAAAAGGAAGGTGTAGCAGGAGTTGTTGTGAAGCACAAAGCCAGACTGGTTGCTAGAGGGTATGTGCAGCAAAAGGGAGTTGACTATGAGGAGGTTTTTGCCCCAGTTGCGAGAATGGAAACCGTAAGAACATTACTCGCTTTGTCAGCCCGAGAAGGGTGGAAAGTACACCATCTAGACGTCAAAACGGCGTTCCTCAACGGTGAGCTAAATGAAGATGTCTACGTGACACAGCCAGAAGGATTTGTTGTAGCAGGCAAGGAACAAATGGTTTACAAACTCACAAAGGCTTTATACGGTCTGAAGCAGGCGCCGAGGGTTTGGGACATTCGACTTGATAAATCCCTAAAGAGCTTCGGGTTTCAAAAGTGTCCTCAGGAGCAAGCAGTATACAAGCGCCACATAGGAGGTAATCTTCTCATTATAGGAGTGTATGTTGATGATCTGCTGGTCACAGGAACGAGTGAAGAGGACATACTGATGTTCAAGAAGCAAATGGAGATGGAGTTTGAAATGAGTGACCTTGGGGTCCTCTCATACTATCTCGGGATCCAAGTACTGCAGGATAGCAACGGCATTGTTCTGAAACAGGAAGGGTATGCCCAGAAGTTGCTGCAGAAGGCCGGAATGTGGGAGTGTAATCCTATAAGATATCCGATGGAACCGAAGCTGAAACTGACAAAAGATGAAGAAGGAAGTCCAGTAGATGCAACTGAATACAGGAGTCTCATTGGAAGTCTGCGCTACTTGACACATATAAGACCAGACATTAGCTTTGCAGTAGGCATGGTCAGCCGACATATGGAGTCACCAAGACAAAGCCATCTCCATGCAGTAAAAAAATACTGAGGTACATCAAAGGAACAATACATTTTGGGATTGCTTATTACCGAGGAGGTGACAGTGAGATTGTGGGCTATAGTGATAGCGATCTCGCGGGTGATTTGGATGAAAGGAAGAGTACCACAGGGCTGGTGTTCTATTTCGGAGGAGGCCCTGTAGCGTGGAGTTCCCAGAAGCAGAAAGCAGTGGTACTATCTTCCTGTGAATCGAAGTTCATGGTTGCAACTGCCACTGCTTGCCAAGCTGTCTGGTTGAGAAGTTTGCTGAGCGAATTGACGGGACAAAAGCCGAAGAAAGTAGTGCTAAGAGTGGATAACAAATCTGCAATAGCACTCATGAAGAATCCTATTTTTCATGGAAGGAGTAAGCATATAGATACCCGATTCCATTTCATACGGGAGTGTGTTGAGCAGAATTTAGTTTCAATTGAACATGTCAGTAGTGAGAAGCAATGCGCTGACATTTTGACCAAAGCACTGCCGAGGGTAAAATATGCCGAGATGAGAGAGCTGCTGGGTGTACAAGAGTTCTCAAGATAAGTCAGGATTAGGGGGAGTGTGTAAGAAATAATCCTGACTTGGTCAGGTTGGTTCTCACTGAACCGGGGTTTCAGAGTCTAGCGCATTTGAAAGTTGGGTATTGATAATACACACCCTTGAAAGTTTCATACTTAAGTTGTTTCAGTTCAGGAAACAGCGCGGTAGGCGCGACGTCGTGTGTGCGTGTCCGACAAAATTGGATCGTAGTCAAGAGTTTAGCTTTTCTGTTGAGTCAGCTGTAAAACGGGTTAAGCATTGTATTCTCATGGCATTCTTTGAGTAACAGATACAAAAAATTGCCCCATCTGCTAGCGCTCCCATTGATGTTTTTCGTTGTCTCTAAAAATATTGTTCCTCTTCTGAAAATACTGAAGTTCTGCAGATTCTTGAGGCGAGTTGATTCCTAGAGGCAATCCAACATTCATAAGGCAAGTGATAAAGAATAGTTCTAACTAAATCTCAATTAATTCTACGAAGATCAATACCAACATACGAAGTTAAGAAACAAACAAACATGTATGTCACATTATGTCAGGACCTCACATCTCCAGAAAAGAACAAAAGCCAGAACCTCAAGCTAGGTCCTGGGAGTCACCAAGAAATGCTGTTGCTGATGAGCCGGATGAAGCGCAGTCACGCCGCTTGAGTTGTCAATCGACAAGACGCCGTAGGCACGCTGACCAATGGCAACATTTGCCGCGTTGTTGCATGTACATCTGCGACGGAATTGCCGACAGTGGCGCATCACCGGAGTTCAACACGTGCATAGCCTACGCGATTGACGGTCGCTCACTTATACAGACAGTGTTATCATAGATGGTTCCTAAACCGTCTATGTTTATATGTTAGTGATAATAGGTAGTTATCACAGACGGCTCTCACGCCATTTGTGATAACCTACAATACAGACGGTTTTTCAGAAAAACCGAGTATCACAAACGGTTCGGTGTTCCGAACTGTCTCTGATATATACCATATCACAGACTGTTAATGACAAAAACCGTCTGTGGTATCGTTCATATCACAGACAGATCAGTGTTTGAAACCGTCTGGGATATTTATCACAGACGATTTGGAACACCGAACCGTCTGTGATAGCTATTTCAACAGCGATTTTATTTGCCCTTTTTCGGTTAGGCTCAGGATATGCTAACTATGCCCTCTGAAAACAAGAAAGATCACGTATATGGTACATGACAATCATTACATAAATCATACAGATGAATGAAACAACACCAGCAGATCACATATATATAGAGCATGACAATCATTTCACAGATCTCACAAATGAATTAAATTGAATGAATTGTTTGATTAAGCACAATTGAGTGATTTGTACAATTGAATCCAATGTTTCAACATCTAATTATCATCATTACAAGGGTAGAACTCTCCATTCTTATTTATGACCTCTGCTAGCAAGAATTGGGAGAGGTTTCCACGAATTTTGATGAGTTCGTCAAGATCATATGCACTTTCATCGAAGTCCACCTGCTGTCGCTAGGAGCAATGCTAAGTCATTAATTAGCATGTGTGTGTATATATATACATATATATAATCAGATAATAATAATTATTGGAAGGTTGACAAACCTCTGGATCATTCATCTTAGTATCCGTGATTTCCTTCATATGGTGGCAAACGTAGAATCCACATACGTTACCCTGTAGCTGCTGGTGTCACTGCAAAATATATAGAATTATATACATAGGTATTGTCAATTCTAGAGGCATTATAACAAAGTGTGATATAGGATTGTTGTGTTGTAGCACGTACCGAAAATCGTGTCCTGTGTTGCAGCGTGTCACTGAATTCGTTGTGTCTCCCTCCTAGGGCAACATAAGCGGTAAACGACCTATGTGATTCCAAAAAAGTTAGCCTCAGCCATTGCAAACGAAGGAAAGATTACAATAAATTTATGTATGGAGGAAATGAGGTTACCTGTTAATTACTTCTTGCACACGACTGAAGTTGTGGTTGCTCCTAAGTAGGGAATCAAGGTATATTATCTTGCTCCACTTTGGTACAATCACAATCAAAATCAAGTGAGACCTAGTCATATGTGTCGCCATAGTGATTAATCCTAAGTTCATGTTGCATATAAAGTACAAATGAAACTTTTGTGGCAACTAGTGAAGCACTTACCCTTGGTTAAAGGGTACCATGATGTACTTCTTGTCGTTGTGAGCAATCAATCCCCTCGTTATGTAATCTTGCACGAAGGATGCATTTCTGTTGATAGATTGCTCCGAGACCAAGTGTGGGTCAAGGAAACCCACCGGCTGTCGCCGTCGCCGGACTTGTTGGATCATGTATCTATACATAAGGAAAGAGTAATAACATTTATCGGCATGATGTGAATGTAGAACTTCATTGTATAATACACTTACAGTGTCCAGCATCATAGAAGTGAGGCGTCAAGTTCGTCGAGATTGAATAGTAAGAATAAGTCTTTGAATGTTACGATGAAGTCGCCCGAGTTGTGGAGGAAATACACCTCCTTATATCTCACAGTGAATCCACTGTGCGTTTGGCTTCATGTTAGACCTCTGCATGTACCAGTTATGCAATGTATTGCAAACTAGACCAAGCCGGGGTAATTGTGACTCGGGGACCAACGACACTCCTAGAATGAACTTCCATGGCTCAAGACGTGCCTTAATTTTCTTCACTTGAGTCTTAGTGCCTCGCTTATGGCGACGGCATCTGCACGGGAGCCGATGCAATAGGCTTCATAACCGGAGCTGCAGGTGGAGCCAACTGAGCCGATGTGACAAGTTCAGGGTGATGTCCCTCTTAGGCCACTGGATGTGGAGATCGTGGCACGGACGAGTCGAGGGCAATGTCCCTCTTGGGCCACTGGATGAATATATGGATGACATCCCCTAATGTCATAATCTCTTCATTTGGGAGCTTCTCAAGAAGGACGGTCTTAAAAACATCATTAATTATGTCCACCTGAACCTTTATGAAATCGGTCTCTACTTGTACACAATGCAACATCGTCCTTGACAGCCATGGATACGCTATCCCCTGCCCAGCGTCAACAGGAATAGAGCTAATAAGCCTGACTTTGAGGATGCAAGGCGTGGGCTCCTACATAACGATACAAGATGAGCTAAGGCGTCCAACAGAGAGATCTATGTAGCATTCTAAAGAGGTACATTATCTGAATGTCATCGATAGGTAAGTGGGTGTTGCTATGTTTAGTAATTGGTGTGGACGCGCAACTACTGTGACATTGAGGGGGACTGGGTACCGCAGTAACAGGGGTGAGTTGCGATTGGTTGCAGACTCTCTCAGTTCTTCCCTCAATGAATCTATCTCTCCTCGAAGTAAGGCAGTCTACTCTTGAAGTGAGGCAGATAGTTGTCCTCAAGTTGAGCACAAAGCTTATGTTTTATTTGTTCATTGTGGTAGGCCTTGAATCTCTTCCTACTCCTATATGTCTCGGAGTCATTTGGAAATCCGTGCCTCCAAGATACGTAAACCCCCAGCCTCGTGTGCGACATGGGTGCTCCTTGTTTCCCAAGGTCTGTGATAGTACATCTCTCTCCCTGTATTCTTGAAAGGAGTCTCGAGAAGATTCGGTAGTCAATGGTTGCTGCAAGAGGCAATCATGTTATTTTTGAACCCATAAAGTTCAAGTGGTATTAACAACTATGTAGTTTAACATATCTTACTATACGTTGGGACACTTCCTCGTCTGCGGGGTTTTTGAATGAGACACCCGGAGACGTGGTTGATGACCTCGCTCTTAACCAGTTTCGAGCACGCTCATTTGTGATCCCAGCAAATGGCGGGGAGGCCTCTAATAGGATTGCGACCTCGTCCTGCATTCTCCACTACGGGATTTTACCCGCGTACCCAGCAGTGCCAAGTATGTGAGGGTAAGTGTTTTGTGACTGGAGAGCCTTGTGTGTCGCACTTTGTTGTTCAAATTCGGTCGTTGTCTTCATCTACACAAAGGACTCCCATGTTTCCGGTGACATGAAAGGATACCTCGTAAAGGGCGTGAGATCTTTGGCCACGTGCTGCGTGACAAGAGTGCTCTTAAAATTCTTCCATGCATTTCTCATTGCGAGGAGTGCTTGCCATTGCATAAATCCCTGTACTTCTATTAGGATATCAAACGAATTTGTAATTTCCTCCCATAGCTGATCTTTCTGATCTTTTGCCAAATCTTTCCAGCTTGCTATGGTGACGGGACCCATTGCCTTCCAATTATCCCGCAGATAGTCCGAAATAATGCCGCTGCTTTCTTCGGTTCCAGAGGGACCCCATCCGGAGAGATCACCGTGATGATCATTCGGCCCTTTGACCTTTTCGATACTCCTCGGCCACGCTTAGTTATCCCAATCTTGGGAGCGTGAGACCCAGATGAAGACGACGACGACTGTGTGGACGCCATCTCTCTTCTAAGAAAAAACTAACTGCAGTGAGCTATTGGCCTAAACAAAGTTCTATGAAGCAAGCGACACACACCAGTGTATTAGGTTCATTGAACTGGATACATTGGAGTGTGTCACATGCTTCATGCCCTTTGAAGGTCTATATGGCATATATTATTACTACAAGGTCCCTTTGAAACAGTAACATGCCATTTCAAATAGATCTTGCAGCTAACAAGTGCAGTATATATCATGAAGTTCTAAAGGTCATAAAACAATTTAGCCAATTATTGAGACAGACCACAAGATTGATAAATGATAGTAATAGTAAAAATTTAGAGCTCAAGCTTGAATATTCAATTTTAGTATTAGATCTTGTAGCTAACAAGTGAAGCATATATCATAAAGTACTAAAGGTCATAAAACAATTTAGCCATCTACTGAAGATAACAAAACAAATTAGCCAACTATTGAGACAAAGGCAAACGGTGTCGGGAAGGAGCGGCGGCGGCGTGAGGTTGAGGGGGCCGGCATTGGGAGGGGGCGGCGGCCAACGTTGGGAGGGAGCGGCGGACGGCGATGGGAGGGAGCGGCAGACGGTGACGGGAGGGAGAGGCGGCGTCGTGAGGGAGAGGCGGCCAGCGTCGGGAGGGAGTGGCGGCATCGCGCGTGAGTGAGCAGTCAGATCTAGCAAAACCTAGTGAGTGAGTGAGCACTCTGCGAGTAGAACATATAGCGAATATTTATAGGGAAAATATCACAGACGGTTCTTTTATGGAACCATCTGTGATAGTTATATCACAGACGGTTCTATTGTGATGTACTATCACAGACGGTTTCTTCCGATAAACCGCCTGTGAAAGTCGTTGCATCTAGTAATCATGCTTGCTATGCAATATTATGAAAATGCAAGCATAATCATAAATATAACTATTTATTAGTTCATGAGTCATTTATAATTAAAATGGAATATAGTTCCATAGTTACATATCGAGTTTCCTAATTTTGATTACATTGCAACAATTTTCAAATAGGTGTTGGCTTTGTGGGATCATTTATTACACATGGCTAGTTATTTCCTTTTAAATAAAGCCCTTCATGATGATCGACACGCATATAGCTTGCTTCATCACCTTGTTCTTCCTTGAGCCTGATACCATCTCCGAATAGAGGCAACTCATCAAATTGATTGTACTCTTCCTCATCCACAACATTCTCAACTCTAACAATCCTTCTTTTTTCCTGAAGAACTACATGGCGCTTCTTATTTGTTGGGTCGGTTACATAAAATACTTAAACAACTTGCCTCACTAGTACGATGGTATGTCTTCGTATCCTACACATTCGAGGTCCATGGTAGTGACACTGTACTTATCGACCTTTACACCCTGTGGGAGTTGGACCCAACGGCACCAAAATAGAGGAATCTTGAAAATTACGTAGTCAACCTCCCAAATCTCCTCTACAAGCCCGTAGTACGAGCTTGGACTAGCGGTACTAATGTGCGCATCATAGGCATCTATGCAAACACTTGAATTCTGCACTGTGCTCTTTCTATCCTGATCTGTTGTATAAAATATATAGCCATTAATACCGTATCCTTGCCAGGTCACAATTGTAAATTTTGGCCCTTTTTCCAACCATTGTAGTGTTTCACTTGATGGCCTCCTAGTCAATCGCACCTTCGACCATTCATTGAACTGATGATTGTGTTGTCTTGTGATCCAAACTTCTGACTAGCCTGCATTCTCTTGGCGTAGCATGTCCTTGTGCTCTTCAATATATGGGGTCACTTCAGTCATGTGCTGTAAAATCGTGAAATGGGCTTGAGCATATGTATTTTGATCCGGAGTTATTGCTTTCCTTCCGATAGTCCCAATACCATCTAGCTTCCCCTCGTGACGAGATAGAGGTACACCTATCGGCTCGACTTGAGCCATGTAGCTGATGTAGAATTCAATGACCTCTTCTGTTGTATAACCTTCGATGATGCTACCCTCCGGTCAAGATTGATTGCGTATATAGGACTTGAGAATTCCCATGTACCTCTCGAATGGGTACATATGATGTAGAAACACGGGGCCGCATACCTTTATCTCTTTCACAACGTGGACAATGAGATGGGCCATGATAGCAAAAAATGGAGGGAAATACATCTCTAGATGACATAGAGTTTTCACCACCTCGGTCTACAGAGCATCTAGTCCATCGAGATCAATGACTTTCTGAGCAATTGCGTTAAAGAAATAACATAGCCTTATGATTGTCACTCGAACCTTGTTCGGCAAAATACTTTTAATTGCAATGGATAGCATTTATGTCATTAGCACATGATAGTCATGAGACTTCCTGCCAATTAATTTCAAATGTTTCATGGAAACAAGTTTCTTCATGCTGGTGGAGTGACCAGACAGAACTTTCACACCATGTAAGGACTGGCACAATTGAGTTCTCTCGGACTTAGATAGAGTGTAGCAACCTGGGGGAAGGTACGTCCGTCCTTTATCGGTCTCTATCAGTGCTAACTCGGTCCTGATGTTCATAGCAACCAAGTCACACCTTGCACCTTTAGATAGAGTTGTTCAACCACACACTCTCGGTATAATCTAAATAGTGTAGACAGGCTTTGGCTCTTTTTGTACTCAACCCTGACAAGTTACCAAGGCCAGGAAAATCATTAATGGTGCAGAACAACATGGTGTGTAGAGTGAAGTTCTCTCATTTGTCCGCATCCCATACATGTACCCCTTCGTTCTACGGTATTGCAAGATCTTCCACCAATGGTGCTAGGTACACATCAATATCGTTCCTAGGTTGCTTTGGTCCTTGGATAAGTAGTGACATCAAAATATACTTCCGCTTTATAAACATCCAAGGAAGGAAGGTTGTACATGCACAGAGTCACAGGCTAGGTGCTATGTCGGCTGCTCATGTTACCAAAAGGATTCATTCCATCTGTACTCAACCCAAACCTTATATTCCTTGATTCCACATCGAAATCTACAAACATCCTATCGATGTTCCTCCACTGGGCAGAATCAGCAATGTGTCTTATCATTCTATCTTTCTTACGCTGCTCCTAGTGCCAACGCATCAATCTTGCATCCTTGCGGTTTGCAAATAAATGCTTCAAATGGGGAATTACAGGAAGATACCATAACACCTTAGCAGGAGGTTCTTGCTTCACCTTGATACCCTTCCCATCATCGGAGTCATTTTTACGCTTGTATCGGGATGCTTTGCACACCGGACAAACATGTAAACTAGCATACTCTTTACGGTACAGGATACAATCATTTGGACATGCATGTATTCTTTCTACTTCCATTCCCAATAGGCAAAGAGTCTTTTTGGCTTGGTAGGTGGTTCTTAGCAACACATTTTCTTTTGGAAGCATGTTCGTTAGGAGACCTAACAATACTGTGAAACTCTTGTCAGACCAACCATTGCTTGTCTTCAATTTTAACAGTTCTACAACTAATGACAACCTCGTGTATTGCGGCTTGCAGCCCGGGAATAAAGGTTTCTCTGAGTCCTCTATCAAGCCCTCGAATTTATCAAATTCTCTCTCACTATAATTCCCTTCTGCATCACGTAGCATCTGATCCAGATTGTCATCCGGCGACCTATCCTCATGATCGAAAACACAGTCCACAACCGGCATATCGTTGTCTCCCTTGACGATGTCATGACTACCTTTTTGTGTACTCTTCTCTTCACTGTGCCTGGTCCAACATTTGAACCCTTTCTGAAACCTCTTCGAATCGAGTGAGATTCGATCTGTGCTGAAGTGCTAAACATCTTTAGATTATCACAATCAATACATGAACAGTATATATATTCCATCCCCTTCTTCAACATATCCAGGTCGGCCATGCTTCTAAAAGCAGGCACACCATTAATGTACTCTTCACTCACATGGTTCTCAATGTACATCCAGCTTCGGTCTATCTATACTACACATGTAACAAATGAGTATCAAAAATGATTATTAGCACTACTATATAGCAAATCAAACTAGCTAGCTATACTTACACATGATATCTATATATATTACGTAGATAGCTAGCTAGCCACGTATTCATGACATAATAATGTTAAACAAGAATATATTGAAGTGAACTACGAGTAATTACCCATTCTGAGATTGAGCAAACTAACATTATCTTTCTAAACCTAGCTAGCTAGCTAGATCTAAATAAAAACGTATCTATCATCTCTTTCAATTACAAAAGCATGCATATAAGTTATTAAAAGCAATTGAGTACTAACCTCTGATAACTAAGAAGATGGCGATATGTTTTCACCGAACTCCCTAAAGCCGGCCGCCTCGCTCCACCGATGCAGCACAGCGTAATGAAGACAGATCTATAACGAGATTGACCATGTACGCCTAGTATTTAATAGCGCAGATTATCACAGACGATTCCAACCACAAATGTTCTGTGATACCAATATATCATAGATGGTTTATATTAATAACTGTCTGTGATAATTCACAGACGATTATTAATATGAACTGTCTGTGATGTCGTAATATCACAGACAGTTTGTTATAATAACCATCTGTCATGTCCAGGATATCACAGACGGTTTTTATATGAACCGTCTGTGATGTTCGTAACTTTCACAGACGGTTCTTAACACGAACCGTCTGTGATGTCTCAATTATCACAGACGGTTTGTGGTAATAACCGTCTGTAAAAATATCACAGATGGTTGCTACTATAAACCGTCTGTGATAGTTTAAGCACAGACGGTTCCGTATGAACAGTCTGTGATGTAGTCGTCCAGTATAGCCTCTTTTGTACTAGTGGCTTGCTCCGATTAGGGTGCGCGCATCAGAGCCCAACCATTAGCACACGCTCCATCTCCCGCTCGTCGAGCTCTTCACCCCTTAACCTCTCGTCAGCTGCAGCAAGAATGATGTTCTTGTAGTACATTTTCGATACTCATTTCAGTAGCATGAAGAAAGAGTCATCTGGCTACTCCTCCACCGGACGGCGGCCGGAAATGACCTCTAGCAGGACGATGATGAAGCTGTAGATGTCTGTCTCTTTACTTTGCTTCTGTGTGTTGACGAACTACCGGTCTATGTATCCCGCGGTTCTGAGAACAATACGTGTTGTGCGCAATCCAGTTCCATACGGTCAATAAGCCTCGCTAACCCAAAGTCCCATAACTTGGTATTGTATGAAGAATAGAGCATTGTGTTGCTTGGTTAATGTCACCATGCACCATGCATTGCTCCCACTCTATATGCATATAGTGTAGTGCAGATCCCAACCTAAGAATGATACTATACCTATTAATTAATAGAAATCGTGTTAGTACAACGAGTTAGCAATTATATCCAATCCCTAGCATGATTTCTAGTGTAGTTTAATTTTTTAAAAAGGATAGACTGTTGATAAACCATGGAGATGCCTATTTGTAATGTGACTTATGCTTTCTCAAATATAAGTAGCATTTCTAAACCAGTGGATCAAAATCAAAATTAGGCACAGACATCTTAGTTAATCCATATGCCAGGAAAACCAACTTGATCAGAGTTGACAAAAAAAGGCAATTTAAAGATACATCATTCCTCTCGGCCCAAGTTAACCATTTGTCGATGCTACGAATGTGTCTTTCGAGGCTGCCTTGTGCAAAAAAAACTCATAAACAAGCAAGCGTCCCTTGCAGCTATCACACCAGCCTAGCAATTGCACCAGTACTACTACAAAACAAACTATACTCGATGCCTCACTACAGATGGTTCATGTGGAGCCGTCTGTGTTTTGATTATTACAGACGGTTCATAGCTAAAACCGTCTCTGAAGCTATCACAGACAGTTAGGTTTAAAAGTCGTCTATGATATATGCATTATCACAGACATTTTTTTATTAGAACTGTCTATGAAACTATCATAGATAATTTTTATTTACAACCGTCTATGTTTTGTCCATTGTCTTATGAACTACAGAAGCTACTGAGATGAGAGACAAATTTAAGGCAAATTTATTACAAAAGTTCCCAAAAAAGAGATTCCTAGATCTTAGTCTTCTAGGCTTCATATGCTTCTTCTTCGACTTTTGGAGTTGGAGGATCAACCGTTGAGTTTTCGAATGATGTGAAGATTGTCTTTGCCCTCTCCACTTCCTCCTCTAGCCTGGCCAAATCATTATCATGGCCCGTAATCTCAAAGAGGATGCCATGATAAGCTTCCTCAGAATCTGTCACTTCTGCTTTATCGGTAATGTTATGCATGTGTCTCTCCACTGCTGCAAAAGCTTCTTCCGCTTTGTGCATATTGCAAAGAAGAACAAGGCTGAGGGCGGTTTCTCTTTCCTGAGCGGCAATGAGACACCTCCGTCGATGGCAGATGATGAGGTTCAGCTAACGGATGGAAACGAGTCGAGGAAGGAGAGCAAGGCATGAGCGGAGGAGCTACTCCAGACGTAAATTGTTGGTCGCCTGTGTAAGGTTGCAGCTAAACAACTCATGATGGATAGATGAGAGGAAGGAGATCAAAAGAATATTAGATGCCATTATTGATAAATCTGGTGAAGAAGATGAGGGAGATGACAATTTAGAAAAGCTGGATTAGGGCACGCATATTTAAGTTTTATCATAGATGGTTCGTATACCAAACCGTCTCTGATATGTGCCTTATCACAGACGGTTCGTATAACAAACCGTCTCTGATATGTGCCTTATCACATACGGTTCATATAACAAACCGTCTCTGATAATGACATGTCTCCGATCCATGGCATATCACCCAGGATTTCGATCTTACCCGTCCATTCTCTCCACATTGAATGACAGGCACTGGTTTCTCCCACCGCTCAGCCCTTTATTAATTACCCCTCTACCTTTCCACCAACAGTCACGCGTGAGTTCATCGACTAGCTAGCTAGCTTCCTGCATCCTCCCTCGACGATGCCGACTACCACCATGAGCTAATGTCTCTGTTGTGACACCACGGTCGACTACACAACACACTTTTGTCGTAAGTGTCATAAAAGTGTCTTGTGCAGTCTCACCGTCGTGCCACAAAGTGGTGCTACTATCGCTTCTCCAGGGTATCCAGCTTGTTCCTCAACGACGCTGACTACCACTGTAAACTAGTGCCTCTGTTGTGACACCACAATCGACTACATGACATACTCTTGTCCTAAGTGTCGTAAGAGTGTCTTATGCAGTCTCACCGTCGTGACACAAAGGTGACGCTACCGCTGCCTCTCCAGCTTCTACTGTCTGCTAGGGTCTTTACTTTTTATATATTCTTACCGTGTTAAAAAGTTAGGTTCGTTATCTTGTTGTGTTGTAATGGTGGATTCTAATCTTAATGGAAATGGAATGTGTTGTTGTGTTTGTCACTATATTTGCTTGTTTTCAAAGGGCATAAGTAACATTATTTCTTGAGGCTAGCCAAAAAACAGAAAAAAAATTTAGGTATAAAATAAACTATCATTGACAGTTTGTGATATAAACTATCTATAAAGGACTATCACAGACGGTTCTATATATCAACAGTCTGTGATACTCATCAATCACAGATGGTTGGTAACTAGAACCATCTATGATGTGTGAGTATCACAGACAGTTTTTGTTTCAAGCCGTCTGTAATAATTTTCTTCATAGACGGTTTTAGTTACAAACCGTCTGTGTTATCTTTATCACAGACATCTCACAAGCCGTCTGTGATAACCTTCGATTATCACTGACACATAAATACAGGTGATTCAAAAAACCATCTGTGATGACAGTTCCAAACCGTCTGTGATAACCCTTTTTGTATTAGTGCAAGTTCCGATGCCTAAGCTGGCTTATGATCTTGACCTCAGCCTCGATCTCCTTCCTCCCTTGAGAGGGCAACTCCGAGGAGAGCATCTTGATGGCTACGGGGCAATCTTGATCACTAAGTTGGCCCCTGGTAGACATTATGGAAACCTCCTCGCCCGAGCCTCTTTTCCTCCACAAAGTTGCCAATTGCGTCGGCCAACCTCTTGTACCTGTACCATTTGGGGCCCAACCCTTTCTCACACTTAGCCTCATTTGGTTCTTCCTCCGGCTCTTCTTCCTTGCACGTTGCCGCCATAGATGAAAATCCAATATTGCACATACCACCATGACAAACATTATAGGAACTACTATGGCAATCAATAGTTTCCCCGTGGCAAGGTGCTGAGACGTCCCATTATCTAGTAGAGCGGGAAGTGTGGAATTTCTATGTTGAAGGATGGAAAGTGTGGAATTGAATGTCTAGGAAAGAAGTTCATGTACCTCAACATCAATGGCGAAGCCAAGGGGAGGCTTAGTTATGCTTCAACTTACCCTCCTCCGGTGGCAAGAACACCCCCCCTCCCCACCCCAATAGCTGGTGAGCAGGGAGATTGGCGAGTTCTGAATACACGTCCTACAAAAGCTAAGAGGAAAACATGCAACATAGGTATTGATTACAGCTGCAACTTATTCATAGATACCATAGTTTTAAATCTCCGGCTATAGCTGCCGCTATAGCCCGCTATAGCTGTTTTAGACAGATGAAGCTATTTGAGTCCATGTATAATTTAGCCGCTATAGCCCGCTATAGCCTCATTTAGCTCCGCTATTAGCTGTTTGAGAAGTCATCCGCTAAACGTCATAGCCGGAGATTTAAAACACTATAGATAACTAGGCAAGTGATTAACCCATCTTCCAACGTTCAGAAAAGGAACCACCAAAGTAAACAATTCTACGTGTATCTCACAGCGCCATGCCACCAATACTATGTGAAATAACACAGTAAATCTTGCACAGTTTTAGTAAATAATAAACAAGTTTCTTCCTGAAACACACAACTGAACCAGGAATCAATACAAGCAATTCATTTGTAGCACTAATATTTTCTAGGCATAAAGCAGAAGCTAACTATGGAGTACAAGCGGAGCAGATTCTAACAAGATGGGAGTTCCGCCTCCGGTTGTCATTCCGCTGGGCATCTCTCGGAGGCATTCGGCACCGTTCCTCTTGTCGTCTTCCGATCCACTAGCTGGTATTAGGAATTCGGGGAGGGGCTCACGGTTTTGGCCGCTGGCCGGAGATGAAAGCTCAGATGAGGAGGAGGAGGGTGCTGACCTAAAATCTTCATCTTCAAGTGCGGATTTTGTGCAGGATGCGTTTCGAGCGGGGTTCACAGTTGATGAATTGGTAAGAGCTGAAACTGTGCTTTCTAGTAATATTAACTCACCAAAGTTCGGATCAGTGGACAGTGGTGCAGGACAGGTTCGTCATCCTCGCACTTTGGCATCGCGGATAACTGATGCGGTTGCGCAGCTGCGCTTATCACCTACAGGTAAGCCTTGGAAAGGCCCTCTCCCGAAGCCAAGGGTTTCACCGGAGTTGTCTTTAGGTGATGTTTTTGTCAAGTTTTCTAGAAATTGTTTGATAGACAGCGAAGAGTTGAGGGTTAAGGATTTCTGCTCGGGAGTTGAATTTTCGGAATTGGGCGATGGCGGAGGTTCGGCCCTCCAGTCCATAGGGACGGTGATGTCGGTGTGGTTTCACCGCAGCTGTCGAGTTTCAAAATTCAAACTGAGCAGGCGTTTCGCCTTCCTGGGCCGACAGAGCGGGACACTGAAGGCTTGTGCCGCAGGATTTTCATGGGGGCCCATCCAGCGTTTCGATGCCCAGAGGGTCTGTGTTGGCTTTTCACTAGAGGTGGGGTACCGAAGGGGCTTCGCGAGAAGCGTGAAGGAGCGGTGCCGCCGCCAGTCAATTCAATCGTTTCGGCTTCTCAGTCTAGTTCGTTTGCTGAAGGGCTGGGGGCGGGAAAGGAGAGCTTGCTGGCGGGCAGAAAGGAGATTGGGAAGATGCAGGGAGGAGGGCGGGGGTTGGCTGGTGTCCGTGGCGGCTGGGGTGGACGTGGGTCACGCCCTGGTCGGGGTGCCAACCATGGCCAGGGTCGCGGCTTTGGATATCAGGAGGAAGCTGAGTGCTTTGGTGGGGGCGGCTTTTTCAATGGTGGCCATGGACCTCGTGCTGGTGGTCGAGGCAATCGCGGCGTGGGTGGTCGGGGACGTGGCTGGACTCAGCATCGTTTCTCCAGGGGTAGTGGCCGGACTGGAGGCTCGGCTGGAGGTCAAGGGGCTGGGAGGCAAAATTGGCAAGCTGAAGCAAGGGTGGTTCATTCTGCTAATGAGCTCAATGGTGACAGGTTGGGGGTGCGCGCTGAGGCTGATCAAGGCTTGGTGGTGGCCAATTCTGAGGGGGCGCAAGTGCGAGGGGATGATGTGCAGATGGTAGAAGTTCATGGAGGTGTTGTTGGAGAGGCTGAGGGAGTGCGTTCAGGGGTGAAGTGCTCTAGGTGTAGTAAGAAAGGTCATTTGGCAGAGGGCTGTTGTGCGGAATTGTATTGTGTTATCTGTGATAGCAATGATCATGTGAATCATAGGTGTCCGATGCTTAAGATGCCAAGGCCGGTTGCTCACGCGGTTGGTTATGCCGTGCATGGTTTGGGCTTTTATCATATTCAGCACCCACCATTGCCGAGAGCTAAGAAAGATTCGAAGATGGCTCTAATTACAGTTATTGGAGGATCTCTCACTAAGGAGCAAGTGATCTCTCAGCTTCAGAGGCTTGTGGTGGGGAAGTGGTCTTGGGTTCTGGAGGTGCATGGAGTTGATGCTTTTATTGCTCAATTCCCTTCCAAATCTGAGTTGCAGCGATCAATCGCTTTTGGAGGGGCTGATGTGAGGGATGTTGGGGTTCCGCAAGGAGTGAGATTGAAGTTTGAGGAGTGGCATGAGAAGGAGGAAGGTTACTTGCTTCCGAAGGTGTGGATTAAAGTTTTAGGATTGAGAAAATCTTTGAGGGAATTTCTCAATCTTTGGGCAGTCGGTTCGTTGTTGGGCTCAACTCAGATAGTTGATATGGAAACAACTAGGAAGAGTGTTTTTGGAAGGATTTTAGTGGCAGTTTTAAACCCGAGTTTGATCCCACCTCACTTAGATGTGGTGATTGGAGATCATTACTTTGAACTGGATTTTGAAGTTGAAAAGCGGGGTTTTGACGAGAATGGGGATGAGGTGGAGGTGGATTGGACTGGGAAGGAAGACGGAGATAACGGGGGCGGGAAGAAGGATAGTTTTGAAGAAGATGACTTGCTGGGAGATGATCCTGCAGGATCTAGGGATTTTAAGCGCCAAAAGAGTGACGATAAAGGAAGGGATATGCCTCCAACTTCTGCGGAAAATGCAAGGGGGCTGGATTCTCTGAAGGAAAGAGTGCAGAATATGTCTGTAGATGAGTTCAAGATTTTTTTGAAAGAAAAGGCTGCTGAAATATTAGATATCTCGGTGAACAAGGTAATTGGAGAGGTAGCCAACAAGGTGGTTCCAGCAGGGGACACTAAAGTGGTCCTTGGGACAGAAGTTGATGGTAATGTTGATGAAGTCCTGGCTGTTGAGTGTGAGGGGAATTTGATGGAAGGGGAGCTAGACGTTTCCATGATGAATTCAGGGGCTTGCAATTTGTTTGGACAGGGACTTGAGGGAGTTCTTGATAGTGCTGTGGCTACTTCAATTGGGGTTTCAGAGACTGCTAGTGTGATCCCAATAAGTTCGGATGGTTCCGCCCTTGTCATGCCGATGATTGGCAATTCGTTCGGTCCAAACAGCTTGTTGGCGCATGCAGGCAATGGTACTGTGCGCGGAAGGGTGGGCGGTGACTCAGGTGCTCCATCTGGGACTGAATGTGCGGCTCTTGAGGCTGCGGCTGGTGCAGGCCATGTTCAGGTGAGTGCAGTGGATGGGCAAGGTAAGGCTGGGATGAATTCGGCTGTGGTGGGTGTTTTAACTGCCGCTGCCGTCGAAGCAGTGCGGATGACGCCGAATCGTTCAAGCCCTCGGTTAGCTCAGCGCAAGGATGTGGACTCTTTGGAGCAGGCGAAAAAGAGGGCGGCTTGGAGGAACCTGGACTTCGGTGGAGGTAACATCAATGACTTATCTTTCGTTCCTTTTTCTGATGTTGCCATTTCCTCGTGTATGTCTAATCTAGGGGTTAGCTTGGGTAGCAATCCTAGTTTGGTCTCAGATTCTATTAGTCTTTTAAAGGATGTGGAATTAGCGAGAATTAGAACCGAGCCGTCTAGAACGGAGGTCTTTTCTAATTCTGGGTTGCTAAGTGACGAAGATGATGATGAGATTGAAAATGTTACCCTTGGTCACTTATGTGGTGATCTGATGGAGGAATCTATGGATGATGAAATTGATCACCTAAGTTGTGATTTCAGAACTATTTTTAAAAAAAATAAATCTCTTTCTTTGTCTAGGGCAAAGAGGAAGCCAAAAGTCCGGGTAATTAAAAAACACAATCGAGTTTCACAATGAAAGGGATCTTCTGGAATAGCAGAGGTCTTAGTGACTTGGCTAAATATAGATTCCTCTCTGATTTGTCAAAGGAGCAAAAGCTAGACTTTATCGCTCTTCTTGAAACCGGAAAGAAAGATTTTTCGAAGACTGTCCTTAATAATATTTGTGGGGGGCAAGAATATATTTGGCATTGGACGGAACCTCATGGTCGGTCCGGGGGCATCCTTCTTGGGATTAATTTAGAAATTTTTGACATTGGAAGTATTAGTGAGGGAGACTTCTATGTGAAGTTTCGACTCAGGAACAAAGCGGATGGGTTTCGTTGGATTCTTATTGCAACTTATGGGGCAGCGCAAGAAGAACATAAAGAAGCCTTCCTCGCTGAATTGGTCCAAACTTGTGAAAAAGAAATTGACCCTGTCCTTGTGGGTGGAGATTTTAATATCATTCAGAACCCGCAGGAAAAAAATAACGATAGATATGAGGATCGGTGGCCCTTCCTGTTTAATGCTATTATCGATAGCTTGGATTTAAGGGAACTCGATCTCTCAAATAGGAAGTTTACTTGGGCCAATTCTAGGGAAACACCAACTTATGAAAGGCTAGATCGGATCTTAGTGAGTACGGAATGGGAGTCTAAATTTCCACTCGCAACGGTACAAGCGTTGACAAGGGAATTATCAGACCATACTCCATTACTCTTAGATACTGGTAATGGCACCCATGGCAACAAACAATCGGGTTTTAAGTTTGAGCTTGGTTGGTTGTTGAGGGATGATTTTTATGAGTTGGTTACGGATGTTTGGAAAAAGGAACAGAGAGGCAAAACACCGCTACAACGGTGGCAATTTAAAATTCAAAGGCTTAGACAATTCCTAAGGGGTTGGGCTAAAAATGTTAGTGGCAAGTATAAAAAAGAAAAGGCTGAGTTGATTAGGAAAGCGGATGAATTAGATAAAAAGGCGGAGTCACAGCCACTTAGCAGGAGGGAAGTAGATCTTAAAATTTTTTATAAAAATAGACTTGCTATCCTTTTGCGGGAAGAAGAAATCAAATGGTATCAAAGGGCCAAGACAACTAGGTTGTTGTCTGGTGATTGCAATACTAAGTTTTTTCATTTAGTGGCCAATGGAAAGCATAGGAAAACTAAGATTTTCCGGCTTGAGCATGAGGAAGGAATAATTGAGGGAGATGAAAATCTTAAAAGATTCATCACTAATTACTATAAAGGTCTCTTTGGTGACCCGGTTAGTAATAATTTTTCGATGATAGAGTCCTTCACGAATGATATTACACAAGTATCGCAGTTAGAAAACGAAGTCTTAACGACGATTTTTACAGAGAAGGAAGTCAAAGAGGCGATTTTTCAAATGGAGCATAATAAAGCTCCCGGGCCCGATGGGTTCCCGGCTGAGTTTTACCAAGTTTTTTGGGATTTAATAAAAGATGACCTCATGCCTCTTTTCTCCGATTTTCACAAGGGCAATCTCCCACTCTTCAGCCTTAACTTTGGAATAATTACATTATTACCCAAGCAAAAGGAAGCTACACAGATTCAGCAGTTCAGGCCCATCTGCTTATTAAATGTTAGCTTTAAAATATTTACAAAGGTGATGACGAACCGAATAGTCCTAGTGGCTCAAAAGGTGATCCAGCCATCACAATCGGCTTTTATGAAGGGTAGGAATATTTTAGAAGGAGTGGTCATTTTGCATGAAACCATTCATGAGTTGCATAGGAAAAAGTTAGATGGGGTAATCTTAAAGCTAGACTTTGAGAAAGCCTACGACAAGGTAAATTGGGTCTTTTTGCAACAAACGTTGAGAATGAAAGGTTTTTCACCTTTATGGTGCAAATGGATTGATCAAATCATTCGAGGAGGAAGTGTTGGTGTCAAAGTTAATGATGAGGTAGGACGTTTCTTTCAATCTAAGAAAGGCCTAAGACAGGGTGACCCCTTATCTCCTATTTTGTTCAATTTAGTAGCGGATATGCTAACAACCTTGATTTTCCGGGCTAAGTCCAACGGAAAATTCAGGGGTGTGGTCCCCCATCTTGTGGAGGATGGTCTTTCTATTCTCCAATATGCAGATGACACTATCATTTTCATGGATCACAACACACTCCAAGCCAAGAATCTCAAGCTTGTGCTTAGTACCTTTGAGCAATTATCGGGGCTCAAGATTAATTTTCACAAAAGTGAGCTTTTTTGTTATGGCGCAGCTAAGGATTGTGAACAAGAATATGCAAAACTTTTTGGGTGCAAGCTGGGGGGTCTTCCTTTTAGGTATCTGGGATTACCGATGAATCATAGAAAATTATCGAACAAGGATTGGGCCTGTATTGAGGAGAAGTTCCAAAAAAAACTTTCTAGTTGGAAAGGAAAATTGCTTTCGGTTGGAGGGAGACTAGTCTTGATTAATTCAGTGCTAACTAGTTTGGCTATGTTTATGTTATCTTTTTTTGAAGTCCCTAGAGGAGTTCTTCAAAAATTAGATTATTATCGCTCACGTTTTTTCTGGCAATGCGATGAACACAAAAAGAAATATCGGCTTGCTAGGTGGAGTGTCGTTTGTATGCCTAAAGACTCTGGTGGACTAGGCATACAAAACCTAGAAATTCAAAATAGATGTCTGTTGAGCAAGTGGTTGTTTAAGCTTTCTAATGATGATGGGGTTTGGCAAAATCTTCTAAGGAAGAAATACCTATCCAACAAATCCCTGACTCAAGTGCAACGCAGGCCGGGAGATTCTCATTTTTGGAGTGGCCTTATGAAGGTCAAGGATGCTTTTTTCGCCGGTGGAAGTTTTAAGGTGCAAAGTGGGGGACAAATAAGATTTTGGGAGGATGTTTGGTTAGGGGACAAGCCTTTCAGAGAGGTATATCCAAACCTTTACAGAATAGTGAGAAGGAAAGATGATACGGTAGCACATGTCTTACAGACTATACCGCTTAATGTGTCTTTTAGGAGAGGTTTAGTAAACGAAAATTTGACTTCTTGGTATGACCTAGTGTCTAAAGTGGTCTGGGTTAACCTCACAAGTGAAAGGGATGTGTTCCTATGGAACTATAGCAAGAATGGTTTGTTCACAGTTCGGTCCATGTATAGAACCTTGATACAACAAGGAGTTCTTCCCGGAAAAAACCCTCTTTGGAAGTTAAGGGTTCCGCTGAAAATTAAAATTTTCCTTTGGTTTTTAAATAAGGGAGTCACTCTCACGAAAGATAACTTGGCAAAAAGGAATTGGCAAGGAAGTGTCAAATGTTGTTTCTGTAGTTCCTTAGAGACTATTCAACATTTGTTTTTTCAATGCCATTTTGCGAGATTTGTGTGGAATACTGTGCTTTTCACTTTTGGAATTCAACCACCCACTAGTTTTTCTAATATGTTTGGCTCTTGGCTAAATGGCTTGTGTCTTCAGCTTAGAAACCAAATTTTATTAGGAGCAGCTGCGCTTTGTTGGGCTCTTTGGTTGAATAGAAACGATATAGTTTTTAACAAGACTAAGTCTACTACCTATTTACAGGTGATTTTCAGGGCGACGTACTGGATCCGACAGTGGTCCCTGCTGCATAAGGAGGAGGAGCGACCGGCGTTCCATCGCGGTTGCAAAGACTTAGAGACGACGATTATGGAGGTCTTCAAAAAGTTTGGGTGGAGCTTTTGGAATCGAATTAAAGCGTAGTCCTAGTTCTCTTCAGTGCTTGTAGTCGTTCGTCCTGGGTGGGCTGAACTTGTTGCTTTTTTTTCCTGTCTCTTGGATGTAAGAGCTTGAGCCTAATGGCTTTGGATTGTGTTAAACTTGCAGTTGTGTACCATCTCCGGATGGTAGAGGCTGGAACCTAGTTCCGTTATCTAAAAAAAACTATGGAGTACAAATGAACCCATCAAAGAAGATACAGGATAATTTAGTATAGCAACGAATACCTTCCCCTCAACAATTTGAGTAGACAGGGCAATCTTAAGTCCCAGACGTCGTACTTTCTTTTGCAACTTGATTGCATGGCTTCGTGGTTTAGGCCCATGCATGGTTGCACCACCATGAAACTGTTTCAATTTTAGTCTTAGTTTGGTTGAATGAAGTCCAAGCCAGTTGGCAAATCTCTAAAGCCTATACAATAACTTTCATATACCTGATGGCTGATGTGCCATTCAAATTTAGTCACATAACCTGAGGACCACACAATGTTCCACGCCGTGCTCTTCCAGTTCCTTTTTGCTTGTAAGGCTTTCTTACTGTGCCACTCACTTCGCTGATTGTTCTAGTGGAGTGTGTCCCTTGTGAAGGACAAAGGTCCACACAAAGTATTCTGAGAAGACATAACCCAAGTAGCTAAACTAAAGGAAGTAGCTGATATTTCACCAAAATATTGTACAGTAGAACCCATGATTTTAGAGATCAAAAGCTGTAGCAAATCAACAAAAAAGGAGAAATCTTAGGTTGCACATATTGCCTTTTAGCAAGCTGCCACCTTACTATTCTATGAACAATATCATTCCTAATTGGAACATCAAAAACATCACCATCCAAAACCATGCATGAAGCCCTTATCCTCATTATGGAATTTTGTTACTCTATCTACTAGGTCTTCATACTACCCTGTAATATAAAAATTCAGATTATTTACAATTCAGCATAATTCAAAAATTATATAGCTCTCCATTAGCCAATACGATACAATTGTACTATTTGAGAAGTAAAATCAAGTTAACATGCCAAATCTTGTTCAGATTAAATAATCTAAAATTTTGATGTAACTAAACATACATAGTCATCTAACAGATCTCTGTTGGTTCAATAGAATATTGTGTAGGTTAAACTTGACAGAAACATCATTACGATGGTTAGATGAAATGGGATACATGTGATTGATTTCTGTAGCTTCTGATTAAATGTATACATGTATAAGATGTTACCGATATAACTAAAGGTCTGTAATTTCTAATTAGTTGCAGTTGTATTGCCATTGTCTAAGTTTGTGAGAATCATTCAGTTGGAGCCGAGAATTGTAATTTCACAGCGATTTATATTGTTGTTATTAATGTAAAGAGAGTTGTAATATCTTTATTTAATTTAAGCCAATTGTAATTGTAGTTCAATGAATGTAAATTGATTTGTTGTACAAGAATTGTAATAGTTACACTGTTGTACTACTGACTGTTATATATACTTTAATTGAGTTGCAAGCTGTTATTTGTCATGCAATCAAATTTTATCTCACTCTTGTCTATACAATTTGATCTTCGCCCTCGTCGATGGAATTGTGGTAGTAACGTATTTGTTTATTGTTCGTTGGTTTCATCCTACGTGAATACACAAAAAGTTTAAATTCCCCCGCATTTTAGATCATTAGTTACATAATTAATCCTGCTTAACGTCGTAAGTCACCGCTTATGGTTAATCAGTGATGTGGGTCATTACAAAGATCGTGCAGTGGCCATCAAGATGCTCTCAACTGAGACCTCCTCTCAAGGAAGGAAGGAGTTTAGGCCGAGGTCAAGACCATAAGCCGACTAAGACATAGAAACCTTGTGCAGTTGCTAGGCTGGTGTGACAGCCACAAGGGGCTCTTGCTTGTTTATGAGTATGTGGTAGAAGGCAGCGTCGACAGATGGTTAACTTGGCCCAAGAGGTATGATGAACCTATCCATTTCTTCAAATTATGGTACCCATCTAGAAATCTTCACAGTTTCTGCCATACTATTGGGTAGACCTCTTCATGGTCAAGGGCAACCTAACTTAGTGATGTTGACCAAGTCCAACCCAATTTCCCAGTCCTTGGGTTTAAATTTTTAATCCCAAAGATACGTCGAGCTGGACTTTTAGGTATAAGCTCTAACCCAGCCAAGCCTTGGAATAAATAATACTCCCTTCGTTTGCAAACATATATCATCCTACTTTCAAGATTTGTTTCCAGGTATATAAATGTCATTCTGCCATTTTATGATGTGTTTTTTTACTTATATACCTTTTCCCTTCATTATTGTTGTTCAATAACTCATATATGGACATTTTCCCTAAATTGGCTCATTAGGAACAAAGGCCTAAGATAACTTAGTCCTATATTGCTTATTTACATCTCCTGGTAGACTTTCTCGCCCTATAAATATAGGGGTAGAGACACTCTTCGTACATTATATCCCACCATATTAATAAAGAGAAAAATACTGTTGGGATTAGATCTTTTGTTTACTTCAAATTTGTGTGCTTTGAGTGTTTGATCATTAGTAACACAACCTCTGACACAGAATAATTATAACAATCTTGTAGAGTATTCTATTGAATATATATGTAATATAAATCAACATTTTATTGTCTAATAAATGAAAATGTGGTTTTCCTAGATAAGGTCCTTCAGGCCAGGTTTTTTGGCCCAAATCTAGCCCAACATGGACCTAGCCTTTTTGGATGAGACTGAAATCCAGCCCTATCCAGAGCTAGCGTAAACTGAATTTAATTAAAGTCAAAATTTTATACAAAGGGTAGAGTAAACTAAGGAGCACATCTACTGTTTTTCAAAAATCATGTTAACTACACATATTTTTGATTGAAAAACTATGACAATAATTTGCACGTGAAAAATCTAAATTATTTTCTGTATATTAGTGGGCAAAATTGTAGTGTTTTGTTATATAGTGAATGTTTGCTTGTGAACAATTTCCTTTTTTAGTATTATTGAATTGAATGTTCGAAATTTCAAGTTCAAAGTTAGAATCTGAAAGTTGAATGTTTTAAATTTTGTGTCAAAAGTTCAATTTTTCGAGTTAACAATTTCACTAGTAAGGAAATGTTTACTAGTTATGTTCTAATTACTACGCTGAATGTTGGAAATTTGAGTTGAAAGTGAAATTTCAAGCTAAAAGTTTTAAAATCCATGTTGAAAATTCATTTCGAATTGAAAGTTACGCTAATAAGGAATAAAAGTTTTTAAATTCGTGTTGAAATTCATTTCGAATTGAAAGTCACACTAATAAGGAAATGTTCTACTCTATTACACTTGGAATTTTCCTTTTATTCAGCATTTTCCATCAAATGCTCTTTTTTAAGAAGTACTTACAGACATGATACACAATGAATAGGGTTAACTATACATGTTAAATCTAACGAATGAACTTATTTCTTATTCTATATACATACAGCTAAAAATCAAAGTAAATTGGACCTAATCTAGTCATTATTCAACTAAGATACTTTTTAAATTACTTCCACATGCGAAAAATCACTAATCATGTACTTTTCACATAACTAATCAAGTTGCCCGTGCAATTGCGCAGGTAGTTTGCGTACATTTCTAGGTTTCATTGTCTTAGTAACTCTTTAAGTTTATTAGCATCAATACAGTGTAAGAAAGTAACTTCAAGTAACTTTTCGTGGCTCATGATTGAGAAGCATTAGGTCCTATTTGTTGTAGGATATCATGAGGGGAAAATATGTTGATGCAATCCTGACTACTTGCATATTTTGTTCCTTTGTATTCACGAGCATACTCAGTATGTTCTACTCGACTTTAATTGTTTGAAGCTACAATATCCTCAGGGTCGGCCAGAACATGATAAGTCAATCATTCACCAAAAGCTAGCTATTGGGGACCTGGGATGCCTATGGTGGTAACTTTTTTGTCATTCACTTCCTCAAGCCTGATTGTCTATTTTTGGGAGAATTTCTAGTATATTTATTTTTTTCTTAGTAGTTGTAAGCCACGTGTCATTAGATTTGCATATAGCATTTTTTTATGAAGATGTAACGGTAATATAATGAACTATTTGCATGACACTTTTGGAAATCTTTTTAAAAGCCCTTGTTCCATATATCTATCTCAAAATTGTTAGGCTATATTTGACCTAAAAGCTAATTCATTCCATTATATGATGTAAAAATTAATAGGTACAATATCATTCTGGGATTGGGATCGGCACTACACTATCTACATGAAGAGTGGGAGCAATGTGTAGTGCATGGTGACATTAAGCCAAGCAACATAATGCTGGACTCTCTGCGTAATGCCAAGTTAGGGGACTTTCGACTGGCGAGGCTTAATTAGTGACCATGGCATTGGGCCACGTACAACCCATGTCGTTCTGGGTACTGCGGGATACAAAGACCCGGAGTTCGTTAACACACGCAAGCAATGCAAAGAGTCAGACATCTATAGCTTCGATATCGTCCTGCTAGAGCTCGTTTCTGGCCGGCAACTGGTGGAGGAGCAGCCAGATGTTCAGTTCTTTGTGCTGCTAAAATGGGTTAGGAATCTGCACAGCAACAACACAATTCTTGAGGCAGCTGATGAGAAGCTAAGAGGTGATGACGAGCTCGAGGAACGGCAGATGGAAAGTGTGTTGGTCGTCGAGGTCTTGTGCACGCATCCCGACCAAAGTGAGCGGCCGTCTATCTCACAGGCCATGTGCGTGAGCTCTGGTGATGCGCCGCTGCCGGCACTCCCCCCGCAGATGTACAACAATGCAGCAAATGTTGCGAGTAGTCAGGGTGCCTACAGCGTCTTCCCAATTGATAACTCGAGCAGCGTGTACACTGCGACTGGACGTTCTTCCGGGTAGTCGGCAACAACATTACTTGGTGACTCCCAGGGCCTAGAATGACGTTCTTTCAATGATATGTGGTGACATATGTTCAATTAGTTAGTTGTCTACACGCCGACATCTGTTTTATGTGTGATTTAGGATGGGTTATTTTGGGCAGTGTCTTTGATTTTTGGTTTATAGTTTTTGAATTTTACCTGTCCGCAAGAGACATTATGTAGAAAAATAGTTGCATACGATTCTGATCCATATAGTTAAACTTGATATAATGTTTACTATAAACTACATGTGGATCCCGCCTTAAAAAGACACATCGTTTAAAATTTAATTAGTGTAGCAGGAAATGACAAGCTAAAATCAAAGCAAATAAGAACCCAGCCTTAAACTAGCAGATTGGCCCGTGCAATTACATGAACAGTCTGTTGTTACTTTCGGTTTGAGTGGCCCATGCAACATTACTTGTTGTGTTTGCTTTCTCACATGGTCCCTGAAGTAGTTCTCGTCCCTCAGCTGTATCTGCAACACTGGTCCTTTATTTTGAATATTTTTCAGCATTGCTCTACTTTTGCTTAATGCAAAGGCAGAGTTCTTGCATCTATTATATCATTAAAACAGAAATAAAAAAGCTATCTCATTCGCTCTTAATGGGTATAAATTACCACATTACTAGGAAATAAAGAAAGATCTATACCATCGATTGTGGTGGGTCCAGATTATAACGGTCTAGATTAAAAGCAAGAGTCTATATCAAGTACAATAAAAAATAAAATTTAGAATAAACATAAAATAAAGTAATTTGATTTCCACACAAATTTCTAAGTAAAATCACTAAAAATATATAATTCAAAAAACAGAAAATAGTAATTAGATTTGTATACGAATTTCAACCAAATATAACATAATTTTAGAATAATAAGATAAGATTAGCAATTTGATTTTGATATGAATTATAAAGTTACATCATAAATCAATGTAATTTGGAATATAAATTAAAGAAAAAAAGCAATTATTTCACTTGGATGGTGCGCTGGAAGACGCCACGATGCGAGCAAGCACCTTTGTTTCGCTTGGATCGCGCGACAAACAAGGAGGGGACTCCTCTGGGGATTGACCCCATTGAGAGGAAATGGGGACACCCTCTGATGGCCTCCACGTCTTCCCCCCGCACGAATCTCCGCGCGAGCGCCTCTCCCGTTTCTTTTCTCCGCACGAGCTCCTCTTCCTCAACCGCGTCGTCGCCACCGACCCGCGCGCCATCGACTCCT
Organism: Dendrocalamus latiflorus; assembly: GCA_017311315.1. Classification (NCBI taxonomy): domain Eukaryota; kingdom Viridiplantae; phylum Streptophyta; class Magnoliopsida; order Poales; family Poaceae; genus Dendrocalamus; species Dendrocalamus latiflorus. The sequence continues at coordinate 17,980,916 of CM029626.1, read as the reverse complement.
GCGCGCTTGCCTCCCGCTCCTGCCACGCCGCCGAGTCGCGCCACCACCGCATCCTCCGCCCGTTTCGTGCCGACCTCCTCCCCGCCGCGCTCGGCCCGCGTCCCCAGCGCCGCCCTCTCCGCAGACCGCGTCGCCGCATCCTCCTCACGCCTCGCCCTCCCCTGCCTACGGTCGCAGCGTCCTCGGTCTCCCCCTCCCCTTCCTCGTCCTCCTCGTCATCTTCGTCGAAGCGGGAGGAGAGGTGGGAGGTGGGGGAGTCGTACGCGAGGGGGGCGTCGACGGAGGAGCCCGCGAGGTCGATCCGGAAGGCAGCGGCGAGCGCGGGCGGGATGAGCGGGTGCAAGACCAGCGTCAGCTCGCCGGCCGCTGGGAGGCCGATCTCCCACTCGAGCACGCGGGTCGGTGGTGGCGACGCGGTCGTGGAAGAGGAGCTCGTGCGGAGAAAAGAAATGGGAGAGGCGCTCGCACGGAGATTCGTGCGGAGGGAAGACGTGGAGGCCATCCGAGGGTGTCCCCATTTCCTCTCAATGGGGTCAATCTCCAGAGGAGTCCCCTCCGACAAACAAGCTGTCCACCGTCCGTCCCGCACGCTTGCTTGGGCTAGGCGCGGCTGTTTTGGTCGGCTTCGCCTTGGACAGGACGCGCGGCGCTGCAGCGCAGATGGACTGTTACGCCGCGCACTCGCGTGCGCTACGCGGATCTGCGCGAAAGCGACTGGGTTGCTGAGTACAGTCCATCTACTATTTAGAGATAAAAACAGATCAAATATGATCAAATAGTCTTAAATATAAATACAAATTTCTACTTTTTAAATAAATATAAATATGAATTTGAATATTCTCGAATATCAATATGAATTGAATGTCTTAATGGATACGAATTCGAATCGAATATGTACTTAATTCAGTCAAATACGGATATCCTCTTACAACTTCTGTAACAAATCAATCTTGCTAGAACAAATTCCTAATGGTTTTACAGGTTTTTCATCGGGTTTTGACCGGTTACCAGAATGGTTATCGGTTTCAAATCGTCTAAATTCAAATTTCGAATCACAAAATTCGTTTGGGTTTTTCCTGAGATTTCTGCTTGGCCGCTGGGCTGGGCCAATCGGCCGATAGGCATAGGAAACGGATCGAATACGAATCGAATAGTTTTGAATATAAATACGAATATGAATATTCTCATATACAAATATGAATATTCTTGAATACGAATACCAATATTTTTGAATACGAATTTTGCTCAAAACATTCACGTTTCCTCAGATACAAATATCGAATAAAATAGATTATCCATTACCATTTCTCACCCCCACTACTTCTTGCTGACCTTTTTGTGTCCTTGCTTTGATTAAGAGGAAGCACTACGCAATGTCTGCCGGCCAGATAAAGTCAGCAATACGCGATGACTGCCAGCCGGATAAATGTAACATCCCAAAAATTTGAATTTTGGAAGTGTGTAGCCCTTGAATTATTTTGAAATATATTTTCATGATATTTGGATTTTAATGGTGTTCCTTTAAATTTTGGTTGAGGTTCCAACAAATGAAGAAAATCATGAAAAATGAACAAATGGAAAGTCATGAAGGAAATGTAAAAATAAATAGAAATAAGAAAATAAGTAAACCCATGAATAAATAAATATATGTAATTAGATAACCATACACATGTGAATATACCTAGTCTGGTCGAGCCGGCCCAGGCCGGCCCAACCTTTTTTCTTTCTCCCGCCAGCTCGCTTCGGCGAAGCCAAAGCCCCGATTCTCCACGCCTCACCCCGGATCCATCGCCTTGCGTCTCATCGCTGTGCCTCGCAAGCTCCGTTGGTTGCTGCCTGCCTCACCCACACTGCTGACGACCGCCACAGTGCCGACACACAGTGTCGCCGTCGTGTCGCCCTAGTCAGCGCTCCGGGAGAGCCGCCGTCGCCCACAGTTTTCCCGCCCTGTCGTGTCCGCCTCGGCCGGAGCATCGCCAACTGCACTGTCGCGACCACTGTACAGTCACGCCCAAACACTAGCCGTGCCGCCGCCATGCCGTGGATACGACCGGTCAACGGCACCCCTGTCGTCCGCCACTTTTCCATAGCTATAAAAGCCGCCCTCACATCCGGCAGCTTCGCCACACTTCGCTCCATCTTCCACTCGAGGTAATCGGTCTCCCGTGCACCGCAGCTCACCGGCGACACCTTCTTCCCCAAATCCGATCGGTGAGCAATCCGTCGATTGGCGCCACCATAGTCCGATTCCTCCTCACTGAAGCACCTCCGGAGCACCGCAACATCGTTCCCCTCCTCGGTCGGACCTCCTGTCGCCTGCATTTCGCCGCACCATGTGCCTCCTCCGCCCGTCGCCATCACACACCACCAGCTCGCCACCACCAATCCCGAGCCGCGCCGAGCACCGAGGTAGACTCTCGAGCTTGTTTAGATGCTCCCCTCCCGTTTAATTGAACTCCGGTGCCGTGCACCACTGTAGCCACCATTCCACTGTTCTGCCACCGCCCACAGTCGTCGCTGGCCAATGCCCGGTCGAATTGCCCGGCGAGACTCCGTCTTCGGGTAGGCACGGGCGTGAGCAACCCATTTTGGGGGTGCTCAGCTTTGGTCGCCGTCTCCTCCGCTGGTGGCAAGCTCGCTGAGCGTCAGCCGGAGGAGGACGACGCGACTTGTTGAAGCCAGTCCCACAACTACGAGTATCGGGTACTCGTTACGACCACACAGTCGGGCTTACGTCCAGCTCCTAGTTACATACCCACTAATGAACTTGGCAGTATTACTCTCATTTGTAATACTTGAATATCTGAGCCTTTGTCACCTTAGCAAAAATTACAATGGTATGACTTTCGAAAATAAGTTCGTAATTATACGCCACTGCTTAGTACTGCTTAGATAATCGGGGGCACCAAACTGCCCCAAGCATCACTTTTAAAAATGAGAAACTAATTTGGGAAGTCATGGTGGGAATGATTGGTGTATTTTTACATGATTATTTTATGCTCCTAAAAACCCCCAACTTGCTTAAATATCTGGGCAGATGGTATGGGGGCTGGTATGTGTGCAGTGGAAGCACAATGTGTGGATTGTGGTAGAACTGCCCAGATACTACTAAGAACTGAAAATACTACAACCACAAGTCTGCAAATTGCCACTTGGCTAAGTAAATATATCGAAACCCTCGGACTCATCTCACCAGTAGTGGAAAGGAGTGGATTATTGCAAGGGCAAGGGGAGGCCTAAAGGGACACCGAGAGGAGGGTGAAGTAGCCAGCCGTGCTAGTGTTGTGGAGAGTGGAGTCCGAATGCGCTAGTAGCCGTTGTTACATCCCGCGTAACGTATGGGACCCACCGCAAGTGGGAGCAGCCCATAGGGTGAGATGACAAAAGGGGCTAGATATTTTGAAAAGTTATTGTGATGGTCTACTCAACCACATGACTAAGGAATCGTTTGGAGCAACGAGCGGATTGTCTCTTGTGGTGAAAGTGTACAAACTCTGCAGAGTCAAAACTATTCGAATAGCCGTACCCACAGTCAAGGGCGGACATGGGAACTTAACTAGATATAGTTCTATTTTTTAAAAAAACTTTGTGAGTGGAATTGGAAAAGTGGAGGATAGTGAAAAGCCCTGATTTGTATTGCCCTGGGTGTTGCCCCAGTGATAAGGTAAGCAGCTATAACGCTGAATGGTTAGCATATGGTGTAGAAGCCATGTAACAATGGATGGTATCTGGATCGCTATTATTATTGCATTCTTTCACACATTATGTTTTAGTACAAACTGCTAGATCTCATGAAATTTCTATGTATCATATTTTAAAAATAATTTATGGCAAATAAAATAACCCGAGCCTCTTCTCGATAAGCAATGCATGTTATCTATTTGTATCCTGTGTATTAGCTCACGGAGCACAGTGGTTTGTGCTCACCCTCGCTCACTCAATTAATCCAGAATCAGGAGTCAGATCACTACTCTTTAGCAAGACACCTGGACATGATAATGAAGAAGATGAAGGTGTCAAGAACTAGGTCACGAACCCCCAGTTGCCTGCCTGTGGGCACGTCCTGAGAGTCCCACCTGTGTGCTTCGTTTCCTCTGCTGCATTTTATTGATTTCAGCCTGATCGGCCTATGAGTAAGTCTACTATTATATTTACGCTTCTACATGATATGTATTTGATGTTCAGTACTGTATCTGTGAGCACTATCTACCGATCCAGGGAATAGTGTGGTGGAATCACGGAGGATTCTGAGTTGAAAAATCCGGATCCTACAATAAACTACATAAATTTCCATCAACTCCAAGTTCAAAATTCCAATCATCATATCTTCAACAATTGTCCTTAGTGGACACGGCCAGCTTTTCAGTCTAATTGGTGTGTCAAAACCGTTGAATTCCAGTATTATAATCATACATGCAACATTTTCTATTCTAGACCTTAGTCTTGACCTGTACACTAGGTGGTCATCAAAAATCAAACATGCCAATTACCACGCCGAGTGATATATATGAAGTTTTGGTCGATCGTCTTGCCGTGTGATTCGGGTTTGTTGACCTCGGATTTGACAATTCAAAATCTTCTGTGAAGATCACTACACTATTCTCAAGATCAGTAGATAGTACTCACATATACATTGCTGAACCATTTCATACAGATCATAAACTGGAAACATAAGATAATAATATTACATATCAGAGTTCGACGAACTGCAAAGGGTTAAGTTTGCAATAAGCCGTATAGGCCAAATTGTTCCAATAAGGGAAACATAGTGGAAGCATAACAAATATGGTAGACACATCTTGCCACAAGCGAGCAACTTGAGATGGCTTGTGGGCGACTGATATTTACCTAGGGTTTGGCAACTATAAGTGCCCGTAAACACCACCCTAGCTAGACTAGGAAGAGGCCTCGACTACTAAATACTGAACTAAGCACTACCATCTTCTTCTCCGTTAGCTCCTTGGTCCTCACAGTAGGCATACTGGCCTTGATCTTCGGGTTCTGATGATTTTTATAAGCAAGGGTGAGCACAAGCAGCAGTACTCCACAAGCCAACACACAAAATGCAATATTCTTACATGCAAGGCTTAACAAGGAGGGTTCTGGTTCTTTTATTTGCTAAAGCCATATTTTGAATTATGAATAATTAGGAAATTCTTACCTAGCGTTTTAACTTAAAACAAATTTTCTAAAGTGAGAGATAGATCTTGTAATAATATTAGTAGTACAGATTTCATCCAACTTTACATGTCATTTGTACTATATACTAGATTTTCAGCGATACATCCGCTTAATACCACTAGGACGACACCCAGGACAACATCAAATCAAGGCGATTACTGCCCGCCACTTTTCATCCTGCCCACAAAGTTGTTTTCAGAAATAGACACTAACTCGAGTAAGTTCGCGTGCCCGCCCTTGACTATGGGTATGGCTATTCGAATAGTTTTCACTCCGCAGAGGTTGTACACGTTACCCACAAGAGACAACCGTATTGCTATATTCCAGATGTTACCATAGACATTCAGATCAAGAAGGTCATCACAGAGCCTTTACAACACATCTCCCCAGTAGGGCTACACCCGCTAAGGTTTCCACCTCTATGGGGTGCAACAACTCCTCTAGAGGCCCTTCTCTTACACCGTCATGTCAAAGGCCTTTCTTTCTGCACGTGTGCACACCATTGGCGCATCCCATACTGGTTTGATGTAAATTAGTTAGCTACATCATACTCATTATAAACTTGTGGTTGTACTATTTTACATTGGGAGGTCATTACATTATTCAATTCTTAGAATTTATCTAGGCGGTTCTACCACATTCCGTCACCCTATGCATCAACTCCACCCACACCTCTTACCGTCCGCCCAGATTTTTAAGCAAAGTGGGGATATTAGGATCATAAAATAATAGCTTTCAATATACCAGTCACTTCCCAGGGTAATTTATTGCTCCCGAGTATTTAAGCTGAACTAAGCATGTTGCTTTAAGTTGGGACTTATTTACCATAATATTATTTACTAAACCTAGGGTGACAAGGGTTAAGTTCAAATTCAAGGAGTAGTTTATTCAATTATACACAAAGGGTTTTATCTACATTCTAATGCAAACATACGTTTCATAGTAAAACTAAGGCATGCACTTTGATAATTCAAATTAAAATATTTTGCAGAAATGTAGGAGCAACATGAACAAAGTGTCAACTCGCCTAGTTCATAGGCAGGGGATTCTTGAAGGTCTTGAGCTTGGTCGAACTACGGCTCATCGGCACCTTTGTACTCAAATCATATGGTCGCATCGAACAACGTGCATGAGAGAACATCCAATAAATACAATCAAGAAAAATCAAATGAGCTCCAAAATGTAAAATAATAGTACCAAAAGGAAGATCTCGATTTTAAAAAAATTTAAAGATAAGTTTTATTAAATTTGAAACTAAAATGAGAAAGTTATGCTAGTTTGAAGTTCAAATCAGGTTTTTATTCCAGAAAAAGAAAGAAGAGAGAGTACTTCTTTGACACGTGGGCCCACAGAATTAAATAATTTTCCAAATTAAGTTTTATTAAAAGAAATTCTGTGGCTGACAAGTGGGGTCCAGTTACTGTGGCTACAGTAACAAGGCCCACTGTCAGTGGCACAAGTCGATTAAATAGATTTTAAAATTTTTCTAACTAGTGATGGGCCCAATTGTCATACGGATAAGGCTACGATTAGACAAAGGATGGCCCACTTGCTACGGACTAATTAATGAAGCGGTAAGTGCTGTCATTTATTTAAACTAATCATGTGCTTAACTAAATTACCTAGCTACAGTGTGGCTTCTTCCTCTCGACAGCGGCACAGCTCACCGCCAGTAGTGAGGACCTCGACAGCTCAGTAGCATTAGCAAAAGGGAGTCCCCTACCTTGTGTGCACCTCCCTACAAGTTTATACGGCCTAATTTGGTCCACCGTGCTACTGACAGTGAGCTTAGCGGTGGCGAGGAACAGGGCACAAGGCAACCGAGTTGCTCAAGGCACCAGAGGGCGATTCGGCTCTAAGGGAGCATCTACGGGTGTGATGAAGGGTACATAAGGTGTTGGCAACGTCTGAGATGGTGCAGAGGAAGCTGGCGTCGGGAAGCCGATCGACGGCGGAGGTGAGCATGGGGACAGGTTGCCGGAGAGGTGGAGGGGTGATGGTGAGGTCGGGGTTGTCCTCATGGGGACCTAGCAATGCTCCTAGTGCCCGGAATTGAACAGAGGGGCTTCGGTGCTTGAGAACCAACTGTGGCAGTGCTTCACCGGAAATGGAGATGAAGGGGAAGGCTCGGGTGCTAGAGCTCGACTGGAGGCTAAGGGCGTTGGGTGAGGATGCTAGGAGGTGGAGGAGTAGCTTTATAGCTGTAGAACCGAAATGACGACAGAGAGGGTGAATGTCGCTCGCTTCAAAAACGACCCCAGAAAATTTGCACACTGATTTTTCAAAAAGATGCAGAACAAGGCAACTCACAAAAAAAATAATTTTGCTGAGAACTGGAACGCATGCGATACTAAAAAATTCAGCATAAATCAGAGATTAACCAGTAAAAAAATTCAGCTGAAAACAATGCCATCTGGATTGCATGCAAAATGGTGGAAAATCAGAAAAAGAAGAAAAGAAAGGAGACACTAAGGGAAGAGCTCATGCTGGAACAAAGAGCTTCATGCTAAAAGCACCATAAGGAAGTACAGATTGCTACCGAAAAAGAGTCTCCCTGCTGGCCAACAAAGGACTGCTGTCCAAGCAAAAGAAAGCAAAGTACTATTCCAAACTGAAATTATTCAATCGGCAGGCAGATTATTGCTTGAGCCAAGGAAATGCAAATTGCAGCAAAACTGCACGTACTACCTGCTGTTCTTTGCTTACTAAAGAATGAAACTGCAGAGCAGGAACCAAAGAAACCGAATCAAATGAAGTGGGCACTGGATCCTTCGGCAAAACCAACAGAAGAGATAAAACTAGGCTTAAAAGATATCTTCCATCCTTGCTGGCCGATCACTTGGCAGAGAACGAGGACTGAACTCGACTTCAACCGAAAAGCAGAAACAAGGAACTGCAAACCATGCTTTGCACTGAAATCTCAGAGAGCACTCAAATCAAAGAAATTGATGCTATAAATCTATTCTCCTCAGATCACAAGCTCAAGAACATGTTTCGAATAGCCCTAGGACCCATGGAAAACCAAGAATTGGACAGGAAAGCTAGAAATTCAGATTTTGACAAAACTGAACCTCTTGCAAGAACTGAACCAAAACTCAAATTACTCCCCAACCATTGATCATTTGGCCATGAAACTTTGAGGATATCTTAGCAATAGCCATGGGATAATCCAGGTCAAATTTCATGCCATTTCTCCAAGGAAATCAAGAGGGCCAAGAAACCCTAGAAACTCAAAAGCAAGAATAGAGGAACTCAAATGAGGAAATTCGTGATTAAACTTGGTTTGCTCTTTGGATGAACTAGCCAAATGGCTTTTGAGCATCTCCCATGTCATAGCAACCAATTTGGGTACTCTAGAGCAAGCAAGAACTCAAAAATCAAAAAGCTCAGAAATCATTCAAAAGAACAACGAAGAACAGAGAACGCACTGGAGACATGAAACTTTAGATTTCCATTACTTGAAGCACATGGATTACAGAGGAGTCACGATACGCATGGACATTAGAACAAGATGGATGATTACATGAGAATCCACTCCTCCTCACCCTCACTCTCTCAATCCCTCAACCATACATGCTTCAAGAGGGGATGAACAAAACCAGAGCACTCACATGAAGAACATCGAAGGGGACAAGCTCTCAACAGACTTTGTCTCTCCCAACTACTAAAGAGCCAAAGCTAACCAACCCTCTAAAGACTCTTTTGACTCAATCAACCCCAAGCTCTCTCCTAAAGCCTCAATTGGGCATGCAGCCCCTCACAAGTATTTATAGCCTACGGCTAACGGGTCTCCGCCCCGTTACGCCCGCTAAATCCAACGGAGCCCGCTCCCGCTTGTGCAACCTTGCGAAATTCCTGATTCGCCCCTCCTGCACCTTCTGGGAAGCTTCCGCGCTCCTTGGCTCGCACGCCTCGCAACCACCTCGAATCCACGTCGTCTTCGACACATCTCGACCGTTCTGACCTTAGCGCCACCTGCACCTAGTCCGGTCCACCGTGTCTCGCCACGACTCCGCCTCGACGTCCTGCAGACACACAGACAAGAAACACATCAAATAGCACCGCTCGATACATGAAAGCGTAAATACCATCATACCTACCACAGATGAAGTCCACACCTGTCGAATCATCGGAATATGCGTCCTAATCCCATACGACCAAGTTTGACCAAAATCCGACCGAGCCCGTTGCACCACTCAACGTCAAGGTCCAAACAACCCAAACCAAACTCGACTATCCTAAACCGATGTCAATTACTCATCATACACATGGGATGACCTCCACATGGTCTCTCAATCTCCCCCTTGATGAGTATATTGACAAACCCCGAAAAAGCAATAAGTTGAGTTTGAGTTTGAAAAATCCAACATGATCCAAAGAAGGAATATGAAGCTAATGACCATGTCGACACAAGGAGCAAACGAAAGAACAAGTTTTCCTCAAAGCTCCAAAAATGGCTTTTTCTACCATTTTTCTCCCCCTTTTGGCAATAACACATCAAGAATGCAAAGGAGAGAATATGACATGTCAACGGATGAGATGGCTGAAGTTTGATTATTCTAAGCATTTAGAGCCATGAGAATTATCCATAATGACCATAATGTAATACACCAAGCCATAACTCAATAAAAGGCTATCTAGATCATGACAAGATATGTATATCCTAGCTAGAACACATAGATGACGATCTGAAATGTAATGCATTTTATGAGCATATCAAGTCATCAACAAGCAAAGTCTAACTAGAGATATACAAGGATGATGCAGGCCATGTCAATAAGCTAAGCAGAACTATGAAGCTACAATTGAGACCAAATAGAGTGCTATGCTCAAGAATGAAACATTGGTTCAAGTACTTAGTTCTTTTTGTAGCTTAAGCAAATTGAGCACATAAAACATTGTCTTTTGAAAGCATATGGTCGTTTCCAACCCAATTTTTGTTATGTGCTAGATTTCAAGCCTTATGCGATTACTCCAAGCGATAAGCTTAAGAAGATAGTCTAGGTCATCCAAAACTCCCCCTGAGTTCATGCCTAGTGCAATGGCAAGCCGTCTCATGAGAAAGAATTGGCGAAATCAGTTTTTTCGCACAAAAGAGATCATTTTGCTTTGTAAACATGTTGTACTACCTCATGTTACATCAAGAGACTAAAATAGCTCAATCTAAGGCTCAATAGAGATTCAACGCTCTACTCAATCTATTTGACATGGCATGAATCATAAAGGGATAGCTCAAGAAAGACTAAACTCAAAAGCTAGCATGACAATTTTTAATTCAAGTTGAGCAATTTTAAATTACTTATCATGGCAAAAGCTAGTCTACACATATGAAGTCATGATAAATCTAGCATATCAACACAAATCATGACAAGGTGTAAAGCATTGAGAACATGTCATAACAGGATAATAATCAAGGCTCAATGTAGTTATATTACAATGCAGAATGCTGAAATGCAATAAAATCCAGCTCCCCCTCAACATGAGATGCAACTTTTAGTTCAAGTTGAGTTAAGTCAATATTAAGCTCCAGAAGCTCCCAAATGAACTCCCCCTGAACCAAAGCAATAAAATCGAGAAGCTAGCAAAGAAAACCAAAACAGGCAGTCCTTAAAGCATAGATAAGATATAGAAGATACTATGGCTCAGACTGACTCTCATCTACCCCATGTGACTCCAGGACTATTAGCTTGACCGTAAAACACACACACTAGAGAGCAAACACGTACCCTGTCTACCCGAGAGTGGCCCAACCCTCGCTAGAACCTACAAGAAGTGAGTCAGCTCAATCTAGTGAGATAAGAAATAGCTAATAAGAAGCATCCTAGAAGCACAAGATAAGAGTAAGAAGTCTATGCAACTAGACAAGAGAAGCACTCTAACCTATGCTAGAAGGACTAAGCTTGATGCCCCCGAGTGCAAAGCGACAGAAATGAGACAGAAGCATAATCAATATAGTAAAGCAGTAAAGCCCAAAGCTCCCTCTCACTACAGTCCATAAGGACAAACCACCCCAAGCTCTCCCCGCAGAGCTGAAAACCTCGAACTATCCAATGGCTTGGTGAAGATGTCAGCCAACTGGTGGTCACTCTCCACAAACTGGAGCACTATATCGCCCTTCTCTACATGGTCTCTAAGGAAGTGATAACGGATATCGATGTGCTTGGTCCGAGAGTGTTGCACTGGGTTCTTAGCAATGTTAATCGCAGAAGTGTTATCACAAAAGAGTGGAACACTGTTGATAACTAACCCAAAGTCCCGCAGGGTCGAAGCCATCCAGAGTACCTGACTGCAGCAGCTGGCTGCAGCAATATACTCGGCCTCTGCGGTGGACTGTGCAACACCGGACTGCTTCCTAGAAGACCAAGAGACGAGAGAAGTGCCAATGAATTGGCAAGTGCCAGAAGTGCTCTTCCTATCTATCCTACAGCCAGCAAAGTCTACGTCCGAGAAGGCTCTCAAGGAAAGACAGGATGATGAAGAGTACCAGATACCATAGTCAATGGTAGCTCGGAGGTACCGAAAGATGCGCTTCACCGCCTGGCGGTGAGATACGCAAGGAGAGGCCTGAAAACGAGCACACAGACACACAGAGAAGTGTATGTCTAGTCTCGAGGCAGTGAGGTAAAGAAGGGAGCCGATCATACTTCTATACTCTTTCTGATCAACTGGCTCGCCATCCTCATCTGGGTCAAGATAGGCTATAGAAGCCATCGGAGTTGACACCGGCTTACCATCACTCATGTTGAAGCGTTTCAGGAGGTCACGAGTGTACTTGCCTTGATGCAAGAAGGTACCCTCCCGAGTCTGCTTGATTTGGAAGCCAAGAAAGAAGGTCAACTCGCCCATCATACTCATCTCAAACTCGGTGCTCATGACATCCGAGAACTGTGAAACCAGAGCATGGGAAGAGCCGCCAAACATAATGTCATCGACATAGATCTGGACTAGCAGAAGGTCATTGCCAGGCCTACGGATAAACAAGGTCTTATCTACTTTACCCATTTCAAAGCCATGACTCAACAAGTAGGACTTAAGCCTCTCATACCAAGCTCTGGGGGCCTGCTTAAGTCCATACAATGCTTTGGAAAGCTTGAAGACATGGTTTGGGTATTTGAGGTTTTCGAAATCTGGAGGCTGTCTGACGTAGACCTCTTTCTTAATGACTCCATTAAGGAAGGCACTCTTGACGTCCATCTGGTAAAGCTTGAAACCCTTAGAAGCTGCAAAGGCAAGCAGGATTCTAATGGCCTCAAGACGAGCTACAGGGGCAAAGGTCTCCTCGAAATCTAGACCCTCAACCTGGGAGAACCCCTGAGCTACCAGTCTAGCCTTGTTTCGAATAACCACTCCATCCTCGCTCTGCTTGTTCTTGAACACCCACTTAGTCCCAATAATATTGTGACCACGCGGGGGCTCGACAAGCGACCAGACCTTGTTCCTCTTGAAATTTTCTAGCTCCTCATGCATGGCATTGACCCAAGACTCATCAGAAAGGGCGTGACAAACGTCCTTGGGCTCAAAGGAGGCAACAAATGAAGAATGGAGACAGAATTGAGAAAAGCCAGACTTAGAGCGTGTGACACGCTCGAAGAGGTCTCCAATAATCTGCTCTGAAAGATGCCTTTTCTGGATATACCGGGGAGGTCCAGGATGAGATGAAGAAGTGGCCTCTACCTCGTGAGCTGACAAGGTAGGAACAGAGCCACTCGCTCCAGAGGAAGCAGAAGGCATGGGCTGATCGCCTGGAGGTGCGGTGGAAGAAGGCACCTCAAGGGGTGGATGAGGGACTGGATCGGGTAGGCAACCCTCATCTCCATCGTCCTCATCATCCACAAAGATAGGTTCGGACTGCTCTAAAGAACCTGAGATATCGGGCCTAGTCCCCGGACTGGCCTCGTCGAAGGTCACCTCACAGGTCTCTACCATTTTACTAGACTCGCGGTTCCAAACTCTATAAGCCCGCGAAGAAGGCGAGTAACCTAGAAAGATACCATCACAAGAACGTGACTCGAACTTATCTAGGTTCCCGGACTTCAGAATAAAGCACTTGCAACCAAACACATGAAAATGGGAGACGCTGGGCTTTCGCCCATATCTCAGCTCATAAGAGGTGCGGTGCAAGTGTGCCCGAAGAAAAACTCGATTGGAAACATGGCAAGCGGTGGCTATAGCCTCAGCCCAAACTTCCGCGGTGTAGAGTACTCATCGAGCATCGTCATGCCCATCTCGACCAAGGTACGGTTCTTCCTCTCCACAACGCCATTTTACTGTGGGACGTGCGGAGAAGAGAACTGGTGCTCTACACCTGTCTCATCACAAAACCTCTCGAAGTAGGAATTCTTGAACTCTGTGCCATTGTCACTGCGGATCGCTCGTAAGGCACCTGGGAGCTCAACAGAAAGCCTACTGAAAAGATCTCGAAAATGTGTAAACGTCTCATCGTTCGTGGCTAAGAAAAACACCCAAGAAAACCTTGAATAGTCATCGACTACAACAAGAACATACCACTTCCCTCCGGCTGACTGCACTCGAGCTGGTCCAACAATGTCCATATGGAGCAGATGTCCCGGTGCATCGGTCATGGTCACAGTGACTGGAGGGTGTGAAGCGGCAACCATCTTGCCATGCTGGCATGGAGCACAAACCAGATCTTTGACCATCTTGAGTTTTGGCAGACCACGAATGAGGTCGTGGCCGCTAACTCGGGTCAAATGGTCAAATCCGATATGACCAAGTCTCCTATGCCAGAAAGAGAGGTCGCGGGACTCAGAAGCAACGAAACACCTGAGAGGATCACCAGAAGACTCAGAAAAATCAGCACGAAAGATCCTCCCAAAACGAGAAATCCCGCAAACCAGACTACCTGAAGAATCAAGAATTTTGCAATTGTTTTTCTTGAAGCTCACCTCGAAACTGTCATCGGTAAGCTGAGAGACGGAAAGTAAATTGTACTGCAGCTTACTAACCAAGACAACATCCTTAAGAATAAAAGAAGCATTAACATGCACAGTACCTTTGGCGATGATGCGCCCAGACGAAGCGTCTCTGAAGGTGATCGTCTCATCACCTGGAGCGCGGGCTAGGGAGGAGAACCAACGGGAGTCTCCGGTCATATGTCGAGAACAACCGGAGTCTACAAGCCAAACCTTCTCCTTCCCTACCCGGCGAACCTGAGTCAAACAGAGAGTAAAGTCTCAGTACTGGGGTAAATCAAGAGTAATTTTGGAACCCAATACTGAACAACACGTCGAGCAGATGAAGTCGTCAAGCACGACTGACCTCTATCTACCCTACGCTCTCTGTGACTCAAAAAAACAGGAGGTCTGTGTGCAGACCTAAAGCTGTTGCTAGGTCCGACTGCTACGGGAAAGCGAGTCGAAACACCGGCAACCTGCTGATCACGCCGTGGGTAACTGTCTCGATGGGGGAAACGAGATGTACCCTCAGGACGGTGGAAGTCACGACCCGGAGCAGCACGAGGACGAAAACCAGAAGACTCAGAAAAACCAAGTCCTCGATGCTGCCCAAAACCGTCAGAAGCAAACCTGGACCTCGTGCTAGTCTTAGGTGCACTCAAGGTCTGGGGCGGACCCTGAATACGCCTAAGAGCTGCCACACGGTCTCTCTGCGCGATCTTGGCGCGCCTGAAGCATCGATCGATCGTATGTCCATCCTTCTGACAGAAGGTGCAATAATACTTCGCCTTCTGAGAGGCAGAAGTAGCATGAGATGGCTTCGCCTTCTGAGAGGCCGAAGCTGCAGGTGGACTCACCTTTCTGTCAGAAATCTCTTGGACAAAGCCCGCTGATTTGAATTTGACCTCATCAGACCTGGGCTCAACCTCGATCGCACCTCCTACTATGGGTCTGAGAATAGCAGGTGGATGTTTCCTAATGTCCTCATAGTAATCATATCCTAGACCCTGATTGAACTTGCAAATCTTGGATTGGTCTAGAATAAGATTAAGTTTCTTCTTGCCACCTACAAATCTCTCGAGAGTGTTCATAAGGTACTGACACTCCCGAAAGAGAGAGGTGCAAGAAGAGCAGGGAGAAGAGGGAACAGCAGGAGGTAAGGGAGCAGATGAAGAACCAACAGTAGAGGAGAAAGTGGCTTGTGCACGCACAGCCGACCCTGATGGAATAGTCCTACTACTAGCAGGTTGGCTCACGTCGCTAGGCATCTCTACCTTACCCTGGGGCTTCTCCCCCTCCTCAGCAATCACATTACAATCTGATGGTTGCTTCTCTAGTAAGTCCTTAGTTAGCTTCACACATTTCTCATCCAATGCAATCAAGTCAATTTTTAGTTTTTCACAATTTTTGCATGGTGAGCTAACAGGGTCCTTAGAAGCATAATTAGCTAGTTTCTTATTATGGTTAATCATTTCTTGAAACTGCTTGGAAACAGATTCAAGTTCAGCAGTTAATTTAGGACAGTTTGAACATGAAGCAGCTGGCTCAAGCAACCAAGAATACAACTCAGATATTTTATGATCTGCCCGTTTTAGGTTCATCTTCAAGTTATTGCAATTTTCACAAGACTCGGGCAGATCTAACAGCATGGTATAAAGACCTCTAAACGCATTGTCCTTATCCTCACATGAGGTGCATGCAATAGTCTCGACAGTAGTAGATGAAATAGACGCTACTCTACTCATCTCAAGCTCAACAAGAAGACTAATGTTCTCCACCTTAACAATATCAAGCTCAGAGGACAAACTATCATGCGAGGTCCTTAATTTCTCCAAATCACCCAACAAAGCAGAGCATGTATCACAATCATCACTAGAGGGACCAGATGTAAGAGCAATAATCTCTAGTGACAATCTATCTACTTCCTTCTCTAACTCAGTACACCTAGCCCTAGCTCTAGCATGAAAACCACCTAGCTTAAGAAAAGCTTGATTGAGCTGGTCGTAGGTGGGGCATACCACACTCAAAGCAAATGACAGGTCCTCCTCTCTTTCTGTCCCTCCTCCTCTTGTAAACATGGGAAAACTTTCGAGCTAGGAGGGCCAGTTGCTCATCCTCGAGCTGCTCTAACTGATCATCAATTACAACACAGAGAGCAGCAAGGGAGAATCCGCAAAGCAAATCTGAAGAGGGACCAGAAGACGAAATGGGATCGGTGACCAAGGCCATCGACTGTGACTTCGACCTACGAGAGACAACGTCAATCTCGTGAGTCTTGAGGTGCGAGTCAGCGCGTCAAGAGTCAAGGTCGAGAGGTCTGTCGTGTCTTTGATGGTGGTCACTTTCATCTCCCAAACACGCAGATCGAGTGCAGTGAGCATCTGTCGAGCGTTATCCGAGTCGGAGTATGTGAGACCGACGGCTCGGAGGTTGCTCAGAATCTTATGGAAACGCGCAAAACACTCATCCAAGGACTCACCAGCAAGCATCTCGAATTTGTTGTATTCTCGCTTGAACTGGTCCTGTCGGACTGTCTTAATCTGGGTGGTGCCCTCATGGTATGCATCGAGGGTCTCCCAGATGTCGAAAGCCGACGAAAGATGAGAGATGCGGTCAAACTCACTACGACTCAGGCCCTGAATAATAATGTTCCTTGCCTTCGCATTCGCCTCAACATCAGCCATGTTCCCGGCGTTGATGTTCTCATCAGCAGGAACAACGAACCGGACCTTGACCTTGCGCCAGATAGCGTACCCCTGAGCCTGGATGTATGTCTCCATTCGGCTCTTCCAGAAGGGGTAATCGATGCCATCGAAAACAGGCGGCTTGGTCGAGTACTTGTCCGTCGCCATGGCTCTTGAGACCGGTTAAGATCTATTGATTAGAGCTAACCGGCTCTGATACCAATTGTAGGACCGAAATGGCGACAGAGGGGGGGTGAATGTCGCTCGCTTCAAAAACGGCCCCAGAAAATTTGCACACTGATTTTTCAAAAAGATGCAGAACAAGGCAACTCACAAAAAATAATAATTTTGCTGAGAACTAAAACGCATGCGATACTAAAAAATTCAGCATAAATCAGAGATTAACCAGTAAAAATTTCAGTTGAAAACAATGCCATCTGGATCGCATGCAAAATGGAGGGAAATCAGAAAAAGAAGAAAAGAAAGGAGACACTAAGGGAAGAGCTCACGCTGGAACAAAGAGCTTGGCCAAAAACTGGAGAGAGAAAAAGATGATTAAGAATTAATTACTTCATGCTGAAAGCACCATAAGGAAGTACAGATTGCTACCGAAAAAGAGTCTCCCTGCTGGCCAACAAAGGACTGCTGTCCAAGCAAAAGAAAGCAAAGTACTATTCCAAACTGAAATTCTTCAATCGGTAGGCAGATTATTGCTTGAGCTAAGGACATGCAAATTGCAGCAAAACTGCACGTACTACCTGCTGTTCTTTGCTTACTAAAGAATGAAACTGCAGAGCAGGAACCAAAGAAACCGAATCAAATGAAGTGGGCACTGGATCCTTCGGCAAAACCAACAGAAGAGATAAAACTAGGCTTAAAAGATATCTTCCATCCTTGCTGGCCGATCACTTGGCAGAGAACGAGGATTGAACTCGACTTCAACCGAAAAGCAGAAACAAGGAACTGCAAACCATGCTTTGCACTGAAATCTCATAGAGCACTCAAATCAAAGAAATTGATGCTATAAATCTATTCTCCTCAGATCACAAGCTCAAGAACATGTTTCGAATAGCCCTAGGACCCATGGAAAACCAAGAATTGGACTGAAAAGCTAGAAATTCAGATTTTGACAAAACTGAACCTCTTGCAAGAACTGAACCAAAACTCAAATTACTCCCCAACCATTGATCCTTTGGCCATGAAACTTTGAGGATATGTTAGCAATAGCCATGGGATAATCCAGGTCAAATTTCATGCCATTTCTCCAAGGAAATCAAGAGGGCCAAGAAACCCTAGAAACTCAAAAGCAAGAACAGAGGAACTCAAATGAGGAAATTCGTGATTAAACTTGGTTTGCTCTTTGGATGAACTAGCCAAATGGCTTTTGAGCATCTCCCATGTCATAGCAACCCATTTTGGTACTCTAGAGCAAGCAAGAACTCAAAAATCAAAAAGCTCAGAAATCATTCAAAAGAACAACGAAGAACAGAGAACGCACTGGAGACATGAAACTTCAAATTTCCATTACTTGAAGCTCATGGATTACAGAGGAGTCACGATACGCATGGACATTAGAACAAAATGGATGATTACATGAGAATCCACTCCTCCTCACCCTCACTCTCTCAATCCCTCAACCATACATGCTTCAAGAGGGGATGAACACAACCAGAGCACTCACATGGAGAACATCGAAGGGGACAAGCTCTCAACAGATTCTGTCTCTCCCAACTACTAAAGAGCCAAAGCTAACCAACCCTCTAAAGACTCTTTTGACTCAATCAACCCCTAGCTCTCTCCTAAAGCCTCAATTGGGCATGCAGCCCCTCACAAGTATTTATAGCCTACGGCTAACGGGTCTCCGCCCCGTTACGCCCGCTAAATCCAACGGAGCCCGCTCCCGCTTGTGCAGCCTTGCGAAATTCCCGATTCGCCCCTCCTGCACCTTCCGGGAAGCTTCCGCGCTCCTTGCCTCGCACGCGTCGCAACCACCTCGAGTCCACGTCGTCTTCGACACATCTCGACCATTCTGACCTCAGCGCCACCTGCGCCTAGTCCGGTCCTCCGTGTCTCGCCACGACTCCGCCTCGACGTCCTGCAGACACACAGACAAGAAACACATCAAATAACACCGCTTGATACATGAAAACGTAAATACCATCATGCTTACCACAGATGAAGTCCACACCTATCGAATCATCGGAATATGCGTCCTAATCCCATACGACCAAGTTTGACCAAAATCCAACCGAGCCCGTTGCACCACGCAACGTCAAGGTCCAACAACCCAAACCAAACTCGACTATCCTAAACTGATGTCAATTACTCATCATACACATGGGATGACCTCCACATGGTCTCTCAATAGCATTGGAGGAGAGGTGTGGTGCTGCCATGCCATGATGGCGTTGCATCGCCCGAGAGAGGCACCAGTAGGGGTTCCAGTGAGGAGCTCGCCTCGGGTTGGCACAGGTAAAAGGCAGCATGGCTCGGCACATGACCCAAGGCTTTGGTAGGTGCGGTGTGACACGGCTCAGGTAGTGGTGCAAATGGGAGCACGGTGGCGATGGTAGAAGCGGCGGGCGCACATTGGTGCAAAGGGGCATCGATGGGGCAGGGCGATAGGGGACGAGGCTGACACAAAGGCAGGATTCTAGGGGTGCAGAGGAGGAGAGTGGCGTAGGGCTACATGGGTGGAGCGCTCGGCACGCTGAAGCGAGCACGCACAGCGAGGGCCACCGTAGCTGGTGCACGTCCTAGGCATGCTGACTGGCGTGGGGCTTTCCCAGCTGGGTTGACTCGGCTGGGCCCAAGAGAAGAGGCATGACTAGGTTGGGCCAAGCCCAAGGGAAGGTCACAATTTTGAAAGCGTTCGGTAGAATTTGAATTCGGACCAAAAGATTGAGTTTGAGTTAAATGATTAAGGTTTCAAAAACCAAATTGAAACATACACAGGAGATCTCTGGAAATGGGATGTTACGGGGTTCCTACATTTTTTTAGTGAAGCACTTGCATGCTTTTCTGCCTTTATGCCAACTATCAACTATCCGCTGTCACCTAAGAAAAGTAGTATTTGTTTACTCTTTTTTACAATTAGCATATTTGCCCGCATAATTGAGCGGCAAGATGTTGCTAATATTATATTTGTTATATAACTCTAGTACATTTGAAAAATATTGTTGTAGATGTTATATAGCTGTAACAGTTGTGAACTACATATCATTAATCTGTAGCATTATAATCTAGCTCCACCGAATTGTAAAATACATATCATTAATCTATATCATTATAATCCGGCACCATCGAAATAAGTGGTATAGATATCCTTTTTCCTTGATTAATGAGAGAACTTATAGAAATTCGTTTTTAATTAAGGATTATTTTGGAATTTCTTAAACAAAGAAGGTAACTTGAATATCACCGGTTGTTTTATAGATATAGTGATGTCCCAATTAGGCAACATATACTATGCACTTATGCTTGGGCTGCACCTACAGTGCACCCTAACTAAAAAGTCATGAAAAATTCGAAAATGATTTCTACATATACTTCTAAACTTACTTTAACTATGGTTAAAATTTAAAGTTCAGATTCATTATATGTTAGAGGTAACAAAAAATAGAAAATCTAACAACCGTTAAGAGTTCAAATTTGTCAGAATTTTTTTTTTTGCTAGTCTTAATATAGAATGAATTTAAACTTAGAATTTCATACATAGATGGAGTAAATCATGAAATACATGTAGAAAGTTTCTCAAAAATTTTTGTGACTATTTTAGTTGGAACATACGGTGAGTGCACCCCCAAGCTTGAGTGTATAAAATATATTGCTTGGTGATTATATATTATATTATTAAAGCAGAAGCAAAATGAGCACCACGTTCGTTCTTAAGGGATAGAAATTACCATGTGAACCAGAGAACAAAATCTATACCATCGATTAATGTGGATCTAAATTATAACGGTTGAGATTTTGATATTTATCTAAATGTTCGGAACCGTGAGGATACAGAAGAAAAAAAATAACAAACCTAGAGCAGAGCTCCCATCGGAACAGAAAATCTGGAGCAGAGCTCACCTTCGAAAGAAAAGAAAAATCAAGTGGAAAGACTTACCAGACAGACAGAGTTCTTCTGGCTTGTCGGCAACAACATTAGTTGGTGACCCCAAGCCTAGAATGACGTTCTGTTGATGATATATGGTGACATATGTTTAATTAGGGGCGCTCAAAATGGTTTTTTGTGAGTGGCTTATGGCTGAAAGGCATTATAGCTTGCTAAAATTGCACTGTAGCTGATGATAGCTTATTTAATGTAATTAAATTTAAAAAATTTAAAAATAGAAAAAACAGGTTAGCCTATCACAAACAGTACAAACGAATACGAGAAAAAAAGAACCGACAAAAAAGCTAAAAAAACCAAAAAAAGACGAAATTGTTGAATAGTGAAAAATAAGCCAGAAACTAGAAGTCTAAGCCATTTTAAGTGGGGTAGATGTCTGCATGCCGACATCTGTTTTATGTGTGATTTAAACTAGCAGAGTGCCTGTACAATTGTGCGGTTAGTTTTGTACTAGAAAAAAACTCCTACCTTGCAAATAAACAGAGACAATATGGAAAAAAATTTGCCTCGTTCACAACTGCGTAGCTGAGTTTTCTGAATTTCTCTATTCTCTTTCTTGCTTCTTTCTTTTTGCCTCACAAAATTGGTTACAAGTATACTCATTATATAGACTAATACTCTCTTACTAATATACGTACTTAAACTTCGAGTTGGTGATGACTTCAACTTGAATTACATATGGAAACAGACTCTACTGCGTCTCACACTCTAAGTCAAGTTTATTTCCAATAATTGTTTATTTCCAATAATTGTCTCCTAATCTTGACTCGAAATATATCCAGTTAGTGTCAATACATTATGAATTATCAGCTACATCTCCATTGAAGCGTTCTACATACAAGCTATATGTAGGAACTCAATACAACTGGTATGAGTCCATCCAGATGCAAAGACTCTACTCATTGAGGCAGTCGGGCTCAACTACGACTTACCTAATTAATATTTGATATATGGCGATGAACACATCTTCTCAATGTTCTAGACTTAACTCTACGGACCCAAATTAAGACAACGAAAACAGCTTCTTAACACCTCGAACTCGACTCAGTATCACCATCAACTACATACACATTCCCAAGAAATAGCACCGGAGCGATGTCTTCTACGTATTTTTGACTCTCTCCTTAGGATAGATTGCTTTGTTTTTCGATTAAACTGAGACACTATAGTAAGACACTGCTTTTTGTTGTCTGCTGGACAGCTCGATTTCTGCTTTTATGTGAAGGCTCGAGCTGAAGAAAACAGGTGCTACTCGTCGGCTTTTTCTTCATGTGGACGGACGAAAAAAAGGAAAGAACTGAAGCGAACTGAAGACGCTTGGAGCGAGCTCGTGACTTTCCTTCATTGCTACGCCGGGATGGGACTCCGCCTAGTAGATGACACTGCAGCCGACCCGGCTTCGGCTCGGAGGACACCGAGGACGTTCGGCTCCTGTCTTGCGTGTCATGCGGACCGAGGACACCCCACTGGACGTTCAGCTTTCGATTTGGTAGCTGTTTATTTCCAGCCCGATGGACACGACAGCAAGATTCGGTCTGGTGCAAGGAAAAACAGACGTGATTTTGCCGTAAAACGAAATAAATTCTATGGGAACAGGCCGTAAAACGAAGCCGCTAGGGCCCCTTGCCGATTGCCGACACGTGTCCATCCTCTCCCACAAAGGTCTCGAAGTGTATAGCTCCTCCCGTAGAGGTACTTCGCGCAGTGCAGCCTCAGCCATCTTCCTCTCGCAGACTGCAGAGGGCAAGGGAGGAAACGAATCCCACCTCGCGCCTGTGATTGAGGAAGCGTGAGCTGGTGTGTGCGTCGCCGGTGGCCAAGCCGGTATGCACGGTTTCTGATCTGCGGGGGCGTTTCTGATCCGCGGGGGCTGCCGCCGTTTCAACGCGAAGCGGGGCGGGAGCCCTCTCAGGTCCGTCGCCGCGGCCCCCACCGCCGTCGCCGTCTCCTTGGATGGCTCCCACCGCGGGTGCAGCCGCGGCCTCGTCAATCTCTTCGCCCGCCTTGTCAATCTCTTCGCCCCTCCTCAATCCGGCGATTCGTCCCCAACTCTCCTATCCCATTTTCTGTGTTCTCGAAGTGAAATTGTGGGCAGCAAGAGATTGTTGTATGTATTGAGTAGGAATGCTTTGTGGGAGTGTTGTATTGCCATTCTTTTCTTTGGTTGCAAGGATGCCCTGTTGCTTTTTGTTTGTGCAAGCAGGGACGATTATGTAGCTGCTGCTATGTTGAATGAATTCAAGTGTTGTGTGGCACTTTCAGCCAGTTTTTTGGTGAATGGTGCTTATTTTGTGAATGCTAGCGGGCAATGACTTTGTAACACCATCTTAGCTCCTGGAACCAAGCAATGAATCTGTCAATGTGAATGCTAGCAGTCAATGCTCCTGGAACCTTAGCTCCTGACAGAACCTCAGCTCCTGGAACCGCAGCTCCTGGAAGCAAAATGATCAGAAATGGTGGTTATCTTGTGATTGCTAGCTGTCAATGAATTTCTGCATTGATTAGCTGCCTTGCGGTCTTGCGGATGAAATATCTGATGGCAGTGATGAATGAGCAAGGCATTTCAGTACAGCATTTTCTTCTTTGCTAATGGCAACTTGATTGCTATGATCTTCCTTTGTTTTGGCCAAAGCAGAGGCTAGCAAAGGTTGGTGACAGG
This sequence comes from Dendrocalamus latiflorus, assembly GCA_017311315.1. Classification (NCBI taxonomy): domain Eukaryota; kingdom Viridiplantae; phylum Streptophyta; class Magnoliopsida; order Poales; family Poaceae; genus Dendrocalamus; species Dendrocalamus latiflorus. The sequence continues at coordinate 17,957,357 of CM029626.1, read as the reverse complement.
AAGAGAACCGAAAAAGAAGCGAAAAGACGGTTCTGATCATGTTCAATTTTGCAATTTCATCAGCTGACGGTACAGTCATTGCTATTTTCGGTCTGCTACTGTTCACATAAAAGTTATGCACCTTTTCTCTGTTCTTTGGTGCTCAAAGCTCTGCACCTTTTCTCTGTTTCTTCTACGCTGCTATTCTCTTCTTCTGACAGGCTACATTGCTCTGAACGGAAAAACAGAAAAATACAGATAACACTCACGCACACCCGCTTTTTAGCAAGTAGCACACCCAAGACTCGGCCATTTCCCTCACAACTCGGATCACGGACCAAAACACTAACGTGCATGCGTTTTTCGTAATACTGAAATTCTGACTGCGTTCTGAACTTCAGAATAAACTTCAGAAGACTAGCTAACTGCAGATTGAAACCAACTCAGCGAACTTATTGAGTTTTAGACAAGACACTAAAAGCTTACTGACACAAACCGCCTCGCTCCAATCCAGGGCCATTGGCCGGAGCGGCGATGAGGTTCGGTGGAGGGGCCGGCGCCAGCTCCGAATCTGACATCGGCGGCTCCGGCTGGCGGGGCCGGAGAGGGAGCAGTCGGAGAGGCCGTCGACCACCGAAGAAGCGAAGAGGGAGCCAAACACCCATCACCTTCCAGCTCCTTCCCATGATCGGATTGCGGCCGATGCGGGAAGACGAGACGGACTCTCGATCTGATTGGGGGCACGGCGGGAAGACGACACGACGGAGCGCGGCGGGAAGATGACGGGCATGCACCGGGAAGACGACACAGCGGACGCTCGATCGGAATTGGGGTGTGGCGGGAAGAGGAGACGAGGCCGAGTGGCGGGAAGAGGGAGACGAGACCGCACTACGCGAAGTAGCTATACGGGAGGAGCTATACACTTCAAGATCTTCGTAAGGGCCCTAGTGGCTTCGTTTCATGACCCTTCTCCATAGAATTTATTTCCAAAAGAAACCACCTTGCTGTTCGCTCCTGCTGTAGCCCGTCTTTTTTTCTTGCGTGACGTGATCCTCGGGACGAGACTGTTGAGAAACCTGCCCAGGCCTCTGCCCTGGCCCATTATAGGCACTCCATTGTAGACTATAAATAGAGAGTTATATCAGTATATTATGTACGCATGATGCAATTAAAAACAATAAAGAAAGATCAGGAGTTCTCTCTACCTCTCTGTGTTCAATCTATTATTCTGTCTTCTGTGATTGATTCGTTCTTTGTTCTAAGGAGAGGAATCGATCGGACTGGTCGCCAGCGACGGTTCCTCAACACGTTATCAGCACGATTTCGCTCCGGTGAACGAAGGTAATCATCGAAGCACTTAATAGATTGGATTTCTAGATCGCATTGAATTCGCAATTTCTTTCGCGTTCTAGATTGATTCTCTACGGTGCAAATCCGCCCTAATCTACCGCGAGTAGACCTGAAGTCAACGGCACAATGTCGATCGGTAGATTGCGGAACGGGGTAGATGTTGATTGCACTGTAGATTAGAATAAATTTTTTGCATGGTTTTGTTTGATTATGCACGATCAATACACGAGAAAAGAAATTGATTCTCTGTTCGGCTACTGTTAAAAGAAAAAAAACACACATATGTCGGCTCTGCATAGCAGCAATATGCAAGGAGATCGCCGGCCTGAAGCCGCCGCCGGCCTGAAGCCATCGTGGCCGTTGGCCCGCTGCCCGGTCATCCTGGCCCCGAATGGCCACAGGTCTCCGCGTGCCCCGTAGACACGCCGCCCGGTCTGTCGCCGGCATCGGCCGCCTCCCAATCTACCGCCGGCCTCGGCCATCCGCATGGCCCGTAGCCGCCTTCCGGACCGCGCACATGCACGTCGCTCTCCAAGCACCGCCGCACGAAGCGTCGGCTCGTCTCCCCACGTGCCGGCACTCACCTCCGCGCCCGACCGCCACAAACGGCGCGTCGCCTGCGCTCGGCTTGCGCGCTGCCTGCATGCGGCTGCCGCCCGATCACCACCTGCAGCCGGCCCCGCCTCGGCCATGCGCCGCTTAGGACTGCGCCGCCGCGCCCTTGCCGCTCATTCGGACCTGCGCCTGAAGCCGCCGGCCCGACCGCCTCCATCGTCGCCTCCCCACATGAGGCGCCGCCGCACCGCGCAAGAAGCCGCCCGCCGCCAGCAGCTGGCTCGAGGCCGAGCCGGACCGGCCCTCACGCGCCGCACGGGCGCCGCCGCTCGCTCGAACCGCCCGCCCGTGTAGCGCCGCCTCTGAGTGGTGGAGTGGCTAGGGTAAACCCTAGCCACCGGGTTTTATTGGGCCAGCAATGGGCCGGCCGAGGGAGATGGGCCAAACGGACAGATACGGATGGGACGAATAAAAAAAAGGGGAAACATTTTGCAGAAAAGCCCCACAATTCTTGGAAATTACCAGAAGGCCCTTAGAACTTGCATATGAGTCTGAATTTTTGCAGGAAGGCCTCGTAATTCCGAAAATTATGAATAAGCCCAAAAAATTTACGAGTGGGTCCTGAATTTTTCAGAAAACCCCTCGATAAATCAGAAAAATGCACGATTTGATTTTTTTCTCTGAATTGGAAATTTGCGTAGAAACCCCAAGAAATTGCAGAATTCACTGAAAATTTATATTCTAGCATAAAAAGGGCATCGGGAATCCGAATTTTGAATTATTTTTAGCATTTGATGCTTATTTATTTCTGCCATTATTATTCTCTGTATTTATTTACTGTTTTTAGTTAATTGTAATTGTTTAAATTGCTTTTAATCACTGAAATTAGCAGTAAAATTATAGAAAAATGCACAGAAAATTATGAAACATTATGAGAACCTGTTATACCATTTATTTACCCGTAGTAAATTATCCCTTGCATGTTTACCTGAAGTAAACTTATTTTATTTCGTTCATACACATGTAGATGACTGGCATCACGAACTGTGAGTTCGAGGAGCTGGCCCAGCATGGCCAAAACTATCCGACATGGGCATCCGATGTCGAGATTGTGCTTGGACGCAGGAAGCTCCGCGCGGCCATTAGGTTAAGCGGACAGAAAGACGCCCAACCCACACTTGAGGAGAATGATCAGGCACTTCATTTTCTCAGGCACCACCTCTGCCCTACTCTCAAAAATGAGTATATGGCGGAGAAAAGCGCGCTAGCACTCTGGACCGCTGGGAGTACAATTCTATCTTGCACAGGATTTGTATTAATCTTCAACTCTGTGGCAAGCAGATCACAGATGAGCAGAAGATCGAGAAGACCCTGTCCACCTTTCACCCCAGTGCTGTACAAACTGCCCGCAACTATCGTCAAGACGGCTACAAGGAGTACGCCGAATTGATTGATATGATGCAGGTTACGGAGGCTTAGGACGAACTTCTCTGCAACAATTACGTCACTCAGCCACCAGGCAGCTCCGCTGGCCGTGAAGCCAACGCTAGCAGTTACAAGGTGCGAAAACCCTTGATGAAGAGAAGGGGGAAGAAGGGTAATATCGTTGCTCAGAAAGGCAAGTCAGATGCTCCAAATGACAAAAAGGCTAAGAAGAGTGGTAAGACCTATGGCCAGCAGAACCAGGGTTGCTACAAGTGTGGCAAATGGGGGCATAGGTCGCGGATATGCAAAGAACTACAACATGTCATTGATGCCCACCAAGCTCAGAAGAAGAAGGATGGCAAGAGGCAGCCTGAAGCCCACTTTGCAGCAGTTGAGGGGGAGCACCCTGAACAGCTGCCTGAGTTGATGGAAGTTGAATCCATCCCGGCAGTAGCGCCTTCTTATGAGTTAGAGATAGCCACCGCCATGATCTCTCTTGAAGAGAAGATCACTCCTGAAAAGATAGCCGGAGAAGTCAATGATTTTCTAGTTGATTTCGTCTGATGCACAGAATGCATTAGACGTTAATTGTCATTTATTTTTGTGTTAAATGGACAAGTTTAGAACTTGAATGGATGGTGCTTTAGGATTTGTTTTCTCATAATGGCTGGATGTTTTTGGAATAATACATTCATTTATTCAGTTTATGATGGCATGATATATTCTGATATTAGCATATTTTATTTATGTATTGAATGCCTTCTAATACATGTTAATTAAATACGTTTATTAGAACACGTGTGGCGCCCTGTAGAGGAAGTATGCCTTGCCGACAGCGGCACAACGAATACCATCTTAAGGGAGACTAAGTATTTTCAGTCGATTCGTAAGAGCACTGGCAGCCTTACGACAATCGCCGGAAGCGATGCATGTATAATTGGTTCCGGAAGAGCCACAATTATACTTCCAATGGGCACAACTTTGGTCATTGAAGAAGCCTTATTGTACCCAGAATCGACTAGAACTCTCCTAAGTTTTAAGGATATTCGCGCCAATGGTTTCCATGTTGAGACTGACGAAGAGTACGGTAAGGAATACCTGCTCATCACGAAGCGCGAAGAGAACGGCAAAAGAGTATTAGAAAAACTTTTTTCACTAGAAACTGGGCTATATTATACCAACATTAAAGCACCCACAGCCTACACTGTTCTGAAGACAGTATTTAGAAGCTCTGAACTTTTTTTGTCTCTAGCATGATAGATTAGATCACCCAGGTCTTAGGATGATGAAAAACATAATCAATAATTCCCAAGGGCATAATATTAATGTGAAGAATTTCCTAAATCATGAAGATTTTGTGTGCCCTGCATGTGCCACCGGGAAATTAATTACTAGACCCTCCACTCTGAAAGTGAAGGATGAAGTCCCTGCATTCCTGGAACGCATCCAGGGAGACATTTGCGGTCCTATTCAGCCTATCTCAGGGCCATTTAAGTATTTCATGGTGCTCATTAACGCTTCCTCGAAGTGGTCATATGTGAGTTTATTATCTACAAGAAATCATGCTTCGCCAAATTGATCTTGCAGATCATTCGAATCAGAAATGTGTTTCCTGATCATCACATCAAGTCCATCAGAATGGACAACGTTGGAGAATTTACTTCGAAGGTATTTGATGATTATTGCATGGCGATGGGAATTGTAGTTGAGCACTTGGTACCTCATGTCCATACCCAGAATGGTTTGGCAGAGGCTTTAATTAAGAGAATTAAATTTATTGCCCGACCCCTCTTGCATAAAAGTAATTTCCTAGCTACATGTTGGAGACACGCAGTCCTTCATGCAGCGAATCTCATCAACCTTAGACCTTCGGCCTACAACATCCATTCACCTATGCAACTAGCGCAAGGGTCACCACCGAAAATTTCTCACCTTAGGAGGTTTGGATGCAAGGTTTATGTACTTATACCACCTCCGCAGCGTACTGCAATGGGCCCACTCTGCAAGATTGGGATATACGTTGGTTATGAGACTGCATCCATAATCAGGTATTTGGAACCCATGATGGGAGACATACATACTGCCCGCTTCGCTAACTGTATTTTTGATGAGGATAATTTCCCGTCATTAGGGGGAGGAAATCAACCCCTTGATAAAAAATATCGGGAAATTACGTGGGAAGCCACGGGAATTCATGCACATGACCCGTGCACTAGTGAAATTGAGAAAGAGGTCCAGAAGATCATCGATTTGCAAGCATTAGCAATCCAACTACCCGATCACTTCAGTGATTTGAAGAGCGTGATTAAGTCGCATGTGCCTGCACGCAATGCACCGGAGAGGGTTGAAATACCAAAGAAAATTGAAGTTATCCCTAATTCCGTCCAAAGGCCTCAGAATAAAAGGACGAGAACTCTGGCTGTTCAAGTCCATAGTAACCGGGGACGCCTGGCGAAAAAGGATAAGAAGGACTTATCACAGCCGATCATTGAAGTCCCCCAGAATGTGAAGGGGAGCCAGTCGAGACCTGGCAAAGTATGACACCTTCAGAAAAAGGGCATACCGGATCTGAATATCCCCATCGGCATGGATGCGTGCGCACACATTGGAGCCGAAAAACTAAAGGGACTTGCCACCGCAATTGAAAGAAGCGATGTGCAAGGTGAAGCTCCAGAAAAAACAATCGCCCCAGAAGAAGCAACTCATGAAGAAATAGCTATAAATTATGTGCACACGGGAGAGTCCCTGAATAGGACAACAGCCAATATCGATATCTACTTCGCAAAGAAAGTTACCACCATCATCGATCTTGATCCCGAGCCTGCATCGCTCGCTGAATGTAAGAAAAATCAGATTGGAAAGATTGGAAGAAGGCAATAGCAACTGAATTGCTATCTCTGAACAAAAGAGAGGTATTTGGGCCCGTATGCCACACACCTACCCATGTGCACCCTGTAGGGCACAAGTGGGTATTTGTTCGAAAGAGGAATGAAAGAAACGAAGTAGTGAGATACAAAGTAAGGCTAGTAGCACAAGGTTTCACTCAACGTCCTGGAGTTGATTATGAAGAAACCTACTCCCCAGTCATGAGTGGAATTACCTTTAGATATTTGATCTCAATGGCAGTGAACTTGAACTTAGAAATGAAATTGATGGATGTTGTGACTGCATACCTTTACGGTAACTTGGATTCGGAGATTTATGTGAAAGTCCCTGAAGGAATACCTCTCCCGATCCAAGACAGAGCAAATAGAAATCTGTACAGTGTGAAACTCAGAAAGTCACTGTATGGACTGAAACAATCTGGAAGAATGTGGTAGAATCGCTTGAGCGACTTTCTCTGCAAGAAAGGCTACACGAATAATGAAGATTGTCTTTGTGTATTTATACGGCGATCCCAAAATGGATTATGTATAATCTCTGTGTATGTAAATGATCTGAACATTATCGGGACAGCAGAAGACATAAAAGAAGCAAGCTCCTACTTAGAGTCAGAATTTGAAATGAAAGATTTGGGCAAGATCAAGTTCTGCTTAGGCCTGCAGCTTGAGCATGTCCCTAAAGAAAGCTTGATACATTAGTCGACCTATACCCAGAAGGTGCTTGAAAGGTTTGGCTTTGAGAAGGCATTCCCATCGAAAGTACCGATGATCGGGAGGTCTTTACAGCAAAACAAAAAGATCCTTTCCGACCTGGGGAAGAGGGGGAGGAAGTTCTGGGACCGGAATTTCCATACTTGAGTGCAGTGGGAGCACTCATGTACTTAGCAAACTGCACTAGATTGGACATTGTATTTGCCGTGAACCTGTGTCAGGCACCCGGATTTTACAATCCGGATTCCTCTGTGATTCCACCGCACTATTCCCTGGATCAGTAGATAGTGCTCACAGATTACAGTTCGGAATATCAAAGTACATATCATGCGGAAGCGTAAATATAATAGTAGACTTACTCATGGGCCGATTAGGCCGAAATCATTAAATTGTAGCAGCGGAAGAACGAAGCACACAAGTGGGACCTTCAGGACATGCCCACAGGCAGCCAACTGGAGGTTCACGACCTAGCCCTTGACATCTTCTTCTTCTTTGACACCATGACCAAGAGTATTGCTGTAGCGATCTGGCGCCTGATTCTGGATTTGTTGTGAGAGCGAGTGTGAGCACAAATCACCGTGCTCCGCGAGCCAATACACAGGATGCAGATAAATAGTATGCATGGCTTATCAAAGGAGAGGCTCGGGTTATTTTATTTGTCAAAAATCGCTTTTAGTAGTATTATTATTATTAAATCATAGTGTTATTAATTCTACCTAAACTCCACAAGGCGATTGCCATAATTGACTCAATTCACCAAAGACACACGTCCCTTACTGATTGCTATTTAAGACTCCAAACAGCGAATGTCATCATTTACTTAATCCACCGAATATACTTTTTCCAAATTGATTGCTGTCTAAGACTCCAAACAGCGAGTGACATCACTTAATTAATCCACCAATTATATTCTCTCTATATTGATTGCTGTCTAAAACTCCAAACAGCGACTGACATCATTTAGTTAATCCACCGATCATACACTTTCTATATTGATTGCTGTCTAAAACTCCAAACAGCGAATGACATCATTTAATTATTCCACCAATCATACACTTTCTATATTGATTGCTGTCTAAAACTCCAAACAGCAAATGACATTATGTAATTAACCCACCGAATTCACATTTTTGATATTGAGTGCTGTCTAAAACTCCAACAGCAAATATCATCGATTATACAATCCACCAATATCTTTTGTATTCTAAATTCCATTCCTTTTGTTATTGATCCACAACCACAATTTGACCTTTCAGTAATCAATCTTTTCTATTATCCATCTCTAACTAATTCACTAGCATACCTCCACCAATAATATCATTGATCAAATCTATGAATCACTAGTGTATATCCACCAAGATTACCATTGATCAAGTTTATACTCCAAGAATGGTTATCATACCTCCAAATTCCCAAAATTCAATTGACTCATCTAGTAATCGATTCTATTAATCCCAATATTGTCAACATCTTCCAAGAATTCATAATAGTTATCCGTGTTGTAGTCCAGCAATTATCTTCACATTCCCTAATTCTCCAAAAAATCTTTTAAATCATCTATCTAACTTATATACTCATTTAGACTCCACCAATTTATTTCTCCTAGAATCCACACTATTGTTTCCTATTTATGATCGACATGAATCCACCAATACCTTTATATGTTTACCACAAACACACATCTCCTCTACTCGTGACTCTATATATTCCTCCATATATTTTATCTTGTAAGAAGGGAAAACATTTTATTTTTGAAATATGATAAATTAAAATTTCCTGAGACCTAGCAGTTTTGAACAAAAACATAATGTGTAGAGTATGCAATAATAATAGCGATCCAGATTCCATCCACCGTTACATGGCATCTGCACCATATAGCATCTTTCAGCGTTATATCCGCTTAAGTTACCACTGGGACGACACCCAGGACAATTCAAATCAGGGCTTTCCACTGCCCTTCCCTTTTTCCAATCCCACCCATAAAGCATTTTGAAATATAACTATATCTGGTTAAGTTCCCATGTCCGCCCTTAACCGTGGGCACGGCTATTTGAATAGTTTTGCCTCTGCAGAGTTTGCACACTTTACCCACAAGAGACAATTCACTCGTTGCCCCACATGATTCCTTAGCCATGCGGTTGAGCAAACCATCACAGTAACCGTTCAAAGTACCTCGCCCCTTCCATCATCTCACCCCTGGGTTGCTCCCATTTGCGATGGGACCCATTCGTTGTGCGGGATGTTCCCTTCCTATGCACCTAGCAGCTGGCTACCCACACTGCTAGCGCGTCGCAAGAGAACTTCTCCCTCAAGCCTGCCACCCAGGCCGTCACTTGCGGGAGTCCCGTTCAAGCCTGCCATCCAAGCCGCCACTTGCACTACTGCCGTGATGATGACTTCCAGGGTCCGGTAAATTTACTAAGCCAAGTTGTACTTTACAGACTTGTGGTTGTATACACAGGAGGTCATGACAAGATTCAGTCCTTAGTGGTATCTGGGCGGATTTACCACTACTCACTTTGTGCTTCCACCGCACCACATACACACACACACTCGAACCATCCGCCCAGATATTTAAGCAAGTTGGGGTTTTTTGGGAACATAAAATAATCATGTCCAAATATATACCAGTCATTCCCACCATGACTGTCCAAACCAGTTTCTCATGTTTAAAAATGACAATGATGTTTGGGGCATTTTAGCGCCCTCGAGTATCTATGCAGTACTAAGCATTGCGTATAATTAGGGACTTATTTTCACAAGGTTACTATTATCATTTTGCTAGGGCGACAAAGTTCACACATTCAATTATTCCAAAGGAAGTATAATAATATTCAAGGTAGACAATGGGCATATAACTAGAATCTTAAATTAACATGTATTTGCATATAAAATAGCGGCATGCAATTTGATAATTTAAACCAAAGTAATTTGCAAAAAATGTAGGTTCAACATGATCAAAGTATTGACTCGCCTGGCGCGGTATACCGCGGTCTTGAGCTCACACGATGCGTTCTTGAGCTTCTGGTCTTTATCTTCACTTTGCTCTTGATCACGCTTGATTAGTTGATTCTTCGGGACTCCAGTTTCTATTTACGCGATAAGCGACTGAATCCACATTAAAGGAAGTAACTCAAAAGATCCAAATATATCCGAATAAACTCAATTTTAGTTATGAATTACTGGGTGACTCGAGTGATTTGGGGCAAGGCCGGTGGTAGAATACGATGACCTGATCTTTTCATTAATAATCTCTTTTATTATTTTTGTATTTATCAAGGAAGTTCCATGAGTTAGGTCATACCTATGAATCGGTGTACGAGTCTAGTTGGGTATCACTTTGTCGAGCGTTAATATTCTGGGTATATGTGATATATAGGCGATGTATACAATTCTTAGCGTACCGAATTAGTATTATAGTCTGGGTATATAACATTTTGTGGTACTACATTTTATGTGCACTTAGTTATCACTAGACATAACTTATTTTGAATTAGGATTCATTGGTTTGGGTCCTAGCTTGCTACATTTAATCTTGCTCAACATTATTATGTACTAAATCTAACATTATGATCTAATCAATGGCACCGTTTTCATTTTGTCTATACTTCGGTTATTATTAGGTTTAGCCTTTATTCTTAATTTAAGCTTATTTACCTAGGCCAAAGTTTATCATACAAAGTCATATTCTAATATTGCTATTTAGTTAAGCCTGCCTCAAGGATTTGTTTAATGGCAGCATGATAAATGTTAAAGCATATATTTTAATTTCATACAAGGGCGATCTTTATTTTAAAGTCTTGCTGTTATAGTTTTAATATAACATCCAATTTATTTTCCTTAACTTTAACTTGAAGATATTTTTAGTTGAGATCCTTATTAACCTTGGATTTTAAGCATAACCATCTTTTACCAATGCCCTACTTAATAATTAGTCTTTTAATTCATTTATGCAAACCACATTAATTATGCATATGTGATAACTAGTCCAAATTTAAATCCTAAACATTCTCATTTATATTATAATAAATTTTTAGCATCTTTTATTAATTATTCCCAGATTTTTATTGCCTTTTTCCTTCACTGGTTGAGCTAGCAAAAAGGTTTTAAAACCTACATCTAATATTGCGGTCGGAAAGAATCGAACTCGGGCCTACGGTATGAAAGCGAGCGCTGTTAGCCAGTGGAGACATCGGGTGTTGCTTGACTAGTAAGGGGGAGTAAACTAGATAACGTTACCCGTGGGGATTGGCTTGAAACAGAGCAGGGCGGCGGCGCTTGGAATCGACCTTGCCGGCGGCGCGCGGTGGCCGGGGAGGTCGTGGGACCAAGCAAAATGGGTTGCCCGGTGAATGGTTAAGCCTTGGGTGGTGGCGCATCGGTCGAAGCGGCGGCGAGGTGGGCTGGCATCGGGAGCCGGTGGCGGCGCGGGCAGGGGCACGGTGCTGGCGAGCTGGGGTGGCGGGAGGCCATGGCCGTCGGTCGGAGGAGGTCGGGGGCGGTGAGGTGGTGCTCCACCGGCGGGGAATTGGAGGGGGACCCGTCGAGGAGGCGGCGGTGGTGATAATGGCGGTGGCGGCCGGGATTTGGGGAGGAGGCCGTCCCGGCGAGGTAGGGCATGGGGGTCCAATTCCGCGAGAGGGGGAAACGAGGGGAGGAGGGCGGTGCGGCTAGGGCGTCAGATGGGGGTTTTAAAGGCCGAGCGGCGGACATTTGGCCGGATTTCGCGCGGCAGCCACAGCGTGGGCGTGGCAGAGCAGGGCACGGGTGCCACGATCCTCGGGTCGGCGGGATTCGAACTGAGGCGGCAGGGCATGGGCAGGGCGGCTCGGCGACGTGTGGTGTTGGGCGCACGGACGGAGGGAGCCGGCGCGCACTGCGGAGGACAACGTGGGCTTACAGCAGCCACGCAAGGAGAGAAGGGAGGGAGAAAAGAGCAGGCTGCGGGGAAAGAAAGAAAGGGAAGAAGGTGGGGGCAGGAGCCTGGCCCACACGCAGAGGAAAAGAAGGGGAAGAGGGGGAGGGGTGTGGGGCCCGCGCGGAAGAGAGTGGGGAAGAGGAGAAAAAGTGAGAAAGAAAGGAAGGGCTAGGCAAAATTTAAAATCTGGGTTTTTAATTTAATTTTAATTTACAGTTTAATTTATATATTAGGGTTTATTCATTTTAATTTTTGAAGTGCATTTAAAATTTGAATCTTAATCTGCGCTTCGATTATTATTATTATTATTATTATTATTATTAATTTGAGACTTAAGCTGGGAATATTCTTTTTGCCATTTTTCTTTTACCTAGGTAAATTGAAATTCAAATTTTTATTGTCATTATTTAATACTTAACTTTAATTTGTGTGCAGATGCTTAGAGTTTTCCCTTTCTCTTGTTACACCTTCATTGATTATAAAATTTGGGTATTATTTCTCAATATTTTACTTTGCCTGCCACAAAACTCCAGGAATTTCAAATAAATGTTCAAAAGGAATTTTGAACACCAGCAAAATGCAAGAAAAGTTTTAAAAACTCCCTATTTTTTTAATCATCAAAATTTAGGATGTTACAACCTGTTACCAAGGTACAGTACAAAGCCCACCAAAAGGCATTAGCACGGCATAAAGGACATCTTCCGATACCTCCAAGGAAGCAAGGACCTTGGATTGTTTTACAGAAAGAATCAAGATCTAAACTTGATTGTCTATGCAGATGCTGGGTACCTGTCAGACCCGCATACCGCAAAGTCACAAACAGGCTATGTATTCCTGTGTGGTGGAACTGCAATTTCATGGAAATCGTCTAAGCAAAGCCTTGTAGCTACTTCAACGAACCACTTAGAAATTATAGCACTGTATGAAGCCACACGAGAGTGCGCTTGGCTCTGCCGAATGGTTCACCACATCCAGCAGTCATGTGGGATGAACATTGTGCAAACCCCCACAATTATCTATGAAGATAGTGCAGCTTGCGTCGCACAAGTGTAAACGGGTTATGTGAAGAGTCATCTCACAAATCACATCAACCCCAAGTTCTTCTATGCACATGAATTGCAAAAGATGGACGAAATTAAAGTACTGCATACTAAGTCATGCAAAAATCTAGCAGATTTGTTCACTAAGTCACTCCCCGCATCTAGCTTCGAAAGGTGCGTGCGTGGAATTAGAATGATGAGACTTAGAGAAGTGCAGAATTCAGGGGGAGAATTATCTCAAGCCCGTTAATAAATCTTGATCATAAAGATTAAGTACCCAAAAGAATAAAGTCCTGAAGACCAAATGGAATTGGATGGATTGTACTCTTTTTCCCTTAACGAGTTTTCCTGAAGTTTTTCGACTAAGGTTTTTAATGAGGCAATTCGTGCATCGCAACATCACATGTATCATGTACTCTTTCTCCAATGTTTTCCCACTGGGTTTTTATGGAGTTTTAATAAGGCATGAACGTGTTGGGTGAGTGCCCAAGGGGGAGTGTTGAGAAACATGGGCCCAGGCCTGCAGCCCTGGCCCATTATGGGCACCCCACCGTAGACTATAAATAGAGAGTCATATCAGCATATTATGTACACCTGATGCAATTGAAAGCAATAAAGAAAGACCAGGAGTTCTCTCTACCTCTCTGTGTTCAATCTATTATTCTGTCTTCTGTGATTGATTCGTTCTTGTTCTAAGCAGAGGAATCGATTGGACTGGTCGCCAGCAATGGTTCCTCAATAGAGACGAATCGGGACGAGCGCCTTAGGACGACGCTGGCGTCGTAGAGACCGAGAAAAACCGCGATGTCGTCGAATGCGCCGAAACGGAAGCACATTTTCCGGCTCTGATAATAGCCTGAGCTATGATACTAATTATTCACTTTGTCTTAAAGAGAAAACATATATATTACAAATAAACAGAGAAAATACAAAGAAATTTGACTCGGCCGTAACTGCATAGCTCAGTTTTTTGAATTTTTGTATTCTCTTGCTTGCTTCTTTCTCTGTCTCATAAAATTGGTTACAAACCTTTTTATTATATAAACTAATACTCCTCTACTAACATATGTATTCGGACTTTAAATTGGTTATGATTTCAACTTAAAGATGAACTCCACTGCGTCTTATACTCTAAATCAAGATTATTTTTAACATTTGCGGATAGTCTATTGTTGCTTTCGGTTTGATTGGTCCGTGCAACATTACTTGTGTTTGCTTTCTCACATGGTCCTTGAAGTAGTTCTCGTCCCTCAGCTGTATCTGCAACACCGGACTTTCGTTTTGAATATTTTTCCGTATTGCTCCACTTTTTCTTAATGCAAAGGCAGAGGTCCTGCCATTTTCTTTAAAAAAATAATGATGTGCATTTAGTGAGAGTTATTTCTACCAAAACACAATTAGCAAGCAAAAAGGTATGACTATAAGCCTCATATTGATCACTCCTACTTCAATGGGGAATAAAAGACAATCTTGCTCTACCCCACAAGATTGATTGCTAGGCTCATTTTAATTAATCTGTAAGGTGTATGTCCGCCTGACAAGAATTTTCTTATCGTTTTCTCCCTTGTTTCACTGTGGATTAGCTGAAATAAGCTTGCATGCCTAATCAAGATAAATGTCTGCTCAGCAGAACTTCCTTACACACTCACCACAGGATAACGAATGATTTTTTTCAGCTTTTGTAGCCGTAACCCAACTGTCGTCACGAAGTGAGCATACTGTTATTTTTGGTCTCGATCACTGCTTGCTTTCCTTTGATGCCCCAGTTCCGTTTTTAGAAACATAGGGTAACTTGCCCCGGTCCATTTATGTTGAAACCATCAGTTACTTTTCATAATCCGGCAACTGTAACACTTCAGAACACAATCACGGCAGGACCATGCCTCTCACAAATTGCTGTCCCCGTTCTTGGCTCTACATGATTAATAATATGAGACCATTTGGAGATCATTCTATGCATGTGATGAGTATTTAACTTTACTTGTGTTTTGCTATCAAAGTTTGAGTTTGATTTTGTATTATTTGGTCTTTGGTTTTTGCTGTTAGGTTGCTAGTGGTCTGGCCGACTTGCAGTCTGGCTAGTCGTGGTGGCGGTCTGGCAGGTATGCGGTAGTACCGGCCTTTAGTTGGTGGTAGTTATTTTCTAGAGATGTCCTCGTTGCATGGCGCGAAGGATTTGAGAGCGGTCTGATCGACCCTTGTAGGGTGGTCGAACCAAGTGGCCACGGTCAGACTGGCCCCTATTTCTGAGTTGGGCTTGTTTTTGTTGTGTTAGTTATGACGGAGTCTATGCAAGTGTTAGTCATGGTCGGAGTCTACACAATTGACTCATGGCATGTGTTCATGCATGTGTTGGTTTGCTAATGAGAGTCAAGTACATATCATTTGTGCTTGAATCGATTACTTGATCTTTGATGTGCAGGTGTTTGATGATTGTTACGGCTAGTGGCAAGATCGTGGCTATGGAAGGGATCCTAAGGCCATGGCATGTCGCATAAGTCCTGTTAGAGCATCATCTCAAGTGAAGAAGCACAAAAGAAAGATAAGTATCATGAGGAGGCAACTGCAAGCATGTGGTGTGCCAATTGCTTGTGCGTTTTAAGTGGTGATAGTTCTCGGAGCAGACTTACGATTTTGACAGCAAGTAATTGGACATCACGATTTATGTTGTGATGTGGTGTGCCATAGGACTTGAGAATTTTAAGTGGCGACAACCTCAGATCAGGCATACGATCTTGGTGACGAGGCATTGGGCATCACATCTTCGTAAAGACCAGACCAGTGGGTGGCAATTGAGGAAATTATCCAATATCAGGTGGAGTGGTGGTTTGCAAAATCGCGGCATTCCCCTTAGTGGATTAGGTCATGTCTTTGTGGATAGAGGGTTTTATCGAGCTTTTGGAGCCATGGAAATCATGTTTTAAAAAGCGTGCAAGTGTGTGGGTGAAAAACCCCGTTTGTGTATGCCTTACCGGGTTTAACCTATAGTCAGTATAGCTCTAATACCAGCGCTATCGGACCAACAAAATTAATTCTGAACCCTATGTGTTTACCATGTTAGTCTCATGATCAGTGGCTAGCACACATATTACAACATTGCATCACATCCATACATGCATGAATAAACAGAGTATCATATAATGACAAACATGCGAACATAGGTTTATACAACTAGGCTCTAATCCTTGTGCTTTTGATTTGCTTGGCTTGCTTTTGGATTTCTCTCTTCTTGATCTTTCCTAGTGCCAAGGACGCTTTAGAGGTGGAGATATCTCCAAGAGATCAAATCCTATCTATCTAGGCACCTTCTAGGGAGAGTTCTTGAATTTGCCCGGTTTTCCTCTAGAGAGAGGGATTTTAGGGTTTTGCTCTTGTGGGCGATTTGGCGATGAATTCATGTTGTGATCTAACTTGCCATGATATGTGAGAACCCATCCAAGGTCATCTAGATTATTAAGAACTCATGAGTAAGAATATATCAAGGTTTCTCACTTTAGCCTAGTTTTGGAGCAACCTTCTTTTGGATAAAAGTTAGAATTATGGCATTGATTTTCATAATCCATGATTGGAGTAGGTTTATGACATCCTAGGGAGGGCTTGTGCCAAGTTTCACTGCATTGGATCAGTGGTTTGAGAGTTTTCTCTTTTCTTTGATTGTGTGTAATGCTATTCTGCACTTCTCCTCAGGGAGAGGTCAGACCGCAAGGAACTGAGTGGTCTAACCAGTGAGCAGTCAGATGTTAGGCCCAAAAAATTAATTCTCAACACTACGTGTTTACTGTGCTAGTCCCATGATTAGTGGTTAGCACACACATACAACAACATTATATCACATCTATACACGCATGGATAAACAGTATAATATAATGATGAACATGCGATCATAGGTTTATACAACTAAACTTATGACAAATGGGCTGACGAACTGAATAGTTCACATAATAAGTAAATAGCAGTGGAAATAATGATAAATGTGACAAAAATTTCATCAAGTATGTCATGGCCCACCGTAGGTAGCTGACTGGAGTTAAACCATAGTAAACATCAAAATCTTCGCCAAAACCCACAACGGGAAGGTAATCGATCTAGAGATCTTCTTGCTCTGATAGTGTTCAACAAGCAATTATAAGTACAAAAATATACTCTGCAAGACTTTAGCAAAGTTATATAGTATGCAAGACTATATCAAGATTTCGTTTTGCATAAAGCAAGCTTTAATTTGCAATAATGAGTAATAGATTGTAATCGAAAGTTGTAAAAGTATTTGACATTTGACTCAAAGTAACAAGTATGTAATATAAGCACAAATCACAAATGGCTCTCCATAGCCATGAGCAACGACATTCACATACTCATGACCAAGTTTCAAATTTGTGGGTACCTTCCACTCCCAATCAAGTTTTGAAAACATAAGACTAGCTTTAGCGACATCGCTAAGCTTTGTTATAACTGGGGGCATGGCTATTCAAATATATTATACACTCTGCAGAGGTTGCACACTTTACCAACAAGATACAAATAGTGTGGCCAACACTAGATTATAATAAGGCCTTTACATTGCTCAACTCCAACCTTGCCCTGCCCGATGAATTTTAGTCCTTGGGTGTAAGAACATTGAACCCTGAGGAATCCATTGTTGTGTTCATGGTTTTGGCCCCATACACGACTGTGACAAGAACAACCTCAAGCCACCTGTCCAGGCACTCTCACAAGTATGATATACCATGGGTGCAAGCTTAGACCGAAACAATTTATTACGCCAGAGCCTTCCCATAAAGGCATTTGAGGTTGTATGAAAGGCTTAGATCAGCAATATATAAGTTCATGGTTCTTAACCAATTCAGGGGAGAGTCTCCAACAACCAACCAATACTTGCGAGTTTCCTCTCACACCACAAGTTATACAAATATCTTGCACAAGTCAATACCGTAGTTTTTCATATTTATTTTCTAAGTAAAGTATTGAGGGTGACCACACTAGTTCAGCAACATAACCAACCCATGTTTTGAAAGTGTAAGAAATCAAACATCTAATATGCCAACAAACTATGCATGGCTAAACAACTATATCTTATTCTAAAATTTCACAATCAATCATACTAGCTATGGTTATCATTACTAAGGTGACAATAGTGAGTATAGCAATGTTTTAATGTAGGATCAATGCAACAATCGGTATAGCTAGTGACCTATCAACATAGCAATTTTACCAAAAATACACATATGCATAATAGTTTTAGCAAAAATACATAACATTGAATTATGGGGTCAACATGGTTAAAAGAGGGTGCTTGCCTTACTATTGAACACTTGAATCTTGCTCTAGATCAACTTTGAAGCACTTTCGCCACGTTGGAATCTATCGCATAAAGCCAAATAACTCAAATAAATACCAAATAAATTCAAATAGCATTAAAACTCAATTATTTTTGCATAATACGAAATATAAATATTTTGGAAAAAATTAGAAATAAATTTCACTCAATTTGGAGTTTGTATGTAAAAATTATAAATATTAGAAGTTTCGCTGGGGGGAGAAAATCCCAAAAATGTGAAAGAAAAGTGTCGTGCATGATTTTTTTTACTTTAATTTCAAATTTTCTAAAGAAAAACCTGGATTTATTGCGCCATTAGATTGATAGGTGTGGCCTACTAGCCAGGTTTTTTATTTTTGTAAAATGACTCACATGTGGAAGCCACATGTCAATGACTCATTACTTAAGACCAGTTTAAATTATAAAATCACCCATTTAACTTATCTGGGCCCACATGTCAGTGATTCATTAACCTAAATGACTGACATTAGCACTAACCTTAACTCTAATTAATCAGGCCCACTAATCAGAGAGAGAAAGTAGAGAAGGCAGAGGAGAGGAGAGCTAGCCAAGCTTGTTGCGAGCTCATCGGCTATGATGGAGGTGCAGGGGTACACAAGGAAGGGGAAAAAATGGGACGAGTGGATCTAGGGGAATCGAATGCCAGTGGTGGAAGCTGGTGTGGTGGTCAAAGGTGGCAACATGGTGGCATTGAGCAGTGAGGGTGGCTTGGGCTGGAGACAGGCTCAGCATTGCAACAAAAGTAAAAGGGCAAATGAGCTAGGTGTTTGCGTCAGGGGTGTCTTGTGATACTATAGGATTGACATGGAAACCAATGGTTAATACAACGGTGCTAGTGACATGCAACCGTGGCGGCACCATGGATAGCCACAACGGTGATGGCATAGATGATGACTGGGCACTAAGGCAAGGAGCGCATAGGGACCAAGAACTCACCATGAACATGATGACAGGGTTGGTGATGATGGAGATGAACAGAGATGACCGGATGGTGGGGAATAGCAATGGCAATGACTGGGTCAATGGTGATAGCTCACCTTAGGGGAAGTGGGCTAAAATAAAGCACGAGAACCGCATTAAGGATTCACAAGGATGATTAAAATGGTCTCGGTGAGGTCAGGGACTCACTGGAGTTGAGTCAGTGGTAATGATGGCAGTGGTGGCAGTGAGGTCCTCATGACGGCCAAGCTCGAAGGGAGATGACTGTAAGAGAGAACAACAATGTGTTTAGAGGGGTGTGGCAATGGTGAAAATGACCATGGAGTGATCTATGGCTCACCAGAGAGAGGTAATTGAGCACGGTAGCAATGGCAACTGGAGTTACGGACGAACATGGAACCCCAGCAGCTCACTGCACCAAAACCAAATTAATTATGGGGCTAGCCGAAGGGAAACAAAGGGCATAAAAGTGACATGGAAGAATGAACTCAGAGCTCACTAGAGTCGTCAGAACGGGATAGTGACTGATTCGATCAAAGTTGGAGAAGACGATCCAATTCTGGTAGTTCACTGCACAAGTCAAGACATTGGTTGAGGGTAAATACACTAGATGAGGTGGAATGCAAAGTGACACAAGGGGTTTTTAGAGATGGTCACTGCAGCAGCGGGAACTCGAGTGGTGTAGCTAGACCGAGAAGAACTACAGGAGCTAGGGCTTGCTTAAATGGAAAGAGGATAGAGAGATGAGGGGGATGACACGGTTAGGCAGGCTTAAGAGGCATGATATTATCTCAGTTTCTCATGGGATCCTATAAGGGTGCGGCAAAAACTCAGCCGACAGAGTTGCTATTGGCATAGGGCCCTCTCAGGGGGAGACCAAGGAAAGAATGAGCGAACACACAAAGGAACTATTCTTTGTCTGGCAACACACACCTATCATAAACGACTTCTATTCACTCTGTTTTTCTCCAAAACTCTCACTTCGAGCTCTATAGGTTTACATGCCTTTAAATAGGCATAACGCACACATGGTTACACCACTGCACACACTCTCCACTGCTACAACTCTGACGACCATGCCGCTTAACCGCTTGCCCATGCCGCTTCACTCAGCCACCGGCTGGGCCCTCTAATCGCCTACCCATGCCGCTCCGCTTAGCCACCTACTTCAATGACCAGCCCATGCCGACTGATATAGTGACCAGTCGCCTGCCCATAACGGGCAGTTAGTCGACCGAGGATGACCTACATCTCCCATGACCACCTATGTTGACATCAACTACTAGCTGCTACCATGATTGACGCACGACCATGACCGCTAGCTTCATCCTCGGCTTGTCTTCGACCACTGTATTGGAGCTTCGATCATGCTTCAGCGATTACGATGCTAGTCATTATGACAACCACACAACATGGTCGTAATGACCATGACTTCTGGGACTACCAACCTTACGACCACGACTGCTCGATCACGGCTTCCCTTCGACCGTTTCACTGACCACATAGGTCATCGACCACCGACCGCCTTACTGTAGCTTCGACCACGGCATCAATTAGTCCTTCGACCATGGCTTTGATCAGGCTTTGACCACAACCAGTGCATATGACTGTTGACTGTAGTAGCTATGACTACCAGCCATGGACCATGGTAGCTACGACTACTGACCATCAACCACTGTAGTTACGACTACCGACCATCGAAAACGGCAGCTCCGACTACTAACCATCGACCATAGTAGCTCTGACTACCAACCATCGACCACGGCAGCTCTGTCAACCGACCATGGCATATCGATGATGCCTCCAACCATGGCATCAACCACAGGTTGTCGACGACGCCTTCGACCATGGCATCAACCATTGCTTATCGACTACGCCTTTGACCATGGCTTGTCGATTGCGCCTTTGACCATTGCATCGACCACGGCTTGTCAACTGTGCCTTCAACCATGGCATCGACCATGGCTTGTTGATGATGCCTTCGACCATGGCATCGACCATGGCTACACCTTCGACCACTAGCTACGACCACTGGCTATGACCTTTGGCTACGACCATTGGTTATGACCACTGGCCTCAACCACTGTGGCTACGACCACTCAGTATGACCATTGTACAGAATATGACACACGAGTACACTTGGCTTTGACCACTGTATAGTACACGACACACGAGTACAATACAATACAACAAGATTAAGTTCCAACATTCAACCCCCTCTTGTTGTCATAACTTCGATGCGTTCAACCACACCAACCGAGGATGACCTGCGTCACCCATGACCACCCGTGTTGATGCCAGCTACCAACTGCTATAGTGATTGACGTATGACCATGACCGCTGGCATCATCCTCGGCTTGTCTTTGACCACTGCATTGGAGCTTCGACCACGTTTCAACAATTACAACACTGGTCATTATGACAACCACACAACATGGTCATAATGACCATGGCTTCTAGGACTACCAGCCTTATGACCATGGCTACTCGACCACGGCTTCCCTTCGATCGCTTCACTGACCACACATGTCTTCGAGCACCAACCGTCAAACTGTAGCTTCGACAGTGGCATCAATTAGTCCTTCGACCAGGCTTCAACCACAACCAATGCACATGACTGTCGACTGTAGTAGCTATGACTACCGGCCATCGACCATAGTAGCTATGACTACCGACCATCGACCATGGCAGCTCCGACTACCGACCATTGACCACGACAGCTTCGACTATCGACCATTGACCACAGCAGCTCCGACTACCGACCATCGACCATGGCAGCTCCGTCTACCGACCATCGACCATGGCATATCGACGATGCCTCCAACCATGGCATCGACCACGTGTTGTCGACGATGCCTTCGATGATGGCATCGACCACAGCTTGTCAACTACGCCTTTGACCATGGCTTGTCGACTATGCCTTCGACCAAGGCATCGACCATGGCTTATCGACTGCGCCTTCGACCATGGCATCAACCATGGCTTGTCGATGATGCCTTCGACCATGGCATTGACCACGGCTATGCCTTCGACCACTGGCTACGACCTCTGGTTATGACCACTGGCTTGGACCACTAGCTAGGACCTCTGGCTACGACCATTGGCTACGACCACTGTGGCTATGACCACTCAGTACGACTACTGTATAGAATACGACACATGGGTACACTTGGCTACGACCACTGTACAGTAGACGACACACAAGTACAATACAATACAACAAGATTAGTTCCAACGGCTGCGTTCCGCTAACATGAACGCAACGATTTGAAATGAAGGTGGCTTCATGGGCTCCTTCTGGCTAATAGCTATTCCATGACACCGAGACATGACGCGATGGTGTCATTAGCGAGAGGTAGACGAAGGGGTCTAGCGAGTGGGCCCTAGGTCCACAACATAGATAGGAGGGGTAGCAAGAGAGAGAAATGTATCCCTGGGAAATGTGCTTCCGCACGAGCGAGGCGAAAATGGCGCAGCTACATGCAGGCTATAGTTAGGAAGGAATATGAAAAATGGGCTGGGCCGAGGCTAAATATCAACTGGTAACATATTTGAAATTTTAATCCATTGTCAATTTGATTTAAACCCAAAAAATAGTTTTAGGCATGGACAAAATAGCAAACAAGTTCTAAAAATTATAGAAACTTTTGGAGAGGCAAAAGAGATTAAATATAACTCAAATAAAATATTTCTATTTTTTTATAAACCTTTAATTATTTTCTAAATTTTATTTTTAGTTGCTGGAAACTAGATAAACCTTTGATAAATGCTAATTTTTTTGAAAATTCACCGAAATGCATAAAATGATGATTTGAACGTAATTTAATTTTAATATTTAGAATTTTAAGATATTACAAATCTACCCCCTTAGAAAGAACCTCATCCTTGAGATTCGGCAGCTCAAGAAAAAGATACATGAACTCGTTGCTAAGATGGTCTTCACGCTCCCATGTTGTCTCATCTTTGGTGTGGTTGCTCCACTACACCTTGTACATCTTGATGGTCTTGCTACTTGTTTGGTGTTTGGCTTCTTCTAAAATGCGAATTGGGTGCTCCTAGTAGGTGACGTCTTATTGCAAGTTAATGATCTCCAACTTGGTTTTTTGGTCAGAACATAGGGACACTGCTTTAACTGAGACACATGGAATACATCATGCACACCTGAAAGCTCGGGTGGTAGCTCCAATTGGTATGCCACTTCTCCCTTTTTTGCCACTATTCGGTACGGTCCAATATACCATGGTGTTAACTTGCCTTTGACTAGAAAGTGATGAATGCCTCAAAGTGAAGTGACCTTAAGATACACATAGTCATTTGGTTTAAAGCTCAAGTCATGACAACAATGGTTAGCATAGCTCTATTGCCTTAACTGCCCTTCTTTCAAATGGCTTCTTATCAACTGAATTTGCTCTTCGGCTTCTTTGATCAATGCCGGTCCAAACACTTGTTTTTCCATGATCTCGAACCAATTGAGAGGGGTTCTACACTTCCTTCCATACAAAGCTTCAAATGGGGACATTTGGAGATGTGCTTGATAACTGTTGATGTACGAAAACTTAGCATATGGTAAGCATTTCTCCCAGTTTGGTCCATAGGACAACACATATGCTCTAAGCATATCCTCTAAGATTTGATTGGTCATTTTAGTTTGTCCTCCTGTATGGGGGTGGTTTGTAGGTACTAAAACTCAACTTGGTGCCCAATACCTTGTGCAAACTTTTCCAAAAGTTAGAGGTAAATTGGGTTCCTCGATAAAAAATTATCTTCTTCAGCACACCATGCAAGAACACAATTCTCACCATATATAACTCAGCTGTCTATCAATGGTCTTAACTGGTATAAAATGAGCAACCTTGGTGATGCGGTCAACAACTACCCATATAGCATCATGCCCTTTCTGCGATCTCAACAATCTGGTAATAAAGTCCATTCCAACTTTGTCCCATTTCCACTTGGGTATTTGCAATGGTTGTAGGAGTCTAGTGGGTTGTTGAGAGACCATGTGGTTGTGACCCCGTGTGAGTGATGAGTAATTGACATCGGTTTAGGTCAGTCGAGTTTGGTTTGAGTGGTTCGGACCATGTCGTTGCGGGGTGCAACGGGCTCGGTCGGACTTGGTCAAATCTGGTCAAAGTACTTAGGTTGCATATTATGTTAATTTGACAGGTTTGGACTCCATCATGAGTAAGTATGACTCTTTGATGTTATTTATGCTT
Source organism: Dendrocalamus latiflorus (assembly GCA_017311315.1). Classification (NCBI taxonomy): domain Eukaryota; kingdom Viridiplantae; phylum Streptophyta; class Magnoliopsida; order Poales; family Poaceae; genus Dendrocalamus; species Dendrocalamus latiflorus. The sequence goes on along the minus strand of CM029626.1, from coordinate 17,933,007 downwards.
TGATGTATTGAGCGGTGCTATTTGATGTGTTTCTTGTCTGTAATGACTGCAGGATGTCGAAGCGGAGTCGTGGTGAGACACGAGGTGACCGGACTAGACACATGTGGCGTTGAGGTCAGAACGGTCGGATGTGTCGAAGGCGACAGAGATTCGATGTGGTTGCGAGTCGTGGGCGACAAGGAGCGTGGAAGCTTCCTGGAAGGTGCAGGAGGGGCGAATCGGGAATTTCGCGAGGCTGCACAAGTGGGAGACGGCTCTGTTCGGGTTTAGCCGACGTTGATGAGGTGATGGGGTCCCGATCTTCCGATAGGATGATAACTTCGATTTGGAGGAGAACGACTTTGACGATGCAGGCTTCTAACTGGCCACGACCAGAACACCAAGCAATCGCTAAACCACACTCCGAGTCGTTATCAACCGTGCCAAGAACGCGGTTGACCTGACCACGAAGGTCTATTCCTGCATGCAATCGAAGAACACGCAAGAACAAGATAACAAGCAATCTGAAATTGCAAATATTTAAATTGAGTTCACAAAGGTGGGATTCCGCTGAGGTTCTTTACGGTTGGTCTAGTCGACACAAGCGAAGAACAAAAGTTTTCACAATGGAAAAACTAAGCAAACGAAATCCAAGCAAACTAGAAAGGTGCAACCTCCTTAAATAGGCGAGGGAGCGCCGCACAAAACTAAGACAAACGAGGTGGTACTATTCACGGTACTGTTCACGTGAACAGTATCCGTGAACAGTATGGGCCTGGTGGGGGGGCGCCTCTCCTTTGGGCCCAAGAATTACAAGACCCGAGTTGGCCCAAACAGGTAATGTAGCACCTTCTTTGAGTGATTGCGACATGCACAGGAGTAATTTGGAGATGAGGCTAGATCCATTGGAAAGAGGACGAGAAAAGCTTTCCGTCGAGTACTCATGGGCCTCAAACGGACTCCGTATGTGAAAGTTATGCACGTTTGAAGTTGGTGCTGTCATCGGAGGCCGAACTGAATCGCTCATGGGTGTCTTCATGATCAGCTCCCAAGTTCCTAAGTAAAAGAACATCACATGCATTAGGTAGTAGCATATTCTCATGAGAAATAAGATATGCTCCTAGAAACGAAGTTACCTGATAGTTCAATTGTTTTGCACGAGCTCGTGTGATTGGACCTTGCAAATGTATAGGATCAGATCTATTGGTTGTATGCATGGAAGTGATGTCCTCATCATCCTCCCCTTCTTGCATGTGAGTCGTCCTCGACTCAAGTTCATCTTCTTCTCCCAAATATGGCTTCAAATCTGCAATATTAAATGTGGGGCTAACCCCGAATTCTGCAGGCAGATCATGCTTATATGCATTATCATTAATCTTAGCTAACACCTTGAATGGACCATCAGCTCTAGGCATCAACTTAGACTTTCGCAAATCAGGAAATCTATCTTTGCGCAAATGCAACCATACTAGATCACCAGGTTCAAAAGTTAAACTCTTTCTACCCTGACTACCAGCAATCTTATACTTAGCATTCATGCGCTCTATGTTTTCTTTAATTGTTTCATGCAATTTAAGGACAAATTCAGCACGCTTCTTAGCATCCAAATTCATTTTTTCAGAAATAGGGATAGGCAATAAATCAATAGGAGCACGAGGATTAAAGCCATATACTACCTGAAAAGGGCTCATCTTGTGGTAGAGTGCAGTGATCTATTGTAAGCAAACTCTACATGAGGTAGACAATCTTCCCACATCTTCAAGTTTTTCTTCAAGATAGCCCTCAACATAGTTGATAGCGTGCGGTTGACAACTTCAGTTTGTCCATCCGTTTGGGGGTGACAAGTAGTAGAAAACAGCAGCTTGGTACCCAATTTCGCTCACAATGTGCACCAAAAGTGACTCAAAAACTTCGCATCTCGATCTGAAACAATGGTATTGGGCACTCCATGTAGTCGAACAATCTCTCTGAAAAACAAATCATCAACATTTGTAGCATCATCGCTCTTATGACAAGGTATAAAATGTGCCATTTTCGAGAATCTATCCACCACAACAAAAACACTATCTCTCCCCTTCTTTGTTCGAGGTAATCCTAAAACAAAGTCCATTGAAATATCCTCGCAAGGAACGCTAGGTACAGGAAGAGGCATATATAAACCATGTGGATTAAGTCGGGATTTAGCTTTATTGCAGGTAGTGCAGCGAGATACATAGCGCTCAACGTCGCGCCTCATCCTTGGCCAATAGAAGTGTTCAGTGAGGATGTCCTCCATCTTTTTGATGCCAAAATGACCCATTAGTCCTCCCCCATGTGCCTCCTGTAATAACAAAAGACGAACAGAGCTAGCTGGAACGCATAGTTTGTTAGCTCTAAATAAAAATCCATTATTGAAAACAAATTTATTCCAGCATCTACCATTTTTGCAATTGGACAGGGCATCTTTAAACTCATCATCAGAAGTGTATAGTTCTTTTATCGTCTCCAAGCCAAAAATTCTACAATCAAGTTGAGACAACATTGTATACTGTCTAGACAAAGCGTCAGCAATCACATTTTTCTTCCCTTTATTGTGTTTTATGACATAAGGAAAAGATTCAATGAATTCAACCCAACGAGCATGTCTACGGTTCAGTTTAGTTTGACTTTGCCATGTTTCTAAAGTTCGAACGAGAGCAAGTAATTCCTTATCATATGTAGAATAGTTCAAACTAGGCCCACTCAATTTTTCACTAAAATAAGCAACAGGTTTACCTTCTTGTATCAACACACCACCAATTCCAATTCCGCTAGCATCACACTCAAGTTCAAAAGTCTTACCAAAGTCAGGAAGTTGGAGCAATGGTGCATTTGTGAGCTTTTCTTTGAGAAGGTTGAAAGCTTCCTCTTGCGCTTCTCCCCATTTAAATGGAACACCTTTCTTTGTCAATTCATTAAGTGGTGCAACGATGGTGCTGAAATCCTTCACAAAGCGGCGATAGAATCCCGCAAGTCCATGAAAACTCCGCACTTGTGTGACCGTTTGTGGTGTTGGCCAACTCTTTATAGCTTCAATCTTAGCTTCATCTACCTCAATTCCCTGCGGAGTAACAACATAGCCAAGAAAACAAACTCGATCGGTGCAAAAGGTGCACTTTTCGAGGTTACCAAACAAACGCGCATCTCTCAAAGCAATGAAAACAACACGTAGGTGTTCAAGATGTTCATCTAGTGACTTGCTGTAAATCAATATATCATCAAAGTAAACTACCACAAATTTACCAATGAAAGCACGTAAAACTTCGTTCATTAATCTCATGAAAGTGCTAGGGGCATTAGTTAAACCAAAAGGCATCACTAGCCACTCATATAACCCGAACTTAGTTTTAAATGCCGTCTTCCATTCGTCTCCAAGTTTCATTCTAATTTGGTGGTATCCACTTCGCAAGTCAACCTTAGAAAATATTGTAGAGCCACTTAGTTCATCAAGCATGTCGTCTAACCTAGGAATAGGATGACGGTATCTAATGGTAATATTATTGAAGCTCTACAATCAACACACATACGCCATGACCCATCTTTCTTTGGAACCAAAAGTACAGGAACAGCACATGGACTAAGGCTCTCACGGACGTACCCTTTGTTAAGCAAGTCTTGCACTTGGCGCTCAATCTCCTTAGTCTCCTCCGGGTTGGTTCGATATGGCGCGCGGTTGGGTAGGGAAGCTCCTGGGATCAAATCAATTTGATGTTCAATACCCCTAATTGGTGGCAGCCCTGGGGGTATCTCAGCAGGAAACACATCCTCAAACTCCTGCAAAAGGTTAGTGACAGCAGGGGGCAAAGACACAGGAAGATTCTCAAGTGCAAACAAAGCATCCTTGCACAAAAGAGCATAGCAAAAAGAATTATTCACTTCCAACTCATTCAAATCATATTTGGTGGCTAATAGAACAGTCCTTTTCAGTTTAATCTCATTATTCTTAGCACTTGTTCCTTTTATATCCTTGTTTTTGGATGGAAAGCATTCTTTAGCTACAATCTGATGTTCACTCTTCTCTTTCTCCTTATTTACTCGTTCAACACATTCAAGTTCATCTTTTAAAATGGCTTCAGGAGACATTGGAAGCAACACAATTTTCTTGCCCTTATGCATCTACCCCTAAAATACACCAGTTCAGTTCTTTCCTACGACCACCTCAAATTGTGCCCCCAGCAGTCATGAGTTTTCCTACGTCCACACCAATTTGTGTCCCCAGGAAAACCAACCAGTGAAATCAACGATCAAGGATCAATTCCCACTTTCTCTCTCCTTACCCACTCATATCCAACGATCCACACCCACCTCCCCTGCGCATATTTTTCGGCCGCCACCAAAACCCTAACCAGCCGCCACCAAGAAATGCCCCTGGGGCGCCGCCGCCTGCTGCCCCTTGGAGACCCGCCGCCGCCGGCCGTCTCCCCCGCCGGCCTCCTCCACCGCCCGCGTCCGGCCGCTGCACCCCGCCGGCCGCGCCGCACCTGCGCGCCGTGCCGTCTCGCCGTCGGGCGCCGCCGTGGGGAGCCGCTGCCGGCCCTTGGGCGCAACCGCCGCTGGCGCCGGGCATGCAGTCGCGGGCTACCGCCGCCGGCCACGTGCTCGCTGGCCGCGCCACTGCACCGCTCCGGGCCTTGGGTGCCGCGGGCGCCGCCGGCGGCCACATGCTCGCCGGCCGCGCCACTGCGCCGCTCTGGGCCTTGGGTGCCGCAGGCACCGCCGCGCCGCGTGGGCTGTGTGCCGCGCCGGGCTCGCCGTCCTCCGCCGCACCATGTCGTGCCGCGCGCCGCCACGCCGCTGGCTGCGTGGTTCGCCGGCCGCGCCGCGTCGACTCCAGGCCGTGTCGGGCCGCGCGCCTCTGTGCCTCGCTGCACCGGGACCGCGCCTTGCCGCCGGCCACCTCCCCTTCCCTCTTCTCCCGATCTACGTCGAGGAGAAGGCGTCCTCTGCGGAGGAGGCCGGTGGAGGAGTGCGAGATGCCGCACCCACGCACACGCCCCTCTTCGTGTCTCTTCTCCCCCGCCGTTCTTGCAAAAATCTGAAGCTAATAATGCGTCTTCTCGCTGGCGGCGCCTGCGCAGACCCAATCCATCAGTCTCCCGTGCAGGCGCCCCGGCCGCTGCGCGCGTCAGCGGCTGCCCCACCGGCGAAGGAGGGGGGCGAGGAGATGGGATTCGAGGAGATGGCGTCCGGGACGCGGCGGCGGTACTACATGCTCGGGGGACGGGAGGGGTCGGGAAGACGAGCTGCGCGGCGTCGCTGGCCGTGCGCTTCGCCAACAACGGCCACCCACCCTCGTCGTCTCCACCGACCCCGCGCACTCCCTCAGCGACTCATTCGCGCAGGTCTGCCTCCGCGTCGAACGCCTTACGTGGGTTGGTTCTTCGTTTGTTCGTCCGATGTATAGTTCTGAAGTACTTGCCCTTACTTCATGTGTGTTCTAGGATCTAACCGGTGGGGCGCTCGTGCCAGTGGAAGGCCCTGATGCACCTCTGTTTGCGCTTGAGGTTTGTAACCTTTAGTATTGACCATCGAAAGAGTGCTATGCAACATCCAACTTAACAATTTTGTAGTGTATAGTTTCATAATTTAAGCATTGATTTGTAATAGCGCTTTCCTTTGGCCTCGAGCAGGTTTTAGTGTGCAAAAATGAAATTTTGCATCCAACTGCTGTTGTGGTTGGTTTCTCTTGCATAGTCGTCATAGCAATATCATTCGTTTTTTTAATCGAACAGTAACATACCTAGGTCTGTGGAACCATTTGAAGTATGATAAGTTGAAAATTCGCAGCTGTTAATTTTTAAAATCCGGTTAGAAATCTGGAGGATTAAGGTGCTATAGAGCAATAGGTAGTGGAGGGCTGGCGTAATGATATTTATGACTTACTCTAGGTTGATATGGATAGTGCTTGAGCGTGCAGTTCTAATGCAGATAAACCCTGAGAAGGCTCGGGAAGAATTTCGGACAGCAAGTCAAAAGAATGGAGGGACTGGGGTAAAAGATTTCATGGACATCATGGGCCTTGGGGTGCTTGTTGAGCAGGTGCGTGACCATATTTCTATTTATGTTTGCTTTCACTACTGTACATCGTCTTTGTGATTAGAGTTAATTGCTTTGTCTAACTTCGGTTCTATAATTTCCATCTTATTCAATACAACTTGGGGAGTTAAAGCTGGGGGAATTGTTAGACACACCACCGCCAGGTTTGGATGAAGCAATAGCAATTTCAAAGGTAAGGAGACATGCCCATGGGCTTATGGTTTCCTTAATTTCATCTAATACATCTGGCTGTAGCTTGTGACTCCCTATTTGCGTGTCACTCCAGGTTATGCAATTTCTTGAAGCACAAGAGTATAGCATGTTTAGCCGCATTGTATTTGACACTGCTCCTACGGTAATCACCATATCACTGTGTATACAAAGTTGCTTTCATAATCCAGACACCCAGTGGTATTATTATCTATGATTTGCCTCCCTCGTTGTCAGGGTCATACACTTCGGTTATTATCCTTGCCAGACTTCTTGGATGCATCCATTGGGAAGATCTTGAAGGTACTGTCAACTTTGGTGTTTTATGGTATCATTGACAGGGCCATACTGAATCACTGAATGAAGTAAAAATGATTTATCTTGTATTACTCTACTTCTGAAAACCACTTTCTATCATTTTGCGGCTAAACAAATTTGGAAGTTGATTGCATCTCTGCTGCTGTCCTCCATCAATTTGTGTTTGTTTAGCGGCTTCCCATTGTGATTTTTTTAACACTCGATTTTGTAAATTTCAAGGTTGTATATCCTGCCATGTATTCATCTGCTCAATACATTGTTTACGATTTGTGCCTTACAATGTTCATTGAGTTTAACCTTTTTTTAATCAGTGCAATGAGAAGGGTCACATTGTCTCAAGATGTGAGAACAACAAGAAGAAGGGCAAACATGCATATAAGAGCAAAAAGAAATTTGATGGAAATAGCAAGAAGCTCAATCTCTACCCCTCTATAATACACCAATTTAGTTATGCATAACTGCACATCACACTTGCACACAAACATATAAACTTGTTCAGAACGAAAGGGAATAATTGAGTGATATAATCGGCTCAAGAACATACTCCTCATGTTTTTCCTTTCTTGAGAATATCCCAATTTTGTATGTTGAGGACGGCAAGAGTGCTATCATATCTTCTGGCAACCCTTTGCTTTCAGTACCAATAGCTTCCCCTAATTGTTGCAGTTCCTGAAATACAGAAAGGGCTAGCATGGTGATGTGGTAAGTAAATAGTCCACAAACATCTATTTCCTTATTGTGTTTCATATTTCTTTATGTGACAAAAATGTTTGTTTTCTTTATAGCCTCAAGTTTAAACAATGTGAGGATGGAGAAAGTCGTCGGTGAGTGAGTCCAATGATGTTGTCGCCTCCTCAAAGGATCAGTCGTTATGTTAGATTCATTATGTGACAAAAATATTTGGTTATAAAATATATGAGATGTGAATCTTAATGAATCTGATTGTTCGTTTTATTTTTTACAAATTTTATCTTGTTTTGTATTTTACCGTAGCGTTAGCACGGGCACACTACTAGTGAGAGTATATTGATTAGTCCTACCATGATGTATAGCATCTTTATCATATTGCCATGGTCTACCTAACAAGAGAGAACATGCTTGCATAGGTACGACATCACAATCAGCATAGTCTTGGTATGAACCAATAACAAAATGAACTCTCACAATGCGAGTTACCTTCAGCTTACCGCATGAATTAAACCATTGAATGTAGTAAGGACGAGGGTGTTGTTGTGTGGTCAAGGAAAGCTTCTCAACCATATCAATGCTAGCCAAATTGTTGCAACTTCCTCCATCAATAATTACACGACAAGAACGCTCATTGATCACAAACTTTGTTTGAAATAGATTGTGGCGTTGATTCTGTTCAGCACGCTCCACTTGAGCGCTAAGGACACGCTTCACGATGATGCTCAAAAACTTATCACTTGCTTCAGCTCCAAGTCATTCTTCATCAAGTTCAGAGTCATCTTGCTCACCTGCAGGGTCAGTTTCAAGCAAGGCATGCTCTTCATCAATATCACTAGCTGAAGTATACTCACCATCTTCTCTAACAAGAAGTGCTCGCTGATTTGGGCAATCTCTCATCATGTGCCCAAAGCCTTTACAGCGGTGGCATTGTATGTCTCGTGTTCTCCCAGTGGAAGCAACCGAAGTAGAACTCTTAGCTTGTTGGCCTGAAGTTGATTTGCTTGCGTCAGAGGCTCGGAATGTGCGCGTGGTGCTCGCTGGTCGCCCACGGATGGAGGGTTGTGGGGGACGGCTAGGAGTGGCAGGGGCAGCATGGGATGACGTCCTGCCCGAGGACTGTGCCTGATTCTGTTTACCTGCAAAAGAAACTCCAAAAGAGCCTCGGGAGCGAAGCTGTCTTCCCTGCACTTCACGTTCAGCTTTGCACGCAATATGGAACAAACAGGTAATAGAATTGTACTCCTTATAATCTAAAATATCCTGAATGTCCCTGTTAAGCCCTCCAAAAAATCTAGCCATTTTAGCCTCCTCAGTTTCTTCTAACCCACAACGTAGGCAACCGATTTGCAGTTCTTGATAGTACTCTTCTACGGTGTTTCTACCTTGTTTTAAACATTATAATTTATTCAGCAAATCACGAGAGTAGTAGGATGGTACAAATCTACGTCTCATAGTTCTCTTCAAGGCATCCCATGTTCTAGGTATGTGTTGTTCATTGCGGCACAATTCATTCCACCAAATAGATGCAAAATCAGTGAACTCACTAGTAGCAGCCCTAACCTTTTTATTTTCTGAAAATTCATGGCATGAAAATTTTTGGTCTAAAGCTAACTCCCATGTGAGATAAGCATCAGGATCATATTTACCAGCAAAAGGAGGTATGGTGAACTTAATTTTACCAAGTGCATCATCATGATTTCGTACCTCACGTGGTGGATCTCTTCTCATACCTTGGCGATTGAAGCGTCGTTGCAGATTTTCACGGATGTCGTCGAAATTGACTCCATCCTCAGCCTCCGTATCAGCAACATATGGGCTCTCTTCATCTCTTACCTCATCAGCCCAAGAGCGAACAACAGATGGCTCACGGCATGGTCGTGTAACGCCGACGACAGCGGGGGCGGCAACAGGAGGTGGAGCTCTCTCGAGCTGCTCCACTCGAGCAGCGATCGCTGCAAGATCGTTGTTGGTGCGATCTAGAACCATCTCAGTACGCTCCGAATGTTGACTCAACAAGCGAGAAAATCTCTGCATGATGTCTCCGAGAAATGCATCTTCCTCAACGTTGGACTTGCTATTCTCCCCTTGGGATTTTGATCCTGCCATCGTTAGTAGAAAAACAAAGAATAAAACACAGTGTATATGTCCCTATTAACTACTAGGTTCTGGAGGCTCAAAATTCACTCACACTCAAGCTTATAACAAGTTCTTACGAGCTCTTCACCTATGCAGCAAGGAAGTGGCACAACCGGTGGCTGGTCGTGATACTCCGACTTGGTGATTAGTTCAGCGATTGCAAGGGACGGTTCGACGTGATATGCTCGGTTAGTATAAGGTATAGCTTGGAAGGCTTGATATGTAGCAATGGAGAACAATCAGTTAATTTTAGAAATTGCATAGAATTGAATTATAGTTCGTATCTAGCACTTAGCCTATGTTGCTGATCAACCAAGGATAGAAGAAGGCTAAAATATGTGTATGACAATGTATAGGAGTGGCAAATACAAGATAATTCAATCAAATGCAATCTGGAATGGAAGGACACAAGGATTGGCCCAAAACTTGGAAACTGAAGATTTCTGTCCACCGGACAGCACGTCGGTATTTCGGCCTTAACTTTTTGTCAGTTTCCTTTTTTGCGATGATTATTTTTTTTCCGTTTCATGACGGATTTTTCTACAACTTTTGTTTTGGGGCCAAGTTCTGGAAACCGACCGAACAATTCGCACAAAATTCACAAGTGCCGACTGTTGCAGATTCAATCTGGAATTTTAGGTCAACTTCCACCGCAGATATCTCTTAACTGCCTTGCTGGAATGATGTCAAATTTTACAGATAGATGTACAATGAATTTTTGAATCTAATGGAGGTGGTCTCACTCAAAAATAATCTCGGAATAAAAAGTTATGGCTTTTTTGGTGGCGGCTGCAAAGAAAGGAAAAAATCAGCCGAAATTGGAATTAGGGTTTGTGATTGGGGAATTTTTTTTTTGTTTGGATTTTTAAGGAATCAAGGATATGACCAGCAACTAGACAAAGCTAAAATGGACACAAATTCAATTTAGCAAACCAAAACCACCAAAACTAATAGGTCAACTGAAGCTCTGATACCAACTGATGAGGCGATGGGGTCCCGATCTTCCAATAGGATGATAACTTCGATTTGGAGGAGAACGACTTTGACGATGCAGGCTTCTAACCGGCCACGACCAGAACACCAAGCAATCGCTAAACCACACTCCGAGTTGTTATCAACCGTGCCAAGAACGCGGTTGACCTGACCACGAAGGTCTATTCCTGCATGCAATCGAAGAACACGCAAGAAAAAGATAACAAGCAATCTGAAATTGCAAATATTTAAATTGAGTTCACAAAGGTGGGATTCCGCTGAGGTTCTTTACGGTTGGTCTAGTCGACACAAGCGAAGAACAAAAGTTTTCACAATGGAAAAACTAAGCAAACGAAATCCAAGCAAACTAGAAAGGTGCAGCCTCCTTAAATAGGCGAGGGAGAGCCGCACAAAACTAAGACAAACGAGGTGGTACTATTCACAGTACTGTTCACATGAACAGTAATCCGTGAACAGTATGGGCCTGGTGGGGGAGGCGCCTCTCCTTTGGGCCCAAGAATTACAAGACCCGAGTTGGCCCAAACAGGTAACGCATCACCTTCTTTGAGTGATTGCGACATGTACAGGAGGAATTTGGAGATGAGACTAGATCCATTGGAAACAGGACGAGAAAAGCTTTCCATCGAGTACTCATGGGCCTCAAACGGACTCCGTATGTGAAAGTTATGCACGTTTGAAGTTGGTGCTGTCATCGGAGGCCGAACTGAATCGCTCATGGGTGTCTTCATGATCAGCTCCCAAGTTCCTAAGTAAAAGAACATCACATGCATTAGGTAGTAGCATATTCTCATGAGAAATAAGATATGCTCCTAGAAACGAAGTTACCTGATAGTTCAATTGTTTCGCACGAGCTCGTGTGATTGGACCTTGCAAATGTATAGGATCAGATCTATTGGTTGTATGCATGGAAGTGATGTCCTCATCAGACGTAACGGGTTGGAGACCCGTTAGGCAAGGGCTATAAATAGATGTGAGGGGCTGCATGCCCATATATGGTTGTTGGAGGGAATTAGGGTTTACTTGAGTCAAAAGTGGCTTTGGGAGGTGGTTTTCCTTTAGTCTTTAGTTGTTCTTGAGCTTGAGAGGGAGAGGATTGAGTAGTGAATCCATGTAATCAACTCTTGTCCTAATGTACATGCGTATGGGGACTCCTCTGTGATCCTCTCTTTGCTTTGGAAATGGAAAATCTGAGTTTTAGCCTTCGAGCTCTTGTTCTGTTCTTCGTTGCTCCTCTTGAGTGATTTCTGAGCTTTTTTATTTTGAAGTTCTTTCTTGCTGGGAAGGCCCAAAATGGGTTGCTCTATGTTGGGATGATGTCTCAAGATCATTTGATCAAGTTTCCCAAGAGCAAACTTCGTTTAATCCCAGATTTCACGTTTGGGACTTCTCTGTTCTTCATTTCCTCTTCTAGGGTTTTAATGATTTTCGTGTTTCCCTTCATGAGAAATGGTGAAACTGTTGGACCAACTCGAGTGCAGTCAGCAGGAGGGAAGTGGTATGTTCTTGTCGTGGTCGATGACTATTCGAGGTTCCCTTGGGTGTTTTTCTTAGCCTCGAAGGATGAGACGTTTACCCATTTCCGAGGTCTTTTTAGTAGGCTTTCTGTTGAGCTCCCGGGTGCCTTACGAGCGATCTGCAGTGACAATGGCACGGAATTCAAGAATTTCTACTTTGAGAGGTTTTGTAATGAGACAGGTGTAGAGCACCAATTCTCTTCTCCGCACGTCCCACAGCAGATTGGCGTCGTGGAGAGGAAGAACCGTACCTTGGTTGAGATGGCCAGGACGATGCTCGATGAGTATTCTACACCAAGGAAGTTTTGGGCTGAGGCTATAGTCACCGCTTGCCTTGTTTCTAATCGAGTTTTTCTTCGGGCACACTTGCACCGCACTTCTTACGAGTTGAGATATGGGCGAAAGCCCAGTGTATCTTATTTTTGTGTGTTTGGTTGCAAGTGCTTTATTTTGAAGTCTGGGAACCTAGATAAGTTCGAGTCACGTTCTTGTGATGGTATCTTTCTAGGTTACTCGACTTCTTCGCGGGCTTATCGGGTTTGGAACTGCGAGTCTAGCAAGTTGGTAGAGGCCTGTGAGGTGACCTTCGACGAGGCCAGTCCGGGGACTAGGCCTGATATCTCAGGTTCTTTAGAGCAGTCCGAGTCTATCTTTGTGGATGATGAGGACGATGGAGATGAGGGTTGTCTACCCGATCCAGTCCCTCATCCACCCCTTGAGGTGCCTTCTTCCACTGCACCTCGAGGCGATCAGCCCTTGCCTTCTGCTTCTTCTGGAGCTAGTGGCTCTATTCCTACCTCATCTGCACATGAGGTAGAGGCCACTTCTTCATCTCTTCCTGGACCTCCTCGGCATATCCAAAAAGCTCATCCTTCTGAGCAGATTATTGGAGACCTGTTTGAGCGAGTCACTCGTTCAAAATCTGGCATGTCTCAATTCTGTCTCCATTCTGCCTTTGTCGCCTCATTTGAGCCCAAAGACGTTTGTCATGCTCTATCTGACAAATCTTGGGTCAATGCCATGCATGAGGAGCTTGAAAATTTCGAAAGAAACAAGGTCTGGTCGCTTGTTGAGCCCCCTCGAGGTCACAATGTCATTGGGACTAAGTGGGTGTTCAAGAACAAGCAGAGTGAGGATGGGGTGGTTATTCGAAACAAGGCTAGACTGGTAGCTCAGGGGTTCTCCCAGGTTGAGGGTCTAGATTTCGAGGAGACCTTCGCCCCTGTAGCTAGACTTGAAGCCATTAGAATCCTGCTGGCCTTTGCAGCTTCTAAGGGTTTCAAGCTTTACCAGATGGATGCCAAGAGTGCCTTCTTCAATGGCTTTATTGAGGAAGAAGTCTATGTCCGACAGCCTCCAGGTTTTGAGAACCCCAAATACCCAAACCATATCTTCAAGCTTTCCAAAGCTTTGTATGGACTTAAGTAGGCCCCTAGAGCTTGGTATGAGAGGCTTAAGTCCTACTTGTTGAGTCATGGTTTCGAGATGGGTAAAGTAGACAAGACCTTGTTCATCTGCCGACATGGCACTGAACTCTTGCTCGTCCAGATCTATGTGGATGACATCATCTTTGGCGGCTCTTCCCATGCTCTCGTTTCACAGTTCTCGGATGTCATGAGCACCGAGTTTGAGATGAGCATGATGGGTGAGTTGACCTTCTTCCTTGGCTTCCAGATTAAGCAGACTCGGGAGGGTACTTTTCTGCATCAGGGCAAGTACACTCGTGACCTCCTGAGACGCTTTGACATGAGTGATGGTAAGCCAGTGTCAACTCCCATGGCTGCTACAGCTTCTCTTGACCCAAATGAGGATGGCGAGCCAGTTGACCAGAAGGAGTATCGTAGTATGATCGGCTCCCTCTTGTACCTCACTGCCTCGAGACCGGACATACACTTCGCTGTGTGTCTTTGTGCCCGGTTTCAGGCTTCTCCTCGCGTATCTCACCGCCAGGCGGTGAAGCGCATTCTTTGGTACCTTCGAGCTACCATTGACTATGGTATCTGGTACTCTTCCTCGTCCTGTCTTTCCATGAAAGCCTATTCGGATGCAGACTTTGCCGGCTGTAGGATAGATAGGAAGAGCACTTCGGGCACCTGCCAGTTCATTGGCACTTCTCTTGTTTCCTGGTCTTCGAGGAAGCAGTCTGGTGTTGCACAGTCCACCGCAGAGGCCGAGTACGTTGCTGTAGCCAGTTGCTGTAGCCAAGTGCTTTGGATGGTCTCGTCCCTACGGGACTTTGGGTTAGTTATCGACAGTGTTCCACTCTTTTGTGATAACACTTCTGCGATTAACATTGCTAAGAACCCAGTGCAACACTCTCGGACTAAGCACATTGATATTCGATATCACTTCCTTCGAGACCATGTGGAGAAGGGTGACATTGTGCTCCAGTTTGTGGAGAGTGACCACCAGTTGGCTGATATCTTTACCAAGCCATTGGATAGCTCTAGGTTTTCAGCTCTGCGAGGAGAGCTTGGGGTGCTTTGTCCGTATGGACTATTGTGAGGGGGAGTTTTGTGCCTTACTGCGTTATCATGTTTATTATGCTCTTACTCCTTTCTGTTGCATTGCATATGGGTGCATCTGGGTTAGTCCTTCCAGCATAGGTTAGAGTGTTTCTCTTGTCTAGCTGTTTAGACTTCTTACTCTTATCTTGTGATTCTAGGATGCTGCTTATTAGCTGTTTCTCTTCTCACTAGGTTGAGCTCACTCACTGCTTATAGGTTCTAGCGAGGGTTGGCCCACCCTTGGGTAGACGGGGTACGTGTTTGCTCCTTAGAGTGTTAGATGTTCAGTTGATAGTCCTAGAGTCATGTGGGGTAGATGAGAGTCAGTCTGAGCCATAGTATCCTCTATATCTTGTCTATGCTTTAAGGACTGCCCTTTCTGATTTTCTTGCCAGCTTCTCGCTTTTATTTGCTTTGGTTCAGGGGGAGTTAATTTGGGAGCTTCTGGAGCTTAATATTGACATAACTCAACTTGAACTAAAAGTTGCATCTCATGTTGAGGGGGAGCTGGATTTTCTGCTTTTCATATTCGCATTGTAATATAACTACATGGAGCCTTGATTATTATCCTTTTATGACTTGTTTACAATGCATTACATCTTGCCATGACTTGTGCTTATTTGCTAGATTTATGTCAGACCCAGATTTTACAATCCGGAATCTTCTGTGATTCCACCGCACTATTCCCTGGATCAGTAGATAGTGCTCACAGATTACAGTTCTGAATATCATAGTACATATCATACGGAAGCATAAATATAATAGTAAACTTACTCATGGGCTGATTAGGCCGAAATCAATAAATTACAGCAGCGGAAGAACGAGCACACAGGTGGGACCTTCAGGACATGCCCACAGGTAGCCAACTGGAGGTGCACGACCTAGCCCTTGACATCTTCATCTTCTCTGCCAGCTTGTCCAATCTTGTTGCTGAGGCGAGGTGATTTGATTCCTGATGCTGAATTTTGTCGCAAAAGCGAGTGTGAGCACTCCAACCCCGTGCTCCGCGAGCCAATACACGGAATGCAAATAAATAGTATGCATGGCTTAACAAAGGAGAGGCTTAGGTTATTTTATTTGCTAAAAATCACTTTTAGTAGCTTTGTTATTATTTCATCATAGTGTTATTGTTACTGCCTATACACCACCTAGTGACTACCATAATCGACTTAATCCACCAAAATACACTTTCTTTATTGATTGTTGTCTAAGACTCCAAACAGCGAATGACATCATTTAATCAGTCCACCGATCATGCTCTTTCCATATTGATTGCTATCTATGACTCTTAAACAGCGATTATCATCAATTATGCAATCCACCAATCATTCGCATCGGGACTTCCTAATAATTCAATCCTTTTTGTTATTGATCCAAAACCATAATTTGTTCTCCCAATAATCAATCTTATTTTCAACTGTCTGTCTCTAATTAATTCACTAGTATACATCCACCAAAAATTTCATTGATCAAGATTAATCTCCCATAGTTATTTTCATATCTCCAAATTTTCCAGAAATTCTCAATTCATCCATCTAGAAATTGTTCGAATCCTACCAATCCCAATATTGTCAACATCTCCCAAGAATTAATAACAAATATCGGTGTTGTAATCCAACCATTACCTTTGCATTTCCTAATACTACAAAAATCATATAATTCATCTATCTAGTCTATAAATCCATTTGGGCTCCACCAAATTTATTTCTCCTAGACTCCGCACTATCATTATCCCTCTTATGATCAATCATGAATCCACCAACTTCTTTATGTGATTACCATAAACAGCCATATTCCTTTCTTACGACTCTATTTATTCTTCCTGACGTTTTATTTGTGAGAAATGTTACCATTATTCAAAAATATAATACATAGAAATTTCCTAAGACTTAGCAGTTTTGAACAAAAGCATAATGTTCAAGAAAATGCAATAATAATAGCGATCCAGATTCCATCCTCCGTTACATGGCATCTGCACCATATGGCATCTTTCAGCGTTATAGCCGCTTAACTTACCACTGGGACGACACCCAGGACAATTCAAATCAGGGCTTTCCACTGCCCTACACATTTCCATTCCCACCCACAAAGTTTTTGAAATAGAACTATATCTAGTTAAGTTCCCATGTCCGCCCTTGACCGTGGGCACGGCTATTCGAATAGTTTTGACTCTGCAAAGTTTGTACACTTTCACCACAAGAGACAATCAACTCATTGCCCCACACGATTCCTTAGAAGTGTGGTTGAGCAGACCATCACAGTGACTTTTCAAAGTATCTAGTCCCTTTTGTCATCTCACCCTATGGGCCGTTCCCACTTGCGGTGGGTCCCATACGTTGCACGAGATGTTCCCCACGGCTACTAGCATACGGGCTCCACTCCCCTCTGCGCTAGTACGACTGGGAAACTTCACCCTCCACTCGGTGTCCCTTTAGGCCTCCCATTGCCCTTGCATATCCACTCCTGTCCACTACCGGTGAGATGAGTCCGGGGGTTTCGATAAATTTACTTAGCCAAGTTGTATTTTACAGACTTGTAGTTGTACTGTTTTACACAGGAGGTCATGACAAGATTCAGTCCTTAGTGGTATCTGAGCGGTTCTACCACACTCCATAATTTGTGCTCCCACCGCACCACATACCAGCCCCCAAACCATCCGCTCAGATATTTAAGCAAGTTAGGATTTTTGGGGAGCATAAAATAATCATGTCAAAACATACCAGTCATTCCCACCATGACTGCCCAAACCAGTTTCTCATGATTTAAAATGACAATGATGTTTGGGGCATTTCAGTGCCCCTGAGTATTTATGCAGTACTAAGCATGGCATATAATTAGGGACTTATTTTCAAAAGTTACCATTATAATTTTGCTAGGGTGACAAGGTTCACATATTCAAGTATTCCAAAGGAGGTGTAATATTAATCAAGCAAACAATGGGCATATAACTAAAATCTTAAATTAAACATGTATTTGCATATAAAATAACAGCATGCAATTTGATCATTTAAACAAAAATAATTTGCAGAAAATGTAGGTTCAACATGATCAAAGTATTGACTCGCCTGGTGCGGTTTACCGCGGTCTTGAGCTCACTCAATGCTTTCTCATTCGATTGCCTTGAGTTTCTGATCTTTATCTTCACTTCACTCTTGATCTCGCTTGATCCCTTGATGCTTCAGGACTCCAGTTTCTAACTACGCGCTAAACGACCGAATACAAGTAAAAGCAAATAACTCAAAGGATCCAAATAAATCCGAATAAACTCAATTTAGCTTTATTATAAGTTAATGGGTGATTCGGGTGATTTGAGGCAAAGACGGTAGAATACGATAACTTGATCTTTTTATTAATAACCTCTTTTTATTATTTTGTATTTATCAAGGAAGTTCCATGAGTCGGTTTAGACCTATAAATTGGTGTGTGAGTTTACTGAGCATTATTTTGTTGAGTGTGATCGTTTCGGGCCTATATGTTTACATTATAGGTAAAGGTAATCTTTTATTTCATGTGGATATTTAACCAGAGTCACTATATTTTATTCATGCCTTCATTTGATAATTTGACCTCATTTAACTATTTAGTCTATATTGATTATTCGCATAACAAATAATCAGGTATTAAATATTAAGTAACCTTATTTTACTTCCAAATTAAATTTACTACATTCCCTATATTATTCTAAATTGTCCATAATTTTCACCAAAAATTCATATGAGCTCTAAAAATCATGGTTCTGGTTCCATTGGACAGATCTTGAATTTAAATGAATTTAAAAATTTGTTTCACTTAATTCGGGGTTAAAATGAATAAGTTTTGCCCATTTGAAAATCTCAGTTATGTGAAATTCCATAAAATAGAAAATCCTGACAGGTGGGGTCCTACTAGCATTTTTAATTCATTTTTGTTATTCTATTATTTCCTGCGTTGTTCCTATGGCAGGTGTGCCCGGGGTTACTTTATCATTTCCACTTATGGCCCACCTGTCAGTGGGTTGTTTATGCTAATGGTCTGTTATTCACACTGAAGCCCACTATTAATCTTAATCCCCTGTCATTACGGCTAATCACGTGTGTCTCTCACAGATGGGTCCCTACTGTCAGTGGGCCATTCACTGACCGCTGGGGCCCACTTGTCAGGCCGAGAGAAAATAAAGAAAACTCAACCCGGCCTGCGGAGCCAGAGGCTCGAACGCGCGACCGGGGAGTTCAAGTGGGGGGGGGAGGAACGAGCGCTGGTAACCAAGTGGCCATACTGATGTTGCTTACCCTATATGGGGGAGTTATCCCTTTGAGCTAGCTCGCGGAGGGGGCCGGGCAGAGGAAGCCGAAGGCGGCGGTGGGGCTGAGGCGTCGGCGGCGAGCGGTGGTCGGGGAGGCTCGGACGAGTGCCAAAACGCGTTCCCAGGGGTGCGTTGGTGTCGGTGGTGGGGTCAGCTGGGGCCGAGGGGGCACGGTGGTGGCCGGCGGCGTGCGGTGACGGCGGTCCGGAAGGAGTCGTTGGCGCCGGCGGTATAGGGCCTTCGGGAGGTCCGGGAAAGGCCGGATTTGGGTTGGCGACGTTCCGTAGGTGGTGTAGGTGGAGGGAATTGGGGTCTAGTGGCGGCAATCAGCGGGGAGGCCTCCGGCCGGAGTTGAGGAAGAAGAGGGGTGCGGCGGCGATCTACTGGGCTTCGGCTCAATCGGTCTCTACAGTAGCGAGAGGGCGGAGTGGGGAGCTCACGGAGATGCTCAAGGGTTCTTATAGGGGCGCGAGGGGAGCTGGCAATGGGCGCCTACCCGTTTGGTCACGTCGGGCGGCGGCGATAGCAGGCGGCGGGGGCTGCAGCGGGAATCCCGGCTGGCGTGCGTGGCCACTCAGACCTTTTGCGCCGCGCACGCGAGCGGACGCGCCAGGGCAGCGGGGTAGCAGCGAAGCCGGGCGCATGGGCGCCATGGGGAGGCCATGCAGGTGAGGAGCAGAGAAGGGAGTCGGGAGGAGGGAGAAGAAACTGAGCGCGGGTGTGGGGTCTGCCGGCCATAGAGAGAAGGCGGGAGGGGGAGGTGGAGCTAGGCCGGGCCGGGGTGGTGCTGGTGCAGAGGCGGGCTAGACGGCGGGGCGGCTGCAGCCTGGTGGGAATGAGCGAAAGCAGGGGATCGGGGAGGAAGAAAGGGGAATAGGGGCGGCCGGCTGGGCTGGCTGGGCCGGTTTGGCCGGCCGCAAGGTCTTATTTTTCTTATTTTTCTTTTTTTAGATATATATATATTATTCTATTTAATTACTTATTTATTTTATACACATATATATGTATATATATATTTATATTTCCTTTATGTCTATTCTTGTATATACATATACATTTTTATGTTTTGCTCTAAGCTCTTTGTGCACATATATGCATATGTACATGTATATATGTTTGTGTTTATATTTCGTTCATCCGCTTTTATTGCTATTTATGCCATTATTTTCAAAATGAGATTTTATATTTTTAACTCAGGTTTCTCTCTTCTTATACTGGATCATCTTTTCAGATTCGAATTTATAATCTTGAGTTTTCATTATTTGTACATTTCCTTTTAGGGCATCACTAGTATTGATTTCATTTTTTGAAACTTTCTTCAATTCCTGGAACCTCAACCAAAATTTAAGAAACACCATAAAAATGCAAACTCAAATAGAATATATTGCAAAAATAATTCAAAAGCTCCTCATTTTCAAATTTCAAATATTTGGGATGTTACAATTTATCATGACTTCATATGTGTAGACTAGCTTTTGCCATGATAATTTAATTAAAATTGCTCAACTTGAATTAAAACTTGTCATGCTAGTTCTTGAGATTAGTCTTTCTTTAGTTATCCTTTTATGATTCATGCCATGTCAAATAGGCTGAGTTGAATCTTGAATCTTTATTGAACTTTAGATCGAGCTATGATAGTTCTTGATGATGCATAAGTTAGTACAATTATTTACGAAAGCAAAAAGATCTCTTTTGTGCGAAAAAAACTGATCTCACCAATTCTTTCTCATGAGACGGCTTGCCATTGCACTAGGCATGAACTCAGAGGGAGTTTTGGTTGACCAAGATCATCTCCTTAAGCTTCTTGCTTAGAATGGTCGCATAAGGCTTGAGATCTAGCACATGACTTAAAATTTTGGTTGGAAACGACCATAAGCTTCAAACGAAAATATGTCATTTGTGCTTCATTTGCTTAAGCTTCGACAAGAACCAAGTACTTGAACAGATGTTTCACTCTTGAGCGTGTAGCACTCTAAACTTGCTCAATTCTAGCTTCTTGGTTCCGCTTAGCTTATTGACATGGTTTGCATCATCCGTGGATACCTCTTGTTAGACTTTGATCATGGATGACTTGACATGCTCACAAATTGCACTTCAATTCAGATTGTTATCTACATGTTTATCTTGCTTATACATATCTTGTCATGATCTAGATAGCATTCTATTGAGTTATGGCTTAATGTAGTACTTAATGGTCATTTTGGATAATCTTCATGGCTCTACATGCTTAGAATAAATCAACTTCAGCCATTTCATCCAATTTCATGTCATATTCTTTCTTTTGCATCCTTGATGTGTTTATTGCCAAAAGGGGGAGAATATTGGAGAAAAAGCCATTTGGGATCTTTCTAGAGTTTTGGAGAACAATTTGTTCTTTTAGTTGTTGCTCTAGTGTTCTTTCTGTCGACATGGTCATTAGCTTCATTTTTCTCTATTGGACCATGTTAAGCTTTGCCAACAAACTCAACTTCTTTCTAGAGCTTTGGAGAACAATTTGCTCTTTCAGTTGTTGCTCTAGTGTTCTTTCTGTCGACATGGTCATTAGCTTCATTTTTCTCTTTTGGACCATGTTAGGCTTTGCCAACAAACTCAACTTCATGCTTTTTCTTGGGTTTGTCAATATACTCATCAAGGGGGAGATTGAGAGACCATGTGGTTGTGACCCCGTGTGAGTGATGAGTAATTGACATCAGTTTAGGTCAGTCGAGTTTGGTTTGAGTGGTTCGGACCATGTCGTTGCGGGGTGCAACGGGCTCGGTCGAACTTGGTCAAATCTGGTCAAAGTACTTAGGTTGCATATTATGTTAATTTGACAGGTTTGGACTCCATCATGAGTAAGTATGACTCTTTGATGTTATTTATGCTTTGATGTATCGAGCGGTGCTATTTGATGTGTTTCTTGTCTGTGATGACTGTAGGATGTCGAAGCGGAGTCGTGGTGAGACACGAGGTGACCGGACTAGACGCAGGTGGCGTTGAGGTTAGAACGGTCGGATGTGTCGAAGACGGCGGGGATTCGATGTGGTTGCGAGTCGTGGGCGACAAGGAGCGCAAAAGCTTCCCGGAAGGTGCAGAAGGGGCGAATCGGGAATTTCGCGAGGCTGCACAAGCGGGAGATGGCTCCGTTCGGGTTTAGCCGGCGTAACGGGTTGGAGACCCGTTAGGCAAGGACTATAAATAGATGTGAGGGGCTGCATGCCCATATATGGTTGTTGGAGGGAATTAGGGTTTACTTGAGTCAAAAGTGGCTTTGGGAGGTGGTTTTCCTTTAGTCTTTAGTGGTTGAGGGCAGCAGGGCTTGTTCCCCACGTTCATTTTTCCCTTCCTGGTTGTGTCTCTCCAAAAAACATGTAGAGGGTTTATGTTCTTGAGCTTGAGAGGGAGAGGATTGAGTAGTGAATCCATGTAATCAACTCTTGTCCTAATGTACATGCGTATGGAGACTCCTCTGTGATCCTCTCTTTGCTTTGGAAATGGAAAATCTGAGTTTTAGCCTTCGAGCTCTTGTTCTGTTCTTCGTTGCTCCTCTTGAGTGATTTCTGAGCTTTTTGATTTTGAAGTTCTTTCTTGCTGGGAAGGCCCAAAATGGGTTGCTCTATGTTGGGATGATGCCTCAAGATCATTTGATCAAGTTTAATCTCAGATTTCACGTTTGGGACTTCTCTGTTCTTCATTTCCTCTTCTAGGGTTTTAATGATTTTTGTGTTTCCCTTCATGAGAAAGGGTGAAACTTGGCATGCAGAGTCTTATGGCTATTAATTAGCTATCCTCAAAGTTTCGTGGCCAAAGGATCAATGGTTAGATGGGAATTTGAGTTTTTGGGCAGCTCTCTGTATTTTTCAAGTTCTTGGCTAATCTCTAAATTTCTTGTGTTCTTGCTTAGTTCCCATGTTGTTTGAGGCCCTAAAGGTATTTAGAATAGTCCCTTGATGTCTCTCTCTGAAAAGATTTGAAGTTTTCCTTTCGTTTCCTTGATTTTGCCAAAAATCCGAAGTTTCAGAACCTCTGTCAGCCTGCTCTGTTTGCTGTCGTGCGGTACTACCGCTCCTCGAGAGGTACTACCGCTCGGCTCAGCGGTACTACCGCTCGTTTCAGCGGTACTACCGCTTGCAGTCAGACCTGCTCTGAAATTATTTTTTTCTTGACTGTTTCTTTCTGGATCTGGTTTATCCTTGTTGCTGTGACTTCCAGTAGTGCATATCTTCTATTTTCATAGCTTCTATAGCTATTAGAGAATAAGCATAAGTGTGGATACTTGAGGGGCGAATTTAATTTTAGAAAGTGTGGATTCCGCTATCCATTCAAACTTCTTTTCCTTCTTGAGAAGTTGGTTAATTGGTCTTGCAATTTTTGAGAAGTTTTCGATGAATTGATGATAGTATCCAGCCAAACTGAGAAATCTTTAGACTTTTGTAATGGTTTGGGGCTATTTCCATTTAACCACATCTTTAATCTTCTTGGATCCATGTCAACTCCACCTTTAGATAGCACATGATCCAAAAATGCAACCTATTTCAACCAAAGTTCATACTTGCTGAATTTGCATACAAATTGTGCTCTTGAAGCTTCTCCAACACTAACACAAAATGATAGTCATGCCCTTCACTCCTCAAATATGTGAGGATATCATCCATGAAGACAACCACAAACTTTTCTAAAAACTCCACAAATACTTTATTCATCAAGTTCATCGAGTAGGAGGGAGCATTGGTCAATCCAAATGACATTACAGTGTACTAGTACAAAACCATAATGAGTGACGAAGGTTGTCTTCGGAGCATCTTCTGATCTAATCTTGAGTTGAAAATAACCTAATATAATGTCAATCTTGGAGAAAATATGGGCTCCATTCATTTGGTCAGACAAATCATCAATTCTCGGTAATGGGTACTTGTTCTTGATGGTTACCTCATTCAGAGACCAGTAGTCAGCACACATTCTCAAAGTGTACACCTTCTGCTTAACAAACAATAGCAGTTATCCCCATAGCAATGAACTTGGCCTAATAAATCCCTTGGCTTGCTACTCCTCAAGCTACTTCTTTAATTCGGCTAACTCATCCATATGCATTCTATACAGTCTTTTCGAAATCGGTGCTATTACGGGCAGCAACTCGACCACGAATTCCGTATTTCTATCCAGTGGCATCCTAGGAAACTCTTTTGGGAACACATCAGAATACTCACATACCACTGGCATTTGACTTATTTCCACCCCTTGAAGATAATTGAAAGTGGGTGCAGACAACTTAATCAACCTTGGCTTGATCTCTACTTGGGTTCCATTTCCATTGATGAGGGAAATAGATTTTCTTGCACAATCTATTTGACTCTTATTCTTAGATAAGAAATCCATCATAAGAATCACATCTATCCTACATGAGACAAGTAGTATCAAGTCTGCTACAAAATCCACCCCATCTATCCTTATCTTTACTCCAAGACATACAACTTAGTCCTCGTTTCTGATATGGGTTACTTGATTACCATAGTTTGATCCATGAAATTAATAGACATTTCATGTTGTGTAGAAAAACTCTTGGTGATAAAAGAATGTGATACTACTGAATTGAATAAAATATTAGCAAGGCTTAAGTTTTCATAGAAGGTCCCTAACACAATATCTGGTGCTTCCTGAGCTTCCTCAACAATCACATGGTTCACTCTCCCACGTACAAAATTCCGGGGTTGCTTTGATGCTAGATTTTGAGCTTGCAATTGGTCATGGCCTTGGGCTTGCATTTGGTTCTTGAATGGTACATCTTGAGGATTCAGATGAGCTACAACTTGATTCTTCTATGGGCACCGGTTAACATAGTGTCCCATCTCAGTGTAACTGAATCAAGTGACTCCCACTTCTACATTTCTACACTTCCATACTACTATCCACTTTGATGGTATGGCTGTGCAACTTGTTGCTACGGAAGAGGGGCTTCTACTTAATACCTCGGTGGTGATGGTGTGGGAAAACGGGTAGTAGATGGCTGCCATACACGTGGCTTTTAGTGAACTAATGCTCAATGATTTTTGTGCAGCCCATTTGTTCTTGTGTGACTCCTCGAGTGCACAACACTTGTCTTCCCATGTGATGGCCTTGTTCACCAAGGTCTAGAAGTCCAGAAAGTCCAACAGAGCAAGTGCTAGCTGTAGCTCTTGGTTGAGGTGATCCCTGAAAGACTCCATCCTTGTAGCTTCATCGGGGATGTTAGTAGGAGCATAATAGCTAAGGTAGTTGATATGATGAAGATACTTATTCACTAATATGTTGACTTGCTTTAATTCTTTGAACTCTCTCATCTTGATGTCCAAAGGGCTAGTTAGAAGGTGAGCCTTACGGAAGGCCTCCTTGAAGGCATTCCATGTAACGAAGCTGCATCCTGAAGCTGATAAGTGGCAAACAACACCTTGTCTTTGTCACTATATTGGGCAACCTCCAATTTCTTCTCAATGGCTCTCAACCAATTATCAACATCAAGTGGCTCTTTCGAACTAGAGAATACCAGCGGGCGGGTCCTTAGAAAATCTCTTAACTTGGTATGTTGTTGATTCACTATGGTCCCACCTTCACTTGTTGTAACAAGGGCCATACCCATGTTGGTGGTGTTCTGAGCTATTTGCTGAAGTATGAGGGTCTATGAATGGCAGTTTTGCTCGATCGCAGTAAGCACTTGGACCACTGAAAGATCCTCGACTAGTGCAGGATGATGCTCTTCACCTTGCTGACTTTGGAGAAAATCTTGCTGCTCTAAGGGGTTAGATGGCTACTGATCAGATTGTTGCACTGCCGTCTCTTGTCCCCTTTGTGGTTTTGATGCGGAAACTTCATTGCTACCCAAAAGTTGAGTCCTTGGACAAGTCTATGGTCTGGTCATCCCATGGACAAAATCACTTATCACAACTCATGCATATATGAGAGGGAAATAACATAAGGTTAGTAGGACAATGGGGGATATGGTACTTGACTTAATTTGCAAAAGACAACAACCAACTCAAGATAAATGAATAAATAAACTACATAGACAACACACAATTAATTTAACTTAAATGTTAGATTTTTGCATGGTTTGCGAAATACAACCCCCACGGGCAAATATGAAAAACCATACAACACAGAAGTAGTATATCACAACCATAGTAAATTCATCACAAAAAGTGCAAATAGCTCACATGTACTAGCATTAAAAAGTGAGCTCTAGTAACCTAGCCATAAGGGTCTAGTCTTGACGATATTAATCATCTCGGCGGAGTCAGCTCCAGAGGGCAATGAGATCCATCACCTCTACAACTCCTTTCCTTCAAATTTGAGCACACATATGAGATATTCTCCCATCATTCATGGTGCAAGCATATCTCTTGACCACTTGTCTTTTAATCGATTGAATCTCGACCTTGAATTTTACTACAGGAAATGTGCCTATCCATCTACTAAGTTGAAGGTGAGGGAAGTATTAGAAAATAAGATTGACAAAATCAAATGTAGATAAGAATAGGGATAAGAAAGATAAGAGAAGCAAGGGTTAATATGTGGATGTTAAGAGAAAGTAAGGACAACAATAATACTTATATTTTTCACAACCATTTTAGAACTTTGAAATTAAGTTCTAGAAACCAAAGATTCATAATCTATCAGCCATTTCTAACTAAAGGTTTAACCTACAGTCAGAATAGCTCTGATACCAGCGCTGTCGAACCAAGAAAATTTATTCCAAACCCTATGTGTTTACCATGCTAGTCCCATGATCAGTGGTTAGCACACACATATTACAACATTGTATCACATCCATACATGCGTGAAAAAACAAAGTATCTATTAGACCATGTGATGGTCATGCATTTTGTTGATAATGAATAATTGACATTTGGTTTTTATTGGAATTTACATTCGTGAAAGTTTTGGTCGATGCACTTTTGTGCTTGAGTTTTCAGGACGGCAAAATGACCACGCCCGGTTTTCGACCATGAGTGGTAGTCCGATCGGCATTCTGATGGCTGGTTCGATCAGCCCTGTGATGGATGGTCCAATCGGCAAGTCCGAATGGCAAACTTCGAGCATGTCTGACTGACTTCGACCACGTCCGGCTTTGACCACGGTAGGTAATCTTAGATTTCAACCTTGAACAGTGAACCGATCTTAGCTATCGTGAACCAGTCATAGCTACAGTGCTTTTCCATGATCATAGCTACAATGTTTTTCCATGGTTGTAGCTATAGTGTTTTTCTATGGTCATAGCTAAAGTGCTTTTCCATGGTCGTAGCTACAGTAACCGGTCCATAGTCATAGACTTTGTGGTCAATATTCATAGATTTTGCGATCGATAGTCGTAGGCTTCACAGACTGCTGTCATAGTCATAGACTTCATGGTCTACTCTTTTTGTCTTCAGTTTTTCAGTTAGTTGTTGTAGACCTCGTGATTGGTAGTCGAAGGCTTTTGTGATCAGTTGCCGTTGGCTTCATAGTTGGTACTCGTAGACTTAAATGTCAGTACAAGTGCTTCAATTCTTGTAAAGTTCAAGTACTTCGAGTACTTGTGTTAGGCTTGCACGATGATTGGCTGGTGCATGGTGGTCAGGTGGTTGTGGTACTCAGTAGTCGAAAAGGCTCAGTACTCATGGTCGGAAGGGTTCGGTACTCATAGTTGGAAGGACTCGGTACTCGATGGTTAGTGATCAGTAGTTGTAGGCTTTGTGATCGGTTGTCGAAGACTTGTGGTATATCATCAGTACTCGGTAGTTGGTGGTTCTGTGGTCGGTACCGATGGTATTCCTAAGTGTTTTGTGTGGAGCGATGGTATTTCTCGAGTACTTGTGGTTTTCAAGTACTCAATGAGCTAGCGGTTGTAATGAGTAGTTCGAGGCTGATTTCTTGAGAGTGATGGGATTGGTGGTCATGGATGACCTGGTTGGTATTCGTGGATGCTTTGCTTCTTGTCTATGGATAGACATAGTGATGAGGACATCACTTCTTCGGTTACACACAACACTCCTCCACTTGACATTCAAGGACCAATCACTAGAGCTCGCGCCCGACAATTGAATTTACAGGTGAGCTCGTTCCTAAGTACTTCTTTTTGTTCATTTGAGAATAGATTGCTACCTAATGATTTAATTATGATTAGGAACCATGGAGAGGACCTGGAAGTACTTGGAGAAGGGCTACGGGGCGCACAAGTCCAGCAAGGGCGGTCGAATCATGTTGGAGGCCCAACTCAAACCGACTTCGAATCCAATTCGGAGTCCAGGACCAGTCCGCACTAAAATGGACGCCCAGATCGCATCCGGACTCCGTTTTGGACGTTCTACATATGTATGGAAAGCTGAGAAGACCACCTTTCCAATGGATTTGGTCCCATGTCAAAATTCCTTCTGAGTCAACGGGAATCGTCGAAACAATTGGGCGTTCAGAATCTGTCAGGGTGCTGCGCCACCGTCTTTTGGGCCGATCGGCTTTGTATCGTGTTGGAGCCCATTAGGGGCGCGTCCAGGGGTTTTGCACGCCCCTAACTCCTTTATATCCAGCGGCCACCCCCACCATTAGGGTTTGGGTTTTGCTTAGATTAATTCTGTCTTTGAACAGTTTCGCCGTTCATCGGTTTGTGAGACCCCAACTTTCGAGTGCTGAATCAATACATCTGCAATTCAGTTGTGTTCTTCCTTGTTCTTGCTTGTGTTCCTCGATTCGCAGGCAAGGATTAGCCTTCTTGGCGAGGTCAACCGGCTGCGCACGGTTGATAACCTGAGGAGACGTGGTGCTGCGATTGCGGGGTTCGGAACGTGTCGTTCGGAAGCCGGATCGATTTGTGTCGCGCCTCCACCAAATCGAACGTATCCAGAACCTGTTGGAAGATCGGGACCCCGTCCCTATCAAGTGGTAATCAGAGCTTCAGGTGTTCCTTCAGGTTCGCGTTACCCTCCTTTGTTGTTTTCGGTTTCGTCCTAGAGTCCATGAAAAAGCCTACAAAAAAATTGTAGTCATAGGTTGTTTCCTGTCCTAGATCTCGTTTAGCCTTTGCACAATTTGATTCCAGAGTCCGTAGTGTTGAGTTTGTGTCCTTAGTCGAGTTGTGTTGCTGGTTTAGATCGTGTTTTGTTTCGGGTTGTCTTGCTTCCGCTACATCTCTTTCATACAAACCCTAGCCGTCATCCATCGCGTTTTCCACCCTCTGTTTTTGTTTTCCCACCCATATCCCACCCTCTGTTTGAGTCATCCTTCACGTCTCGTGATCACACACCACCATCCCCCACCATTCCCCGAGCTTCCGCCACCAATTTCCACCAATTCCCTCCACCCGATTTCGTTTCGGCCTCCACAGAAACCATAACTCGGAGTCCCATCTTCAAACGGCCATAACTTTTGCATACGGACTCGAAATCAGGAGATTTTTTTTTGAAATTGGGTGAAATTAAATTTTGCATCCGAAACCGACCTGACATCGTCGGGTTTCGGCGAATTTATTTTGCCCAAATTCGGCCTGGAAAGTGCAGTACTCGAGCTCCGAAATTGATTCACCAAATTTCCTGCACATTCATTATTTTCTGTAGGCCACACCTTACATTAGATTGAGGTGAAACTTTGTGTGGTTCCTATTTCTGTGCTCTGCTTTGTGAAAAAAATAACAGAAAAAAGAAACAAAAAAGAAAAATTTCGGCACCTGGTTTTGCCTGAGAGCAAAGGCACCTGAGTTCCGTGCCTAAAAGAAAAAAAAAAGAAAAAAAAGAAAAAAAAAGAAAAAAAAAGAAAAAAAAGGAAAGAGCACAGTTTTAGGTGACAGAAATTCATTTGTTTTGTGCTTATGCTGAATTAAGTCTCTCATTCCCTGGCCATCTTTGTTGCTGTCTTCGCTTACTTTCTGGCCGTGATTCCTTGTTCATCATATCCTAACACTGATATAGGACACATTTAGGCCAGCAACTAGGACCAGTGCTTTGGACATTTATTCAGCATTACTATCTGTTATTGATTTGTGTTCCACTGATATATTTGGCCTTCCAAGCTCCATATATCTACTTCTGGATAGCACAGTTTTGACCCTTGCAATCGTACCCACGCTCGACATGGTTTCACGAACCAGCCACCGGTTGTACCACCTGCTGCTTTGGTAAGAACACTTGTAAGAGCTTGGTAAGCCACTTCCTTTGCGAGATTCCACTGCCTTCATTTGTAGTTGATAGGGATAATCCTTTTGTTTTCCCTGTGTTTCCACTAACCATGGCAGGAGACGAAGGACACGGGTCATCGGTCGATTTCAACGAGTGTGTTAGTCGCGGCCAGCTACAAGCTGCGCTCGACAAACAAAATGCTTCACTCGGCGCGAGAATGGACACCATCGTCGCCGCCATTGCCAAGTTGAACACCACGGAAGGCATTGAGCGGGTGGAGCGGCGGTTGGCTGACCTCACTGGTCGGATGGACAAATTGGAGGCACGTCTGCCACCTGTCAATGACGGCCATCGTCCTGATGATGACATAGTGTATGATGCAGATGGCAACATTGATCGGCGGGCGACACAAGATGCACGACTACGTCGGCGTCTTCAGCAAAACCGACAAGGTATGGGAGGTAATAACCAGAACCGACATGGTATGGAAGGTAATAACCAGACTCGTCATGGTACCGACGACCCTTTTGCTAAAGTTAAGTTTACCATTCCATCTTTTTCTGGTCTTTATGATGCTGAAATATATCTTGATTGGGAGATGACGGTAGAGCAAAAATTTAATTCTCACTTGGTTCCTGAACAACATAGAGTTAGACAAGCTACTAGTGAGTTTAAGGACTTTGCTATTATCTGGTGGAATGAACTAAGTAACATGCGCTTACAACCTGATACATGGGAGGGGTTAAAAGAAGATATGCGTAATCGTTTTGTTCCTCCCACATATAAACTTGAATTGAGAAAAAAATTGCAGCGCTTAGAACAAGGTGATCGTTCTGTTCAGGACTATTATGCTGAGCTTCAAAAGGGTATGATGCGTTGTGGGGTTGTTGAGGACACGGAGGATAAGATTTGTCGTTTCTACGGGGGTTTACGGCGTGAAATTCAGGACATTGTTGATTATAAAGAATTTACTACTGTCAACCAGTTGTTCCACCTTGCTATGCTTGCAGAAAAAGAATTGCAGGGACGCAAGGAATCAGCGAAGGTACGCACTGAACGACCCTTCTACACGCCGCGAACGACTACATCAGCGGGACTGCCCAAGTCTTCTTCGAGCTTTCGTTCTCCTCCACCACCTGTGAACAAGATTGCAGCAGCGCCACCGAAGCCACCTTCAAAAAATTCTTTGCAGGTTCCAGCCAAGAGTTCTTCTTCCGTGGCTTCAACGGGCCGCTCCTCCGACATTCAGTGCCACCGCTGTCATGGGCTTGGTCATGTGCAGAAGAATTGCCCTAGCCAACGGGCATACATCGCCACAGAAGATGGAGGCTACATCAGCACTTCAGATGTCGAGGAGGATGATGATGTTGCTGCTGCCTCGGATGACACTGGCGGTGGTGATGATGACCTGGTCCTTGGTGGGGCGTCCACAGCGACGCTACGGAGCATCATTGTGCAGCGAGTCCTCAGCACACAGGTAGAACAAACCGACAAGCTTCAACGCCATAATTTGTTTCAGACTTTCTTCGCAATCAAGAACCGGCGTGCACGTGTCATCATTGATGGAGGAAGCTGCAACAACTTGGTGAGTTCTGATTTGGTCAAGAAGCTTGGCTTGACCACGCGACCACATCCACATCCATACCATATTCAGTGGTTAAATGATTCTGGAAAAGCTAAGGTAACACAAACATGCCGAGTCCATTTTTCCATTGGTGGTTATGCTGATCATGTTGATTGTGATGTGGTTCCCATGCAAGCATGCTCTCTTTTATTGGGTAGACCTTGGGAATTTGATAATGATGCTTTACACCATGGTAGTAGTAACAAATACACTTTTATGCATAAGGGAAAGAAAGTTACTTTACTGCCTTTGACCCCAGTTGAGATAATAGAGGCCGATAGGGAGAGAATTGCTGCTGCTAATGATGCAAAGGAACATGATAAATCTGAAAAACAGCAAGTAATCCATTTAAAAAATTCTGTTCTGCTTGCCACAAAATCAGACCTTGCTGAAATTGATGATGTTAATTATACATGCTATGCTTTTGTGTGCAAAGATGCTTTATTTTCTCTTGATAATATGCCTTGCACTTTGCCTGCTCCTGTCACTAACCTTTTGCAGGAGTTTAGAGATGTTTTCCCTGATGAGATACCTCCAGGACTTCCACCTATTCGAGGGATTGAACACCAGATTGACTTGATCCCTGGAGCGAGTTTGCCAAATCGTGCGGCGTACAGGACCAATCCCGAAGAGACTAAGGAGATTCAGCGACAAGTCCAAGACCTTTTGGACCGTGGGTACGTACGTGAGAGCCTTAGTCCTTGTGCTGTTCCTGTTCTTTTGGTTCCCAAAAAAGATGGATCTTGGCGTATGTGTGTAGATTGTAGAGCCATTAACAACATTACTATAAGGTATCGTCATCCTATTCCTAGGCTAGACGACATGCTTGATGAGTTGTGTGGTGCTATAATTTTCACAAAGATTGACTTGCGTAGTGGATACCACCAAATAAGAATGAAACTTGGCGATGAATGGAAAACTGCTTTTAAAACTAAGTTCGGCTTGTATGAGTGGTTAGTCATGCCTTTTGGTTTAACTAATGCACCTAGCACTTTCATGAGATTAATGCACGAGGTTTTACGTCCTTTCATTGGCAAATTTGTGGTTGTTTACTTTGATGATATCTTGATTTATAGCAAGTCCATGGATGAACATTTGAATCACTTACGTGCTGTTTTTAATGCTTTGAAAGATGCGCGTTTGTTTGGTAACCTTGACAAGTGCACCTTTTGCACGGATCGAGTCTCTTTTCTTGGCTATGTTGTGACTCCACAGGGAATTGAGGTTGATAGAGCCAAGGTGGAGGCGATATGGAGTTGGCCCACGCCCACAACGGTCTCCCAAGTGCGGAGTTTTCTTGGCCTTGCAGGATTTTATCGCCGCTTTGTCAAGGAATTCAGCACCATTGCGACGCCATTGATTGAGTTGACAAAGAAGGGCGTCGTGTTCCATTGGGGGCCATCACAAGAGGAGTCCTTTAATCTTTTGAAGGACAAGCTTACACACGCACCATTGCTCCAACTTCCGGATTTCGGTAAGACTTTTGAGCTGGAATGTGATGCTAGCGGAATTGGTATTGGTGGTGTTTTGATGCAAGAAGGCAAACCTGTTGCCTACTTTAGTGAAAAATTGAATGGTCCTGCTCTTAATTATTCCACGTATGATAAAGAATTGTATGCTCTTGTTCGTTCTTTAGAGACGTGGCAACACTATTTATGGCCTAAAGAATTTGTCATTCATTCCGATCATGAATCACTTAAGCATATTCGTAGTCAAACCAATTTGAATCGTAGACATGCTAAGTGGGTTGAATTTATTGAATCTTTTCCTTATGTCATTAAACACAAGAAAGGGAAGGATAATGTGATTGCTGATGCTTTGTCTCGACGCTATACCATGTTGTCTCAACTTGATTGTCGCATTTTTGGTCTTGAAACTATTAAAGGGCAATATGCTTTTGATGCTGATTTTAAGGATGTGTTGTTGCATTGTAAAGAGGGACAAGCATGGAATAAATTCGTGATCAATGATGGATATTTGTTTAGAGCTAACCGCCTATGCATTCCAGTTGGATCCGTTCGTCTTTTGTTGTTGCAGGAGGCGCATGGAGGCGGTTTGATGGGACATTTTGGTGCTAAGAAGACAGAGAATATTCTGGCCACACACTTCTTTTGGCCAAAGATGAGGCGAGATGTTGAGCGGTTTGTTGCTCGCTGCACTACATGTCAAAAAGCTAAGTCTCGCTTGAATCCACATGGTTTATATATGCCTCTTCCTGTTCCTTCTATTCCGTGGGCAGATATTTCTATGGACTTTGTTTTAGGGTTGCCCAGGACTAAGAGGGGGAGGGATAGCATTTTTGTTGTTGTGGATCGCTTTTCTAAGATGGCTCACTTTATACCATGTCATAAAACCGATGATGCCGTTCATATTGCTGACCTCTTTTTCAAAGAGATAGTTCGTTTGCATGGTATGCCTTCTACTATTGTTTCAGATCGTGATGTCAAGTTCTTGAGTCACTTTTGGCGTACTCTATGGAACAAGTTGGGTACAAAGTTGTTGTTCTCTACAACATGTCACCCACAAACTGATGGCCAAACTGAGGTGGTGAACCGCACATTGTCTACCATGTTGAGAGCTATTTTGAAGAACAATTTGAAGCTGTGGGAAGAGTGTTTGCCGCATGTTGAGTTCGCCTATAATCGAGCGGAACACTCCACCACCAAGGTAAGTCCTTTTCAGGTAGTGTATGGATTCAATCCCCGTGCCCCTATTGATATTTTACCTTTGCCAACTAGTGAGAGAGTTCATAATGATGCTAAGGCGCGTGCTGATTTTATTGTCAAAATGCATGAGACTACTAAGGCCAACATTGAAAAAATGAATGATAAATATAGGATTGCTGGTAGTAAAGGTAGAAAGGAAGTTAAACTTGAACCGGGTGATTTTGTTTGGTTGCACTTGAGAAAGGATAGATTTCCTGAGTTAAGAAAATCAAAATTGATGCCTAGAGCTGCTGGTCCTTTTAAGATAGTTGAGAAGATAAATGATAATGCATATACACTTGAGTTGCCTCCCGAGTTTGGGGTTAGTCCCACCTTTAACATTTCAGATTTGAAACCATACTTGGGAGATGAAGATGAGGCTGAGTTGAGGACAACTCCGCTTCAAGAGGGGGAGGATGATGAGGACATCACTTCTTCGGTTACACACAACACTCCTCCACTTGACATTCAAGGACCAATCACTAGAGCTCGCGCCCGACAATTGAATTTACAGGTGAGCTCGTTCCTAAGTACTTCTTTTTGTTCATTTGAGAATAGATTGCTACCTAATGATTTAATTATGATTAGGAACCATGGAGAGGACCTGGAAGTACTTGGAGAAGGGCTACGGGGCGCACAAGTCCAGCAAGGGCGGTCGAATCATGTTGGAGGCCCAACTCAAACCGACTTCGAATCCAATTCGGAGTCCAGGACCAGTCCGCACTAAAACGGACGCCCAGATCGCATCCGGACTCCGTTTTGGACGTTCTACATATGTATGGAAAGCTGAGAAGACCACCTTTCCAATGGCTTTGGTCCCATGTCAAAATTCCTTCTGAGTCAACGGGAATCGTCGAAACAATTGGGCGTTCAGCATCTGTCAGGGTGCTGCGCCACCGTCTTTTGGGCCGATCGGCTTTGTATCGTGTTGGAGCCCATTAGGGGCGCGTCCAGGGGTTTTGCACGCCCCTAACTCCTTTATATCCAGCCGCCACCCCCACCATTAGGGTTTGGGTTTTGCTTAGATTAATTCTGTCTTTGAACAGTTTCGCCGTTCATCGGTTTGTGAGACCCCAACTTTCGAGTGCTGAATCAATACATCTGCAATTCAGTTGTGTTCTTCCTTGTTCTTGCTTGTGTTCCTCGATTCGCAGGCAAGGATTAGCCTTCTTGGCGAGGTCAACCGGCTGCGCACGGTTGATAACCTGAGGAGACGTGGTGCTGCGATTGCGGGGTTCGGAACGTGTCGTTCGGAAGCCGGATCGATTTGTGTCGCGCCTCCACCAAATCGAACGTATCCAGAACCTGTTGGAAGATCGGGACCCCGTCCCTATCACATAGGTGAGTTATACGTGTGTGCTGATGTCAGTCAAGTTGTGAAAAAATTGTGCTAGGAAAATGTTTCTTTGGTCTTTGATGTGTAGATGGGCATGGAGATAATAATGGTCAGTGATGAGGAGGATCGGGACTAGGATAGGGAAGTCTGAGGTCTAGGCAATTAAGGATGTCACGTGAGGTGGTCAGGCTCATGCTGGAGCACATCGAGGTCAAAGGTGATGATTCGTGGAGAAGCTACGGGTGGTGCGGTCTAGGAGGCTTTGACACAAGAGGTGATAATGCTCGGAGAAGATACGGGAGATGCGTTCCTAGAGGCTTCAACACGTGATGATGGTATGTGATGAAGATACAAGATGTGATGTCCAAGAGGCTTCGTCACATGATGAGGTTGGAGACGCTATGGAAGGAGTCTGTAATGGGAAGGGTTAGAGATATTGAAAAATCTATGTTTGAAATTGTTTTGGGTCCCTAGATTTTAGGAGGAGATAGGATTTTGTGCTTGTGTTTTATGTGGACATGTCTGGGACATTAGCCTATAAAAGCAAAGAGATGCTATGGGTTAACGTGTAGTTTTGAGAGGGTTTTCGTCGAGAAGATTTTTAGGGGTGCTTGTGAGGGCACTTTGTAAATCCATGAAATTCCAGCAATAAAGATAGTCTTGACTCAATCTAGCTCTTGATTTGCTTGAAGTGCACTAGTGATTGCTGGTGGTTTGGATCATATGACAATGAGCCAAGCGATCAAGCGAAGGGGTTGAATAGATCAGTAGATTAAGCGGGTGGTCGATCAGAATAGTTGATCAAGTGGTCATACGTTGGGCATTTGATCACCGAGTGGTCGAAAGCATCATCGATCGTTAGGAGACTCCAGAAAGTGGCGACAATCATTCACCCCCTCTGATTGCAGTAGTCAATCCTACAAGTGGTATCAGAGCAAGGTAGCGATGGAATTAGAGAGGTTTGTGAGTCGTCCCCCCATGCTAGATGGTACCGACTTTGCTTTCTGGAAGTGTCGTATGCAAGCTTGCATTGAGGCTCAAGGTAATGATGTCTGAAAAAATTTCAAAACCTTATGTTGTTTCTGCTGATGTTATAACTGAAAATAAAACAGATGTTGATTTGAATGCTCGTGCTCGTAACTTGCTTTTTCAAGGGATTTCTCACAAAGAATTTGATCGAGTAGCTCATATTGCTTTTGTTCAATCTGGAAAACTCTTTGTGATTATCATGAAGGAATGACTAAGATTAAGAAAGTGTGCAAGAATCTTTATCAAAAAGAGTACTCGGATTGTGACTAACCCCATGCAGGCTGCTTCATCGAGTACAATGTCTTATGTTTTCTTGTCTGCTCTAACTTCTTTTTCAGAAGAACAGTTTGAGCAGCTATCTGAAGATGACCTGTACTAGTCTCCTCATGGGCATGCAAGGCACTTAACAACGTGAGGATGAGGAAGCGAGGTGGTGCTCTAGGTTCGATCAGGTGTGGTGAGTGTGGCGAGCCAAGCCACATTAAGATGGATTACCCTGAGTTCAAAGGGAAAGTGATCAAGAAAGACATAAATTATCATTGTCGTACATCCAAGAGTAACACCAAGGGTGGATCCTTCTGTTGCAAGGTTTTAGCCACTATTGCATGCCTTGATCCGAGTGATGATGATTTTGAGAGCTATGGCAATGATGACTATAATGACAATGATGCCAAAGGCAAGAAGAAAGGCTCCGATGACTTCACGAGCATGTGCTTCATGGCAAATAGTAACAACAATGATGACTACAACAATCTCGATGAGGTAAGACCATCATATGATCACCGTGAGGATGGTCTAGTTAAACTTGCTCTTGAATTGAAAAGGAATAAAAAGGAATTGAAAGAAAATAATTTTGTAGTTGAGAGCTTGAATTTTGATATTAATAGACTTAGAGCATCATTTCTAAAGATGATTCTTGTGAAGCTTGTCAAGTCTTAGGCACTGAGTTAGAGAATGCTAGATTAGTTAATGCAACAAATCTGGTTCAACTTAGAGATGTCACTTCTAAACTTGATGAATTAAATGCAGCACATGATTCTTATGATGGAAAACTTAAACTTGTTAATGATGAAATTAAAAATCTTAAGTCTAATTCTTCTAGAGCATGTTATAAGTGTGATTTGCTGCAAGCTAGACTTAATTATTCTTAGGAATCAATTCAACAGATGCTTTATGATGGGACTTTATCTTGCTCTAACCGTCATAAGCTTGACACTAAAATGGAAGTTTTGACTAGACAACTTAATGGTTTTGGTAAAATAGAGAAATTGGCTCCGTCTAGTGCTTCTAAGGACCTTGTTCATGAATCTATTAAGTGCTCATCGTGTTCCTCTCTGTCCAAAGAAAACAAATACCTTAAGAACACTTTAGGGAGATTTTCTTTTAGAAAGAATAATTTGAATACGATCCTAGACAAGTCAAAAACTAGTACGAAAAATCATGGTTTAGGGTTTAATTTTGTTGAGCATACTAAGAACAATCCTCCTAAAGTTGTTAAGGTACTCGAACCAGGAAAGTTTGAAGTAGAATCTGAATCAAAACAAATTGTCTTTAGATATGCTAGAATTGCAAAATAGTTCTCTACCAAACTGAGTGCTGTGACGGCTGACGTGACCACTTATTAAATCAAGTATCAGTGCACTCATTGTGGTAAAGATGGTCATTTGGTTCAATTCTACTTTAGAAAAGCAAAGAAAGAGAAGAATGATAGGATAAGGAAGTGTTTTTGACCAGTTGTCTCTCGTGGTCAGACTAGCTTCGTAAGAGACTTTTGACCAGTCTTATCTACTCGCTTAGACCAGTCGAGAGTCAGACCAGCTGTTCATAAGGGGTTAGATCGATTTTGACTAGCTTTTACTGCTCGTTTAGACTGGTCGGCAGTCAAACTAGTTTTGCTGAGTAGATCAGGCAGTCTCGTGGTCGAACCGGCATCACAATGACTATTTGATCAAAATATGTCTTGTGCTAATGCTTTACTTAAATCTTTGTCAGTGCATGCTTTTTCTCATGTTCATTGAGTATCTCAGTGTTGGATACCTAAATCATTATTATCTAACTCCAGTACTAAAATACTGATGATTGTTCATGCTCTGTAGGCTCATTGTAAGAGGAAGGAGAACATATGGTTCATTGACTCCGGTTGCTCTCACCACATGACTGTTGACTCGCGATGGTTCTCCTCCCTCACTAGTGCCCTTGTGATGAGATGATCACTTTTGAGGAAAACACTCAAGGACGAATTCATGTTAAAGGCATTGTGCACATCAATGACAAGTTCATCCTAAAGGATGTTGCTCTCGTCAGCAAGTTGAGCTATAACTTGCTTTCAGTTTCACAGTTGGTAGATGATAATATTGAGGTGAATTTTAAAAAGCATTCATGTTGTATTCTGGATTTATCTGGTGATCTTGTATGCAAAATTAGTCATGTTGGTCGCTTGTTTAATGGTGATTTTTTGTATTTGGTTTCTTTTGATCTCAGGTGTCTTATTTCATTAGATTCTAAGGATTTGTTCTTCTGGCACCATAGATTAGGTCATATTAGCTTTGATCATCTTGCTAGACTTAGTAATATGAATCTAGTTAGAGGTATTCCTAGTCTTAAGAT
Source organism: Dendrocalamus latiflorus (assembly GCA_017311315.1). Taxonomy (NCBI): domain Eukaryota; kingdom Viridiplantae; phylum Streptophyta; class Magnoliopsida; order Poales; family Poaceae; genus Dendrocalamus; species Dendrocalamus latiflorus. The sequence continues at coordinate 17,893,927 of CM029626.1, read as the reverse complement.
TGAAAAGCCAATGGATCAAATTTGTTCACCCTATCGACATGGTAAGAAGGTCTCTTCATCACATTCCCCACTCACTCCTACCATGACCGACTCCCCTGGTCAATTGTTGCATATGGACACAGTAGGTCCTTCTAGGGTTCAGTGTATTGGAGGTAAATGGTATGTTCTTATTATTGTCGATGATTACTCTAGATACTCTTGTGTGTATTTTATGGTCTCTAAGGATGAAACTTTTTGTCAATTTCAAGAGCTAGCTCTTAGACTCACTAATGCACATCCAAGAGCACTTAGAGCAATTAGGAGTGATAATAGAATTGAATTCAAGAACACATCATTTACTTCCTTTTATGCTGAAAAGGGTTTAGACTATCAATATTTATCAGCTTGAGTGCCTCAACAGAATGGTGTAGTCGAACGCAAGAGTAAAACCTTTGTCGAAATGGCTATAACTATGTTAGATGAACATGCTACTCCTAAGAAGTATTGGGCACCTCCTCATGGTCATAATGTTATTAGAACTAAATGGGTTTCTAAAAATAAACAAAGTGAGGATGGTGTTGTTGTTCAAAATAAAGCTAGACTTGTGGCTCAAGGATTCACCAAGATAGAAGGTCTTGATTTTGGCGAAACATTTGCACCTGTTGCTCGATTAGAAGCCATTAGAATTCTGTTAGCATTTGCTGCATCAAAGGGTTTTAGACCATATCAAATAGATGTTAAAAATGCTTTTCTTAATGGCTATATTGAGGAGGAAGTTTATGTCAGGCAACCACTTGGTTTTAAGAATCCTAAGTTTCTTAATCATAACTACAAATTATTCAAAGCTTTATATGGTCTAAAACAAGTAACTAGAGTATGGTATGATAGGCTTAAATCATATTTGCCAAAAAATGACTTTCAAATGGGAAAGATAGATAAAATTGTTTACTCTCAAGCATGGCAATGATCTTTTACTCATTCAGATTTATATGGATGATATCATCTTTCGTGTTTTTTCTCATGCTCTTATTTCCATGTTTTCAGATATTATGAGTAAGGAATTCAAGATGAGCATGATGGGAGAGCTCACGTTCTACCTAGGCTTCTAGATCAAGCAATCAAAGTTGGGTACTTTTATTCATCAAACTAAGTACAACAAGGATCTACTTCATTGCTTCGATATGGGGATAGTCAAACCAATTTTCACACCCACAGGGTCAACTACAGTGTTGGATCCTGACAAAGATGTTGAGCTTGTTGATCAAAAGGAATACAGAAGCATAATTGGCTCACTTTTGTATCTCACGACATTAAGACCCGACATACACTTTGTTATGTGTTTGTGTGCTCGCTTTCAGGCTTCCCCATTTGCTTCACATCATCAAGCGGAAAAATGAATTTTCAGGTATCTTCAGTCAACTTTAGAATTTGACTTATATTCTTCATCATGTCTTACCCTTAGAGCTTATTCAGATGTGGATTTTGGGGGTTGTCGAATTGAAAGAAAGAGTACCTTTAGCAAATATCACTTTTTAGGCACATCTCTTGTTTCATGGGCTTCTAGGAACAGTATATGTTGCACTTTCCACTACTAAGTCTGAATATGTAACTGCTGCTTCTTGTTGCTCTCAATTTCTTTGGATGATAGCTACTCTTATGGATTTTGGCTTAGACTTGGATAGTCTTTCACTTTTCTATGATAACACTATTGCGATTAGTATTGCTAAATCATGTGCAACATTCAAGAATGAAACACATTGATATTCACTATCATTTTCTTAGAGACCATGTGAAAAAGGGCGATGTTGTCTTGCATTTCATTGATTCTAATTCTCAAGTTGCTAATATTTTTACCAAATCACTTGATTCTTCTCGTTTTGCTCAGTTGAGAAGCGAGTTGAGTGCGTTACATCCTATGGGATTATTTTGAGGGGGAGCTTAGTGTTTAAATATTTTAGAAGCTTTCTTTATTATACTTGTCAAATAATTCATTAAGTCCAAGTCTCTGAAAACAAATAATGAGTAGTAGAGCTGTTTTTATCATATTTACTCATATGCTGTGTAGCCTCAATCATGACTGGTTAACATTAATGTGCCATACTTTAACTAAAATATGACATGGCAGAAGACTTTGGCTAGAATGACTATAGCTAGCACTTCGTGATGTTCATCTAAAAAGGATTATCTTGATTGTGAATCTTATTTTAAATCTTGGTTATGAGGGTAGTATGTCTCATATTGCAATGTTTTTATGATCACTCAATTCGAATGTTATTTAATAAAAAACGCAAAAAGTGCATAAATGAAAGATGTATGCTTCAAGCATGTCATGGTTAAACAAAAGGAAAAAGCATAAAAAGTACATAAATGAAAAGAAGTATGCTTCAAGCATGCCACTATTTAAGAGAAGTATGCTACAAGCATGTCATCATGAAAAGAAGTATGCTACAAGCATACCACATGCTTAAGAATTGAGTGTGGAGCAATAGGTTGCTATATGAGACTGCTAGCTCATCTAGAGTTTGGTCATTGTTGAGATGCATGTCATTAATGTAATTTGCTTAATCATGTTACAGACTAGTTTTGACTTGCTATGTGGTATATGATTTTATATAATCTAGGGAGCTTTAGTAAAAATTGGCTTGGACACCTTCTTAGTTCAATGCAAAGTGACATGGATGGTCTACAAAGCTTCTAGATGTTTTTCTCTCTTTGCTTCATTTTTAAAGTTATCCTCTAGAGCTCTTGATGATTTCATTGCCAAAGGTGGAGAAAAAATTAAAAGAAAGGGGGATGGGGAGAATTTTCTGAGAGTTTGGGGAGAAAGAAGATTTAATCTCTGGTGTTGATGGGAGTCATCTGTGAGTTTTCTGATCTTTTTGCGTTGGTCTGTGCTCCTCTGTGCTCTTTTGGCGGTGGTTGGTTCTCTCGCAAATTATCTCATTCAAGAGTTTTTGAGGTGTTGTCAATGTATTCATCAAGGGGGAGATTTTTAGACTATCTGATGGTCATGCATTTTGTTGATGATGAATAATTGACATTTGGTTTCATTAGAATTTGTATTCATGAAAGTTTTGGTCAATGCACTTCTGTGCTTGAATTTTTAGGATGGCAAAATGACCACATCTGGTTTTCAACTACGGGCGATAGTCTAACCGGCCTTGTGATGGTTGCTCTGATTAGCCCTGTGATGGATGGTCCAATTGGTAGATCCAAACAGCAAACTTCGACCATAGAAGACTTCGACCACGTCCGGCTTCGACCATGACAAATCGACCATGGTACTTCGACCACGGTAGGTAATCTTAGATTTTGACCTCGAACAGTGAACTGATCTTACTGACCGTGAACCGGTCGTAGCTATAGTGCTTTTTCATAGTCATTTCTACAGTGTTTTTCCATGGTCGTAGCTATAATGTTTTTCCTTGGTCGTAGCTATAGTGCTTTTCCATGGTCGTAGATACAGTAATCGGTTGATAGTCATAGGCTTTGTGATCAATAGTCATAGATTTTGCAATTGAGAGACCATGTGGAGGTATCCCCATGTTTGTGATGAGTAATTGATGGTTGTGTTAGAGAGTTTGAGTTTGTTTAGGGTATTATAGGGTTGAGTACCTTTTACTCATGCTAATGTTGATTATGCTGTTTCGTGCGGTGCTATGTGACGATTTGCTGGTCTGTGTGACTGCAGGACTTCGGAGCTAGGTCATGGTGAGGCAAGGAGCACCAGGACTAGGCACAGGAGGTGTTGAGGTCCAGACGGTTGGTGATGCTGAAGATGATCGAGGCTGGTGAGGTAGTTGCGAGTCGGGAGACAAGGAACCAGAGCTAGAGCTATCGGTGGTAGACACGACGGGCGACGGCGAGAGAACCGAGACTAGGCTACCGGTGGAGTCGGAGGTCCAGACGGTTGGATGTCGGTTGCGGTCGTGTACGACGGAATAGACCAAGACTAGACTTAGGTGGAGTCGGAGGTCTAGACGGTCAGGATGCCTGGTGCGGTCGTGTGTAGCGAAGCGGATCGAGACTAGACTCAGGGAGGAGTCGAGGTCCAAACGGTCAAAGGTGCTGGTTGCAAGAAGCTTCCGGGAAGGTGCTTGAGGGCAATTTGGTCAATTGACTCAAGTGTGGAGTGGGAGGCTGTTTCCCTCCAAAATTGTGTTGACTTTGACTCTTGCCTCATTTGGTGTGTGAGGCATGGAGTGGGTTTGAGCTGCCATTTCTTGATTTTTCTCCTTGTGGGTGTGAGCTTGGAGATAAAGGGGCAGCTGGTGGTTGGTCTGGATAGCTTAAGCAGTGGTTGTGTGCTCTGGAGTGAGTTCTCACGGTTGAGCTGAGAGAGTGTGTGTGTTCCTCTCTCAAACATGTAGTGAGATTGTAGCATTTCTCCTCAATTGCGTATGGGGCCATAGTGTGTTGTATCTCCTGTGTAATCATTCATTGCAACGAAATTATTTGAGATGCTCTTTATCTGAGATGGTTTGATCTCTTCTGCGTTGTGTTTCTCTGCTATTCTTTTGTGCTCTTGAGGTTCTTGATTTGATTTCTCTCAAGAAGTTGTAAAAATGAGTTGTACTGAACAGGGAAATACCTCAAAGCCCTTTGGCTAGTCATTCCTGAGAACAATCATTTTTCTTCTGCTGATTTCTCCCCAAGAACCGAGATGAAGTAATTCCTCTGTTTTTCACTGTAGCTAGGGTATGAAGGATTCCTCTGTTTTCACTGTAGCTAGGGTATGAAGGCAGGGCTTTATTGAATCTTCTGTTTTCCTTCAATAGGATGTGACCAGATGTGGGTTCTCAAGTCCTCATGTCATTGCTTAGCTAATTGCAAAAGTTCATGAGCAAAAGATGTGAGAATAATGAGTAATTTGGAAATTAGCTCATTCTCTGTCAAAGTTTTAGATTTTTGTCAAAATCTTGATTCCTAGCTCTCTTGATGAATTCTTTGGATTCCAGAGGTCCCAATGATGTTTAGAATAAGATCTTGTTCATTTGGACTAAAAAGAACAGAAGCATTACTCACATTTCCTTGAAATCTGCAAGTTATATAATTTTAGAGTTTCAGTCGGCCGCTCGCAATTTTTCTGCCCCTGCCTGTATCAGGGCTGGTCAGACCGGACCCTTCATAGTGGTCAGACCAGTTGCACAACAGAGGTCAGACCGCTAACCCTAGCGGTCAGACCGGCCGACTCATGGCGGTATGACCGGATCAAATACGGCGGTCTGACCGGTTTTGCCAAGCGGTCTGACCGGCCACACCCAGGCGGTTTGGCCGGCCTCACCCAGGTGGTCTGACCGGCCATGGGCAGGCGGTTTGATCGGCCTTGGGCAGGCAGTCTGACCGCCGTGGCATGTGCTTCTTTGGCCTAGTCTTTGGTGCTGCTTCATATTATTGATTTTCTTGTTGTTTATTTCTTGGATGCCAGAGAGCTTCTATTCTCCTTCTTCATAGCTTCTGTAACTATTGGTGAGAAGAAAATTATTGAGTGGATACTTTAGGGAGCAAATTTTTAAAGGCACCATTCACCCCCCTCTGTTGCCATTTCCGATCCTACAATTGGTATCAGAGCCGGTTAGCTCTTCTCGATAGATCTTAACCGGTCTGTGAGCCATGACAACGGACAAGTATTCCACCAAGCCCCCGATCGTCGATGGGATCGACTATCCCTTCTGGAAGAGTCGGATGGAGACCTACATTCAGGCTCTGGGCTATGCTATTTGGAGAAAGTTTAAAACACGCTTTGTTGTTCCTGCCGATGAGAACATCAATGTGGCAAACATGCCCGATGTTGAGGCGAATGCTAAGGCAAGGAACATCATCATCCATGGTTTGAGCCGAAATGAGTTCGATCGCATTTCTCATCTTACGTCGGCCTTTGATATTTGGGTGACCCTCGATTCTTACCATGAGAGCACCACCCAAATTAAGATGGTTCGACAGGACCAGTTCAAGCGAGATTACAACAAGTTTGAAATGCTCGCTGGAGAGTCCCTTGATGAGTGCTTTGCGAGGTTTCACAAGATTTTGAGCAACCTCTGAGCAGTCGGTCTCACATACCCCGACTCGGATAACGCTCACCAAATGCTTTCGCCCCTGGATCTGCGTGTTTGGGAGATGAAAGTGACCACCATCAAGGACACGACAGATCTTTCGACTTTGACTCTTGATCCGTTGTACTCATGCCTCAAGACTCACGAGAATGACATTGTCTCTCGCAAGTCGAAGTCTCAGTCGATGGCTTTGGTTACTGATCCCAGTTTTGCCTCTGGATCTTCTACTGACATTGCTTCTGGTTTTTCTCTTGCTGCTTTGTGTGAAATTGATGATAATCATCTAGAGCAGCTTCTAGAAAACCAGCTAGCCCTCTTAGCCAGAACATTCTCCCATGCATACAAGAGGGTTAGGGAGAGAAAGAGAGGAGGACATGTGATTTGCTTTGAGTGTGGTGGCCCCAACCACATTCGAGCAAACTACACCAAGCTGGAGGGCAAGAACGACTATGGCGGTTCAAGCAAGAATGTCTAAACCGACAAGAATCGCAACAAGAAGCCTCCAAGAAAAGAGAAGAAGTTCTGCAACCTTGGCAAAGCCAAGAAGCTCTTCCACCGCGTCCTCACCGCCTTCGACGACCTCGATCTCAGCGAGGTGGAGGGGTGGAGCGACGACGATGGGAAGGATGATCAAGATCCCAAGGATGGCGATGACTTCAGCGGCATGTGCTTCATGGGCCTTGAGGGCGACATCAGCGACAGTGACCTCTACTCTTACTCCGATGAGGTATATCCCTCCTACGACCAGCTAAATGAAGCTTTTCTTAAGCTAGGAAAATTTCATACTAGATCTAGAGCTAGGTGTAGTGAGCTGGAGAAGGAAGTAGAGAGATTGTCACGGGAGCTTACTTCACTTATATCTGCTCCCTCCCATGACGAGTGTGATGTATGCTCTTCTTTGGTTGGTGACATGGAGAAATTAAGGACCTCTCATGATAGTGTGTCTTCTGAGCTAGATTTGCATAAGGTGGAGAATATTAATCTGCTTGCTGAACTAGAGATGAGTCGGGTAGCTGCTCTTTCATCTACTACTGTTGAGACTATTTCTTGCACCTCATGTGAGGATAAGGACAATGCATTTAGAGGTCTTTATACCATGCTTCTCGATTTGCCTAAGACTTGTGAAAATTGCAATAATTTGAAAATGAATCTAAAGAAGGTAGATCATAAAATTGCTGAACTACAAGCTTCATTACTTGAGCCCATTATTTCTTGTACTAACTGTCCTAAATTAACCTTTGAGCTTGAATATGTTTCTAAACAATTCTAAGAAATGGTTGATCATAACAAGAAATGGCTCAATATGCTTCTAAGGACACTGTTAGCTCACCATGCAATAATTGTGAAAAACTAAAATCTAATTTGATTGCATTGGATGAAAAATGTGTGAAGCTAACTAAGGACCTTCTAGAGAAGTCACCATCTGTTTGTGATGTATGTGCTGCTGTGGGGAAGAAGCATGAGGGTTTGGTAGAGACGCTTAGCGATGAGAACCAAATGGTTTGCAGTAGGACTGTCCCTTCTGAGGCGGCTGTGCGTGCATATGCCATCCGTTCATCTGCTGCTGGTTCTTCTTCTACTCCCTTACCTTCTGCTGTCTCTTCTTCCCCCTGCTCTTCCTGTACCTCTCTCTTTCAGGAGTGTTAGTATCTTATGAACACTTTTGAGAGATTTGTTAGAGGCAAGAAGAAGCTGAATCTTATTCCAGACCAATATAAGATTTACAAATTCAATCAAGGTCTAGGATATGATTTTTCTGAGGATGTTAGGAAGCATTCACCTGCTGTTCTTAGACCCATAGCAACAGGTGTGATCGAGGTTGAGCCCAGAACTAAGAAAGTTCAAATCAAATCAACAGGCTTTGTCCAAGGGATCTCTGACAGTAAGGTGATTTCACCTGTTACTTCGACCTCTCATAAGGTGAAACCTCATCATGCTACTTCTACCTCTCAGAAGGTTAGTCGTGTGTGACTACTTCTTCTACTCGACGTGTGACTCAGTATTGGGTTCCAAAATCTCTTTTGATTTATCCCAGTACTGAGCCTTTACTCTCTGTTTGACTCAGGTTCGCCAGGCTGGGAAGGGAGAGGTTTGGCTTGTGGACTCCAGGTGTTCTCGACACATGACCGGAGATTCTCGTTGGTTCTCTTCCCTAGCCTGAGCTCCAGGTGATGAGACTATCACCTTTGGAGACGCTTCGTCTGGGCACGTCATCGTGAAAGGTACTATGCGCGTTAATGATTCATTTATTTTAAAAGATGTTGCCTTAGTGAGTAAGCTGTAGTACAATTTGCTTTTTGTTTCCCAGCTTACCAATGACGATTTCGAGGTGAGCTTTAAGAAAAATGCTTGTGAAATTCTTGATTCTTCAGGGAGTCTGGTTTGCGGGATTTCTAGATATGGGAGGATCTTTCGTACTGATTTTGTTGAGTCTTCTGGTGATCCTCTCAGGTGTTTAGTTGCTTCAGAGTCCCGTGATCTTACTTTCTGGTATAGGAGACTTGGTCATATTAGATTTGACCATTTGACTCGAGTTAGCGGCCACAATCTCATTCGTAGTCTGCCTAAACTCAAGATGGTCAAAGATCTTGTTTGCGCTCCTTGCCGGCACGGCAAGATGGTTGTTGCTTCTCATCCTCTGGTCACAGTGACTATGACCGATGCACCAGGACAGCTGCTCCATATGGACACAGTTGACCCAGCTCGAGTACAGTCAGTAGGAGGGAAGTGGTATGTTCTTTGTTGTGGTCGATGACTTCTCGAGGTATTCTTGGGTGTTTTTCTTAGTCTCGAAGGATGAGACATTTACCCATTTTCGGGGTTTGTTTAGTAGGCTTTCTGTTGAGCTCCCGGGTGCCTTACGAGCGATCCACAGTGACATGGCATGGAGTTCAAGAATTCCTACTTCGAGAGGTTTTGCGATGAGACAGGTGTAGAGCACCAGTTCTCTTCTCCATACGTCCCCCCAGCAAAATGGCGTTGTGGAGAGAAAGAACCATACCTTGGTCGAGATGGCCAGGACGATGCTTGATGAGTACTCTACACCGAGGAAGTTTTGGGCTGAGGCTATAGCCACCGCGTGCCATGTTTCAAACAGAGTTTTTCTCAGGGCACACTTGCATCGCACTTCTTATGAGTTAAGATCTGGGCGAAAGCCCAGTGTATCTCATTTTCGCGTGTTTGGTTGCAAGTGTTTTATTCTAAAGTCTGGGAACCTAGATAAGTTCGAGTCACGATCTTGTGATGGTATCTTTCTAGGTTACTCGACTTCTTCGCGGGCTTATAGGGTCTGGAACTACGAGTCTAGTAAATTGGTAGAGACCTGTGAGGTGACTTACGATGAGGCTAGTCCGGGGACTAGGCTCGATATCTCAGGTTCTTTAGAGTAGTCCGAGACCATCTTTTTGGATGATGAGGAGGATGGAGATGAGGGTTGTCTACCCGATCCAGTTCCTTCTCCCCTTGAGGTGCTTGCTTCCACCACTGCACCTCAAGGAGATCAGCCCATGCCTTCTGCTTCTTCTGGAGCTAGTGACTCTGTTCCTAACTCATTAGCTCATTAGGTAGATGCCACTTCTTCATCTCATCCTAGACCTCCCCGAAATATCCAGAAAGACCATCCTGCCTCCACTCTTTGAGCGTGTCACACGCTCAAAGTCTGGTTTATCTCAATTCTGTCTCCACTCTGCCTTCATTGCCTCATTTGAGCCCAAGGATGTTAGTCATGCTCTTTCTGATGAGTCTTGGGTCAATGTCATGCATGAGGAATTGGAAAATGTTGTGGTTACAGACCAAACAGAGAGAGAGAGTATGGTAGTGGAGAGTTAGGTGAGCAAGTGCTTAGGGTTTCCCCATGGCTGGTATGATATATATATATGTCCACATGGGGAGTGTTTTTACAGCCATACCCTTACATTTGAGTATCCCTCTCAGGGGCACTTATGTCATTACACATATCCCATTTTGGGCCTTACAACTCTCTAGCAGGCCGGCTGGGCTTAGGTGGGGGCCACCCCTACAACAGGAGCCTCTCATGGTGACGGGCTTCACGGGCCAAAGCCATGTTGCCGAGCCATTTGGCCCCCTCCGTCCCTGCGGCCTGTGAACTTTTGAATTGCTTGGTGGGTTGCCTGCTTGCTATGATCTTTGTCTCTCCGCGAGGGTGCGGCGTTGGGAGGATTACCGAGGTCGTCCTCACCCTTAGGGCCGCTTGGTACCGAGGCCGAAGTTGAAGCCGCAACGAAGGCATGTGCTTGTTGCGGAGTCGAAGGCGCTGGCAAGATGGAAGGTGTCGGTGGCATCGAAGTGGAAGCGGAGACAGATCTTGCGCCGCGGATTCTCCTGGGCGCGGGGTGGGCGAGTCCCCCCACGCCTAACCTCGGGCGGTCGGGCAGGGCGGGGGGGACTCCGTGTAACATCCCAAAATTTGCTTTCTGGAAAAATTTAAATTCAAATTAATTATTTTAAAGTAGTTGGATTTTATTTGGCTTTTATTTGATTTTTTGGATTTTCTGGAGTTTAAACCTATTTTTAAAATTTAAAAAGTGTTTTAAAGTATGAAAATTAAATACCAACACTAGTTGGAAATAATTTTATTAAGTCCAAAATATCTCCAGAAGCTTCTGTGAATTTTTCTGGAATTTTTGGAGGTATTTTCATATTTTTCTGAGGCCTAAACAATTTCCTAGCCTTTTCTGAAAAATATAAATCAAATTCTAAAAATAAAATCCCTCCCCTCCCCACCAGTCGATGCGTGGACGGCCCAGATCCGCCCACGTCGTCACCTGGCCCATCCAGGCCGCACTCCCCTCTCCCTCCGCCAAGCGGGCCCGGCCCGTCAGCCTCCCCGCGCCTCTCTCTCCCCTCCTCTCTCTGCCCCTGGGCCCCGGCTGACAGCCGCTCGCGCCCGCACCCGCCGCCCGATCCGCCCCCGGGCCTCGTGGCTGCGATCCGCGCCGCCCGCTCACTTTCCCTCTCTCTCTTGCTGCGCGCGGGCCCCGCCTGTCAGAGTCTTCCCCTTCCTCCCGCGCGCCACCTTCCTTCTTTCTCCCCTCTTTCCTTTCTCGCGCCGGCGACCGATTCCCCCGCGGATCCCGTCTTTCCTTCTCCGGCTCTCCCCGGTTTTGGAAACCCCAAGCACCGGGGACAAAAATCCCCAAAACCCCGTGCTCTCCTTCCTTCTCTGCCCCCCTCCTTCCTTAATCCCTCCGCCGTATCCGCGCCGGTCGAGAAATCTGGCGAGCAATTACGCGCCCGTGCCCCCTCTCTGGCCCCTATAAAAGGCACCCCGGGTAGCCCCGTTCTCCGCACCACCTCGCCCCGTAGTCCTCTGCCCCTCTCAAGCTCCCCACCGTCGTCGCAGCGTGCGCCCCATCTCCGAGCGCCACCTCCTCCCTCCGGCGAGCAATCCCTGCCGCCTCGGACCTCCCTGGAGCCCGCCACCGCCACTCCGAGCACCCCCGTGCCCGTGCGAACCTCTCCGACACCTCGACCGCCCCTCCCCGCCACCGGAGCACCGTCGCACTGAAGGACCCGTGCTGCGCCGCCGCTCTTCCTCGTCGCCGGCCATCCCCGCTCATCGCCGGCCATTCACGCTCGTCGCCGGACCCCGCTGACCCCACCGCCAGAACCACCTTCGCACCAGGACCCCATTTCGGGCTTCACCCGAACCTCTCCGGCCTCCCCTCGCCGCCGGCAACCCCGCCTCTGGCCATCTCTGCTCGGCCTCTCCAGCAGGTACCCCTCAAAGGGATTACCTACCCATTATGGGTAGGCAACGCCTCCCCGACCGACTGGTTACCAGCGCTATTCCTTCCCCCCTGGTTCCCTCGGCGTGCGTTCGAGCCCCCGGCTCCGCACGCTGAGGTTGAACCATTCTTTTAATTTCCGCACTGATAGATGGGCCCTGCACGTTAGCGGCTGCCGTCTGCACTGGCCACTGCCGCCTGGGCTCCACCCGTCTGCGCTCTCCACTGACATCTGGGCCCAGAGCCCAGAGGGGCCCACATGTCAGAGGCACGGCCAGTGGGCTCACTGTTAAGTGGGTCCCACCTGTCAGAGACACATAGATTAATCCATAAAAGTAAAAGATTAAAATGAAAATTCTCCAGTGGGCCCCACCTGTCAGAAATTTTATAATTTCTAGATTTATTCAAACTGAGAATTTCAAATGAGCATAACTTTCTCATTTTAAATCCAAATTCAGCCATTCAAATTTCTAAATTCGTATAAAATCATAATCTATCCAAATATGGCCTCTATTTGAATTTTTGATTTTATTTGAATTTTGTTTGTATTTATTTGCTTTGTTTGCTTCGTCTTTTCTCGCGTAGATTCCAACGTTGTCGAAGACCTCTCCACTCCGCAGCAGGACGACCCCGAGAGCGTGCAAGAAGGCAAGTCTCCTTTGATCATCTTAAACCTATGATTTTGAAAAGTTTTAATTATTTTAAATTATGTGCATTGCTATTTACATAAAGCATTAGTTCAAATCTTAAGGTATTAGTTAATCCAACTTTGTTATGCCCTCAATTGAAGTTGAATGCCATGTACCTTTATAACCCTAGAATTTCCTTTGTCTCAATAATGAGAGTATTATAATTATTTGTGAATAATAGAATGGTAGTATAATTCTTAGTCCTGCTATTTAATACCTTTGAAATCTTGAAAATGGGAAATTATGATTTGTTGTAATAACCTTGTGTTTATAAGTCTAGTGGTGATTGGAGTTGCCACTGATCTTTTAAAATAAAATACAATGTGGAAATTGGTTTAGATTAGGGTGGATGGTTGGTTTGGGTTGGTGCGGTAAGCACGAGATCTTGTAAAGTCTATGTTCCACCCTAATCAACTAAGGACCGACGCTTGTATTTGTCCAGACTGAGCACTACCGTACAACCCTAAGTCTATATGGGTACGACCTAGCTGAGTAACTCATGATAGTCTAGTTTAGGTGCCACCAGTGGAAAGTGGGTGCCAGGGGGTTACTGGTTATTCACAGTGAGGAACAGGGATTTACTGTACTCATATGGCGCAAGAGGGGGCTTCGGATTGGGCAGATTTAACCCTTCTGCGGTGAAACCTCAGCGGGTGGTGTATAGCTAGTCTAGAGTGAGGTCAAGGTTTTGTGATAATTTATCTGTGTCTCATGCCAAAGGAAGCGTGGTGACTATTAAGATAAATTATCTCTTGGGGGTAAAGTTGTACAACCTCTGCAGAGTGTCAAACTATTCGAATAGCCGTGCCCACGGTCAAGGGCGGGCAAGGAATGCATTCACATGGTAGATTTTTGGTTTTGGTTTTAAAATCAAAGTTTTTGTATTCCGAGAGTTCCCTCCACTCTCGGAAGGGTATCCTGGTAGTTGGAGCCAGAGAGGGTGGATGGAACCCGCAGTTTTAAACTTGATCAATTGTAATTGGTTAGCTAGTGTTGGTAGATGGAACCTTCACTATAAAGTTAATGATAGTTCTGTTAAAACATTTACTTTATTAAATTGATGCCTTCAAAAATAATTAGTAATAATTGAAATTAAAACATTGCTTTGTGCAAAAGAACCATATAGCCTTCCTTTGTCAAGCCTTGCATCTATTGCATTTTTCCCAAGACTTGCGGAGTACTTTATGTACTCACATGCTGCACTCAAAAATAATATCCAGAGGAGTACGAAGCCCAAGAAGGAGACTACGACTACTTCGCGGGTGGATTCGACGAAGGATTCCAGGAGTTCTAGGTCGCGCTTCCCCAGTCAATTGCCTGTGGCGTATTGATGGGTCTCCGATGGATTTATTTTGCTTCCGCTGTGTTTTATGATTGTGCGAGGTCTTGAAACCTCAAATGTAATAATGAGACATGTTGGTCAGTACTCTTTATAATTGTAATAATGCGTTGTTGGTCATGAATCATTTCTGTTTAACTGTGTGCACTAGCTTTGATCTGGGACTAGTGCTGTAATACACAGAGGGTCCGGGTTCGGAAATCCGGGGTCCCGACACTCCACCTGGTGCAATGTCGGCTTGGTCAGGCAGCTCCGTGGTCTGATAGTGTGTTTTAATGTTGGCGAGAAGCGCGCTGGCCCCTGAGTTGTCAGGAGCAGGCTATTGCCGCCGTACGCACTGTCCCGATGGGAGGGTACACGCTGCAAGCTGCGATTGGCGCATCGTGGGCTGTCAGCAGTCGCACGACCACGGCTTCTCGCCCCTTCCCCAGAGGGGCGGGACGCGTGGCGGGATGCTATCGGTGCATCGTGCGCTGTTCGCCCACCTACCGCTGCGCGCCCCCAGCTGTCAGTGGTTGCACTTCCCGATCGTGGGTAGCCGAACCGCTGGACTCCCACGGGTTGCGCTTCCGCTCGTGGTGGAGGTGAGGGGGCTTTATAATGTGTCGCCACCGGCATTGGAACGCTCTTCTCCGCTGGTCGCTTAGCCCTAACTTTTTTGCTCTGCTGCTAGTGCGATTCGCCCCTGTTCTTGCTGTTAGCGCCCCACCTCGGAGAAGTATGGCTGGCCACGACGATCCCGCTCGCCGGCTTAGTGGTAGCACCCCGTCCAACCGGCGCGAGTTGTTGCCTCCTCCGGCGGAGTATGCTCTGGTGCTACGAGGACCAACGCACGTCAACAAGCAGTGGGACACCATGGAGCACTCGGGGGGCTGCTGTTCCCCTGTGCTGGGGCGGAGTCGTGTAACTGAGGGGATGATCCAGTGACTCGTCCGGGAGAGAAAGATTGAGGAGCGCGGCGGGGCTCGCCTGCCCGGTCCCAACGAGACGGAGCCGAACCCGGTGGAGACGGAGGCGATTGTCTTCGTCGCGTTCTTTGATGCCGGGCTGCGAGTGTCCTCGACGGTCTTTGTGGGCGAGGTCCTGCGAGCTTACGGGTTGGAGCTAGTGCAGCTGACCCCCAACGCCATAGTCCGCCTGGCTGTCTTCGCTTGGGCGGCGCAAACCGAAGGTCACCGTCCCAGCGCGAGCCTGTTCACCATTCTGCATGATGCGCGCTGCCAGCCGAAGAGAGTCGAGGGAGGGGCGCTATCGAACTTCGGCAGCGTCAACTTCGTGCTGAGGAAGCCGTGCGCGAAGCTGTTCCCCGTGTGGGCTTCGCGGGGGAAGTGGGAATCCGGCTGGATGCGGCGGTGGTTTTACTACCACATGACAAGCACGAACGGCCTGTTGTGTCGGGGCTAGCTGATATCGTTCAATAGCTCGCCAAACGTGAAGCCGAAGGTCAAGGACGGGTAGAAGGTGCAGAGGCTTGCCGGTGTCGTCCGCCGGTTCAACATGCGCGACCTCGCTGAAGATTTTACCATGTACAGGGTGGCGCCACTTTCCGGTCGGTGGTAGTATGAGCAACGGGGCAGCACCCGGAAGGACGGCGTCCATCCGACCGTATCTTGCCTCGTAAAGCCCTCCGCTCCTTGTAAGTCCTTCGGCCTTGGGTTACTCGCCCGCTCACGTAACCGCGTGATCCTTTATGACCAACATCCCACTCTTTATGCAGTGTCCCGGCTGGAAGATGCAGAAGGCGCAGTCGTTGTGCTCCTCGGGCCATACACGGCCAAGGAGCACAAGCTGCGCGAGGCCGCGACCACCTCGGCGAAGCAAGGGCGGATAAATCGGGTGTGCGAGGTTCTGGGGATTCCCGTACCCGAGCACGCGGTGCCAGCGGAGGCCCCAAGCCGCAGCGATGGCGACGGCCCTCTCGGCACAGGGCCCGATCTGACGCCGTCTTCTCCAGCCCGTCGGCCGTGTCACCGGCCGGAACCGTCGAGGCGGGGAGTGAGACCAACGCTGGGTCCGAACCCGCTGGTTCGGGGGGGCACGCTGCCCCTGATGAGGATGCCTTAGGCGACGGCGAGGCAGTGGGCCCCAGTGTTGCTGCTCCTGAAGATGAAGTCTCGTCACCTGCACTGGCCATGGAGAACTTGCCGCCCGTGCCAGCACCGGCAACCGAAGACTTGCTGCCCATGCCAGCCATTGTGGCTGTTGGAGTGGCTGACGAAATGTCACCCACACCCCCAAGGGCAAAGCGCCCCCGGGTACAGTTGCCTCCGTGTTCGAGGGGGCGATTCAATGTGGCGGACCCAGTCACCGATGTCCTGGCGCCCGGCGGGGAAGATGTCGAGGCCAAGGGGGAAGTCATCGGTCCTCGGGCCGATGAAGCCCCCGTACCCTGGGTGGAGGCTGGGCGGTCACCCCCCTGCGCCGCGGTGGAGGGTGTCGAAGGTAGGCGCGATTCCTTTTCCTCCCGCGACTTCGCGAAACTCTCTCCGATTTGCTCGCTCATTCCGCCATCGACATCAGGCGAGATGAGGTCTCCCGGACGCGGTGAAGGATCGAGCAACGGGGGTGTGCGTGGAGTCTCCATCCTTGTTGCGCAGGGTGCGGCGCAGGTGTCCGTTGCTACCGAAGCCGCCGACGAGGAGGGGCCGAGGCCCATCGTCTCCGATTTCATCCCTCAGTCAGAGATGCTCCGTGTTCTTAATGAGGCCGCGGAGCACGCCGTCGGCAGCTTGGATCGGCAGATGCTGTCAACGTGCTGGGGAGACCTTCTGGCACTCGCGCTAGGTGCCTCGGAGATAAGGGTAAGTAGCAGGTTCGTGGACCACGCCATTGCCCGGTGTATTTCTAACTCCCAGGGTTTCTTCCAGACTCTTGTTCTCAGCCGAGCCCTGGAGGAGACCCGTGTCCGCGAGCGAAGGGTGCTAGAGGACGAACTCTGTGCTGCGGACGTGGCTCACGCCGCCAAGGACAAGCACATTCGTACGCTGGAGGCTGAGAACGCGAGGGTGGTATCCCACGCGGGGGACACCGTAGCGGCGACGCAACGTGCCACGGAGGAAGTCAACCGTGCCGCGGCGGAGGAGCGCGCCGCCTTTCTTCACCAGATCTCCGTGTTGGAGGAGGAGAAGGCCCAGCTCGCCGCATCCCTCGCGGAGAGGAGCCGGACCTTCGACGATGCGTCTGTGTCGGCGTGGAGGGCGATGGGATCTTTGGAACGGGCCCTGCGGGACCTTTCTGTTGACGTGCCGGATGTTATGCATGGCCCTGAAGATCTAACGCAGACGCTCGGGCTAATCGAGGAGGGATCAAGCGTCACCCTCCGTAGTGCCAAATCCTTCGGCGAGCACTACGGTTTCGTCAGTGCCTGCCTCGCCCTTGCCATGCTCCACACCCATGGGTGTAGGCACATCAACGAGCTGGCGAACCCTCAGTTGGATCTTCCTGCCAGGCCCGAGGCGATGTCCGACGCCATCCGCTTCATCCAGCCCAGCCTCCGGAATTTCCACAGTCGGATCTGGGGTTACGTCGGGGAGGACGCAGCCAAGGTCGCGCTGCGGCGAACGCTGCATGACGAGGGGGACTTCCTCCGGTGGCTCCAGGAAGTTCCTCGGCGCAACGAAGACGGTGCGAATCCGCAAGCGTGATGCCGGGGTTGAGTGTGTGCTGTGTTATGTATGCCTATTTGTACGGTTGCCCTACGACCTCCTCTTTTATAAGAACGAAGCAATACTTGTCCAAGGTCTTCTTGTCGTTCCTTATCTCTCTGCCCTGGACAGATGTCACGTAAGACTCGGATTTTCGCGTCGACCTTGCCTCACTTATAGATAGCCGCCGAAGTAGACGCACGAGCGCTCCGTCCCCTACCCTTCAAAGGGGTGGCAGCGGAGCTGGCGCCTAGTCAACGTAGACGCGCGAGCGCGCCGTCTCCTACCCTTCAAAGGGGTGACAGCGGAGCTGACACCTTGTCAAAGTAGACGCGCGAGCGCTCCATCCCCTACCCTTCGAAGAGGTGGCAGCGCCGCTAGCGTCTTGTCGAAGTAGACGCGCGAGCCTCCGTCCCCCACCCTTCGAAGGGGTGGCAGCGGAGCTGGCGCCTAGTCGAAGTAGACGCGCGAGCGCTCTGTCCCCTACCTTTCGAAGTGGTGGCAGCGGAGCTGGCGCCTAGTCGAAGTAGACGCACGAGCGCTCCGTACCCTACCCTTTCGAAGGGGGTGTAGCGGAGCTGGCACCTAGTCCAATAGACACGTGAGCGCTTCGTCCCCTACCCTTCGAAGGGGTGGCAGCGGAGCTGGCGCCTAGTCGATGTAGACGTGCGAGCGCTCCGTCCCCTACCCTTCGAAGGGGTGACAGCGGAGCTGGCGCCTTGTCGAAGTCGACACACGAGCGCTACGTCCCCTACCCTTCGAAGGGGTGGCAGCGGAGCTGGCGCCTTGTCGAAGTAGATGCGTGAACGCTCCGCTCCGTACTTACTTCGCGCGCGCGAGGTATAGTGCGCTGCGGAGGCAAGCTTCTAGTGCGTCTTGTTAAGGCTCGAGGTGCGTGGGAACATCAACCACGTCTTATTTATACTCCGAAGAGTATGCGCGAAGACAATGCCTGCACGTGCACGAGAATGTCCGTGTCTTGTTTATACTCAGTAGAGTGCGCAGGGACAACATCCGTGTCTTATTCATACTCTGTAGAGTGCGTGGAAACGTCAACCATGTCTTATTTATACTCCGGAGAGTACGTGCGAGGGCAATGCCCGTACGTGCGCGGGGACATCCGCGTCTTGTTTATACTTAGTAGAGTGTGCAGGGACAACATCCGCGTCTTGTTTATACTCCGTAGAGTGCGCACGGAGGTATGCCTCAACGCTGCGTCTTATTTATACTCCGTAGAGTGTGCTCGGAGGCGTCCCCCCGCTGCGTCTTATTTATACTCCGTATAGTGCGTGCGGAGGCGGACCTCGGCGCTACGTCTTATTTATACTCCGCAGAGTGTGTGCAGAGGCGGACCTCGACACTACGTCTTATTTATACTCCGTAGAATGCGTGCGGAGGCGGACCTTGACGCTACGTCTTATTTATACTCCGCAGAGTGCGCGCGGAGGCAGTAGACCAGGATGGAAGCCTGGCAGAAGGTCGGCTTTATTAATTTCCCGTTTGCGCGGGTGAGCATCTTACAATGGGTAAGGTGCCGATGTTGCTACATGCTTCCCCTTCTGTCCTAGACGTAGTACCGCCGTAGCCTGTCTGCGTTCCATGTATGGCAGAGTGTCTGTCCTTCCAACGTGGCGAGGCGGTATGCTCCCTTGTGCAGAGCTTCTGCGACGATGTACGGGCCTTCCCACTTGGATTCCAGCTTGCCGATCGTCTCCGCATGGAGCGCCATTTTGAGGACGAGGTCCCCGGGCTGGAATTCCTGCAAGTATACGAAGTGACCACGAGTGCGCACCATCTGCCTAGCGTACTTTATGACGTGCTGAGTTGCGCTTAGGCGCTCACCGTCGAGAAGGTCTAGAGACAATTGGCGCTCTTCTTCGGGTGCTTGGACGAGGACTCTTGTCGATCCAGCCTTGATTTCCTCAGGCATCATTGCTTCATCACCGAAGAGGAGCTTGAATGGCGTGAATCCCATTGGTCGCATCACCGTTGCGCGGAGGGACCAAAGGACGTTGTGGAGCTCGCCCGGCCACTTGCTCTTTGGCAGCCCTACCAGGCGCATCTTAACTCCGGCGGAGATGGCACCGTTTGCCCACTCGACTGCTCCGTTAGACTGCGGGTGCCCAACTGAAGCGAAGCGGAGCGTGATGCCCATGCTGTCGCAGAAGTCCTTGAATGCTGCAGCGTCGAATTGCAGGCTGTTGTCGACGGTGAGCACCCTGGGCACGCCAAAGCGACATATGATGTTCTACCAAAGGAAGCGTTGCATGGCTGCCGAGGTTATCTTGGCTAGAGCTACAGCCTTTGGCCACCTGGAGAAGTTCTCCAAAGCGACCACTGCGAACCGCAGTTTGCCTGGGGCCTGGGGAAGTCGTTAGAGGCCTGCGAATGACCCGTCCCATCCACTGGCAACCTTGACACCGGCGCACGAGATCCTGGGCAGTTGGCCAGTAAAAGCCTTGCCAACCAGCTGTCGGAACCCGGAGCAACAACTCCTAGATCCTCTGTGTAAATCACATTAGTCCAGGATCAGCTAGTGCACACAGTGTACAACAAAGATAAATATCAACCTTAATGACATTTATTAACTAAACATGGGCATGATTGCAAGAGTTTACATCAACGACACATAAGCCAAAATTTTAAATAATAACCAGCGGAAGAAAAACACCGAAGCGAAAGAAGCCCACTGAGCCTGCCCACAGGGAAACGATAGTAAGACGCGGCCTACTCGTCCAGGTCTTCACCGTAGTTGAAGTCGTCTTCCTTTGTGTGGAGATAGCAAGGTGAGAACAAACTTGTACTCCGCAAGTCACACGGAGAAAATGCATCATAATGATAAAGGCAACAAAGGAAGGCTTATAGGGTTAGTTTGCATAAATCAGCATTTAAAGAAATACAATAACTAGATTGAAAATGCCGAATTTAATACAGTAAATAAAATAATACTTGTATTTGAAAATATTACCGTCAGTGCAGACTCCGACCAAACACCAACCTATCCACGGGCATCCCACCCGGACCATCTTTCCCAACGTTCACGTATGGATTCCATCCATCCACACGCTTCCACTGCGCAACTCTCTCATGGATTCCATCCATCCGCAAGGTTTTCATCTCTCGTGGATTCCATCCATCCACAAGGTTTTCAAAAACCATTTTTAAAAGCAAAGTCTAATCCATGAAAAACTTTTACTCAGCATGTCCATGACCGTGGGCACGGCTATCCAGGATAGTCTATACACTCTGCAGAGGTTGTACACCTTTACCCACATGACACGATCATCCCTTTTTGCCACCAGATTACACACTTCCTTAGGTGTGCGGCGAGGAGATCGTGACAAGGCCTTTACAATGCAAACCCTTCAACCTGGCCAAGCCAACACTAAGGTTTCACCCCAGTAAGGAATCCACCAGACCGGGACCCCCTCTTGAGCTGAGTAAGACTTCTCATGGCCTACGCCTTTCAACCTACAAAATGGCTCAGGTTGGGACCCGCAAATTATTCAGCCAGGGCTGTCCCATACCATCCTTGTGGTAGTAGGATAGGGCTTTGCAACAGTAGCTCATAAACTGGTCCTTAATTGACTTAGGCTCGACCACATACCCTCGTGCACGACAATCAACCCTGTGTCTCCGAACAATAGAGCATGCCTGCACCCACCACGCAACCAATTGCCTAAGTCTAAACCAGTTTTTATATTTTGTTTCAAAATATTTTATCAACCTTCTTGACTCTCCGAAGTCAAAAGTACATCTCAAAGTTTATGATTTTATGCAAAAAGGCATCCGAAATCAAAATTATGTCTAAGAAAGGCTAAGCATTTGATTTAAAATTCTCTAGCCAATACTAGTGTACTAACTAGAGTTTGATTCTAAGGTGACAAGGTATAAGGTTTTGCAATGTCAAAGGAGGTATTAACAAATAGGTATTAACTAAAGTTAAAACTGAATTGAAATACATTGAATAAAATTATGCATGCAATATAATTTAAATCAACATAATTTTATTCACAATCTGGGATCAACATGGTCAAGGTGTGTGACTTGCCTTGCTCCTCAATTGGGTGTGCTTCATCGTCGAAGAATTCTCCGGAATCGTCGCAGTCTACACGTGAAAATAACTCAAATAAAATCCAAATAAATTCAAATAAACTCAAATATTTTAATTAAGGCCAAAAATGAATAGAGGGGAATTTTTATGAATTTAGAAATTTGAATGGGCTAAATCGGAGTTAGGATGAAGAAGAACGGGCTCCGGGAAGTTTAAATTCAGAGAAAAAGAAAAGGATTGATTTTCTGGAATTATTTTCTAAAGGAAATTGGAATTATTGTGTCAGCACTGAATTTCCTTTTTCGGCCGAATTATTTTTCCGTTGAAAATTGGGATTATGGCGTCACCATGACATCAGCCCTGGGGTGGGCTGACTGACAGGTGGGCCTGGTCCACCGTGGTCCAGGTCCACGGATCATGGACGAGGCTGAGGTGGCACGGGAGGGGCGTGGCGCTGACGTGGCCGAGGTGGCGCACGCGTG
Source organism: Dendrocalamus latiflorus (assembly GCA_017311315.1). Classification (NCBI taxonomy): domain Eukaryota; kingdom Viridiplantae; phylum Streptophyta; class Magnoliopsida; order Poales; family Poaceae; genus Dendrocalamus; species Dendrocalamus latiflorus. Next base: position 17,871,940 of record CM029626.1, on the reverse strand, counting down.
CCCGGGTTGCGCTGCAGTGGGCCGCCAGGTGGCTGCCACGTTGGCGCTTGCGCCATGACGGGGCACGGTGGCCGGCGGGGTGATCGGGAGCCATGGCTCGCCGGTGCTCCGGCGCACGGCGGAGGTCGGCGAAGGGCAGAGGAGGGAGAGGAGGCGACGGGGATCTCGGGGGTGGGTGCGGGGTTTACCGTAGGCGGCCGGAGGTAGGTCGGCGGCAAGCGGGAAGGGGCGGCGGCGGGGCACTCCGGTGTGACGGCGGTTGAGCGCCCAGGAGGGAGAGCGGAGTGGAGGGGGAGGGAGTGCGGAAGGAGGGGAGACCAGTGGGGTATTTATAGGGGGAGGTGAGGGGCACGGCGCGGGGAATCGCTCACCGGAGTTAGCGCGGGCGGCGGGAGTCACAGCGAAATTAGGGGAGGACAGGGCGTGGGGAGACAGGATTCGGGCGCGGAGATGGCGGGGTCGGGTCGGGGAAGAGGAGAGAGGGGGAAAAGAAGGAAATCGGGCGACCGAGGAGGCGGCGGAAATGGCGGTGGTGAAGGCGTGACCGAGCGGGAGGAGGAAGAAGGGGCGCGGGGAGGAAGAAGAGAAGGGCTGACAGGCGGGCCCGGGCGGCAGCAGGAGAGAGAGGAGGGGTCGGCTGATGGGTGGGGCCGGAGAGAGAGAGAGAACAGCGGCCCGGGCGTGGGTGAGATGGTGACGCGTGGCGGGGTGGGGGAATCGGGCGGCTGGCGTGAAGGGGTGGGGCGGCGGTGGGATGGGCCGGGCGCGTGGGGCGGGAGAATCCCGGCCGCCCACGTGGCGAGCGAGGGAGGAGGGTAGGCGGGATCTGGGCGGCGATGTGGGTGGATCTAGGGCGTCCATGTGTCGTTCGGAGGCGGGGGTTGGGATTTTTATTTTCAAATTTTGATTTTGATTTTCAGAAAAGGCTAGGAAATTCAATAAAGCTCAGAACAATATGAAATAAATTCCAAAAATTCCAGAAAAATTCATAGAAGTTTTTGGACAAGTTTTGGACTTAGATAAAATATTTCCAACTTAATTTTGTAATATATGTTTATATTTGAAATACTTTTTAATTTCAAAGTAGACTTTCGAACTCCATAAAAACCAGAAAACCAAGTAAAAGCCAAATAAACCCAAATAATTTATTTGTAGTAGAATTTTTATAGAAATTTAAAATATCTTTTTATTTAATAATATTTCTGAGTTTTACTTAAATTAATTTTCAAATCCAGCATTTTTGAAAAGCAGAAAATCAGAGCAACTCAAAATTAAATCTTTAGGCAACAAAAATACTTATTTTAAATTTTTATATATTTCTTTATTTATTTTTATTTTAATAAAAACCTGGGATGTTACAATCTACCCCCCTTAAAAAGAATCTCGTCCCCGAGATTCGCACAGGCTAGCAAAGAAATGGGTTTGGATCTTACTCTGCATGGTTTGTGCCGAGATCTAATTCAGTTGTCCTTTCACGAACTTCTGGGGCCTTTTTCTTCCTGCTTGAAGGTGGTTGGCAGTAGGTGCTCTCGATGTTCCATTCTTCACTACCTGTTGCTTCTTGGGGCAGTTGTTGGCGTAATGCCCTGTCTCATGGCAGTTGAAACAGGTGACTCCTGCTGCAGGGTTTGAGTCCTTTTGGAAGTCAATTGCCAGGGCTTTGTTGTCTTCGGTGTTGGGGGAAGTGTTGGTCTGGACTTGTTCTTCGGCTGAAGATGAAGACTGAAATCTATTGGCCTGTGGTGGAGTCCTTCTGATCCTGGGCAAGCTTCTGGTGTTCTGGTGCTGGGTGTTCATCTGTCTCTTCCGATTCTCCATTTCTTGGTGCTTGGACTCTTGGTGAATCGCCTTGCTGACAAGTTGGTGAAAATCGGCGTAGTCATTGGAGAGTAGTTGAACCGACAAGTCATCATTGAGTCCTTCAAGGAACCTTTCTTGCTTAGCTTCATCGGTAGCAACATCTTCTGGCACGTAACGTGCCAATTGGTTGAACTTCCGTAGATATTCATTCACGGTGCAGCTTCCTTGGCTCAGAGTTCGGAATTCCCTTTTCTTGAGAGTGATGGTGCCAGTGGGGATATTGCAACATCCCAAAATTCGAGTATTTGAAAATATGGAATTTTTAAAACTTTTCTTGCGTCTTGCTGGTATTCAGAATTCCTTTTGAGCAGTTAATTGAGATTTCTTGAGTTTTGTGGCATGTAAATTACTAAACAAGAATAATTTTCCCCAATGCAAATAATAACAAGATAAAAAAATGGAAAAGCTCATTATAGGACATGACTTCAAAACACCAAAAAATCTTGAATTCAAATGCAGGTCAATAAAATAAATCTAAAGAGAGTATTAGAATATATCCATAAATACCCAAACCAAAAACCTCTTCTCTTAATTCAATTAGTAAACCAAAATCCGAGGCGGAATACTCAAAATTTATATAAATATAAATCATAACCAAATAATATAAAAATCAAAGTCCGAGGGCAAATTGCATAAAATAGAAGGTAGAGAAGTGTTAGATTTTGTAACTAGATATTTGAAACAATATTCGAGTTAAAATTGAAATCAATTATGTTAAACAGGAAATAGAAATTTAAGTTAAAATTTTAATCCTAGAGTTGTGCTTAAAATTCCTTCCTCTCCCTCTTACACGTGGGCCCCTACCCTTCCTTTTCTCTCCCCTTTTCCTTTCTCTGCCGCTGGGGCCAGCTTCTCCCTCCTCCACCCGATTTCTACCTTCCCCTCTTCTCTGACCTTCGGCTGCGTACACTGCTCCCACACCTGTGCTTTCGTCACCACCGTCCTCGCCTGCTATCCCGCGTCGGCACGGCGTCAGCCAACCGCCCCCATCCCCGCCTATGCCACACCGCTGAACCTACCCCGTTGTCTCCGCGTCACACATCGCTTCACCGGCCCATGCCCTGCCGCCCCTGCGCGCTGCACGCCGCCATCGTCATCCCGCGCCCGAAGCCCCGGTCGTCGGCCACAGTGCGGCTCAACCACCCCCCCCCCCCCCCCCCCCGCGCTATAAAGCAGCCGCCGCCCCCCCCCCCCCCCCCATTCTCCCTACGCCTCCCCCTTAAATTTTCCCGAGGCCTTGCACGCCCGTTGGCGCCTCCACGCCGCCTCGGCCGCCCCAGCGATCTCCTGCCAAGTGCACCGCGCCAAATCGCGTCCCTACTCCTCCTCTCCCTCCCTTTCCACCCAATCCGACTTTCATGCGCCGAGCTCGCCGGAATTGACTTCCTCCCCGCCGCAGGCCACTCCCGCCGCCGCCCGCGCCATTCCCTCCTCGCTTGGTCTCCCCCCAATTCCTCGCTGGGGGAGCAACTCCTTGACGCCCCGAAGTCCTCCCCGCCACCGGCCGGAGCTGCCATCCTCCCCAGCTCGCCGGCGGCGATGGCCCTCCCCGCGCTGCCGTGGGCTCCCGGTGCCGGCTCGCCTCGGTGCTCCCCCGGCTCAACCAGACCCGCGGTGAGATTCCCCACACCCCACTCCTGCTCACGCTTCTCTGCGATCCCCCTCTCTCCCACCACAGCGGCGCCGCCACCTAACACCTTTGCTCCGGCCGCCGCATGCTGATGATGGCTGCCGATGCTGCCTTCCAGCCAGAGGCGCGGTCTCCACCGGCTCTCTCATCTCATGCACTTTCCATTTTCTTGCTTGCCAGCACCTCGCCGGCGCCGCCGCAGCCCCATCGCACCGGCTAGTTCCTCTGTTTTGCCCCCCAGACCGCCTCGCCTCATCTATATTAGTTGGCTCCTCTCACTCACAAGCGAGCGCGAGCTCAGTTGGTTAGCCGAGCTGGTTCTGTTCCTCTCTGAGCATGTTTTGCTTTTAATTTCTTTTAGCACATTCCAGCTAGGAAGTAATTAGGGAATAACACAAGGGAGTTAAGGTAACTGATTAGGTTCAAGTAAAAATTTGTATATACCCCAAAATATAGAATCATATGCGTATTCATAATTAATGTCATTTAACAAATAATTAAAAGACTAGCTACTAGTTAGGGCATTAGTAAACGATGGCTATGCTTAAGGTTCAAGGTTAGTAAGAGTCCCAATTAAAAATATTCAAGTTAAAGTAAGGGAAATAAATTGGATGATGTATTGAAACTATAACCACAAGGTTTAAATTAAAAAGTACCCTTAATAGTAATTAAAAATGAAAGTTCTAATATTTAAAATGCCACCAATAAATAAATCTCCACCGTAGATATAATCGCATGTTGATATTAAAGTATGACCCAGTGGGCGTGTTCGGTCCTAGATAAATAAATTCAAATAACCGTAATAATAATAACAACAGCAACAACATTATGATAGTAACTAAAATGTAAATAAAATATCTGCGATGCCTAACCCAAGGGCATCTTCAACTAAATTCATGATGGCATGTCTATTAAAATCCCTATGTCATTTGTAATTAAAATAATCTCACCCGTTGGCACAGTAATGAACAAGGTAATGTGAAAACAACCTAAAATCATACATCTCGAATAGCTAAAAGTATAAACTATAAGATTAATTCGATAAACCAGAAATCATATAAATATACATCGTGTATATAACTCATACCCTAACTCTTAAAAGCTAACATTAGACAAAACAATACCCTACATCCCAACTGCAATCTTCCATCTACCCATAGGTCCCGCTTGACTTATGGAACTACTTTAATAACTATAAAAATAATAAAAAGAAGTTATTAAATAAAAGAGAGTAAGCCATAGTATTCAATGGCCAGCTCAACCTAGTCCTCCCCAAATCTAAAGCAAGATAATCTCATTAATATTTCTGTGTCATAAACCCTCCTTCATTGAATGCCCTGCTACCAATCGTCGCTAGTTCGGCTCCGACAATACTCCATGTCCAATTAACCCCATCTCAAATCACCTATTTAATCATAATAAAATTAATCAAGTTCAATTGGGTTTATTTGGTTTATTTGGACTTTTGAGTTATTTGCATTCATTTGGATTCAGTTGCTTAGCACGAAATTAGAAATCAGTGTCCGAAAGAATCAAGGATCAAGCGAGGCCGAGATCGAGGTGAAGATAAAGACCCGAACCTCAAGACCAACATATGATAATGCTTTGAATGAGCTCAAGTCCACGGCAAAACCACGCAAGGTGAGTCAATACTTTGATCATGTTGAACCTACGTTTTCTGCAAATTACTTTGTTTTAAATTATCAAATCGCATGCTGTTATTTTATATGCAAATACATATTTAATTTAAGATTCTAGTTATATGCCCATGGTTTACCTTGAATATTATTATACCTCTTTTGGAATAATTGAATGTGTGAACCTTGTCGCCCTAGCAAAATGATAATAGTAACCTTGTGAAAATAAGTCCCTAATTATACGCCATGCTTAGTACTGCATAGATACTCGGGGCGCTGAAATGCCCCAAACATCATTGTCATTTTTAAACATGAGAAACTGGTTTGGACAGTCATGGTGGGAATGATTGGTATATATTTGGACATGATTATTTTATGTTCCCAAAAACCCCAACTTGCTTAAATATATGGGCGGATGGTTCGAGTGTGTGTGTATGTGGTGCGGTGGAAGCACAAAGTGAGTAGTGGTAAATCCGCCCAGATACCACTAAGGACTGAATCTTGTCATGACCTCCTGTGTAAAACAAGTACAACCACAAGTCTGTAAAGTACAACTTGGCTTAGTAAATTTACCGGACCCTGGAAGTCATCATCATGGCAGTAGTGCAAGTGGCGGCCTAGGTGGCAGGCTTGAATGGGACTCCCGCAAGTGGCGGCCTAGGTGGCAGGCTTGTGGGAGAAGTTCTCCTGCGACGCGCTAGCAGTGTGGGTAGCCAGCTGCTAGGCGTATAGGAGGGGAACATCCCGCACAACGAATGGGTCCCACCGCAAATGGGAGCAACCTAGGGGGTGAGATGATGGAAGGGGCGAGGTACTTTGAACGGTTACTGTGATGGTTTGCTCAACCGCATGACTAAGGAATCATGTGGGACAACGAGTGATCTGTCTCTTGTGGGTAAAGTGTGCAAACTCTGCAGAGTCAAAACTATTCAAATAGCCGTGCCCACGGTCAAGGGCGGATATGGGAACTTAACCAGATATAGTTCTATTTCGAAAACTTTGTGGGTGGAAATGGAAAAAGTGGAGGGCAGCAGAAAGCCCTGATTTGAGTTGTCCTGGGTGTCGTCCCAGTGGTAAGTTAAGCGGCTATAACGCTGAAAGATGTCAAATGGTGTGATGCCATATGTATGGAAAATCATGTTAATATTCCTTGAACATTATGTTTTGTTCCAAAGCTGCTAGGTCTTAGGAAATTTTATGTATTGTATTTCAAATAGTGGCATTTCTATTCCTACAAAATAAAATATGGAAAGAATAAGCAGGGTCGTGAGTAAAGGAAATAGATGTTGTAGTGTACACATAAAGGTATTGGTGGATTCATGTTGATCATAAATAGGAAATGATAGTGTGGGTTCTGGGAGAAATAAATTGGTGGAGTCTAGCTGAGTAGATAGGCTAAATAGATGATCTAATTGAATTTTCGGGAATTTGGAGGAGTAATGCAAGTATTGGATTATAGTTCCTGGTTAGTGATTTACTTGGTGGGAGGATACTAGTGGATCGTAGAATTAATCAATGATATTCTTGGTGGATATATAATGGTGAATCGTAGAATTGATCAATGATATTCTTGGTGGATATATAATATTGAATCGTAGGCTTGATCAATGATATTCTTGGTGGATTTGAATCAATAATAAAAAGGATTGGATTGTTAGAAAATCTTGATGAGAATGTTCGGTGGATTAATTAGGTGATGTCATTCGCTGTTTGGAGATTAGACGGCAATCAATTTGGAAAGAGTATGTTTGGTGGAATATCTAAATAATGTCACACGCTGTTTGGAGTTTTAGACAACAATCAATATAAAATGTGTGTAGTCGGTGGATCATTTAAATGATGCCACTCGTTGTTTGGAGTTTTAGACAACAACCATTACAGAAAGAATATGATCGGTGGATTGAATAGAGGATGACACATGCTGTTTGGAGTTTAGACAGCACTCAATAAAGGAAGTGTAATTTCGGTGGATTAAGTCAATTATGGCAATCGCTGTTGGGAGTCTTAGACAGCAGTGAATAAAGCGTGAGTCTTTGGTGGATTAAGTCAATGATGTCATTTGCGGTGAGGAGTCTTTAGGTCTCAAAAACAACAATATGATATAATAATAGAAATGCTACTAAACGCATTTTATGGCAAATAAAACAACCCGAGCCTCTCTTTTGACAAGCCATGCATACTATTTATTTGCATTCTGTGTATTGGCTCGCGGAGCACGGGGTTGGAGTGCTCACACTCGCTTTTGCGACAAAATTCAGAATCAGGAATCAAATCACCTCGCCTCAGCAACAAGATTGGACAAGCTGGCAGAGAAGATGAAGATGTCAAGGGCTAGGTCGTGAACCTCCAGTTGGCTGCCTGTGGGCATGTCCTGAAGGTCCCACTTGTGTGCTTCATTCCGCTGCTGCAATTTATTGATTTCGGCCTAATCGGCTCATGAGTAAGTCTACTATTATATTTACGCTTCCACTTGATATGTACTTTTGATATTCAGAACTGTAATATGTGAGCACTATCTACTGATCCAGGGAATAGTGCGTTGGAATCACAGAGGATTCCAGATTGTATAATCTGGGCTCCTACAGCAATGGTATCAGAGCATATCGACTGCAGGTCGTGACCTAGTTAGCCTGGCCGTTAGTTTCATGACTAGAATTATTTCTTTAATATTTATTTCCAAAAATATAAGTAGTATTTCTCATTCTCATCTCTCTTAGATGATTCCCCCTCATCTATATGCTGCCTTAGCCATTTTTACTTCTCAAGCCCCTTACCCCTGAATTCAAAATGATACGACAAGAGTAGGTGCTAATATCAATCAAATTGCCCCAAATACTTTCCCCTTCTTTCTATTGGTTTTAAAAAGGAAAATTTTGTTTCTCTTCTCGTACCCTTACTCCAAAAATTTAAGGATTAGGAACGTTAAAGGTGGTCATGAAGATAAGTGGTCTCGTTTTAAACGGACCGTGTACATGGACCCTGCGCCCTCTTATGTATGCTCCTGAGTAGACGATGTATTGTTGCAAGATTTTAATTGAGCCCTGTGTACTGCCTACTTGCCCTCGGGCGTTGTATTTTGCAGTCATAGGAAAAGATTGCTTTAAATTACTTGCGAGGTTCGTGCGCCACCCCAGCTTCCGGGGTGTGCTCTTTTAAAATTAGAATGGGTTTAGAATACCTTGTCCCCACGACTCAATCCTCACCTCATGCTGTTCCCTCTCATCCTGTTACCACAAATCCTGTCAGGTCTATTGAATCAAAGTGGAAAATAGCTAAGGACCAGGACTCGAGACTCTACTCTACCAACCTTCTCTCTTTACTTACCCGGAGGATCCATCGTGCCTGGAGTTAGAAGAGATGAATAATGACTAGTGATACTCATTTAAGGGGGGTAGAACTAAGAGACAAAATGTCAAAGAACTACCATGATGTATAGGTTGGATGTGCGACCATCTGGACTTCAATTGTATGTCCAATAAACGATGCAACTACTCCATTCTACGGTGGCGTGAAGACAACAATGTCAAAGAGGAAGTTTTTGGAAGTCCACGACCTATCCAGGAGAACAAGGTTTATCTCTTCCCTTTTGATTTCTCCAAGTGCTAACCCCTGTTGTGCAGATTTCCATCTCTCTTCGAAGCTAAGGGACTATACATCGGGCAACACCTAGAAACCAATTGCTAGCCAACACAACCCAACCCTATTCTTTCTACTCTACCGGAATCTCGGGGTCGAGATTCATTTAAGGGGGGTAGGTTTGTAACATCCCAAAATTCGAGTATTTGAAAATATGGAATTTTTAAAACTTTTCTTGCGTCTTGCTGGTATTCAGAATTCCTTTTGAGCAGTTAATTGAGATTTCTTGAGTTTTGTGGCATGTAAATTACTAAACAAGAATAATTTTCCCCAATGCAAATAATAACAAGATAAAAAAATGGAAAAGGTCATTATAGGACATGACTTCAAAACACCAAAAATCTTGAATTCAAATGCAGGTCAATAAAATAAATCTAAAGAGAGTATTAGAATATATCCATAAATACCCAAACCAAAAACCTCTTCTCTTAATTCAATTAGTAAACCAAAACCCGAGGCGGAATACTCAAAATTTATATAAATATAAATCATAACCAAATAATATAAAAATCAAAGTCCGTGGGCAAATTGCATAAAATAGAAGGTAGAGAAGTGTTAGATTTTGTAACTAGATATTTGAAACAATATTCGAGTTAAAATTGAAATCAATTATGTTAAACAGGAAATAGAAATTTAAGTTAAAATTTTAATCCTAGAGTTGTGCTTAAAATTCCTTCCTCTCCCTCTTACACGTGGGCCCCTACCCTTCCTTTTCTCTCCCCTCTTCCTTTCTCTGCCGCTGGGGCCAGCTTCTCCCTCCACCGTGGGCTGACTGGCAGGTGGGCCTGGTCCACCGTGGTCCAGGTCCACGGATCATGGGCGAGGCTGAGGTAGCACGGGAGGGGCGTGGCGCTGACGTGGCCGAGGTGGCGCACGCGTGGCCAGGTTGCGCTGAGGTGGGCCGCCAGGTCGCCGCCACGTCGGCGCTTGTGCCATGACGGGGCACGGTGGCCGGCGGGGTGATCGGGAGCCATGGCTCGCCGGCGCTCCGTCGCACGGCGGCGGCCGGCGAAGGGCAGAGGAGGGAGAGGAGGCGACGGGGATCTCAGGGGTGGGTGCGGGGTTTACCGTAGACGGCCGAAGGTAGGTCGGCGCCGAGCGGGAAGGGGCGGCGGCGGGGCACTCCGGTGCGACAGCGGTTGAGCGCCCGGGAGGGAGAACGGAGTGGAGGGAGAGGGAGTGCGGAAGGAGGGGAGGCCAGTGGGGTATTTATAGGGGGAGGTGAGGGGCACGGTGCGGGGAATCGCTCACCGGAGTTAGCACGGGCGGCGGGAGTCGCGGCAAAATTAGGGGAGGACGGGGCGTGGGGAGACGGGATTCGGGCGCGGAGATGGCAGGGTCGGGTCGGGGAAGAGGAGAGAGGGGGAAAAGAAGGAAATCGGGTGACCGAGGAGGCGGCGGAAATGGCGGCGGTGAAGGCACGGCCGAGCGGGAGGAGGAAGAAGGGGCGCGGGGAGGAAGAAGAGAAGGGCTGATACGCGGGCCCAGGCGGCAGCGGGAGAGAGAGGAGGGGTCGGCTGACGGGTGGGGCTGGAGAGAGAAAGAGAGCGGCAGCGCGGACGTGGGTGAGATGGTGACGCGTCGCGGGGTGGGGGAATCGGGCAGCTGGCGTGAAGGGGTGGGGCGGCGGCGGGATGGGGTGGGGCGCCGGCCGCCCACGTGGCGAGCGAGGGAGGAGGGTAGTAGGGATCCGGGCGGCGACGTGGGCGGATCTGGGCCGTCCACGTGTCGTCTGGAGGGAGGGGGTTGGGATTTTCATTTTTAAATTTTGATTTTGATTTTCAGAAAAGGCTAGGAAATTCAATAAATCTCAGAAAAATATGAAATAAATTCCAAAAATTCCAGAAAAATTCATAGAAGTTTCTGGACATGTTTTGGACTTAGATAAAATATTTCCAACTTAATTTTGTAATTTATGTTTATATTTGAAATACTTTTTAATTGCAAAGTAGACTTTTAAACTCCAGAAAAACCAGAAAACCAAGTAAAAGCCAAATAAACACAGATAATTTATTTGAAATAGAATTTTTATAGAAATTAAAAATATATTTTTATTTAATAATATTTCTGAGTTTTACTTAAATTAATTTTCAAATCCATCATTTTTGAAAAGCAGAAAATCAGAGCAACTCAAAATTAAATCTTTAGGCAACAAAAATACTTATTTTTAATTTTTTATATATTTCTTTATTTATTTTTATTTTAATAAAAATCTGGGCTGTTACACCAGCGACCTCGGCGCTAGGTGCGAGCCGCAAAGTCCCGCGTGGATTTCCGCCAGGAGCTGCTTTCCTTCTTCACGCGAGAGACACCGCAGGAGCGATGCGCAGACCCCTTTCTTGTATAGTATTCCATCGAGCACATGGAAGGATCTGGCGTGATGCTGTAGACGCCGGATCTTGACAGGGTCATCCGGTTCTGCGATACCCTGCAAGAAACCAAAGATGGGCTCGCGCCAGTCACCCTGCTGGGTGATCCGGTGAACGAGGGCTGCATCGCGGTTGTCCTGCGCGATGGCAGCTATTGGTAGGACCTCGTAGAATGCCCCCTCAGGAGTTGGGAGCTGCTGACTAGCGGCCTTTGCTAGGACGTCGGCTTGCTCATTGTCTGCCCGAGGGATGGCTTTTACGGTGACACCCAAAAAGTGTCGCTCCTTCGCTTTCACGGCTGCTAGGTACTTGGCCAGCTCCGGGTCCTTAGCCTGGTATGACTTGTCCACGTGGCCCGCGACCAGGCGCGAGTCCGTGCGAACAAGGACTCGCCGCGCACCCAGCGCTTTAAGCTTCGCGAGGCCAAATAGTAATGCCTCGTACTCGGCCATGTTGTTGATAGCGGGAAACACGAGCCGCGCCGAGTACAACAGGCGGTGCCCCTCAAGCATGGTGACCACCGCGCCCACACCTGCACCCGCGACGCCGTAGGCTCCGTCGGTGTTAAGCATCCACACCGGGTCTTCTGGCTGCTGAGCGGGCTGAGCCGATGGGGTCCACTCCGCCAGGAAATCCGCAAGGACCTGGGACTTGATCGCCGTTCTCGAGGCATACGTTAAGGAGAACGGGGCGAGCTCGGCCGCCCACTTGCCAATTCACCCTGTAGACTCCTTATTGTGCAGCATCTCCGCCAGGGGGAACGAGGATGGCACCGTGATGGGGTGGGCTAGGAAGTAGTGTCGGAGCTTCCTCGAGGCCATGATCAGTGCGTAGGCAAGCTTCTCGAACTCCGTATACCACGTCTTAGCGCCCTGAAGGGCTTCGGAGATGAAGTACATGGGGCGTTGGAGAGCGCCTTCTTCGAGTACGAGGACAGCGCTAACCGCTGTCACCGACGCGCCGAGGTAGAGCAGGAGGGGAGCCTCTGGTGCCGGAGCGACTAGAGTTGGGAGGCTTGCGAGGTGTTTCTTGAGGTCGTCGATGGCCTTTGCACAATTGTCGTCCCAGTGGAACCCATCGCAGCCGCGAAGGGTGTTGAAAAATGGCAAGCCCCGCTCCGCTGCCCTAGAGAGGAAGCGGCTCAAAGCAGCCATGCGGCCGGCAAGCCTCTGGACCTCCCTTGTCGCCTTGGGCGGCTCCATGGCAAGGATTGCGTCGATCTTGTCGGGATTCGCCTGGATGCCTCATCCGGACACAAGGAAGCCCAAGAGCTTGCTCGCTTGCACGCCGAAGACACATTTGTCCGGATTGAGCTTGATGACTGCCTTCCTAAGGTTGTCGAAAGTTTCATGGAGATCCTTTCCATGAAAGGCGAGCTGTCTGGTTTTGACTACCACGTTGTCGACGTAGGCCTCCACGTTCCTCCCGAGCTGAGCGGCCAGCGCCAGCGCGACGAGGCGGGTGAAGGTTGCGCCCGCATTCTTCAACCCGAAGGGCATCCTAACGAAGCAGAAAGTCCCGACCGGCGTGATGAAGCTAGTCTTGTCCTCGTCGTCCTTGGCCATGTAGATCTGGTGGTAGCCGGAATACGCGTCCAGGAAACTCATGAGCTCACACCCCGCGGTGGCATTGGCCAGTTGGTCTATGCGCGGCAAAGGGTAGTCGTCCTTCGGGCATGCCTTATTGAGGGCGGTGAAGTCGATGCACATACGCTAGGCGCCGCTAGCCTTCTTGACCAATACCAGGTTGGCAAGCCAATCCGGATGCTGGACTTCGCGAATGACCCCGGCCTGGAGGAGCTTCGTTACTTCCACCTTGGCCGCTTGCTGCCGGTCCATGGACATGCGCCAAAGCTTCTGCTTGACCGGCTTGGCGTTGGGGCGGACTGCCAGGTTGTGCTCAATGAGGGCGCGGTCCACACCTTTGATGTCCTCTGGGGACCATGCAAAGACGTTCGCGTTGCTCCAGAGAACCTGGAGCAAGTCTCGCTCCACCTCCGGGGGAAGGCCTTCGCTGATTGACACGAATTGCCCTTCAGCTTGGAGGGGCACCTTTTTGACCCCGTCGTCCGGCCGGGGCTTGGGCGTCCACCCTGGAGCGGATGGCGTGTCCGCCTTCAGCTTGTCAGCGAGGACGTGCACCCTACGGTGTGGACCTCTAGCGCCGACTTCCACGCACAAGAAGGCATGGTGCGGGACCGCCCCGAAGGAGTTGATGGCGGGTCAGCCCAGTATGGCGTTGTATGGGTGTGTGGTGTCTACCACGTCGAAGACCACGTCTTCGCTCCTGGCATTATCGCCTTGAGAAAAGGAAACTCGGAGACATACCTGACCCAAGGCGTTCAGCGGCTGGCCCCCGAAACCTTGAAGTGGGGTCCTCGACGGCCCTGGGGGATCCCCATGTGGTCGAGGGCTCCCACCACCAGGATGTTCGCGGAGCTGCCTCCGTCGATGAGGACACGTCTGACGTCGCAGCCTGCAATGTCAGCCTAGACGACCAGGGGATCCTGGTGGGGGAACTCCACACCCTGGGCGTCGGCCAGCGTGAAGGTGATGTTGCAGCACGGCGTTCCTGGAAGCGGTTGCGCCGAGGTCCCTAGCGAAGAGCCCCCGGAGATGACACTAATGATGTGGTGCTGGCCCCCCTCCGTGGCTGCAGCTCGCGGGGGACTTCCCGGTGGCTGCCGCACGTGGGCTACGGCAGGGGGCCGCGCTTCCAGGGCCCGGGTTCTGACGGCTGCTTGCCGCAGCTCCCTGACTGCGGTGCACACCGTAGCCATGCACTTCGCACCACCGGCCGTAGTCCGTGATTTCCTGCTCCACGCGCGGTCTCTCATCGGGGCCGCCTCCGCGCCCCCATCTGCGGCCTCCCCGGCCCTTCTCACGTGGGGTGGGGGTAGGCTCTTGGGGGGCGTCCTCCGTGCTGAGGATGTGGCGAACCTTCTGGGACCTGCGCTGGTTACGCCGGGGCTTGTGCCTTCCGCTTGGCGAGCTCTCGCGTGCCCTGGCGTCACCACTTTCAGGGGCGTCTCCCGCAGACTTTTGCTTGCGTTTTCCTGTCGGGGAGTCACCTCCCGTGCTTCCTTCTTGCGACCACTCCTCTGCTAGAATGGGGTCGAAGTCGTCACCCTCACGTCTTCACGCATCCTCCTCCGCCCGCGCGTACTCTTCCATCTTGTTGAACAGCTTTGCCACCGTCTTGATTGGCTTCCTCGCGTTGTATTCAGCCAGCGGCCCTGGGCGAAGACCCTGTACTGCTGCATTGATGATGGTCATTTCGTTGACATCCTTGACCTGGCAGCATACCTTCGCGAAGCGCTTGAAGTAGTCTCGGAGTTTCTCCGAGGATTTTTGCTTGACTGCGAAGAGCTGATCCACGTCGACATGCTCGACGTAGTTCCCCTAGAAGTTGTTGTAGACCTGATCGCGGATCTGCTCCCATGCATAAATGGAATTTGGCTCGATGGTGAAGAACCAAGAGAGCGCCACCCCCTGCAACGCGAGGGGGAACCCCTTCGCCTTCGTGGTGTCGTCCCCGCCGACGGCTTCAATGGCGGTCTCGTAGACGCGCACGAACTCCCGTGGATCCGTGTCACCCTTGTGCGACTCGATGGTGCTTGGGAACTTGAAGTCCTTCAGCCATGCCGCCTGCTGCAAGCCTGCGGAGAGTGGGGATTCTGGGTTGACATGTCGCAACGGGACACGACTAGGCGTGGGGGTGTCTCAGCTATCCGCCCACTCCGGCGTGGGCTCCGGCGCGACCGTTGGTAGAATCTGCTGACTCCGAGCCTCTTGCATATCCCGTACGGCGCCGCGGAGATCCGTCAACTCTCGCTGGAACGTGCTGAGGGCCGCCAGCAGGGCGTTCTCCACCGTAGTCATAGCCGGAGCGCCCGATGTACCTGGCTGCATGGTCGGAACAGCGAGGATCACGGTCTGCACTCCTGGATTACCTGTCGGGGTGGCGTGGTGGACGTCGGAGTCGACGACAAGGCCCATGTTGCCACCGGGACCGCTCGCCGCTTCTGCACCAGGCGGGGGAACGACGGCCGCGCCAACGTGGGCACCGGCGCTGTCGCTCCCGGCCACTCGGTCGGCGCTGTCGACGGTTGTCGCTGTGCCCGCGGTGGGACCTCCTACCGTACGCAGGACGGTGTTGACCGTCGTGGCAGCGGTGGCGGGGTCGATCGTCATGGCGTGCCTGCCGACGTTCACCGCCGTCGCGCCCACGTCGCCATCCACGCCCACGGCTGCCGACACCGAAGCCCTGGTGTTGACGTGAGACTCCATCGCTCCCGCCTTCTTCTTCGCAGCCGGCGCTGGAGCTTTCTTCGGTGCCATCTTCGGATCTTGAGGCTTGCTCTTCGTCCTCCCCACGGACGGTGCCAACTGTTGTGGTTACAGACCAAACAGAGAGAGAGAGAGAGAGAGAGAGAGAGAGTATGGTAGTGGAGAGTTAGGTGAGCAAGTGCTTAGGGTTTCCCCATGGCTGGTATGATATATATATATATATATATATATATATATATATATATATATATATATATATATATATATATATATGTCCACATGTGGAGTGTTTTTACAGCAATACCCTTACATTTGAGTATCCCTCTCAGGGGCACTTATGTCATTACACATATCCCATTTTGGGCCTTACAACTCTCTAGCAGGCCGGCTGGGCTTAGGTGGGGGCCACCCCTACAACAGAAAACTTTGAGAGAAACAAGGTCTGGTCGCTTGTTGAGCCCCCTAGAGGTCACAATGTCATTGGTACCAAGTGGGTATTCAAAAACAAGTAGAGTAAGGATGGGGTAGTCATTCAAAACAAGGCTAGACTGGTAGCTCAGGGCTTCTCCCAGGTTGAGGGTCTAGATTTTGAGGAGACCTTTGCCCCCGTAGCTAGGCTTGAAGCCATTAGAATCCTGTTTGTTTTTGCAGCTTCTAACGGTTCAAGCTTTACTAGATGGATGTCAAGAGTGCCTTCCTCAATGGGTTTATTGAGGAAGAGGTCTATGTTAGACAGCTTCCAGGTTTTGAGAACCCCAAATACCCAAACCATGTCTAAAAGCTTTCCAAAGCCTTGTATGGACTTAAGCAGGCCCCTAGAGCTTGGTATGAAGGCTTAAGTCCTATTTGTTGAGTCATGGGTTTGAGATGGGTAAGGTAGACAAGACCTTGTTTATTCGTAGGCATGGCAATGACCTTCTGCTCATCCAGATTTATGTGAATGATATCATCTTTGGCCGCTTTCTCATGCTCTTGTTTCACAGTTCTCGGATGTCATGAGCACCGAGTTTGAGATGAGCATGATGGGCGAGTTGACCTTCTTCCCTGGCTTCCAGATCAAGCAGACTCAGGAGGGTACTTTCTTGCATCAGGGCAACTACTCTTGTGACCTCCTGAGATGCTTTGACATGAGTGATGGCAAGTCGGTGTCGACTCCAATGGCATCAATAGCTTCACTTGACCCAGATGAGGCTGGAAAGCCAGTTGATCAAAAAGAGTATAGAAGCATGTTTGGCTCCCTCTTGTACCTCGCTGCCTCGAGACCGGACATACACTTTTCTGTGTGTCTATGTGCACGTTTCCAGGCTTCTCCTCGCGTATCTCACAGCCAGGCGGTGAAGCGCATCCTTCGGTACCTTCGAGTTACCATTGACTATGGTATATGGTACTCTTTCTCTTCCTATCTTTCCCTTAGAGCCTACTCGGACGCAGACTTTGCCGGCTGTAGGATAGATAGGAAGAGCACTTCTGGCACCTGCCAATTCATTGGCACTTCTCTTGTCTCTTGGTCTTCTAGGAAGCAGTCCAGTGTTGCACAGTCCACCGCAGAGGCCGAGTATGTTGCTGCTGCTAGTTGCTGCAGCCTGGTATTTTGGATGGCTTTGACCCTGTGGGACTTTGGGTTAGTTATAGATAGTGTTCCACTCTTTTGTGATAACACTTCTACTATTAACATTGCTAAGAACCCAGTGCAGCACTCTCGGACCAAGCATATTGATATCCGATATTACTTCCTTCGAGACCATGTGGAGAAGGGTGACATAGTGCTCTAGTTTGTGGAGAGTGCCCACCAGTTGGCTGATATCTTTACCAAGCCTTTGGATAGCTCTAGGTTTTTAGCTCTGCGGGGAGAGCTTGGGGTGGTTTGTCCTTATGGACTGTAGTGAGGGGGAGCTTTGTGCTTTACTGTTTTATCATGTATATTATGCTCCTGTTCTCTATTTGTTGCATTGCATCAGGGTGCATTCGGGTTAGTCTTTCTAAGCATAGATTAGAGTGGTTCTCTTATCTAGTTGCTTAGACTTCTTCCTCTCATCTTGTGATCTAGGATGCTGCGTATTAGCTGTCTCTCTTCTCACTAGGTTGAGCTCACTCACTTCTTATAGGTTCTAGCAAGGGTTGGGCCACCTTGGTTAGATAGGGAACGTGTTTGCTCCTTAGTGTGTTAGATGAGCAGTTGATAGTCCTAGTGTCATATGGGATAGATGAGAGTCAGTCTGAGTCATAGTATCCTCTATATCTTGTCTATACTTTAAGGACTGTCTTTTCTGTTTCTCTTCCCAGCTTCTCGATTTTATAACTTTGGTTCAGGGGGAGTTCAGTTGGGAGCTTCTGGAGCTAAATATTGACATAACTCAACTTGAACTAAAAGTGCATCACATGTTGAGGGGGAGTTGGATTTTCTTGCATTTTAGCATTCTGCATTGTAATATAACTACATGGAGCCTTGACTATTATCCTTTTATGACATGGTTTCAATGCTTTACATCTTGCCATGATTTGTGCTTAATTGCTAGATTTATCATAATTTTATATGTGTCATCAAGCCCTTGTCATTGATAAGTAGATTAAACATGCACAACTTGAATTAAGACATGTCATGTTAGCTCTTGAGACTAGTCTGTCTTTAGTTATTCTTTTATGATTCATGCCATGTCAAATAGGCTAAGTTGAGTCTTGAATCTTTAATTGAGCTTTAGATTAAGCTATGCTAGTTTCTTGATGAAGCATGAGTTAGTACAATTGCTTAAGAAAGCAAAAAGATCTCTTTTGTGTGCGAAAGAACTGATCTCACTAATTCGTTCTCATGAGATTGCTTGTCATTGCACTAGGCATGAACTCAGGGGGAGTTTTGGATGACCAAGATCATCTCCTTAAGCTTATGGCTTGGAGTGGTCACATAAGGCTTGAGATCTAGCACATGACTAAAATTTTAGTTGGAAACGACCATGAGTTTCAAAAGAAAACATGTTAATTGTGCTAAATTTGCTTAACTACCACAAGAACCAAGTACTTGAACAAATGATTTATTCTTGAACTTGTAGCACTCTAAATTGACTCAATTTTAGCTTCTTGGTTCTACTTAGACTATTGACATGGCTTGCATTATCATTGGATACCTTTAGCTAGACTATGCTCTTGAATGGCTTGACATCCTAACAAATTCATCTAATATTCAGATTGTTACTTATGTGGCTTGGCTTGATTATGCATATCTTGTCATGATCTTGATAGCATCGTACTGTATTATGGCTTGGTGTAATACTCAAAAGTCAATTTGGATAATCTTCATGGCTCTAATTGCCTAGCATGAATAATATTCACTCATTTCACTCTCACATCATGCTATATTCTCTCTTTTGCATCTTGATGATTCTATTGCCAAACGGGGCAGAATATTGGAGAAAAAGCCACGTTTTGGGAGCTTTTGAGGAAAACTTGCTCTTTCTTTTGCTCCTTTGTCGACAT
The DNA here is from genome assembly GCA_017311315.1 of Dendrocalamus latiflorus. NCBI lineage: Eukaryota > Viridiplantae > Streptophyta > Magnoliopsida > Poales > Poaceae > Dendrocalamus > Dendrocalamus latiflorus. Next base: position 17,853,051 of record CM029626.1, on the reverse strand, counting down.
GGTCCTGCATCTCTTTGCTTTTCTATTAGACCATGTATGACTTTCAAACAAACTCAATCTTATGTTTTTTCTGTGTTTGTCAATATGCTCATCAAGGGCGAGATTGAAAGACTATGTGGAGGTATCCCCATGTTTGTGATGAGTAATTGACGGTTGTGTTAGAGAGTTTGAGTTTGTTTTGGTTATTCTAGGTTGAGTACCTTTTACTCATGCTAATGTTGATTATGCTATTTCGTGCGGTGCTATGTGACGGTTTGCTTGTCTGTGTGACTGCAGGACTTCGGAGCTAGGTCATGGTGAGGCAAGGAGGACCGAGACTAGGCACAGGAGATGTTGAGGTCCAGACGGTCGGTGATGCCAAAGATGATCGAGGCTGGTGAGGTAGTTGCGAGTCGGGAGACGAGGAACCGGAGCTAGAGCTACTGGTGGTGGACACGACGGGCGACGGCGGAGAACCAGGACTAGGCTCAAGGAGGAGTCGGAGGTCCAAACGGTTGGATGTCGGTTACGGTCATGTGCAACGGAACAGACTAGGACTAGACTCAGGTGGAGTCGGAGGTCCAGATGGTCAGGATGCCGGGTGCAGTCGTGTGGAGCGAAGCGGACCAGGACTAGACTCAGGGAGGAGTCGAGGTCCAGACGGTCGAAGGTGCCAGTTGCGGGAAGCTTCCAGGAAGGTGCTTGAGGGCAATTTGGTCAATTGCCTCAAGTGTGGAGTGAGAGGTTGTTTCCCTCCAAAATTGTGTTGACTTTGACTCTTGCCTCATTTGGTGTGTGAGACATGGAGTGGGTTTGAGCTACCATTTCTTGATTTTCTCCTTGTGGGTGTGAGCTTGGAGATAAAGGGGTAGCTGGTGGTTGTTCTGGATAGTTTAAGCAGTGATTGTGTGCTCTGGAGTGAGTTCTCACGGTTGAGTTGAGAGTGTGTGTGTGTGTGTGTGTGTGTTCCTCTCTCAAGCATGTAGTGAGATTGTAGCATTTCTTCTCAATTGCGTATGGGGATATAGTGTGTTGTATCTCCTGTGTAATCATTCATTTCAATGAATCTATTTGAGATGCTCTTTATCTGAGATGGTTTGATCTCTTCTGCGTTGTGTTTCTCTACTGTTCTTTTGTGCTCTTGAGGTTCTTGATTTGATTTCTCTCAAGAAGTTGTAAAAATGAGGTGTACTGAACAGGGAAATACCTCAAAGCCCTTTGGCTAGACATTCCTGAGAACAATCATTTTTCTTCTGCTGATTTCTCCCCAAGAACCGAGATGAAGCAATTCCTCTGTTTTTCACTGTAGCTAGGGTTTGAAGGTAGGGCTTGGTTGAATCTTCTATTTTCCTTCAATAGGATGTGACCAGATGTGGGTTCTCAAGTCCTCATGTCATTGCTTAGCTAATTGCAAAAGTTCATGAGCAAAAGATGTGAGAATAATGAGTAATTTGGAAATTAGCTCATTCTCTGTCAAAGTTTCAGATTTTTTGTTAAAATCTTGATTCCTAGCTCTCTTGATGAATTCTTTGGATTCCAAAGGTCCCAATGATGTTTAGAATAAGATCTTGTTCATTTGGACTGAAAAGAACAGAAGCTTTACTCACATTTCCTTGAAATATGCAAGTTCTGTAATTTCAGAGTTTCAGTCAACCGCTCGTGGTTTTTCTGCCCCTGCCTATATCAGGGTCGGTCAGACCGAACCCTTCATAGCGGTCAGACCGGTTGCACAACAGAGGTCAGACCGCTAACCCTAGCGGTCTGACCGGCTACTCTCGGGCGGTCTGACTGGACCAAACACGGCGGTCTGAGGGTGGTCTAACCGGACCAAACACGGCGGTCTGACCGGTTATGCCTAGGCAGTCTGACCGGCCACACCCAGGCGGTCTGACCGGCCTCACCCAGGCGGTTTGATCGGCCTGGGGTAGGCAATCTGACCGCCCTGGCATGTGCTTCTTTGGCCTAGTCGTTGGTGCTGCTTCATGTTATTGATTTTCTTGCTGTTTATTTCTTGGATGCCAGAGAGCTTCTATTCTCCTTCTTCATAGCTTCTATAGCTATTGGTGAGAAGAGAATTGTTGAGTGGATACTTTAGGGGGCAAATTTTTAAATGCACCATTCACCCCCCCTCTGTTGCCATTTTCGATCCTACAGCAATCAATGGTTGTAGGCTTTGCAGACTACTGCGATTGTCATAGACTTCACAGTATGTTGTCGTTGTATTCAGTTTTTCGGTCGGTTGTTGTAGGCCTCACGATCGATAGTCGAAGGCTTTTGCGATCAATTGTCATTGGCTTCACGGTCGGTACTCATAGACTTTAATGTCAGTACGAGTGCTTCAATTCTTACGATCTTTAAGTACTTCAAGTATTCATGTTAGGCCAGCGGGATGACTAGCTGGTGCATTGTGGTTAGGTGGTCGTGGTACTCGGTAATTGAAGGGCCTGATACTCGTAGTCGAAAGGGCTCGGTACTCGTAGTCAGAAGGGCTCTGTACTCGATGGTCGGTGATCAATAGTCGTAAGCATTGCAATCAATTGTCGGAGATATGTGGTATGTGATCAGTACTCGGTAGTCAGTAATCGATGGTTCTATGGTCGGTAGCGATGGTATTCCTAAGTGATTTGTGTGGAGCGATGGTATTTCCCAAATACTTGTGGTTTTCGAGTACTCGATGAGCTGGTAGTCATAATGAGTAGTATGAGGCTAATTTCTAGTTAGCGATGGGATTGGTGGTCATGGATGACCTGGTTGGTATTCATGGATGGTTTCGTTCTTGTCTATAGATAGGCAAGGGTGAGTTATGTGTGTGTGTGATGTCAGTCAAGTTGTGAAAAACTTGTGCCGGGAAGATGTTTCTTTGGTCTTTGAAGTGCATGTGGGTGTGGAGATGATCATGGTCAGTGACGAGGAGGATCAGGATTAGGATGGAGAAGTCTAAAGTCCAGGTGATCAAGAATATCACACGAGGTGGTAGCTCATGCTGGAGCAGATGGAGGCCAAAGGTGATGATTCGTGGAGAAGCTACGGGTGGTGCGGTCTAGGAGGCTTTGACGCGAGAGGTGATGATGCGTGGAGAAGATACAGGAGGTGCATTCCCAGAGGCTTCAACATGTGATGATGGTGTGTGATGAAGATACATGAACTGCTGTCCTAGAGATTTTGTCACGTGATGAGGTTGGAGACATTGTGGAAGGAGTCTGTAATGGGAAGGGTTAGAGATATTGAGAAACCCATGTTTGGAAGGATTTTGAGTCCCTTGATTTTTAGAAGAGATAGGATTTCGTGTCCATGTTTGATGTGGACACGTTTGGGATAGTACCATATAAAAGCAGAGAGAGGCTATGGGTTAACATATGGTTTTGAGAGGGCTTTCGTCAAGAAGCTTTTTAGGGGTGCTTGTGAGGCCACTTTGTAAATCCATGAAATTTCAGCAATAAAGATAGTTTTGAATCAATCTGGTTCTTGATTTGCTTGAAGTGTAGTGGTGATTGCTGGTTGTTTGGATCATAAGACAATGAGCAAAGCAATCAAGCGAAGTGGTCGAATAGATCGGTCGATTGAGTGGGCGGTGATTAGAACGATTGATCAAGCGGTCGTATGTTGGGAATTTGATCAGGCATTTGATCATCGAGTGGTCGAAAGCATCATTGATCGCCAGGAGACTCTAAAAAGCAACGACAATCATTCACTCCCCCTCTAATTGTAGTAGTCGATCCTACAGTATCATAAAATGATAAACATGTGAGCATAGGCTTATACAACTAAGCTCTAGTCATTATGCTTTTGATTTGCTTGGCTTTCTTATTTGGATTTCTCTCTTCTTGATCTTTTTTGATGCCAAGGATACTTTAGAGGTGGAGATATCTCCTAGAGGTAAGATCCCATCTATTTGCCCGGTTTCCCTCTAGAGAGAGGTAAGTTTAGGGTTTTGCTCTTATGGGTGATTGGGCTTTGAATTCATGCTGTGATCTAGCTTGCTATGATATGTAAGAACCCATCTAAGGTTATCTAGATTATCAAGGACTCACGAGTAAAAATAGATCAAGGTTTCTAACTTTTGCCTAGTTTTGGAGCAACTTTCCTGTCGTAGGGATGGCCCCCACCTAAACCCAGCAGGCCTGGTAGGAGATTATAAGGCCCAGAATAGGCCATGTGTAATGACATAACTGCCCCCAGAGGGGATAACCAGATGTAAGGGTATAACTGTAAAAGCACTCCTCATGTGTATATATATATGACGGTAAGCCATGGGGAGGACCCAGGCCATTACACTTATCTTCATCACTCTCCACTACCATCTCTCTCTCTGTTTGGTCTGTAGCCACAACAGTTGGCGCCGTCCGTGGGGAGGACAGGACAAGCCTGAAGACCGAAGAAGAAGGATGGCACCGAAAAAAGCTTCTTCAACGGCGGCGAAGGGAAAGAAGGCGGCCGGGCCGGAGCGTCGTATGAGTACCAGGGCTTCGGCATCGGCAGCGGCGGGCGCGGGCGGCGACGTAGGCGCGGTGGCCGAAGACGTCGACGTTCGCGCGGCAACGACCAACCTCGCCGCCGGCAACGCGACGATCGCCCCCGACACCGGCGTCGCGACGACCCACCCCATCACCGACGCTGCGAGGACGGACCCCGCGGTCGAGGACGCCGACGTGGGTGCGGCGACAACCGACCCCGCCGACGCAACCACAGCCGGCCTCGCCGCCCCCACTACAACCCTCGCTGGTGGCGCGGACCGGGCAGTTCGAGGTAGCCACGACGGAGCGACCGGCAGCTCGGGACCTCGCGACGCGGTCGTCCCCGCGCCGATCCGCCCGTCGGGAGTACAGGCGACCCCGCCTGCACAGGCGGTGGAAGGTGCCCTGCTGGCGGCCCTCAACGCATTCCAGAGGGAGCTAGGGGACCTTCGCGGAGCCGTCAGGGATATGCAAGAGGCTCGGAGTAAGCAGGCCGCGCCAGTAATCGCGTCCGAGCCCACGCCGGAGAGGGCGGACAGTCGCGAAGCCCCCACATCTAGCCGCGTGCCGCTGCGACGCGTGGATCCGGAGTCCCTGCTTTCGGCGGGGCTGCAGCAGGCGGCATGGCCCGAAGACTTCAAGTTTCCTAGCGCCATCGACTCGTACAAAGGCGACACGGACCCCCGTGAGTTCGTGCGCGTATACGAAACCGTGATCGAAGCCGCGGGCGGAGACGACACCACGAAGGCAAAGGGACTCCCCCTCGCGCTACAAGGAGTGGCGCTCTCTTGGTTCTTTACCATAGAGCCGGGCTCCATCTACGCGTGGGAGCAGCTCCGCGTCCGCCTTCACAACAACTTCCAAGGAAACTACGTCGACCGAGTCGACGCGGACCAACTCTTTGCCGTGAAGCATAAACCCTCGGAGAAGCTCCGGGACTACTTCAAACGCTTCGCCAAGATTCGCTGTCAAGTGAAAGACGTCAATGAGACCACCATCGTTAATGCAGCCATACAGGGCCTTCGTCCGGGCCCGATGGCCGAGTACAACGCGCGAAAGCCAATCAAGACGGTGGCGAAGCTCTTCGACAAGATGGAAGAATACGTCAGGGCGGAGGAAGACGCGCGGCGAAGGCAAGGTGACGACTCCGACACAAACCAGGCCGGAGCCTCGGCAAAAGCCGAAGATCCGCCGAAGGGCGGTTCTTCGAAGGGAAAGTGTAAGCAGGAGTCGTCCAGGGACGCGCCCGACCGCAGGGACAACTCGCATAAGGAGTCGTCCGATCAGCCCAAGCGCGGCCAGCAGAGGTCGAGGCGAAACCGGTACGTCCTCGACATCGAAGGCGGGTCCGACGAGGGTGCTCCAGCGGGCCGAGGCGGCCGGGGGCGCCGTGGCCGGGGGCGCGGCCGTGGCAGGGGCCGCGACGATAAGGGTCGTGGAGATTACGACGACCAGCATCAGGGACTGTGGTGCGTAGTCCACGGTCGCGGCAATCATGATACCCGCGCCTGCACCTCCATCGCGGCGCTGCGCGACAGCGTCGCCAGGGACAGGAACCCGGAGGCGCGCCCGCCTGCGGTGGCCCACGTCCAATTTCCATACGAGGCCCCCATGCAGGTACAGGCGCAAGGGATGCAGGTACAGGCGCAAGGGATGCAACCCCAGGAAGGCACCCTACGGATCCAAGCTCACGTACAGCAGCCTTGGAAGGGCCTCCTGTCATTGCAGGCCCCGGACGCAACCTACCGCAGGGTCATTAATGTCATATCCGGAGGCTCTGCGCTGGAATTCGCCTCGGCACGGCAGCAGAAGGCCTACACGCGAAGACTACATCACGTGGCGGCATACCCAGCGCAAGCACCGCCGGATTGGGCGCAGCACGAAGTTACATTTACACCCGACGACGCCCAGGGTGTGGATTTCCCTCATCAGGACCCCCTGGTCATCCGGGTCACTATCGCGGGATGCGACGTGGGGCGCGCCTTGGTGGACGGCGGTAGCTCCGCGAACGTATTGTTTGCGGCGGCCTTCAACCAGATGGGGATCCCTCGAAGCCGCCTAGGGCCCTCGGGAATCCCACTGCAGGGCTTCGGGGGACAGCCCCTGCGGGCGCTGGGCCAAATTAGTCTTCAAGTCTCCTTCGGCCGAAATGACAATGTGCGGACCGAAGATGCCACCTTCGACGTGGTCGACCTTCCGTACCCCTACAATGCCATCTTAGGACGCCCAATCCTCAACTCCTTCGGCGCGGTACCGCATCATGGCTATCTATGCATGAAGGTCCCGGGTCCCCGGACCATCATCACAGTCCGACGCGACCAGGAGATGGCCCGGCGCATCGAACCAGGTACCAGGTGCTCGCGCTGCGAAGTCCAACGGCGCTCCTAGAGTTGGCGTCATCGCGCGGAGGTCCGCGGGGCCATTCACAGGCGCCTTGGCGGGCCCTGCAGACGTCTAGCGACTAGAGGCTTCGGCCGCACCAAGGGCAAATGGTTAGTATATCCACCTTTTGTACTTGCTCACCCGCGCAAACGGGGATGTAATGAAGATCGCCGTTTGTCGCTAAATCTCTCTTTATCACACGCAAGTACGCGGTGAAGGCGCGCGCAGGCTTAGCCAACGCGCGTGTTCCCGCAGTACAAATCAAAGACGCACGTTCGCGTGTGCACTCGCCGTAGCCACAAGGTGACGGGCCTGAGTATAAACAAAGACGCACGTCCGCGTGTGCACTCGCCGTAGCCAGGGGTACGGGACTGAGTATAAATCGAAGACGCACGTTCGCGTGTGCACTCGCCGTAGCCACAAGGTGACGGGCCTGAGTATAAACAAAGACGCACGTCCGCGTGTGCACTCGCCGTAGCCAGGGGTACGGGACTGAGTATAAATCGAAGACGCACGTTCGCGTGTGCACTCGCCGTAGCCACAAGGTGACGGGCCTGAGTATAAACAAAGACGCACGTCCGTGTGTGCACTCGCCGTAGCCAGGGGTACGGGGCTGAGTATAAATCGAAGACGCACGTTCGCGTGTGCACTCGCCGTAGCCACAAGGTGACGGGCCTGAGTATAAACAAAGACACACGTCCGCGTGTGCACTCGCCGTAGCCAAGGGTACGGGACTGAGTATAAATCGAAGTCGCACGTTCGCGTGTGCACTCGCCGTAGCCAAAGGTGACGGGCCTGAGTATAAACCAAGACGCACCGGGGGGACGCCCTCGCGCGCACCAGTCTACGGACTTTAAATAAGAGGTAGCGTTGAGCCTAGCTCCGCACGCACCAGTCTACGGACTTTAAATAAGACGTAGCGTCGAGGTCCGCCTCCGCACGCGAGAGTCTGCGGACTATAAATAAGACGTAGCGTCGAGCCTAGCTCCACACGCACCAGTCCACGGACTTTAAATAAGACATAGCGTCGAGGTCTGCCTCCGCACGCGAGAGTCTGCGGACTATAAATAAGACGTAGCGTCGAGCCTAGCTCCGCACGCACCAGTCCACAGACTTTAAATAAGACGTAGCGTCGAGGTCCGCCTCCGCATGCGAGAGTCTGCGGACCATAAATAAGACGTAACGTCGAGCCTAGCTCCGCACGCGCTAGTCCACGAACTATAAAAAAAACGTAGCGTCGAGGTCCGCCTCCGCACGCGCGAGTCTCTGGACTATAAAGCAAGGCAAACCGCGGAGGTCCGCCTCCGCATACGTCAGTCTACGGACTGTCCGTTCTAAGGCACCCTGGCGCAGCTACTTTGCCAACGGTGGTATCAACACACAGCGCATATCCTAAAATGCCCGGAAGTCTGCATATCGAAAAAATCACATGTACAAATGTCCGGCAACATCCTGGCCGCTCTAGGCCGCTACCCCGCGGGTTCGTCCTTAACACGCGCTAAAGCTGGGGCCTCACTCGAAGAAGGCCGGCTCGCCCAAAAGTCAAGCGACTCTTCGGCCCTTCGCCAGCGTCGAAGGCGTCGCCGGGTTGAAAGGTCGGCCGCATGAAGCCGGCCCCAGCAAGGAAGCTGCCCGGGATATAGGCGAAAGTCAGAATGCAGGCAACAAGTGTGTACTTTATTCGCAAAGACAACGAACAGTACAACGCACGCCTACATCTAGGCACCACGGCGTCAGACCTGCGGGTTCCCGGCGCCTTCGGAGGGCCCAGCGCCGCCATCGTCGCGTCGGGGGACCCCGTCCAGAAATTGGCCGAGGCTCCCCGTCCCGTACAGCGACTTCCGGAGCTCGATCCGTACAGCTTCCGCCCCGACGTGATCCCAGATCCGGTCGAAGAAGGGCCCGAGGGCACGGCGAGCGGAGCGGACGGCGCCAGACATTCCTCCAGCGCCGCCAGGCATCTCCAGCTGGGGGTCATCTTGCCCGGCGACGTGCGTGCAGCCGCGGTGCTGGAGGAGCCCGCACACCAAGCAGGCCGAAGTGTACGCGCAGTGGGTGCCAAAGAACGTCGCGGCGCCGCGCGCGACGTTGGCAGCATCCCCGACCCAGCGGAGGGTCCTAGACAACTCCTCCGGGCCAAAGCCGCGCTCCGGCACCTCGGTTACCAGCCCTTGAAGATGGCTCTCCAGCGCTTGCATGGCGTCCCACGCAACCACCGAGGCGTCGCCCAGCGTCCGGTTGCGCTCCGCTAAAGTCAAGGCAAGCTCGCCCTTTTCCTTCTCTAGCGCGGCAACCTGCTCCAGGAGCCCGTCCCGCTCTACCGCAAACTTTTGTTCAGCAGCTGCCGCGGCCGACTCCTGCGCCGACGCGGCCAGTCCCTCGGCGTGTGCCCTCGCTTCGGCACATTCCGCTTCCAGCTGGCGGATGCGGGCGTTCTGGGCAGAGCGGGCGCCAGAGGCTTCGCGCAGCTCCTCCTCGGCGACCCGCAGCCTATCCTCGAGCGCCTTTTGGCTGCGAGCATAGGCCGTTTGCAGGGCCTGCCCCAGCACAAGTGTCTGTAGAAGGGAAAAAGACTTAGCAAGCTCAGCTAAGCCAAGGCGCGGTCGCATGAGTACTTACCCTCACCCCGGACACCTCGAAGGCGTCCTCGAGGCGTCCCGCCCCGTTGGTCTGCAGCACCTGCGGGTCGACGCTGGTGGCCGCGTCATTCACAATCCCACGCCATGCCCTCAGCGTCTCCGGGGGCGGCACGAAGTCCGCGGGGCTCACGTGCTCGGAGGTCCCGTGTTCCGCCGAGTGCTCCCCCTTCGGAATGAGCAATGCTGTAAATAGGGATGCGGGTGAACACCCCAAGGCATAAAAGCATACACCAGAGTAAGCTAAGTCACCCTACCTTCGGTAGCAGAGGGAAGGGTCCCGCCGCGAGCAGAAGCCTCCACGTTCGGGGAGGACGACGGCTGTCCCTGCGCGGCGAGCGGTGTGGCCAGAGGGACAGAAGGCGCATAAGCCGCACGGCCCTCGGTGCTTGCGCTGGAGTCCCACAAGCTTCTGATGCCCGTAGCCACGACGAATCCCCGCGTTGTCCAGTGGAGCTCCGGCCGCACACACGGCCGTTTGGCCGGGGCAGCCAGCAGCGACACCGCCCCCGCAGCCGTGGATGGGGAAGACCCCGCGGCTGCCGCGCCCAGGGGCGAGGGTTCCACGGGGGCAGTTGTCACAGGGGGCACCTCCGTTTCCGCTGCTGGTGGTACAGACAGCACGGCCGCGTGCGCCCCCACGGAGGGTGCCTCCGGCACCACAGCGGTCGCGGGTCCGCGCGAGGTCCGCCTCAGAGACTCCGGCGGGCGGTGAAGCTTCCCCCCTCCGGCTGCCCGCGGCAAACCCACCGTCCGGGACGCTCGCCGAAGACACCTCGCCCTCGGCGCCTGCGCCACCCAAGCCCGAGTCGGCATACCTCGCCGAGTCCGACTCCGCGTCCGCCGCGCTCTCGGAAACACTAGCAGCAGGCGCGGCAGGCGCCCCGCTGCGGCCCCTCTTCCAAGACGGGGCCTTCTTCTTCTCCTTCTTCTTCGCTCCACCATCGTCTGGAGCGACACGGTCCGGCACAGCAAGGCCAAGGACCTCGCACACGCGGTTTATTCGCCCCAGCCCCGCCTTGGCGATAGCAGACGCGCGCTGCTCGTGCTCCCTGGCGGTGTACGGCCCCAGGAATACGCGCGCGGCTTGCTCCGCCTCGTCCAAGGAAACCCCTGAAGCAAAGAAGAATAGCATCAGCATACAACGCGTTTCGCGTCAACAAAGGAGGGACGCGATCGAGGCTTACGAGGACCGGGTGGCGCCGGCAGTGAGCAAACCCATGGCGAAACATTGTCGTCTCGGCGCCTCTCGGCGGCAAGACGCCAGTCGTAGGCAAGCGGGGCCACGCCGTACATCACGTACTCTTCGGCGAGGTCGCGCATGTTGAGGCGGGCGGCCACGCCTACGAGCCGCTTGACCCTCCGCTTGTCCTCATCATCGAGCGTTCGGCCGGGCGAGGGCTTGAACGTGATTGGTCGGCCTATGCACTCCAGGCCGCTCCCACTCTCCACACGGTGGTAGAACCACCGCTTCATCCAGTAGGACTCCCACTTCCCGCGAGTTGAGTTCGCAGGGAAGAGCTTCTTGCACGACAAGCGAAGAATAAAAGTGACGCTACCGAAGCTCGACAGCGTCCCGCCCTTCCGGCCCTTCGGCTGGCATCGTGCCTCATGGAGATAGGCGAACAGCGACGCGCTGGGCCAACATGCCCCCGAGCGCAAAGCCCAGCTGTACACCGCGAGCCGGGCCACGGCGTTCGGAGTCAGCTGCGCCAGCTCCAGCCCGAAGGTCTGCAGCACGTCGCCCACCACCGCCGCCGCTGGGATCCGGAGCCCCGCGTCAAAAAAGGCAACGAAGACGACCGCCTCCGACCTTTCGGGATGCGGTTCCGTCTCGTCAGCGGCGGGCAATCGTACGTCTTGGCGCCCGGACAACTTCCCCGCGCGCAGGAGCCCTTGGATCGTCTTCTCGGTCACGAGCGAGGGGCCTAGCTCGCCGGAGAACGTGCCTTCCTCCTCCGCCACCAGCCGCTCCTGGTCCGCCGCCATCGGGTCGCGCTCTTGGAGCGTGTATTTCACCTCCAACGGCGAGGATCGCCGGCGAATGGCAGGGCCACCAACCGCCTGGCCGCGCTCGCTACGGGAGGCCATCGCTTCCCACGACGAGACTGAAGTGGTGAAGATAGCGCGAAGGTGTGGAAGGCGGAGCAGACAGGAAAGAGGGCGTAAAGATGCGGGGACGCTGTTACGGGGGGGGGCTATTTCAAGCCACCTCGCCCATACCGCCGCTACCGAAGTGTCGCAACGATCCGCGTGCCGGATGCAACCGCAGCTGTGTAAAGACCCGCCCCGCACGATTCCTCGTGATTGAAAGCGAAGGGTCGCGAAGGTCCGTGTACGAGGCGCGACCGCAGTCCGTCACAACACGGCGTTACCTAGCCGCTATTATAGGCGCGCCAGTGGGCCAGGGGATCACAACAGCTCCGGCGCCGCGCCATTCACTACCCGCCCCGTGTCCCCCTTGTCTAGGGAAGAGGCGAGCGGCTGCAAACACGCAACCGTCCACATCCCGCCGCCCACCCGTCATAGGCCGCCGCGTGCCCCGGGCACGTCGGGTCGCACGGTACGGGAACCTAACCCTGGCAGACCAGGGGCTGGCGTGATTCCAGGAACCTTTACAGCGCAAGACCGCATCACAAGACCCCAAGTCACCGCCCACGCGTCTACTTCGACTAGGCGCCAGCTTCGCTGCCACCCGTTCGATGGGTAGGGGACGGAGCGCGCGCGTCTACTTCGAATAGGCGCCAGCTTCGCTGCCACCCGTTCGAAGGGTAGGGGACGGAGCGCGCACGTCTACTTCGACTAGGCGCCAGCTTCGCTGCCACCCGTTCGAGGGGCAGGGGACGGAGCGCGCGCATCTACTTCGACTGGGCGCCAGCTTCACTGCCACCCGTTCGAGGGGCAGGAGACGGAGCGCGCGCGTCTACTTTGACTCGGCGCCAGCTTCGCTGCCACCCGTTCGATGGGTAGGGGACGGAGCGCGCGCGTCTACTTCGACTAGGCGCCAGCTTCGCTGCCACCCGTTCGATGGGTAGGGGACGGAGCGCGCGCGTCTACTTCGATTAGGCGCCAGCGTCGCTGCCACCCGTTCGAAGGGTAGGGGACGGAGCGCGCGCGTCTACTTCGACTAGGCGCCAGCTTCGCTGCCACCCGTTCGATGGGTAGGGGACGGAGCGCGCGCGTCTACTTCGAATAGGCGCCAGCTTCGCTGCCACCCGTTCGAAGGGTGGGGACGGAGCGCGCGCGTCTACTTCGACTAGGCGCCAGCTTCGCTGCCACCCGTTCGAGGGGCAGGGGACGGAGCGCGCGCGTCTACTTCGACTGGGCGCCAGCTTCGCTGCCACCCGTTCGAGGGGCAGGGGACGGAGCGTGCGCGTCTACTTCGACTCGGCGCCAGCTTCGCTGCCACCCGTTCGATGGGTAGGGGACGGAGCGCGCGCGTCTACTTCAACTAGGCGCCAGCTTCGCTGCCACCCATTCGATGGGTAGGGGACGGAGCGCGCGCGTCTACTTCGAGTAGGCGCCAGCTTCGCTGCCACCCGTTCGAAGGGGAGGGGACGGAGCGCGCGCGTCTACTTGGACTAGGCGCCAGCTTCGCTGCCACCCGTTCGAGGGGCAGGGGACGGAGCGCGCGCGTCTACTTCGACTAGGCGCCAGCTTCGCTGCCACCCGTTCGATGGGTAAGGGACGGAGCGCGCGCATCTACTTCGACTAGGCGCCAGCTTCGCTGCCACCCGTTGGATGGGTAGGGGATGGAGCGCGCACGTGTACTTCGATTAGGCGCCTGCTTCGCTGCCACCCGTTCGAGGGGCAGGGGACGGAGCGCGCGCGTCCACTTCGACTAGGCGCCAGCTTCGCTGCCACCCGTTCGATGGGTAGGGGACGGAGCGCGCGCGTCTACTTCGAATAGGCGCCAGCTTCGCTGCCACCCGTTCGAAGGGTAGGGGACGGAGCGCGCGCGTCTACTTCGACTAGGCGCCAGCTTCGCTGCCACCCGTTCGAGGGGCAGGGGACGGAGCGCGCGCCTCTACTTCGACTAGGCGCCAGCTTCGCTGCCACCCGTTCGAGGGGCAGGGGACGGAGCGCGTGCGGCTACTTCGACGCGGCGCCAGCTTCGCTGCCACCCGTTCGATGGGTAGGGGACGGAGCGCGCGCGTCTACTTCGACCAGGCGCCAGCTTCGCTGCCACCCGTTCGATGGGTAGGGGACGGAGCGCGCGCGTCTACTTCGACCAGGCGCCAGCTTCGCTGCCACCCGTTCGAAGGGTAGGGGACGGAGCGCGCGCGTCTACTTCCACTAGGCGCCAGCTTCGCTGCCACCCGTTCGATGGGTAGGGGACGGAGCGCGCGTGTCTACTTCGACAAGGCGCCAGCGAAGATGGGTAGGGGACGGAGCGCGCGTGTCTACTTCGACTAGGCGCCAGCTTCGCTGCCACCCGTTCGATGGGTAGGGGACGGAGCGCGTGCGTCTACTTCGAATAGGCGCCAGCTTCGCTGCCACCCGTTCGAAGGGCAGGGGACGGAGCGCGCACGTCTACTTCGACAAGGCGCCAGCTTCGCTGCCACCCGTTCGAAGGGCAGGGGACGGAGCGCGCGCGTCTACTTCGACGGGGCGCCAGCTTCCCTGCCACCCGTTCGAGGGGCAGGGGACGGAGAGCGCGCGTCTACTTCGACTGGGCGCCAGCTTCGCTGCCACCCGTTCGAGGGGTAGGGGACGGAGCGCGCGCGTCTACTTCGATTCGCGCCAGCTTCGCTGCCACCCGTTCGAGGGGAGGGGACGGAGCGCGCGCGTCTACTTCGACTAGGCGCCAGCTTCGCTGCCACCCATTCGAGGGGCAGGGGACGGAGCACGCGCGACTACTTCGACTAGGCGCCAGCTTCGCTGCCGCCCGTTCAAAGGGTAGGGGACGGAGCGCGCGCGTCTACGCCGACTGGGCGCCAGCTTCGCTGCCACCCGTTCGAGGGGCAGGGGACGGAGCCCGCGCGTCCACTTCGACTAGGCGCCAGCTTCGCTGCCACCCGTTCGATGGGTAGGGGACGGAGCGCGCGCGTCTACCTCGACTCGGCGCCAGCTTCGCTACCACCCGTTCGATGGGTAGGGGACGGAGCGCGCGCGTCTACCTCGACTCGGCGCCAGCTTCGCTGCCACCCGTTCGATGGGTAGGGGACGGAGCGCGCGCGTCTACTTCGATTAGGCGCCAGCGTCGCTGCCACCCGTTCGAAGGGTAGGGGACGGAGCGCGCGCGTGTTTTGCGACTAGGCGCCAGCTTCGTTGCCACCCTTTCGAAGGGTAGGGGACGGAGCGCGCGCGTCTACTCCGACTGGGCGCCAGCTTCGCTGCCACCCGTTCGAGGGGCAGGGAACGGAGCGCGCGCGTCTACTTCGACTAGGCGCCAGCTTCACTGCCACCCGTTCGAGGGGTGCGGGACGGAGCGCGCGAGTCCACTTCGGCGGGGCGCAGCAAAGAAGGGGGTCTTGTCCTGCGAAATCTACCTCGTTTTCCTTAACAGTCCACCTACAGTGCATCAACATACAAGGTAATACCGGCGGGCTCCCTCAGGAGCACCGACTGTAGGTAGGCCTGTTAAGAAAAACAGGGTAGACCTCGCTGTCTCCTACAGAAGCGCAGTGCGGGATCAGGAAGCGCGGCTAGCTGTCGATAACCGGCGCTGATCACGCTCCCAGGAAAAATAGACCTCCTTCTGTGCATCAACATTCCCCAAGCCGCTCAGCGTCACCCAGGAATGTTGATGCACGGCAGGGGCCCATTTTAGGGGAACAGTTTCTATCACAATATACGCAGGAGCAACGCCTCACCAGCGCCATATATACCCCAGTCAGCAGGGGAGCCAACCGGCGGAAGGCCAATCGGCGGAAGTCCAACTGCCGGAAGTCCGCCGCCATATTAATGGACACGACGCCTCAACGCCCGCACCGCGCCAAACACGCTGCACCACGTGGACGCCCGGATGTCCGAGCGTCGCAGCAGCGCGCACGCCTGCTTCGGCTACAGCGCAGCTCTGGAAGTTTGGAAAAGTTCACAGGTCGCGGGGACGGAGGGGGCCAAAGGACTCGGCAACATGGCTTCGGCCTTGTGAAGCCCTTTACCATGAGAGGCTCCTGTCGTAGGGATGGCCCCCACCTAAACCCAGCAGGCCTGGTAGGAGATTATAAGGCCCAGAATAGGCCATGTGTAATGACATAACTGCCCCCAGAGGGGATAACCAGATGTAAGGGTATAACTGTAAAAGCACTCCTCATGTGTATATATATATGACGGTAAGCCATGGGGAGGACCCAGGCCATTACACTTATCTTCATCACTCTCCACTACCATCTCTCTCTGTTTGGTCTGTAGCCACAACACTTCCTTTTTTGGATAAAAGTTAGAACTTTGGCATTTATTTTTATGATTCATGATTAAAATAAGTTTCTGACATCCTAAGGAGGGCTCGTACCAAATTTCATTGGATTTGGACCAGTGGTTTTAGAGTTGACTCTTTTCTTTGATCATGTACAATACTATTCTGCACTTCTCCAAGGTGAGAGGTCAGACCACAAGGAACCGAGCGGTCTAATCGACAAGCGGTCAGATGTTGGGCGCAAAAAATTAATTCCAAATGTTATGTGTTTACTGTGCTAGTCCCATGATTAGTGACTAGCACACACATATTACAACATTGTATCACATCTGTTGTGGGGGCGCCCCAACCCCCCATAACTGGGCCTTGCAACTGGTCTAATATGTAATAGGCCCGATAGTGTAGAGGAATATACTCATGTAAATATACCAATGTACCCTCATCCTTTGTAAATACTAAGGGGTAGAATGGGGATTTCCCATTTTACCCCACTCATGTATATAAACCCCCAAGAGGGGCAGGAGGAGGGACATCCTCTCATTCTTACCAACTCTCTCACAGATCTAGCTCTCCTCTTCCTCTTCTACTAGTCCCCTTCTCTCTCTGTTTGGTCTGTAGCCACAACAGATGGCGCCGTCCGTGGGGACGACAAGAAGTTGTGCATGGAGGAGGTTTCTCCATCATTCAACAAAAGGATAAGTAGTGGGGCACTAGAGGAGGTTGCTCGTGTCGTGAAGCATCACAGATAAGTTCATCTCGTTGCGAGCCTGTTTGCTTTGGGATATATATATATATATATATATATATATATATATATATATATATATATATATATATATATATGCACACCTCATTAAATATGGCAGAAGTGTTGTGAGCACACAGATCCGTTGTGAGCTCGCATTTCTTTTCCAGAACCAGATCTGGCAGATCTGATTGGGTAAAGTGTACGGGCTTTGTCGTATACTTTGCGTATACTTTGCTATATTTTGTAGATGATGATCTTGGATGAATTGGAGGCGTGATCTTTCTGGCCAGGCGTCTTCGGCTTGACCACGCCGAGCTCCGCCCTCGCCAAGCACGCACTTCGCCAAGCACGCCTTCGTGCCGCACTGGCTCGTCTCCGCGCAACCGTGGACTCAGCGTTGTCGAAGGCCGCCTCGGAGTTACCTCGCTCGCGGCCTCCGCATTGTTTCGAGTCTTCGCTCGTGAGCTAGGCTCGCTTGCGCACTGGGACGCCCATGCATGCACTCATGTATCCTTCGCCTGTGCATGCATGCGAATACGCCACGACCTCCGCTGCGTCTCTGCGCGCCGTCGTGGTCTTTGCGTTGAGCCTTCCCCGCCTTCGCTCCGAGGCGCTGCATGCATGTACAGAGTGTAGACACTACGGCGGTTCCGCACTACTACAGCCTCTGCCGGGTACGGGGCTGATTAGCCAAGCACACAAGGCCAAGCGTGTCCGCGCCCTGGGGTCTCCGTGCCAGCCTCAACGTCGCGGAGCGGGGTCTACGGCACGGCTTCAACTGTGCAAGAAGCTACATCCGCTTCGCCACCATGACAGAGGACGTTCATCAATGCATGGACCCAAAATTTTTCCATCCATGCGCAGGTATCCATCCGTTAGTGCATGCATGAAATATCCCTTCACGTATATTTTTCCATTCATGCATGCACAAATACAAAACTACATGCACATCCATCCATACACATGCATACATGTCTTCATTCACGTATTCGCGTATCCACGTATACATCCATGTATCCACGCACGAACTCCGCTATCCATCCATGCATGCAATCATACACGCAGCAGGATGCACGCCCGCCGACTCTGCCTTCGCTCGGCCTCCACGAGCCTCCGTGCCTCGCCGCCCGTCTCCGACACCGCCCGACGGACTTCGCAGGGGCGGCGTCGGCCTCCGCTCGGCGTCCGCGACCTTGTCAGATCCCGGGGAGGAATCTGACAGGGGGTTTCAACGAAAATCTGATCGTGGAAAGGGGAAGAACACCAGGAACTTGACGCTACGCTACAACTAGGGCTACAGTAACTATTGGATAGCAATATTCCATATATTTCCTTCCGTCTGGAAGCAGCATGTATATAGGGGTACAGCTAACAGTAAGCTTAAGAGGATTACAACTGCCATTACACCCGTTAACACTGGATAAACATTAATGTAATTGACCAAATGTAGATGCTTAATCTAACACAGCTAGAAACAATCTGGGCCCTTGATGCCCTCCCTTGCGTGCGAAGACATCCTGGCCACCCGATGGAACCCAATAGTCTGATGAAGCGTTATCCTTCCCGAAAGACTGCAATCAGCTCTTCCTGATGTTTTCCCGGTTCTGACATTGCCCTCTCCTCAACTTCATACTTGTCCTCAAGTATGGAAATCCAAAAACTAAGATCTGATTGTCTGGCGTAGAATTCATGGAATGTTGCTTTTGATAAAATTTGCATCCTCCCAAATTGCATATTCAAGAGATCCTTCAAGCCAATCACAGCTGCACCTAGAGCAACTCTCATTCCCTCAATTGCCTCCATAACAGCATTTATAACATGGAAAGATGTCTCAAATATGTTGGGCCAAACATGATTAAGCAAATAGACAAGAGCATTCTCACAACCCAAGCCAGCAACGTCTGGAGCCATGTACCTGACAGCAAACCCAGCAATGGCGTTGACCAAGTACAGAACCTCATAGCCCTTCTTTTTCAGCTTCTCAAATAAGGGAGAGCTCTCCATGGTCTTCTTGCTCTCACTAATGATGTAGTAGATGTCGTTCTGTTCCTCCTTCATCCTGGTAATGTAGTCCTTGGGGCTGGTTAGCTCCTCACCACTCATGGTGGAGTGGTATCTCATGAGCTCGGCGATCTTGATTCTATTCATGGAGTCCTCATGGATACCAAGTTTCAGGTTTTTGGAAAAAACCTCATAGAAATGGTTGTAGTTCTCCTTGTTCTCAGCAATTTCAGAGAAGAGCTCAATGCACCTCTTGAAGAGGCTCTTGCGGTTGACCTGGAGGACCTTGTTTTGTAGAAATGTCTCACAAGAGATGTTAAGGGAAAGGTCATCAGAGTCCACCATACCCTTGATACAGCTCAGGTCAAAAACAGTAAAGGTCTGCATGAGGTAAATCACTTCTGAAATTTTCCCAGTCAATTTGTGTCCTTGAAGAGACAGTGTGGCTACTTGAAGGAAACCTAGGTTATGATGTATTTCTCCAGAGGTTTGGTTATATAATACCAATTGTTGCACGAAATCCATGTCTTTTGTGCCCATCTCCAGATTGAGGATTTTCAAATGCTTACCACTGATAAAGTTGAAAAGGTTATGGTATTCAATTGTAGCAACCAAAACTAGAAACTTCCCTCTCCTGAATCCAGCAAGAACGACTTCACGCTGAGCTTGCACAACATCTCCAAACAAGGCACTGGATCCAGCAATCAAACCAGAGAGCTCTGTTGCTGATTCTTTTATCTCGGTGAAAATAATGGTCCGGCCTCTATGGCTATAGCATCGGATGATGTCTGGAATAATTTGTGCCCTCGCGACTCGGCTACAAGGAAGAGTAAGATGCTTGACAGATGCACTAACCTTCAGTTTCTCCTTGCCAACCAGAGCAACTATTTCCTTGTTATCTTTCAGAGATTTCAAAGAGAGCTTCTTCACCCAAGCTGGTATAGTAGCACTGAACAGAAGCGTCTGTACTTTGGTAACATCTACAACAATAAAATCCTTGACACTGAACTCTAAAACATCTGTTTCTCCTTGCATCTGAGTCTGTGATACATTAACTAAAGAGACTTCAATTGCTTCCTCTGTAACAACATTAAAACTAAGCATATGGCCACTGGTTTCAATTCTGCCCCATTTCATATTTTTCGACTCTGATCCGGGATCCCAAACACGAACAATGCTTTCAGTACCCCCAGAGACAAGCAAGGGTCCTGTATCAATCATAGCCAGTGCATACACTGATTCTTTGTCCTTTATAATAGATACAAGCTTGACTTCAAGGCTCTTGGCCACAGTTACTCCATCCTTTGTTTTGAACTTTTCCAGTAACCGCAGATCATTCTTTGTAACATTATGCTTCCTCCATTTATCCAGATTATTCACATTCACCCTCAACATCCTTGTACATGATTTGGGATCACATGTTATCTTGCCAAAGAGATTTCTCACTTGACTCAGCCTTACATCACAAAATTCTACAGCACCCTTTACCTTGTTTTTCATTGGCTGGAATTGATTCTTGCTCTGCCCAGCAACAACATTGTAAGCATTCCTCCTTGACACTGCTCCAGCTCCCTTTTCCATGACCATGGCCATCCAGTGAATTTCACAAAAGCTTAAATCTGGCCAAGGTGGAATATTCCAAAGCAAACCCACAAAATACAGCTGTTGCCTATTTAACTTTGGTAAATTCTCCCACAAAATGGCTTCATAGTTTAGGACATGAACATTTACTTGTTTGTATGTGTCTCTGTGTTTTGGATTACTGAGCTTACAAGCAAAAGGTTCATCTGAATCCAATGAAGAGAATTTGGAATACTCTAACATCAACCTCCTAGAGAAACAGTGGTAACTTTTAGGTAACATCTGAGCACCGAGATTGTAAAGGAATGCATCCTGCTTCATATGAATATCAGCTTCATCATCCTCACAAGATACCAGTGCAGGATTGTCAGTTATACCAATATGTGGATCTTCACCATCAACATCAAGAACAGTGATCTCAGGCCCAAAGTCACAAATTACACTACCAAAAAGACCACAAACTTCTGCCTTGATTAAGGAAATTGGAGGCTGATGGCTACGACAATAATCATTAAATTCAAACGCCTTGTCTAGACTTATATGGTACCTTTTAACCGAATGGAAATTCACCAATACTTTACCCACCAAGTTGGGCAACACTATCACAACCCATTGCACAAAAGTCAGGCCAGGGTGGAGGTTTCCAAAGCAATCCAGTGCTCCATAACCATCTGTCATCTCTTCCCACCATATACAACTGAGTTAAATAAAATTTGGCTTCATCTGGGACATTGGCCATCACAAAATTGGTCTTCACAGCAATATCCTTGTTGAGTTTATCTTCATCTCCAGATTCATTTCCTCCTGGCTTTTCTTCTGCCTCTTGCTCAAGATTTTCTTTCCCAAGTACCCTTCTAGGTTGATACTCCACAGAGTAAAGTTTGGCTTTCACTTTTGTTTGCTCCATCTGCTCTATCTTCATGTTGTTAGAGTATGATAAATCATCATCAACAGTGGATACACTAAGAACCCTCTTGTTACTAGGATTCAAGTTGTTCACATTGGGGGAAACAAGACAGGCAGGTGGCAACTGATTTTGACCCCAATCACTAGGAACTGCAGAATGACCAGTATGAGGAAGATTAAAATTACCTTCTGGGACTCCCATCCATTGCTTCCCTTGAGTACTATTCAAATTACTCTGCCTCGGATATTCAACTCTTCTGGCCACCTCCAACTCCATTTTTCTCTGTTGAATCTGGTCTGGCACCTTTCTTGGCTCTTCTGATGGTCGCAAGTGGAGTATTCGCCAGATAGCTGTAGGATCGGTCGCATCTTCTTCATAGCTCACCACCCACTCCTTCATCTTTCCTAGATCGGAGCTAGGGTTAGGGATTTTACCCGGAGTAGAGTGTGGAACCTTCACCTCACGCCGGTCTGGTCCCGAGACAGCTAGCGCGAGCTCCGCCGGTCCACGCCGCCGCCGCAAATCGGAGGAATCCGGGATTTGCCGAGGAAGATAAGGCTCCAGCGCCGATTCGGATTGGAAGCGACTGGGGATTTTACAGGCCGAAGACCCCAACCCAATCACTCCCATCCCTTGTCGATATGGTCCGCCGCCATAGCCCGATAAGGAAGAAGACGAGGACGCGATCGATGGGAATGGCCATGGACGCCGCGCCGATGCTGATGAAGAATAGGGCCGGTCTGCCACCAAAGCCGGAAGGGGATTAGGGAGTCTACGGGGAGTATACCATCCAACCGAATCGCTCCAAACCATTTGTTGCCGAGGATCGAAGTGCTCTGATACCATTTTGTCAGATCCCGGGGAGGAATCCGACCTAGAGAGGGGGTTTCAACGAAAATCTGATCGTGGAAAGGGGAAGAACACCAGGAACTTGACGCTACGCTACAACTAGGGCTACAGTAACTATTGGATAGCAATATTCCATATATTTCCTTCCGTCTGGAAGCAGCATGTATATAGGGGTACAGCTAACAGTAAGCTTAAGAGGATTACAACTGCCATTACACCCGTTAACACTGGATAAACATTAATGTAATTGACCAAATGTAGATGCTTAATCTAACACAGCTAGAAACAATCTGGGCCCTTGATGCCCTCCCTTGCGTGCGAAGACATCCTGGCCACCCGATGGAACCCAATAGTCTGATGAAGCGTTATCCTTCCCGAAAGACTGCAATCAGCTCTTCCTGATGTTTTCCCGGTTCTGACAGACCTGGACTCCGACTCTGCCCAACGGACTTCGCAGGGGCAGCATCGGCCTTCGCTCGGCGTCCACTTGCTGGGCTCCGCATGGACTTGTCTCCGGCTTCCGCATCCGCGTGCCAAACCCATGCACGAGATATCCATCCGTCTTTGCATGCATGTGAGCCTCCTCCATCCATGCATGCAACGTCAACCTCATCCATCCAGGCATGAACGAAGCATTCGGAGTAGACCTCGCCAAGCGAAAGCTCGATGCCCGGCCTCCACGAGCCTCCGTGCCTCGCCGCCCGTCTCCACTCAGCCGTGGGCTCTGCTCCGTCGAAGACCTCAGACGAAGTCCGCGCTGACGAGGTCCGTCCAGGTGATGGCCTTCGCTTCCGCGTCGACGAAGTCCACCCACGCACTCAAGTATCCATCCATGCGTCCATCCCGCGTATCCTTTCACGCACGACGCGCGCCAGATTTCCGCTGGCGCCAGGCCGCGTGTGGACACCAGCGTCTTCGCGCCCATGCGGCAGCTGCGCAGGAAATTGGTGCTGGCTAGCCATGTAGTGAGCGCCACCGCGGAGGCCCGCCATGAGATGTGGTTCACGCCCGGAGCGGCGTGTGGCGACTGGCTACTCGTCGAGCAGGCCCCGCCCCCCCCCCCCCCCCCCCCCCCCCCGGAGCACCACGTCGGTGACGCCCCGGCGGGATCTTCTCCGAAGCAGTCTATGCCTCCCCACCACGCTCAGCGTTGGCGAAGTCCCGGCGGGATCTTCGCAGTATGCCACGCTCCTCGGCGAGGTCTCGGTGAGACCTCATCCAAGCAGGCCACGTCTCCGCACGTCGAGCGAGGCCCTGTCTATGCTACGCTGCCTCCACACGTCCAGCGAAGCCCCGGACTCCACGCTGCGCCATCGAGCATCCGCACGGTCCTTCGCTTCGGTCTCCGCCATGCCGGCTACGCATGCGCGGAGGAAGCCCCCCAAGGCCTTCGCGCTGCGACTCCGCTCGTCTCCGTGCTGCTGAAGACCAGCTCCGACTCAACTCGTCTCCGCGCTGCCGAAGACCAGCTCCGACTCTGCTTGTCTCCGCGCTGCCGAAGACCGGCTCCGACTCGCTCGTCTCCGCGCTGTAGAGGATCCTCGGCCACCACCGCGCACCTTAACCAACCTCCGCGCGGAAGCACAAAGCAGGCGGCAATGCATGCATCACTCATGCACTTGCATGGCGCATGCACGTAGCAAATGGCAATGCATGCATTGTTCATGCGGGTGCCCGAGGACGTCTCGGCCAACGTCGCCATCGCGGTCGCGCGGCTCCTCGGTGGGCCAGCGTTCGTTGGATCAAGAACGCCCAAACCTGCAAGCAACACAATATCTGGACACACGCAGGGAAAAATGCAGAGTATCGGCAACGCACACAACAGAGTCTTTTCTGAACTCTGAACTCTGAATTCTGAATTGTTTCAGATGGGCTACAGTACATGCGAAAACTCAGGAGGTGTATTAGCAAAACTGAACGCACAGACTCTTAACTAACACCCGATAAAAAATGCAACATGCAGACTCCACTATGGTTCATGATCCTAATAGTCCGGATCACAACCTTACACGTTATGCATAACAAAAACAGACTTATCTGCACTCTGCCGTTCCAGCCGCTATAACTCTGAAGACTGCTCCCCTTTCAAACTTCAGACTGCAACACTTCTGAACACAGCCCAGACTGAAACCTGCGCAGACTGCTTATTCAGGACAGAACTGATACTCTGACTCAATGCTGACAAAAACAAGATTAGTGCTAACATTCACCCCCTAATCTTGTTTGCCTTTTGCTGTATCCACCATGCCAAGCTTCTCCCTCATTTCAAGAAATTTGACACGGCCTAATGACTTCGTTAAAATATCGGCCAACTGATCTTCTGTCCTCACATGCTCCACTTCTATTTTTTCATTCTCAACACATTCACGAATGAAATGGTAGCGAGTATCAATGTGTTTACTCCTGTCGTGGTGCACGGGATTCTTGCACAACGAGATAGCCGACTTGTTATCAACTAATAGCTTAAACTTCTGTTGCTCCTGACCTAGCAAGTCACTCAACAACCGTGCCATCCATATGCCTTGACAAGCTGAAGTTGTTGCTGCAATATACTCGGCTTCGCATGATGACAAAGCAACCACTTTTTGCTTCTGTGAGAGCCAAGCAATCAGATTTGTCCCGAGATAAAACACAGCCCCGGTGGTACTTCTTCGGTCATCAACATCTCCCGCTAGATCACTGTCGCTATACCCAATCAACTCTATGTTGTTGCTGCCTTTTCTTCCATAGAAACACCCAAAATCAAGTGTTCCACTTATGTATCTCAGAATCCTCTTCACGGCAGTCATGTGCTCAATTGTCGGACTCTCCATAAACCGACTAACAATCCCAACTGAGTATGCAATATCAGGACGGGTATTAACCAAATACCTCAAACTTCCAACAATGCTTCTATACAAAGTTGAATCAACAGGAGGACTCTTACTCTCTTTGCTCGACTTGAGTCTCTCTTCCATGGGTGTGGCACAAGGGTTACATCCTTCCATCCCTACTTCTCTCAACACCTTCTTTGCATATGTTGATTGACACAATGTGATCCCTTCTCCCGTTTGCTTAACTTGGATACCCAAATAATAACTAAGCAAACTAAGGTCACTCATGCTAAATAGCTGCTGCATTTGATTCTTAAACTCGGTAATTTCAACATTACTTGAGCCCGTGATAATCAAATCATCCACATATACTCCAACTATCAAAACTGAAGTGTCTTTTACCTTTTTGTACACCGCATGCTCCAATGGACTACGCTCGAATCCGAGTGTTGTCAAACTCGAATCCAATTTGATGTTCCAAGCTCTCGGCGCTTGACGAAGCCCATATAATGCCTTCTTCAGCTTCAACACCTTATGCTCTTGGCCTTGCATCTCAAAACCAGGGGGTTGTGACACATATACTTCTTCAGTGAGTTCGCCATTCAAGAATGCCGTCTTCACGTCCATATGATGGACTTCCCAACCTTGCTGTGCTGCCAAGCTCACAAGCAATCTCACGGTCTCCATTCTTGCAACCGGCGCAAAAACCTCATCAAAGTCCACTCCATGACGCTGAACATACCCCTTTGCAACCAAGCGTGCTTTGTACTTGACAATTGCACCCGAGGGGTCCTTTTTTACTTTAAAAACCCACTTCAAACCTATGGGCTTTTGATTCCCTGGTTACTCCACAAGCTTCCAAGTTTCGTTATCTTCAATGGACTTTAACTCATCTTCCATAGCTTGCCTCCAACATTTTTCCTTCACTGCCTCCTCAAAATTGGTTGGTTCTTCTGCTGACAGCATGCAGAATTCCAATTGTTCAAACTGCAGCTCAATTGGATTAGTTGCATCATATACCTCTTGTAGTGATCGAAAACGACGAGGTCCTTCACTTGATGATCCACTTGGCGCTGCTGAAACATCTGGACTGCTCTGTGATGAATTCAGTTGTGTTGGTGATGGGCTGCTGAACTGCATTGGACTGCCATCACCATTGCTGCTATCTACCTCATTATTTCCACCTAAATTTTGATTTTCTGCATTCTCAGAGGTAACATTCATGTCTGGAAGCTGCTGCTCTTGACTCTCCACCTCTCCTGCATCATCTTCAAGCCCATAATGAATTTTAAAAGACTCTGGACAGCAGTTCTGCAATCTGTCACTAGCAGTCAACTCCTCCCAATTCCATGAGCTTTCTTCCTCAAATACAATGTCCCTACTCACATGCACCTTGTGGTTCTTGGGGTCATAAACCCGATATGCCTTGGAACCTTGCTCATAGCCAATAAACACCATTGGAGCACTTCGATCTTGCAATTTTCTGAGATGTGGAGCTGCTGTCCTCACATGAGCAATGCACCCAAAAGTGCGCAAGTGATTAACATTGGGCTTCCTCTTGTACAAAGCTTCATAGGGAGTCTTTCCCACAACACTCTTGGTCAATGCTCTATTCAACAAATACACTGCAGTGGCAGCTGCTTCTCCCCAAAACCTTCCCGGCATTTGCTTACTCTTCAATAGACTTCTAGTCATTGCAACAACGGTTTGATTCCGTCGTTCTGCCACTCCGTTTTGCTGAGGTGTATAAGGCGCCGTGAGGTACCGTTTCAGCCCCAATTCATCACAAAAGTTATGGAACACTTTTGATGTGAATTCTCCTCCTCTATCTGTCCTCAAGGCTTTAACCTTCAAACCGGTTTCCAGCTCAGCTTTTGCATTTACTGACTTGAACGCAGCCAGTGCTTCTTCTTTGGTTTTGATGAGTACAATCCACATAAATCTAGTGCAATCATCAACAATTAACAGGAAATACCTCTTCCCTGATGGCGTGGCTGGTGATATGGGTCCACACAAGTCTCCATGAAGTAGCTCCAAAGGTGATCGAGCCCGGTATGAGCTAGCTGAAGGGAATGGTAATCGATGTTGCTTTCCTGCCAAACAGCCCTCACATAGTTGCTCAACATGACTAATCAGTGGCAAACCTTCAACCATCTGTTGCCTTGCCATATCCTTCAAAGCTCTGAAATTTAGATGCCCAAATCTAGCATGCCATAGCCACTCTTTCTCCTGCAGTGCAGTCAGCAAACATACTGGTTTCGCCGGTTGAAGTTTCAGCAAATACAGCCGGTTACTTGACCTTCTGACTTTTACTAGTAGCTGCTTTTCTTGATCATAAACCCTCAAAATTCCATCTTCAATTACAGTTTTGCACCCATTTTCATCTAGCTGCCCAAGACTCAAAATGTTACTCTTCAATTGTGGGATGTAATAAACATCAGTCAGTGCTTTATGCTCCTCACTCTTTTGCTGAAATAAAGCAGTCCCACGCCCGTGAATCTCTGCTACAGACCCATCTCCAAACCTCACTGTCCCAGCTACGGTTGTGTCCAGACTTGTAAAGACTTCACGGTTTCCAGACATATGATTGCTAGCTCCGGAGTCAAGGTACCAAGTGAGGTTCTTTGGGCCATCTTTATCTCCAAGACTGGGAAGGACCTTCTCCTCATTGAGAAGTACAGTAGCAGCAGGAAGGTTTGTAATTGGTTCATTGGCTTGTATCATCAGCAAGGATGGTTCATCATCATTTTTTTCAACAAAGTGTGCTTTCATCTCCTTTTTCTTTGATTTGCACTCAGAAGAGTAATGCCCATAATTTTGGCAATTATAGCATCTCACCTTCATTTTGTCGAATTTGAACTCCTTTTCGCCGTCGCGCTCACCGTCGCCGCGACCGCGACCGCGTCCGCGCCCTCGCCCGCGGCCTCTGCCACGGCCGCGACCACGTCCTCTGAAGCCGTTGCCAGAAGCTTCACCTCCCTTTTTCTCCTCCTTGGCTTTCCACTGAGCCCTTGTGAGGAGGACATGTTCTTCATCTTCATTTTCAGCACTGCGCAGCCGCTCCTCATGGGCTTTCAACCCCCCAATCAGCTCTTCCACGGTCATGTTCTTCAGGTCTGCAAATTGTTCGATTGAACTGACAATTTGCAAGAACTTGTTGGGGAGAGACCGCAGCATCCTTTTGACAACATAAGAATCTTCCACTTTGTCACCAAGTTCCCTGATCTTGTTGACAACCGTCCCAACTTTGAAGGCATAATCTTCAACAGTTTCACTTGGCTTCATCTTGAGACCATCCAACTCTTCCTTGAGTGACTGCACCCTTGCCTCTTGCACACGTTCAGCACCTAGAAACATGGTTTTCAGGGCTGTCCATACCTCCTGTGCATTCTTCTTTTCCGCCACAAGGAAGAGCACATCTTCTGGAATTGCGCTGAAAATGGCTGCTCGTGCTATCTTGTTTTTCTTGGCATCAACCAGCTCCTTCGGATCTTCGGGAACTACCACGTCCCAGAGATCATGCGCCTCCATCACCGCCTGCATCTTGATGGACCATGCCGAGAAATTGGATCGGGTCAGCACGGGGTATGACAGCCCGCCTGAGCTTTCTTTCCCGGAGCCTGCCATGGTGGTCGCCGGCATATACTTGGGCATTCACCGGTTCTTCTCCTTCACCGGTCCTCGCTCTAATACCAAATGTTGGATCAAGAACGCCCAAACCTGCAAGCAACACAATATCTGGACACACGCAGGGAAAAATGCAGAGTATCGGCAACGCACACAACAGAGTCTTTTCTGAACTCTGAACTCTGAATTCTGAATTGTTTCAGATGGGCTACAGTACATGCGAAAACTCAGGAGGTGTATTAGCAAAACTGAATGCACAGACTCTTAACTAACACCCGATAAAAAATGCAACATGCAGACTCCACTATGGTTCATGATCCTAATAGTCCGGATCACAACCTTACACGTTATGCATAACAAAAACAGACTTATCTGCACTCTGCCGTTCCAGCCGCTATAACTCTGAAGACTGCTCCCCTTTCAAACTTCAGACTGCAACACTTCTGAACACAGCCCAGACTGAAACCTGTGCAGACTGCTTATTCAGGACAGAACTGATACTCTGACTCAATGCTGACAAAAACAAGATTAGTGCTAACAAGCGTTCGTTGGCAAGCTTGGCGACGACGAGTTCGAACAGACACTCGCGATCACCCTCCGCGACAACGGCGGCGTCGTCTTCTACGCCAACTTAGCCTCGGCTCTGGGGAGTCCTTGCCAGCCTTCGTTCAACTCTGCGACGGTTTCGTCAGCCTGCTAGCGCCACTCCACTTCGGCTCCAATGCATGCATGAGGACACGCAGAGAGCAAGCAAACTCATACTGCAATGCATGCATGGGCGGCCACAACCAGAGCATTTGACTCACGGTGTTGCCTCAGCACCTTGCGACGAGGCCTCCGCGCAGCCAGGATCTCCGCACTTGCGGAGTCTACTCCGCGTCGCCACCGTCCCGCCCGGTACGCACTACATGTGATTACGTGTGAGGCTTTAATATTAGCCCTTGTATTTTTGCGTGCATGGTCTTAAAGAAATGATTGTTCATCATATCATTTATTGCGGCTACAGTTCTATTCTAAGAGCATTTGATTTGGACATGTTTGCTTCTCCTGTTTTGGCCTGCTCTGGGCTACCGTAGTATCAAATGCTTTTCCAGTACCACATTCTGGAGCGTTTTGTCGTCGCAAGTCTTTGGCCATTTCTTTCGTGTCTCTGTGTTGGCCCTCTTTTTGATTTAAATCACGCGACGGCCTTGCGCCTCGGTGTACTCCACGGAGTATAAATAAGACGTAGCGTCGAGGTCCGCCTCCGCACGCACTCTACGGAGTATAAACGAAGACACGCGTTCGCGTGCGCACTCTCCGTGAACAAAAACACAGGTATGAGTATAAACAAAGACACGCGTTCGCGCGCGCACTCTCTGTGAACAAAAACACGGGTATGAGTATAAACAAAAACACGCGTTCGCGCGTGCACTCTCTGTGAACAAAAACACGGGTATGAGTATAAACAAAGACACGCGTTCGCACGCGCACTCTCTGTGGACAAAAGCATGGGTATGAGTATAAACAAAGACACGCGTTCGCGCGCGCACTCTCTGTGGACCAAAGCACGGGTATGAGTATAAACAAAGACGCATGGGGAGACGCCTCCGCGCGCACTCTACAAAGTATAAATAAGACGTAGCGTCGAGGTCCGCCTCCGCACGCACCTTCACCGCCCGCAACGCGCGGAGGCTTGCCCGCGCGCGCACTCTACGGACTCTAAATAAGACGTATCGTCGAGGTCTGCCTCCGCACGCACTCTACGGAGTATAAATAAGACGTAGCGTCGAGGTCCGCCTCCGCACACACTCTACGGAGTATAAATAAGACGTAGCGTCGAGGTCCGTCTTCGCACGCACCTTCACCGCCCGCAACGCGCGGAGGCTTGCCCCCGCGCGCAGTCTACGGACTCTAAATAAGACGTAGCATTGAAGTCCACCTCCGCACACACTCTACGGAGTATAAATAAGACGTAGCGTCGAGGTCCGCCTCCGCACGCACCCTCACCGCCCGCAACGCGCGGAGGCTTGCCCCCGCGCGCAGTCTACGGACTCTAAATAAGACGTAGCATCGAGTTCTGCCTCCGCACGCACTCTACGGAGTTTAAATAGGATGCATCATTCAGGCATACCTCTGCGTGCACTCTATGGAGTATAAAATAAGACACGCGGGGGGACGCCCCTGCGCGCACTCTACGGAGTATAAATAAGACGCAGCATCGAGGCAAACCTCCGTGCGCACTTTACGGAGTATAAACAAGATGCAGATGTTGTCCCTAAGCACTCAACAAAGTATAAACAAGACGCGGATGCTCCACACATGGGTGGATGTTGTCCCTATGTGTACTCTCTGGAGTATAAATAAGACGTGGATGATGATCCCACGTACTTTACGGAGTATAAAAATTGTGCAATGGCCGAGACACCAGGGAGTGCCTCGCTTTAGCAACACAGCACCTGGACATCGCGCCTTCGCATGCGTTGTGCCAGGGAGTGCCTCACTTTAGCGACGCAGCACCTGGACATCGCGCCCTCATGTGCGTTGTGCCTGGGAGTGCCTCGCTTTAGCGACACAGCACCTGGACATCGCGCCCTCGTGTGTGTTGTGCCAGGGAGTGCCTCGCTTTAGCTACACAGCACCTGGACATCGCACCCTCGTGTGCGTTGTGCTAGGGAGTCCCTCGCTTTAGCGACACAGCACCTGGACATCGCGCCTTCACGTGCGTTGTGCCAGGGAGTGCCTCACTTTAGCGACGCAGCACCTGGATATCGCGCCTTTGTGTGTGTTGCGCTAGGGAGTGGCCTACACAGCAAGCGCCGCTCTCTGCGAGCACTGTTTTGAAGGTAGGGGAACGGTAGTGTCGCCTCCTTACCTCTACGTGCGTAGCGCCCTCGGCCTACGCCGTAAGCGCCCGCTCTCCGTGGGCACAGTTTTCGAAGGTAGGGGAACGGTAGTGTCGCCTCCCTGCCTACACGTGCATAGCGCCCTTGGCCTACGCCACAAGCGCCCGCTCTCCGCGGGCATTGTTTTTGAAGGTAGGGGAACGACAGTGTCGCCTCCCTGCCTCTACGTGCGTAGCGCCCTCGGCCTACGCCGCAAGCGCCCGCTCTCTGCGGGCACTATTTTCGAAGGTGGGGGAACGGCAGTGTCGCCTCCCTGCCTCTGCGTGCGTAGCGCCCTCGGCCTACGTCGCAAGCGCCCGCTCTCCACGGGCACTATTTTCGAAGGAAGGGGAATGGCAGTGTCACCTCCCTACCATTAAGTGCGTAGCGCCCTCGGCCTACGTCGCAAGCGCCCGCTCTCCGCGGGCACTATTTTGAAGGTAGGGGAACGGCAGTGTCGCCTCCCTACCATTACGTGCGTAGCGCCTTTGGCCTATGCCGGGAGCGCCCGCTCTCTGCGGGCACTATTTTCGAAGGTATGGGAACGGCAGCGTCGCCTCCCTGCCTCTGCGTGCGTAGCGCCCTCGGCCTACGCCGCAAGCGCCCGCTCTTCGCGGGCACTGCTTTTGAAGGAGGGGGAATGGTAGTGTCGCCTCCCTGCCTCGGCGTGCGTGCCTCGGTGGGGCAACGCGGCGACTTCGCCGTCCGCCTAGTAGGCTATGCCTCGGCAGAGCGGCGCGACTTCGCCGTCTGCCTGGTAGGCAATGCCTCGGCGAGATGGCTCAGCTCCGACGCGGGACTTCATCGTCCGCCTGGTAGGCATTGCCTCGGCGAGACGACCTGGCTTCAGAGCAGTGCCTCGCCGCCCGCCTTGTAGGCATCGCCTCGGTAGAGCGGCGCGACTTCGCCGCTCGCCTGGTAGGCAATGCCTCGGCTCCGGCGCGCGACTTCGCCATCTGCCTGGTAGGCAATGCCTCGGCGAGACGGCTCGGCTCTGGCACGGGACATCGTCGTCCGCCTGGTAGGCACTGCCTCGGCGAGACGACCCGGCTTCGGAGGAGCGCCTCGTCGCCCGCCTTGTAGGCATCGCCTCGGCGGAGCGGCACGACTTCGTCGTTCGCCTAGTAGGCAATGCCTCGGCGGGACGGCTCAGCTCCGGCGCGCGACTTCGTCGTCCGCCAGGTAGGCAATGGCTCGGCGGGACTGCTCGGCTCCGGCGCGAGACTTCGTCGTCCACCTGGAAGGTACTGCCTCGGCGAGACGACCCAGCTTCGGAGCAGCGCCTCACCGCCCGCCTTATAGGCATCGCCCCGGCAGAGCGGCATGACTTCGCCGTCCGCCTAGTAGGCAATGCCTCGACGAGACGACTCGGCTCCGGCGCAGGACTTCGTCGTCCGCCTGGTAGGCACTGCCTCGGCGAGACGAGCCGGCTTCGGAGTAGCACCTCACCGCCCGCCTTGTAGGCATCGCCTCGGTGGAGCGGCACGGCTTCGCCGTCCGCTAGGTAGGCAAGGCCTCGGCGGGACGGCTCGGCTCCGGCGTGGGACTTCGTCATCCACTTGGAAGGCACTGCCTCGGCAAGACGACCCGGCTTCAGAGCAGCGCCTCGTCACCCGCCTTGTAGGCATCGCCTCGGCGGAGCAGCGCGACTTCGCCGTCCGCCTAGTAGGCAATGCCTCAGCGGGACAGCTCGGCTCCAGCGCGGGACTTCGTCCTCCACCTGGAAGGCACTGCCTCGGCGAGACGACCCGGCTTCGGAGCAGCGCCTCGTCGTCCGCCTAGTAGGCAATACCTCGGTGGGACGGCTCGGCTCCGGCACAGGACTTCATCGTCCGCCAGGTAGGCACTGCCTCGGTGAGACGAGCCGGCTTCGGAGTGGCGCCTCGCCGCCCGCCTTGTAGGCATCGCCTCGGCGGAGCGGTGCGACTTCGCCGTCTGCCCGGTAGGCAATGCCTCGGCGGGATGGCTCGGCTCCGACGCAGGACTTCGTCGCCCGCCCGGTAGGCACTGCCTCGGTGAGACAACCCGGCTTCAGAGCAGCGCCTCGCCGCCCGCCTTGTAGGCATCGCCTCGGCGAAGCGGCGCGACTTCGCCGTCCGCCTGGTAGGCAATGCCTCGGCGGGACAGCTCAGCTCCGGTGTGGGACTTCGTCGTCCACCTGGAGGCGCTGCCTCGGCGAGACGACCTGGCTTCGGAGCAGCGCCTTGCCACCTGCCTTGTAGGCATCGCCTCGGCGGAGCGGCGCGACTTCGCCGTCCGCCTGGTAGGCAATGCCTCGGTGGGACAGCTCGGCTCTGACGCGGGACTTCATCGCCCGCTTGGTAGGCACTGCCTCGGCGGGACAACCCGGCTACGGAGCAGTGCCTCGCCGCCCGCCTTGTAGACATCGCCTCGGCGGGGCGGCCGTGACTTCGTTGTCAGCCTTGTAGGCGTTGCCTCGGCTGGACGACCCAGCTTCGGAGTGGGATTTCGCGGACCTCTTCGTAGGCGTTGCCTCAGGGGATATAAGCTACTAGTTGCTTCGGCTCGCCAGTCAGTACCCTCACGCTTGCTGTCGGGGAACGGGGAGCTAGGATAGCTTGGCACGTCAGCTCGCCCATCGGGACCTCTGCGCTTGCTGTCGAGGGAGTACTGTTGTGGGGGCGCCCCAACCCCCCATAACTGGGCCTTGCAACTGGCCTAATATGTAATAGGCCCGATAGTGTAGAGGAATATACTCATGTAAATATACCAATGGACCCTCATCCTTTGTAAATACTAAGGGGTAAAATGGGGATTTCCCATTCTACCCCACTCATGTATATAAACCCCCAAGAGGGGCAGGAGGAGGGACATCCTCTCATTCTTACCAACTCTCTCACAAATCTGGCTCTCCTCTTCCTCTTCTACTAGTCCCCTTCTCTCTCTATTTGGTTTGTAGCCACAACAACATCCATACACGCATGAATAAACAGTATCATGTAATGATAAACATGCAAACATAGGCTTATACAATTAAACTTTTATAAAAGGACCGACCAGCTGAATAGTTTGCATAACAAGGAAATAGCAGTAGAAATAATGATAAATGTGACAAAAATTCGAGCAAGTATAACATGGTCCACCACAGGTAGCTGACTGGAGTTATACCATAGTAAACATCAAAATCTTCGTTGAAACCCATGACGCGAAGGTAACCAATCTGGTGATCTCCCTCTGCTTGCTCTGATAGTATTCAATAAGCAATTATAAGTACAAAAATGTACTCCATAAGACTTTATACCAAAGTGATATAGTATACAAGGCTATATCAAGAGAGATGGCTATCTTACCAAGTTTCTATTTTTCATAAAGCAAGCTTTAATTTGCAATAATGAGTAATAGATTGCAATCGAAAGTGGTAAAAGTATTTGTAACATCCCAAATTTGGGAATCATGAGAAAAAATCTTTCTATTTCATTTCAGTGTTATTCAAAATTTCAACATTTATCTAAGAATTCTTGATTTGGGAATTGACATCAATATGAAAAATTTAAAGCCTTTTATTGATTTTCGGTGTTACCCAATTTTCCCTGGTTTGTCGATTTGTCCAAACAAATTAATGGCAAGAATAAAAATTGAGGATGAAGGACAAAGCAAATAGGAAAGTAAAAATTGGAGAGACCTCTAAATCTTTTTATAATTCTTTTTATGTTATTTAAAAGTTTCTAGATCTTTGATTTTGCTTTGCCAAGTAACTATTAAATAGAAATAAAAATTATGAGGCAAGAGCCACATAAATCTTATTTAAGTTGATCATATTTTATACTTGCAATTCGAGCTAAAAACCCATATCTAAAAATCTAATTAACTACAATAAAATTTAAAGAGCAAAATAATAATTAAAATTCATATTCAATTTTTGAGCCAAGAACTCAAATTTAAATTCAAATGTAAATCTTGGAATTATAAATTCAAAAATGTAAAACCAATTTCCATTTTGCCAAAACCCTTCTGTCTTTTCTCTCTCAGCCTTCTTCCACTTCCATGTGGGCCTACTTGCAGTACCTTTCTTCCACCTCCAACAAGCAGCCTGAGAAACCATGAGCAGAAGCCACTAGTTTTTGACGCCATGCTCATCATTTTGATACCACATCTGCCATTTCTCCTCTTTGCTAATAGCCCATGCCCTGTGATCATGCCTCATCATGTCCCTACCGTGAATCCTGCCAATCGCACCCATGGGCTAGCGACGTCGCCCTTGTCGAGCCAACCCACGCGCTGACATGTAGAGAAACCATGGCTGCACAAGCTCTTTGTTTTGGATGACCTGCCCATCATTTGGGTGCCATGCCCACTATTCCCTACTCCACCTGCACCGTGTCAACATGGCTCAGTCCTACGCCTTTCATTTGCTCTGCACGCATTCTCGCCTTTGTTCGCCTGCAAGCACCCATGCCCTGCATCTCGTGAATCCCCGTTGGAAATCTCTCAATAATTCTCACCCCTCTCTTGTATTTTCTATCTTTCTCAAGAAACAAATACAAACCCACAGGAGACAAATGACTAACTACAAATGGATCATTTATTTCATTCGTTTGAGGTGCTTAAATAGCTACAACTAATTCCATGCGAGCAACTAACTCTGCCCGCTTCCCATTGCATCGTGCATCACTGGAATTTCTCCATGATCCACACGATTTAGTCTATAATCTGGTTTTACTGGCCTCACCATCCACGACCTGCGCGCACTATGCTAACTGAAGATTACACGCTTCTATGACCACACACACACTGATGACCATACACAGTCTTACGACCACACATAGACTTGACCAAGCTTACAACCACACACAACTCCTTCTATGACCACTTCTGACTACGACCGCTACAGTAACCAATCGAGTATGACCGCTATGAGTACTGGAATACACACTACCACGGGTACTTGAACACATGATTCCTAAACCATTTACATGTCAAGTTTATAACCAACAATCCTGTCAGGCCACCTCTCTTCACTTGATAATGTGTCGGGCCCGCTCGTAGAGATCATCTTCCACCTTCGCTCAATTGCGCTAGCTCTACCATGTTAATAGTTTCTCTCTGCTGTTGCCAACTCTCGCTTACTCGCCACCTCAACACAACGCATCTCTACCCTCTTGTCTTCTTCCACGCTCACATTCCATGGCAAGAATTCGAGGACGTCATTCAGTTGTGCTCATGAGAACTCACGCTCTTCCCTTAGCCATCCGTACCTGTAAAGCCCCCTCGACCGCACCTTTCCTCTTCAGCTCGTCCCCTCAGTCTCTTGCACACATTTCTTGAGCACCTTGCTCAATGCAACACTAAGAAACCAAAGTTATTCATGATACCGGTGAGCACACCACTGTGCTCTAGCAACTCCCGTGAGCTTCTCTCCTCCCCAACTCCATCACAATGTGCCTTACCTCTTCCTTAAGTACCCTACTCATTTGATTGACCTTTCGTGTAATGGATCACTTGAGCTAGGCTTTCTTCCTCATCTCTAATCAGGACGGCATTGTACGCCTTACTCTCTTCAGTGAGATGTACCTCAATTCCATTCACCCATATCTCTGCATGCATGCAAGCAAGCTCATGCACACCCTTTTGTAGTTTCTCTATTACCGGAATTTGCTATCACCATAGGCCTCCTCTTCGTTGCCGACAGGTCTCCAACGGCAGCCCCCTCCCCCATGGAAGCTCCCCTAGCACCGAATCGAGCCCTAGTAGCTCATAGCCCCGTAGTGCCTTTCCCTGCCTCCGCCACTACAGGACCTCGCCACCGACCACCCTACCCTCCAAGTTGGGTTGCAATTCTTAGCCTAGGCATGCAGGCCGAGGTCCCAGCTCCATTTTAACACACACCCTGTCCCCCAAGGAGTCCCTCACCGATGATCAGCCATTGCTCTCTTGAGAGATAGGAGTACTATAGTGGTCAGAGTGAACAAAAGAACTAAATCAGTTGAAGTCAAAAAGAGAACTAAAGTAGTCTAACTAAAATAGAAAATCGTAGTAGTCGAAGTTGAAAAGAGAACCATAGCAGTCAAAATCGAAACTTGGCACCAGTGTTGAAATCCTCAATCGCAACCGGAGTCAAAATCTTCGACCACAGCTGGACTCAAAATCTTTGACCTCTGTTGGACTTGAAATCTTCGATCGTAGCCGAAGTTGACATCTTCGACCGTAGCCAGTGTCAAAATCTTCGATCGTAGCCGGAGTCAAAATCTTCGATCACTACTAAAGTTGAAATCTTCAACCACAGCTAGACTCAAAAATTTTGACCACTGCTGAAGTCAAAATCTTCAACCACTGTCGTGTCAAAATCTTTGATCGCAGCTGCAGTCGAAACCTTCGACTGCAGTAGTCGTAACCTTCGACTGCGGTAGTCATAATCTTCGACCACTAACCATAGTCGTAACCTTCGACTGTGGTAGTTATAACCGCTTGTGTATATTGAATCTCCTTGCAAATTTGATATCCTCATTGTTGTAACCTTCGGACATGGTTTAGACAATATCTAATGTCAAATTGGGTATATTACTTTGATAGATGGTCCAGATGCTTAGCCACACAATAGCTTTCACTAAGTTCGATATTTCAGAAAATTTACGAATGGATTTGGGTGATTTCAAAATGTTAGCCTAGAGGTGGAACTTCTGTTAGTTTGGTATAAAACAAAATAAAAAACCTAGTTTTTGGACATGAGTGAGTTATATGATAAATTATCAAATGTGAGGAGGAACCTCGCATATAAATAGGGGGAGATTCTCGCTAGGGTCAATTAAGGACCGAACATTATTGTTGCACATATGTCACACTGTACAACCATAAGTGCTATATGGGCTCTAGCTTTAGCTGATTAAAGTTGTCTAGGTCTAGTCTTGCATTGTGGTAGTTGTAAGAGTAGTAAGGGCATTATGAGTAAAGGTTTGCTCGTAGGGGCTCCCTTCACCAAGCTGTTGGGAACAAAGCTAGCTAATACAGTGGTGAATACTCACATAGGAGATAGACTCCCTAAGTGAGGGTCTCAGCTCACTTGGAGCACCCCAAGTGAGGGTTTGTCCATTCATCGGGCTAGTGCAAGGTTAGGACTATATAACCTAAAGGCTAAATGATAATCAATTTTCGTCACACGCTAAAGGAAGCATGAAGTTGTCGATAGTATAAGTGATTATCTCATATGGGTAAAGTTGTACAACCTCTCAAGAGTGTTAAAAACTATTTAAATAGCCATGCTCACGGTCATGAGCATGCTTGGATGCAACCACAATGGGTATAGTTTTCCTTTTCAAAAGTATTTCACTGAACATAATGGGATAGTGCGTACGCATCTTCCGTATGCCATACCCATGGGTGGAAATTGTGCGTTGTTCACAGCCAAGAAAGGCTACGAACAAATTTGATCTACTATTATAGAACTTATATAAATGTTGTTTCATTATATATCAAATGCTCTTTACAATTCCGTTTGTAAATTATTACTTATTGATATTGAAAATGAAATTTGCTTCATGCTGAAAACAACTTAGTTCAGAGCCTCATCCTTTGGCAGCCGTCAATATATGTACAATTTTGTGATACACTACAAGTCTTGCTGAGTACGGAATGTACTCAATGTTACTTAAATTATTGTTGATCAGATAATAAAGAAGGTTACATTCCCGACAATGCATATTTTGCCCCCAGCACTAGGAATTCGATGATGGATTTTTCTAGGGCCTAACTCTAGTCAGTTGCTTGTGGGCTATGATGGCATACAACTAGATGATTTTGCTTATTTACTAGTCTTCCATTGCATTTTGTTCTAGACTCTGATATTTATTTGGCCGGTCGGCCCTATGTGTATAAACTCTACTATGCATCGCTTATATATCATCCTTTTGTTGTAAATTATTTATGTACGATGTGTATGGATGTAAACTCAAGGATGTGAATGTGTGTACTAGCTACTAATCATGGAACTAGTACAAAACGTGTACGGTGATTTTAGGTGTTCTCGCACTTGGGGTCCCCGCAGCATTTGACATTTGATACAAAGTAACAAGTACATAATATAAGCACAATCACAAATGGCTCTCCATAGCCATGAGAAATGACATTCACATACTTGTGACCAAGTTTTAAATTAGTGGGTACCTTCCACTCCCAACTGAGTTTTGAAAACATAAGACTAGCCTTAGCGACATCACTAAGCATATCCATTTCCGAGGGCATGGCTATTCGAATAAATTATACACTCTACAGAGGTTACACACTTTACCCACAAGATATAAATAGTGTGGACAACACTAGATTATAACAAGGCCTTTACATTGCTCAACTCTAACCTTGCCCTGCTCTATGAATTTTAGCCCTTGGGAGTAAGAACAACATTGAACCCTAAGCAATCCAGCGTTGAACCAGCTTGAGTCATCTATTGGGGTGCTCACACAAATCTAATGTACCATGGGTGCAAGATTAGACTCAAACAAATTATTACGCTAGGGCCTTCTCATAAAGGCACTTGTAGTTGTACAAAAGGTTTAGATCAGCAACACGTAAGTTCATGGTCCTTAATCGAGTCGGGCGAGAGTCTCCAACAATCAACTACTACATGCAAGTTTCCTCTCGAACTGCAAGTTATACAAAATCTTGCCCAAGTCAAAACCATAGTTTTTCAGCTTTGTTTTCTAAATAAAGTAATCATGGTTGACCACATTGGTCCAGCAACATAGCCAACTCATGTTTTCAAAGTGTAACCAACTAATCGTCTAATATACCAACAAACTATGCATGGCTAAGCAACTATATCTTATACTTATTCTAAAATTCCACAATTAATCACTGCGGATATCATTACTAAAGTAACAATAGTGAGTATAGCAACTTTTTAAGGTAGGATCAATGCAATAGTGGGTATAAATATCAACCTTATCAACATAGCGATTTGATCAAAAATATGAGCATGCATAATAGTTTGAGCAAATGAAATACATAACAATAAATTATGGAATCAAAGGAGGGTGTTTGCCTTGCTGTTGAACACGTGAGCCTTGCTCTGGATCAACTTTGAAGCATATCCACCACATCGGAATCATCGCATAAAGCCAAATAACACAAATAAATACCAAATAAATTCAAACAGAGGTAAAACTCATTTTTTTGCATAATCTAAAATAGCAAGCTTTTATGAAAATTGAGAAACAAGTTTCACTCAATTTGGAGTTCGTTTGCAAAAGTTATAAGCATTCAAGTTTTGCAACAGAGAAAATCCTGGAAAAAGAGAGAGAAATGTCTATGAACTATTTTTTATTTCTATTTTTCTTTCTAAAGGAAACCTGGATTCATTGTGTTATTAGACTAGCAGATGGGGCCTACTTGTCAGGTTTTATTATTTATTTCCAAAACAACTAGCATGTAGGGGCCACGTGTCATGACTTATCACCTAAGACGGGTTTAAATTATAAAATCACCCATTTAACTTATCTAGGCCCACATGTCAATGATTCATTAACCAAAATGACAAATATTAGAGCTGAACTTAAATGAGCAGTGCTTCCATGCTTTCCACTCTAACAAGAATGGCACTGATCTCAAAGCACACGAAGGGGTAAGTAATCACTATCCACCATTTAGTTCTGCTTTATAAGTTGTGTAGATCACTTTATGAAAAGCATAAAAGGACCTCCCAACTTAAATATAATTAATCAGGCCCACAAGTTACAGAGAGAAAGGAGACAAGGCAGGTCAGAGGAGCTCCGGCTGAGCTCGTTGTGAGCTCTCCAATGGCGATGGAGGCAGGGGAAGGATGAGCAAGGGCAAAAATGGGATGAGCAGAGCTAGGGGAATCAAATGGCAGTGATGGTAGCTGTAGAGGCTCGGTCGGGCTTGAGACGCACATGGTGTGGCAATAAAAGTAAATGGGCAAACAAGCTAGGGGTTTG
This sequence comes from Dendrocalamus latiflorus, assembly GCA_017311315.1. Lineage (NCBI taxonomy): Eukaryota > Viridiplantae > Streptophyta > Magnoliopsida > Poales > Poaceae > Dendrocalamus > Dendrocalamus latiflorus. The sequence goes on along the minus strand of CM029626.1, from coordinate 17,811,944 downwards.
CACGAGGGGTATCTCACGATGATGTAGGAGATGACACAAAAACCAATGGTTGATAGAGCGGTGTTAGTGACAAGCAATCGCAGTTAATGACATAGACAATGATTGGACGCTAAGGTACCCAACACATAGGGACTAGGAGCTCACCATGAACATGATGATAGAGGTGGTCGGAGATGACTAGACAGTGGGGGAACAATGGTGGCAACGACAAGGTCGACAATGACGGCTCACCTCAGGGGAAGAGGGCTGAAATAAAGCATGGGAACAGGATTAAGGAGGCATGGGGATGGTTAAAAGGGTCTCCGTGAGGTCAGGGACTCACTGGAGTTGTGTCAATGGCAATGAAGGTGGTGGTGGCGGTGAGGTCCTCAGTGACAGCCAAGCTCAAACGGAGATGACTACAAGGGAGCATGACAATGTGTTCAAAGGGGTGAGGCAATGGTGAAAACCACCATGGCTTTATCTATGGTGGCGATGGTGACTGGAGTTAAGGACGAAGATGGAACCCAAGCAGTTCACTGCACCAAAACCAAATTAATTATAGGGCTAGCCGAAGGGAAACAAAGGGCATAGAGTGATATGTAAGAAGGGACTCAGAGCTCACTGGAGCCATTGGAATAGGGCGGTGATTGATTTGGTCAGAGTTAGAGAAGACGATCTGATTCTGGCAGTTCACTACATAAGTCAAGAAATTGGTTGAGGGTAAAAACACTAGATAAGATGGAACGCAAAGTGACGCGGGAGGTTTTCAGAGAAGCTAGGTCACCGTAGAGCAGGAACTGGAGCGGTGTATAGTGGAGCTCTCCCGCTAGAGCAGAAAAGACATCAGTGTTTTGACTAAAGTTGAGGACTAGAGGAGCTGGGGCTAACTTAAATGGAAAGAGGAGAAAGTGATGAGGAGGATGACACAATTAGGCAGGCTTAAGAGGCATGAGATTGTCTTAGTTTCTTGTGGGATACTACAAGGGCATGGCAAAAACTTAGCCGGTAAGAGTTGCGTCTCTACTGAAACGGATGCGACAGTTCAAAATGAAGGTGGCTTCATGAGCTCCTTATGGCCAATTGCTATGTGACAATGCCAGGACGTGACACGGCGGTGTTAGCGGCAGCCTCAACATCTCGGAGATAGGGGCTTTTGCAGGCATGCATGCGAGAATGGTACCCTGGCTCTCCATCATGGTGCCTATGTCAGGGTAGTGAGAGGTGGATGAAGGGATCTAACGAGTGGGCCTTGGGTCTACAAGACAGAGAGAGGGGTGCCGAGAGAGAAAGCACATTCTAGGGAAAAGCGCTTCCCACGAGGGCAGCGGTAAAAGGGAGGTGGAAATGGGGCGGCTACACGCGAGCCACAACTATGCAGGAAATGGAAAATGGGCTGGGCCAAGGCTAAATACAACCTGCTAACAGATTTGAAATTTTAATTCATTTTTATTTGATTTAAACCAAGAAATTAGTTTTAGGCATGGAGAAATAGTAGACGAGTCCCAAAAATTATAGAAATTTTTGGAGAGGAAAAAGAGATTAAATATAACTCAAATAAAATATTTCTAAGTTTTTATAAACCTTTATTTATTTTCTAAATTTCATTTTCAGCTGCTAGCAATAGAGAAACCTTTAAAAATGCTGATTTGTTTAAAAAATTCACCAAAATGCAAAAAATAATGGTTTAAACATAATTTAATTTAGTAATTAGAATTTTGGGATGTTACATTAGACCAGTGCCAGTGCAATCCAACCGCCATGCGATTAGACCTTGGAAGCGAGTGGTCCGACCGCGGCGTGGCAGTTAGATTGTACCCAAGTTAGCGATTAGACCGGTTGGGGCAGAAACTCTGCTAGTGTTTGTGATATTTGGCTCTTGGCTTTAGGGAACTTGTAAGTTTGTGTTTTTGTTGCGTGATAATTCTTGGGAAAATATTTTGAAAGAGTAATTCACCCCTCTAACTCATCGTAGAGTAGTTCATCCCTCTAACTTACCGTATCGCTCCTACAAATAATGGGTCATTTTATCTATACCTATATATGGAATTCTATTTTTGTAGTGCCGTCAGCAACTATAGGGCAACGTATGTGCATTCTACGTTTGCCGCCATATGCAAAAAGCGATGGGCGCTAAGATGAATGATCCAGAGATTTGTTAATCTAAAAATAATTATTTCATGTTCATCAATTTATATACACACAGTAGTGCAAACGAGCGATTGTGCGCATGGTACACAAGAGTCATGTGGTGTAGCACCGATTCATCTGGTGCAATGCCTGTAAATTTGGTAGATTCGGTCATGAGGAAAAGTTATTACCTGTTGTGAGGAAAGTTACTGCTAGTTGCGAGGAAAGTTATTACCTACTATGTACTGTGAGCGTTCGGCAGTTGCACCGCCATCAAATTTAGTAGATTCGGTCATGAGGAAATTTATTGGCTGTTGTGAGGAAAGTTATTATCTACTGTGTACTATGAACGTTCGGCAATAATTTCGCTTGCTACCAATAGTAACTTCGTTCATAAGTGATGTTAACTTTCCGGTGCACAATTTACATGTGGTAGTTAGTAGCCTCCCGTAATCAATGCCCTGAATTAGTGGACGTAATTAGCGGATGACGGTTATGGCAACAACAATACCATGTGCATGAGAACTGTAAGTAACTTCATGAATTACAGATGATAAATTGATGTGTGTATGATAGTAACTTTTTATAAATTAACAATCGCAACAGCTCCGGCTAGTAGGGTCCAACACGTGTGAGAACTGTAAGTAACTTCATGTATTACAGATGATAACTTCATATGCATGTGAGAGTAATTTTATCATAATTATCAATCGCTAAAACTTCACTAGAAACCGTTCATAGGGTGGATTGTTGGGGCGACTTGCTGTGTGTGTGTATGCTTATGACTTTACTCCTCCTAGTGACAGCTCTCCACCTTCTTGATAGCAGAGGTCATTCATCCAAAGGAAGAGTTCAACCCGGTGATAACAATTAATAAATGTTTAAACAATTGATTGAATTATAATTCATTCAATTGTGCTTGATCAAACAATTCATTCAATTGTAATTCATTTGTGGGACCTATGTAATGATCGTTGTGTGTTATAAGATCTGCAATTATCTGTGATCTGTTTGCTTGTCTTCAGAGGGTATAGTTAACATTTCCTGAGGCTAACCGAAAAATAGAAAATATTTTGCCTATTCAAAGAGCTATCATAGACGGTTTGTAACATTAAACTATCTGTGATATATGACATATCATAGACGGTTTTTTGTATTAACCATCTATGATATGCCAGATATCACAGACAGTTATTTTTAAGAACCAAAGAACCGTCTATGATATCTGACATATCACAGATGGTTATTTTAAAAAACCGTCTATGTTGTGACTTATCACAGATAGTTTAAGAACCGTCTATAATAATCACCTATTATTATAGATATAATAAATTAAGGTGGTTTAAAACCCTCCTATGATCTGTGTGGCAGTGAAGCCAACCGTGGAGCGCTAGCTAACCACGTCAAAACCAGCCAATACGTGTACAAGCTTTTCTCCGCAGGAATTGCACGGCACGGCACGGGCAGGCGATGTGTTTGCTATTCTTGGTCATATTATTGCAGCGCAGAGCTCGCTGGGTGGCTGAAACACAACCTAGTCTATACGCATCGACGGGAAGCAAAATCGAAGGGAAGAAAATGAGTGCTGGACATGCCTATATATCTAGGAAAAAGAGTAGAGGAACGGAAGCACAGAAGGAAAAAAAGTCAGCCAAGATTAGTAAGAGGAAAAAACGAAAGAAAGGAGAGAGAGAGAGAGAGAGAGAGAGAGAGAGAGAGAGGAAGGTGAGGAACCGTACACATACATGTCTCGTGGCCCCACTGCCATGAATACTAGTAAGTTGTCCGGAGTATCAAACGTGTGTGATTCATATTATGAAACGGTGATTCCAAACTAAATATTGAATATCAATTTTATCTTTTAAAAAACAAATATTAAGCAAAGCACACATATACAAACTTATAAATAAATGAAATTGAAAATAGATGTTCATGTTTAGTAGTTGATATTGTTTCTTGTGATATTGTTTCTTGTGTAACATGATAAAAATAAAATACATAAGACATCTAGGACGTAAGGACATCTTTGTGGATAATATTTTTGGTAAATGTACCAGCAGAATTAAAACACCGACCATTTTACTGTAGCTGTGACCATGACTTCGACCATGCCTTTGACCGTGGCTTTGACCATGGCATCAACCAAGCCTTCAACCACAATCAGTGCACACGTCTACTACAGCGACTGTCGACTGCTACAGTGATAGGCCGCACATGTCTACTATAGCACACCGCTCCTTCGGGCACGACTTCGACTGCGCTTTGTCGACCACATCACTGACCAAGGCTTATCAACCACAACACTTCAACTGCATCTCCGACCAAACAGATCTTCTAGCACTGACTGTTGACTGTAGCTACGACCATCGACCACTGTAGCTATGACTACCGACCATCGACCACTAAAGTTATGACTATCGACCATCGACCATTGTAGCTACGACTATCGACCACAGTTTGACTAACAATTGCGCCAGTACTCCAAGCATCAACTGAGCCATTGTGGCTTCGACCACAGCATCGACCACAGCTTGTCGACCATACCTTCGACTGGTTTGGAGTCTCTGACCGCTCTCCGACTACGAGTCTTCAACTCCTACACATACGCGAACACACCGACTACGCAGTACTCGAACACACCGAGTACTCGACTATGGTCATGCAGTACTCGAACACAATGAATACATTTGGCTACGACCATTGTGACAACGACCACGCAGTACTCGAACACACCGAGTACTCGACTACAACCACGTAGTACTCGAACTCACCGAGACTACACAGTACTCGAACACACCGAATACTCGACTACGACCATGCAGTACTCGGACACACCGAATACATTTGGCTACAACCACGCAGTACTCGAACACACTGAGTAAATTTGGCTACGACCACGCAGTACTCGAACACACTGAGTACTTGACTATGACCACGTAGCACTAGAACTCACCGAGTACTCGATACCGACCACATAGTACTCGAACACTGTGACTGTCGCTTCGACCACAGATCGACCATGCCTTTGATCGTTGCTTCGACCACAGATCGACCATGCCTTTGACCATGGCTTCGACCATGACATCAACTAGGCCTTCGACCACAACCAGTGCACACGTCTGCTACAGCGATTGTCGACTGCTACAGTGACAGGCCACACACATCTGCTACAGCACACCACTCCTTCGACCATGGCTTCGACCACTACTTCATGCCTTATTGACCACATCACTATCCAAGGCTTCCCGACCACAGCACCTCGACTGCATCTCTGACCACACAGGTCTTCCAGCACCGACTGTCGATTGTAGCTACAACTATCGACCACTATAGTTACGACTACCAACCATCGACCACTGTAGCTATGACTACCAACCACTATTGCTACGACTATCAACCATCGATCATTGTAGCTACAACTATCGACCACTGCACAGTTTGACTAATGAATGCGATAGTACTCCTCCGAGTATTGACTGAGTCCCTGTGGCTTTGACCACTCCTTTGACTGCGGCATCGACCACGGCATCGTCTATGGCTTGTCAACCACGTCATCGACCACAGCTTGTCATCAGATGGGATCATGGAAAATTGAACAAACAGACAACTAATGTAATTTCTAATTTGAATACTTGGCTTAGTCAAACCAATAATTACCATGGATAGATATTTTGTTGCTTGTATAATAAAATGAAAAATGAATGGTATGCTTAATTAGTGGTCTCAGATTACATTGGTCTTTTCACCCATATTTCAACTACCCTCCATAATTTGGATGTATAAACAGGGAAGTTGATTATGTTATTTGAAAGCACTTTAAGACCAATTATGAGTAAAGATCATTTCATCAGGAAAAATTGAAAGTACATTGAGTGAACTCAGTGAAAATATACCTAGCAAAATCACCATACAAAGAAAAAACAAAGCAACATGAACAAAGAAACTCAAGATACAGTTCTAAACACATGGTATACTCTACATTTTATAATCAACACATTTTTTTATGATCCCATGGATAGACAGCAAACCAATACCAGGTCAAAAAGGATAAGTTGACTACATAAAAAACTATGAACTCAAAGTATTAAAACTGGTGTAATTAAGGGAAGTGAATAACTCAAAAGTCAAAATTACAAATCACTTCATATTCCCAAATTAGCAACTACAAAAACAGAAGAACATTATAGTTTAATTAGCTCCTTTTCACCATGACTCCTACTAATTGCTATACAGAGTAAGCAGGGAATAGTCGTTGCAATAGTATATTTCAATTTCTGGAATAGGGTTTATCACAATAGTGTACCAAAATTTTAAGAATAACATATCAAAATTCAGAAAAATGGGATGAACATAGTACAGTCAGCATGCAAACTATTTAAATAATAATAGCCATAGCTCAATTTGCATACAAAAAAAAGAGCTGCTTTGTCACATACCTATAACAATTAGTAATAGTCAGTGGAAGCATATCCTCATAAAAAAGATACCTTTGGGAAAATAAAGTAGTGGTAAGAAACACTATGATGGATGAAGCACAACTTGATGAACCTGCTTGTGACCTTCAAAATAATATGCCCCCTAACCCTGAAAAAACTAACTCATTCATAAAACTAAAAATGAATAAATTAAACAGTGCCAAATAGGGCCTATATACTCTGTACTGAACAAAAATCCGTAAAGTGTAACAGAATATGAAACTAAACAATGCAAGTCCAAGGCACCTTCCAAACACAACATGGAAGCTGAAGTTAGAATGTAACAAACAAATGAACCAAGAAAGAAAACAATGTCACATAAGAACAATGATGGATAGTTGAATTCAGCACTGTCAACCTGGTGATGAATTCATAGCAGTGTGCTGGGATAACGGAAAGAGCGTGCCAATTGCCAAGCATAAAAAGAAACACTCAAGGCAAAACCTGGCATCCTGGCTGGTTCACCAGCTGTGTTTGATGAAGCATTGATCCAAAAATAATTCAGATGATGATTACTATTTTTAATTCACATGGAAACTTTACTATAAATTGAAATAATTCAAATAACATAAATTTTGATGAAATGCAAGAGTTTCTATCCATAGCGTGGAAACTATAAGGACGTCATATGGAGAAGCATATCACAGGATAAGTAAACAAAATAAATTGAGAGGACTGCAAATAAGGAGCAAATTCATAAGCCCTTTGAAGCAAATAGCATACAAAAGGTTCAAATGTATCTGATCAAGGCTATGGCAGACCAATTGAAGAACAATGTTGATATGGATATCCGCTTTAAAAGTACGCATGTTCTGAATCCACCCACCTTGATAGAAAACACAGACACAACATATGCAACCAATTATTTGTCGTTCACTACAATTAAGAACCAAACCAAGTCTTTCACAAACAAGCTAAGACTCCAAGTGAACAAAAACAAATTAACTTGGATTTATATAATAGATCGAAGATGGCAGCATGGCCAAAAAAATAAATATTTACTGAACTTTACCCACGCTTGTGCCAGATCTAGAAAATAACATATCTAATCGCATATCTAGTGAACTATTTATGGTTCTTTACAATTAATTGCTTAGAAACAAGAATTGAACATGTCAATCTAGTGACACATATACCTTGATGTCCTCATTTGAGACACCGAAGTCCAAATTGGAGATGTAGAGCATGGTGCCGGTCTTGAGAGCCGAGACCCTCCCACCGCCGCCATCGCCTGCTGTGACCTCCGAGTACATGTCATGCTGCCATGCTGAGTCAAGGGCCTGGATATCATCCCACCATAGTGAGAACCACCCGACCATCCTCCCTCCTCAATGAAAACGGAACCCCATCCTTTGCTGGCGGCGTAAACCCTAGTCGTTCGAATCGTTTGTATCTTCAGAAGTTGGTAGCAAGCTGCCCTATTCCCCGACCTCTTGAAGGTGTGCCTGGTCAGCCCGACACCTCCAGAGCCAACTCCGCCACCGCCATCAGTGGATCCGAGGCTGCCCTCATGGTAGTAGCCACCCCCACCGGACAAGGGGTTCTCTTCTTGTTGTTCTTGATGATGTGTCGAGAGTCTCTGCCATGGCTGCTCTTGGGCGGGTAGATCTCACTCTAGGGTTAGGAAAGAGGGAGAGCTCGACGAGGAGGCGGTGATTTGGGAGTTTTTGGTGGGGAAGTTGATTAGGATTGTGAGGTGGTAGGGATCGGGGAAATGGGGATTATTTTTCTGCAAAGGCGGGTGGGAAGAAGTGTAGGGAGAGCACATGAAGGCTAGCTCACTAGCATGAATCCGCTCGTCTCTAGTCATGATAGCTTCCTCTTGCCGCTCATCGCTCGCTGGCCATGGTGGAGACACAGAGAGAGAGAGAGAGTAGAGAGAGACACGACGGCTTGGGCTCGTGGCTAGTGGTGTGGCGGCTCGAGCACTACTACAAAAGAGGCTAAACTGGACGCTTACATCACAGATGGTTCCTATCAACCGTCTGTGCTGTAAGTATCATAGACAGTTCATATGAATAACCGTCTGTAGTATTTTCACAGACGTGTTTTATTACAAACCGTCTGTTATAACTTCATTATTACAGATAGTTTTTAATACAAACCATTTGTGAAGTATCACAGATGGTTCTAGATAAGAACCATCTGTGATAATGGCAGACATCACAGGCGGTTCTTATCAAGAACCGTCTATGATACTTCACAGACGGTTTGTATTAAAAACCATCTGTGATATGTTTCCCGCCTTGCAATCCCCCAAAATTTCATAATTTCCCGCCTGAGTCCGAGTAGGATTTAGTTTTCAGATACTTTCAGTAAAACGAGCATAACTTTTGCATACGATGTCCGTTTTAACGTTCTTGTACTCGTTGGAAAGCTCACGCCAGTCGCCCTCTAAAACCCTCAAAATCGGCCATCTTTAGCCCTGTTGTAGGGGTGGCCCACACCTAAACCTAGCCGGCCTATTAGAGGGTTGTAAAGCCCAAAAGGGGACATGTATAATGGCATAAATGCCCTTGAGAGGGATACTTGGGTGTAAGGACACAACTATAAAATACTCCCCATGTGAATATATATATATGCGATCCAAGCCATGGGGAAGCCCCCAAGCATTGCTCACCTAACTCTCCACTACCATACTACCATCTTTCTGTTAGGTCTGTAACCACAAAAGTTGATGCCGTCCGTGGGGAAGGCAAAAGCAAGCTCCAAGATCTAAAGAAGGATGGCACCAAAGAAGGCTTCGTCATCAGCAGCGGTGAAGAAGAGGAGTACGAAAGAAGTGCTCGACGATGCATCGGCTATGAGTGCGGGCGATAGCGCCGCAGCTACGGGCGTGGGCGGCAGCGCTGGTACTGCGGCCGCCAACCTCGACGTCCGTGGTGCGACAGTCGCCCCAACCGCTGGCACGGCGGTCGGCGCGGGTACCGACCGGACTGTTGGGAGCACCGGCACCGATGCCCGGGCTACCGCGGCCGCTACCGCTACGCCCAACACTGGAGCGGCAGGTGGCCTCGGTGGTGACGCGGGTCCCATCACCGACTCCAGAGCTCTCTGCACCGACACGCCGAGCAGTTCTGGAGTGCAAGCTATGGTTGCCGCTGGCCCAACGGTGCATCCCACCACTACAACTGCCGCGACCACATTAACGGTGGAAAATGCCCTACTAACAGCCATCGGCACGCTGTAACGGGAGTTGTCGGACCTCCGTGGAGCCGTCCGGGATATACAAGAGGCTCGGAGCCAACAAGTCCCACCGGTGGCCGAGCCGGAGCCCACACTAGAGCGAGCGGATAGCCGTGACGCCCCAACTTCCAGTCGCGTCCCGCTGCAATCGGCATGGCCCAAGGACTTCAGGTTCCCCAATGCCATCGAACCGTACAAGGGCGACATGGACCCTCGAGAGTTCGTGCACGTGTACGAGACTGCTATTGAAGCTGCAGGCGGAGACGACACCACCAAGGCAAAGGGGCTCCTCCTCGCACTGCAAGGAGTGGCACTCTCTTGGTTTTTCACCATAGAGCCAAACTTCATCTACACGTGGGAGCAGATCCGCGACCGCCTCCACAACAACTTCCAGGGGAACTACATCGAGCGCGTCGATGCGGACAAGCTCTTCATTGTCAAGTAAAAACCCTCGGAAAAGCTCCGAGAGTACTTGAAGCACTTCGCGAAGGTCCGCTGCCAGGTTAAGGACATCAACGAGACAACCATTATCAACACAGCGATACAAGGCCTCCGCCCGGGGCCGCTAGGTGAGTACAATGCGCGTGAGCCGATCAAGATGGTTGCGAAGCTCTTCGATAAGATGGAAGAGTATGCGAAGGCAAAGGAGGACGCACGGCGGCACAAAGGCGACGACTCCGACACTAATCAAGCGGAGGACCCGTTGAAGAACGAAGACTAATCAAGGAGGGAGTACTCCTCGAAGGGCAAGTGCAAGAAAGAGTCTTCAAAGGACGCCCCCGAGTGCAGGGACGCGAAGCACAAGTAGGACCCGTCGAGCGACAAGCCTAGGCCCAAGCGCGATCAGCGTAGATCCCAGAGGGTCCGCTACGTCCTCGACGTCGAAGGCGGCTCTGAGCACGCCGCAGCTGCCTTTCGCGGACAAGGTCGCAGAGGCCGGGGACAGGGGCGCGGCCGAGGCTGCAACGAAAGACCCTGTGCAGAGCGGGAGAACCAGGACAACGGCATGTGGTGCGAGGTGCATGGTCGTGGTGATCATTTCACGTGAACATGCACCACCATTGCGGCACCACGTCAGAGCACCACCAGGGATAGAGCCCTGGAAGCGGTGCCTCCCCATCGTAGCCCATGTGTAGCAGCCACAAGAAGCCCCCCCTACAGATTCAGGCCCCAGAGGGGGCCTAGCTCCAGACCATCCACATCATCTCCGGGGGCTCTTCGTTGGAGTTCTCCTCGGTGCGGCAGCAGAAGGCCCACGTGCGAAGGCTACACCACGTGGTTGCGTCCTCGGCGCAAGCACCACCGGGGGGGGGGGGGCGTAGCACGAAATCACCTTCACGCCTACTGACACCGAGGGCATAGAGTTCCCCCACCAAGATCCCCTGGTCATCCAGGCCACCATCGCAGGCTGCGATGTCAAGCGCACGGTGCACTAATAGTGTCCCGCCATGCGTCCCCCTCTCTCTCAGGAAGGAACGCACGACCACGGTCGTGCGACCGCTGACAGTGCACGACGTGCCAATTGCGTCCCGCCACATGTACCTTTCCATCGGAACGGCGTGTACGACCATGGTCGCACGACTCTGACACCTCATGGGTCGGCGCGATTCTCGCCGCCATTAAGACATCGACTTCAGGCTACGAACTATCGGGCCGTATGTCGACTTCCCATCTACAAAACAACTTTGGAAGTCACCTCACGGCATGTCCACTTCGGACTAGTCTTCGCGGGACACACCCGCCCTTGGCTCCAACCTCACGCAGGTGGCGCGGACCTGCTCTACGCCCCGACAACATGTCCACAAGATGAACACGACCTCGCCACGGCGGCTCCGCCAGCAACTTCAACTCCGCGGCTGAAGTATTTCGCGGCCATGTTCAGCTCCATATCCTTGGTACGAAGCTGGGCTGCACCGGCAAATGCATTTCTGCCTAAGATCACAGAAGGTCATAGGCCGCAGGGACGGAGTGGGCTAAATGGCTCAGCAACATGGCTTCGCCCTGTGTGGCCCTTCACCATGAGAGGCTCCTGTTGTAGAGGTGGCCCCCATCTAAGCCCAGTCGGCCTGTTAGAGGGTTGTAAAGCCCAAAAGGGGACATGTATAATGGAATAAATGCCCTTGAGAGGGATACGTGGGTGTAAGGACACAACTGTAAAATACTCCCCATGTGAATATATATATATGCGATCCAAGCCATGGGGAAGCCCCCCAAGCATTGCTCACCTAACTCTCCATTACCATACTACCATCTCTCTGTTTGGTCTGTAACCACAACAAGCCCCAAATTTGCGTTGCAAGTTTTTAGTATCTGTTTTTGCCAAAGTTTTCAATCTGCCCTTTGGAATTTGGGTTTTGCCTCAACTGCAAAGTTGTAGATCTCGTTGAAACCTTTCAAACGAGTATATATATGCCATATAAAACTTTGCTATTTTATCTTTTTAGACTAGCTATTTATATTATACCGATATATTGTGTTTGTGATATCACAGACGGTTTGTAATCCGAACCATCTGTAATGTTCTGCCACGTCACCGATTCGCAGCATATCCCCTAGGATCCCGATCTCACCCGTCCATTCTCTCCGCATCGAATGGCAGGCACCGTTCTCATCCCCACCTCTCGCCCCTTATTAACCCCCTCTTCCTACTCGAAGAACCCAATACCACCAGTACTACTCCAACTTATTTGTGTGCGGCAAGAGTAGGAAGGTTTCAGCAAGAGCGACTAAAGTTTCACTTGAAGCAAGATGGAAAGGAAGAAGGCAATGGCAAGATAGAAAGGAAGAAGGCAGGCATAGAAGCTATTGATTTTGTCATATAAGCTAAAAATGGTGTTCATTGCCTTTTTATTTCTGCTACTTGAAAATTTTTCGCACCACTTGTGTTAGATTATAGTTTAATGTCGTGTAAACATTTTTCTAAATTTATAGCCGTGAAGTTATGTGTCATGTAAGCACCACTTGAAAATTTTTCTAAATTTATAGTCGTGTAAGCACCACTTGAAAAATTTTCCGCACCACTTGTTTCTAAATTTCTAAATTATAAGTGTCCTCTTATGTATGCAGTGCTATGGGTAACGTACTCGATATATCTTGTGATGTTATAATGGTGGATTGTAATCTTAATGAAAATAGAATGTGTTGTTGTGTTTGTTGCTGTATTAGCTTATTTTCAGATGATATAGTTAACATTTCCTGAGGCTAACTGAAAAATAGAAAAATTTAGGTATAGAATGAACTATCACAGACAGTTTTGTAGTATAAACCGTCTGTGAAGAATTATTACATACAGCTCGAACCAAAAACCGTCTGTGATATTTCATACATCATAGACGGTTGGTAACTAGAACCATCTGTGATGTTTGATTATCACAGATGGTTGGTAGCTAGAACCGTCTGTGATGTAGTTATCACAGACAGCTCACAAACCGTCTGTGATAACTTCTAATTATCACTGATACATAAATTCAGACGGTTCAAAAAACCATCTGTGATGACAGTTTTGAACCGTCTGTGATGACCCTTTTTGTAGTAGTGGAGGGAGGAGGGCAGCCGCCATGTGGGGAGGTAGGAAGGAGAAAGAGGAGGCAGTTGTGCCACGTGCTGTGTGGGGACTGGGGAGGCGGTAGTTCGCACAGGTAAAAAGAAGAAGGTGGGAAAAGTAGCGTGTGGTACCGGTGATTTAGGAGAGGGGAGGAACTGACGGTTTCGGAAGGGAAGGCCACGACGGTTTTCACGAGGAGTCACTCCATATGAATACTACTACAAAATAAGCATCTGTGATGTAAGCGTTCAGTTTAGCCTCTTTTACAGTAATTGCTCTATATGAGTAAAGAATATTACAGCAAAATACTACTATTATTTTTCGTCATCACTAAGTGTCACTACTACAGAAAAGGTCATCACAGACGGTTCAAAAACGTCATCACAGACAATTTTCTGAACCATCTGAATTTATGGGTCAGTGATAATCGAAGGTTATCACAGACGGTTGTCGAACCGTCTGTGATATATCAATATCACAGACGGTTTTTAACTGAAAACCGTCTGTGATAGCTGATTATCACAGATGGTTTTTTAGTTAAAAACCGTCTGTGATATTGATATATCACAGACAGTTTTTAGTTACAAACCGTCTGTGATATGTCATCACAGACGGTTTGTAACTAAAAACCGTCTGTGATGTTCTTTTCTACCCATAAATCCATTTGTGTTTATTGGCTAGCCTCAGGAAATGCTAGCCATGCCCTCTGAAACAAGCAGATAAACAAGTATATGTATACATACAATTGACATCTCAATTCATTTGACAAACATATAACATCCAATTCATATCACATTTCATTCACAGACATAAGACATCCATTTCGCAAATGAATTAATTGAAATGAAATAAAATATCCATTAACAAATTCACAATTACAGAGTGAAAAGAGCAATAAAAAATCATTGTGCGCAGTGGAACTCTCCATCTGGTCTTATGACTTTAGACCACAAAAACCAAGCGCACTCTCCTCGAATTTTTGCAAAGTCCGGTTGTTTCAAGGCGCAGCCTGTCAATAGGAATATCAATGCGCGTACATATATAAGCTAACAAGTATGAAATAAATGTGGGAAGATTGACAAACCTTAGAATTGGTGCGTACATATATAAGGGGACGCGTCCGGCGATGATGTTGAAGAATGCGCGGGTGACAAACTTTAGTTGCTAATACTATGAAGCAAATGACACAAATTAGTATATCTTGTTCATTGAACTGGATACACTAGTGTGTGTCACTTGCTTCATGCCCCTTGAAGGTCTATGTGGCATATACTATTACTACAAGGTCTCTAAACAAAGTTCTATGAAGCAAATGACACAAACTAGTGTATCCGGTTCATTGAACAGGATACACTAGAGTGTGTCACTTGCTTCAAGCCCCTTGAAGGTCTATGTGGCATATACTATTACTACAAGGTCTCTAAACAAAATTCTATGAAGCAAATGACACAAACTAGTGTATCCGGTTCATTGAACAGGAACACTAGAGTGTGTCACTTGCTTCATGCCCCTTGAAGATCTATGTGGCATATACTATTACTACAAGGTCTCTAAACAAAGTTCTATGAAGCAAATGACACAAACTAGTGTATCCGGTTCATTGAACAGGATACACTAGAGTGTGTCACTTGCTTCATGCCCCTTGAAGGTCTATGTGGCATATACTATTACTACAAGGTCTCTAAACAAAATTCTATGAAGCAAATGACACAAACTAGTGTATCCGGTTCATTGAACGGGAACACTAGAGTGTGTCACTTGCTTCATGCTCCTTGAAGGTCTATGTGGCATATACTATTACTACAAGGTCTCTAAACAAAGTTCTATGAAGCAAATGACACAAACTAGTGTATCCGGTTCATTGAACAGGATACACTAGTGTGTCACTTGCTTCATGCCCCTTGAAGGTCTATGTGGCATATATTATTACTACAAGGTCTCTAAACAAAGTTCTATCAAGGCTCCACACCATGCAACATATTTATACTCAATTACTATCGTTTTTTTAAAAGCAAATCATAGCATCACATAAAGGCTGACGAGGGGTCGGGGAGGCGGCCGGCGAGGGCTCGGGGAGGCGACCGCAGGCGACGGGCGAGCGGAGGCGCCGGGCGTGGAGGCGAGCCGAGCGTCGGTCTTCGAATGCAGACGGCTCGGGGAGGCAGCCGGCGAGGGCTCGGGGAGGCGGCCGACGAAGGCTTGGGGAGGCGACCGCAGGCGACGGGCGAGCGGAGGCGCCTGGCGTGGAGACGAGCCGAGCGTCGGTCTTCGAACGCGGACGGCTCAGGGAGGCGGCCGGCGAGGGCTCGGGGAGGCGACCGGCGAGGGCTCGGGAAGGCGACCGGCGAGGGCTCGGGAAGGCAGCGGCGACGAGACAGATCGGGATTTAGATGTAGAATATAACTGCAGCATACGGGGAAAACCCTAGCCAGAGGGTATTTATAGGGAGGCTTATTACAGATGGTTCTAGATGTAGAACCGTCTGTGATATCAATATCACAGATGGTTTTAAGTTTAAAAACTGTCTGTGATAAATCTTATCACAAACGGTTTTTTATAAAAAAAACCATCTGTCATAAGCTTTATGTCAGAACGCTTCGTGTTTCGATCGTCTAATTAACGTCTCTCGATCGTTATACGAAGCGTCTATATCATTAATGTTTGGGTATACGAACTGTCTGTGCTAAAGGTTAAATATGCGCGCCTAATCCAGGTCTCTTCTACGTACGTACAATATGGCTTCTACTATTCTTGTGATCATCTCCTTCCTCTCATCTGTTCATCAAGAATTGTTCGGCCGGAACCTTACACAGGCGGCCAGCAATTTGCATCTGGAGCAGCTTCTCCGCACACGCCCTGCTCTCCTTCCCCGACTTTCTTGCATCCGTCAGCTCGACCTGATCATCCGCCGTCGACGGAGGCGTCTCGCTGCCGCTCAAGAAAGAGAAACAGCCCTTACCCTGGTTCTTCTCCACAATGTGCGCAAAGCGGATGAAGCTCTACACGCATTGGAGAGACTGATAGATAGCCTTGCCGATCAAGCAGAAACAGCAGATTCTGAGGAATCTTTTCATGCTATCCTCTACAACATTATGTGCTATGCTACTGATTATTTGCCCAGGCTGGAGGAGGAAGTGATGAGGACAAGGACAATCTTAACGGCATTCGAGAAGTCAGTGGCTGATCCTCCAACACAGACGGTTCTTAACAACAACCGTCTGTGATAATCTACACAACACAGACGGTTTTTAATAAAAAACCGTCTGTGATAATCCCAGATTATCACAGACGGGTTTTAATAAAAACCGTCTGTGATACTTTAGTATCACAGACGGTTCATCGGTAAGAACCATCTGTGATACTGACGCCACTAACACAGACGGTGTCCAAATTAAAACCGTCTGTGTTAGTGTCAATCACAGACGGTTTTGTCAAACCGTCTGTGATTGGTCATCTAGTATTAGGCTTTCTGTAGTAGTGTGTCGTGGTGATGACTCATGTTACGTGTGGCTCAGCATCTGCTTCGGTTTGCTCTTTTGGCTTCGAATATCTCCTCTGTCCTGGTGCACTGCTCCACGTGAAGCTTGTGACCGCTGTGCATGTTTTCGTCTTTCGTAGCCTTTTGATATCTAGTGTGGCAATTTGAAATGAGTACATTGGGCGAAAATTTGAAGCTACTATGTAACTTTTTCTGGTCTTCACCACCAAAAATCAAATGAACCACGTGGCATACAGGCATCCAAGTAAAGGTACACAATCTTGCGACGACGAATTCTGCAGATGCTGACCGCTGACCTGCCCATGGGAGGTGACCAAAGCCAATAAAACCGAAGCTATATATCACCCCACTTCCCGGTCATCCCAAAGGACCCAAACAAACAACAATGGCTGCAATGAGCTCTCACCACCTTCTCTTCATGTCCTTTTGTCTCTACTTCTCGGTGCTATCAATCCATGCACCTTGTGGTACCTCACTCTCCTTCAGCTTTAACTTCTCCAGCTCTGGCGACCCCTGCGACACGGAGCTCAGGTGCGAACGTGACGCGCACATGGGCTCCGGCGTGATCGAGCTAACCAAGAACGAGATCAGAGGCAATCCTTTCAGCGTTGGCCGCGTGTCCTACGTGCGGCCGGTGCCGCTGTGGGACAACGCCACCGGCGAGCTGGCCAGCTTCACTTCTACCTTCACGTTCCAAATCAAGCCCAAAAACGATACCTTCTTTCACGTATGTAACGTAAGCGGCGACGGGATGGCTTTCTGCCTCGCCCACTTCCCGTCGAGGATCCCTCCCAACAGCTATGGCTCGAATCTTGCCCTCTTCAACGACAGCAACAACCTCAACGCCACCGGCGACGACCGCGTCGTCGCGGTGGAGTTCGACACGCTCTTCAACCCCGAGTGGGACCACAACAACAACCATGTGGGCATCGACGTCAACTCCATCAACTCCAGGGCCTACAAGACCGTGACTGAGAACCTGACCTCCGACGACACCATTATGACCGCCAAGATCAGCTACAACAACCGTACGAGTATTCTAGTAGCCCATCTCCAGATCAACGACGGCGTGCCGTATAACGTCAACGCGCCTGTAGACATGAAGGCGAGCTTGCCCGAGGAAGTGGCAGTCGGCTTCTCTTCGGCCACCGGCGCCTGCATCGAGCTGCATCAGGTGCTGTCTTGGTCGTTTAGCTCCACTCTAGAGGCCGCCGCAAGGCCTACTACCGGAGTGCGACTAGTACCTGTGATAGTGCCAACGGCTGTAGCTCTTTTTCTGTTCCTCTGCATCGTCGTGGTCTGTCTTGTACGTCGGCGACGCATATGGAAGAGGTTAAGAGGAATCACTGATGGTGATTCCGATGAAGAACGAGAGCAAGCTGAATTCGAGAGAGGGGTCGGACCTAGACGGTACCGCTACGGCGAGCTCGCTGCTGCCACGAGCAACTTCGCGGAGGAGGAGAAGCTTGGCCGAGGGGGTTTTGGCAATGTCTATCGGGGCTGTCTCAGCGACCAGGACCGCCCGGTGGCCGTAAAGATGTTCTCGGCAGAGTCATCGGCTCAGGGGAGGAAAGCGTTCGAGGCCGAGGTGAAGATCATAAGCCGGCTCAGGCATCGCAACCTTGTGCAGTTGTTAGGTTGGTGTGACAGCCGCAAAGGACTCTTGCTCGTCTATGAGCTTGTGCCAGAAGGCAGCCTTGATAGGCACCTCTACAGCAGTTTGCTCACTTGGTCAGAGAGGTAGAACTGTACCACCAAATGATAAATGAGTTCTTCATTTTTGTTAACTTGATTTACTAGTAGATTATTCAGTTTGTTAACTTGATTTAACTAACAGATACAGGATTATCCTTGGCCTGGGCTCTGCACTACGCTATCTCCACACTGAGTGGAATCAGTGCGTGTTGCATGGTGACATCAAGCCAAGCAACATACTTCTCGACTCATCACACAGCACCAAGTTGGCCGATTTCGGGCTGGCTAGGCTTGTCGACCATGGGGCCGGACCACGGACAACACAGGTCGTGATGGGCACTGCAGGGTACATAGACCCGGAGTTCATCCGCACGCGGCGGCCCAGCATCGAATCCGACGTCTACAGCTTCGGCATCGTCGTCCTAGAGATCGTCTCCGGCCAGCGGCCGGAGATGGATCACCCAGACGAGGTCATCCCGCTGCTCAAGTGGATCTGGGACCTGTACGACGGAAACTCTGTCCTCGAAGCGGTGGATCATAGGTTAAGGGGAGACGAGCTCGACTGCGAGCACGGTTGCGAGTGGCAGCTGCGGCGTTCGCTCGTCGTCGGGCTCTGGTGCGCACACCCGGACCCTCGCGTGCGGCCGTCCGTGGTACAGGCTATGAACGTGCTGCAATCCGAGGACGTGACGCTGCCGGTCCTGTCGCGGCTGGTGTACAGGACTACGTCTGAGTTTTCCCTTGTGTCACGCAGCCACGACGCATCGTTGTCGGCCAAAATTTCTGGCGACGACGCGTCTTGGACTCTTAGCGGGCCAAGGTGACCGATTACATACTGGAGGCAACGTATTGCCTCCGTTTAGAATACGGGAGTTTTTCCTAATTTGTACCGAAATTCTATTGGAAAAGCCTGCAAAACTATTATTTCCTTAGTTACAAACAGGCTCGTAGTAGTTAGGGTCGTTCCAAACAATAATGAGCAGCAAGCTTTAATTCTTCTAGTAAAGCATGGTTCGATTCCCGACGAAGAATAATGCAAGTGTAGTGTGTACACATGAATCCTTCGAGTTTTTAGCTATACTGGCACTTTTGGGCTGCGTTTTTCCAAGAATGACATACTGTCATGCAAGAATAGTAGAATTACATGCTCGGCCGCACGGCCACCGCGCAGAGTCAATATGGAGGCAGCACGTCAGGGCGAACATCAGGAGGCGCACGGCCACCGTGTGGTGTCACGAAGACCGCACGGCCACCGTGCGGCGCTGTCTCTCCCACATAGCCACCCTGCGGTGGCCAATTAGCTGGGTAATTAATGATTGTTAATTATCAATTAACAAATTCATTTTAGTGCACTGCTTGTACAAAATTTTAGTTATTTGTGGAGCCTCCCTGATATGGACCAACTAGGTTGACTAGTCGACACGTGTGTATACCCTGTTTTTCACGATACCAAAAACTAGTAGCATGTATTATCCTCTTAATCATTACTATTATAAAAGAACGAGTTTGTTGTTGTACATCCATTCTCCTCCAACCGCTCTATTCACTCAACTTCTCACCATTCTCCACTTTCCAACCGATCAATACAACTCTCTTCTATAGCACGATTCTCTATATATTCAATGAGTTCCGTTGCAATGCATGGGTAAGTAACTAGTTGCTCAACAAAACTGTACGGACGATTGAAAATATGATGTAGGCTTCTCTCAACCAACGACACGACAGGTTGCAATCCAAGTAATTAGCTCAACCGAACAGAACAGCAGTAATCTTTCTTTACTAGTAACCCTCGATTTGACAACAAAACCAAGAATAGGTGCAGTACAGAAGCAATCCAGAGAGAGAAACTAACAACCAAACAGCAGGTAACAAGTCAGTGGATATCTTGGTGACTTGATCAATCAGCAAGAATGCACCCAGCTCAATCAACTCCTCAATTTGATCTTCTCCTAAACGATCCAACATACTTGGAATGACTTGGATGGATTGATCCTATAGGAATCAGCCAGCCAGTTCAAGTATACGATCTTGAACCAACACAGCCAAGGTCAAAACTCGATCTTTTTATTAATAACTTCTTTCATTATTTTTATATTTACCAAGGAAATGCCATGAGTCTGGTTAGACCTATAAACTGGTGTAAGAGTTTAGTGTAGTAAATTTATCTTTAGGGTATGTATTCCTCACAATTTAGGTTATGGTATTTTATAGAGTTCTATTTACCAATTATTCGATGTATACACCTAATCATTAGTTTAATAATTCAGTGACGTACGTGAGTATTTAATTATCTCATTGATGTTTAATAAAAAAATGTTAATATATACTTATTTGCTACTCATCTGAGACTATTGGTCATAATATTACATGTTTCTTTAGATTGTTTATTGGTGAGATTATTTCAATGTCCGATGACCTAGGGCTACTATATTTTAGTATCTATACACTAATATGACATTTTATTTGGAAATACTCTCAGGACCTACTGTCATTCTTATTTTATCCTTTGAATTAACATCTTGCATATTTTAATTAAACTTCTATTTACATAGGACCGAGCTTGCTATACAAAATTTTATTCCACTAAATTCACCGTTAAGATTTATTTATCGGTGACATGCTAATGGCGGGGATTATATTAGGTCTTTCTAATTTAAATGTTTATGGTCACATCCTATCTTTTAATTAATTTTATGAAGTGGCCTGATTTTGTTAATTAATTAAATCTACCAATGAGATTTATTTAACGGAGGCATGTTAAATGTTAGGGTATATATTTTAATTATAATTAAGGGTAATCTTTTTAATTTAAAACCTTGGTTTTATAGTTATCAATTTTATTTCCCTTAAATTTAACTTGGATGTATTTTTAATTGGGATTCTTATTAAATTCGGACATTTAACCAAAGCCATTTTTATTAATGCCTTTAACTAATAAGTAGATTTAAAATAAATAATAATGGCACAATTATCATATATAATAATTAATCCAATGTTCAATCTTAAATAATCTTGATTACATCCTAGTCAATTTTTATTAGCTCTCATGAATTAATTTTTAATTTTTCTTAATCACTTAATTATTAATATGCATGTAATCCTATATTTTGATGTATACATAAATTTTATTTGAATCCAAGTCAATTAGCTTAGCTCCCTTATTTATTTCCTAATTATTTTCCAATTGAAATGGCTAAAGAAAAATAAAAACAATAATGTGCAATCCATGGATTCGAACTCGAGACCTTTGGTCTGAGAGTATAATGCGCGCTCGACTAGCCAACTGGGCGGAGGCCCTGGGCTAACGATTGATGCACATAAATAAGAAAAACTGAGGGTGGCAAAGGAGGGCAGAATAGAGGAGGTTCAGGCGGTGCATGGCCGATGGCATCGCCGGCGAGGGGCGGCTGGGGAGGCTGGCTTAACTGGCAAAATGGGTTCCCGGGAAGGCAAGGAAACCAGTGGGGGAGGTGCCGCAGCCCAGGATTGCGCTAGAAGGGGTCGGCAGCGCTGAGAGTGGTCGGCGGCAAAGGTGGAATGGGACGACAGCGCTGGTGTGGAGGAGGGTGGAAATTGGCGAGCGCATAAGCAGTAGGGGGCAATAGGATACTCACCGCACAACCCATGTAGCCAGAGAAGCACCGAGGAAGGCCGGCGGCAGTGAGCTATGGCAGCGCAGGTGGGGTCATCATCGCCGACTCACTGGGGTTGTGGAGCTCACGTGGCTGTGCTTGGGGATGATAGCAAACACCTTGGTGGTGCTCCTGAAGAAAGCAATCGACCAGGGGTCGCCGAGGAGGAAGCGGCGCTGACGGCGGCGGTTTCGGCCGGCGATGGGGAAGAATGACAATGCGCGAGCTCCGGTGCATGAGGATCCGATTAACTTGGAGAGGGAGTAGATGGGGAGCGATGACACACCGTGACACAGTTGCTTCAGGGCGGAACCCACTGGAGCAGCCGCAACGGCGTGAGGCGGCGGCGACCGGTACTCGGGCATGCTCAGCTGACTCAAGGGAAAAGAGGGGGTGGCGCGGGGAGCAATGGCAATGCTGGAGAGGCTATTTATAGCTGGCGGTGGTCAATGTGGAGACACTATAGCCGACGACCGGGGCACATGGCGCGGTGTGGGGCGACGGCATGGTGACGGGAGCGATGTTGAGGCGACAGAAGCAAGGCATGGTGACGGGAGCGATGTTGAGGTGATAGAAGCAGGGCATGGCGACAGGAGCAATGTTGAGGCGACAGAAGCAGGGCATGGTGCCAATGTGCGAGGTGCAGGGCAGGGTCAGGCACGGTGACATGATGGCAACGCGCACTTAGTGGGAGCAGGGCCAGAGTGATGCACACGCAGGAGACGGGAGGGGACGGAAGAAGAAGAAATGAGCCGAGCATGACGCCAGGGAATGGATGGAGAGAGAGAAGGAAGAAAGAAAGGAGAACAGGGAAGGAAGCCGAGCTCGCAGGGCAGAGAAAGAACGGGGGAAAGAGGAGAGAAAAGGAACGGTGGCGCCGGGCCCGCTAGCAGTGAAGGAGAATCTGGAGGGAGGAAAGAAAAGAAAGGGGAGAGAAAGAAAAGGAGTGGGGCCCACAGGCAAGAGAGAGGATCAAGGGAAAGGGAAAGAAAAAGGGAAAAAGAAGGCTAAAGCATTATTTTGAAATTTAGGTTTTTAATTTAGATTTTATTTTGCATTAGTATTTACCGATTTTTGGAAGCTTGCATGTTATTCAAAATTTGAATTTTTATTTACGCTTTGTATTTAATTTTTGGATTTTCAATTCAAGTCTTGGTTCAAATATCTAGATAAAAAGCTATATTCCTCTATTTTTAATTTTTATTATTTGCCCTTGGATTTTGATTTTGATAGTACTTTGTTTTAAATTGTATAATTAAATTTTTGAATATCCAGCCTTGGGGTTTTGTATGCTAGTTGAATTAAAAGAAGGGATTTTTGGTTTAATCATTTAGAGATATATTCTAATATTCTTTTTGGTTTCATTTCTTTTATCGTCATAATCCTTATTTGTATTTGAGATTTCTTTCCAGTTATGATTTTGTTTAGAACAAAACTCAGAAAAGTCCAAATAAGATCTGGACAAAGTTTCAGATACCATCAAGATGCAAATAAAAGTTTTAAATTCTTTGCGATTTCAAACATTCAAAATTTAGGATGTTACAGTTATGACCATAGTGGTTTCAACTACGTTGGTTTCGACCACGTTGGTTTCTATCATGCTGGTTTTGACCACGTTGGTTATGACCACGCTGGTTTCAACCACGTCGGTTATGACCACGGTGGCTTCGACCACATTGTCTGCTTCAACCACGTTGTTTGCCCTTTGACCACATTGTCTGCTTTTCGATCACGTTGCTTTTCTCTGCTGACTGGTTGCTTCAGTTGGGCTGTCATGTGCTTTCTGATCAGTAGTCGTAATCGACCATGTTGTGATTCCGTCGAGTGGTCATAACTTGACTATGTTGTGTTCTGATGTGGTCGTACTGAGCTTTGTGTTCCTCTATTTTCAAGTAGACCTCATATCCTAATCTTCATAGCTTTGTAGCTATTAGAGAATAAGGAATATGTGAATATTTGGAGGAAAAATCTTTAGGCACCATTCACCCCCCCTCTGTTGCCTATCCGGTCCTATAAGTGGTATAAGAGCCATGTTGGCTCTTTGTTTGATCTTAATTGATCTTGAGCATGGCAACCATTAGGGAACCTTGTGATCTTTTCTTTGCATCTTATCAGGGTGTTTTGCCCATGATGTCCTTTGTGACAAGAGGCTTGAAATCAACTAGAGAGTGATTTTATTTGCAAGAAACCACAAGTGTGACCTTTGTGGTACATTCTTTACCTTCGGTTGTTCAAGTGCCAGGGAGAAGAAGATTTTGGAGTCCATGGATGATAAGGAGGATGAGCGTCCACTCATCATGAGCAAGGTAAAACCTCAATATAACCTTGGCCTTGTCCAAGGTGAATATGCTTTCTCTTAGGGATAATGTGAGATGCCTAAATGATAAAATTGTTAGATTGTTCATGCTAGGATGGAATCTCATTTATCATGTGTAGGTTGTGAGTGTTTTCCTGTAGATGTTGAAAATTTGATTTCTCTTCTTGCATGCTAAAAATCTAAAAATGAGAAATTAAAATTGACTCACCACACATGTGCAGAGGAGCTTGAATTTGCTAGGGCTGGGATTAGTGAGCCAAGTGCTTCTGTTCTTGATTCTTGTGTAAGCTCAAGTGATTCTCTTTGTGATAGCCTAGCTTCAAGTGATTCTCTTTGTGATGGCCTAGCTTCTCTTGTTTTGTGGTTGTACTAGATGTTCCTCATGTTGATCCAATTAATTGTTTTCTTGTATTTTTCATCTCTTGTATATATTGTCCTTCTTTGAGAGATGGTGTAAATGCTTTGAGGAGAGAGAACAATGATATGACCGCTGTATCTTGAAACTTAGTCACCTCCTTTTATTTGGAATTGGATCTTTCTTGTAGTGAGCATAGTTCTATCGTTGTTGACACTTGTGCCATTTGTTTAGATGCTCCTATTTGGGCTAGTGCAATACTTGTTAGCTCTTCTAGTGTTATCCAAGGGATTTCTAGAAACAAGGGTGCTTCTTTTTCAAATGATACTACATCTTTCAAAGAGAAGTATTATTGCACTTTTGTAAGAAGGATGGACACATTGCTGAGTTTTTGACTCCGCCGTGTCAAGCATGAGCGTTGAGTTTTTCGTCGAGCTTTTAGGAACACACATCGCCCATCTCATGGCATGTGTGGACCCAGTGACGACACAAGGTCTTCAAGCTTATTCCAAGGGACTTCCCTTTTGAGCAAGTATGGTGCTTTGTCCTCCTGGACCATGTCTCTTGGTAAACATTTGCACCATTGATCATTTCATGAGAAGGATAGATGTCATATAGACTCTTTCCTTCAGCATGCCAAATGCATGTGTTGAATTCATGCTTCTGAGTCTCCAAGTGTGCATAGCCTTTCTCATGGCATGAACACTCAAGAATCTAGTATGAATACTCGCTGTGATGGTAGCTTCCTTGTCACCTTTTCTAGTGGTGTTTTACGGCGTCGTGGACTTGATTCTTATGATTTTGGTTTTTGTCTACGTGCTGTCCCAAGGAAGGATTTTTGCCGTTTCTCCAGTGGTGTTCCTCGTTCCCCCATCGAGCTGTGCACCTATGACGAGCAGGAGTTGTGAGTTCTTATGGTGTTTCTGTTGATTCTCATCTTGGTGCTTTCAAGTAAGGTATTCGCTGCTTTTTTAGAGGTGGCACTCGTTTTACTTATCGAGTTGTCTACTTGCGGTATGCCTCCAGGATTGGATTTCCTTGCATGAACCATCCATTGCATCATGCTAACTCACATACTTCTATTGTGAGTGTGTCAAAGTCTTGGGTTCCCAAGTACTTGTTTACTAACCCTTTAGAATCTAAGACTCGGGCACTTTGTTCTTCACATGTATAGGTGCCGGGACGTAGGATGGAGAATATGTACTTGATTGGGCTCTAGTCTTTTGTTTCATCATGTGATTAGAACACTTGTTGATTCTCCGCTCCTTCTGATGGACTCCAAGAGCACATGCTTTCACGTTTGGCGTTTTCATCTATTTTGTGAGTTATTTTATATCTTCATGCTCTTATATTCATGTTTGATCACAAATGGCATGTTGTGCTTGTCCATGTGCTCACTCGTACCATATTAGCATGTTTTACTCTTAAAACCTTCTTGTCATGCTTTTATGTGTATGTTGCTTAGGTATCCATGTGTCATGTTACATATGTTAGTTTATTGGATGCTTAAGCTCTTACTTGACTTCATGAGTATAAGTTACTTGTTGAATGTGTGTATTAGAAGTCAAGTATCATCATGACTTTGTGCCTTGTTGTATCTATC
The DNA here is from genome assembly GCA_017311315.1 of Dendrocalamus latiflorus. Classification (NCBI taxonomy): domain Eukaryota; kingdom Viridiplantae; phylum Streptophyta; class Magnoliopsida; order Poales; family Poaceae; genus Dendrocalamus; species Dendrocalamus latiflorus. The sequence continues at coordinate 17,785,529 of CM029626.1, read as the reverse complement.
ATGGTTTATTGCTTACATCTTGCTCCTTATGTCCATTCACCATTATTTATACATGTTAGCATACTTTTAATGATTTTGGTTTGGCATGATATATGTCTACATGATGTATGTTTGTTTATTGACATTTTGAGCCTGATTATATCTTGTATAGTTTTCTATGTTATGATGCTTTATTTATTTATGCCTTCTTATCCTTTTGGTTCATGTGGACATGCTTATACTTGTATCCATACTAGCATATGCTTCTGTGACTTTTCCTTGACACCTACTATGTGTATATGGTTGTGATTCATTAAGATGCATGTATATCTTAATCTTATTTATTTCTGTTCTGGCATGAAATAATTTGTATGACATGTTGGTAGCTTTAGTTTGTACTTATGCTTAGATATGATGAGAACTTTGGTTAGTTCACAAACTTCTTCTAGATTTAGTTTGCACTAGGCTTGTTGTTCTAGATGCTTGGATGAGGGCTAGATTGAGCTTATGTGGAGATGTGTTCTCATGTGTTCTTTATCATTAGTACTTGTGATGCTACTTTTGGTGTCATATGTCTCAGTACTGGATCCATGCTTGTATATCATTGACCCTAATACTAGGACACCAGTTGTTCCTATGTTTAAGTTACAAGTTGTGGATATGAGGGGAGACCATGTGGGTTATGTTGATGCTATGGGTCTCTCACCTCCCTTGAGCTTTTTGATTTCACAATGCAACTTCAGTCAGCCTTCATCACATCAACTACACCACACCACCGGGTGATCTGATAGAGGTTTGCTCTCTTGTGATCTTCAGTTTCTTGCTTTCCACCACTTGGTTTCGCATAATATTTTTGTTCTAGTGGTAGGAAGGGTCTGATTAGATAGACAGGAACCAACTCTAGGTGATGTTGTCTCAATCACCTCTCTCTTCCAAATGGTTCTCTAGGATTATTTACTGCATAGTTTGAACTTTGGTTCTCTAGGATTATTTATCACCTAGTTTGAACTTTCTTCTTGGCCACTAGTGTCTTGTACTTTGATAGCTAGTGTACTTGTTGCTCGATGGTATGAGGTCATAGGCTAGAGACTATGAGGAAAGGGTGTGTTTGGGAATCATCTAATTGAGTTTGAACCCTCATTTTCTGGATTTTTCGCCTAATTTTTTGGTTTTTCTCAATTTGCATTCCTTAGGGGGAGTTGGAGCTTCTCTCTTTTTGGGCTGCTTTTTAGGGGGAGCTTCTTGTGCATTTAGTGGTATCATATTGCGTTATATATACATGAATGTTTGTACATATCATGGAGCCTTGACTATTATCCGTGTGTGACATGATATCTTGCTTTACATCTTGCCATATCTTATGCTAGCTTGCTAGATTTATCATGTCCTTCTATGTGTAGCTTAGCTTTTGTCATGATAGCTCTATTAAATGTGAACAATCTGAATTAAATCATGTCTTGTTAGATCTTGTGACTAGTCTGGTCCTAGTGATCCTCTGATGATTCATGCCATGTCAAATAACCTGAGTTGAATCTTGAATCTACATTGAGCGTTAGATTGAGCTATGCTAGTTCATTAGTGAAGCATGAGTTAATATTAACTCTTTGTTCCTGAACCAAGTCAAGAAAATGCAAAAAGATCTCTTTTGTGTGAAAAACTGATCTCACCAATCTTTTCTCATGAGATAGCTTGCCATTGCAGTAGGCATGAACTCAGGGGGATTTTTCGATGACCAAGATCATTTCCTTAAGCTTCTTGTTTGGAGTAGTTGCATAAGGCTTGAGATCTAGCACATGGCTAAGAAAACAAAATCTTATGAAAAATGGTTGAAACCAACCATGAATTTCTAAAAAAATAATTCTAAATGTGCTAAACTTGCTCAATCACAAGTGATATCAAGAACTTAAATAAATGTTTCAAATGTGAACTTGTAGCACTCTAAATTGACTCAATTCTAGCCTTTTGGTTCCACTTTGAATATTGACATGGCTTGACTCATTTTTAGATACCTTTAGTTAGACTATGATCTTGACTGACTTGATATGTTAAACAATCCATTTAATTTTATATTATGGCTTATTTAGCTTTAGCTTGGTAATACGTGGTTTGTCATGATCTAGATAACACTTTCATCTTTTATGGCTCAGTGTAATATTTGGAAAGTCACTTTGGATAATCTTCATGGTTCCTAATGTTTAAAATGAATTAAATTGTAGTCACTCCATTTCATTCATGCTCTATTTTCTTCCATGTATCTTAATGACTCTATTGCCAAAAGGGGGAGAATGATAGAGAAAAAGACATTAAGGGGAGCAAAAGGCATTAAAAAGGGAGAATGCATGGTCATCTTGCTATGAAAATGGTCATAGTGAGCAAATGCTCTTTTCCTTGGACCATGACCAAGATTTGGTTTTTGTAAGGTTTGATGTGTGATTTGGAGCTTTTGTAGGAAACTCGTTCTTTCTTGTTGTTTGCTCAAATTCACATTTTGCCAACATGGTCAAGATTTTTTTCTTCTCTTATTTTAAGACCATGTGTGGCTTTTGCAACTTCTTGCTTTTGTTTTCAAAAACAAACTCATCTTCATGCATTTTCGGTGTTTGTCAATATACTCATCAAGGGGGAGATTGTGAGACCATGTGGAGGTCACTCTATGGTTGTGATGAGTAATTGGCTTTTAACTTAGAGTTTGTCTGGAGGTTGAGTTTTGTTTTTAAGGTTTTTGCAGAGGTTTGCTTTCTGGCTGTCATCCTCATGGTCTACAACTTCTGGTGCCACCTTGTGTTGGAAATATGCCCTAGAGGCAATCATATAGATGATGATATTTCGTTGTATCCATGATTTAATAAATGTTCCTTGAATATTGCCTTTGTGTTGATTAACAAGTATGTGACTTGTTTGTGAAACTCTTTACTTATATGGTTATTCTAAAGTTGTCCCTAGTCGGAGTTCATGTGAGGACACACGTGAATGATGGATTAGCACATGTATCGGTTGATGACCATGTTTCACAGGTCATAGACATGGAGATGTAAAACCAATAATGTGGACACATGTTTAGAACATGGGGTTGGACCGACCCAACATGAGACATAGCTATTATACTTATGATTCTCTCTACACAATGTGTACGCCTTGTCCTTAGACCTGAGATTGTCGCATGTACTTGAGATGTGAATCGACCTACTTAGGGGCTATCAAACGCTACTCCGTAACTGGGTAGTTATAAAGATAGCTTTCGGGTTTGTCATGAAGCATGCTGCGAGGCATGGTCAGTCAAGATGGGATTTGCCCCTCTCTACCTGAGAGAGATATCTCTGTGCCCCTCGAGTGATCGGATCCAGAAATGCATGGCCATGCTACTTAAGGTTAAGAGTTAACCTAGTAAGGGATTTCGAATCACAGGATCGAGAAAGAGTGGTCAGCTTGGAGCTCGACCGAATATCGTGAGACAAAAGGATTGGCATGTACATAACGTTGTGATGGTTCGTCCGATATGATCTTTATGTGCGTTTAGGAGTTGGCACGTCTTGCTAGAGGCCGCTACCAACTATTGACCGAGTAGGTATACTCGCGTCATGTCTAAACATACGTGAACCTATAGGGTCACACACTTAAGGGCTGAAGCTTAATTCGGGTTGGATCCGAGTTAGACTGGGTATTGAGTCCTAATGGGCCTCTATTCGTAGAAGCCCATTGTAAGGACGTCTATAAAAGGAGGGCAAGGGCGCACAGGGTTAGGGTAGAGAAGTTTTCGTGACATCCTCAAACCCTGGCCGCCACCCCTCCCACGCCCTGGTCGCTCGCGCGGATCTAGTAATCCGGCGTGCGTCGCTTCCTCCCGTACGTGTGGATACTTATGGCGGCGCTGCATCTGTAGCGTTTGGACGAACCGCAAGAGAGGAGTTGTACGTGGGACGCCGCGACGTGGATGAGGAAGTAGTACGACTAATCTGCTCCGACGTGCTGCATCAACTTAGTACGACTACTCTGCCCCGACGTGCTGCATCAGTTCCGCACCTGCGCGTCTAGTGGTAAGACCGTGATCTATAACTGCAGTGATCTTGGTTTACGGGTAGAAATTTTTAATTTGCGCTAGTGTAGCCTACCCGTAGCACTTCACCTTGCTCTTATGACTTTGTGGTCGGTAGGTGCTCTTATGACTTGGTGGTCGGCAGGTGCTCTTACGACTTGGTGGTCGGTCAGACTAACTGGGAGAACAACCTTGGAGTGATTGATAGCTTCAGTGCCTGAACGATATTGTGTGATCGATAGTCGTAGCCTGCAATCAATGATCATAGCTCTGCCTGGTCGTGATCGATAGTCGTAGGCTGCGGTGTTCAGTAGTCGTAAAGCCTGGTGATAGAAGTCGTAGCCTAGTGATCGATTGGTCGTAGCTTACTGCCTAGTTGTGATCGGCAGTCGTAAGCTGTGTTGTAGGTAGTCATAAGCCATAGCTATTGATAGCCGTAGTCGATGTAAGCGGTGGTCATAGCAATCGTTGCGGTAGTCGTAGCAATCTATGCGGTAGTCTTAGCTTGTGTCCTCAATGGTCATAGCAATCTATGTGTTCGATGGTCACAGTGATCGGTCATAAGCAGTCATAACTTCTGCTGAATGTGAGCGATAGTCGTAGCATTTTGAATGCCTATGCATTTGATGGTTGTAGCATCTGCTACATGGTTGTAGAAGATTGTAGTGTGGTTGTAGGCTGCTGGAAGGATCTCATGAGCTACGAGTACCTCATGTCTTGAGCATCTGAGTACTCGTAAGTCGTATCAGACCAGTCACTGTGCTGAGGCTGTTCACTAGGATATTGGTGTTCTAATCAGGATTAGGGTGTTTGTTGCTTTGTGCACATGAGGTTATTGCTCGGTTCTGGGATTAGAATCAGTAATTTGGGTGCATACATTTTGTTTGTGCAAATTGATGATCTTTATGTATTGTGCAGTGCAACGTGATGGTTTGCTTGTTGTTGTTGGTTGTAGGACTTCGGAGCTAGGTCATGGTGAGGCGTAGGAGGACCAGGACTAGACACAGGGAGGTGTTGAGGTCCAGAATAGTTAGGGAGATGCCAAAAATGATCAAGGCTGGTGAGGTGGTTGCAAACCAGGACATCAAGGAACCAGAACGGGAGCTACCAGAGGTGGGTATGACAGGTAATCGCTAAAAATGCAATGATGTATCTGGTTGCTGCAACATAAATAAATTAGTGTTGGCTTAAACATTTATAATCGTTGATGGAATGGTAAAAGTATGCAGTGCTGGTAGCATTCCAGGCCCAGAGGATGGGCGGTGTGTTACAAGAACTGCCGGATCCCAAGTTTACTAACCTGGAATCCTCTGTGATAACACTGCATTATTCCCTGGATCAGTAGATAATGCTCACAGATACAATGCTGCATCATTTCATACACGACAAGCCATATACTACAATACCAGAGTTCAAATAGACCACGTCGGGCCATGGTTACAATAAGGCCGTTAGGCCAAATGTCTTACAATACATAAAGAGTGAAAGCGGAAGCGTGCATAGCGTAGGGGCACAACTCACCACATGCAAGGACTGGAATAACCCGAGTACCAACGCTATTAACCAGGGACCTGGCTAATAACGAAGGCACCCGCCAAAACTAGCCTGGTCAACTGGACTGAGGCGAGAGGCAAGACTACCGAGGCCTATTCTAATAACCACCTAGATTCATTTCCTTCGGCATCCTGATTCTCATGGTAGGCGTAGTGCTCTTGATTCTCAGTTTCTGAATGGGGGGTTAAGAGCGAGGTGAGCACAAACAACCGTGCTCCGCGAGCCAACACACAGAATGCATATAATTATAGATGCAAGGCTATTCAAGGGTGGCTCGGGTTCTTTTATTTGCATAAAGCGACATTTGAAATTACCATAATTTAAAATTTCTATGACCTGGCATTTTTCAAGAACTTATGATTTAATTACTGGAAGTGTGCAATAATTTTATAACGGGGTAGGTTCCATTTACCAATTTTATGGTTACATCCACCAATTTTAAGGATACATCCACCAATGCTTAACTTTTTGAATAGCAGGTTACTTCCACCTTAATACCAACACTGGAGTACATCCCTCCAGGACAAATTACCAAAGTTTAGGCTACATCCACCTAGCAAATTTTTATTCCCAACCTCCAAAAATTTTGAAATAGAACTAACTCGAGGAGGATTTCCATGTCTGCCCTTGACCGTGGGCACGGCTATTCGAATAGTTTGTGTATGTACTCTGCAGAGACTGTACATCTTTACCCACAAGAGATAATCGTCCCGATGGTTCTACATGATTCCTTGGACATGCAGATCGAGAGATTATCACGAGGCCTTTACAATACTTCACACTCTAGCATATCACTCCTATGGGGTTACTTCCATAGGTTGTGCGGGATGTCTACCATAGGTTAGCGCAGTCGGACTCCACTCTCCACATACGCTATCCTAGGCAACGTCACCTACATCCGGTGTCCCATTCCAAGTGGGGTTTTCATTACCCACCTACACACGTTCTCCGTGAAATGACTAGAGGATTCAGCAAATTATTTAGCCCAGCCTACAATATGCCAGCTTGTGGTTGTACTGTTATACACGGAAGGTCCACACAGGATTAAGTCCTTAGGTTGTCTGGGCGGTCCATTCCACATTCCTTGTGTTACATCCACACCCGCCACTCTTACCATCCGCCCAAACAGGTTTAGCAGATTTTTAGGGTTTTGAGAAGCATAACATAAATCAACATAATTGTCCGATCATGTACATCCCATGACTAATTCAAATTTAGTGTCCATGATTAAGAATGATTATCAGGGTTACTAGAACCCTGGTTTCGACAAATTTATCATGGCAATATTAAGACATATAATTATCATAACTAGCGTTTATATCTAGGGTGACAAATGATCATGGGAGTTCAAATGTTACTGGTGGTGTATTATATTATTAGGTGACATAAGGTTGTTATCTACCTTAAGACTTACATATTTTTAGCACATAAAATAACGCATGCAATTTTCATAATTTAAACTGTCGTAGGGATGGCTCCCACCTAAACCCAGCAGGCCTGGTAGGAGATTATAAGGCCTAGAATAGGCCATGTGTAATGACATAACTGCCCCCAGAGGGGATAACCAGATGTAAGGGTATAACTGTAAAAGCACTCCTCATGTGTATATATATATGAGTACAAGCCATGGGGAAGGACCAGGCCACTACACTTATCTTCATCACTCTCCACTACCATCTCTCTCTCTGTTTGGTCTGTAGCCACAACAGTTGGCGCCGTCCGTGGGGAGGACGAGGACAAGCCTGAAGACCGAAGAAGAAGGATGGCACCAAAAAAGCCTCTGCAGCGGCGGCGAAGGGAAAGAAGGCGGCCGGGCCGGAGCGTCGTATGAGTACCAGGGCTTCGGCATCGGCAGCGGCGGACGCGGGTGGCGATGCAGGCGCGGGGGCCGAAGACGTCGACGTTCGCGCGGCGACGACCAACCTCGTCACCGGCACCGCGACGACCAACCCCGTCACCGGCACCGCGACGACCCGCCCCGCCACTGGCGTTGCGGGGACGGATCCCGCGGTCGAAGACGTCGACGCGGGTGCGGCGACAACCGACCCCGCCGACGCAGCGACAGCCGACCTCGCCGCCCCCACTGCAACCCTCGCTGGCGGCGCGGACCGGGCGGTCCGAGGTAGCCACGACGGAGCGACCGGCAGCTCGGGACCTCGCGACGCGGTCGTCCCCGCGCCGATCCGCCCGTCGGGAGTACCGGCGACCCCGCCTGCACCGGCGATGGAAAGTGCCCTGCTGGCGGCTCTCAACGCGTTCCAGCGGGAGCTAGGGGACCTTCGCGGACCCGTCAGAGATATACAAGAGGCTCAGAGTCAGCAGGCCGCGCCAGTAATCGCGCCCGAGCCCACGCCGGAGAGGGCGGACAGTCACGAAGCCCCCATGTCTAGCCGCGTGCCGCTGCGGCGCGTGGATCCGGAGTCCCCGCTTTCGGCGGGGCTGCAGCAGGCGGCATGGCCCGAAGACTTCAAGTTTCCTAGCGCCATCGACTCGTACAAAGGCGACACGGACCCCCGTGAGTTCGTGCGCGTATACGAAACAGCGATCCAAGCCGCCGGCGGAGACGACACCATGAAGGCAAAGGGACTCCCCTCGCACTACAAGGAGTGGCGCTCTCTTGGTTCTTTACCATAGAGCCGGGCTCCATCTACGCATGGGAGCAGCTCCGCGTCCACCTTCACAACAACTTCCAAGGAAACTACGTCGACCGAGTCGACGCGGACCAACTCTTTGCCGTCAAGCAAAAACCCTCGGAGAAGCTCCGGGACTACTTCAAACGCTTCGCCAAGATTCGCTGTCAAGTGAAAGACGTCAACGAGACCACCATCGTTAATGCAGCCATACAGGGCCTTCGTCCGGGCCTGATGGCCGAGTACAACGCGCGAAAGCCAATCAAGACGGTGGCGAAGCTCTTCGACAAGATGGAAGAATACGCCAGGGCGGAGGAAGACGCGCGGCGAAGGCAAGGTGACGACTCCGACACAAACCAGGCCGGAGCCTCGGCAAAAGCCGAAGATCCGCCGAAGGGCGGTTCTTCGAAGGGAAAGCGTAAGCAGGAGTCGTCCAGGGACGCGCCCGACCGCAGGGACAACTCGCATAAGGAGTCGTCCGATCAGCCCAAGCGCGGCCAGCAGAGGTCGAGGCAAAACCGGTACGTCCTCGACATCGAAGGCGGGTCCGACGAGGGTGCTCCAGCGGGCCGAGGCGGCCGGGGGCACCGTGGCCGGGGGCGCGGCCGTGGCAGGGGCCGCGACGATAAGGGTCGTGGAGATTACGACGACCAGCATCAGGGACTGTGGTGCGTAGTCCACGGCCGCGGCAATCATGATACCCGCGCCTGCACCTCCATCGCGGCGCTGCGCGACAGCGTCGCCAGGGACAGGAACCCGGAGGCGCGCCCGCCTGCGGTGGCCCACGTTCAATTCCCATACGAGGCCCCCATGCAGGTACACGCGCAAGGGATGCAAGTACAGGCGCAAGGGATGCAACCCCAGGAAGGCACCCTACGGATCCAAGCTCACGTACAGCCGCCTCGGGAGGGCCTCCTGTCGTTGCAGGCCCCGGACGCAGCCTACCGCAGGGTCATTAACGTCATATCCGGAGGCTCTGCGCTGGAATTCACCTCGGCACGGCAGCAGAAGGCCTATGCGCGAAGATTATATCACGTGGCGGCATACCCAGCGCAAGCACCGCCGGAGTGGGCGCAGCACGAAGTTACATTCACACCCGGCGACGCCCAGGGTGTGGATTTCCCTCATCAGGACCCCCTGGTCATCCGGGTCACCATCGCGGGATGCGACGTGGGGCGCGCCTTGGTGGACGGTGGTAGCTCCGCGAACGTATTGTTTGCGGCGGCCTTCGACTAGATGGGGATCCCTCGAAGCCGTCTAGGGCCCTCGGGAATCCCACTGCAGGGCTTCGAGGGACAGCCCCTGCGGGCGCTGGGCCAAATCGGTCTTCAAGTCTCCTTCGGCCGAGATGACAATGTGCGGACCGAAGATGCCACCTTCGACGTGGTCGACCTTCCATACCCCTACAATGCCATACTAGGGCACCCAATTCTCAACTCCTTCGGCGCGGTACCACATCACTGCTATCTATGCATGAAGATCCCGGGTCCCCGGGCCATCATCACCGTCCGAGGCGACCAAGATATGGCCCGGCGCATCGAACCAGGTACCAGGTGCTCGCGCCGCGAAGTTGAACGGCGCTCCTAGAGCTGGCGTCACCGCGCGGAGGTCCGCGGGGCCATTCACAGGCGCCCGGGCGGGCCCTACAGGCGTCTAGCAACTAGAGGCTTCGGCCGCACCAAGGGCAAACGGTTAGTATATCCACCTTTTGTACTTGCTCACCCACGCAAACGGGGATGTAATGAAGATCGCCGTTTGTCACTAAACCTCTCTTTATCACACGCAAGTACGCGGTGAGGGCGCGCGCAGGCTTAGCCAACGCGCGCGTTCCCGCAGTACAAATCAAAGTCGCACGTTCGCGTGTGCACTCGCCGTAGCCAAAAGGTGACGGGCCTGAGTATAAACAAAGACGCACGTCCGCGTGTGCACTCGCCGTAGCCAGGGGTACGGGACTGAGTATAAATCGAAGTCGCACGTTCGCGTGTGCGCTCGCCGTAGCCAAAAGGTGACGGGCCTGAGTATAAACAAAGACGCACGTCCGCGTGTGCACTCGCCGTAGCCAGGGGTACGGGACTGAGTATAAATCGAAGTCGCACGTTCGCGTGTGCACTCGCCGTAGCCAAAGGTGACGGGCCTGAGTATAAACCAAGACGCACCGGGGGGACGCCCTCGCGCGCACCAGTCTACGGACTTTAAATAAGACGTGGCATTGAGCCTAGCTCCGCACGCACCAGTCTACGGACTTTAAGTAAGACGTAGCGTTGAGCCTAGCTCCGCACGCACCAGTCTACGGACTTTAACTAAGACGTAGCGTTGAGCCTAGCTCCGCACGCACCAGTCTACGGACTTTAAATAAGACGTAGCGTGGAGCCTAGCTCCGCACGCACCAGTCTACGGACTTTAAATAAGACGTAGCGTCGAGCCTAGCTCCGCACGCACCAGTCTACGGACTTTAAATAAGACGTAGCGTCGAGGTCCGCCTCCGCACGCGAGAGTCTGCGGACTATAAATAAGACGTAGCGTCGAGCCTAGCTCCGCACGCACCAGTCCACGGACTTTAAATAAGACGTAGCGTCGAGGTCCGCCTCCGCACGCGAGAGTCCGCGGACTATAAATAAGACGTAGCGTCGAGGTCCGCCTCCGCACGCGAGAGTCTGCGGACTATAAATAAGACGTAGCGTCGAGCCTAGCTCCGCACGCACCAGTCCACGGACTTTAAATAAGACGTAGCGTCGAGGTCCGCCTCCGCACGCGAGAGTCTGCGGACTATAAATAAGACGTAGCGTCGAGGTCCGCCTCCGCACGCGAGAGTCTGCGGACCATAAATAAGACGTAGCGTCGAGCCTAGCTCCGCACGCACCAGTCCACGGACTCTAAATAAGACGTAGCGTCGAGGTCCGCCTCCGCACGCGCGAGTCTCTGGACTATAAAAGAAGTCGTAGCGTCGAGGTCCGCCTCCGCACGCACTAGTCCACGGACTCTAAATAAGACGTAGCGTCGAGGTCGGCCTCCGCACGCGCAAGTCTCCGGACTATAAAGGAAGTCGTAGCGTCGAGGTCCGCCTCCGCACGCGCGAGTCTCCGGACTATAAAGCAAGGCAAACCGCGGAGGTACGCCTCTGCATACGTCAGTCTACGGACTGTCCGTTCTAAGGCACCCTGGTGCAGCTACTTTGCCAACGGTGGTATCAACACACAGCGCATATCCTAAAATGCCCGGAAGTCTGCATATCGGAAAAATCACATGTACAAATGTCCAGCAACATCCCGTCCGCTCTAGGTCGCTACCCCGCGGGTTCGTCCTTAACACGCGCTAAAGCTGGGGCCTCGCTCGAAGAAGGCCGGCTCGCCCAAAAGTCAAGCGACTCTTCGGCCCTTCGCCAGCGTCGAAGGCATCGCCGGGTTGAAAGGTCGGCCGCACGAAGCCGGCCCCAGCAAGGAAGCTGCCCGGGATATAGGCGAAAGTCAGAATGCATGCAACAAGTGTGTACTTTATTCGCAAAGACAACGAACAGTACAACGCACGCCTACACCTAGGCACCACGGCGTCAGACCTGCGGGTTCCCGGCGCCTTCGGAGGGCCCAGCGCCGCTATCGTCGCGTCGGGGGACCCCGTCCAGAAATTGGCCGAGGCTCCCCGTCCCGTAGAGCGACTTCCGGAGCTCGATCCGTACAGCTTCCGCCCCGACGTGACCCCAGATCCGGTCGAAGAAGGGCCCGAGGGCACGGCGAGCGGAGCGGACGGCGCCGGACATTACTCTAGCCCCGCCAGGCATCTCCAGCTGGGGGTCATCTAGCCCGGCGACGTGCGTACAGCCGCGGTGCTGGAGGAGCGCGCACATCAAGCAGGCCGAAGTGTACGCGCAGTGGGTGCCAAAGGATGTCGCGGCGCCGCGCGCGACGTTGGCAGCATCCCCGACCCAGCGGAGGGTCCGAGACAACTCCTCCGGGCCAAAGCCGCGCTCCGGCACCTCGGTTACCAGCCCTTGAAGATGGCTCTCCAGCGCTTGCATGGCGTCCCACGCAACCACCGAGGCGTCGCCCAGCGTCCGGTTGCGCTCCGCTAGAGTCAAGGCAAGCTCGCCCTTTTCCTTCTCTAGCGCGGCGACCTGCTCCAGGAGCCCGTCCCGCTCCGCCGCAAACTTTTGCTCAGCAGCCGCCGCGGCCGACTCCTGCGCTGACGCAGCCAGTCCCTCGGCGTGCGCCCTCGCTTCGGCACATTCCGCTTCCAGCTGGCGGATGCGGGCGTCCTGGGCAGAGCGGGCGCCAGAGGCTTCGCGCAGCTCCTCCTCGGCGACCCGTAGCCTATCCTCGAGCGCCTTTTGGCTGCGAGCATAGGCCGTCTGCATGGCCTGCCCCAGCACAAGTGTCTGTACAAGGGAAAAGACTTAGCAAGCTCAGCTAAGCCAAGGCGCGGTCGCATGAGTACTTACCCTCACCCCGGGCACCTCGAAGGCGTCCTCGAGGCGTCCCGCCCCGTAGGTCTGTAGCACCTGCGGGTCGACGCTGGTGGCCGCGTCATTCACAATCCCGTGCCACGCCCTCAGCGTCTCCGGGGGCGGCACGAAGTCCGCGGGGCTCACGTGCTCGGAGGCCCCGTGTTCCGCCGAGTGCTCCCCCTCCGGAATAAGCAACGCTGTAAACAGGGATACGGGTGAGCACCCCAAGGCATAAAAGCATACACCAGAGTAAGCTAAGCCACCCTACCTTCGGTAGCAGAGGGAACGGTCCCGCCGCGACCAGAAGCCTCCGCGTTCGGGGAGGACGACGGCTGTCCCTGCGCGGCGGGCGGTGTGGCTAGAGGGGCAGAAGGCGCATAGGCCGCACGGCCCCCGGTGCTTGCGCTGGAGTCCCACAAGCTCCTGATGCCCGTGGCCACGACGAATCCCCGCGGTGTCCGGTGGAGCTCCGGCTGCACACACGGCCGTTTGCCCGGGGCAACCAGCAGCGACACCGCCCCCGCAGCCGTGGTTGGGGAAGACCCCGCGGCTGCCGCGCCCGGGGGCGAGGGTTCCACGGGGGCAGTTGTCGCAGGGGGAACCTCGGTTTCCGCTGCTGGTGGTAAAGACAGCACGACCACAAGCGCCCCCGCGGAGGCGCCTCCGGCACCACAGCGGTCGCGGTCGAGGGCTCCACCTCGGCGCCGCCGGTCCGCGCGAGGTCCGTCTCGGCGACTTCGGCGGGCGGTGAAGCTTCTCCCCTCCGGCTGCCCGCAGCAAACCCGCCGTCCGGGACGCTCGCCGAAGACACCTCGCCTTCGGCGCCTGCGCCACCCAAGCCCGAGTCGGCATACCTCGCCGAGTCCGACTCCGCGTCCGCTGCGCCCTCGGAAACACTAGCAGCAGGCGCGGCAGGCACCCCGCTGCGGCCTCTCTTCCGAGACGGGGCCTTCTTCTCCTTCGCTCCACCATCGTCCGAAGCGACACGGTCCGGCACGGCAAGGCCCAGGACCTCGCACACGCGGTTTATTCGCCCCAGCCCCACCTTGGCGATAGCAGACGCGCGCTGCTCGTGCTCCCTGGTGGTGTACGGCCCCAGGAATACGCGCGCGGCTTGCTCCGCCTCCTCCAAGGAAATCCCTGAAGCAAAGGAGAATAGCATCAGCATACAACGCATTTCGCATCAACAAAGGGGGGACGCGATCGACGCTTACGAGGACCGGGCGGCGCCGGCAGCGAGCAAATTCATGGCGAAACATTGTCGTCTCGATGCCTCTCGGCGGCAAGACGCCAGTCGTAGGCAAGCGGCGCCACGCCGTACATCACGTATGTTCAGGCGGGCGGCCACGCCTACGAGCCGCTTGACCCTCCGCTTGTCCTCATCATCGAGCGTTCGGCCGGGCGAGGGCTTGAACGCGATTGGTTGGCCCGTGCACTCAAGGCCGCTTCCGCTCTCCACGCGGTGGTAGAACCACCGCTTCATCCAGTAGGACTCCCACTTCCCGCGAGTTGAGTTCGCAGGGAAGAGCTTCTTGCATGACGAGCGAAGAATAAAAGTGACACTACCGAAGCTCGACAGCGTCCCGTCCTTCCGGCCCTTCGGCTGGCATCGTGCCTCGTGGAGATAGGCGAACAGCGACGCGCTGGGCCAACATGCCCCCGAGCGCAAGGCCCAGCTGTACACCGCGAGCCGGGCCACGGCGTTCGGAGTCAGTTGCGCCAGCTCCAGCCCGAAGGTCCGCAGCACGTCGCCCACCACTGCCGCCGCTGGGATCCGGAGCCCCGCGTCGAAAAAGGCAACAAAGACGACCGCCTCCAACCTTTCGGGATGCGGTTCCGTCTCGTCGGCGGCGGGCAATCGTACGTCTTGGCGCCCGGACAACTTCGCCGCGCGCAGGAGCCCTTGGATCGTCTTCTCGGTCACGAGCGAGGGGCCTAGCTCGCCGGAGAACGTGCCTTCCTCCTCCGCCACCAGCCGCTCCTGGTCCGCCGCCGCCGGGTCGCGCTCTTGGAGCGCGTATTTCACCTCCAACGGTGAGGATCGCCGGCGAATGGCAGGGCCACCAACCGCCTGGCCGCGCTCGCTACTGGAGGCCATCGCTTCCCACGACGAGACTGAAGCGGTGAAGATAGCGCGAGGGTGTGGAAGGCGGAGCAGACAGGAAAGAGGGCATAAAGATGCGGGGACGCTGTTACGGGGGGGCTATTTCAAGCCACCTCGCCCATACCGCCGCTACCGAAGCGTCGCAACGATCCGCGTGTCGGATGCAACCGCAGCGGTGTAAAGACCCGCCCCGCACGATTCCCCGTAATTGAAAGCGAAGGGTCGCGAAGGTCTGTGTACGAGGCGTGACCGCAGTCGTACAAGCGCCCGTCCAGCACAACGCCCCACCCAACGCGGGAAGGTCATGACCACGGGCGCCAAGGACCGTCACAACACGGCGTTACCTAGCCGCTATTATAGGCGCACCAGTGGGCCAGGGGATCACAACAGCTCCGGCGCCGCGCCATTCACTGCCCGCCCCGTGTCCCCCTTGCCTAGGGAAGAGGCGAGCGGTTGCAAACACGCAACCGTCCACATCCCGCCGCCCACCCGTCATAGGCCGCCGCGTGCCCCGGGCGCGTCGGGTCGCACGGTACGGGAACCTAACCCTGGCAGACCAGGGGCCGGCGTGATTCCAGGAACCTTTACAGCGCAAGACCACATCACAAGACCCCAAGTCACCGCCCACGCGGCGGCGTTCGCGGGGCGAAGGCGCCAGCTTCGCTGCCACCCGTTCGATGGGTAGGGGACGGAGCGCGCGTCTACTTCGCCTAGGCGCCAGCATCGCTGCCACCCGTTCGATGGGTAGGGGACGGAGCGCGCGCGTCTACTTCGACTAGGCGCCAGCTTCGCTACCACCCGTTCGATGGGTATGGGACGGAGCGCGCGCGTCTACTTCGACTAGGCGCCAGCTTCGCTGCCACCCGTTCGAAGGGTAGGGGACGGAGCGCGCGCGTCTACTTCGACTCGGCGCCAGCTTCGCTGCCACCCGTTCGAAGGGTAGGGGACGGAGCGCGCGCGTCTACTTCGACTAGGCGCCAGCTTCGCTGCCACCCGTTCGATGGGTAGGGGACGGAGCGCGCGTCTACTTCGACTAGGCGCCAGCTTCGCTGCCACCCGTTCGAAGGGTAGGGGACGGAGCGCGCGCGTCTACTTCGACTCGGCGCCAGCTTCGCTGCCACCCGTTCGATGGGTAGGGGACGGAGCGCGCGCGTCTACTTCGAGTCGGCGCCAGCTTCGCTGCCACCCGTTCGATGGGTAGGGGACGGAGCGCGCGTCTACTTCGACTAGGCGCCAGCTTCGCTGCCACCCGTTCGATGGGTAGGGGACGGAGCGCGCGCGTCTACTTCGACTAGGCGCCAGCTTCGCTGCCACCCGTTCGATGGGTAGGGGACGGAGCGCGCGCGTCTACTTCGACTAGGCGCCAGCTTCGCTGCCACCCGTTCGAAGGGTAGGGGACGGAGCGCGCGCGTCTACTTCGACTCGGCGCCAGCTTCGCTGCCACCCGTTCGAAGGGTAGGGGACATCGGCTATGCGCCAGCTTCGCTGCCACCCGTTCGAAGGGTAGGGCACGGAGCGCGCGCGTCTACTTCAACTAGGCGCCAGCTTCGCCGCCACCCGTTCGAAGGGTAGGGACGGAGCGCGCGCGTCTACTTCGCCTAGGCGCCAGCTTCGCTACCACCCGTTTGAAGGGTAGGGGACGGAGCACGCGCGGCTACTAGGCGCCAGCTTCGCCGCCACCCGTTCGAAGGGTAGGGAACGGAGCGCGCGCGTCTACTTCAACTAGGCGCCAGCTTCGCCGCCACCCGTTCGAAGGGTAGGGAACGGAGCGCGCGCGTCTACTTCAACCAGGCGCCAGCTTCGCTGCCGCCCGTTCGAAGGGTAGGGAACGGAGCGCGCGCGTCTACTTCGACTTCGGCGCCAGCCTCCGTGGCCACCCATGCAAAGAACAGGAATGGAGCGAGCCTGAAGAACGGAGAACAGCACATACGACCACCATAACGCGAACAGGCAAAGGTCAATATTGCGGCAAGAGCAGACATGATCTCGTAGGCAGATAGGAGCCGCCACACCAGCATATGCTCGTTCGCACGAGCAGAGCGTACGGATGACTCCATATCTGTCTACGAGAGCAAGTCAGGCCTTGCCATTTCCGCATCAAGCGGTGAAGCCTCCCCACAAACGGGACGTATTTTGTTCACCGGCGCTCGCAGGCATTGACGCCGGTCGACGCAGTCATCAAACGCAGGTGCACAAAACCTTCCCTACATATGAGAAGTTAACCATGAACAGGTACGGGATGTACAGCAAGGGTTGTCTAGGGAGCGGCCCCCGGCGCCAACATATTTATACTCAGCCTCACTAGGCGAAGAGTCGCCAGCGTGGAGGCATGCCAACCGACGGAAGCACACGCGCAGGGGGTCGGGCGGTTCAGCTACCAGGGGCGCGTAAGAGCAACCGTCCGCACCCCACCGCGTGCCCTCCGGAAACCGTCGCACGCTCCACTTACGAAAAGGCACACTGCACGATGCGACAGCCTGCCCCTTGGCAAGCCAACCGTCATTAAAAAGCACCCACCCAGGCGGCAAGGTCGCAGCGACTGCGGAACGTGCGCGCCTCAGAAGCCCAAATGCTGGCAGTCCGCCGTCACATTGGCGGTCACGACACCTAAAGGCCCGCACCGCGCCAAGCACGCTTCACCACGTGGACGGCCGGAAGAGCACGCATCTGCTTCGGCCGCAGCGCAGCTCCGGGTCAAGTTTGGACAGGTTCACAGGCCGCGGGGACGGAGGGGGCCAAAGGACTCGGCGACATGGCTTCGGCCTTGTGAAGCCCTTTACCATGAGAGGCTCCTGTCGTAGGGATGGCCCCCACCTAAACCCAGCAGGCCTGGTAGGAGATTATAAGGCCCAGAATAGGCCATGTGTAATGACATAACTGCCCCCAGAGGGGATAACCAGATGTAAGGGTATAACTGTAAAAGCACTCCTCATGTGTATATATATATGAGTACAAGCCATGGGGAAGGACCAGGCCATTACACTTATCTTCATCACTCTCCACTACCATCTCTCTCTCTGTTTGGTCTGTAGCCACAACATAAACGAACATAGTTTCACATAAAATGTAGGCGCAAAATGATCAAAGTATTGACTCGCCTGGATCGAAAGCTTGGGGGTCTTGTGCTGCATCAAGCGGGGGCTCGTTCGCGTCTTCGAACTCTGGAAGGTCAGCCGAAGCCGAGAGGGAGTTGGTTGGGCCGGCGGTGTAGGTGTGCTCGGCGGTGAAGTAGGGGTCGGCGGTGGCTCTCTGGGAGGGCGGCGGGGTTCGGTGGGGTGGGGGCCGCGTTCACGGGGCACCGGTGCCGCTCCACGCGCAAGGAATCGGCCCGGGGCTTCACGGTTCTCCGGGGAGGTCCGAAACCGACGGTGGCGAAGAAACGCGTCGCCGGCGGCCTGCGGGGGAAGGGAGAGCAATTAGCTCAGCCAAGAGGGGGAGAAGGTAAGGGTGAGTGCGGCGGTGGGTCGAGGGGATCCCGAAGTACTCTGGTGGCACTTGGCGGCGTGGATTACCGGTGGGCGCTCGCACTACAGGGGAGGCGACGGGTGAGCTCGGCGTTCTTGGGCGTGCTTCGGTGTTCTTTATAGCGGTTGGCGACGGGTCCGTCGGGGGGCAAGGCGGCATGGCGCCGTGCAACCACCGTGCACGCGAGGGTGACCAGTGGCAGAGGGTAGTACGGCCGTTGAGTGGGGAAATGGCGCACGGCGCGCACGGCCGGACGATGGCCAAAGCGTGCGGGAGACGTGTGGGAGGTGACCGGAGACACTGCCACTGCCGGGTGCGGATGGCGAGGAAGGGTGCTGAAGACGAGGCTGCTGCAGCAATAACTCACCGACGGGGTTGGTGGCGAATGGCGACGAGCTGCAGACAGAGGAGGAGGCGCTGGGGTATGAATGAGGAACGGAGTGCTGTGCCAGGAGAAGAAATGGAAATGGGTGGCTGGGATTGACAGGAAAGAGAGAATGGATGGCTGGGAAAGGCTTGGGGAAAATCTTCCTTTTATTAGTATATACATCTTCCTCTCTTTGTTAAATATTAAACGCAAAATCTTAACTCCCTGGGTCCATTAATTTTTGAAGTACAATTCAAGTTCTAGACTTTGAAAGATTAATTTGATTTATTTCTTGGAGATAAGACAAGGTTTTCATTTTGTAATTCCTTTGCACCTCATGAAATTCTCTTTTAGAAAAGCAAAAAGAAATAACCAGCTGAGAATAAAGGCTTTTATTTTCCTTAACATACATTTGAATTTTACATTGATACTAATTTTGAAAATGGGATGTTACAAGAACACACCCCACCCCAGCGGCCGGTGAGCAAGGAGACTAGCGAGTTCTGAATACACATCCTACAAAAGCTAAGAGGACAACATACAACACAGGTATTGATTACAACTGCAACTTATTCATAGATAACTAGGCAAGTGATTAACCCATCTTCCAACATTCAGAAAAGGAATCACCAAAGTAAACAGTTCTGCACGTATCTCACAGCGCCATGCCACCAATACTATGTGAAATAGCATAGTAAACCATTATTCACAATCATAATTCCTGATTTCATCACTAAGTTTGCTAATTTTAGTGTACAGATAACTACTTACATATATTTATCAGATTTGGGAGGCATATTACCTATTACCGAGATACAATCTTCGATGTATTTTGCATTTTTACTATATCCTTATTCTAATTATATACAATTTTACATTACAAAAGATAGTTTAATGTATGTTTGTTTGTTTATCACTGGTTAGTCATGCTCCACTAGCCTCCTCTAAAATTTTGTTCTGGATCTGCCACTGCAAACAGTTCTTACTATTGGTTACAATATAGGCAGTCACACTAGCTCATCACCTCGGCATCTAGTTATCGTGATGAGACGTCTAGTATAACCTTCTTTGTAGTAGTGGCTCTTGCTTGTTTAAAGGTATGTGGTAGAAGGTAGCCTCGACCGACACGTTCATAGCACCAACAGATGGTTAACTTGGCCCGAGTGGTAGAAGGTTATCCTGAATGTCTCAACCTTCTCAGTAGTAGTGACTCTTGCTTGTTTATGAGTATGTGGTAGAAGGTAGCCTCGACAGACATGTTCATAGTACCGATACATGGTTAGCTTGGTCCGAAAGGTACGATGAACCTATCCATTTCTTCAAATTATTGTACTGACCTAGAAATCTTGACAGTTTCTGCCACATAGTTGGGTAGATCTTTTCATGGTCGTGTGCAACCTAACTTAGTGATGTTGACCAAGTCCAACCTGATTTCCCAATCCTTTGGTTTAAAAATTTTAATCCGATAGATACGTTGAGCTTGACTTTTAGGTATATGCTCTCCCAGCCAAGCCTTGGAATAAATAATACTCCCTCCGTTTGCAAATATATATCATTCCACTTTCAAGATTTGTTTCCAGTATATAAATGTCATTCCACGATTTTAGGATGAGTTTTTTCTTTTTACTTATATACCTTTTCCCTTCATTAGTGTTGTTCAATAATTCATATATGGGCATTTTCCCTAAACTGGCTCATTAGGACCAAAGGCCCATTAGCATGGCTTGCACATTATACCTTCGCGCCCTATAAATATAGGGGTAGGGGCAGACTCTTTGCACATTATACCCACCATATTAATAAAGAGAGAAATAATTAATGTCAGGACTACATCTTTTGTTTACTTTATATTTGTAAACTTTGAGTGTTTGACCCTCGATACAGAATAATTATGACAATCTTGTATGGTATTCTACATTTTATTGGCTAATAAATGAAAATGTGCTTTTTGTTGACTAATTAAGGTCCATCAGGACAAGTTTTTTCGGCCAAATCTAGGCCAACATGGACCTAGCCTTTTTGGACGAGACTGAAATCCGGCCTTATCCAGAGCTAGCGTAAACTGAATATATGTAATTAAAGTCGAAATTTTATGCAAAGTGTAGAGTAAACTAAGGAGCACATTTACAGTTTTTTTTGAAAAAAATTCATGTTAATTACACATACATTTGATTGAAAAACTATTACAATAATTAGCACGTGAAAAATCTAAATTATTTTCTGTGTATTAGTGGGCAAAATTTTAGTGTTTTCCTATATAGTGAATCGTTCGCTAGTGAACAATTTCCTGTTTAAGTATTATTGAGTTGAATGTTCAAATTGACGAGTTCAAAGTTAGAATCTTAAAGTTGAATGTTTTAAAATATGTGTCAAAAGTTCAAATTTTTTAGTGGAAAGTTTCACTAGTTAGGAAATTTGTGTCAAAAGTTAAAAGTTATAATTACTACCACTACTACAGAAAACCGTATTACAGACGGTTCAAAAACGTCATCACAGACGGTTTTCTGAACCGTCTGAATTTATGGGTCAGTGATAATCGAAGGTTATCACAGACGGTTTTCGAACCGTCTGTGGTGTAAATATCACAGACGGTTTGTAACTGAAAACCGTTTGTGATAGCTGATAATCACAGACGGTTTGTAAGTAAAAACCGTCTATGATAGGTGATAATCACAGACGGTTTTTAACTAAAAACCGTCTGTGATATATCAATATCACATACGGTTTTTAGTTAAAAACCCTCTGTGCTATTCTCTTCTACCCGTAAATCTATTTTTGTTTATTTGCTAGCCTCAGGAAATGCTAGCCATGCCCTTTGAAACAAGCAGATTAACATGTACATGTATACATCCAATTCACATCTTAATTTATTTCACAAACATAAAATATCCATTTCGCAAATCAATTAATTGAAATGAAAACAAGCAAATATAGTATGAAACACAGTACACATTTTATTTTTATTAAGATTACAGCCTACTATTACAATATCCCAAAACAACAAACAGGTTGCCCATCTAGCTAACACAACAAGAACAGAGAAAGCAAATATCCTCTATGTCTAGGCCTTCTCGCCCCTGATGCAGCGCACGAGCTGGATGTCTTTGACGCCCACCATCGTCGATGTTGATTGAGCGCTACCTTGTGCATCGTCTGCTTTGTGGGGTTATTATGGTATATGGGTCAAGGAGGAGGAGACCAGCAAAGAGGAGAAGAACATCAAAGAGGAGGAGAACAGCAAGGAGGAGGAGAACAGCAAGGAGGAGAACAGAAAGGAGGCTGGGTTCTGGTGATTATTTATAGAGGAGGGAGTGCGAAATTTTTTGGCGCGGGGACAAAGAGGCGGAGCTACGATCCGTGGGGTAAGGATTGGTGGATTTCTATTGGCTAGGATTGAGTTGAGGAGGATCGACTGGCCCAACGGTCAGAATATCACATACGGTTCTACATATAGAACCGTCTATGATGAATGAATATCACAGACGGTTCTATATTTCAGTTGAAGCAAAATCCAAATTCCGAAAGGAAGACCAAGAAAAAAGGCAAAAACAAAAACCAAAAACTTGCGACGCAGATTTAGGTCCAAAGATGGCCGATTTCCGAGGTCTTGGAGGGCGACTAGCATGAGCTAGTTGTTTTTTTGGATCGGGCTCGTCGTTAGATTTCCAACAAGTACAAGAACGTCGAAAACAGACATCGTATGCAAAAATTATGCCCGTTTTACTGAAGGTGTCTCAAAACTTAATCCTACTCGGACTCAGGCGGGAAATTATGAAATTTTGGGGGATTGCAAGGCGGGAAACATATCATAGACGGTTTTTAATATGAACCGTCTGTGATAACTTCATTATCACAGACGGTTTTTAATAAAAAAACCGTCTGTAATAATTTCAGATTATCACAGACGGTTTTAAATAAAAACTGTCTGTGATACTGGAATATCACAGACGGTTCATCGGTAAGAACTGTCTGTGATACTCGTTTTCTCCGACGCCATTAACACAGACGGTGTCTAAATTAAAACTGTCTGTGTTAGTGTCAGTCACAGACGGTTTGTCAAATCGTCTGTGATTTGACGTCTAGTATTAGGCTTTCTGTAGTAGTGTACGTTGAATGTTGGAAATTTGAGTTGAAAGTGAAATTTCAAGTAAAGTCCGTGTTGAAAATTCATTTCGAATTAAAAGGTAGACTAACAAGGAAATGTTCAACTCTAGTACACATGGAATTTTTCTTTTTTTATTCAGCATTTTCCATCAAATGCTCTTATTTAAGTAGTACTTACAGGCGTGATACACAATGAATAGGGTTAATTATATATATGTTAAAACTAACGAATGAACTTATTTCTTATTCTATATACATACAGCTAAAAATAACAGTAAATTGGACCTAATCTAGTCATTATTCGACTAAGATACTTTCTAAATTACTTCCACATGCGAAAAATCACTAATCATGTACTTTTTACATAACTAATCAAGTTGCCCGCGCCATTGCGCAGGTAGTTTGCGTACATTTCTAAGTTTCATTGTCTTAGCAACTATAAATTTATTAGCATCAATACGGAGTAAGACAATAACTTGAAGTAACTTTTAGTACCTCATGATTGAGAAGTATTATGTCCTATTTGTTCTAGGATATCATGAGGGGAAAATGTGTGCACTAAATATGTTGATGCAATCATGACTACATGCATATTTTGTTTCTTTGTATTCGCGAGCATGCTCAGTATGTTCTACTCAACTTTAATTATTTGATCTAAAAGCTAATTCATTCCATTATATGGTTTAGAAATTAATAGGTACAATGTCATTCTGGGATTGGGATCGGCGCGACACTTTCTACATGAAGAATGGGAGCAATGTGTAGTGCATGGTGACATTAAACCAAGCAATGTGTAGTGCACGTTCTGAGCTCTGGCGATTCGCCGCTGCCGGCACTCCCCCCGCAGATGTACAATAATGCAGCAAATGTTGCGAGGAGTCATATTATTGCAGTGCAGAGCTCGCTGGGTAGCTGAAGCATCGATCCTTGTTCAATTCAGTTAGTATCAACCCAACCCAGTCTATGCGCATCGACGGGAAGAAAATCGAAGGTAGGAAAGAAAATGAGAGCTGCACTTGCCTATATATCTAGGAAAAAGAGTAGAGGAACGGAAGCACAGAAGGAAGAAAAATGGTTGATTTTTGTGAGTTGTGACTTATAGTTTATGGTTGAAAATTTTGAATTCTAAACTGTTCGCAAATGGCAATGCGTAGAATGAAATAGTCATATATAATTTTTGTCAGTATAACTAAACTTAGTACAGTTTGTACTACAATCTACCTGTAACCCTTATCTTAAAAACTGTACCATTTAAAAGCTAATTATTATATCATAAACTATAAATCATAAATCATGAGTGCTCAGAAACCCACTGAAAATCAGTAAGACTAGTAAGAGGAAAAAAGGAAGGTAAGGAACCATACACATACATGTCTCGTGGACCCACTGCCATGAATATTAGCTCACTAGTTTTTTATTGGATTGGACGGCGGCGACAACGTTTTTGTAGGTGGAGAAACAAGATTAAAGAGGTGAATATCAAAATTAATCTTGTTTTAATAGAAAATATTGAGTTTGGATAGGATACGTAGAGTTTGCCATATACACGTACAATTCCGTATATGAGTTTGTTTAGTGTATGAGGCCATAGTAGAAACCGACTCGGGTTGTTAAGTCCGTATCTTATTCAGGTTGTAAGCCTATAATAGTAGAGAAGAGGTAGGCTTGTATTCAATGAAGTAGAGGGAGAGAAATAAAGAGAAAAGCGGAGTGCTTTTCTCCTGGAAAAACAATATGTGATTTGTGTGTTTAATCTAGCGCAAATACTTGGAGCAAGTTCATCAGATGAGGAGCAGAGAAGCTGCGCATCGGAAGTACTCGTACTCGAAGTATCGAGCATCGAGTACTCGCGAAATGTTCAAAGTTTATGAGCGGAGATGTTCATGGTCGAAGTTGAGTATGGTCGTTACGGTTACGAGCTGGAAGGCGTTACATGCTGGTCATAGCTTGAAATTGAGCATGGTCGTAAATCAAAATTCTCGTGGTCGTAAGCCATATCCAATGGTTGTATCAAGCTTCACGTAGTCGCAATCTACGTGCTCGTGGTCGTAAACTATGACCAGCGAGGCGCTGTTCCAACAATCTAATCTGGCCCCTGATAGCGAGTCGTCTGAGGAAGAACATGATAGGCTGAGTTTGAGAAAGGGTTGGCCCCCAGCCGGATACAGGTACAGGCAGCTGGCTGATGCAGCAAGCAACTTCGCAGAGGAAAAGAAGCTTGGGCGAGGGGGTTTCGGCAACGTCTACAAGGGCCAACTTAGCGACCAAGATCGTGCATTGGCCATCAAGATGCTTTCAACTGAGACCTCTCAACGAAGGAAGGAGTTTGAGGCTGATCGCAAGACCATAAGTCGACTAAGACATAGAAACCTTGTTCAGTTGGTAAGCTGGTGTGACAGCCATAAGGGGCTGGGCTCTTGCTTGTTTATGAGTATGTGGTAGAAGGCATGCAGTCTTGACAGACACGTTCATAGCATCGACAGATGGTTAACTTGGTCCGAGGGGTATGATGAACCTATCCATTTCTTCAAATTATGGTAATCATCTAGAAATCTTGACAGTTTCTGCCATACTGTTGGGTAGACCTCTTCATGGTCATGGGCAACCTAACTTAGTGATGTTGACCAACTCCAACCTGATTTCGCAGTCCTTGGGGTTAAAATTTTAATCCCATAGATACGTTGAGCTGGACTTTTAGGTATAAAAGCTCTAACCCAGCCAAGCCTTGGAATAAATAATACTCCCCACGTTTGCAAATGCAAAATCTGTTACCAGGTATATAAATTTCATTCTGTTATTTTAGGATGTGTTTTTTTCTTTTTACTTATATACCTTTTCCCTTCATTATTGTTGTTCAATAATTCATATATGGATATTTTCCCTAAACTGGCTCATTAGGACCAAAGGCCCACTTACAATAGTTTAGTCCTATATTACTTATTTACATCTCCTGTAGACCTTCTCGTCCTATAGATATAGGGGTAGTGGTAGACTCTTTGTACATTATATCCCACCATATTAATAAAGAGAGAAATATTGTCAGGATTAGATCTTTAGTGTACTTCAAATTTGTGAGCTTTGAGTGTTTGATCATCAGTAACACGACCCTGACAGAATAATTATGACAGTCTTGTATAGTATTCTATTGAATATATATGTAATATAAATCAACATTTTATTGCCTAATAAATGAAAAGGTGGTTTTCCTAGACTAAGGTCCTTCAGGCCAGGTTTTTTCAGCCAAATCTAGCCCAACATGGACCTAGCCTTTTTGGACGAGACTGAAATCCAGCCCTATCCAGAGCTAGCGTAAACTGAATTTAATTAAAGTCAAAATTTTATACAAAGGGTAGAGTAAACTAAGGAGCACATCTACAGTTTTTTTTAAAAAAAACATGTTAATTACACATACTTTTGATTGCAAAACTATTAAAATAATTTGCACGTGAAAAAACTAAAAAAAATTTTGTATATTAGTGGGCAAAATTTAATGTTTTGTTATATAGTGAAAGTTCACTAGTGAGCAATTTCCTTTTTTAGTATTATTGAATTGAGTGTTCAAACATTCGAGTTCAAAGTTAGAATCTTAAAGTTGAATGTTTTAAATTTTGTATCAGAAGTTTTTCGAGTTGAAAGTTTCACTAGTTTGGAAGTGTTTGCTAGTTATGTTATAATTACTACACTGAATGTTGGAAATTTGAGTTGAAAGTGAAATTTTGAGTTGAAAGCTTTAAAATTTGTGTTGAAAATTCATTTTGATATTTGAGTTGAAAGTTTTAAAATTCGTGTTGAAAATTCATTTCGAATTGAAAGTTACACTAATAAGGAAATGTTCAACTGTAGTACGCTCGGAATTTTCCTTTTATTCAGCATTTTCCATCAAATGCTCTTATTTAAATAGTACTTACAGACATGGTACACAATGAATACGCTGAACTACATATGTTAAACCTAACGAATGAACATATTCTATATACATACAGCTAAAAATAAAAGTAAATTGAACCTAACCTAGTCATTATTCGACTAAGATACTTTCTAAATTACTTCCACATGCGAAAAATCACTAATCATGTACTTTTCACATAACTAATCACTACTACAGAAAAGACCATCACAGACGGTTCAAAAACGTCATCACAGACGGTTTTGTGAACCGTCTGAATTTATGGGTCAGTGATAATACGAGGTCATCACAGACGGTTTTCGAACCGTCTGTGATTTTAATATCACAGACGGTTTTTAACTAAAAACCGTCTGTGATATTTATAAATCACAGACGGTTTTTAACTAAAAACCGTCTGTGATATTTATAAATCACAGACGGTTTTTATTATAAAACCGTCTGTGATATTCTCTTCTACTCCTAAACCTATTTCTGTTTATTGGCTAGCCTCAGGAAATGCTAGTCATGCCCTCTGAAACAAGCAGATCAACATGTATATGTATACATATCCAATTCACATCTCAATTCATTTCACAAACATAAAACACCCATTTTTATTAAGATTAGAGCCTACCATTACAATATCCCAAAACAACGAGAAGGTTACACAACAAGAACAGCAGGTTACACAACAAGAACAGAGAAAAAGATTACAATATCCCAAAACAACAAGCAGGTTACACAACAAGAACAGAGAAAAAGCAAAGATCTTCTATGTCTTCTCGCCCCTGATGCAACGCATGAGCTGGATGCCTTCTCGCCCCTGCGGTGTCTTGTCTCCCGTAGACTTGTGCGTCGTCTGCAAGGAGGAGGAGAATAGCAAGGAGGAGGAGAATAGCAAGCAGGAGGACAGCAAGGAGGAGGACAGCAAGGAGGAGGATAGCAAGGAAGAGGATAGCAAGGAAGAGGAGACAGGCCGGGTTTGGTTATATTTATAGGGGAGGGAGAGGGAGGGAGAGGCGGGAGTTCGAAATTTTTGGCGCGGGAACGGAGATTGGGTTGAAGAGGATCGACGGGCCCAGCGGTCAGATTATCACAGACGGTTCTATTGGCTAGAACCGTCTGTGATGAATGCATATCACAGACGGTTCTATATATAGAACCGTCTGTGAATTAGAGCACAGAATTTTATATACCGATGCAATATAAACAACTAGTCTGAAAAGATAAAATAGCAACGTTTTATATAGCTTATATATACTCATTTAAAAGGTTTCAACGAGATCTACAACTTTGTAGTTGAAGCAAAATCCAAATTCCGAAAGGAAGACCAAGAAAAAGGGCAAAAACAGACACCAAAAACTTGCGACGCAGGTTTAGGTCCAAAGATGGCCGATTTTCGGGGTCTTGGAGGGCGACTAGCGCAAGCGGGTCATTTTTTTGGATCGGGCTCGTCGTTAGCTTTCCAACGAGTACAAGAACGTCGAAAACGGACACCGTATGCAAAAGTTATGCCCGTTTTACTGAAGGTGTCTCAAAACTGAATCATACACAGACTTAAGCGGGAATATTTGAAATTTTGAGGGATTGCAAGGCGGGAAACGTATCACAGACGGTTTTTAATAAAAAACCGTCTGTGATATTCCAGATTATCACAGACGGTTTTTTAATAAAAACCGTCTGTGATATTCCAGTATCACAGACGGTTTTATAATAAAAACCGTCTGTGATAATCTGAAATATCACAGACGGTTTTTATTATAAAACCGTCTGTGATATTGGAATATCACAGACGGTTCAGCGGTAAGAACCGTCTGTGATACTACTTTTTCCCGCCATAAATACCACAGACGGCCTCCAAATTAAAACCGTCTGTAATAGTGTACATCACAGACGGTTTCACAAAACCGTCTGTGATTTAGCGTCTACTATTAGGCTTTCTGTAGTAGTGAATCAAGTTGCCTGCGCAATTGCGCAGGTGGTTTGCGCATATTTCTAGGTTTCATTGTCTTAGCAACTCTATGTTTATTAGCATCAATACGGACTAAGTAAGACAGTAAGTAACTTTTCGTAGCTCATGATTAAGAATCATTTAGTCCTATTTGTTGTAGGATATCATGAGGGAAAAATGTGTCACTACTTCAGAAAAGGTCATCACAGACGGTTCAAAAACGTCATCACAGACGGTTTTCTGAACCGTCTGAATTTATGGGTCAGTGATAATCGAAGGTTATCACAGCACACGGTTTTTAACTTAAAACCGTCTATGATAATCAGCTATCACAGACGGTTTTTAAGTGATATTGATATATCACAGACGGTTTTTAGTTACAAACCGTCTGTGATATGTCATCACAGACGGTTTGTAACTAAAAACCGTTTGTGATGTTCTTTTCTACCCATAAATCTATTTGTGTTTATTGGCTAGCCTCAGAAAATGCTAGCCATGCCCTCTGAAACAAGCAGATAAACAAGTATATGTATACATACAATTCACATCTCAATTCATTTGACAAACATATAACATCCAATTCACATCACATTTCATTCACAGACATAAGGCATCCATTTCGCAAATGAATTAATTGAAATAAAATAAAATATCCATTAACAAATTCACAATTACAGAGTGATAAGAGCAATAAAAAATCATTGTGCGCAGTGGAACTCTCCATCTAGTCTTATGACTTTAGACCACAAAAACCAAGCGCACTCTCCTCGAATTTTTGCAAAGTCCGGCTGTTTCAATGCAGTTGTAGAGATGGGCGCAGCCTGTCAATAGGAATATCAATGCGCGTACATATATAAGCTAACAAGTATGAAATAAATGTGGGAAGATTGACAAACCTTAGAATTGGTGCGTACATATATAAGGGGACGCATCCGGCGATGATGTTGAAGAATGCGCGGGTGACAAACTTTAGTTGCTAATACTATGAAGCAAATGACACAAATTAGTGTATCAGGTTCATTGAACCGGATACACTAGTGTGTGTCACTTGCTTCATGCCCCTTGAAGGTCTATGTGGCATATATTATTACTACAAGGTCTCTAAACAAAGTTCTATGAAGCAAATGACACAAACTAGTGTATCAGGTTCATTGAACAGGATACACTAGAGTGTGTTACTTGCTTCATGCCCCTTGAAGGTCTATGTGGCATATACTATTACTACAAGGTCTCTAAACAAAGTTCTATCAAGGCTCCACACCATGCAACATATTTATACTCAATTACTATCGTTTTTTTTAAAAGCAAATCATAGCATCACATAAAGGCCGGCGAGGGGTCGGGGAGGTGGACGGCGAGGGCTCGGGGAGGCGACCGCAGGCGACGGGCGAGCGAGGGCGCAAGGCGTGGAGGCGAGCCGAGCGTCGGTCTTCGAATGCGGACGGTTCGGGGAGGCGGCCGGCAAGGGCTCGGGGAGGCGACCACAGCCAACGGGCGAGCGGAGGCGCCGGGCGTGGAGGCGAGCCGAGTGTCGGTCTTCGAATGCGGACGGCTCGGGGAGGTGGCCGGCGAGGGCTCGGGGAGGCGACCGCAGGCGACGGGCGAGTGGAGGCACCGGGCGTGGAGGCGAGCCGAGTGTATGTCTTCGAACGCGGACGGCTCCGGGAGGCGGCTGGCGAGGGCTCGGGGAGGTGGCCGACGAGGGCTCGGGGAGGCGGCCGACGAGGGCTCGGGGAGGCAGCGGCGACGAGACAGATCGGGATTTAGATGTAGAATATAATTGTAGCATACGGGGAAAACCCTAGCCAGAGGGTATTTATAGGGAGGCTTATTACAGACGGTTCTAGACGTAGAACCGTCTGTGATATAAATATCACAGACGGTTCTAAGTTTAAAAACCGTCTGTGATAAATCTTATCACAGACAGTTTAAAAAACCGTCTGTCATAAGCTTTATGTCAGAACGCTTCGTGTTTCTATCGTCTAATTAACGTCTCTCGATCGTTATACGAAGCGTCTATATCATTAATGTTTGGGTATACGAACCGTCTGTGCTAAAGGTTAAATATGCGCGCCTAATCCAGGTCTCTTCTACGTACGTACAATATGGCTTCTACTATTCTTGTGATCATCTCCTTCCTCTCATCTGTTCATCAAGAATTGTTCGGCCGGAACCTTACACAGGCGGCCAGCAATTTGCATCTGGAGCAGCTTCTCCGCACACGCCCTGCTCTCCTTCCCCGACTTTCTTGCATCCGTCAACTCGACCTGATCATCCGCCGTCGACGGAGGCGTTTCGCTGCCGCTCAAGAAAGGGAAACAACCCTTACCCTAGTTCTTCTCCACAATGTGCGCAAAGCGGAAGAAGCTCTACACGCATTGGAGAGACTGATGGATAGCCTTGCCGATCAAGCAGAAACGGCAGATTCTGAGGAATCTTTTCATGCTATCCTCTACGACATTATGGGCTATGCTACTGATTATTTGCCCAGGCTGGAGGAGGAAGTACTGAGGACAAGGACAATCTTAACGGCGTTCGAGAAGTCAGTGGCTGATCCTCCAAGTCCCAAAGTCGAAGAAGAAGCGTACGAAGCCCGAAAGATTACAATCTGGGAAACTCTTTACCTGTGCAACTTTTGTAATAAATTTGCCTCTAATTGAAATTAATAAATTTGCCTTTAATTTGTGATCTCTTGTCTCAGTAGTTCTGTAGTTAAGTTATTAGAAGCAATGTGTACTTATATATTAACCTCTGATCATGAACAGAATATGACAGACAAAGGGACATCACAGACGGTTCTTGTTAAAAACCGTCTGTGAACATTCACAGACGGTTCTTAACAACAACCGTCTGTGATAGTCTACACAACACAGACGGTTTTTAAGAAAAAACCATCTGTGATAATCCCAGATTATCACAGACGGTTTTTACTAAAAACCGTCTGTGATACTTTAGTATCACAGACGGTTCATCGGTAAGAACCGTCTGTGATACTCGTTTTATCCGACGCCACTAACACAGACGGTGTCCAAATTAAAACCGTCTGTGTTAGTGTCAATCACAGACGGTTTTGTCAAACCGTCTGTGATTGGCCGTCTAGTATTAGGCTTTCTGTAGTAGTGTGTGCACTGAATATGTTGATGCAATCTTGACTACTTGCATATTTTCTTCCTTTGTATTCGCGAGCATACTCAGTATGTTCTACTCAACTTTAATTGTTTGAAGCTACAATATCCTCAAGGTCGGCCATAACATGGTAAGTCAACCATTCTCCATAAGCTAAGCTATTGAGGACCTGGGATGCCTATGGCTGTAACCTTTTTGCCATTCACTTCCTCAAGCCTGATTGTGTATTTTTTGTGAGAATTTCTAGCATATTTATTTTTTTTTAGTAGTTGTAAGCCACCTGTCATTTGATTTGCATATTGCATTATTTTTATGAAGATGGAACGGTAATATAGCGGTCTATTTATATGACACTTTTGGAAATCTTTCTAAAAACCCTTGCTCCATATATCTAACTCAAAATTGTTAGGCTATATTTGATCTAAAAGCTAATTCATTCCATTATATGGCTTAAAAATTAAGAGGTGCAATATCATTCTGGGATTGGGATCGGCACTACACTGTCTATATGGTGACATTAAGACAAGCAACATATTGCTGGACTCTCTGCATAATGCCAAGTTAGGGGACTTTCACTACTACAGAAAAGGTAATCACAGACGGTTCGAAATCGTCATCACAGACGGTTTTGTGAACCGTCTGTATTTATGGGTCAGTGATAATCGACGGTTATCACAGACGGTTTTTGAACCGTCTGTGATTATCAGATATCACAGACGGTTTTGAGTTAAAAACCGTCTGTGATAGCTGATAATCACAGACGGTTTGGAGTTAAAAACCGTCTGTGATTATCAGCTATCACGGACGGTTTTTAACTCCAAACCGTCTGTGATTATCAGCTATCACAGACGGTTTTTAACTCAAAACCGTCTGTGATATTCCCTTGTTTATTGGCTAGCCTCAGGAAATGCTAGCCATTCCCTCTGAAACAAGCAGATAATCACAGACATAAAACATATACAATTCACACATCTCATTTCATTTCAGATACATTTCACATCTCAATTCATTTCACAGACATAAAACATCCAATTGACAACGCACTTCATTTCACAAACATAAAGCATCCATTTCGCAAATCAATTCATTGAATTGAAATAAAATACCCATTAACAAATACACAATTGTAAAAGATCTACATTGTATTTGCACTTAGAATTACAATAAAAAATCATTCTAGGCAGTGGAACTCTCCATCTGATCTTAGGACTTTTGTCCACAAAAACCAAATGAGCTCTCCTCGAATTTTTGCAAAATCCGGCTGTGTCAATGCAGATGTAGAGATGGACGCAGCCTGTCGATAGGAATATCAACGCGCGCATATATAAAACTTGACATGTATGAAATAAATGTGGGAAGATTGACAAACCTTAGAATTAGTGATCTTGGTGGAATCGAGAAGTAGTCTCATATGGTGGCACACGTAGTATCCACACGTGTTGCCCGGCTCCTGCTGGTGGCACTGCAAAAAATATAATGTGTTAAATCAAGTGGCATTACTACTATGTGTTGTATATGATTAATTAATGTGTAGCTAGCGAATACCCGAAACTTGCGATCATGTTTCAAGGCCTTGGCCCCTGTCGTCGAGTCACGTGTTTGTTGAACGTATGTGGCGAATGACCTTCGTTATTCGAAAAAGTTAGATTAGTTATTCGGAAGGAAAGAAAGAGTACAATGTACAATGTACGTACCTATCGAGTATTTGGGCGATAGCTGTGTACTTGGATTTGTTCTTACTTAGAGAATCAAGGTATATAGCCTTGTTCCATTTTGGTATAATTACAATTAAAATCCAATGGAATTTCTCATTGTATGGCATAAGAACAAATTCTTTATCTTGGTGAGCCAGCAGTGCTTTTTTAATATAGTCCTCGACGAAGGATGCATTCTCGATGATGGTATCAATGGCGACCAAGCGTGGGTCCAGTAAACCAATTCGTGATTTCGATGATCTAGCTTCGATCAGCGTGAATCTATATATAACATAGGAAAGCAACAAATTGAGACATATATCGGTATTACGTGAACAGAGACTATGATTGTACAGACTTACAGCGTCCAGTATCGAACGAGTGAGGCGTCGAGAGCGTTGAGCGTGAAAAGTTCAAATATATCGTCAAAGGTCACCGTGAAGACACAGTCCTGAGCTTCGTGCAAGAAATGTTCCAGTTTGAATTTGACAGTGATACCTGAGCACCGTTCTGCCTCTGGCTTATTGGACTGTTCCATATACCAAAGGTGGAATCTTTGGCAACCAAGTCCTAGTTTTAAGAGGTGCTCTTCCGGGAATATCATCGGCTCGCCTAGCACGAATTTGCGGGCCAATGGCATGGACGGGATATCGTCATCATCCTTCGTCTTTGATTTGCCCTGGCCACTGCCTCGATTGTCGGTCGACTTTATGCTAGTCGACTGTAATGGTATAGACGGTGCAAGTTGCTCTGGCGAGAATAGCACCCGTGGAGATAGCACCGGTGCAGGTAGCTGTGGTTCGCACTGCCCGTGTGGAGATGGCACCAGTGCAAGTTGCTGTGGTTCGCACTGCACTTCTGGTCCTGCCACCGGTGAAGAAGCCTTCAGGGAGATGTCGGTTTTGGGCCACTGGATGAATGTTCCAATGGCCTGTCCTAGATTCACGATCTCGTCGTTGGGGGGCTTCGGTAGCGGGACCACCTCAAAATTGGCATACACACCATCCACATTAACTTTTGCGAAGCCTGGCGCTAAAGCTTGACCGTGCACCATGGCCCCGATAGCAGACGAATATGCCTGGCCCCAAGCAGCGTACAAGGGAATGAAGCCATATCTCACTTGGAGCCTGCACATCGTAGGCTCCTACATAACGATACAAAATTAGCTACTCGAATAGGCCTACCAATGGAGCCTGCACTGGCGAGGCTTATTGACTATGGCACTGGGCCACGACAATCCATGTTGTTCTGGGTACTGCGGGATACATAGACCCGGAGTTCGTCAACACACGCAAGCAAAGCAAAGAGTCAGACATCTATAGCTTCGGCGTCGTCCTGCTAGAGCTCGTTTCAGGCCGGCATCCGGTGGAGCAGCAGCCAGATGATCAGTTCTTTGTGCTGCTAAAATGGGTTAGGAATCTACACGCCAACAACACAATTCTTGAGGCTGCTGATGAGGAGCTAAGAGGTGACGACGAGCTCGAGGAGGAAATTTAGACACTATTAGCACTGTAGATCATTTAAATTCCAGATTTAGCCCTCGGAGAGATTTATTTCCATTTGTAGCCCCCTCTCGACCGCACGTTTTCACTGGAGCTGACATGTGTTATATCGTACGGTCGCCGACCGCACATCTACTGTACATGCAGGCTAGTGGTGCGCTCGCCCACCGCACGTTTACATGTACAGTGCAAATGGTGCGGTAGCCGACCGCATGATTCCCTCCGCTGTCACGTCGACCCGCCGAAAGCACCTGCATCCATGGCTTTGCTTCTTGCTTTGGCTGGCTTTGAATTCACTGGTTTTGCGCATGCTGCCATACGCCCGTGCTTTGCTCTTTCAATTTTCTATTGCATGGCATGCACACGCGCCAGCTCTTCGTGCATGGTTTGTCCGTCCCCTACCAAAAGAGTGAGCTCAGTGCAGCATAAAAGAGGTTGGCCAGCTGCGTTTGATGGTTTGGATGGTAGAAGCTTAGCCAGAGCAAGAAAACTGCAGAGTAAGAGAGGGAGGGAAGTGAAGGAAGAAACGAGTACGAGAACAAGATTTTGAGTCATTTTTATTTGGAATCAGAAGTTTTGGCAAGTGTGAAAGTTGTAGATCACCTCGTGAGCTTCAAGAAAAGGTAAATACTATCTCCATATGTCTATATTATTATCATACTAATTAGCTTGTAATTAGTGTAAATGTTCTGTATGGAGTTGTTGTATGTCATTTCTTGATAAAATGTTTGTAGTTGTATTGTGTTATATTTTATATTTTATGTGAAGACATTATGTACTGCTGTTGTCCACTGTAATGTAAAATGTTTGTAGTTGTAGTGTATTGTATTTTTTGATAAAATATTTGTAGTTGTAGTGTATTGTATTTTATATTTTATGTGAAGAATTTTTGTACTGCTCTTGTGAACAGTAATGTAAAAAAAATGTTAACTCGATTGTAACTACATTTCAACGATGTCATTGTGAAGCACACTGCTAGTTGGAAGGGCCACTTGCGTAGCTACTGTTACTTAATCACTTGTATGATGCACAATTTATTTATCGTAGAAATTAGCAAGTAAATTTGATTTATGTACGAATTTGTTAGGGCACTCCATAAATGAATTAAAAATTAGATTTACAAATAAAAAAGTACCATTCATATTTGTATGGGATAGGTAGAACAACGAAATTGAGATGAAAATATTACGCTTGTATCTGCTAGGCGGTACAATGGTACACTTGTTGCATGTTATATATATACTAAGAGGGTTCAGTATGGACTTATGTTAGGTACGCCATGGGTGACATCCAAGACTTGTTCGTGTTCTACGGAAGTAGTCTCGTACGCGACGGGCCGTACGGATTAGACCTGTCTAATTGTGACCGGACCGTGATCCGAGCACCCAATCTGAACACCATGAGCCTGTGCGAGCTACGGAGATGCATGCGTTCCGCATTCGATCGGGACACCGCAAGGAACAAATTACGGATCGAGGCAGTGTATGCCGCAGTGGTAGGTGCTACAGGGGAGATAGTATGGCAACTTATAAAGGTGACGAGCGACGCTTCATGGGCCAACTACATGGAGGTCATGTGCAACCCTGACGCAGCGATTTATGCCAGGGCAATGGTGTATGTTCAATTTGTGAAGAGGATAGAATCATCCGCCATGGGTGGCTCTGGTGGTGCTGGCAGAGATGTAGAGCCTGCATTACTCTCCGGCGGTCACGAGATGGTGGTGAAGGAGGAGTCAATGAGTCAATGGGAGATGGAGACCTGCGGAGGCGCGTGGAGAATTTTCAGCCGAATGAAGGTGCGGAGAGGTGGTGGGCCGCCCGTGTTGACTGTCACGAGTACCTTGCGAACCAGGTGGAGGAAGTGGAAAGCGAGGAGGAGGAGGATGTGGAAACAGCCAGTTCAAGATAGGAGGAAGAAGGGGAACCTACACTGGAAGGTGTGTTAGGTGGTATTGTAACTACGGACGGTGCGTACGTGCTGTCTAGATTGGACAACATCGCAGCGGAATCCCTAGTTCTGCCACGGGTGGAGGAGGCAGAGTGGGGATTCAATGAGAGCACACTCCTTTTAGGGCAGTGCTTCTGTAACAAGAGTGCTACACAGCAAGCTATTGCCACATACGCCGTCAACATCAGCTGGACATATCGGGTGCACAGGTCTAACCTTGACACCTACATTGTGAAGTGTGTCGACGACTCCTACCTTGGCAAGCTCCGTGAGCAGCGGTTCAGGGGCGCTGTCACGGACTTCCGGATAACGGTGCTAAAGGATCACACTTGTGAGCTTGCGGCGCCACTACATAGGCACCGCAACATGACGTCGTCATATGTTGCAGAGCTGATAATCCATCTTATGGTGGCAAATGTATCCATTTCTCCGAAGGTTCTCATGGCGGATGTAGCGAACACGGTGAGGTTTGATGTCAGCTACAAGAAGGTGTGGCAGGCGAAACAGAAGGTCTTGCAGCGTATGTTCGGGACGTATGAAGAGGCATATGATCTGGTCCCAAGAATGCTGCATCAAATTGCAGAAGCAAACCCAGGCACGTACATTAACAAGTAAGAGCGGGATCATGAGACGCAAGGGTCGAATTGTTTTGTGCTTGACAGAGTGTTCTGGACCTTCCATCAGGCAATAGACGGCTTCAAGTGGTGCTGTCCAGTGCTAACGATGGACGACACATTCCTATCTGGCAAGTACAAGGGTACTATCCTGACCGCGGTTGCAGCAGACGCAAATGACCAGTTACTCCCAGTGGCGTTTGCAATTGTAGAGAATGACAATACGGATAGCTGGCTATGGTTCCTTGTCAATGTAAAGCAGGCCGTAGTACAAGATAGGCCCGATGTGTGTGTCATCTCGAACCACAATGCATGCTTGTTGTCTGCAATGCGAACAATGCAGAACGGGACATAGCCCCCCTTCCAGTGGAATGACATGAAGAACCGGTAGTGCATGAGGCATCTTGCGGCGAACTTCCACAAAAGGTTCCATAGCAAGGAACTAATGAAGATGTTCAAAAAGCTCTGTATGCAGAACCAGAAGAGGAAGTTCGAGGCCTTGTGGAGGCACCTTGATCAGGAGACTAGCAAGCATGTAAGGCGTCTCGAGCAGGCTGAAGCTGGGGCCGTGGAGGGAGGCTCCACGAGAGTTGGGGAGTTCACACAATGGATTCAGTCTAATGCACCTGACTTGGAGATGTGGTCTCCACTACATGACACCGGCGGAGCAAGGTATGGAATCATGACAACAAACATGTCTGAGGTGTACAATGATGTTCTAAAAGTTGTGAGATCCCTACCTATCACTACAATCGTGGAAGAGACTTGAAACCGTTTAGTTGGATACTTTGTCAATAGAGCCATGATGGCGAAGAAGCATTTGGACAAAGGCAAAGATTTCTCCGAGGTAGCGCAGGCCTACATGGATAAGAAGATGGAGAAGGCTCGTTCGCATATTGCTCAGACCATGGATGGCTTACGGAGGAAGTTCGAGGTCCGCCTTAGACAGAAGTACATGATGGGCCAGACTAGAGGGGATTGTAAGCAGGTATGCACGATTGATGAGAGAGCATCTTGCACCTGCAACAAGCTGCAACTTCTACACAAGCTATGCTCACTACCAGGAATCGCACCTTTCGCGAGGGGGAAAACCCACAAGAAAGGGGGGAACCCACAGGAATATTTTTTGTGACGGTGAACCGTCAGGCATGAATCCACGGGATAATTCGCACAGGGAAATTGCATTTGCCTGGGTGTCAACCGACAGAAAAAATATTCGCGTCGGCTATCAGCGACGGTTACCGACAGAAAATTTTTGGGCACGTCAGGTTTTTAGTTCTTATTTCGCGTGTTTACCCCGTCAAAAAATCCGCGAGAAAATTTATTCGCGACGTTCACCGACAGAAAAAAGTGCATCGTGCATGGCCCAAATCTTCATATTCCTGTAACTAGTACCGTCACAAATCCCCATCAGGAAAATTAATAGTGTAGGTGACCGACAGAAAAAATGCAGCCATTCTAAATATGCCTAGAACCCCTTTCTCTGTAGTTGGCCCATCACAAAATAATCTCAGTAAATTGATAGCAAAACTGCAGTAAAAAATCTAATTTCAGGCACAAATTATACATCCAGAATTCAGAACAAAACCATAAATATACATTGCAGTTTATAGCACATCCAGAATAATCCATATCAACAAATGGACAGCACATCCAGAATCATACTTGTGACACATCCACAAAGGGACAGAACTTCCAGAAATCAGCCATGCATCATAAAGGCATTAAACCATTGTCTACTTGTCACAACCAGCAGCACAACCATCAGTTTTAGCAAGTCAATTTCAGACATTTCACAAATTAACACAGCCATGCATCTACCGTCAGCCAAAAGGTAAGTTCATACTTCTTACTATATGCAAGTAGCATCAGCCAAAAGTTAGTCTAACTGCTGTTGCAACCAAAAGTTAAGTTGATTAGTACTAAGGTCATCTTGGTGAGCAAGTTCAACATCCTAGGATGCCCCATTGTTGCTCCTGTCCTCGCAGCTGATGTTCCCCTCCCTGCCCTTGCAGCTGATGTTCCCCTCGTTTCCCTCGCAGCCGATGTTCGCATCACCATCCCCATTGCCGAAACTTGCCGGATCTGGTTGTGAGCCCGCATGTGAAGAGCCAGTCCGCTACAACAAACCATATAGCACAACGAGTAAGAGGAATAATCAACTTATTAATATGAATTAAGTAAGCAAAGGCAAGGATTATTAATTGATTACTAAAATGGCCAATATCATTGCTTTTAGCATAGTTAGCTATGATTATCTTCCTTTTCATGAATGTTGTAAGATCTGTACCTATCTTAACTCCTAGAAATATTACTGATGTGCACAATTTAATGCTAGAATGAATATGTTAAACTTATATGCAAAGTAACTCTGTACAACTGATCAGATTGTATTACTCATGACTACAGGTGTGACAAAATTTCAAAAATGTCTATCATCAACAAGGTACTGAACAATTAAATTCTGAGAAATAAATTATATAAAAATGGAATATGTCAATATGGTAGTAAGCTTACAACATATATCATACTGTTGTAACATACCTCCACATTTGATCTAAATAACAAAAACAGGTGGACTGTGTGGGAAATAGTATACATAGGGACAAAATTGGAAGAGGGGCATTAAGTACAGAACAAGGCCCACAATCTACAGACCTAAAATTTTTAGTTTAAGCATTGAGGGGTCATCTATAACAAGGTGGCATTCCTTGCTACCTTACCATCAAGTTAGATCTAATAATGAGGTTATGCCCAGATGTTACAAATATCAACATGAAGCCTGTGAACTGCTGCATTTGTTGGCATTTTGCCATACCCAAAAGCCATTAGATCTCATATTATGTAATAGAAAAGTCAACTGATTGAAAATTGATATCAATATAGTTGATATCATATTTTTCCATAGACAATAAATGATCTGGCCTAGCCATGCAAAGGTGACATTAAATCTTCATCTAGTGGTGGTTCTTCTCCTATCTTCTCAAAGAGCATATGTAGTTGGAAAGAAAAGAATGGAATTACTGGACCAGTGAAATAATCAGCAAAAACATATGTGCAATTTGATTTGTTACCCTGATCTGTCTTGATTGAACATGTAATTGACGACGAAGCATTGCATTTTCACGTAGGACACTTCGGACTGACGGAGTGTTGGATGGCCTAATATTTGTTGCTTTAGCAGTTGATATAACATCAGCCTTCCTCACTGCTCCATTACCTATTGGAACATGACCATGTGGCAGGCCGCCACCTATGGTGTATAGTGCCTTCCCGTCTAGTTCATTGTAAGCCAAATTTTCTTGATTTTCAGAACTAACTGTTATATTGTAATCATCCTATCATAAAACAGTACGGTTTAAGTTTATACACAAAAGACCATGTAGATGAATTACAGCTAAATTACAAGGCCAACAGAAATGGAAAAACCACAATACAAATATGCAAAATGAGAATATACCATGATTTTTTGTGCTTTTTGGCAGCTTACAGGACCACTACTTCCAGAACTGTCAATGTTTTTAGCTCCTGACTTCATGACCGCAAATGTGTTAACTCCCGTAGCCTTCTCAGGATCGTAGTTATATTCCTAAAAACCCAACCAGAAACAAAATTCAACCAATATAGTAACTAGGAAGTAATGATGACTTGAGAAATTGCAATTGTTTAATAAATAGATACCGTAAGCAGGACAATCATGGACTGACCACATAGACATATTGGACATGCAAAGGTACCATGGGTGCTCCATGCAACAAAGTTACCGTAAGCAGGACAATCATGGACTGACCACATAAAAGCTGCCCTCATGGTAAAATTTTGCTTACTTGAAGCATCCCATGTTTCAACCCCCTCCCACAACTTAAGAAGCTCATCAACCAAGGGCTGCATCAAAATGCTTAATTTCTTTCCTGGGTGTTGAGGGCCTGGTATAACAAGTGCAAGGAATATATATTCTGGTCTCAAGAGCATGCCTGGTGGTAGGTTCAATGGAGAAATGAATCCTGGCCAACATGAGTAAGGAACAACGCCCAAACTAAATGGTGTAAAACCATCAGTAGCAAGAGCAAATCGCACATTTCTTACATATCTAGCAAAGTCTGGAAAGTCTATGTCAAATTTTTGCCATGCTTCACCATCACATGGGTGTACAAGCCTATTGGATGTGGATTGTCTATATGATTGCATTGCCTTTGCAGTGTCTTCATGTGCATACAACCTTTGCAACCTATCTGTAATTGAAAGGTATCGCAGGACTTTGCGTGGAACCTTATTATTCCCTTCCTCATAGCGAGGTGTGTCACAAAAGTCACACTTTTCTTTATGTTCGTTTTCTTTGTAGTACAATATACAATTATTATAGCACACATCAATTTTAACATAAGTCATACCAAGGTCTTGTAATAATTTCTTTGAATGGTAGAAGTCCTCCTCTAACTTAGACCCCGGGGGAAGTAATTCATGGATCAATTGTAAGGTATCATTGTAGTGGGCTATTGACATATTGTACTCTGATTTTAAAGCTAGCAGCCGTGCCACAGCAGACAACCTTGAGTGTAAAGTGTTTTCATGGACCAATTCATCAGCACTATTGACCATTTTATAGAAAGCACTACTAGAAGGTGTTGGCTCTTCATCAACTATTGGTGCTTGGATAGCACCAAGATCAACCAACATATCATCCATATGATCAGTATCATCAAACCCCTCATGGACACCTAAAGAAGCAGGTTCATCAGACCTAACAAATGTCTCCCCGTGCGCTGTCCATGTTGTATAATTTTCTTTAAACCCATACTTGCACAAGTGCAACTCAATAACATTCCTTTGTGCATTAAATAGTTGCGGCACATAGCACATGGACATTTAACAGTACCAGATTTAACTAAAGTGCTTATGGAGAAGGCACGATCTAGAAAACGATTGGTTTGTTCAATCCAATCACTAGAGAGTGTAGAGCCTTGACCCCAACCACTGTACATCCACTCTCGGTCTGCCATTAATTTTTTTCTGTGTTTAAAACATGTTAAGATTAACTTTTAGCACAGAATCATATTCAATACGCGAGTAAAATACTTGTACTAACATTTTTATGAATCTATGCAGAGAACAACATAGTAGAGGGATGCTTGAACTTACCAAGAACTTGTTGAAGCTAGTAAACCAGCAAGTCACGAGCTTTCTTTAGGAATCATTATTCTTGCACGGTCACTTCAGCACTTTGTATTGATATTTAACAACTTTGAAGCTGCTGCCAAGATCAGTAGAAAAAAGGACATGTCAATAAAGCTAAACTATATATGTGTGATGTCTATTTTTAATAAACATGATTAGTCCCTATAGCTTGGAAGGTGGTTTGAAAGACTTACATAACTATACATGCCTCACAAAAAAAACATAGTAAGATTTACGAACACACTATTTCAGATCCTAACATAAGCATCATTATCATTGCAAGAACATTTTTCAATAGCTTCAAACATAGAGGGCATAAAAGACCTGAAACATAATCTATTTCAGACTAGAGAAATTTAGCACAACTATTTCATCAATGAATCAATTAGTACCATACAAAGAAATAAAAATGTTAACTCATAGAGCTACTGAGGAAATTGTATTGAACCTAACCACATCAAAAAAAATACATGCTGAGGCAAGGGGAGGAAGGCCAGAGGGGAGGGAGGCCAGAGGGGAGGGACGCAGGAGGGGACGCCGGAGGAACACGGCGTCGGCGGTGGCCTGACTTGCGGAGGACAAACACGGCGTCGACGGCGGCCTGACTTGCGGAGGACGAACACGGCGTTGGCGGCGTCCTGACTTGCGGAGGACGAACACGGCGGCGGCGGCGGCCTGCCTTGTGGAGGACGAACACAGCAGCAGATCTGGGCGGAGGCGGTCGGCGTCGGGGGGGGGGGGGGGGGACGAGGAGGGGCTGCGAGCGGCAGATCTAGGCGGAGGCGGTCGGCGGGTGGGAGGAGAGGAGGGGCGGATGCCGGCTTCGCGGGGGAAACGAGGAGGGGCTTCGAGCGGCGCCCAGAGGCGGTCGGCGGGTGGGAGGAGAGAAGGGGAGGCGGCCGACGTCGAGGGGGGGCGAGGAGGGGCTGCGAGCGGCAGATCTGGGCGGAGGCAGTCGGCGGGTGGGAGGAGAGGAGGGGAGGATGCCGGCGTCGGGGGGAGACGAGGAGGGGCTTCGAGAAGCGGATCTGGGCGGAGGCGGTCGACGGGTGGGAGGAGAGGAGGGGCGGAGGCGGCCGGCGTCGGGGGCGGGGGGCGAGGAGGGGCTGCGAGCGACAGATCTGGGCGGAGGCGGTCGGCGGGTGGGAGGAGAGGAGGGGCGGAGGCGGCCGGTGTTGGGGGTGGCGAGGAGGGGCTGCGAGCGGCAGATCTGGGCGGAGGCGGTCGGCGGGTGGGAGGAGAGGAGGGGCGGATGCCGGCGTCGGGGGGGAGACGAGGAAGGGCTTCGAGCGGCGGATCTGGGCGGAGGCGGCCGGCGGGTGGGAGGAGAGGAGGGGCAGAGGCGGCCGGCGTCGGGGGGACGAGGAGGCGGCCGCGAGCGGCGGATCTGGGCGGAGGCGGAGGCGGGGTGGGGGAACCGGGGAGCGGCCGAGCGGGGAAGGATTTATGGTTAGGGATTGCGGTGCGGAGTGCGGAGAGCGGACAGGGAGGGCGGGATGTGTGACTACACAATTTAGGGTTTTACAATATTTTCCAACATAAACGGGCACACGTGGCAAAAAAATATTCCCGCGTCTTCGAAATTGCCGCGGGAGACCAAAAGTTAGGCGCAGGTGACTATTTTTTTTTGTCACAAAAATACGAAACCCTCACTAAAGGTCTGTAGTCTGGTAGTGGCTCCCACGTGTACGCGGCATGCGCGGTATGGCACCAGGCGCCCACGCATTACATCTCAAAGTACTATGACATAAAGCACCTGTTTGAAACCTGGAGTACGGAATTCCATTCCTACGGGGTGGACATGCATTACAGGGACCTCTGGCCAGGGCAGATGAAGTGGGTGCCGAATGATGCATTAAAGCACGTCGGCCGTGGCGACGACATAGCCGTCGCATTCGTAATGACATGGATGATAGCAAGCGTGGAGATCGTGTTCGGCGCCCGAAGTGCAGACTATGCAAGATGGTTGGCCATTCCTTTAGGCAGTGCCCAAACAGGCCGACATCAAGTAACGCTCCATAGTATGAAGCACATAGTTCTTCGTTGTTGACTGCTGGTTCCGTGTTTTTTAACTATTGAGGGCCTTTGTTGTGCTCATCTTGTGTATGCGAGCACATGATCTTGCAACCTTGAACCTATGCTGAATGTATCTTACGGAAATATTTGCGTGTACAATTTGTTTGAGTCATTTCTTGGAAATTATGTTATGACTTATTCGATATTTTGTTGTCATTTGTTGTTGTTCGCTACAAATTAGGTTTGCTGGAAATTATGTTGTCATCTGTTGCACACTTTATTGTCATTCGCTGCGAATTACGTTTGTTGCATAT
The DNA here is from genome assembly GCA_017311315.1 of Dendrocalamus latiflorus. Classification (NCBI taxonomy): domain Eukaryota; kingdom Viridiplantae; phylum Streptophyta; class Magnoliopsida; order Poales; family Poaceae; genus Dendrocalamus; species Dendrocalamus latiflorus. Next base: position 17,740,630 of record CM029626.1, on the reverse strand, counting down.
TATGTTGTCATTTGTTGCACACTTTATTATCATTAGCTGCAAATTACATCTGTTGCATATTCTCTTGTCACTGCATACTGACTTGTTTTCATTCACCGGCAGGAGATGGCGTACGAGTTGCTAGAGCCCTTTTGGGATGACCAGCACCGATGCGCAGCGTGGTCATCTGGTGCCAGCCCTCCGAGTTTGATCCTTAGGAGCCCCCGAGAGCATTGGCCTCTAGACGATCGGTACATCCCACTGCTGCGACACACCGGCCTTTTTCCCATTGCTCGCATGCTGGATGTGTCGTATGCGTTGTAGTTTGATGCGGCGTTGCTGTCCGCACTCGTGGATCGTTGGAGACCGGAAACTCACACCTTCCACTTCTGGTGGGGTGAGATGACTGTTACACTTCAGGACGTGTCCATGCTGACAAGTCTACCCCTCCGTGGTGCAACAGTAGTGCCACCCCCTAGGACGGCAAACTGGAAGGTCGTCCTGGGTGTCCGGTTCGGTCACCCGATCCCAAACAACGTGTCTAGTGTGCCACACTCGTGGCTACGACAGTTCATGACATGGTATACCTCCTTTTTTTTGTTCGAGTGGGTCTTGTTTCCTACGACCACTGGAGTCTCTGTGCATCCTAGCTACATACACCTTGCGGAGTCCTTGGCGGATGCCTGGCCCGGCCAGGTGCTGCGTACAGCTGGGGATTTGCAGTCCTTAGCGCCACGTACCGAGGCTTGTGTGATGCCTCGCAGCGTACTGCGGCCAGCGAGCCGGTCTTGGCAGTGTGCTACGTGCTCCTACAGTACTGGTCTTGGGAGCACTTCCCGGTGGGGAGGCCTTACTTTGGGAGTGTCGTGCACCCTTACGTGCTCAGCCCGAAGTTCTACGATCAGGCTGATGGCGATGACCCCATTAATGGGCCGACTATGGGGACATGTTGGACACATGGTTAGCTGCGGTGGGCTAGGGAGAGACCGAGGCGTGTGTACCCAGAGTTCCATAACCAGTTCGAGACTCTTCATGAGAGCAACACAGTCTGGTGGCCATGGACTGCAAAGTTCATTCAGAGCATAGCCCCCAACGGGTTGTCATCTCAGTGCCACCAAGACCACACGTACTGGTTGATGACCTGCCACCTCGTCTTCTCCCACTTCGTTGATCCATACAACACGCAGAGAGTCATGAGGTAATTTGGCCTCCACCAACACGTGCCACCCCTCCCGGGACGGCCACTACCACCAAAGGCCCACCAGTAAGCCATTGCACGGTAATTGTACGCAATGTAGTAATGTGTCGTTAGTACTAATTGTGTAATGTGTGTACTAACTTGCAGGCAAACAAGAATAGGGCACTGGGTGACGACTGGAGGGGCACACAGCGGCCGTGGACAGACCTGTGGCATGACTCGGTGAGCACAGAGGTTGTGGACTAGACTCGGCCATACGACCTCGACACATATAGAACGTAGCTAAAGTCGTACGTTCCAAGCACCCGCAGCAAGCTTACTGGGCCTGCCCCACATTGTCCTGCAGAGGTCGCGCATGGGGCTACCATACGGGTAGGGCCGGACCGTCATCGAGCAGCACGACATGACGAGGCGGTACGAGACTAGTCTCAGTGTACCCTGTGCGTCAAGACGTTTTAACTCATTCTTTTTTTACCTGCAGTGCGTTTTAACTCATTGTTTGTTTACCTGTAGTACGAGTGCATGCATCGTATCCAGGACGAGGCTGCTCATATTCTCCAACGTGGGAGGGGCGGCTCCATGGATCGGCTGCTAGCTTCAGTGCGTACCATCTACGATGACGCAAGGTCTGCGATCAGGACCATGAGCTGTAGTCGGCACAGGGATGATGTACATGCACGACGCCTCCACAGAGGACAGCAGGCAGCACCACTCCTGTCAGCACCGCCGTCAGCACCACCGTCAGCACGTCCGTTGTAGTCCGGCGGTCGTCCCAGCTACGCTCGCTCGTCCTCCCAGCGCTTCGGACCAGCGGTACGACATTTGCCAACAGTTTGTTCGTCCACTCGATTGCCAGTTATGTCTAACCACAGTTTTCTCCTGCAGCACTTGCGACAGGATAGCACGTTGCTACAACCATTGTCATCACAGAGGGCGGCGGTGGACCGAACATTCTCTGCAGGGCGACGGGAGCTCTCTGCAGAAAGCGACCCTGACTCGCAGCAGAACCGGTGGTCACGTTCCCCACATTCGCGCATGGCGGTCAGTCCACCCTGCAGGGGCGGGATGAGTGGTTTGGGCAGACCTACCAAGGTTACACAGCGCAGGAGTACATGCGTGATTTCCCAACATCATCGTCATTCGAACAGCCGCATGCACCGATATGTACTAATGTAGTAAACATGACATGTGTATTTCAATGCCATCTAATCGCATTGCAAAAAATTGCAGAGAGTCACGGAGCAATAGGTCCACGAAGTTCACGGTGGGCCATATGCGTTTCAGAATTCCCAGGTAAATGCCTTATGATATTACTACTCATTATAAACATTTTATATTTTCCATGGCCTAATTCAGCTGTACCATCTGAGCAGGACGTAGACCCCTCCTCCGAATGGGTCAGCTCTATTTTCGGCCATCCGTCGCAACTCTCTACGGAGTTGTACCCACCACCGCCTCGGACGCAAGCCTCGCAGTACGACCTTCGAATGCACCGCACTCCCCTAGCAAGTTCACATTCTCAGAGGATCACATACGCCATCCGAGGAGGCGACGACGAGATGCAGAATGAATTTTTGTAATTGAGCTGTTGTAACGTTGCATGGTTTCCTGCAATCATTTATGAACATTCTTGTGTTCGTACTGCAATGTGCTTACGAAATTATTTTAACTACAATTAAGGCATCATTCTAATATGACAAGTATGCATGCATGTGGGCACTGTAGCTCACAGCATGCATTACACATACATAGATTAACTCTCCAGCGGGAGAAGACACGATAACAACAAACGCAAGATATAACATAGCATAAAACATTATCAACATAGACTAGAACAACCACCAGCACTACAACTTCACGATAACAATAAACACAAGAAAGAAAATAGCACACAACATTAAATATAACAATAAATACAAGAAGGAAAATAGCACACAACATTAAATTTATCTTCCACTCCAGTCTATCGAAACGATGCCGCATCTGGACAGGGTCGCAACCCCCCACGACAACTCTCTCATAGCGAACAATGTCTGTCCTAGTGCCCATTTCATCCTCCCACACCCAGAATCGGCAACCGCCGGGGGCTTCCTGCGATTCCATGAGAAGAAGATTTTGAAACATATCAGCACAATTTGAAACAACCCGAAACAATCTTACTAACCGAGTGAAAGGGGCACTTGTCGTAGTGGCATGACAAAAGAGGCCAACTTTGTGCAGAGAAATGACAAAAGTGAGCAGCTTTGCGCAGTGACATGACAAAACAGGCCAGCTTTGCGTAGTGACATGACAAAAGAAACCAGCTTTGCATAGTGATATGACAAAAGAGGCTAGCTTTGCACAGAGACATGACAAAAGCAGTCAGCTTTGCGCAGCAACATGACAAAAGAGGCCAGCTTTGCGCAGAGATGACAAAAGAGGGCAGCTTTGCGCAGTGACATGACAAAAGAGGACATCTTTGTGCAAAGACATGACAAAAGAGAGTACCTTTGCCAGGTGACATGACAAAAGAGGACATCTTCGCGCAGCGACCAAAAATAAATCACATGCCTTCCCTTTGGCTTATAAAATGAGGTGCAATGCATCTACAAGAGAACACTACACAATCTAACACTACATCATACCTTCTTGTTCATGTCGGGATGGACAACAAGTAGCTAAAGGAATTCCAGAAATTCCATAACAAGCTATCGGAGATATTCAAGAAGAATCGGGAGGAGACCCGCAAGAAGGCACAATGGGAGGAGACCCGCAAGATAGCAAGGGCTGCTGCGGCTCGCGAGGAACAAGCAATGATTGCTGCGGCCAGGGCCAAACAAGGGGAGAGTGCCACGAGGTCACAGCCACCTAACGACGCCCCCCGTAGGAGCATGTCCATACCAAACGTTCCAACTGAATGTTCGCCACAACACCCCCAAGGGGGAGACGCTGCCCCTCTGCTGGTGCAGAGACCCATGTAAATTCTTTAAGTCAAAACAATGCCTTAGCCTCGGCATGCGTTATTGGGGTTGTGGGAACTACTCATCTGACTATCCTGACCACCGTTTCGACACCATCAGCTATCGGCAGCCGGTAAGAACTTCTTACAATGTGTTCCCCCACTATTTTTAACTAACAGTTCGTAATAACAAACTCTCTCATCTGCCCGCAGTCCCCGGAGCCGCTATGTGGCTACCGCAAGTGGATCGACCTAGAGATCCACCCATACGACCAGTGGACTCTGGACTTTGACGAGTGGAACGACAAAAGGGCACGCGAGATCCGCGAGGAGGAGCGTCGCCAAGATGAGCAAACCGAATGTATACGTCGAGAGATGCAAGCTCATCTCGAGGCGTGCACGCGCAGGGAGCGCAAGGCTCGCAAGAGGGAGCGTGAGAAAAAAAGAGAAATGGCGGCCAAGGCCAAACAGGAATATGAGGATTACAACGCCGATCTCGCAAGGAAGGGAAAATAGCCCCGGTCTACGCAGTAGGTTGGGCCATTCCGCACTACTTGCCTAAATGTCTAATTTGTTTTAGATAAAGGATATAAAATCCGGCCTCTATATCCACGAGAGATATATACAGTCAAAAGTTACACGAGCTCTTAGGCTCAAAGCCTCAAAACTGAGGAGCAAAAACAACAAGAAAGAGAGCTTAAGGACTATGAAAAAAGCTAGAAAGACTAAGCTTCAGAACTTCTTCTCCATCCTTGCTTTCAACCAAGACCCTAACCTCATCCGACTGTGCCATCCAACCTTCGGTCTACTTTGCGTGAAGATGGACCTCTGAGGCGACGCCTCCAAGGAGGCGACGGGAGTCGCCGACGCTGCTTGCCTCACCGAGGCAAGGTTTTCACCTGGAGATCAGTAAACATGAGGGCTATGGAGTGCCATGACAACACCTCCAGGAAGGAAAATGGCGCCCGAAGGCGTCATCGTTGTCGAGACCGGTAAGAACATCGGCAAGGCTTTCGCCAGCACCTCCACAGCACCCCCATGTACTATCCACACACAAAATAGACCGCCACCAACACACTGGGGTCCTGCACGCCTCAAGGCCATGGCATAGCCCCCCTTGAACTCCACGACGAGCCGCTTTCTGCAAAGCCGCCACTGAAGAAACCACAATGCGACGCCTATGCGCCACCACTGAGCAGATCCAGGGGCATGAGCCACGGATCAAGCCTAAAGAAATCACAACGCGACAACGGAAGAGCACGGAGCCACGGAGGCACACCGCACACACCCTTCCAACCTCACTGGCACACTGCACTGCCTCCAAAATCGTCGCGGAGATGACACCGCTCCTGCGTACGCCAGATCCGCGTCCGGAGCCGCCGGATCCACTCCCAGATATGCCGGATCCGACTACGTCGCCTTCATCCGGTTGAAGAAATGCAAAGCATTGGACTTTTCCCATCTTTGCCATAGCCATCGATGAAAAGGTTGAACATCACGATGCTCGGATGGAAACCCTGTCTTCGCATCATTTCCGGTAGGTGGGCAGCATCCATAGCTGACAACATTGTGCGCGGCGCCCTTCACAGGCATTTCGTCGAATAGGTGACGTGCGCGCTCGAATAAATGTCTAATTTATTTCAATTCCAAGAAGGCGCATATGTACCATACGGCTACTTCAGTTTGTTGTAACAAAATCCTGTTCGTCATGTTATTTCCAAGTTTATTATGAAATCTATTTTAACTACCAACATAAAATGTCGTAGTCTCATGCATTCAATTCTTCGCGTGCTCCATATCACTTTCCTTCCTACAAACCAGGCGTTCCTATCCTAGTCATGCACAGAAAAGTTTTCATCAAATTTCTTGCACTACAACAACGTACCATGATCGCAAAATGTTTTGGCGAATCGAACATATTTTTACCGTTCACAATGTGCAAAAAAACAAGAACGCATCAACCATTACACCGCATTACAAATTACCTCTGTACGTACAAGTTATTTCGGGCTCAATCGTCCCTACAAAATTCTTCAAAAAATTAACCACACTATAACATATAACGGCGATCGTACCGTTAAGAACGTACGAAAATATGTCAAAAAATAACAATCTACAAAAATATTTCCTACACGTATCATCTGCAATACATAACGAATTTTCAAAATATGTTTCATAATTTTTTCATCTCCTCTTCTATATTATAAAATTACTGCATACTCCAAAACAATTATATTACATATAAATATACATAATATTTATAATTACAAAAAATTTATGCAACTAAATACAATCTTATCAAAAGAAAATTATAAAAAATTTTACCTCATTTTGTGCAAACAGGAAGCACCAATCGATAAACCCTAACCCTAAACAGTGCACACCAAGTCGTGCGGTTGGCCACCGCACCACACGACGCTACAGTGGTCGTGCGGTCACCGACTGCACGATCTGCCCAGCCACAGTAGTCGTGCGGTCGGGGACCGCACGATTCCGGTGTCGTGTGCTCCCCGGCCGCACGATATCCACGCGTCGCCCTCCAGTGAGTCGTGCGGTAGGCAGGGAGCTACAAACGGAAATAACTCGCTCCGAAGGCTAAATGTGGAATTTAGATGATCTACAGTACTAATAGTGTCCAAATTTCCTCGAGGAGCGGCAGATGGAGCGTGTGTTGGTCGTTGGGCTCTGGTGTGCGCATCCCGACCGAAGTGAGCGGCCGTCTATCTCACAGTCCATGCACGTTCTGAGCTCTGGCGATGCGCCGCTACCGGCACTCCCCCCACAGATGTACAACAATGCAGCAAATGTTGCGATTAGTCAGGGTGCTTAGGGCAGTCCCAATGCATAGTTTCTAGAGGTAGTTTCCAAGAGTAATAAATTCTAGTTTAGACCTAACCTCTCCAATGTATAGTTTCTATAGTAGTTTCCAAGTCTAGAAAAAAAATTAATGATATGCATGCTTCACAAATAGAGCTTGATCTGTTGTAGCAAGAATATATGTAGCACTTACATGGCCACAAATCAATCTCCAATACACATAGCAGTCCATAGTAATATAGTTTGTAACAAAATAATTAAGCATTACAATGACGATAGAATTTAGGTAGCTGTAATCATAGTAATATATAGATAATATTTAGTCTTCATGATGATGTTTTTCCAACTACACTGAACTCAAACTCCTCATGGTGGTGTGAGTCTTCATGATGATGTTTTTCCAACTCCATGACTGATTCATTTGTAGCCTGATGTACAGTGTACCACTGGCCTGGGTACCTATGATGGAGCCGACAACAAAAGTTTGACATGCGGGTATATAAATTACAGTGGGAAGGAGTTCAGAAAAGTATGCAAAGATATACCTGCTTATGTTGCTTCTTCAAGAGCAATGGCTTCAGAATCAGAATCCAAGGCACAGATCTGGGCTCTGAACTGTTTCCAAACGACGGGAAAAACTAGCTACCATTGGAATGCAGTAGCAAATCTGGGCTCTGAACTCTTAAGAACTGACTGATCTATGCACCCACTCACCTAACAGCACAACATCTTTCCATTTCATTTGCATTACTGAAACACTTTGGCAGGGGACCATGCCTGAATAGCAAGAACATATTTCACTCATCAGAATGCTCTCATGTCTAGTGCAGCAAAATATAATATATCGCACTGGCATCCACAAGTGATAAAAAGCTGGCGAAGTGGCAATGAAAACGGTACATGAAAAATTCCATGGTATATTGGTGCAGCTGCTTTCAAGATAAAAGAGAAGGGACCCAGCATTCTCAAAGTTAATCATGTGCTTCATGCCATCGACCAATACTACAAAAACTACAGTCTACAGACACCACGACTATGCTAAATAAAAAAATTTATTTAGCCTTGAAATGTGCATGAAGGGAAGCTGGATTCAGGTTCTCTTATACACCTAGTCAGTAGTCTGCAATTTCCAAGTACTACAGTATTATGTAAAAAAAACTTTTCTTTTAGAACAAGCTGATTATATAGTATTGTCCTGAGCATTCACCATCTTAAACACACAAAAAAAGGTAAAGAGGGGAATACGCTCACAAAGATGTAGAACTCCGCACTCAGTTATTCACAGCATGATCCCAGAATCTTCAGCTAGTAGCTAGAACTAGGAAAAGAACAGCTAGACCCCTTCTATTAAGCTTTTTGTTTCTTGATTGTTTGAAGATATAGAACAAATTTTGTCCTGTTTTCTTTTTCATGGACCTATTCAGAAAGCCTTGCCTTGCTGTAATCAGAAAGCAATTGCGCCGTGACTTGGCAGTTATCTCGACAACATCCAGGATTGCAAGAAATGTAGGAATAGTGTAATGCTGAGAAAGATCCTTACAGGAAGATCGCACACAGAGAGGAACCGGTTCAAGTAGTTCGCTGACAAGACTGCCGTCAAAGGCCCAAACTTGTAATGCCCATGGACCTATTCATCACAAACAACAGACTCAATCAATCACCAATACGAATGTCATACAATGCAGGATCCGTAAATCAACAAGAACCAAATCAAGAACAAAAGAACACGAATAAAGCAATAAAGGAGGCATTTTTACCAAAATTTCTCACACAACATCTCATCAGAAATACCAAGAAGGGATGACATAAGCAAGAAAAACTCACCTCCCAAATCCAGTCAATGGCATCGCTCCTGATGGTCACCAAATCGAGCCCCTCGGGCTGCTGCAGCAGCCGCTTCGTGGCGGCCAAGTCGGGCGGGCGAGGTCGGGCGTCGTCGGGCGGCCTTGGCTGCCGGAGGGGCGAGCACGAGCGGCGCTGGAATGGCGGCGGCAGTCTGTCCGCGTCCGCCTGCTCTGGCCAAACGGGAGAAGGAACTGAGGCGGAGAAATTTGGTCGAAAAGATCCTGACCGCGGGGAGGAGAAGTGCGCCAAGATTTGGCGCGGCGGCGGCGTACTGGATCTGGAGGAGGGCGATAGAAACGAGTCGTGTCTCCCCAACGCCGTTTCCGTTGTTTCTTCATGTCCCGATTCGCGAGAGGAGTCGTTCCTTCACGTAGAAACGGTTTCTTCTTTCTGTACTCTCTCTACGTTAATTTCTTTGCCACATCAGCAAATTGCTGAGCTGTCATGGTAGTTAAGATAGATAAAAACTACCATCAATGTCCCAATTGATAACAACATTGCGACTGCACGTTCTTCCGGCTCGTCGGTAACAACATTACTTGGTGACTCCCAGGGCCTAGAATGACGATCTTTTGATGATATATGGTGACATATGTTCACTTAGTTAGCTGTCCGCATGCCGTCATCTGTTTTATGTGTGATTCAGGGTGGACTTTTTTGGATTGTGTCTTTGGTTTTTAGTTTATAGTTTTTGAATTCTGGTTGTTTACGAGAGACAATACGTAGAGGAAAACAGTTATATGTGATTCTAACCTGTATAGCTGAACTCGGTATAGTGCTACTATAATCTACCGTAAATCACGTCTTAAAAAGACACACCATTTAAAATTTAGTTACTGTAGTAGAAAGTGATAAATCAAAGCCCAAGCAAATAAGAACTCAACCTTAAACAAGCAGAGTGGCCCATGCAATTGCGTAGATAGTCTGTTGTTACATTCGGTTTGAGTGGCCCATGCAACATTACTTGTTGTGTTTGCTTTCTCACATGGTCCCTGAAGTAGTTCTCGTCCCTCAGCTGTATCTGCAACACTGGCCTTTTATTTTGAATATTTTTTAGTATTGCTCCACTTTTTCTTAATACAAAGGCAGAGCTACATCAATTATATTATTAAAGTAGAAGTAAACAAGAAGCCTTCATGTCACTAGATAGAAGTAAACAAGAAGCCTTCACTCTTAATGGATAGAAATTACCATGTTACTAGAAAATAAAAGAGAAATATCTATACCATGGATTGTGGTAGGTCTAAATTATATCAGTCTAGATTAAAATCAAAAGTCCATGTCAAGTACAATAAAAAAATAAAATCTGAAATAAAAATAAAATAAAATAATTTGATTTACATATGAATTTCTAAATAAAATTTCTAAAAATATATAATTCGAAATAAAAAATAAACAGAAAATAGGAATTAGATTTGTATATGAATTTCAACCAAATATAACAGAATTTCGGGATAAAAAATAAAATAAAATTAGTAATTTGATTTTAATATGAATTACAAAGCAATATCAAACTGTAATTTGGAATACAAATTATAGAAACGCGAGCAAGCCTCTTTGTTTCACTTGGATCGCGCGACAACCAAGCTGGCCACCGTCCGTCCATCACGCTCGCTTGGGCTGGGCGCCGCGCAGTATCCGCGTGGCAGCTGTTTTGGTGGGCTTCGCCTTGGACTGCACGTACAAGACAGGACGCGCGGCACTGCAGTGCAGATGGACTGTTACGCCTGGCGCTCGCGTGCGCTACGCGGATCTGCGCGAAAACTTCTTGCTTGCCTTTTTGTGTCCTTGCTTTGATAAGTGGAAGTACTTACTCGTTCACAAAGTCAGCAATCCGCGATGACTGCCGGCTGGATCATAAAGTCAGCTATCCGCGATGACTGCCGGCCGGATAAACTACACAAATTTCCATCAACTGCAAGTTCAAAATTCCAGTCATCATATCTTCAATGACTGTCCTTAGCAGACACGGCCAGCCATTCGGTCTAAATCGGCGTGTCAAAACCGTCGGATTCCAGTATTGTAATCATGCATGCAACATTATCTAGTCTAGATCAACCTATTTTAGTCTTGACCTGTACACTGGATGGTTATCAAAAATCAAACATGCCAATTACCACGGCGAGTGACATATACGAAGTTTTGGTCGATCGTCTTACCGTGTGATTCGGGTTCCTGCATATTTTTAGTGGAGCACCTGCATGTTTTCTGCCTTTATGCCAACTATCAACTGTCTGCTGTTATCTAAGACTAATAAGGTACCTGTACGTTGCAATGAAATCTTAAACCTTACACGATATGGTGAAGAACATAACCAAACTTTTTAAATGCTAGATGAAACAAAGATAACATTTATTGACACTTCCATGCCTTCCAAACATTTTAAAATTCTAGGTAAGTATGAAATCATAGATTCCAAATAATTAATCATTTTTGGCATGGCTTATAAAAAAGTATAACATTTACATATACAACTTAGCATGTTGTTTGGTTTACATTAAAGAAGTATAACTTTTACATATACAACGTCTACATTAAATCTCATACTCTCAAGATTTGATTTTTCAGTTTCCAAGGTCAGGTTTGTTTGAGATGGTTCAACTTGCATGGCAAAACTCTTTTGGGCATTGCGCTTTAATTTCTATGATTCTATTTTCATCGCATAACTAGCCTTCCTTATATGTGGTTTGGCATCGGTAACAACGGATCTCTTTGGTTGGGATATGGGCTTCCAGACACGACTTATGGTTCGTCTCTCCAACCAATTGAAGGCTAAACTGGGATCCCTCTCATCATACTGAAAGTGAAGAGTCTCTACCACGAGTGGTGAAGCCAGAAGCTACAACATAAACAAAAAAATGGCTTAGCACAACAAGAAAATATGTGCAGACAGACAGCAAAAGAGTGATATGGTTGGACATTTATTTGTTAGATAAGAAATGTGCACAAGAGACCAAACAATAGGATCAAAATATTGTTTTGTATATTCAAGGCCTCATGACTGTATTTTGAGGCTCAAGCTATTATACCTTACGAGCAAATACATTTGAAGAGAACTTCTCCTTCCATGTATTTTGAGGCTCAAGCTATTATACCTTACGAGCAATTACTTAGCCAGGTCTGTCCCATACCAAACTTGTGGTAGTACTGTGTGACTTTGTAATAGTAGTTCACAGATCAGTCCTTAATTTGACTTAGGCCCAACCACATACCCCTTGTGCCTGGCAATCGACATTGTGTCATCAAACAACAATACATGCTAGCAAGCACCCACCACCATACCAATGCCTAAGTCTAAACCAGATTTTATAATTTTATTTTATCAAAGTTTCATAGACTTTCTTGACTCACCAAAGTCAAGATTAGATTTTATAAATCATCATTTTGTGTGAAACAATCCTTCCCACCTAAATTATTCTAAGCATGGCTAAGCAATTCTATAAAATTTTCCAGTTAATACTAATATACTAACTAGGTTTTCATCTAGGGTGACAAGGCATGTTCGTTGAATATCATATTTGGCTATACACAAAGGAATTGGGCATAACTAGAATTTAAATACAGTTTAAACTAGATTGCATAAAAGTACGCATGCATAATAATTTTACAACAACATAAATAATTTAAATTACAGGGAGCAATGTGATCAAAGGTGTAACTTGCCTTGCTCGAAGTTCTAGTGCAAGTTGTCGAAGAAAAACTCTCCGGATTCATCGTAGTCTACACGCGATGAACCAAAACAAATTCAAGCAAATTTTGAATAAAATTTGAAAAGTCAAAAAGAGTCCATAAATAGATAGTTTAGTATTTTAGAAGAATTTAGAAATTTGAATGGGTTAAATCGGAGATAAAATGAAGAAATACGGGCTTCTAGTAGTTTAGAACTAAAGAAAAAGAAAAGGACTGATTTTTTTACATTATTTTTATACTGAAAAATGGAATTATGATGTCAGCATCTAATTTCATTTTTCGGCTGAATTTTTTACATTGAAAATGATTTTATTAAACTGACAGGTGGGGCCGGGTTTATGGTGGACTAGGTTCACGCAATGGCTTGGTTCATTGTGGACTCGGTCCACTGCTGACGTGACGGGGTTACCGCTGATGGGGCAACTGGAGTCGACATGGCTGAGCCGTGGCACCATGTGGCTGCCATGCGGCTGCCACGCATGCACGGGCGCTAACGCAGTAGCGCCGGTCGGAGGCAACGCTTGAGACCCAATGGTCGCTGGAGCTCCAGCGCTCGGCGGCGGCTAGCGAGTGGCACAAGAGCGAGATGGGAGCGAGGGGAGTTTGACGGTACCTTCGGCAGTGCTCGGCAATGACCGGAGGGTGGTCGGCGACGAGACGAGGTGGCGACGGTGCAAGGGCATCAACAGCGGGAGATGAGCGCATAGCAACGAGGAAGGAGTAGACGGTGTTAGCGAGGCATGAGGCAGACCGAGGAGGCGGCAATTTCTTGTCAGAGTTTCGCCGATGCCGAAAGAGAGAAAAAGAGGTGCGGGGACACTCAGGCGTGGAGAGAGGGGAAGAAGCGATGTGGGCTCTCGGTGCACGATGGAGGAAAAAGGAAGGGAGGACAGTGTGCAGGGGAGGGTTTTTATAAAGGCAGCGAGGAGTAACGGTCGAGCACAACCTCGCTGGAGTTAAAAGATTAGAAATGGCATGACGGCGGAATGGGGCTTTAAGATGGAGGGGAAACGGGTGGAGTGAAGAGAGCACTCATATGGCGCATTTGCTCGGGACTTAAATGAGGAGAAAAGACCGAATTAAAAGCTCGGGGAGGTTGGCAATGGCGGCTCGGCCGGAGGTTGAAGAAAGGGGGAGGAAGAGAGAGCTGATAGGCGGGACCCGTCTGTTGGCAAGAGAGGGGAGAGGAGGAAGGAGCGGGTGGCTGGATGGATGCCATGCGTCAGAGGAACATATCAGGGCCGTCAGATTTAAAACGAAGGGGTAAGTGGATGAGAGTGGCTGTGATTAAACTAGGCAAGGATGGATTTAATCCGGGAGTGCCACGTGTCGGCTGGAGAAGGTGTTGGGTTTAATTTTGTTTTTAAATTTTTAGAAATATTGGGAAGGTTTAAAAATACTTAGAAAATAGCAAATAAATTTTAAAAATTATAAACATTCATAGAAATTCCTGGAGAGGTTTTAGGCTTAGAAAAAATATTTCCATCTTAAAGTTGATTTTTTAATTTTACAAAAATACTTTTTAGCTTTAAAGTTGAATTTTCAATTCTAGAAAAATTCAAAAATACTATAAATCAAGGAGAACTTAGGAAAAGCAAAATAAATTCTGTTTGGCTTAAATAAAATACTTAAGTAAATTTTCTTACTCTAGGTTTTGAAATAAAATCTAGATAAATCCAAATAAATTCCAGAAAATCCAATAAAATGCAATTAAAATTTTGGGATGTTACAGCCTTTGGCTGCCAAAGAATAGGCAAGTTTTATGGAGGCAGAAAGCAGTTCAATCTGGAGATGGGCAATGCAAGAGAAGATCAAGTCTATAGAAGAAAACTAGATGTGGAGGCTTGTTGATCTCCCAACTAGGCATCGACCAATATGCCTTAAATGGGTGTACAAGATAAAGAAGAACTCTCAAGGGGCTGTGGTGAAGCACAAAGCATGCCTCATCGCAAAAGGCTATATGCAGTGTCATGGCATGGACTTCGATGAGGTGTATTCGCCGGTGGCTTGTATGGAGTCTATACGACTGCTGGTGGCCATCGCGGTGCATGAGGGCTAGCAACTCCACCACATGAATGTGAAATCTACATTTCTGAATGGAGAGCTCGAAGAAGAGGTCTACATCATAGAGCCTCTAGGCTTGTGCATGACAACCACGAGGAGAAGGTTTTGTAGCTATGTAAGGCACTCTATAGGTTAAGACAAGCTCCAAGGGTGTGGAATGCCAAGCTTGATATAAGTTTACTATCACTTGGTTTCCACAGGAGTGATTCTGATCATGCCATGTACAAGCGAGGAGCAAGCAAGTCACACCTAGTGGTGGGGGTGTATGTTGATGATCTGGTAATCACTAGATCACACCCACTGGAGATCACCAAGTTCAAGAAAGAAATGAAGCGGCTCTTCAAGATGAGTGATTTGGGACTACTCACTTATTATCTTGGCATCGAGGATGATCAGAATGCCAACGGGATCTCACTAAGCCAAGGGGCTTATGCATTTAAGATTCTTGAAACAAGTTTCATGGCAGATTGTAATCCGTGTCAAGTTCTGATGGAGACACTATTGAAGCTAGCAAGGAAAGTACTGCTGCACCAATAGACACTGTTTGGTACTGAATTATTGTGGGGAGTCTCTGGTACCTAGTTCACATGAGACCGGATATTGCTTTTGCAGAAGGCTATGTAAATCGTTTCATGGAAAAGCCAACAGTGGAACATCAGAATGCAACGAAGCATTCACTGTGGTACATTGCTGGAACAAGAGACTATGGATGTTTCTATGCCAGGAAGGAAGGAGAAGCAAAGCTGATCGTATACAGTGACTCTAACGTAGCTGGTGATGTCGACGATCGCAAGAGTACCACTGGAGTGATGTTCTTCTTTGGAGAGAGTTTAATCAGCTGGCAATCAATGAAATAAAAAGTCGTGGCATTGTCCTCATGTGAAGCAGTGTATGTTGCTGCCACAACTGCTGCATGCTAGGGAGTCTAGCTCATGCGTTTGCTTGCTGAACTGACCGAGACAGAGCCTGGAAAGGTAACACTCAAGGTGGATAATAAGTCTGCTAACTCACTTTGCAAGAATCTGGTATTCCATGATCATAGTAAACACATCGAGACTCGATATCACTTCATCAGACAATGTGTTGAAGAAGGAACGATTAGGGTCGATTACATTGGTTCGAATGACCAACTTTTAGATATCTTGACAAAGCCTCTTGGGCGAGTTAAGTTCCAGGAGATGCACAACAAGATTGGAATATTAGAAGTGTGGCGAAATTAGGGGTGTTTGTAAGTAATTTCACTGCATATTTACTTTCAGTCGTAAATGAGTTGGTTAGAAGTAGGAGTTAATTTTGCATTTGAAAGTCTATTTACTGACCATTTCTTTGCATTTAGCATACTGCATTAAGTTTAGTTACTGGTCATAACGTTGAGTTATTGGTGGTAACGTACCATCAAAGTTTTGTAACTATTCTCTGTATTCAATATTATATAAAGGGAAGAAAAACCAGAAAAGATGCTAAGAAGTTTACGCGTTGCAAAACTCCTGTATTGTGCTTGTGTGTTTTTTCTCCAAATTTCTTATCGAGTGAGTTGGGGTGGTCAGAGTACTAGATCAGAGTGAGAGATCGAGTACTGGAGTAGTTTAAAGTACTTTCGAGTATTCAGGAGGATAGTGCCAATGTTGTCGAAGTACTCTAGTAGTCAGAGGCTCCTCCAAGCACTGTTCATCTGAGCAGTCCAAAGTCTCCGAGTACTATTCGACGAGTATTGTAGCAGAGAACTATTCATCTGAGACTGTAGTAGAGTACTGTTCTACGAGTATTGTAATAGACTACCATTCTACGAGTACTGTAGCAGAGTAATGTTCATCCGAGTAGTTCATTCGAGTACTCACAGTTGAAGTTTTCGCAAGTCTTCACGACCACGTGAAACTAAAGTTGCCGTTCGAGTACTTGAAGCTCATAACCACGTAAGGTACTCGAATCTCACGACCACGTGAGGCTGAAGCAGTTGAAGAAGTCATCCGAGTACTTGGAGCTCATGACCATGTGAGGCTAAAGCAGTCGAAGAAGTCATCTGAGTACTCAAAGCTCACGACCATGTGAGGTACTCGGGCCTCAAGACCACGTGAGGCAGATCCAACACGGGCTAGGTGGTGGCGCCGATCGGTGGCAAGGCGTGCATCACCTTGGAGGATCGATTTGTGGTCGAGGTGAAGTAGTGTTTAGGGGGACAAGGGGAAGAAGGGAGGCTGGCGATGAATTGGAGGAAGAGGCGGGTGGCGTGCTAGATGTATTAGTTTGGGAGGAGGAAGCGGGGATGGATGGACAAGGGCAACAGTGGGAAGCTGGAGCGGCCAAAGGTGGTGAGGTGAGCGGTGCTCCATATTTTCTGTTCTGACAAGAGCTCTACTCCAGGTTTGTTATTTTTCTTTTCGTTTCCTTCGATGTTCTGACCATTTAGATTAATCTTAAAATCATAAATGTTATAATTTGGACCCACATCAATCGTCTGTACAGATCTTTTTATTTTTTTCTCCAATTAACATGTAATTTCTAACCCTTAAGAGCGAACAAGGTGCTCCTTTTGCTTCTGCTTTAATAATATTATAGATAATTACTAGGCAACATATTCTATGCACTCAAGTTTGGAATACACTCACACTACATCCCAACTAAAAAATTCATGCAAAATTTTGAGAAAATTTCTACATATATCTCATGGTTTACCCTACCTATCTGTAAAATTCTAAGTTCAAATTCATTCTATATTAAGACCAGCAAAACAGAGAAAATTCTGACAAATTTGAACTCTTAATAGTTGTGATATTTTTCTCTTTTTTGTTACCTCTAACAAATAATTAATCTGAACTTAAAATTTTATCCATAGTTAAGGTAAGTTTAGAAGTATATGTAGAAATTTTTTCATGACTTTTTTGTTAGGGTGCACTCATGGTGCACCCCAAGCATAGTGTATAGGATATATTGCCTAATTAGGATATCTCTATATCTATAAACCAACATGTGATCTTCAAAGTACCTTCTTTATTTTACAAATTCCACAATAATCCTTAAATAAAAAATAGAATTTCTATAAAATTGTCTTATTAATCAAGAGAAAAAGGATATCTATACCACTTTTATCAGTGGTGATAGATTATAATTATACAAATTAATGATATATAGTTTACATTTCGGTGGAGTTAGATTATAATGATACAGATTAATGATATGTAGTTTACAACTGTTACAGCTATATAACATATGCAACAATAGTTTCCAAATGCACTAGAGTTATATAACAAATATAATATTTGCAACATCCTACGGGCAATTATGCTAATTGTAAAAAAAGAGTAAATAAGTACTACATTTCTTAGGTGACAGCGGATGGTTGGCATAAAGACAGAAAAACATGCAGGCACCCCACAAAAAAAAAATGCAGGAACCCGAATCACACGGCAAGACGATCGACCAAAACTTCGTATATATCACTCGCCGTGGTAATTGGCATGTTTGACTTTTGATAACCATCCAATGTACAGGTCAAGACTAAAATAGGTTGATCTTGACTAGATAATGTTGCATGCATGATTATAAAACTGGAATTCTACGGTTTTGACATGCCGATTTGGCTTCGTCTTAAACTTTTGGTTTATAGTTGAACTTATATTGCAACGACTGTTAGCCTTTTTAAATTATTTAATTGATAAAAAATAAGAAAAAAAAGAAAAATATTATTATATCTTCACAGACGATACATAGGAATAAAGGGGGGAAAAGGCTGAAAAGAAATGAAAAATACCAAAATAAGTCTAAATAGAAAACCGATGTGTTTTAAATAGCTTATAGATTAAATAAACGAGAAGCGGAAGCTGGTTGGAGCCTAAGGCTTTTCTCCGTCTACATTTTGATTTGCTTTTTGGGTACGACGAGGGGTGCAAAACCGAAGCTATATATCACCCCACTTCCCGGTCATCCCAAGGGACCCAAACAAACAACAACAATGGCTGCAATGAGCTCTCACCACTTTCTCTTCATGTCCTTTTGTCTCTACTTCTCGGTGCTGTCAATCCATGCACCTCGTGCTACCTCACTCTACTTCAGCTTTAACTTCTCCAGCTCTGGCGACCCCTGCGACACGGAGCTCAGGTGCGAACGTGACGCGCACATGGGCTCCGACGTGATCGAGCTAACCAATAACGAGATCAATGGCGATGTCTTCAGAGATGGCCGTGCGTCCTACGCGCGGCCGGTGCCGCTGTGGAATAACGCCACCGGCGAGCTGGCCAGCTTCACCTCTACCTTCACGTTCCAAATCTAGCCCAAAAACGAGACCTACTTTCAACGATGTATCGGTAACGCCAGCGGCGACGGGATGGCCTTCTTCCTCGCGCACTTCCCGTCGAGGATCCCTCCCAACAGCTTTGGCTGGAATCTCGCCCTCTTCAATGACAGCAACAACCTCAACGCCACCGGCGATGACCGCGTCGTCGCGGTGGAGTTCGACACGTTCCTCAACCCCCAGTGGGACCACAGCAACAACCATGTGGGCATCAATGTCAACTCCATCAACTCTAGGGCCTACACGAACGTGACTGAGAACCTGGCCTCCGATGACTCTGTTATGATGGCCAAAATCAGCTACAACAACCGTACGCGTATCCTAGTCGCCCATCTCCAGATCAACGACGGCGAGCCGTACAACGTCAATGCGCCGGTAGACATGAAGGCGAGCTTGCCCGAGGAAGTGGCAGTCGGCTTCTCTGCGGCCACCGGCAACTGCATCGAGATGCATCAGGTGCTGTCTTGATCGTTTAGCTCCACTCTAGAGGCCGCCGCAAGCCCAGCTAATGATACTACCGGAGTGCGACTAGTACCTGTGCTAGTGCCTGCGGCTATAGGATTTTTTCTGTTCCTCTGCACCGTCGTAGGCTGTCTTGTACGTCGGCGACGCATACGGAAGAGGCTAAGAGGAATCACTGACGGTGATTTCGATGAAGAACGAGAGCAAGCTGAATTCGAGAGGGGGGTCGGACCTAGACGGTACCGCTACCGCGAGCTCGCCGCTGCCACGAGCAACTTCGCGGAGGAGGAGAAGCTTGGTCGAGGGGGTTTCGGCAATGTCTATCGGGGCCGTCTTAGGGACCAGGACCACCCGGTGGCCGTAAAGGTGTTCTCGGCGGAGTCATCTGAACAGGGGAGGAAAGCGTTTGAGGCGGAGATGAACATCATAAGCCAGCTCAGGCAACGAAACCTTGTGCAGTTGTTGGGTTGGTGTGACAGCCGCAAAGGACTCTTGCTCGTCTATGAGCTTGTGCCAGAAGGCAGCCTTGACAAGCACCTCTACAGTAGTTTGCTCACTTGGTCAGAGAGGTACAACCGTACTACCAAATGATAAATGAGTTCATTTTGTTAGCTTGATTTACTAGTAGATTATCCATTTTGTTAACTTGATTTAACTAACAGATACAGGATTATCCTTGGCCTGGGCTCTGCACTACGCTATCTCCACACGGAGTGGGATCAATGCGTGTTGCATGGTGACATCAAGCCAAGCAACATACTTCTCGACTCGTCACATAGCACCAAGTTGGCTGATTTCGGGCTGGCTAGGCTCGTCGACCATGGGGCCGGACCACGGACAACGCAGGTCGTGATGGGCACTGTAGGGTACATAGACCCAGAGTATCGAATCCGACGTCTACAGCTTCGGCATCGTCGTCCTAGAGATCGTCTCTGGCCAGCGGCCGGAGATGGATCAGCCAGACAAGGTCATCCCGCTGCTGAAGTGGATCTGGGACCTGTACGACGGAAACTCTGTCCTCGAAGCGGTGGATCATAGGCTAAGGGGAGACGGGCTCGATCGCGAGCACGGTTGCGAGTGGCAGCTGCAGCGCGCGCTCGTCGTCGGGCTCTGGTGCGCACACCCGGACCCGCGCGTGCGGCCGTCCGTGGTGCAGGCTATGAACGTGCTGCAATCCGAGGACGTGACGCTGCCGGTCCTGTCACGGCTGGTGTACAGGACTACGTCTGACTTTTCCCGTGTGGCACGCGGCAACGATGCATCGTTTGTCGGCCAACATTTCTGGCGATGACGCGCCTTGGACGCTTAGCGGGCCAAGGTGACAGCTTACGTATTGGAGGCAACTTATTGCCTCCATTTAGAATACGGGAGTTTTTCCTAATTTCTAACGAAATTCTTTTGGGAAAACCCTTCAAAACTATTATTTCCTTAGTTACAAACAGGCTCGTAGTAGTTAGAGCAAGTTTAATAGAAGAGGTGGCTGCCACCTCTAGGACTAGCCAAATAAGCAAAAAGAGTACACGTGGCTCATGGTGGAGGTAGCTAATCTCTACCCCTATAAACCACCGGTTAAAATTATCCTACATCCACCTAACAATTACCTGCTCCACAGTCATGACCTTAACTACGTCCACACCACAATATGCACCCAGAATTACACCATCCTAAAAACGTCCGCACCAGATTAACTCTCCTCCATTCTCTCTCCTTACTCAACCATATCCGACGGTCATCCTTCAATGGATCTGCAGTACCCCCTCCCGCGTCCCTGACGCTCGCGGCTTGCATGCATGCAGGTCGGCGGATCGTCTCCTGGGTAGACCCGCGGATCGTCTCCTGGGTAGGCCGCCGCCTCCGCCGCCTCCGCCGAATCGACTCCCGGCCGCCACCTCCCCCGAAGGCCGCCGCCTCCCCCGAATGGACTCCCGACCGCCACCTCCGCCGCCTCCCCCGAAGGCCGCCGCCTCCGCCGCCTCCCCCGAAGCGACTCCCGGCTGCCGCCTCCCCCGAAGCTTGTAAACTGTAAGCATGCACTAAAAGTCTAAAAGTAACGATCTTCACTCTTAAAAGCCAAATCTTAGTAGTGATGACTGTAACAAATGAAGTAACAACACCATGATGCACAATTTCATTATCTATATCATTATAGTTTCTTACCGTACTGCATACAGCTAAACCATCAACATAAACATCTGAATGAATCAAAGTTGCTGTCATGAGAAATAAAATTAACTCTGAAGACAATACCATGTCAAAGAGTCTCTTGTGTTTTTATACTAAATAGTACAACATTAATATTTGTATGGATGTTTCGAGACTAGAGCTATGCCATAAGATGCTTAGATCCTGTCTTTTATCTGTATACAACATTAATATTTGTATGGATGTTTCGAGACTGGAGCTATGCCATAAGATGCTTAGATCCTGTCTTTTATCTGTATACTATCAACTTCATTGTGGGGAACGGGGCTTGAATCCAAATATTATAAATATTATGTAAGCGAAGCGACGACTGGGTGAGAAAATCCCCCCCCCTGCTTCAACAATTCATACGCAATGCTCGTTGGATATCAAAGATGGTCATAGCCTCATAGAGTCGTTAGGGGCGTTCTAGATTGCTTGGAAAATTAGCATGTTTGATGCTGTTTTGGTGTAGAAAGAAAGAAAAAGAGAACTGTTATATTTAATAATTGCATGTGAAGTTCTAAAATTACAATTCTCAACTTTGGATGTGTCTGTTTTCGCGGTCACCCTTTACCTTTTGTCTGAAAGGAATTGCATCATATGAAAGGCTTAAGATTGTATTTGAGAAGGAAACTATTGCGATTTTAAACATTGGTGATTGCATCTTCCTCAGGTTGGTTTTGCATGTTGTTGGCTGGTTAAATAAAAAAAGGACATGTCAAACCAGAAAGCAGATCGCACTGCTTTAGGCGAGATAACAAACAACAACACAGGTATGAGCGCTTCCTCGGCTGTGACGGAATTGCTTTCGATATTTTTATAACCTTCTCAGTTTTAAAATCACTTGCAGCACCTGTGGATGAGGCCGAGAGAAAGAGGGAAGAGAGGAATAGAAAACAACGAGAATACCGAGCAAGGATAAAGGCTGAGGAATCCACCGAGCAAAGAGAAGAAAGGAATAAAAGGCGTCGGGAACAACGAGTATTGAAGAGGACAGAATCATCAACACATACTATAGGACCTGATCATGGTATTGCTTATTTATTATTTAATAATGGTTCCTTTGTTATTTGAAATGTTACTCTTTATTAAGAAATAATAATTATGTCCGGACAATGAAAAATTAATGTTTCATCCTGCTCCATGATAGGTCAACAAGCACCATATGGAGTGTGTTCAAGTATTCTCCGAGCATCAAACGATGAGGACAAGTAAAATGTCTGTCCGGATAACAACATGGATTGGCTACATAGAAATTATAATTATGTCCGGAGAAGACAACCGACCTATGATACTTCTTGTGTGCCCAACAACCTGTCAAGCCACACTCTGTTGAATGCAAGTGCGGCAACTCCAGGTGCCATCCTTGTATTTTTTTTAATTTGTGCAAGCAATAGTAGCATGTTGTACTATATGTATAATAGAATAGATCATCTGACCATGCCAATGTTTTCCACCCAATGGTGACCAGTTAGCAGCTCAAATAGGCAAAGGGCCCTTGCAGAAAGAGAGAGGTACAACAATATGGATGAGCACAGCAAGGAAAAAATGTTGCAGAGAAATAGGGACTACAAAAAAAGATGAGAATACAGTCAGTCGGTGTCTTGGTGAAGGAAACATTGCATATAGGACAGAATGATATAGAATATGATAGTGCCTTGTTCGAACCTATAAACAATCAATCTGATGAAGGTGTGTTCTTTTTCTTTGTTTATTTTATTTTAATAACACAGTCAGTCGGTGTGTTCTATTCCTAATGTTCGAGCAAACATCATGCAGAGGAACATCTGGAGGCACCTCATGCCTTGGATATTGATGATCTTCTTGATGACGATGAGACTAGGCAGTACGTTGGTGAAGGTAACTTTATTTTGTGTGTCATCACAGGTGTTTCGCTTATTAATGTTGTGTAATGATGGGCAGTGCTTGCTTTCATAACAGATGGTGCCTTCGAGTCCTATCGTGTCAGTGTCAATGGTGTTGATTTGAATACCAATGAAGATCCTTATGATTATGTCTACCAAAATGTGCCTGATATGCACCATGTTTTGAGAAAGGTGCCTAACTGCTTGTACTGTGTAGCAATGAGATTTCAATATGAACCACCTAGATTCTGTTGCAGAAAAGGAAAGATAAAAGTACATGTTCCACAGGTGCCTACTGAATTAAAAAGGTTATTCACATGTCAGGTAGATAATGATGCAAAATATTTCAGGCAAAATATTCGGTACTTCAACGCTCATTTCTCTTTCACAAGCCTTGGGGTAACCTTGGATCGACGAGTTGCCACCGCGGCAAGGACTGGTATATATACATTTCGTGTGCATGGGGCCTTGTACCATCGCCTGGACCAATTGGTTCCAGGTTCTAAAGGGCCTCGCCACTTGCAACTCTACTTTTATGATACGGAGGATGACAGTTTGGCGCACAGAGTACAGAGATTGCCTGACCTAGATATCAATCTTATCAGAACTGTGCTGCGAATAATGGAAGGCAACCCATATGTACAGACCTTTGACAGAGTTGGAGCTATTCCAAATCTTGATGACTATGTAATTGAACTCAATACTAATGTCACGCCAGACCAACGAAGGTAGATATGTTCAGGGATATGTTTATGTATTGCAAAATATTTTTATTCTACAAATAAATTTGATTTATTTTTACTAATAAATCAATGATTGATTTTATACATATATTTCTTTGCTGAAAACAAGGTAAAATGCACCCACGGCGTCACAAGTGGCGGCTATCTGGTTAGATGGCAATGATCCCCAAAGATGTTTTGATAGGAGTGTGCTTGTGTATGCCAGAGGGGATCGCCCGCGCTATTTCAAAGCATATCATGGATGTTATGATCCATTGGCATATCCGATATTTTACCCTAAGGGAGAAACTGGCTGGAATAAATTTATTCTGTACAATGATATAGGAAGGACACACCTCTGTTGATCCAACAGATGCAACAGATCTGACAGATCCAACAGGTACCGAACATGATTTAATTTCCAATGCCTTAATAAAATGCATGGGTACATACTAATATATAATTTCCATTTCAGACAGAGCATGGTGAGGATGACGCGGACGTACAACAAGGTGAATACATGAGTACCATGGTGGAAGAAAGACAATCTGGAAGATTTGTGATAGCAAGAGAGTACTATTGTTTTTTGATGCAAGTTAGAGAGGGGCTTTTTAACATATTGCTATTTGGGGGACTTTTTAACATATTGCTATTTGGGGGACGACTTTTCCAACAATGGGCCATTGACATGTACATAAAGATCGAATCTATGAGGCTTGATTGGTATTCTAACCCTGATAACCAAAAACTCATACGCGCGGAACTATATCAGGTGAGTTATGCAATGTTTTATTATTGCAAAATATTATGTCACAACAATTCAAGCCTAATCAATATACACTAATTAATCATCCATGCTGTAAATTTTTATTTTTCACATAGGGTTTGGTTGATGTAATTTCTGCTGGAGAGACCAGAGCTTCAGAGGTTGGCAAGAGAATAGTGCTACCTCGTAGTTTCCCTGGTGGCGATCGTGACATGATGCAGAGATTTCTTAATGCAATGGCTTTAGTCCAGCGTTTTGGAAAACCAGATTACTTCATCACCATGACTTGCAATCCGTACTGGGAGGAGATTACTCAAAATCTTGAGCCTGGCCAAAAACCACAAGATAGGCCAGACCTTGTTTCAAGAGTATACAGGGCCAAGCTGCAGTCCATAAAAGATTTATTGATCAAGAAAAGGTATTTTGGAGTGGTGGCAGCATATCTCCATGTCACTGAATTCCAGAAGAGGGGACTTCCACATGAACACATCCTATTGATTATGAAGAAAGGCAGTAAGTTAACAACCCCAGATGCTTATGACAAAGTCATTTCTGCAGAGCTACCAGACAAGGATAAATACCCTGTGTTGCATAGCCTGGTCATCACGCATATGCTGCATGGCCCGTGTGGCGTCTTGAATAGAAAGTGTGCTTGTATGGTTAATGGAGAATGTCGCTTTCGCTATCCTAGACAGTTTTGTGCAACAACACAGCAAGGCAAAGATTCATATCCTTTGTATAGGAGGAGGGATGATGGACGGCGTGTGAAAGTAAGAAGTGCCGAGTTGGACAATAGGTGGGTGGTTCCATACAATCCTGGGCTGCTCATGACATATAACTGCCACATAAATGTTGAAGCTTGCTCAAGCATTAAAGCTTGTAAGTACTTGTTTAAATATGTACACAAAGGCCACGACCGTGCATCATTCTCTGTTGATCTTGCTGGAGTAATCAATGAGATCCGTCAATATAGGGATGCTAGATACATATCACCTCCGGAAGCTGTATATAAGATTTTCGGCTTCCACCTTTTTGGAGTCTCTCCATCTGTTTTGCAGCTCCAGTGTCATCTACCTAATATGCAGTCTATTACTATGCAAGAAACTACAAATCTCAAAGATGTTGTCGATCAGCCATCTGCAACTATGACAACACTCATAGAATACTTCACGTTGAACCGTGTTGATAGTTATGCAAGGAAATTTTTGTATAGAGAGATTCCAGAACACTACCGGTGGATTAGTGGTAAGAAGGCGTGGTATACAAGAAAGCAAAGGGGACAGGTGGGGCGTATTGTGTATGCACACCCGGCTGAAGGGGAAAGGTATTTCTTGAGAGTACTTTTAAATCATGTATGAGGTGCAACATCATATGAGAATTTAAGGACAGTGGCTGGAATCACGTACCCTACTTTCAGAGAAACATGCGAGAAGAGAGGGCTCATAGAAAGGGATCAAACGATTGATGACTGCTTGAGTGAGGCAACAACTTTTGAGATGCCTGCCGCTCTACGAAGGTTATTTGCGACTATTCTTGTATTTTGTGAGGCCACCAACATCCGTGGATTGTGGGACAAGCACAAGGAATCTTTGTCTGAAGATTACAGCCGAGACAATCCTAACACAGCAGCAGTAGAACAAATGGTTCTTAGAGACATACGGGATTTAGTTCAATCAATGGGGAAGGATATCAAGAATTATGATCTACCTGAGCTGAATGATACAGGTAATATTTTCAGCAGTAATAATCATTGAAAATAATTCTAATAAATATTTTATTTACTTATTTCATGTTCCTTTTCTTGTGTCAAGCAGATGAATTTAACAATGACATGATGAGAGAGGTTAGGGAGGAACTTGCTGTGCCGGTCCACCAAGAACATTTGGATATATATACATCTCTTAACAAGGAACAACGTGAAGGATTTGATGAAATATTAAATTGTGTAATGAATAAGAAGAGCCAAGTGTTTTTTGTGGATGGTCCTGGAGGAACAGGAAAGACATTCCTATATAAGGCACTTCTTGGTACAGTGCGCTCAGAGGGATTAATAGCCATTGCAACTGCAACTTCTAGTATTGCGGCGTCCATATTGCCTGGAGGACGCACAACACACTCAAGGTTCAAAATCCCAATTAAGCTTGCTGACAATAGCACATGCAGCTTCACAAAGCAAGGTGGCACTGCAGAGTTACTGCGTACAGCATCCTTGATTATCTGGGATGAAGTAGCAATGACAAGGCGACAAGCAGTTGAGTGTCTTGATAGGTCCCTGCAGGATATTATGAATTCTTGTTTGCCATTTGGGGGAAAGGTTATGGTATTTGATGGAGATTTTAGACAGGTGCTACCTGTGGTAACATGTGGGACAAGAGCACAGGTAACAGATGCTACTTTGCAGAGATCTTATTTGTGGGAGGGTATAAGAAAGATACGGTTGTCACGTAACATGAGGGCTCAATCCGACCCATGGTTTGCAGATTACCTCCTTAGAATTGGGAATGGAACCGAAGAGACGATTGGAGGTGATTATGTACGCCTTCCAGATGATATTTTGACTGGCTATACAGACAACGAAGATTCAATAAACAAACTCATTCAAGAAGTCTTCCCATCACTTGAGAAAAATGTAAGATCATCAGCTTATATGAGTACACGTGCCATCCTTTCTACCAAAAATGAACATGTAGATCAGCTAAATGCAAGTATGATTGACAAGTTTCCAGGTGAGGAAAAGGTTTATCATAGCTTCGACTCTGCTGATGACGATACAAGAAATAACTACCCTATTGACTTCCTGAACTCCATCACTCCAAATGGTCTCCCCGCACATGAGCTCAAAGTAAAAACCAACTGCCCTGTAATCCTTCTCCGCAATCTTGATCCTAACAATGGTTTGTGCAATGGAACAAGACTAATGGTTAGAGCATTCCAAGACAATGCAATTGATGCAGAAATAGTTGGTGGCCATCATGCAGGCAAAAGGGTGTTCATACCTAGGATCCCTATGTCTCCATCAGATGATATTTCACTTCCTTTCAAGTTCAAGAGGAAACAATTCCCAATTCGCCTGAGTTTTGCAATGACCATAAATAAAGCTCAGGGGCAAACCATCCCAAATGTTGGGATCTATCTTCCAGAGCCAGTGTTCTCACATGGGCAGCTCTATGTTGCATTGTCGAGGGGTGTGTCCAGGCAAACAACCAGAATTTTGGCTAAACCAAAGAAGGAATTAGATCCAACAGGGAAGAGCACCAAAAATATTGTGTATAAAGATGTGTTGGACTGGTGAAAAGGTGGTAAGTAATGTCCTAAATGACTATTTCTTAATAAATGACTATCCTAAGTGAACAAAATTATTGTCCCTTAGCTTATGAGAAGTTTCAGGGCTTTCTCATTGTATTTGAGGAGTTCACCTATGTATTTCCTGCTTGATTTAATTATTTTTTATGGCTGCAGATTACTTGTGATGTTCTGCATCATCAACATGCTAAACTATGTTGACTGGGGAGCAATAGCAAGTAATGGTGTCAATGGTAGCCGCAAAAGTTAGCACATGCACATCAGGTTCTGGAATTCAGTAAGTTCCATCTAAAACTTTTCTACAAAATGTGACAATGTTTTATCTTAATATACTTGCTGCATGTCTTGGCTATTTTATCTCATGAAATGAGAGACCAAATCAGGGTAAAGGCTCTTATTCTTTGCAAATTTGCAAGCTGTTATATACACAGTAAATTTATGTGCAATTTCTTTTGCAAGATCTTTTTCTCCTTTTGTGTTTGCTTTCCTGCCTGTTGGCCTTACCATTCCATGTTCTCTACAGGGGTGACTTCAATCTAAACAATTTTGAAGATGGCGTATTATCCTCAGCATTTATGGTTGGGTTGTTAGTGGCTTCACCGATATTTGCATCATTGGCAGAAATGTTAGTTTCCTGTGGGTTCTTTTATTTAATTCTTATTTCAATATTGCTCATTCCAGTAGAAAAAAATACTATAGGTGGACAAACATTTTTCAAAGAACAATACATACTGCAGATTAACAATATTTTTTTATGGTGTGATGGAGGCTAACACATGTTTCAATACTTTAAAGCCTTTCAGGGTATTTTTTTGGTCATGTGACAGATTGTCTCTCCTTGCAGACACAATCCTTTCAGGCTTATTGGTGTTGGATTGTTAGTCTGGACTATTGCAACAGCTGGTTGTGGGTGCTCATTTGATTTCTGGTCGATTACTATATGTCGCATTGCGGCGTCGATATTGCGGCGTCGATACTTTAAGATGATAATATGCATGATGGAATTTTATCTAAAACAATAATATGTATGATGGAAAGACATCAAAGGCATCAACTACTATTGCGAGCTTAACAAACTGGAATAGCTTCCATTGTAATTGTTTGAATGCTGATTATCTCACCAAGTGAGTTTTACCTCTGGATACCAATAGGCGTACTGGCCATATGAGCTTTCTTGCGATATTTTGGTACTGTACTACCACATGTGCTTGTATTTGTTCATTATAATTATTGCCTTGTTATGCATTATAATTGGCCTAGGCTTGTAATTTCATGACCTAAACTTGCTGGTGATATACATGAGTGTTTTCCAGATTATATACATGGTGATATACAATTGCGTGAAACTTAAACTATGAAAAAAAATATCGTCATTTGGTTGTTTTCATGTGCATCCCTGAAATGCCGCAGTGGCGTTAGCACGGGCACTATACTAGTACAATAAGTTGAGTAGAGGTTACCTTTACTAAATCACTCAAACATTTAATACTTGCATAAATATATCAGGGGTCATCTCTTGCATGAGGGGCAGCTTGCATCGGGAACTTTCATGTATATTTCCGAATCAAGTGACCCATAAAGATATGCAGTCACTACATCCATCAACTGAAAAGATAGATGATTTTTAACTGCCAATTAGATTAAGTATCGGAATGTTATTCCACTCATTACTGGAGAATAAGTTTCATTGAAATCAATGCCGGGTCTCTGCGTGAACCCTTGTGCTACAAGCCTTGCTTTGTATCTCACCACCTCATTGTTTTCATTCCGTTTGCAGACGAAAACCCATTTGAAACCGACAGGGAATACTTTGGGAGGTGTATGTATCACATTGGTGAATACATTTCTTTTCTTGAGCGAGGCTAACTCCGCTTGAATTGCATCCTTCCATTGATTCCAGTCCGAGCGCTGTTTGCACTCTGCCATGGTCTTGGGATCTGGATCATTTTGAAGGTTATTTGCAATTGTTGTGGAGAAATAAATGTCGACAATTGTAGTCTTACGATCGTATGATTCTTCAGAATCAGTATAGTTAGTGGAAATTTCTTGGACCCCTGATGACTCAATGTTATTTCCCAAAACATTTGAGTCGGGGTATTCCGATGTCCCAGGATCAGTATTTGAGTGCACTGTTGATCTGGGTTCAAGGATCCTTTGGTGTCTATCAACTTGAGGTTGATCTGCATTTACATTCTTTTGTTTCCTTTGTCGATTGTTAGAAGCTGTATCCGCCATTTGTACCGTACTTCTCCCCCTCTTATTTTGAATTGGGAGTTGAGTGGTATTTTGCGGTACCTCCACACTTTCAGGTACATTTTTGGCAGGATTTTGTGACACCCTTATAATCATTAAATGCATATGGCAGGTTATTTGCAATATTTTGCAAATGAATGATTTTCTGAACTTGAAGTTCAGTCTCTCTGGTACGTGGGTCTGAGGCAGGAATACCTTGTACATTCCAATTAATTTCCTGGTATTCAGTTTGGTACTTGTTGTCTCCCCTAATGCCGGGAAATGTTCCTCATTGAATATGCAATCAGCGTACCGGCCGTAAACAGGTCCCCTGTTAGGGGCTCGAGATATTTTATGATTGACGGAGATTTATACCCAACATAGATCCCAAATTTTCTGTGCGGTCCCATTGAGGTACGCTGCGGTGGTGAGATCGGTACGTATGTAGCGCAACCGAACTTTCGCAGATCGGAAATATCTGGTGGATTTCCACGTACTAATTGTAGTGGGGAAGTGCTATGATAAGCAGTTGGATGCAATTGGATTAAGTCAGCAGTGTGTAAAACTGCATGACCCCAGCATGACGTTGGTAAGTTACAATTCTGTAGTAATGGTCTTGCAATGAGCTTGATTCTCTTGATAAGAGATTCAGCTAAACCATTTTGTGTATGGACATATGGAATAGAATGTTGAACTTGTATCCCAAGAGCCATACAATAATCATTGAAGGCATGGGATGAAAATTCAGCAGCATTGTCCATTCGAATTGATTGAATTCGATATTCAAGATAATGTGCTCGTAATTGGATAATGTGACCAATTAACTTAGCAAATGCATGGTTTTGTGTGGATAAAAGACACACTTGTGACCATCTAGTAGATGCATCAATGAAAACCATGAAGTACCTGAACGGTCCACACAATGGTTGTATAGGACCACATATATCTCCTTGAATGCGTTCATGGAATTTAAGTGGTTCAGCTCTGATTTTAAGATAAGAGGGTCTTAAAATCAATTTTCCGGTGGCACATGAAGTACACACAAAATCTGAGGATTCCGGAAATTTTGTTTTATGGTATGTATGACCAATTGAATTGCTAATAATTTTCCTCATCATTCCAATGCCTGGATGGCCAAGGCGATCATGCCATGTTTGGAATGTGTCAGTGTTTTGGAAAATTACTTTGTACGCAATATGTTGAATGAGTTTGATGTATGCATAGTACAATCCGGATTTTAAAGATGGAATTTTTTCTAGTACTTGTTTGCCATATCCGTTGTGTTTGGTTAAGAGGAGATATTCCTCTTTGTTGTCATTTTGGGTTTCAACATGGAAATCATTCTGACGGATATCTCTATAACTAAGTAGGGTACGTGTTGAATCGGGATACAAGAGTGCATCCTCAATTTCCAATTGTGTACCCATAGGGAGAGTGATAGAGGCGCGACCAGAGCCTATTATCGTTGCATCGCGTCCAGCGATTGTTAAAATATTTCCTTTCCTCCTAGTAAGAGTTAGGAAATATTTTGTGTCCCTAAGTATAGAGTTTGTGGTACCACTATCCACAAGGCATAATTTCCTCCACCATTGGATCGACTCCAAAAATCTATATACACAAAAGAAGAATTTGATGAAATTCTTATAGTATATATAGAATACATACAAACTTTATTTTACAATACCGAATATGTTTGATATATGATTGTAGCATACAAGCTTACAATATAGATGACAACATTATTTATATTACAGCACTATAGTACTTATTAGCTATGGAATGAGGAGTCTAACTGAGATCTCCAAACACATCTTGAGAATGAAATTCTTCAAGTGTGTCCTCGGTGCACGAGATCATCCGTCTTTGTAGAAGCACATGTGTCTTTGAGTTCTTGAAGGAACTGTTGAGAACATCCGGCTGCATCATTGTTGGATGTGAGATTGAAGTGAGCTTCAAATCTCTTCTCTTGAGCATTCCTGCCGTGATTCAAAGACTGGAGGTAGAGGTTCACAAGATGCTTCGGGGTGCGGCATTTCTTAGTAGGATGGTTGTAGCAACAACATTTTTGACAAATTTCAGTTTTGTCAACTCTCTTACCAGAATTGCCTTTACCTTTCTTGAATCCACTTGGTTTTTGCTTCACATTGTGTTTGTATTTACCTTTAAAGTTCTTTAAGTGATTATGTGAACCACTGAACTTGTTGTTATTTTGATTAGCATGAACTTCAGGAAGTGAAGCAGCCCCAATAGGACGTTGCTGATTATTCTTTCAAAGAAGTTCAGCATGCTTTTCTGCCTGAAGCATAGTTTGCATAAGATCAAAATAAGTTTGGTAATTTGCAGCACGCTATTGCTGCTGTAGGACCCTGTCAGATGGGAGCATGGTCGAGAGAGTCTTCTCTATTTTGCCCGCATCTGTTGGTTCCTTTTCACAAAACCGCAATTTGGAGCAAATAGTATGAAGGGCATGGTTATAGTCTCCAACAGATTTGAAATCTTGGAGTCTAAGATGTGCCCATTCATGATTAGCCTCAGGTAAGATAACAGCACGCTGCTGTTCATATCTATTTTTGAGAGCTAACCATAATGTGAGTGGATTCTCCTCATACAGATATTCAGCCTTCAAATCCGGATGTATGTGATTCCGTATTATGTTCAAAACAGAATATTTCACAATTTCCGGTGGAATCTGATCATCTAGAGGATCAAATATCACCCTTTGCAACCCACGTGTGGTAAGGTTGATTTTGAGGTCCATAGCCCATGTAGGGTAATTGGTACCATCGAGAGCGAGAGGCTCAAAATCTTTGGTAGCCATTTAAAACCTACATGAAAAGTACACCATAAATAATTAATTTACATGAGGTAAATTAATGTGTATGGTAATGTTGTAATAAAATGTAAAATATGTGGAAAACAATATGAGTATTGTAATTCGAATGAATATATACCCAAACTAAATATAACATGTGATTACATTTATAATATCGTATAATCACAATATTGGTGGTGAACACCAAGTTGTATGGCATAGCGTACAAGCAAAGTGCCATAAATTGTGATTTTATGGTATTTATGGTAGGTATAATATTTTGCAAAAAATTCCAAATTATTAAGTACAATGGTACTCACTAAATGGGAATTTTAAATTTGAAATTTGCGAAAGAGAGCAAATTTAAATATGGTCGCAATTCAAATTGTAAATAAATTGCAATTAAATAATCCTAAATATGTAAAAGTTATAGAAATGTGCATGCACATTTATTTGAACAATTACATAATTTTCAAATCCTGCAGGGACTGAAATGCTAATTTATAAAAGTACTGATTGACAAGTACAATTATAAATACGCACAAGGACTATATAACAAATACTACAATAGGAATTTTGTTGACAATAAAAAGTCTGTATTTGCCACAAACTAGAGGGGGGAAATTGTATATTTTCCAAAAACTTGGGCTGAAGCCCATTCGGCCTTGTGGCCCATGTGGGATGGTGGGAGTGTATGGGCCAAAAGCCCAATTTTGGGCAGCACTATATAAAAAGGAGGGGGAGTTAGGGTTTCCCTAACTCCCCAAACCCTAGCCGCCGGCCGGCCTTGGGCGTCCCTAGGCTGCCGGTCGCCGCCGCAGGCCGCCTCCATCGCCCGGGCGCCGCCGTCCCCGGCCGCCACCACCACCGTGCGCCGGCCTTGCTTCGCGCCGTGCCGCTGAGGGGCGCCGCCGCGCCATCGCCGGGGCTCGCTGCACCGCCGGCCGCCACGCCTGTCCGACCTTCGGGCGCCTCGACCACCGCGGGCGCCGCCGCAAGGGAGTCACCGCGCCACGGGTCGCCTCGGGCGCCGCGCCGGCCTCGCACCGTCGCTGGGCCTCCTTGGGTGCCGCGCACCGGCCGCCGGTCACATTGCGTCGGCTACGCCGGCCGCGCCAACCACGCCGCCGCGCCTCCACTGGCCGCGCCAACCACGCCGCCGCGCTTACGCTGGCCGCGCCACCGATTCGGGCCACCTCGGCTTGGCTTGGGCGCCGCCGTGCCGTGCCTCGCGCCGCATCGCCAGCCACTTCAGCGCCGGCCAAGGGCGGGTGCTTCGCCGGGCCACGCCGGCCACAGGCCGCAGCGGCCGCGTCTGGCCGCGCCGGCCGCGCCTCGGTCGCCGGGCCTCCCCAGGCGTCGCGCGCCTCTACTGGCCGCGCGCCGGCCGCGCCGACTCGCCAGGTTGGCTGTGCTGTGGAGCCGCCATGGGCGCGGGTGTGGTAGAAGGCGATGCCACGGTTCGCGCAAGGAAGCGATGAATGCAAGAACATCCAGTGCCATTACCTTTAGTTCTTCGTCTCTGTTTGCACTTGTATATTGTTGTGTGTGAATGTAGTGTGCTGATAACGTATTGCGAGAGAAATTGAGACAAGTGTTTGAGAGAAAGATTGCTTTCATTCATCAATTCTGAGACTGTACATTACTTTATATAGATGATGAATGGGTGGCATAAAAGGTGCCTTTATGGAAAGGCATCTGTCCCTTTTGCTATAACTGTACATTGGGCAGTTTTGTAACTGGTGTTTAACAATTAGCACGCTCGACCGCAGAGTCAATAGAAGGTGACACGTCAGGGGCTACACAGCCGTCATGTGGCATCACAAAGACCGCATGGGCACATGAAATGATGGCCGTTTTTAGCAATGTGTGGGAAGCTCAGCCACCCGTGCGCTGGCATGCCCTCTATACATGTAGTTTGCAATAAAATGGTCCTAGGAGGCAGTTGAGGCCACATCCATTTGTTCGAACCCAAGAGGGGCAGTATGAGAGACCGAGATAGAGGTCTTCCCGTTTGCATTATATTGATTTGGAATTCAAAACACCCGTCATTTTATGCGTGTGGGCATAGAAGCGGGATTCCCGTTTAATGTGGCTGGGCCCCTTAATGCGGTTAGGGGTGTGTCGAATCTTCGCGCGTGGGTGGGGCCACCTACTTCGTGTGGTCGGGGAGCACAGGTGGTGGCAAGTTTATACGCACGGGCACCACGGGAAGTGGCCAGGTACTTCCTATGCTCTGGTAGTGCATAAAGCTGGTTCCTATGCCCACTACTACAGAAAGCCTAATAGTAGACTGCCAATCACAGACGGTTTGACAAAACCGTCTGTGATTAACACTAACACAGACGGTTTTAATTTGGACACTGTCTGTGTTGGCGGCGTCGGAGAAAATGAGTATCACAGACGGTTCTTAACTATGAACCGTCTGTGACAATTTAGTATCACAGACGGTCTGTATGAAAAACCGTCTGTGATGATCCCAAATTATCACAGATGGTTTTTAATTAAAAACCGTCTGTGATAAGCTGGTTATCACAAATGGTTCTTAATTGAAAACCGTCTGTGATAATTCACAGACGGTTTTTTATTAAAAACCGTCTGTGATAATGGCAGTAGGCATTTATTGCGTTGCTCAGACTGCATCTGTCTTCATTTCGATCCAGATCTAGCTGGTGCTTTACTCTTTCGCTCAGGAGGCAAGCTTAGCGATTTCAGGCCACTTAATTTGGTGGGAGGAGGCAGATATTGAGCTTTGAAGATTTATACTTTGCTGGATGCTTTAGATATGGTTAGTAATGAATTTTATTTTTTCTTTGCATGCATTACAATTTAGATATAAGTAATTGGTGAGTGTTATTAATTGAAGATGGTTTGCAAAATTGTTGGTTATATAATAGCTGTTGTGTTTATAATATGAATTGAGCTAGCAAATTAAGCCTCAATATAATACATGTGACCGGTATATATGTAGTAATAATTAGTTAATTTAATTTTTAATACTAAGTTGTTATATATGTACGTAACGTAGGACCGAAGCTGGATGTATGCCGCGATCCGTGTGAGTGAAGAGAGTACATTAATGGCATGTCTGCTTTTACAAGAGCTGCCGAGGAGGATATGTTGAATAAGGGGGTGGAATATATGTACTGTCCATGCACTGACTGCAAGAATTTAAAGATGTTTAAGAACCGAGGGCAAATTGAAGCGCACTTAATTCGAAGGGGTTTCAAAAAAGGTTATACGTGTTGGACCAGTCATGGCGAAGTGAATGATCAAATGCCGTCGGATGACACGCCGGTGAAGTGAATGATATGCCGCCGGATGACATCGCCGGTGAAGTGAATGACATGCCGCCGGCTGATGTCGATTGTGGTTCGGATTCGGATAGCTTGCACGATGATAATCTGGATCAGATGCTTTGCGATGTAGAAGAAAACTATGATGAGAGAGAGTATGTTAAATTCCGAGGCTTGATGGAGGACTCGGAGAAACCTTTGTACACGTGCTGCAAGTACACGAGGTTGTCGGCCGTGCTTGAACTCTTGAAATTGAAGGCAAGCAACAGCTGGTCCGACAAGAGTTTCACGGCGCTGCTAGGTCTTTTAGCGGACATGCTTCCCGAGGGAAATGAGTTGCCTAAAACCACGTATAAAGCCAAGAAGGTTCTTTGTCCGTTGGGAATGGAAATAGAAAGAATACATGCATGTCTGAATGACTGTATCCTCTACCGTAAAGAGTATGCAAACATGCATATATGTCCGGTGTGCAACGTACCCCGATACAAACGTAACAATCAATCAGATGATGGCGAGGGAACAGAGGCGAAGAAAGGACCTCCTGCTAAGGTGGCATGGTATTTTCCTATAATTCCCCGTTTGGTCTCTTGCTGAACATTCGTGATAAAACAAAGGACGGCGTCAACGCATGGCTTGACTTGGCTGATATGGACATTAGGCCTGAGTTAGCACCGACATGCACTGATAATAGACGAATGTACCTTCCCCCTGCGTGTTACACTCTGTCCAAGGCTGAGAAAACAGAACTGTGTCAGTGCTTGCATGGTGTCAAAGTTCCGTCTGGTTACTCCGGCAACGTGAAGAAACTTGTTTCGATGCAAGATTTGAAGTTAAATGGCATGAAGTCTCATGATTGTTATGTGCTGATGACACAGATGCTCCCTATTGCAATTAGAAATATTTTGCCGATCAAAGTCCGAGAGACAATCATGAGGCTATGTTATTTCTTTAACACAATTGCTCAGAAGGTCATCGATCCCGAAGGACTAGATGCTCTGCAGGACGAGGTGGTGATGACTCTATGTCATCTTGAAATGTATTCCTATATAGCATGTACCCATTTGAGAGGTTCATGGGAATTCTCATGTCCTACGTACGGAATCGATCTCGGCCGGAGGGTAGCATCGTCGAAGGTTATGCAAGCGAAGAGGTCATTGAGTTTTGTGTCGATTATATGGCTCAGACTCAACCGATAGGTGTGCCTCAATCTCATCATGAAGGGAGGCTGAAGGGTATTGGAACTATCGGAAGGAAAGTAATCACTGCAGATATTGACACGTATACTCAAGCCCATTTCACGGTCTTGCAACACATGGCTGAAGTAGCGCCTTATGTCGACCAGCACAAGGATGTGCTTCGGCAACAGAATCTGGAGCGGTCGGATGTTTGGATCATGAGGCAACACAACAGTCGGTTCAACCAATGGTTGAAGGAGCAAATCGCTAGGAGCTCGGCAAGTGAGATGCTGACATGGTTGGCAAAAGGGCCAACATTTACAGTTGTGACATGGCAAGGATATGCCATAAATAGGTACACATTCTATACGCAGTCTCAGGATGTAAAGAGCACTAACCAGAACAGCGGTGTCCGCATAGATGCGTTCAGTACCGATGGGTCGAGAAACTCATACTATGGCTTCATAGAAGAGATTTGGGAGCTCGACTATGTGGTTTTCAAGATCCCCTTATTTCGCTGCCGTTGGTGCATCTCTCACAGGTGAAGGTTGACAAGTGCGGTGTCACTACTGTGGACCTCCAACGTGTCGGGTACAAAGACAAACCATTCGTACTCGCCAACCAAGTTGTTCAAGTTTTCTATGTAACCGACCCGGCAAATAAGAAACGCCATGTAGTTCTTCATGGAAAAAGGAGAATTGTTGGAGTAGAGAATGTAGTGGACGAGGAAGAATACAATCAATTTGACAAGTTACCTCCTTTTGTAAAAGGCATAAGAGTCAACGACGTCGAACAACGTGACCAAACTAGTTATGTACGCATTGATCATCATGAAGGGCTAATTTTTAAAGAAAATAAGTAAGTAGAATGAGAATGTGCGACATATATGTATATAACAATATGCATGTGTGTGATGTATTTCTGAATTTACATTTATGTATACAACAATATGCATGTGTGTGATGTATTTCTGAATTTACATTTATGTATATGTGAAAATGTGTGAAGAAATATATTGTGTATATGTGAATTTGCATTTATGGTGGTTGGTGTTGTATATGAATGCAGCTGGTTAATTTGTGTTGTGTATATGAATGCGCAGCAGCTGGTTGGTGTTGTCTTAATTACTACAGTCGGGGGAGGCTTATCACAGACAGTTCTAAAGTAAGAACCGTCTGTGATATCAATATCACAGACGGTTCTACAGTAAGAACCGTTTGTGATAGTCATACTATCACAAACGGTTCTTACTGTAGAACCGTCTGTGATATTGATATCACAGACGGTTCTTACTTTAGAACCATCTGTAATAAACCTCCTACATACACCCCCTGGCAAGGGTTTTCTGCGTATCCTGCAGTTACTAAATCTCGCCGCCTCCGTCGTCTCCCCCGAGCCCATCGCCTCCCCGACCGCGTCGCCGCCTCCCTAAGCGCGTCGCCGCCTCCTCGAGCTCGTCGCTGCCTCCCCGGGCGCGTCGCCGCCTCGCCGAGCCGCCTCCCCCGAGCCCGTCGCCTCACCGAGCCGCCTCCCCCGAGCCCGTCGCCTCCCCCGAGCGCATCGCCGCCTCCCCAAGTGCGTCGCCTCCCCGAGCCCTCGCCAACCACCTCCCTCGGGCCCGTCCGCCGAGCCGTCGCCACGCGTGAGACCTGGTCTTTGGCGAGCAGTCTTGTGAGTGAATCTGTCATTTTTGTGCAATCTCTGTGGACTGTGCTAGCTTGTTGATCTTTCATATATTATCTAGCACTGGGAGACATACATTGCTTGTGGGATCGGTTGTTGCTCGATGATGATATAAATCATATACTGAGATTGGTTGAATTAGTCTTTGAGCTCTAATTACTGTCAACTCTGTTATCACAATTAAGTTTGTACTCTGGAAGACATTCTCTAGACATTGATATATTGTTCTTGAGCCATTCGGTTCTTGCTGTTTTCATATTATAGCAAATCCATATACTGATCTGTTAGGAATTAATTTTGACAAGTTAAAGACTAATTCATTAAGTGAAAGTTAACTTGTATTTGGATGGATTTGCTTTATTAAATACTGCTGTCTGAATATATACATGCTGGATATATTGATCTTGAGATTGTAGAGTTTGTATCTAGAGCTCAAATGACTGAATTCAGTATTTGGCATAACCAATCAAGGAAGAGCATATGATTTAGTAGCGGGACGGCCAAGATTAATCTTGTGCAACCCTACAATTTGAGAGCACAAATTAATCAATTAAAACTTGAGCTTGTTGGTAGTCTTAATTGATATATGCCTTTTACATTGTCTTAATTGAATGTTATTGATTCTATTATTGATGCTTGTTGCTTGTTGCTTCATATAGCTACCATTATATATGTATATATGTAGGTATATATGCATATGTATGTATGTATATACACATATATATGTATTGTAATCGCCTATATTGAGCGAAATAGATAGATATTGCACTTTCTTATCTTATGGTATGACACTTTCTTATCTTATTCTAATAGACCCACAAATTGAGCAAAATGTCATCCGCGCATTCTTCAACACCATCACCGGAGGCGTCCGCTTCAAAATCAAGACGCCAAGGAAGAGGGCTATCGAAGAAGCCTGAGGGCCGATTTACCATCACACAGGTCGATGTATCTGGTGTCGCTCTCCTTCCTCGCAAAACAGTAAGAGCATTGAAGAGCATGATCGGAATCGTTGCACGAGAACGAATTGAGATCACATTCAATTCGTGGAAGGACGTGCCTACGACTCGGAAAAGAGAGCTGCTGATAGAAATTTCGGTATCGTTCGAGATCCCAGAAGAACACCAAGATGCCGTGCAACAACAACTTTGCTAGGAGCGTGCAAAGCATGGAAGAACTTCAAGAGCAAGCTTGTCAAGGACTACGTGGAGAAAGACGAAACGCCCTTTCATAAATACCCATTCCTGGAACCACAATGGGAAGAGTTCAAGGCTTCGAAGACGACCGAAGAATTCAAAAGTACAAGTGTGGCGCACAAGGCCCTCCAGGCAAAAAACACACACCCCCACAGACTTGGCACAGCTGGGTATGCGGGTAAAATCCCGCAGTGGAGGAGCGAGGACGACCAGGCAGTCCTGCAGGACATCGCCCCGCCATTTGCCAATATCCTAGATGAGCGCGCTTGAAATTGGATTTGAGCAAGGTCATCCACAACGACATCGGGGGACGTCTCCTTTTGAAACCCTGCAGACGAGCAAGTGTCCCAGCGCCTGGTAAGATATCGTTCGAACTACGTAGCTTGTAATTACTCCACAACTTCGTACGAAGTGAAATGACATATCGTACTCTTGCAGGAAGAGCTGAGTTTTGAAACTACCCTGGGATCATTCCAGAGAACAAGGGAGAATGATATGCTCTCCGCGGCCTTGGAAAACAAGGAGCACCCGGGCCGTACGAGAGGCCTTGGCCTTTACGTTCCTTGGAAACATGATTTCCAAGATGACTCCGACATGTATCGGCGCAGGAAGAGAAACAAAGCCGAGCGTGACACACGGCTACGAGAAGAGATCAAGGCATCTCTTAGAGAGGAGCTAATGGGTGAGCTAGCTCATGTAGTTAGAGATGAGGTGCGGAAACATACAGAAAGTCAGCAGGCCGCCGCCACCGCTCCTGTGCAAGCTAGCCTGCACAACCGTCCGAGTAGTTGCGCGTCCAATCAGACGCAAACCGATGCCAGATTTCCTGTGGACGACATCCTGGTAATAATTATTATCTCTCGAATGCTTGCTCCATTGATAGGCCTATTCGACTAGCTAATTCTGTATCGTTATATAGGAGCCTACGAAGTGCAGACTCCAAGTGAGATATGCCTCCGTTCCCTTGCACGCTGCTTGGGGCTAGGCATATCCGTCTGGTATCGGGGCCATGCTGCACGGTCAAGCTTTAGTGCCAGGCTTCGCAAAAGTTAATGTGGATGGTGTGCATGTCAATTTTGAGGTCGTGCCACTACCGAAGCCCCCCAACGATGAGATCGTGACTCTAGGGCAGGCCATTGGAACATTCATCCAGTGGCCCAAAAGCGACATCTCCCTGGAGGCTTCTTCACCGGTGGCAGGACCAGAAGGGCAGTGCGAACCAGAGCAACATGCATTGGTGCCATCTCCACTACAAGACTTGTCTCCACCACCGCTAGCTGCACCGGTGCTATCTCCACAGGTGCTATTCTCGCCAGAGCAACTTGTACCTTTACAGTCGACTGCCATTAAGTTGACATACAGCCGAGGCAGCAAGGTCAGCAAGGCCAGCAAGGGCAAAGCAAAGAAGACCAATGATGGTATCCCGTACCTGCCAATGGCCCACAAATTCGTGCTTGGCCAGCCGTTGCTCGACCGCAAGGTCCTCCAACCCCTACCATATAATTGCCTGCAATTGCACAAGTGGTATATAGAGCAGTCCAATAAGCCAGAGGGAGAACGGATCTCAAGTGTCACTGTCAAATTTGCGCCG
This sequence comes from Dendrocalamus latiflorus, assembly GCA_017311315.1. Taxonomy (NCBI): domain Eukaryota; kingdom Viridiplantae; phylum Streptophyta; class Magnoliopsida; order Poales; family Poaceae; genus Dendrocalamus; species Dendrocalamus latiflorus. The sequence goes on along the minus strand of CM029626.1, from coordinate 17,698,524 downwards.
AATGATTTACATCACACTCTTCAAGACACATGCTTTGTGGTCGCCTTTGACAATTTATTCGATCTTTTCACGCTCAACGCTCTTGACGTCTCACTCATGCGATGCTGGACGCTGTAAGTGTGTACAATCACAGTCTCCGTTCATGTCATACCGATAAATGTCATATATAATTTGTTGCTTTCGTGTGTATATGTATAGACACATGCTGACTAGAACTAGAGAAACCAAATCATCATCGGTTGGTTTCTTGGACCCACACTTGGTCGCCAGGAGTACCATCGACGAGGAGTCATCCATCGTCGAGAGGTACATTGCAGCAGCACTGCTGCAATACCGCGATAAGGAATATGTACTTATGCCCTTCCATCAGAACTATCATTGGATTTTAATAGTAATTGCACCAAAATAGAACAAGGTATATTACCTTGATTTCCTAAGTAAGAATAAAATGGACTTCACAGTTGTCAGCCAAGTACTCGATAGTTAAGTACATTTTCTCCATACATACCTATATTATACTTTTTCTTTCCTTCCGAATGACTAAGGTTAACTTTTTCGAATTACGTAGGGCGTTCGCGATGTATATTGCAATGGGAGGTGACTCGAAGCAAGGGGCCAAAGGCCTGACATATGCTCAGGATTTTAAGGTATTCGCTATTACACATTAATTAATCCTATGCAACAGTTGGTACTAATTCCTCTTGAATTAACACATTGCATTTTTTGCAGTGCCACCAGCAGCAACCGGGCAACACATGTGGATTTTACGTTTGCCACCATATGGAACTACTCCTCGATTCCTCGAGGATCACCAATTCCAAGGTTTGTCAATCTTCCCATAATTACTTCATACTTATCACGTTTTATATATACGCACATTGATATTCCTATCGACAGGCTGCGTTCATCCCGTCAACTGCATTGAAATAGCCCGACCTTTCACACATTCGAGGAGAGAAAGTGTACTTTCTGGTGGCTAACGTCATAAACCCAGCTGGAAGGTTCCACTGCGCACCATGATTTTTTTATTGCTCTTATCACTCCGGAATCGAGGTCTTGCGAAAGGAACAGTACATAATCAATGCGCACCATGATTTTTTTATTGCTCTTATCACTCCGGAATCGAGGTCTCGCGAAAGGAACAGTGCATAATCAACGAACATTGTCAGGCTGCACAAGCAATACTTGGATGGATTGTCATCCAAGTATTGCTTGTGCAGCCTGACAAAGTTCGTTGATTATGTATCTATTCCTTTCGCGAGACCTCGATTCCGGAGTGATAGAGCAATAAAAAATACAATGTTACCATCTAAGTGGAAATGCAACGTACATCTTTTGTAATTGTATATTTGTTAATAGATATTTTAGTTCATTTCAATTAATTGATTTGCGAAATTGATGTTTTATGTTTGTCAATTGATGTTTTATGTTTGTCAAATGAAGTGTGATGTGAATTGGATGTTGTATGTTTGTCAGAAATTGTATGTATATCTGCTTGTTTCAGAGGGCATGGCTAGCATTTCCTGAGGCTAGCCAATAAACAGGAATAGATTTAGGGGTAGAAAGGAATATCATAGACGGTTTTTAGTTAAAACCGTCTGTGATATCTGATCACAGACGGTTCTTAACTTGAAACCGTCTGTGATAAGTGATAATCACAGACGGTTGTTATTTAAAAACCGTCTGTGATAACTCATATCACAAACGGTTTTTAGTTAAAAACCGTCTGTGATAGCTGATAATCACTGACGGTTCGAAAACCGTCTGTGATGACCTCGTATTATCACTGACCCATAAATTCAGACGGTTCAGAAAACCGTCTGTGATGACGTTTCTGAACCGTCTATAATGTGGTTTTCTGTAGTAGTGGCCCTGGTAGTCCAGAAAGCCGATACCCCCTCCCTGCGCCCGGCTGTGGTTCCCGCGCTCGCTATTTGCTATATCTAAAAATTCATAAAAACAGTATACCAAAATGAATTCGCTAATTGGTAATTAACAAATCTTATCCATCCAACTAATTGCCTACTGCACAGTGGCCATACGGGAGCGACAGCACTGCACGGTGGCCATGCGGTCTTCACGACACAGCATGCCAGCCATGCGGCCCCGATGTGTCATCTCCATATTGACTCGGTGCGGAGGCTGTGCGATCGAGGGTGCTAAATCTGCTATTATCGCGCACCAGATGTCATTATTACAAAAACATAACCAAAAAATACCAATACGGACAAAAACTTGAATTCTTTCATCTCGAATATTTGATTCTCGACAAAGAAAGCTTGGTAAAGATGACTCGTTGTTGAGATGATCAACAGGGGATCAGTGGATGACTGGATCTCTCCTTAGCTGATCGCAGCAACACACATTTCCTCGTTCCCCATTGGTCACACGTGCGCGCGCGGTATGCGGCCGATCGGATATCTGAGAGTGGGCAACCTCTTCTCTTTTGACGGGACGGAGAGTATGCTACTACTGTTGGGATACAGGTTGACTGCATTAGCATAGATTAGCGTAGATTAAAGATTTCTAGTATGTAAACTAGAAAACCATATGAGTAATAGATCATAGATTATTATCACTAAACGTGCAGTGCAGTGAAAATAAAGTTGAATCATCCTATTCAATGAATCACACATCGGTGTAGTGAAAGTAGTCGATCGTCCTTTGGCCAACTATCCCCTTCTCGCGATCGTCTCGATCAGCGTCGAAATCGCAATAGCACTTCTACTAAGGTCGACACATCTAGGGATGGAATGTTGTGCATCGATGTGCTAGCGCCAGTTATGAGAGATGGTGGTTAGGGTTTTGATGGGTGTGTTTGGGGATACCTCGCTTAGCTCCCGCACCTCCCACATATATTACTTTAAAATTCCACCATTATTTCTAACAATAATGGATAATATTTCTAGGGTGACACAGTAAGGATAACAATTTTCCAAGGTAGGATTTAGGCAACTGTTGTAGGGGTGCCCCCACCTAAGCCCAGCCGGCCTGTTAGGAGGTTGTAAAGCCCAATATGGGACATATGTAATGGTATAAATACCCTTGAGGGGATTACTCAGGTGTAAGGGAAAGGTTGTAAAAACACTCCCCATGTATATGTATATATATATATATATATATATATATATATATATATATATATACACGATACAGGCCATGGGGGAACCCTAAGCATTGCTCACCTAACTATCCACTACCACACCTCTCTCTGTGTGGTCTGTAACCACAACAGTTGGCGCCGTCCGTGGGGAGGACACGAGAGCCTCAAAATCCGAAGAAGGATGGCACCGAAGAAAGCTTCATCGTCGACGGTGAAGAAGAAGGGGAGCACGACGGAGTCCCGCGTCAACACCAGGGCCTCAGTGTCGGCAGTCGCGGGTGTGGACGGCGAGACGGGTGTGGTAGCCACGAACGTCGACGCTCAGGGCACGACGGTCGACCCCGCTACCACTACCACGACGGCCGACACCGCCCCGCGTGCGACAATCGACCTCGCCACCGCTGGCGTGATGGTCGGCACCACCCCGCGCGCGACGATCAACCCCGTTACCGCTACCACGACGGCAGACACCGCACTGCGCGTGACAACCGACCTCGCCACCGCTGGCGTGACTGTCGGCACCACCCCGTGCGTGACGACCGCCCCCACCGTCGGCGCGACGGTCAACACTGGCAGCATCGACCGGGTAGTCGGGAGTGGCAACGTCAACGCCCAAGCTGGCCTGACTGCCGCTCCTACACCCGGTGCGGGTGCGGCGAGCGGTTCCGACTGCAACGCTGGCCTCGTCGCTGTCAGACCCGGATTTTTCAATCCAGAATCTACTGTGTTTGCTGCACTATTCCCTAGATTAGTAGTTAGTGCACACAGGTACATTGTTGAATCACATCACACATCGCATGAACATTAATAATATTACAGAATTAAAATACACCACATCGGGTGAGAGTTTACAAAAGGGGCACCTAGGCCAAATGTATTCATTACAATAATTAAGCAGCGAAGAACAACAGCAAAAGTGAAACCAAAAACAGGCAAGCGACTGATAGGTAATGTGTGCATTATATATTGCCCAGACTTAGACAATATACAAGCACACACCGCCGTAGGTCAAACTTGTCTATAATCAGAAAGTGTAAATGACGCCCTAATTTCCTTCGTTGCTTCTTCCTTCAGTAACAGGGGCATCCTCATGAGCATAGTGATCTTGAATACCTGTTTCTGTTTGAGTAGGCGAGTGTGAGCACAAATCCACCATGCTCAGCGAGCCAACACACAGAGTGCAATAATTATCATGCTCAGCTTATCAAAGGAAGGCTTGGGCTTATTTTATTTTGCGTAGAGTGCTTTTGAATACACTTATTTAAAAATCCTTAAGACCTAGCAATTTTAAACTCAGGACTTAAATTTGTGAAGTAAGTCTATCTTATAATTGACACAGATTCCATCCATCGTTACATGGCATCTGCATCATATAGCATATTTCAGCGTTATAGCCGCTTAACTTACCACTGGGACGACACCCAGGACAATTCAAACCAGGACCATCAGCAATCCTTCCACTTTTCCATTACCACCACAAGTTATTTTTCGAAACAGAACTATATCTAGTTAAGTTCCCATGTCTGCCCTTGACCGTGGGCACGGCTATTCGAATAATTTTAGACTCTGCAGAGTTTGTACACTTTCACCACAAGAGACATTCATCCCATTTCCTCACACGATTCCTTAGCCATGTGATCGAGAAGACTGTCACAGTGACTATTCAGAATATCTAGCTTCTTTCACCATCTCACTCTATGGGTTGTTCCCACTTGCGGTGGGTCCCATACGTTGCGCGGGATGTTCCCCACGGCTACTAGCGCTATTCGGGCTCCGCTCCCCTCAACGCTAGCACGACTGGGAAACTTCACCCTCCACTCGGTGTCCCTTTAGGCCTCCCCTTGCCCTTGCAATATCCACACCCATCCACTACCGGTGAGATGGTTCTGAAAGTTTTGATAAAACTACTTAGCCAAGTTGCATTTTACAGACTTGTGGTTGTACTATTTTATACGAGATAGCATGACAAGATTCAGTCCTTAGGACTACCTGGATGGTTCTACCACATTTCACATTTTGTGCGTCCACTGCACCTCATACCAGCCCCCAAACCATCCACCCAGGTAATAAAGCAATATTGGGGTTTTTCAGGGATGTAAAGTAACACATTTTCCAGTCTTTCCCACCAAGACTGCCCAAATCGTTTCATAATTGCAAGTGATAATTTTTGGAGTAATTATGTACTCCCGGTTATCTAGCCATACTAAGCAACGCATTATTTATGTGGACTTATTTGCGAACGATACACCATAATAATTTTGCTAGGGCAACAAGGTTCATATGTCCAACATTTCAACGGAGTATTATTAACAAGCATAACATTAGGTGTATAACTAACATCTTTAAAAGCGAATGTAATGTACCACATAAAATAGCAGCATGCATGTTATTAATTTAAGAGAAATTAAATTTTGCATAAACATGGGTTCAACATGGTTAAATTGTTAACTCACCTTGGTCACAGTGGTCTGGGTCTTGATTCTCTTGAGCTTCTAGAGTGGCTGCCTCGGCTTCTTCCTCTTGAGCTTCATATGCTATTTTATCGTGCGCGAAATTCATATAAAAAGAAAAGCAACAAATCAACAAAATATCACCAGAAATTCAAATGACCTCTAAAAATCATGGTTTCAGTTCCAGTGGATAGACCTTGAATTTAGAAGAATTTAGAAATTTGTTTCACTCAATTTGGAGTTAAAATGAATAAGTTATGCTTAGTCAAAGTTCTCAGTTTAATTAAATCCAGAAATTGCTAAACGTCTAACAGGTGGGTCCCACGGTATGTTTTTAAATTTTATTTCCTTTTCTTTTATCTTTTTTTGCTCTGTCTATAATAGGTGGGGTCCACATGTCTGTGAGACCCATTGTTCACGGTCTCTGGCAAGTGGGACCCCTCTGTTAGTGGCCATCTGTGATGCCGGAGGTGGTGGCGACGGAGGCCGGGAGGTGCCGGAGGTATGCAAGCTACCGGCGGTGAGAAGCTCGGGTGAGGCCGGGGTTGTCTTCGCGGTGAGCCGAAGATGATGTGGGGGCGGGGAATCGGGTTTTAATGTCTTAGAGCAGCAGATTGGGAGTTACCGCAGTTGGGGAAGGAGGTGGACCTCGCCGGCGATTGCGAGGGTCTGAACTCAATTGCTTTCGGGGAGAGACTGAGAAGGGTGTGGCGATGCATTCTGGAGTCTCCCCGGATTTTATAGCCGTCGAGGTATGGCCAATTGCGGCGCGATCGTGCGCGCACGCCCGGGGCAGCGGTGACAGCGGCTGCGCTGTCAGACGGCGGCATCAGCGGGCGGAAGGGGGTATGGCCGCATGGTTCGAGGCAACCACGCACGTCGGCCGTGTCTCTCGCCCGAGTCTCGCGGCTTTTGACCGGCGTTGAGCGGAGGAGAGCGAGCCAGCGCGTGGGGGAGAAACAGGGAGATGGAGAAGATGGTTCTGGCAGCTCGGGTCCACCCGCCAGAGAGAGGAGGCGCAAGGGGGTGAGGGCCCGCGTGACAGAGGTGGAAGCGGAGGGAGCAGGCTGGCTGTCGCGGTGTGCGCAGGGGCTGGGCCGCGCGGTGCGTATGGGCATTTTTAATTATTTGCTTCCTTATTATTCTTGCCATTATTTTTAGAAATGGGTCTTAAGATTTTAAATCAATTTTCTCCTTGTCCTATATGGATCATCTTTTTAGATTCTTATTTTAATTTTCTAGTATTTATACATGTTTGTTTCCTCTTGATCCTTTTAACTTTTGGAACTTCAACCAAATTTACAGAAAATCGGCATAACTCCAAATTCAAATATAAACATACTGAAAAATAATTCAAAAGCTCCACATTTTCAGATTTACATTTTTCAGGATGTTACAAACCTACCCCCCTTAAAAAGAATCTCGACCCCGAGATTCAGCCTAACTAGTGAACAAGTCGGGGTAATCTTTTCGCAGTTGATCTTCGCGTTCTCAAGTGGCTTCTTTCTTTGAATGATGACTCCATTGCACTCTGCATATGCGAATGGTTTGATTTCTTGTCTTCTTCTCTATGGTGTCCAAAATCTTGACTGGACGCTCCTTGTAAGTCAGATCACTTTCAAGCTCGATTGCTTCCAACAGAGCTTGGTCTTCTGGTACACGCAGACACTTCTTGAGTTGTGATACATGAAAGACATCATGCACATCAGATAGGTTTGAGGGCAACTCCAACTGGTATGCAACTTCCCCTTTCTTGGCCACGATTGGAAATGGTCCAACATATCGTGGGGGTAAGCTTGCCCTTGACTTTAAATCGCTTAACTCCTCGCAAAGGTGATACCTTCAGGTAGACATAATCTCCTATCTCGAAACTTAGCGGTCTTCTCCTCTTGTCTGCATAACTCTTCTGCTTGTACTAGGCTGCTAGCAATCGGTCTCTAATCAGGCGAACCTTTTCTTCGGCTTGTTTTAAAGTGTCTGGCCCAAAAATGTAGTTCTCCCCTACCTCTGACCAGTGTAGAGGAGTTCGACATTTTCTTCCATACAAGGCTTCAAAAGGTGACATCTGGAGGCTAGCTTGATAGCTGTTGTTGTAGGCGAATTCGGCGTATGGTAGGCATCGATCCCAATCTTTTGAAAAATCCAGGGCACAAGCCCTTAGCATGTCTTCTAATATCTGATTCACCCTCTCTGTTTGACCATCTGTCTGGGGGTGGTAGGCGGTGCTGAAATCCAAGTGAGTACCGAGGGCTTCATGCAGGCTAGCCCAGAAATGCGAGGTAAACTGGGAACCTCGATCTGAGACTATCCGCTTCGGTACACCGTGCAAGCACACGATGCGTGACATGTATAATTTCGCCAATTTATCTTCCTTGTGGGTTGTCTTGACTGGAATAAAGTGTGCAACCTTGGTCAACCTGTCAATTACGACCCACACGGAGTCATGTCCTGATTTGGTTCGTGGAAGTCCTGTGATAAAGTCTATCCCGACTTCTTCCCACTTCCATTGAGGTATTTGCAATGGCTGTAGCAATCCAGCTGGCCTCTGGTGTTCAGCCTTCACTCTCTGACACACATCACAGCATGCTACATATTCTGCTATGTCCCTCTTCATTCGTGGCCACCAATAACACTACTTCAAATACTGATACATCTTGGTACTCCCAGGGTGGAGGGAATACGCAGAGCTATGAGCCTCCTTGAGTATCAGGTCTTTAAGGTCCTTCTGATGAGGCACAAAAATACGAGTCCCATATCTCAACACTCCTTGTTGGTCCATTCTCATCTTAGGAGCCTTTCCTTCTTCCATTAACCTCTTCATCCTCTTAGTGGTTGAATCTTCCTTTTGTGCTGCTATGATCCGCTCTTCTATACTTGGTTGTATTTCCATTGCGGCTAAGGTGCCTTCCTCTACTATTTCCAAATTCAAGGCTTCTAACTCCTTGTAGAGCTCGGGTTGATGTTTTTGAACCATGAGGTTATTGCAATAATCCTTACGGCTTAAAGCATCTGCTACCACATTAGCTTTTCCTGGGTGTTAGTGGACACTTAAGTCGTAATCCTTAATCAATTCCAACCATCTTCTCTGCCTCATGTTAAGATGGGACTGAGTAAAGAAGTACTTGAGGCTCTTGTGATCAGTATATATGTCACAATGATTACCTATCAGGTAATGCCTCCAAAATCTTCAATGCATGCACCACTGATGCTAATTCCAGGTCGTGGGTGGGGTAGTTAGCTTCATGAGGGCGAAGTTGTCTGGATGCATATGCCACAACCTTGCCTCCCTGCATTAGTACGCATCCAAGCCCTTGATATGAGGCGTCACAGTACACCTCAAAATCTTTGCGTACATCTGGCAGGACTAGCATAGGAGTGGTAGTCAATCTCTTCTTCAGCTCTTGAAAGCTTTCTTCACATGCCCTGGTCCATTCAAACTTCTTCTCCTTCTTGAGTAGTTGAGTCATTGGCCTGGCAATTCGGGAAAACCCCTCTATAAACCTTCTGTAGTATCCCGCCAATCCAAGAAAACTTCTCACTTCAGTGACAGAGGTGGGCTGCTTCCATTCTATTACTGCTGCTATTTTGGCGGGATCAACTGATATTCCTCCTGCAGATACTATATGTCCCAAGAAACTGATGTCACTCAGCCATAATTCACACTTGTTATATTTTGCATATAACTGATGCTCCTTTAGCTTCTCCAACACTAGGCACAGATGTTCCGCATGCTCTTCTGCATTCTTGGAGTATATAAGGATGTCGTCGATAAAGACCACGACAAATTTGTCCAAATACTCCATGAATACTGTGTTCATCAGATTCATAAAATAGGCTGGGGCATTGGTTAATCCAACAGACATGACTGTAAATTCATACAACCCATATCTAGTGGTAAAAGCTGTCTTGGGTATATCTTCAGCCCTAATTTTTATCTGATGATAGCCCGACCTCAGATCTATCTTGGAGAATACTGTGGCTCCACCAAGTTGATCAAACAGATCATCAATTCTGGGAAGAGGGTACTTATTCTTGATGGTCATCTAATTGAAGGCTCGGTAGTCAACACACATCCTAGCAGTGCCATCCTTCTTCTTTACGAACAATACCGGAGATCCCCAAGGTGAGGAACTAGGTCTGATGAATCCTTTTTCCTGTAATTCCTGAAGTTGTTTCTTCAATTCTTCCAACTCTTCTACTGTCATCCTATAAGGCCTCTTGGAAACTGGAGCAGCTCCCAGCTTCAAGTTGATAACAAATTCCAGGTCTCTATCTGGGGGCATGCCTGGCAGTTCTTTAGGAAATACTTCAGGGTATTCTTGCACTACTGTCATTCCTTCTAGAGGTATATCTTCACAATAGTAGATTGCACGTCCCCACCAATATGGTCGGTCCACTTTTACATTTATGGTCATTCCAGGGCACTTGGTTAGTTTCACAGTCCTGGTGGCACATTCTATGATTCCCTGGTATCTAGCTAACCAATCCATACCTAATATAATATCCAGGGTCTGGGAGCTTAGTATTATCAGGTCTGCTAGAAAATCACATCTTTCCATGGTAATTGTCACCCCTGGGCATACTAGGGTAGCAGTGATTATACCCGCTGGTGAGTTAAGCTCCAATGGTTTCTTTAGAGTATAGACAGGTAATCCCAACTTATCAGCATACCCCTTAGATATAAATGAATGTGAAGCTCCCGAATCAAATAATACTTGTGCTGGTATGGACTTGACAGAGAACGTACCCATAAGGACTCCAACGGCCTCCTGAGCTTCCTCAGTTGTGATATGATTAATCCAGCCACGGTTTGGTGCTGAAGTATTCTTGCTAGCTTGCGAGGCCTGTTGCCCCTTGTTGGGTACTGAAGCTTGGCTGCGAACGGATGTACTCTGCTTCTGTGAGCATCTGTTGGCAAAATGCCCCTTTTCGCCGCAATTGAAGCATTTGTAGTTTGCGACATAGCTCGCCCCCGAAGATTGTCCACCTTGCATGGAGCTACCCCCTGGACGGGGTGATGGTGTTGGAGTCTTGAACTGACTGGGCCTTGAGAAAAAAGATGAGTTGTTGAAGAGCTTATGGATAAATCTTCCCGGTGGTCACTGGGCCGACAGCTTACGCTTGCGGCTAGCTTCTAAACTCTTCTTCTCATTTTCCAAAATTAAGGCTTTGTTCACCAGCTGATGGAAACTGGTGAAGTCCTGAATTATCAATTGTACCCTTAACTCTTCGCTCATCCCTTCAAAGAACCTATCAATCTTTTCTTCTTCATCCGCTACATCCTTCGGGGCATAGCGGGCCAGTTGTGTGAACTTGGTAAGGTATTCATTTATTGACAGGTTCCCTTGCATGAGGGTGCGAAATTCATTCTTCTTCATTCTCATTACTCCTGCTGGGACAAAATTAGCTTTGAAAGCTGTTTTGAATTCCGACCAGGGAATGGCTTCCATGTCATTTCCTGTGGTGGCATCTTCTTGGCCTCTGGCGGCCAGGTAATTTTCCCACCATGCCGCCGCAGCTCCCTGCAGCTAGTGCGCGGCAAATACCACTTTATCTTCATTTGCACATTTAGCCAAGCGCAATTTCCTTTCCGTGTCCTGAAGCCAATCTTCGGCTTCGAGTGGTTCGCCTGCTGATGAAAAGTTAAGTGGCTGCGTTCTTTGAAAGTCAACCAAATCTGCTCTATGCCCACTAGAGCTTCCTTGTTGTCCAGCATAAATGGCCTACAATAGCTGAGTCTGATGCGCCATGACTTGAGCCATAGTGGGGTTAACTAGAGGGGATGGAAGGTCATCGCCTTGATTCTGGTTCCTGCCTCGCCTTTCAGGCAAGGCCCCTTGGGTTGAGTCTACCTCGGTTTGGTTGAGGTTAGCATTGGCCTGAGCCCTTGTGATCCTTTGACTGGCCATCTGCAGTTAGAGCTTCGCCATTTAGTACTAATGCTAGACAGATAAAAAGAAGGGTACCAACCCACATCATAGAGGAAAACGGTAAGACAAACGACAAAGCAACTTCAACATAAGGCCTATGTATGGCCGTACATTAAGCACACAAACATCCACATAGCCAGCTTTTAGGCTGGACTTTACGGTTACACAATATATTAAGGTTCGACAGGATAACAACTACAATACCAAAAGACTAGTACATCATACTATAATACAGGAACTAGTACTTGCACCACACATGGCAAGTACAGCACTACTCTACCTACTCCTCCATAAAGCTTGCACCGGGACAGGAAGGGCTGTAGTTCAGTGACAGTGAGCAGGACCGGCTGCCGCTGAACTTCGAAGGATCGGAGTCAGACTGGGAACGTGATCTGCTGCGGCTGCGGCGAGGCCCTCCCCGTCGAAGAGCAGACTGAGGTCCTGGGGGCCACACGCTCATGCACGCGGTGCGTCTTGTCCGGGAGCCTCCTGCTCCTGACTGGGGTGGTGATGGTGCTGCAACTGGTGTGGTGGCCTGTTGGTGCTGGGCATGGACGGCTGCTGCCTCTGCCTTGGCCTCTGCCAAAACCTTACACTGGGCGAGTTGCTCTCAGAGTGTCGCCACCTCGGTGTGTCTGGAGACTAGGTGCTGCCGGAGGGTGGTGATCTCCTCCAGGGCGTCAGTGTGAGCCACCCCCATAGCTCTGGTGAGGTCGACCTGATATGTGAGCTTAGGGTCATCCTCGGTGGTCGGCATGTACGTCGAACTATACGCTCTTTCCCGGCGCATCGGATGGTAGCAGTAGAGAGTGCGCCGCAAGGTGGTCTTGCAGAAATCACATAGCCGTACGGCGGCTAGGCGTGCAGCGTCCTGTACTGCCGCCCGCAGAGTGCTCCTCTGGTGCTCTGTCCTGAAAACATGTGGCGGGTCTAGTTCACTCTTGGCGTGGATGAATATCTCCATCATCCACGATTCTTCTCCTCCTTCCATGGTCTTAAGGCCGCGGTATATGGTCTGCTCCTTATAGCCCAAATAGTGCAGGAGCTTACGTAAAATACTGGCGAATTCCCCCTCATAAACTCCATGGGCTAGGAAATCCCAGTTGACCTCTTCTGCCACACCTGCCATCTGTAGATTAAAATACCAGTGTTAGTGATTTTTCAAAAATACTAATGAAAGGTAGAGCAGAGGAGATCTAAGAAGGATACGAAGAGGAGGTAGTATGCTATATTTTCAAATTCATTTTTATAAGTTCTTAAATATTGCGATCCTATACCCATCCTAGTACTGTTCTAAGGCTTTTACCCTACAGTTGTATGCTCTGATACCAGCTCTGTCAGATCCGGATTTTTCAATTCAGAATCTACTGTGTTTGCTGCACTATTCCCTGGATCAGTAGTTAGTGCACACAGGTACATTGCTGAATCACATCATACATCGCATGAACATTAATAATATTACAGAATTAAAATACACCACATCGGGTGAGAGTTTACAAAAGGGGCACCTAGGCCAAATGTATTCATTACAATAATTAAGCAACCGAGAACAACAGCAAAAGTGAAACCACAACCACAGGCAAGCGACTGATGGGTAATGTGTGCATTATATATTGCCCAGACTTAGACAATATACGTGCACACACCGCCGTAGGTCAAACTTGTCTATAATCAGAAAGTGTAAATCTTAGTTTAATTAAATCCAGAAAGTGCTAAGTCTGATAGGTGGGTCCCACAGTATGTTTTTAAATTTTATTTCCTTTTCTTTTATCTTTTTATGCTCTGTCTATGACAGGTGGGGTCCACATGTATGTGAGACCCATTGTTCACGGTCTCTGGCAAGTGGGACCCCTCTGTCAGTGGCCATCTGTCGGCCACTGACAGGTGGGACCCTTCGCGTTCTGGACCCACACGACAGTGGTCAGCACTGACAGGTGGGGCCCGGCTGTCAGCGTGCAAAATTAAAAGAAAGGCTCATCCTCAGCGCTTCAGAGCCGGGGCTCGAACGCGCGCGGCCGAGGGAGCCAGGGGGAAAGAGATAAGAGTTTGCGCTACTAGCCAGGGGAACGCTCGAGTGTTGCTTACCCATATAGGGTAAATTTACCTCTTAAGCCAGACGGTGGAGAGGGCCGTGCATAGGAGTTCCAAGGCCAGGGAAGGGCGGTGGTGTCGCCGGCGAACGGTGGTCAGAGGGTCGGAGATGGTGGGCAAAATGCGTTGCCGGTGCAGCTGTGATGCCGGAGGTGGTGGCGACGGAGGCTGGGAGGTGCCGGAGGTATGCCAGCGTCGTGCGGTGGTGGTGGTTCGGGGGAGTGCTTTGGTGATGGCAAGCTACCGGCAGTGAGAAGCTCGGGTGTGGCCGGGGTTGTTTTCGCGGTGAGTTGAAGATGATGTGGTGGCGGGGAATCGGGTTTAAATGGTTTAGAGCGGCGGATTGGGAGTTGCCGAAGTTGGGGAAGGAGGTGGACCTCGCCGGCGATTGCGAGGGTCTGAACTCAATTGCTTTCGGGGAGAGACTGAGAAGGGTGTTGCGATGCATTCTGGAATCTCCCCGGGTTTTATAGCCGTCGAGGTATGGCCAATTGCGACGCGGTCGTGCGCGCACGCCCGGGGCAGCGACGACAGCGGCTGCGCTGTCAGACGGCGGCGTCAGCGGGCGGAAGGGGGTTTGGCCGCATGGTTCGAGGCAGCCCCGCACATCGGCTGTGTCTCGCGCCCGGGTCTCGCGGCTTTTGACCGGCGTTGAGCGGAGCAGAGCGAGCCAGCGCGCGGGAGAGAAACAGGGAGAGGGAGAAGATGGTTCTGGCAACTCGGGTCCACCCGCCAGAGAGAGGAGGCGCGAGGGGGCGAGGGCCCACGTGACAGAGGCGAAAGCGGAGGGAGCATGCTGGCTTTCACGGCGCGCGCAGGGGCTGGGCCGCGCGGGGCGTGTGGGAGCTGGGCCGCGCGTGAGTGCTGGCCGTGCGGGGAGAGATGAGGCTGGGCCAGGGTGATGGCCGGCCTGGCTCCATTTTTTTCTTTTTATTTTCTTTTTCTTTCTTTTTGTTTTTGGCTTATGCATTTGTGCGTATATAATATTTACATTTTGTTCCTTCCTGCTTACAAATTTCTGGCTTTAAGTGATAGATGCCACATTTTATTATGTACACATTTGTTTATATATCGATGCTCATATATATATATATCCATATATGTTGGCATTTTTAATTATTTGCTTCCTTATTATTCTTGCCATTATTTTTAGAAATGGGTCTTAAGATTTTAAATCAATTTTCTCCTTGTCCTATATGGATCATCTTTTCATATTCTTATTTTAATTTTTAATTTTCTAGTATTTATACATGTTTGTTTCCTCTTGATCCTTTTAACTTTTGGAACTTCAACCAAATTTTCAGAAAATCGTCATAACTCCAAATTCAAATATAAACATACTGCAAAATAATTCAAAAGCTCCACTTTTCAGATTTACATTTTTCAGGATGTTACAAACCTACCCCCTTAAAAAGAATCTCGACCCCGAGATTCAGCCTAACTAGTGAACAAGTCGGGGTAATCTTTTCGCAGTTGATCTTCGCGTTCCCAAGTGGCTTCTTTCTTTGAATGATGACTCCATTGCACTCTGCATATGCGAATGGTTTGACTTCTTGTCTTCTTCTCTATGCTGTCCAAAATCTTGACCAGGCGCTCCTTGTAAGTCAGATCACTTTCAAGCTCGATTGCTTCCAACGGAGCTTGGTCTTCTGGTTCGCGCAGACACTTCTTGAGTTGTGATACATGAAAGACATCATGCACATCAGATAGGTTTGAGGGCAACTCCAACTGGTATGCAACTTCCCCTTTCTTGGCCACGATTGGAAATGGTCCAACATATCGTGGGGTAAGCTTGCCCTTGACTTTAAATCGCTTAACTCCTCGCAAAGGTGATACCTTCAGGTGGACATAATCTCCTATCTCGAAACTTAGCGGTCTTCTTCGCTTGTCTGCATAACTCTTCTGCCTGGACTGGGCTGCTAGCAATCGGTCTCTAATCAGGCGAACCTTTTCTTCGGCTTGTTTTAAAGTGTCTGGCCCAAAAATGTAGTTCTCCCCTACCTCTGACCAGTGTAGAGGAGTTCAACATTTTCTTCCATACAAGGCTTCAAAAGGTGACATCTGAAGGGTAGTTTGATAGCTGTTGTTGTAGGCGAATTCGGCGTATGGTAGGCATCGATCCCAATCTTTTGAAAAATCGAAGGCACAAGCCCTTAGCATGTCTTCTAATATCTGATTCACCCTCTCTATTTGACCATCTGTTTAGCCCTTATCAAAAGGGTGCCCAACACAAGGACTCGTCGGGCGACAAGCCCAAGCGCGGCCAACAGAAGTCTCAGAGAGCTCGCTATGTCTTCGACATTGAGGGCGATTCGAAGATAGCGCCCCGCCAGCCGAGGCGGCAGAGCCCGCCGGGGGCGGGGGGGCGGTCGGGGTCGCGACAATAGAACCCGCGGGGAATACGACGACCAGCACCACGGGCAGTAGTGCGAGGTACATGGTCGAGGCAGCCATGACACGCGAGCATGCACCACCATCGCGGCACTTCGGCAGAGCGTCGCTAGGGATAGAAACCTTGAGGCGCGGCCACCCATCGTGGCCCACATCCAACACCCCCTAGAAGGCCCCATGCGGATCCATGATCAGGGGTTATAGCCTCAGGAGGGGCCCCTGCAGATTCAAGCCCACATGTAGCAAGCTCAGGAGGGCCCCCTACGGATTCAGGCCCTGGAGGGAGCCCAGCGCAGGGTTATAAATGTCATCTCCAGGGGCTCCTCGCTGGAGTTCGCCTCGGCGCGGCAGCGAAAGGCCTATGCGAGGAGGCTACACCACGTGGCGGCATACCCGGCGCGGACACCGCTGGACTGGGCGCAGAATGAAATTACCTTCACGCCCACGGATGCCGAAGGCGTAGAGTTCCCCCACCAAAATCCCCTGGTCATCCAGGTCGCCATCGCAGGATGCGACGTCAGGAGCGTCTTAGTCGATGGAGGAAGCTCCGTGAACATTTTGTTCGCAGCGGCCTTCGACCATATATGGATCCCCCGAAGTCGCTTGGGCCCCTCTGGAATCCTGCTGCAGGGCTTCGGAGGTCAGCCCCTGCGGGCGCTGGTCCAGATATGCCTGCAGGTCTCCTTTGGCCGGGACAACAACGTAAGGAGCGAAGACATCACCTTCGACGTTGTCGATATCCTGTACCCCTACAACGCCATATTTGGACGACCAACCCTCAATTCCTTCGGGGCGGTTCCGCACCACGGCTTCTTATGCATGAAGCTCCCGGGCCCGCAGGGTATCATCACCACCCATGGCGACCATATGGCCCGGTGCATAGAGCTCGGCACCCGAGGCCCGCCTCGCGAGGTTCAACGAAACCCTTAAACCGGGCACGCTAGCCAAAGGAGCCCCGGCGGCCTCAGGAAGCACCCCGTCGGGCTCCCGCGCGGATCGCTCCGGCATCAGTGGCTCCCACCGTGCCCCCCGTCGCCACGGTAACGACAATTGCTGCTGTTCCCGCCCCCGAGTGATTAGTGGTTAGTACCTTGTCTTTTGTAATCGCTCACCCGTGCAAACGGGAATTCAATAAAGTTCACCGTTTGCGAAACTCGTCTTATTTCCTACAAAATTGCGCGGAGGCTTGCCTCCGCGCGCACTCTCTTTGAGTATAAACAAAGACACGCATTCGCGCGCGCATTCTCTGTGAGTATAAACAAAGACACGCGTTCACGCGCGCACTCTCTGTGAGTATAAACAAAGACACGTGTTCGCCGCGCACTCTCCATGAGTATAAACAAAGACATGCGTTCGCGCGCGCACTCTCCGTGAGTATAAAAAATGACACGCGTTCGCGCACGCACTCGCCGTGAGTATAAACAAAGACGCGCGGGGGGACGCCTCCGCACGCACTCTACGGAGTATAAATAAGACGTGGCGTCGAGGTTCACCACTGCACGCACTTTACGGAGTATAAATAAGACATGGCGTCGAGGTTCGCCTCCGCACGCACTCTACGGAGTATAAATAAGACGCGGATGTTGTCCCTGTGCACTCTACTGAGTATAAACAAGACGCGGATGTTCCCGCGCACGGATGGGCATTATCCCTATGCGTACTCTCCGAAGTATAAATAAGACGTGGTTGATAGTCCCACACACTCTACGGAGTATAAATAAGACGCGGATGTTGTCCCTGTGCACTCTATTGAGTATAAACAAGACGCGGACGTCCCCGCGCACGCATGGGCGTTATCCCTGTGCGTACTCTCTAGAGTATAAATGAGACGTGGTTGATGGTCCCGCGCACTCCGTGGAGTATAAACAAGACGCAGCAGAGGCTTGTCTTCCCGTGCACCCTGTGGAGTATGCATAAGGCGCAGCAGAGGCTCGCCCCCACGCGCACCCCGTGGAGTATGCATAAGGCGCAGCAGAGGCTCGCCCCCACGTGCACCCCGTGGAGCACAAGTTAGGCGCGTGGCCGATTGTCCTTGCACGCGCCCCATGACAGCAAGTATGGGAGTCATAATTGTCGGGAAGCAGCCTTACTCGCAGGTTAGCCTTCGTAGGGGACAGAGCATCTACCTCGACTAGGCGCCAGCTCCGCTACCACTACTTCGAAGGGTAGGGGATGGAGTGCTCGCGCGTCTACCTCGACTAGGCGCCAGCTCCGCTGCCATCACTTCGAAGGGTAGGGGACGGAGCGCTCGCGCGTCTACCTCGACTAGGCGCCAGCTCCGCTGCCATCACTTCGAAGGGTAGGGGACGGAGCGCTCACGCGCCTACCTCGACTAGGCGCCACTCCGCTGCCACCACTTCGAAAGATGCACATCCGAGGCCTGCTGCTGTGTCTTGAGGAATGCCAAGAGCTGGTTAAACCAGCTCTTGGCATTCCTCAAGACACAGCAGCAGACCTCGGATGTGCATCTTTCCACCCAAATACAGACGCAAGCACAGCAACACATTCAGATCATCAAATTGATTGTCCTCATCCACAACATTCTCCACTCTGACAATCCTTCTTTTTCTCGCAAAATTCAAGGCAATTTTATTACAAAAGTGCAAAAAAAAAAGACATTCCCAGATTCTTCGGTGAGCAGCCGACATAGCCGACTTCTTCGGTGAGCGACTATCCATCAGCTTCTTCCCACTTCTTTTCTTTATCTCTGGTCTCTGGATCACGTACGCCAGTAGCGATGAATCAGTTAGCTGAATCATCGCTACTGGCGTACGTGATCCAGAGACCAGAGATGAAGAAAAGAAGTGGGAAGAAGCAGATGGATAGTCGCTCACCGAAGAAGTCGGCTATGTCGGCTGCTCACCGAAGAATTTGGGAATGTCTTTTTTTTTTGAATTTTTGTAATAAAATTGCCTTGAATTTTGCAGGAAAAAGAAGGATTGTCGGAGTGGACATCACATCTCAGCAGTAGTCGGCATCGTCGAGGAACATGCAAATACAGAGGCAAGCACGACAACACATTTAGATCTATTACAGGAGAACAAGCTAGTGAACTCTTCATGGAACACACTTACCACACTTACAGCCATATATGCTCACAGTGGATGAACTCACGCGTGACTAGTACTGGTGGAAAGGTAGATGGGGCGTTATTTATAAGGGCCGAGTAGAGGGAGGAACTGCTGCCTGCCATTCGATGTGGAGAGAATGGACGGGTGAGATCGAAATCCTGGGTATACGCCAATTATTGGTGACACGTGTTAACACACACCAATTATTGGTGATATGTGATTATCACAGACGGTTATTAACGCGAACCGTGTGTGATAATAAAGTTCACAGACGGTTCTTAATACGAGCCGTCTGTGATGTTTCAATTATCACAGACGGTTCTTAATACGAGCTGTCTATGATGTTTCAGTTATCTCAGACGGTTCGTATGAATAACGGTCTGTGATATTAATATCAGACGAACGGTCTGTGATATTAATATCAGAATATGAACGGTTTGTGATATTAATAGCAGAGATGGTTTGAAATATGAAGCGTCTGCGTTAATGCTTAAATATGCGCGCCCTAATCCTGCTCTTCTACACACTATGCTCTCCCTGATCATAATAGCAGGGATGGTTTGAAATACGAAGTGTCTGCGTTAATGCTTATATATGCGCGCCCTAATCTTTCTACACACTATGCTCTCCCTGATCATCTTCTTCATCACCAGATTTATCAATAATGACATCTAAAATTCTTTTGATCTCCTTCCTATCATCTATCCATCATGAGTTGTTCGGACGCAACCTTACACAGGCGGCCCAAAATTTACATCTGGAGCAGCTCCTCCGCTCACGCCCTGCTCTCCTTCCTCGACTCGCTTCCATCCGTCAGCTGGACCTCATCATCCGTCGTTGACGGAGGTGTCTCATTACCACTCAGGATAGGGAAACTGCCCTCAGCCTCGTTCTTCTCTGCAATGTGCGCAAAGCGGAGGAAGATCTTGCGGCAGTGCAGACACACTTGGATAAACTTACCGATCAAGCAGAATGGGCCGATAATGTGGAAGCGCATCTTGACATCCTGTTTCAGATTATGGAACATGCTAATGATCATTTGCCCATGCTTGAGGAGGAAGTCGAGAAGGCAAGGACAATCTTGACGGCATTCGAGAACACAGCGGCTGATCCTCCAACTCCAGAAGTCGACGAAGAAGCATATGAAGCCCAGAAGATTCAAATCTGAGAATGTCTTTTTTTTGCACTTTTGTAATAAAATTACCTTGAATTTGACTCTCGCCTCTATAGATTCTGTAGTTTAAACGATACCACAGACAGTTCGTATTACTAACCGTCTGTGAACTTTCACAGACGGTTAGTAATACAAACTGTCTGTGATCTCTAAAATTATCACAGACGGTTCCAGTTAATAACCGTCTGTGATATTTTCACAGACGGTTATTAACAGAAACCGTCTGTGATAATTTGAGACATCACAGACGGTTAGTAAAACGAACCGTCTGTGATGTCTCAT
Organism: Dendrocalamus latiflorus; assembly: GCA_017311315.1. NCBI lineage: Eukaryota > Viridiplantae > Streptophyta > Magnoliopsida > Poales > Poaceae > Dendrocalamus > Dendrocalamus latiflorus. The sequence continues at coordinate 17,678,032 of CM029626.1, read as the reverse complement.
TTATCACAGACCTTTTGTGTTAATAACCGTCTGTGAAAATATCACCGACGGTTGCCAGTATAAACCGTCTGTGACAGTTTAATCACAGACGGTTTCGTATGAACCGTCTGTGATGTAGCCGTCCAGTATAGCCTCTTCTGTAGTAGTGAAGCTAGATGTGATCGAGGTCTGATGTGGTCGAAGCCGAACATGGTCGAAGTCTGTCGTGGTCGGAATGCCATGGTCGAGTTGCCATGGTCGAAGCTTGATGTGCTCAAAATCAGCCATTGTCGAAGTCTGTCATGATCTAAATGCCGTAGTTGAGTTGCCGTGGTCGAAATTTGACGTGGTCGAAGTTGGATGTGGTCAGTGTTGTTCAGCTATATGGTCGTAGTGTTGTGGTCAAAGCATGCCGTAGTCGTACAACCGAGGTCGTAGCGCTGTGGTCGAAGCATGCGGTGGTCAAAAATGTGCCGTTGTCGGAACTCGGAGCAACAATTCCTGGATCCTCTGTGTAAATCGCACTAGTCTAGGATCAGCTAGTGCACACAGCAGAACAAAGATACATATCAAGCACAAATGACCAACTATATTAAATAAAAGATTACGGTCTTATGGCCAAGTCTTACATCAATGCTCATTGGTAACAATAATAAAGCAAATAACTGCGGAAGCAAACTGATAAGAAGCGAAGCCCAAGCCTGCCCACAGGCAAATAACAGTAAGACGCAGCCTACTTGTCCAGGTCATCACCGTAGTCGAAGTCCTCTTCCTCTATGTGGAGATAGCAAGGTGAGTACAAACTTGTACTCCACAAATCACACGGAGAAATGCAACATAATGATAAGGGCATCAATGGAAGGCTTATAGGGTTAGTTTGAGCATAAAACAACATTTAAAGAAATACAATAAATAGATTAAAATTGCTAAATTAATATAGTAAGTAAAAATAATACTTGTATTTAAAAATAATACCATCAGTGCAGGCTTCGACCAAACACCAACCTATCCACGAGCATTCCACCTGGACCGTCTTTTTCAAAAGATCCCATATGGATTCCATCCATCCACACATTTCCAACCACTCATGGATTCCACCCATCCAAAAGCTTTCAATCTCTCATGGATTCCATCCATCCATAAGGTTTTCATTCTCTCATGGATTCCATCCATCCATAAGGTTTTCGAAAATCATTTTTGAAAAACAAAGTCTAATCCATGAAAAACTTTTACTCAGCATGCCTGTGACCGTGGGCACGGCTATCCAGGATAGATTATACACTCTATAGAGGCTGTACAACTTTAACCACAAGCCATGATCATCCCAGACTGCCACGCGAGTTACACACTTCCTTAGGTGTGCGGCGAGGAGATCATGACAAGACCTTTACAATGCAAAGCCTTCAATCTGGCCAAGCTAACTCTAAGGTTTCACCCCAGTAAGGAATCCACCAGACCGGGACCCCCTCTTGAGCCGAGTGAGACTTCACATGGCACACACCACGCTCACTTTCAACCTACAACATGACTCAGGTTGGGACTCGCAAATTATTCAGGCAGGACTGTCCCATACCAGCCTTGTGGTAGTACGCTAGGGCTTTGCAACAGTAGCTCACAGACCGGTCCTTAATTGACTTAGGCTCAACCACATATGCCCTGTGCCCGACAATCAACACTGTGTTTCCGAACAACAGTGCATGCCTGCACCCGCCACCTAACCATTAGCCTACACTACAAGAAAACCCCCCTATAGAAACGCTATATTGTTATGTTTGATACGCTTTATTTCGTCTCTACAGGAATATAGGCACGTTTTTATAAAGCGTGTTAGAAGCGTCTTCGCATGGACCGTGTCAGGAGTTGTAGAGATGAATTCTTTAAGCATATCTATGAGATAAAAAGACGTTTTATAGAGACGCTTAATGCATGCCTACATATATTGATACACTTTTATAGACACATTTATACAACGCATCTATCAGTATAGTTACGTCGTATAGTAGCGCTTCATCACGTATTAAGAATTGTAGAGACATTCTCGTAGGTACATTTATATTACGTGTCTACTAATATAGTCACGCTTTGTAATGACGCTTTAATGCGTATTAAGAAGTATAGTCACGCTTTCTAACAACGCTTTGATGCGTATTAAGAAGTATAGTCGCGCTTTATAATGACACTTTAATGTGTATTAAGAAGTATAGACACGATTAATAGATACATTTATATTACGTGTTTAATTATATAGACACGCTGTATAGTAACATAGCCACGTGCTCAGAAATGTAGAAACGATATGATGATACATTTACATTGAGTGTGTATCAATATAGTTTCGTTGTATAGTAACATCTTGTTGCGTCTCAAGATATGTAGAGACGGTTTCATATGTACATTTATATTTCGTGTCAGTAATGTTTTTTGTGTATATATTAATATATACACGCTTTGTAGTAACACCTTCTTATGTATTAAGAACTGTGATGTTTTCTTCAAAATGGACAATGCAAATCACCAATAGTATTCCATTTGTAAAATCATCTCTTTAGCATCCACAAAACAAGATAATAATTAGTTCACTCCCTGGACATCATATAGACCAGTAACTATATCAAACTGAATGGTTCATCAAACATATGTGGAGTACAGGACAACCAGAAACTCCTAGTCCTAGTAGCAGAGAAATACAAAGGCTCCATCTTCATCACCACTGCTCCACACCAGCAGCAAGGCACTGAAGAAGACCCCGATCTGGATGCGGATCTAGCCCTGCAATTGAACAGATGCAGTTGATAATAGCATTGAGACAAAAAAAATTGCAGTTTGAAAAGATGACATGAGTTAAAATAATGTAGCTTCAACATTTTTTCTTATTGCAGTTGACACAAATAAGAGACTAAGAGTCCAAGCATATCCATGAGAAGCAACAGATATAAGCCGAACAACAGTCCTCTATGGTTAGCTTAGGCATGTAGCATAAGTCAGTATTTATATAAAATTAGCCTGCAAACACCATATTTTTTGCTGTTAGATAAAAACAGCTACTACTCAGGTCACATGCTGCTAAGAATCATGGCATAGCTAATGATTTTATACCCTATGCCAAGCAAGCCGCAAGGTCTTCGAAAATTGATGTTGGTAGTCAACATAAAGAAAGTCATATAATAAGCATGACGCAAGGAGTGAACAGATATAATCTTAACATTACCCAAACATAAAATTTTTAGAAATGACACAAGGATATGAGTAAATTTGAAACATTCACTACTAGTACATGGCACAGACCTATAATGGAAACAAAATTAAGATGCAACATTACACTATGCTTCTTGTGAAACGGTTACTGGATAAATTGATTATGTAATATTATCTCTTACACGGTTCCTTCTACGTGCCACTAGAATGTGAAAAATAAGCAAAGAGATCATGAATAAGTTCTTAGTGTGCATTATTTTTGCTACAGCATAGAATAATTAGATACTAGAAAAATCATGTTAATATGAAAAGCCTGCAAGTTTCTAAGACTAAAGCATAAGCGAATCTGCAAACAGCATGACGCTACATTGCATGATGGCCGTAATTAAAGAATAAAACATACCATGTTGTTTCGGGACTGAATTGAACTCTTAGGTTTTCTCACCTAAAAAGGAATGGGTTTAGATGAAAATCATAATTTGAAGAAATTAAAAAATCGAAGCACTCAAACAACAAAAATTAACTTACATGTGAACGGGGCCATGCAATAACATAGCCAATAGCATCTCTTAATAGTTGAATATCGAACAATGGCCTAGGCAACACCTCATCTCCAATATTTCCATTGGCTACGTTTTCAAGACTGTCAACATGAACCCCAACGAACTCGTTTCCAAGCATGCTTTCTCCAATAACTCGTGTGCCATCAGTAGTTACTAACTTTCCTTTGGCCACAACTTTACCTTTGTTTCTTAGTGAAATAAGAATGACTTCGATTTGCCTCTACCATTTTGAAAAAAAACATAAAGCCATGATAATTGAACTTGTGACTAAATTAAGTTAAAAAGCAACATAGCAAACAAAATCATACTGATTCTTGATGATTAACATCTGGAGCTTTGATTCTTCGAGATCTCTACAGTAGACATAATTTTAATTAGCAAAATGTATCATCACTCAAGAAAGTTTAATCTAACTTTTTGTTTGAAGTAATAATACACAATCACAACTGAGACATACCATGCTAGCCAATATGCTATCACGTGTCATGCCTACATAATCCTTATCTGCTTGCCCATGACGCTCCTCAATATGTCCCACCTGCAGCCATAGTTCACCTCATTTTTGTTATATGTATCACTTTTGTTCTGATTTTTGAAAGCAAGAAAGAGGATTCCAAGATCACATTACAAAACGATTAGTACTAATTCATGTACAATGAACATAAACAGCAATGAACAAAAACTGAACAATATGCTTTATAATGAATTTTGCTCTCAACTTTCCCATCTTAGTTGGCCCCAGGATTTTATTTCCTTGTAAAAAAGCCTTCACTACTCATGATCTGTCCATTGGAGTAGTGTATATAGTTCTATATCTTTTTTTTTTACTAAAAGACTATGGTTTCTAAATAGCCTTGTGCTGTCCAAGACTAAAATTGTTGGAAGGGTAAAATGGGACCTCTTGCTTTCACAAATACATTGCCCAAATTTCAATTGTTAACTGTTATCACCTAGCTCTACTAACAAAGAAATATTTATTCATCTACTTATCATGTATAGCATCTGTTCTTTTCACTTTCAACAAGTAACCATAGAATTTGCTCTTAGTCTTGCTATGAAGGTCAGATATGCATATTTGTTCATATCAGGATTAATATAGAAAAAGTAAAATATGTGTTGACTATAACGTGGTACAGATAGACACAAGAGACTAATATGAGGTAAAGGTACAGGTCACAAATATGATAGAGTAGTCCTTTCTAATACCTTTGCAATCATTTTCTCTCGAGATAAAGATGGCTGCGCAAAATCCTCTTTGGCTTTAGTATTTTTCTTGACATGTGTCTGCTGCAACTTGGGATTAGCCATAGTTTTAAGATATTGGCAAGAACTTACATCTATATTTGTAGATGAGGAAAATAGAAATAAAATAGAAATTCTATTACCTGCACATAATTTGGAGAGTACATATTAGTGTTTGTGTCTTCAGGGCTAATATCAAAATGATTGTCACCATAATCGCTATTGATATCATTGTCACTACAATCATGATCAATATCGTTATCACCTCTATAGAGCATCACCTACCATTGAAAGTAACATCACCATCATCAACATTGTACTCATTTAAGACAACACATGATCTTCTCGCCAACATATAAGACTAGTAGATACTTACTTCATCATCTAAAGCTGATTCCATGTCATTTATCCAATCCTCTTCTGGAAACTTTTGTGACATAAAAGCAAGCCAATGCTTCATGACGCCACTCATGCGTTGCATCTTAGTTTCCATCATGTTTACTTTCTCCTGGTACCTTTTTTCTTCCTCAGTTTGAGTAACAAAAGTTATACCTTGAGAAACTTGGACTTGACTCCAATACTTATCATCATAGCACCCACGTGCTTTTAACTGCTTAGCAACCACCTCATTGAACACTTCATTAAAATCTTTAGCAGAAAGATTACCATTGTTCTGCTCTTTCCTTTTCTGTAATTCCTCAAACGATGCATCCTATTGAAATAAGCATATAGGGAGGTCACAAATGCAATCTGAAATTCAAATCTAAGATAAATCATTAGGAGTAAAAAATATACCATTACTATCTTCGCTTTGTTGGTACTGTATCTACCATTCTTTTTCTTATGAGCAGCATCCCATAATTCTATTCTATGAACCTTTGCTTTCTTTTGATCCTCCTACACAATGGAGTAAATTTCAGGATCCAATCAATTCTCTTATTAGATGATCATTGAATTTGACAGATAATAACATACAGTTAGAATATTTATTACCATCTCTTTTAGAAGTCTAGCATGGCTTTTCCTCCCTGTTGTGTGTGCATTCTTCTGTTCTTTTGCACACCGGGAGTTTGTTGCACATAATTTCTGCGAATATAGAGAAGTGACAAAGCATGTATGTTACATAACCTACTTTAAGATTTGATCCAAATGTTAGATAAAAAGATGTCACCTTGTGTGTTTCTTGACACCAAAATCCAACAAGAGACTTCCATTGATTTTCATTAATAGTTCTTGGTCTACCTTGTATGATTTGATCCAGAGTTCTCTCTTCGCGATTGAAATATTGTTTTTTCAACTTAGACTTGTAGGCTCGCCACCTATTGTTTACAGTCCTTAGGATCCAATCCCTTGTAAGTTGTATCATTTGGCGGGGGAACACAAACTTTGCCTGTACAAAGGAAAGCTAAACGTTAATATATGGAACTCAAGACAAAAATGACTGGATTGATCTGGTCCCATATTTGGCAGAAGGTTTGACATTGAAACTTCCAGGAGATCGATCATCAGGGTGAACGGCCACATTTCTAGCTCACGCTGTTATTTTTGCTCTCTCTAAGATCTGGCTCACGATGGAACTAACTAGTGTGTTTTTCGAGGTCCAAATGGGTTTAAGCCCGGAATGGTACGAAGTTTGCTCAGGTAGAATTTGCTTCTTCCAGTTTCAGTATGTGCACTAAGCATTGTTCAATCTAGTAGCAAACTTACAGCTCTATTAAAATAACGCAGCACTTTTGCTGGTTTCTTTTTCCTCTTACATTCAGCTGTAGATCCATTCTTCTTATCATCTTTCCAACGAGAGCTCTTGCACACATCACAAAAATCTTGTTTACCTGCAGCACCTCGGAAGAGCATGCAATCTTTAGGGCAAGCATGGATTTTCACATAGTCAAGGCCTAAAGCACGGATGATTTTCTTCACTTCATAATATGTCTTAGGTAGGTTTGCCTCAGGCGGAAGTGCAGCAGATAGTACAGCTAGGAGTGATGTAAAAGATTCTTGTGTCCAGCCATGTAAGCACTTTAAGTGATATAAGTTGACCAAAAATGACAGCTTCAAAAATTTGCACCCAGGGTATAACCTTGTGTGTGCATCCTTCAAGTATCTTTCATACGGATTTTGTTCCCTCCCCATAGCATCATCCGGATTTTGTTCCCTCCCCATAGCATCATCTTCTGTTGGATTCACATCCTCATCCACAATATGTTCCATATTTGCAGATCCTGATTGAATATTATCAGCTTCAGCCCAACCAAACGCAGCCTGTAGAAGTTCTTGCATGCCATCTTGTACTGCTGCAGCCCTTGGGACACCCGAAGTAAACAAATTTCTAGTGTCATTTGGCACGTCAACAAATGAAAATGATGGCCTGTCATACTTCTCGCCATGATGAACCCAGGTAGTATAACCTTGAATAATACCATCACATCTCAAATGTGTCCTGACTTCATCATGACTATGGTTTAATCTGTTTTTGCAAGGACAAAGTATCTCCCTATCATGTGGAATGTCCCGGTAAGCAAAAGCCAAAAATTGCTCAACGCCATCTTGATATGCAACCTCCCGTTTTGGCCTACTCATCCAACTTCGATCCATCTCCCTATATATGTCGAGCTGTCAAAATGAAATAAAATCAATCATATTTTTCTTATTTTTCAATGCATAGTTGTCAGAGGATGTATAGTACTTGGCTAGCATCAGCAAATTTGATTAAGCTCCCTTTTCAACTAGATGAACTCACATGTTCTCAGATGATGATTATTACTTAGAATGTGAGCATCAAAATTAGTTTAGCAATTACATGATAAAAAACAGTATCATGGTTACGATATCCATTAGTTTAAGTTAGTTCATTTACAGAAATCATCCCAAAATGCAGGTGTCTATAATCACCTGTAGTGGACCTTACTACACGAATGCTAGGGAGTCTTCCTAAATGAACTGATCATACTGACAATCTTAGTATCTCACAATCATACTGATCAGTGATCATACATTCATACTGACAATCTCACAATGAACTAGGGGTGCAATCGGATCGGATTCGAACGGATATTGCTCAAACCATACCCTAACCCATATTTTTTCCTCGGATTCGAAATCAGATACGGTAAGACCGGATACGAATACGAATTCGGAATATTCGGAGTTTAGAATACGGTATCATCGGGGCAGATATATATCGTTTACGGATCGGAAGCGGATAATATAAGCGGATAATAATATATGGCAGTAACTAACAAGGAGTCAGCAGCTAACATTTCCAGCTCTGTATCCCCCAATGCTGAAGACGGTTCCTTCAGTTTTGGTACTTCACATCAACAGTTACAGTTTAGTGAAGGGAAAACAGAAGCTAACCCTAGTTGGATACATAAATTATAAATCAAGTACTTTTTGCTTCTTGAGACATGTAATGAGAGCTACTGTGATAGAAAGAGACAAGGTAATAAATACTGAAATTAACATAGCATCCACCATTGTTAAGTATTTTCCAACTGGTAGAATGAATAATCAAAATACCCACAATGGCAAACTGACTGAAGCAATCCAATTTCACAGTAAAACAGTAAATGAAGCGTACACACGCAATAGAGAGTCAGAGAACAAAGACTAATGAACCTACAATTCAGTATTTCACCATCTAACAACATCACATTAAATATCATATTCTGTTTCATGCATAATGATAGGTAATTTTCTGTCAAATGCGCTGTCCTGGCCTCCATCGTGCACACAAAAAAGAGCCTAGCCTTGAAAATAACAATGTATGTCATTGAGCAATGAGTATAACTCTATTCTTATATCTTGAACTTGTTTTCACAGGGAAAATAAAAGGGCAAAAAAAATGAATGCAATGGCATCGCAGAGAAGTGGAACCATATATACTCACCTTATCTATATCAACAACATATCATTTGGTACGCAGATAATACCATAAGTTTCCATCTTTAAAAAAGGGAACCAGGGTCATGATCAAACACAAGTCAACTAATCAATATTGCTAATCTGCTATCTTATTCTAACTAGTAACCAAGGATTCTTCAGGCATGCAAACAGGGAAATGACAGAAGCTCACCGGGAGTGGCCAGTGGGGCCGGCGTCGCGGTGGACTGCCGGAGCCGCGGAGAGGAGGCGAGGGCGGAGTCGCGGAGAGGAGGGGAGGCACCGAGCAACCGAGGCGGGGGGCGGTGCCGCACTGCCGCGCCGCCGCTGGCCGAGACGGAGAGGATGGCTGAGGTGGAGATCCGCTGAGGATGAGGAGGCGACTGCGGAGTCGCGGAGAGCCAGAGAGGAGGCACCGTGGCGGCCGGCGGGCTGGGCGAAGAGGTGGCGGGGGGCCGGGGGGGCGGTGCCACGGCGATCGGCGGAGATCGGCGGAGAGCCGGAGAAGAAGAAGCGGAGATCTGCGGGCCGAGGCGGAGAGGCGGGGGGCGGCGTCACGGGCTCACGGGCGGGTGGGCGGCGGTGGGGGGCTGGGGGTAGCGCGTCGCATCTGCTGCGCGGAGGCGGAATCGAGCAGAGGCGCTGGAGGCGGCTGGGTGCGGGCGTGATGGGCCGCGGAGGCGTGATGGGCCACGGGGTGCGCTCGTCTGATTGCTCGCTCGTCTGATTACATGTATATGAACGGTTGTAGATACGCTATTCAATTTGTCTAAATGCTATTGATGATTTAAATCGTGTCTAACTCCGTATCATTTTGAGACGTTTTTAGTATCGTGTCAAAAGGCATATTTAGATGGCTATGGACGATTGTATGATACGTTTTATGTCATGTCTATATGCTATTGACGATTAAAAGTGTATTTAACACCGTGTCATTTTGAGATGTTTTTAATATCATGTTAAAAAGTGTCTTTATATATCTCTTAACAATAAAAGCGTGTCTAATGTCATGTCAAGTTGAGATGTTAACAAAATCATGTCAATAAGCGTCTTTACATGCCCATGTAGAGACGCTTTTAGCATGCGTTACTATGGAAGCGTGCCTAGAGGGGGGTTTTCTTGTAGTACTAGGTCTAAACCAGATTTTACATTTTATTTCAAAATATTCTATAATCCTTCTTGACTCACCGAAGTTAAGAATACATTTGAAAAGCTTATCATTTTGTGTGAAAAGGTATCCCAAAATAAATATTATGTCTAAGCAGATCTAAGCATTTGATATAAAATTTCTCTAGGCAATACTAGTGTACCAATTAGAGTTTTAATCTAGGGTGGCAAGGCATCAGGGAAATTCAATGTCAATGGAGGTGATAACAAACAGACAATAAGTAATTTAAAATTGGAGTTGAAATACATTGAATAAAAATATACATGCAGAATAATTTAAATCAACATAAATTTTGTTTTGAAATTTGGGATCAACATAATCAAGGAGTGTGACTTGCCTTGCTCTTCAGATGGGTGCAAATCTTCGTTGAAGAACTCTCCCAAATCGTCGTAGTCTACACGTGAAAATAACCCACCAAATTCAAATCAACTCCAAATATTTAAATTGAGAGCAGAAATGGATAGAGGGGAATTTTTGATGAATTTAGAAATTTGAATGGGCTCAATCGAAGTTAGGATGAAGGAGAACGTACTCTCGAAAGTTTAAAATCAGAGAAAAAGAATAAACTGGATTTTTGGAATTATTTTTCTAAAGAAAAATGGAATTATGATGTCAGTAGGGATTTTCTTTTTTGGCTGAATTATTTTTTGTTGCAAATCCGGATTATGACATCAGCATGACGTCATCCCTAGTCGAATTTTCGGACTGGTCACTGACAACTAGGCCCGGGTCCATGAACTAAAGGGGTGGCTGAGGTGGCACGGGGGGGTGGGGTGGCGCTGATGTGGCCGAGGTGGCGCTGAGGTGGCCGCGACGTGGCGCCACATCACCTGCCATGTCAGCTCGATGGCCGACGTGGCCGGGATGGCCGGAGTGGCGCTCGGGTAAACGGACTCGTCGACGAACAGCGGCACAGCGGTGGTGACCGAGGTGCGCAACGGCAAGGGAAGGCGATGGGGAGGCGGCTCACCTTGGTGCAGAGCTTGCCGAGAGCAGAGGTGGCCGGCGACGACAGCGAAGAGGCGACGCAGCTCGGGCTCCGGCGGGGATGGCACTTTGACGGCGTTTGAGCCTAGAGAAGGGGAGGAGGGACTTCGCACGGGTGCGGGGAGGCCGAGGGAGGTGACGACGAGGCTCGAGAGTAGTCGAGGCGGCGGTGATTCCTCGCCAAAGTTGGTGGCGGCAACGGAGGCGAAGGCGCACGGTGCGGGGGCGCTCAGCTCACCGAAGAGGGAAGAGGAGGGCAGAGGAAGGTGGTGCGGAGGGAGGAGGTGCTCGGGGGGGGTTAAATAGGGTCGGGGGAGGGGAGGGGCGCGGGAATTGGTCGCCCGAGTTGGCGCGGGTGGCGGCGGCTGTTGCGGGAAGAGGGGAGTGGGGGGTGGGCGATGGGTGCGAGAAGAGGGGAAGGTGGGCGGGAGATGGCTGGAGTGGGGTGGTGGCGCACGTGCGGGAGGTAGGCGGCGCTCGCGCGGGAAGGAAGAGGCAACGATTAAGACAGGGAAGAAGGCGGGGAGGAAGAAGATGGCTTGACGGGTGGGGCTGGGGCGCAGAGAGAGAGAGGGAGGGAGGCGCGGGCAGTGGGGATGATGCCGCGTGGCGAGGGAGGGAATCAGGCAGCTGGCGCGGGAGCAAGACAAACGTCGGAATGGGCTGAGGCGCGGATGCAGCGGAGACGTGGCCGAGATCAAGCCGCCCACGTGTCAGCCCGAGGGAGGGGGAAGGCGGGATGGCGAGTAGCGACGTGGACGGATCCAGACCGTCCATGCGTCGGCCGGAGGGAGGGTGTGGGGATTTAAATTTTATTTTTGATTTTGGATTTTCAGAAAACCCGAGGAAATTCAATAAAGCTCAAAAATATGAAATAAACTCAAAAAATTCTAGAAAATTCACAAAATTTCCTGGAAATTTTTTGAACTTAATAAAAATATTTCCAACTTAAGTTGGTATTATATGTTTATACTTGAAATACTTTTTAACTTCAAAATAGATTTTAAACTCCAGAAAACTCAGAAAACCTAATAAAAGCCAAATAATTGATTTGACATAGGATTTTTATAGAAAATCAAAATATCATTTTATTTAATAATATTTTTAGGTTTTTACTTAAAATACTTTCTAAATCTAGCCTTTTCAAAATCAGAAATTCAGGGCAAAATAAAATCAAAATTTAGGCACCAAAACACTTATTTTTATTTGAAACCAAATTAATTTAATTTAATAAATTTTTCACTCCAAAACTTGAAGTAAACAGCTGGGCTGTTATAGCCGTGGTCGAAGTACAGTGGTCATTTAGCCGTGCGATTTACCGAAGCCACTGGAATGCTGTCCGATGCTCCAAAGGCACTTGAAAGCTGTCTGATACTCCACTGTTTACTCGAAAGCCATCCAATACCACTGTGATCCGATCGTACTGGTCAGACGCAACTCGGAGGATGTCAGCGCAGGATTATCTGCCCGAGGGTGCTTTAGCGAGAAGCGGTCCTTTTATCTGTGTTTTCACTATGCATATTTTTCATCTTTCCTAGCTTTTCAATATCTAGCGTGGCAGTTTGAAGTGAGTACACTGGTGGAAATTTGAAGCTGCTATTTAACCCCTTCTGGTCGCCACTGGCATACAGGCAAACGAAAAATCCAACCAAAAGGTACACAATCTTTCGACGACGAATTCAGCAGATGCTGCCGCTGACCTGGCCATGGGAGGTGACCAAAGCCAGTAAAAATACATGCTGGGTAGCTGAAGCATCCGTGTTCAATTCAAGTCTATACGCAATGACGGGAAGAAAATCGAACGAACGAAAGAAAACGAGTGCTGCACGTGCCTATATATCTAGAAAAAAGAGTAGAGGAAACGGAAGCACAGAAGGAAGAAAAAGTCAGCCAAGACTAGTAAGAGGTAAAAACGGAAGAAGGAGAGAGAGAGAGAGAAACGAAGGTGAGGAACCGTACACGTACATGTCTCGTGGCGCCACTGCCATTGGATTCAGCGGCGACTACGGTTTTTTTTTTACATTAGAGATAATTTAGGTTTTGAACGCAAAGACTATATTACCACTTGTAAATGAGGGGCTAGATTCAATTTGTACCCTTTGTTAGTTAAGTATACAAGGTATCGTAAAATTTCTCCATATCTAATGTGACGAGCGTAGCATTAGGCCAGGCTCGTTGAATCTTGAAATGCAGCTCGATCAACGTCGCTCTCAACATCAAATAGGAAGGGAGAGGACTTCCAGTTATTGTCTCTTTTCTTGTGGGTTAACTCTTGTGTCTCTTTTCCTGTGCTTAGTTGGAATTTTTTTTTTTTGAACTGGACAAAAGGACAGCCTTATATTCATTTCTAAGGGAGAATGAAAACAATAAATAGGGACGATATGAGAAAACAAGGGAGGGGTGGTGGAGGGATGCGGCTAGAAGTTGGCCTAAAAAGAAACTAAATTATTGTTACATGAAATATTTGTGAGCCCTTGTAGCTCTTAGCCCCCACTAGGACCCAGGCTCTAACTTCGTCCTTAATGGTGGCGATCAAGAGTAGGGGTGCAGTTGCTGTCGAACGGAAAATGCGAGTGTTCCGTTCCTTCCAAATTTGGTAAGTGACTAGCATTAGTAGTGATGTCATAGCCTTCCGCAGTGTTCCAGGCGAGAGAACAACCTCCTCCCAACAGTCTCAAACCGAATGGAACGTCCGCTAGGAAGTCAGGTTAATGGAGTCATAGGCAGTCTATTGTGCTATAGAGGTCCAAATTCTTGTGGTAAAGCGGCACCAACCAACAAATGTATGGCAGATTTCAGTTCTTGTCTACATAGGGGGCATGTAAGATGATTAGGCCAACCACACTTGTCTAGGTGGTCCACGGTCCACAGTCTATTTTATAAGGCCAACCTGGCAAAAAATATACATTCCTGTGGCTATGCTTTGTATGTTGAGATGGCTATGCTTTGTATGTTGAGGTTTTCCAGACTAGAGAGTTCATGGTGGTTTAAACTGTCGCAAAGAACTATGCTTTGTATGTTGAGGTGGCTATGCACATGCCGTTGGTAGTTAGTTTCCATGTGATTGTGTCGTCGGCTACCTCATGTAGAGTAATCGTGGACGTGTGTCCCCAGATGAGGATTAGTTCGTGTATGTGCTGCGGTGTTATGCCGTCCGTTCATGTTAGGTGATGAAACCAGTTGTTCCCTATTAAAGCAATCTATATGGTGCTTTTTTTCCTCCTAGAAGCCTTGAAGATCATGGGCGCAATATCACAAAGTCTGTTGCCGTCAACCCAAGAGGAAGTCCAGTTAATTGTCTTCTTACCATCGCCAATTGCTATGGTTGTGGCCGCTGTGAAGAGACGGTGATCTAGGTCATTGCATGGGGTTTCCATTCCTTGCCAGGGTTTGGTTTGGGCTCCCCATTCCTGCCAGAGCCATCTAAGTTTGAGGGCCCTGGTGAAGCGCTCTAGGTCCAAGAGGCCCAATCCTCCTATTTGTGTAGGCCTACAAACTCTATCCCAATTAACCTTACAGCTTCCACCCATTAGCTACTACTCCACCCTATCCCAAAGGAAGCATCTCATCCATCTATTAAGTGTTTTCATCATGCATTTTGGTGCCTTAATGGTCTTAAGGAAGTAGGTTGAGTGGGGTGTTAGAACGGATTTGACCAGGGCTTTCCTACCCACTAGAGTGCCACGCCATCCTGCGAGACGGCTCGCATATTTGTCTTGCAGTACTTGGAAGTTAACCTTGCAAAGTCTTTTGATTTCGAGCGGTAGGCCTAGGTACTTCATTGGGAAAGAGGCATGTTGCGCAAGTAAGTCAATCAATATCTATCGTAAGTTGATCTGGTTGCAACTTATTGGTGCCACCTGGCTTTTCTGAAGATTGGTGCATAAGCCTATCGCGTCGCTGAATTTTTTAGGATTTGGACGAGGGTGCAGGCGTCTTGTTGCTTGGGTACCAGGAAGATGGCACATCATCCACATAAAGAGAGGTTTGGAGGGCGATTGGACAACCCCCTAGGGGCCGTAAACCTGGTTTTTCTGAAGATTGGTGCATAAGCCTATTGCGTCGCTGAATTTTTTAGGATTTGGACGAGACTGCAGACGTCTTGTTGCTTGGGTATTAGGAAGATGGCACATTGTCCGCATAAAGAGAGGTTTGGAGGGTGACTAGACGACCCCCTAGGGGCCGTAAAGCACCAAGTTCTGTTGCAATGTCCAAATTTTTCTACAGTGGGTCAATCGCTAAGATAAAGAGGAAAGGAGATAATGGGGGGGTCACCGTGTCAGACACCTTTGTGGTGGTGTAGTTTATCCCCTGGGATTCCATTTAGAAGAATTTTCGAGGTGGCCGTAGATAGGAGGCATGAGACTCAATCTCTCTAGCGTGTCGGAAAACCCCTGTTTTCCAGAAGATGAAGCAGGTATTCTCAATGGACTTAATCGAAGGCTTTCACAATGTCGAGCTTGAGGAGCAGGGATGGCTTTCTGGTCCGGTGGTATCTTCTTGCTAGGTTGTGGACATAGAGGTAGTTGTCTTGAATATATCTCCCTCTAATGAAGACAATTTGGCTTAGGGAGATAAGCTCATTCATGTAGGGTGTCAACCGCAGTGCCAAGATTTTTGCAATGATTTTGGATACACTATGAATGAGACTAATGGGTCCGAAGTCTCCTACAGAGGTGAAGCCATATTTTTTCAGTAGCAAGATCAAGTTTGCAGTATTCAAACAAGGGAAGTTGTTTGTTCTTAGGTTAAAAAAGGCATGTAGGGTAGCCCTGAAGTCATCCTTTTATGATGTCCCAGCATGCATGGTAAAAGGTTCCGTTGAACCCATCGGGACCTAGAGCTTTGCCAGTTGGCAAATTGAAGTGTCGCCTGATACGTCTTATGTTCGATGAAGGGAGCAACTAGGGGAAGCAGATCTATTGGGGCAGCTGTAGAGTCTCCCAATTGAAGGAGGTGACTGTAGGTGATCTCTGTCGGATGAGTTGGTTGAAGTGGTCGAAAAGCATATTTGCTTTGTGTTCGTGTGTCACCGCCTATTCCCGGCCCATGGATAGCTGTTGGATAAAGCTCTTCCTCTTGTGAGAATTCATTCTAATGTGAAAGAATTTTGTATTTGCATCTCCCTCTCATAGCCAATTGATTCATGCCGCCTGTTTCTTCCTAGCCTTTTCAATTATAGCTAGACCCATCACCCTTTTCTTTAGACGCATTTGCATGTCCCTCTCTTCCAGTGAAAGTGCATGTTATCCTGTGCGATGTCCAAGCGCAGGATGATCTTTTAGGCCAAATACAGCTGGAGTTTATTTTCTGGGAACATTTTTTTACTCCAATTTTTTTGCCTTCTCGCTGTGTTTGCCAATTTGTTGTTTAGCCTTAGAATAGGATCTAGCCCAAGGGTTGGTTTTCCCCCAAGCTTGTTGCACTATGTGTGGGAATTGTGGTAACCAAGTTCAGAAGTTTTCGAAGAGAAAACTCTTTGGCGATCGTAGACCACTTGTGTTTGATAGGAGTAGGGGGCAGTGGTCTGAATGAGATGTGGATAAGACATACAGTAAGTGGTTGTTGAATGCGGCATTCCAGGCGTTGTAGCAAAAGAATATGTCTAGTTGCAAGGATGAGTAAGTGATATAATAGCTAGCAACATCTTGACCAGAGTTTTGATTAGTATGTTTAATAGATCTACTAGCTTTTCTCCAACAAGTTTAGATTTTTATTTGCTTTTTGTGTGCGATGATGGGTGCAAAACGCATGTTTTTGATCCCAAGCTGATCCAACATCTGAGAATCATGTTTTGCTTTAGTTCTTGCATTTTTCTGTGTGTGTGCCGGGTCATCCTCCAAGAAGCGCAGGATCATCCGCCCGAAGGTGTTTTAGCAAGAACAGTTCTTTTGTCTGTGTTTCCGCTGTGCATGTTTTTCATCCTTCCTACTTTTCAAAATATCTAGTGTGGCAGGTTGGAGTGAGTACACGGGGGGAAATTTGAAGCTACTATTCATCTTTCAACCCCTTCGAGTCGCCACTCGCCACCACCGTACACGTAGAAACACCAAAAACCAAAAGAAAAATCTTGCGACGACGAATTCTGCAGATGCTGCGTGCTGACCTGTCCATGCGATCGAGGTGACCAAAGCTAATAAAAACCGAAGCTATATATATCACCCCACTTCCCGGGCTTCCCAAAGGACCCAAACAAACAACAACAATGGCTGCAATGAGTTCTCACCACCTTCTCTTCATGTCCTTTTGTCTCTACTTCTCGGTGCTACAATCCATGCACCCCGTGTCACCTCACTCTCCTTCAGCTTCAACTTCTCCAACTCTGGCGACCCCTGCGACACGGAGCTCAGGTGCGAACGTGACACGCACATGGGCTCGGGCGTGATCGAGCTAACCAAGAACGAGATCGCTGACGATGTCTTCAGCGTTGGCCGCGCGTCCTACGCGCGGCCGGAGCCTCTGTGGGAAAGCACCACCGGCGAGCTGGCCAGCTTCACTTCTACCTTCACGTTCCAAATCAAGCCCAAAAACTTGACCAGGTATCACGAATATTGTACAGTAGTCAGCGGCGACGGGATAGCTTTCTTCCTCGCGCACTTCCCGTCGAGGATCCCTCCCAACAGCTCAGGCTGGAATCTCGCCCTCTTCAACGACAGCAACAACAACAACGCCTACGGCGACGACCGCGTCGTCGCGGTGGAGTTTGACACGAACAAACAACCCTGGGACCCCAACGACAACCATGTGGGCATCGACGTCAACTCCATCATCTCCAGGAACTACACGAAAGTGACTAAGAACCTGGTCTCCGATGACTCCATTATGACCGCCAAGATCAGCTACAACAACCGTACGCGTATCCTAGTCGCCGATCTCCAGATCAACGCCGGCGAGCCGTTCACCGTCAGCGCGCTGGTAGACATGAAGGCGAGCTTGCCCGAGGAAGTGGCAGTCGGATTCTCTGCGGCCACCGGCATGTGCATCGAGCTGCATCAGGTGCTGTCTTGGTCGTTTAGCTCCACCCTAGAAGCCGCTGCAAGACCTACTAGGGGAGTGCGACTAGTACCTGTGCTAGTGCCTGCGGCTGTAGTTTTTTTTCTGTTCCTCTGCATCGTCGTAGGCTGTCTTGTACGTCGGCGACGCATATGGAAGAGGCTAAGAGGAATCACTGACGGTGATTCCGATGAAGAACGAGAGCAAGCTGAATTCGAGAGTGGGGTCGGACCTAGACGGTACCGCTTCCACGAGCTCGCCGCTGCCACTTGCAACTTCACGGAGGAGGAGAAACTCGGCCGAGGGGGCTTTGGCAATGTCTATCGGGGCAGCCTCAGTGACCAGGACCGCCCAGTGGCCGTAAAGATGTTCTCAGGGGAGTCGTCAAAAGAGGGGAGGAAAGCGTTCGAGGCCGAGGTGAAGATCATAAGCCGGCTCAGGCATCGCAACCTTGTGCAGTTGTTAGGTTGGTGTGACAGTCGCAAAGGGTTGTTGCTCGTCTATGAGCTTGTGGCAGAAGGCAGCCTTGACAGGCACCTCTACAGCAGTTTGCTCACTTGGTCAGAGAGGTACAACCGTACTACCAAATGAGTTCTTCATTTTGTCAACTTGATTTACTAGTAGATTATGCAGTTTGTTAACTTGATTTAACTAATAGATACAGGATTATCCTTGGCCTGGGCTCTGCACTACGCTATCTCCACACGGAGTGGGATCAGTGCGTGTTGCATGGTGACATCAAGCCAAGCAACATACTTCTCGACTCATCACACAGCACCAAGTTGGCCGATTTCGGGCTGGCTAGGCTCGTCGATCATGGGGCCGGACCACGGACAACGCAGGTCGTGATGGGCACTGCAGGGTACATAGACCCGGAGTCAGGGCCGTCCCGGCCAAAACCGAGGCCCTGTGCAAAGTCTAAAACGGGGCCTCGTAGGCTAGCGAAATAGGATCATAAATAATATATAAACAATAATGTATTACATTAAAATGTAATATGTTATGAATTGTACCTATTCAACCCTTCGTCGCATAATGTTTACTTGAACATCATCATTCTTTTGGTGTTCTTCGAAATGAAATCTTCAATGATAGACTCAGTCAATCTTGTCCAGCATGTCGCCCTCAAGTGCTATTGTAGCCAAATCAGTAAGCCTTTCTTGCGTCATTGTAGAACGCAAATAATTCTTCAATAACTTCAATTTTGAAAAGCTTCGTTCTGCTGATGCAACAGTCACATAAATGGTCAACAAAACTCTATATGCAATAGTTGCATTGGGAAACAGTCATGTCACTTCAAGAACTTTAGAATATCAACAGGGCCCATATCTTCTTTTGGAATAAAATCTTGAAGAAACCTCAGCTCCACATACAGTTCATTAGCATCAATATCTGATTTTCCATCTCTTTTAAGAGCGGCCTCAAGATTATCACAGGAAGATCTCAAGCTATTATTATCCAATGACTGCAATATATCGGAAAGCACCCTTTGAGATAAAGGAATAAACTTGTTTTCTACAGGTTGATTTTCCTCAGGGCCTCTTATTTCCTCACTGAAACATGGAAGACCAAGTGAGAAAAACAAAATTTTATTTCCAAGAAAAAAATGATGGATGAATCGTTGGAAGTCTGGAACTTCTCTGGATATATTCCCATCAAACAAAATAGAAGATTGGATCGCTAAAGTAAGTTGATTCTGTGCAAACCAAAACAAAAGGGAAAGCAGAGATCAGCTCACTTGTAGTCTACATGGCACGTTGAGCTTGACTCGTCGGGAAGAATGAAGACACGCTCACACGCACGACTAGGAGGGAGAGGAGTCGGCAGTATCAGAAAGTCGAACAGACGCGAGTATTGTTTTGGGCTGCCGGCTACGCATCAATAGGACTTGGACCAAAAAATAGAGACCAGACTTATATACTATTGGGCTGTACACAAGGTATTGGGGGCCCCTGAAAATTGGGGGCCCTGTGCGATCGCACGGGCCGCACTTGCCCAGGGACGGGCCTGTCGGAGTTCATCCGCACGCGGCGGCCAAGCACAGAATCCGACGTCTACAGCTTCGGCATCGTCGTCCTAGAGATCGTCTCCGGCCGCCGGCCGGAGATGGATCACCCAGACAAGCTCATCCCGCTGCTGAAGTGGATCTGGGACCTGTACGATGGAAACTCTGTCCTCGAAGCGGTGGATCATAGGCTAAAGGCAGACGAACTCGACCGCGAGCAAGGTTGCGAGTGGCAGCTGCGGCGCGCGCTCGTCGTCGGGCTCTGGTGCGCACACCCGGACCCGCGCGTGCGGCCGTCCGTGGTGCAGGCTATGAACGTGCTGCAATCTGAGGACGTGACGCTGCCGGTCCTGTCGCGGCAGGTGCACAGCACTACGTCGTCGTCGGCCAACACTTCTAGCGACGACGCGTCTTGGACGCTTAGCGGGGCAAGGTGACAGTGCTTACATATTGGAGGGGCAAGGTGACAGAGCTTACATATTGGAGGCAACGTATTGGCCTCATTAGGAATACTGAATACGGGAGTTTTTCCTAATTTTCTACGGAAATTGTATTTTGAAAACCCTGCAAAATTATTATTTCCTTAGTTAAAAACATGCTCGTAGTAGTTAGGGTCGTTCCAAACAATAATGAGCAGCAAACTTCAATTCTTCCATCTCAAATAATCGATTCTCGACAAAAAAAAAAACGCTGGTAAAGATGAACTCTTTCATCTCGTACAGTTAATCTGTACGGCCGCTACGACGTTAGCTCGTTCTCGAGATGATCAACAGGGGGATCAGTGGATGACTGGATCTCTCCTTGCCTGACCACCGCAAAGCACCAGCCTGCTGATTCAATCGCGCACGCACGTCGCGCGTGCAGTTTGCTCGACGCGCCGCCCGTCTTGTGTGCACCCATCGTTTCCCCGTTGGTCACGCATGCATGCGCGGTGTTAGACGGCTTGGTGGCTATCCGGCTTATACGCTAGCTTATACGCTACAGCACCACACAATACGCTACAGTGCCATGCATGGCTTGCCGCGTATACAGAATAGTTTCGGTTGGTTACGGCAACTACCTAGAGTTACTCTCGGTTTCTATCTCTAAGCATGCGTGTAATCTCAGGTTTCCGTTTCCGTATGGTTAGCTGCCTCAATGGCTATATGTACCGAAACAATCCTGTGAATAGAATCATTGCGTGATTGATTCCCTAACCTCACGCTTTCATGGTATCAGATGGTTCGCATCCTGCGGCCATAGCTTCCGCATTGTTCTAGCCGCCGGCCGTCGCTACTTCCCCGCGCCGCCCACTGCTACGACTCCCCGCGCCATCGGCCCTTGCAGACCGCGGCGTCCCTACCTCACCTCCTCCATTATGTCTGGGACTCCCTCCGAGGACGATCGTCTCGCCGCCGACGAGGTGGAGCGCCTCGCCACAGCAGCCGCGGAAGAGCGCACCCGTCTCGAGGCCGAGCGGACTCACCTCGAAGGCGAACGCGCACGGCTTGACGCCGAGCTCAAGCGTGTTCTCGACGCCCAACGCGCCCACGACGAACAGCGCAATGCTCTCGAGGCCGCCACCATCGCCTCCCTGCATGCACAAGCCGTGACAGTCATCAACATCCGCTCTCTTGTCCCCGTCGTGCTCGACTCCGAGACGCCGAACTACACCAAGTGGCGTGGCCACTTCCTCCTTGTCCTCGGCAAGTACGAGCTCTCCGACCACATCGTCACCGACGCTACCTACCCCGACAATTCGTCTTGGGTTCGCATGGAGTGCACTGTACTCGGATGGTTGTACGGCACCATCTCCGCTCATCTCGTCGAAGTCGTCATGCAACCCGACGCCTCGGCACGCCGTGTTTGGCTCGCCGTGTTTGGCTCGCCCTTGAAGAGCAGTTCCTCGGCAACAAGAAAACTCGCGCACTGTACCTCGACACGGAATTCCGCAACTTCAATCAAGGTGATCTTTCCGTTGTAGATTTCTGTCGTAAGATGAAAAGCATGGCCGATGCACTTGGTGACTTGGGCGAGACCGTTCATGACCGCACGCTCGTCCTCAACATCTTGCGTGGTCTGAATGACAAGTTCTCGTACATGGTTCCGATGATCAAGCGCGCGAAGCCGTTCCCCTCCTTCCACGAAGTCCGCTCTGATTTGATGATCGAGGAACTCACCATGCGCCACAAGCACAGCTCTTTGTCCTCTATGGTCTTCCTCGCCTCGGGCTCGACTTCTGGGGGCGCGTCTTGTCCTCCACAAGGTGGCTCCTCCAACAACGATCGTGGCAAAGGAGCAAAGGGCCATGCAAACGGCCGCTCTAGTGGCCGCAACGGCGGCGCCCAACGCAATTCCGGCGGCTCCCAGAGTCAGCCACCCGTTTCTAGCGCCAGCCAGGGGACTCCACGGGCCTCCCTCCCCAGCTTCTGAAATCCTTGGACTGGAACAGTCCAGATCTAGCCGCATGCTGGTCCGTCGTCGATCCTCGGGCCGCGACCTCCTCCGGCGCTCCAGCCTCCTCGCACTGGCCTGCAGGATGCGTCACAGGCGGCTCTATATGCGGCTAACCCGGCTGGTGGCGTTGGTCCACACGAAGGTAGCAATCATGCTGGAGCCGGCCCAACCAACATCTTCGGTGGACTGCCCCAGTATCCACAGATGCAACAACAGCCCCCGTGGACACCAATGTCTGGTGCTAGGCTGTGGGACCAGACAGCACTATTGAACAACTTCAACACGTTGTCACTCACGCCGCCACCATCCGACGAATGGTACATGGACTCTGGTGCCACAAATCACATGGTTTCGGACGCCGGTATACTCTCCGTCTCCCATCCACCCCCCTCCCCTTCCTCTGTCACTGTCGGTAATGGCTCTTCATTACCTGTCACCTCCATTGGCAGCACCACCCTTCCTGCTCCTCGTGGTCCCTTTTCTTTACGAAACATTCTTGTTACTCCTCAAATCATCAAAAATTTGATTTCTGTTTGTCAGTTTACAATTGACAATAACTGTTCCGTAGAATTTGATCCTTTTGGCCTCTCTGTGAAGGATCTTCGTATTCGGAGCGTGATAGCCAGGTGCAATAGCTCCGGTCCTCTGTACCCATTGCTGCCATGCACCCCTCAGCCACATGCTCTCATCGCCACCGCCCCGGCCACCGTTTGGCACCGTCGCTTGGGTCACCTCGGTGCTGAAGCTCTTTCTAAATTAGCGCACTTTTCAGCTATTTCATGTAATCACAATGCCACCGAGCCTGTCTGTCACGCCTGTCAACTCGGTTGCCACATACGTTCATCCTTTGCTTCTTCCAACTCTCGTGCTAGTTCACTTTTTGATTTGGTTCATTGTGACCTATGGACTTCTCCTGTCGTCAGTGTTTCTGGTTACAAGTATTACCTCATTATTCTAGATGATTACTCCCACTATACTTGGACCTTTCCTTTGCGTTTCAAGTCAGACACGTTTTCCACATTGTCACATTTTTTTGCTTACCTTTGCACTCAATTCAACGTTACAATCAAACGTGTTCAAAGTGATAACGGTCGGAAGTTTGACAACTCGTCCACTCGTAACTTCTTTCTCACCCATGGCATTGCACTCCGCATGTCATGCCCACACACCTCTCAACAAAATGGCAGAGCTGAACGCATCGTTCGTTCCACGTACAATATTATGCGCTCTCTTTTGTTCCAAGCTCATTTTCCGCCATCCTATTGGGTCGAGGCCCTCCACACCGCCACATACCTCCTCAATCGTCACCCCACAAAAACACTCAACTTTCTCACACCTCACATTGTTCTTTATGGTGTTCATCCCTCCTATTCACACTTACGTGTTTTTGGGTGTCGTTGCTATCCAAATCTCTCGACCAGACAGCTCATAAACTCTCTCCTCGGTCCACCCTTTGTGTTTTCCTTGGTTATCCCTCGGAGCATAAAGGTTATCTCTGTTTAGATCTCTCCACAAACCGTGTGATTATTTCTCAGCACGTCACCTTTGACTAATCCTCCTTTCCCTTTGCAGCTACCCACAACTCCTCATCATCTGACCTTGATTTTCTTACTAATGAAGAAGATTGTGTGCAGTTGCCCATTGGGCCGTCTCCTGTTGCAGGTTCTGTGAATGGTGCTGCTGCCCCTAGGGTTTCCCAGGTTGTTGCCAGCGGTACCACAACGGACGACAACTTCCACTCAGGCACTTCTGTGCTGCCTGGGGTGACTCCGCCTGCATCCGGCGTCACTGCACCAACACTCGGAGCTGGTCCGTCTAAGCCCAACACCGTCGCAGCTCCACCGAGTTTTTGCACCACGCGCACATCTGCGCCTGGATTCTGCATGCTCCCTGCGCCCTCTATTGAAGCAGCTCCGTCTGAGCCCAGCATCGTTGGCACAAGTGCGCCACCAACGCACACGTCCGTGTCGCCTGGGGTGGCTCCGTCTGCATCCGGCGTCACGCGCTCCTCGCCTCCTGCGCCATCACTCGGAGGTGCCCCTGCGTGGGTCGTCGCCACTGCTCCGTCTGGACCCAGCGCCGTTGGCACGAGTGCCCCTGCGCGGGTCATCGCCACTCGTACCGCCCCACGTGCTGTCGTCCGAGTCCCGCCGGTAGCCAACTCTCACCACATGGCTACCCGTGGGAAGTCTGGCCTTCGCGTTCTGACGGAACGGTTGAATCTCCACGCCACTGTTGTCTCCGCAATTCCAAAGTCATTCCGCAGTGGCCTTGCTGATCCCAACTAGCGCGCCACCATGAGTGATGAATTTGCCGCTCTTCAAGCAAATAATACTTGGGATCTTGTTCCTCGTCCGCCGAATGTCAACGTGGTCACTGGCAAGTGGGTTTTTCGCCACAAGTTTCATCCAGATGGCTCCCTTGAGCGTTACAAGGCGCGATGGGTTCTTCGTGGATTTACACAACGGCCTGGTGTTGATTTCGACGAGACCTTCAGTTCTGTTGTAAAGCCTGCCACCATCCGGACCGTTCTCACTTTGGCGCTCTCCAATGATTGGCCTATTCACCAGCTGGATGTGAAGAATGCTTTCCTTCATAGCACACTTTTTGAGCTCGTATATTGCGTCCAACCGTCTAGCTTTGTGGATCCTGCTCGTCCCAATCATGTCTGCCGGCTCAATAAATCGCTCTACGGCCTGAAGCAAGCCCCTCATGCGTGGTACAGTCGCTTTGCCTCTCACATCACTTCTCTCGGTTTTGTGGAAGCCAAGTCCGACACGTCCCTGTTTATTTTTCGCCGGGGTTCAGACACGGCCTATCTACTGCTCTACGTGGATGATATTGTTTTGACAGCTTCCTCCGGCACTCTCCTTCAGTAGCTCATTGCCACCCTCCGGGATGAATTCTCCATGAAGGATCTTGGTCCTCTTCATCACTTTCTGGGACTCTCTGTGACTCGTCAGCACAACTCTTTGTTCCTTTCTCAACGGCATTATGTTCTGGACATTTTGGAGCGCACTGGGATGTCTGACTGCAAACCCTGCAGCACGCCTGTCGATACACACTCCAAGTTGTCTAGTGATGGCCCTCTTGTGGATTATCTAACGCATTATCGCAGTCTCGCTGGGGCCCTTCAGTACTTGACCTTCACTCGTCCGGATATTGTTTATGCCGTTCAGCAAGTATGTCTCTTCATGCATGACCCTCGCGAGCCCCATCTCGCGCTGGTCAAACGCATCCTGCTCTACCTTCAGGGCACTCTTGACTACGGTCTTACGCTGCACCGCACATCTCCAGCTGAGTTGGTTGTTTATTCTAATGCTGATTGGGCTGGCTGTCTGGATACGTGCAAGTCTACCTCTGGCTATGCCGTCTTCCTCGGAGACAACTTGGTGTCATGGTCTTCCAAGCGGCAGCACACTGTCTCTCGTTTCAGTGCTGAAGCTGAGTATCGCGCCGTCGCTAATAGTGTGGCCGAAGCTACGTGGCTACGTCAACTCTTACTCGAGCTTCACTGCCCGCTTCGTCGCACTACCGTCATCTATTGTGACAATGTGAGCGCTGTTTACCTCTCCAGCAACCCTGTTCAGCACCAGCGGACCAAGCATGTGGAGATCGACTTACACTTCATTCGTGAATGCGTCGCTCTTGGCCACGTTCGCGTTCTTCACGTGCCGACCACTTCATAATTTGCGGATATCTTCACCAAGGGACTTCCTACTTCCGTCTTCAATGAGTTTCGGACTGGTCTGAACGTCCGGTCCCCTCCCGCTCCGACTTCGGGGGCGTGTTAGATGGCTTGGTGGCTATCTGGCTTATACGCTACAACGCCATACAATACGCTGCAGTGCCATGCATGACTTGCCGCGTATACAGAATAGTTTCGGTTGGTTACGGCAACTACCTAGAGTTACTCTCGGTTTCTATCTCTAAGCATGCGTGTAATCTCAGGTTTCCGTTTCCGTATGGTTAGTTGCCTCAATGGCTATATGTACCGAAACAATCCTGTGAATAGAATCATTGCGTGATTGATTCCCTAACCTCACGCTTTCACGCGGTATGTGGCCGATCGGACCTCGGAGTGTGCAACATCTTCTTTGTTTAAGGGACAGAGAGTACGCTACTACGCGTGCAACCATATGAATTGGGCTAGGCTAAGCTCCCTGAGCTGAATATGCTGGTGATTTTGGGTTTCAGCTTCAGGTTGTTGAGAGAAGGCCCCGCAGCGGGCAAACTGGTAAAAGTACATGAAGGATTCGAATTTTTTTGCCCCCTTGAAGAACTTATTTGCATAAATGACCCCATGATGATTTTTTAACTAAAATAGTCCCCAGGCGCGGCTTGCTAGTGTGCCAGGCACTAGCACGGCCAGGGAGCACGTCAGAGCGCCTGGCATGGGCAGAGAGCACGCCACGAAGACTGGTCCTGTCGGGGGCACATCAGACCAGTGTGAATGCCCAGTCATCAATCATTTTGTGATAATTTTAACTTTACATCGTGTCAATACATGCTAGGCTATCGACTCACCACCTTTTACCCATGTGCCCTATGTTGATTGTGCAAACTTTAGAATTTTTTATTTTTTTGCGGTGCCCAAGCAGGGACAAGGGCACTCCCGCGTGCGGAATTTCAGCCCTATAGTACCAATGTTTTTGGAAAATCCATTGAAATGTATTTTTTGTAACAATTTTTAAATATAACAAATGAGTTCAAAAAAGAATAAATTTTTTTGTGCAGCCTTCGATACAATGTACTTAGTTTTGTAATTTATTCGTAACTGTAACTAATTGTACTCGGTTTTGTTAAAAAAATTATGTGTACTGATTGTAGGAAATTTTTAATATGGAAAAAGAGGTCCAAACATTATGAAAATTTTTTTGAAGGTCCTTCCACAACCCCTCGCATGAGCAACTTTAACATATGGCGAAAAATATTTTCACAGGTTAAGAGAAAACTTGTTCATTGCATTTTATTTGCAACAACGGGACTACAAGGGTACGCAGCGACACATACACCCAGAGCATGTAGAAATGCACGCATTTTGGAGGAAGGAATATCTTGGTAGGTAGGATGGCGGGGTACTACGGAATGTTCCGATTTATTGCATGGACCATGGCCATTTGCCCTTTCTCATGAGGTTAACGTTGTAGTCCTCGTCAGTGGCCCTGGCCTTGGCTGGCAGTTCGCACTTTCTCTCATGATCATTCTTGCAAGCCTCACACTCCCTACGCCTGCATGCCTCCATGTGAGCTTGCATCTCCCACCGAATATGCTCGCTTTGGTCTTCGTTGTGCCGCCACTCCTCTATCCTCTTGTGTGCCATCTGGCATCCCACTCTTCGCAGTCCAGAGTCCACTGGTCATGTAGGTGGATCTTCCTGTCAATCCATTTGTGGTATGCGCATAACGGATCCAGATACTATGGGAAGAGAGGAGAGCTTGTAAGTGTGTGCCATACAAGAGAATTGTTAGGCGAATGTACTGTAACCCACTCTTACTGGCTACCTGTAGTGGGCCATGTTCCAACGCCGGTCGGGATAGTCCCAGGCATAGTTACCACAACCCCAGTAACGCATGTCCAAACTCAACCTCTCTTTGGACTTGAAGAACTTGCATGCATTCCTACACCAACAGAGGAGGGCGTCTCCCCCACAAATGGGTCTTGTGGTGAATGCTCGTTGGGAATGTTAAGGTACGGGTTGAGGTTGGAGGTACAGGTGCCTTCACTTCGGAGGTTGGGGTTGGAGGTACGAGGGGCTTCGTTTCGGGGAGGTGGCCTCCTGGCATGCTTCGCTTGTTCCTCCTGGACTGCAGCAGCCCTTGTGAGTCGGGTGATCTCCTCCCATTGCTTTTCTATACTAGCAATGTAGTGTTGTAGTTGTGGTGTAGGAAAGCATGCTGCAGAAGGGGCCATACTTATAGGCTTAGCCGATGCAATGTACGCTTTGCAAATCCAATTCAATTTGGGCAAATTTGTATCCGCAAGGCCCTATCTTGTCTTATCACTGCACAAAGCTAGCCCTTTTAATCCTGTCACTGCATAAGGTTGTCTCCTTTGGTCTTGTCACTGTACAAAGCTGCCCCATTTAATTCTATCACTGTGCAAGGCTGTCTCTTGTGGTCTTGTCACTGCGCAAAGCTGCCCCGTTTGGTCTTGTCACTATTGTTATGATTCGCGCTGTCACGTGCACTGCTCTGTTTCATGAATATAACAAATGTAAGAAAATGTTTTCACCCATGGCTCATTAAAACAAATTATTATTACTCATAAACATTGCACAAGACAGTAGTGCACAACCCAGGAAAGCTTAAAGACACAACATTTACAATTGATGAGTATCTGCTAGGGCACACATCGAAGGAAGAAGGCTTGTTTGGGCAATCCCTTAAAGAGTGCCCAGTAGTCTTGCATAGCTTGTACCTCCTAGCTCTAGGCCTGTCTCCACGTTCATAGCATCCATGTCGTTCCGGATGCGCTTTGACTAATGCCTGCCCTGCCTAGCATGCCACAGTGTGCTATTAGACGACCACTTCATATCTCACTGCCATAGGTCCCTATAGTAACCTTCTACACCATACGAGTTGAACTCTGCTTTCTAAGTATCATACATGTGACGTATGCTGTAGAACTCCGATACGACATTGCGGAAGATTGGCGTAGTAGGGCGCATGCAGCATATACGTGGGAACAAGGCTTGTGCAGCAATGGAGGCTTGTTACAGGTCCAAATAGTCGCGTCCCCTATGGTGCAAACATGCTTCCGATCACCTCTCAAGTAGCCCATAACATACCTATCTCAAAGATGGATTTCAAAATTCTTCCTAACACCAACCATCATGTGAGCTATATGGGTTCGGACCTTACCTCCAAGTACTACTTCCCCTCGTCGAAGTGCTTCTTGGCCATCAGATCCCGGTTTACAAAGTAACCTACAGTGTGGTTTCAAGTCTCATCCACAACAGTGGTGATGGGTAGGGCATAAACCCCTTTCAACACACCATTGTACTCCTTAGACATATTGGTTGTCATGATGTCGTATCACGCACTATGTGTGCCATGGAGAAGGGACCATTTCTCCAAGTCCAGACAATGCACGCTCATCCACTCAGCAAACTTGCTTTATGGTGTGCCTACCCTAGAACCTCCACTACTACGGGCAGTTTCCACCTCAACCTCTCGCCATACAGCATTGAACTTTCTCTTCTGGTGTTGTAGGCATAGCTTCTTGAACTTCTTCATAAGGTCCTTGCTCCAAAAATGGGTGTGGAAGTTGGCCGTAAGATGCCGCATGCATCAACTTGTGCGCATGTCGTTCCATTGGAATAGTGGCTTTGTGCCATGCTGCAAAGTGTTTAGTGCGGACAAGAACCCGGCATGATGGTCTGTGTTGACACACACATCTGGCCGGTCCTATGCAACATATTGCTTTATGTTCACCAGGAACCACAGAGAGCTATCGGTGTTTTCATTCTCCGTAATTGTGAAGGCAACTGGGAGCAACTAGTTGTTGGCATTAGAGACAATAGTGGTCAAGATGGTGCCCTTGTACTTCCCACATAAGAAGGTCTCGTCCATGTTAAGGACAGGCAAACAGTGCTTGAATCCTTCCACTACCGGGCCAAATGCCCAGAATACACAATCTAGGATTAGGAAATTTGGGGTGTTAGAGGGGTGAGGTCAGTCCATCTTATTGAGGCACGTGCCCGGATTAGCCATAGCTATCTGGTGCAACATTATAGGGACTAGGTCATACGCCTCCTCATATGTACCGTACATCCCTTCGAGCACTTTTCACTTTGCCCACCACACCTTGTTGTAGCTCACGTCATAGCCTACTGCATTCACTACATCCGCCATCAAAAACTTTGGGAAAATTGTTACATCTAATACAACTAAATGACTAATGATGGTCGTGTTGTAGCCGAGGTCACATTAAGGTGTTGATGCAATAACTCCTCAAGCTCACATGTTTGATCCCTCACAACTATGATGTGGAAGTTCATTCCTATGTCGGGGAATCTCTGCACACGGACTTTGCCCGGGCAAGATCTAAACACACACTTAACTATGTAAGTGTTAGGTTTCAACCTGCAATAGAATGCCATACACATATTGGTGACTACAACTATGTTCACAAAAAAATAATGTGATATGTTCACAGCCCAACTCACTTGAAAACTTGGTAAGTTCGACTGATCCTGACTGTAGAGCTTTCGATAGCTTGCTTCGCAACACTTGTCAGGGAAGCGCTGCCCCACAAGCAGGGTGTCTACGTCAAAGGCCCACAAAGAGTCGTGGTCCTGTGGTAGAACTAGGGAAGAGGCCACTTGCAAATCCAACCAACTGGCCACATAGTCCGTGTCGGTGGAAACAATGCCACCCACGGTGTGACCCTCGCTGCCTACTTCATCCTTACTAGATTGTGAGTCAAAGTCCTCCTCGTCTTCGATATTTGTCCCCTCAGACATGCCGCGAATTATCTCATGGCAGTCAATGTGAGTGCCCCCACCATTTACCAACACCTTCATTCAGTTGGATGCCTGCAAAATCTATGTCAACTGGAGCTTCCTCCCGACGACCTACGTCTCTTGGGGCAACTCTTCTGTTGACAATGAACGAAAAAGGGGCACAAGATCATTACCAACCGCTTGCGCATCGGCCACCCTACAAGAATCATCATGGTCAACAAAATGGACATACATCATGTGTTGCCGAAAGGCCAGAGATGAAGGATTGGTCCGTGCGGTAGGCATTGTTTCTGCACAGCGCATCTCTTTGGCAAAGGAATCAACAAAAGTGGAAGATAGCAGCAGCATCATAGCAAGACGTCTGCATTCTTCGATCCACGTGCTGCTGGGGAAATCATAGCAAGCCAGCGCAGAAGAAAAAAACAAGCGGAGAAGAGAGAGAAATCAGAAAGAAAACGCAACCAAGTGCAATAAAAGGTGCACGCAACTCGAGGTAGTACAAAATTTTTTTCCTTTGCGTCAGGAGCAGCCTGGTGTGATTTTTTCGACAAAAATTGCTAAGTGCACCCAACAAGTGTACCAGGATTTTCAGATTACGAGAATTTTACTAGGTACACACAGATTCGTACCAGTAAAATTTGATTTTCGTTCGCATGGCGACTCTGAAGTACAATCTTCGGCTGTTGGATCGCGACACGAGGTTTTCTCTATGGCAAATTAAGATGCGAGCTATTTTATCACAGCTTGATTTAGATGATGCATTTCTGGGGATCGACAAGATGTCAGCCACATTGTTCGCTGATGAGAAGCAACGAAAAGATCGTAAAGCCGTATCTGAAATTCATCTTCATCTATCAAATAATATTTTACAAGAGGTTATAAAGGAGACATCCGCCGCCGCATTATGGCTGAAGCTAGAACAGATTTGCATGACCAAATATCTAACCAGCAAGATGCATCTAAAGTAGAAGCTTTATTCCCACAAGATGACGGAGGGTGCCTCATTGTTCAACCACCTGACATCTTTCAAGGAAGTTGTTGCAGACCTCGAAGCTGTGGAGGTAAAGTATGATGATGAAGATTTGGGTCTTATTTTGCTATGCTCTCTGCCCAGTTCATACTTTACTTTTAGATACACTACTCTATATAGCCGAGATACTCTTACTCTCAGTGAGGTTTATGAAGCTTTGTATGCTAAAGAAAAGACGAAACTTATGGTTCTAGGTGAAAATTCAAGTACGCATGCAAAAGGTTTGTCTGTCCACGGTATGCAATACGAGAAGGGTTCAAACGGCAATGTAAAAGGCAGAAGAAAAAGTAGATACAGAGGCAAATCTAAATCCAGGAACAAGAAGTCATGCAAGTATTGCAAGAAGGATGGTCATGACATATCTGAGTGCTGGAAGTTGCAGAACAAGGAGAAAAGGATTAACAATTTTAAAAAAGATCAACAAGATGATGAACTTAGAGCCACCGTTGTCACCAAACAAGCTTCTGATTGAGATGTTCCCATCACCTTTGCCGGTAATTGCAAAACCGACGATGATGGATTCTTGATTCAGCATGCACTTTCCACATGAGCCCGAACCGCGAGTGGTTCGTTACTATGAAGCTACGCCAAGTAGATCAGTGTTGATAGGTGATAATACACCATGCAAGGTTGCAGGCATTGGTTCTATTCAGATCAAGATGTTTGATGGCACCATTAGAACTTTGTCGGATGTTCGTCATATTCCGAATTTGAAGAGAAATCTTATCTCGTTGAGTACTCTTGATGCTAAAGGGTACAAGTTTTCAGGTGGAGGTGGAGTTCTACAAGTCACCAAAGGTTCTCTTGTTGTGATGAAGAGTGATATGAAAGCTGCCAACTTATACCATCTGCGAGGCACTACAATTTCAGGTAATGCTACTGTTGCCTCAAATAAATTATCTGATTCTGATGCTACTAATGTTTGGCATATGCGTCTAGGGCATATGAGTGAAACTAGAATGATGGAATTATGCAAAAGAAGATTTCTTGATGGTCAAAGCATCAACAAGTTGAAGTTTTGTGAACACTGTGTCTTTGGCAAACAAAAGAGGGCGAAATTCAGTACTGCACTCACTCTACAAAAGATATATTGGATTATGTTCACTCTGATTTATGGGTAGAATCCCGTGTTCCATCACTTGGAGGTGCAAGCTACATGTTGACCATCATTGGTGATTACTTAAGAAAAATTTAGGCATATTTCATCAAGCATAAATCAGATGTATTCAAAACATTCAAGTAGTAGAAGATTATGATTGAAAGACAAACTAGCAAGCATATCAAGAAGCTGCGTACCGATAATGGCTTGGAGTTCTGTTCTGAAAATTTGAAGCTTTATGCAAGTTAGAGGGTATTGTGAGACATTATACCGTCCTAGGCTCTCCTCAACAAAACGGTGTGGCCAAACGCATGAACAGAACCATCATGGAGAAGGTACGTTGCATGTTATCAAACTCCGGATTATCTAAGAGTTATTGGGCTAAAGCCGCTTCCACTTCTTGTTATTTGATTAATCGGTCACCAAATTTGGCTATTGATAAGAAAACTCCAATTGAGGTATGGTCTAGCTCTCCAGCAGATTATTCAACATAAGAATATTTGGCTGTCCAGCTTATGCTCATGTTAACAATGGTAAATTTGAGTTTAGAGCAGTTAAGTGCATTTTACTTGGTTATAAACCTGGTGTGAAAGGATATAAATTGTGGGATCCTGAAACTAGAAAGGTGATTATTAGTAGAAGTGTTATTTTTGATGAGTCTACTATGTTGTATGATAAACCATCTACTGATGTTCCTGTTGAGACACAATCAAGTGTGCAGGTGGATCATGTTATTGATTAAGGATCTACATCAGAAGTCAACAAGAAAAATATTTAGAAGTCCCTATTATTGAGCCGCCAACACATCGTTCCATTGTAGTTGATAGATAGAGTAGGAACATTCAGCCTCCTAAGAGATTGATTGAAGAAGCTAATGTTGTGGCTTATTGTTTAAATATGGCAGAAGAAATTGATGATACAGCAGAACCTTCATCTTATTCAAAGGCTATCTCTTCTAGTGATTCAGAAAGATGGATGACTACTATGTATGATGAGATGGAATCTCTTGACAAGAATGGCACTTGGGAGTTGGTCAAGTTGCCAATTGAGAAGAAGCCTATTCGCTGCAAATGGATCTTCAAGAAGAAAGAAGGAGTTTCACCAACCGAAGAGGTTAGGTACAAAGCAAGGCTAGTTGCAAAAGGATACAGCCAAATTCCAAGTATTAACTTTACAGATGTTTTTCCCCTGTTGTGAAGCATAGTTCTATTCGCACTTTACTCAGTCTTGTGGCTATGCATGATTATGAGCTTGAACAATTGGATGTGAAAACCGCATTCTTACATGGGGAATTAGAAGAAGACATTTATATGGAGCAATCGGAAGGTTTTGTCTTTCCGAGAAAGGAGAATTTTGTTTGCAAATTGAAGAAATCTCTTTATAGTTTGAAGCAATCACCTAGACAATGGTACAAGAGATTTGACTCCTTTATGATATCCCAGAATTTTAAAAGATCTAATTATGATAGCTGTGTTTACTTGAAGACTGTTAATGGTTCAGTTATTTACATGCTCCTATATGTTAATGATATGTTGATTGCTGCAAAAGACAAGGTTAAAATTTCAAAGTTGAAGGCACAATTAAATAGTGAATTTAAGATGAAAGTTCTTGGTGCAGCAAAGAAGATTCTTGGTATGCAAATCATTAGAGATAGATAGTTTGGAAAATTATATCTAAGTTAAAAGGAATATATTGATAAAGTTCTTCATCATTTCAACATGCATAAGGCCAAACCTGTGAGTACTCCCTTAGCTGCACATTTCAGACTTTCTTCAGCGTCATATCCACAATCAAATGATGAAATTGAGTACATGTCTAGAATTCCATATGCGAGTGCAGTTGATTCGTTTATGTATGCTATGGTATATTCTCACCCCGATTTATCTCAATCATTAAGTGTGGTTAGTAGATACATGGCTTATCCTGAAAAAGAGCATTGAAAAGCAGTTCAATGGATTTTCAGATATTTGCGAGGCACATCTAATGCTTGTTTACAATTTGGCAAGACTAGAGATGGAGTTGTTGGTTATGTGGATTCTGATTTTGCTAGAGATTTGGATAAAAGAAGATCTCTTACTGGTTATGTGTTAATTGTTGGAGAGTATGCCGTTAGCTGGAAAGCAAGTTTGCAAGCTACCATTGCCTTGTGTACTAGAGAAGCTGAGTATATGGCTATTTCTGAAGCTTGCAAAGAAACTATTTGGCTAAGAGGTTTATTTACTGAGCTTTGTGGAAGTACATTTTGCACTACAAAATTTTGTGATAGTCAGAGTACTATTTGCCTTACAAAAGATCAAATGTTCTATGAGAGAACAATGCACATTGATATCAGGTATCACTACATTTAAGGTGTCATTACTCAAGGTGATATTAAAGTCTGCAAGATAAGTACTCATGATAATTCAGCTGATATGTTGACAAAACCAGTTCCTACATCTAAGTTTGAGCTATGCTCAGACTTAGTTGGTATTACTTACTAGTTCTTTGGACTTTCGGCGCTCAAGGTATACATGATAATTTTATTGGATGAGTCTATCATATTCTTCGACGACTGGAGCGAATTCGGCTCAAGATGGAGATTGTTAAAGTTGATCCGAATTCATACCGTGTCTGTGTAGGACACTTCATCACCTCATGCCAGACGTGGCATGGCAGGTGTATGCACAAGTTGTATCAGACGTGATGTCAATCTGTAGCAACTGACTCTGATTCGATTTCCTCTCCGTGTGAAACTCTTTTCCCTCACACTATATATATGTACCCAGTAGCCCATAGGAAGTGCAAGCACTCCATTGTAAACTCTCCTCATTATAGTGATTTGCCTTCAAGCGCCCGTGGTTTTTTTCCCATAAGGGTTCTCCACATAAAAATTCATGTCTCTTGTCTCTATGTTTTCTATGCATGATTTGCAACAATAGTCATACATAGGTCTATGTGACCAAGTTTTGTACAAATAGACCGACCGGCCAAATAGTTTATACAAAGGACCTGTTCTTTCGCGGCTTTTGACTTTTTTACAATAACTAGCTTTTAAATGGAGTGTCTTTTCAAAATGGGGTGTACTAGTTAATTGTAGTACATACTGTACCGACTTCATTTATATCAGGAAAAATTGTACGTGAGTTTCTGTTACTTTGTAATCTCTTGCACGAACAGCCAAAAGCCACAAGCCGCAGCCACAAAAGAACAGGCCCTACATAAAAAAATAATACTTACAGTAGAAATGAATGATAAACAAAAGATAATGGCCCATATTATGTCTCAGGCTGCAGGCAACCACCTGGGTTAACACCCTAGTACTTGACATCAACATCCTCACCAAAACCTATGGCATAAAAGTAACCAACCGAGGGGTCTTCTTCCACTTGCTTTGACAGTGTTCAATAAGCAATTGTGAGTACAAAATTGTACTCCGCAAGACGTTAAACAACATTAATTAATACAAAGGTAGTGGCTATCCTAACTAGGTTTCTTTGCAATATAGCATAATATATTCTAAAGAGTAAGTTATAAGAACCGTTAGCATTGATAGTAAATAATGAATAATAATATAAGTACATAAATCAAGTGACTTTTCTTTGCCACATTTTTATATTGGCGATCCTCTACCAAAACATTTCTCGCATGGATTCCCACCATACATACCCTTCACAAAAATTTTAAAACCAGAAAATCTAACCAAGTGTGGTATAACCAAGTGATGTCCATAACCGGGGACATGGCTATTCAATTATATTTAAGATCTCACTCTGTAAAGAATGTTCAACTTTCTTCACACGATATAACCAACTCATTGGGTCAGCACAATTTGACTCAGCAAGATAGAGTGCGACTAAGAGCTTATAACGGGGCCTATACAAATATCTTGCTCTAGCAATAAACTATCGTATGAGCTAACTCATCAAGATGTAGAGGTCCTTTACCATGATCAAGACAGCTCATAGTTATGTAGCTATGCCTTGCTCTACAATATAAGAGCCCCTTTGAACATAGGGGTAAGTTATCATGCCTGCACGACCAACCAGTAAACCTATTTTCTACCACCTACGGTTTAGAGCAATGATTTGCTTGGATCAATGGCACAAAAGTTCTGTCCTTACTGACTCGGGCATGATCATCACAAACCAAGATATCGTGCAAACTGCACCAGTCTCAATAAACCACTCACGCAAGTCCAAAACTATTTTTTATGTTTATATTTTTAATTAAAATATCACAGCTAACCCCTCTATCCAAAATTCGCTAAAATATTTCCCAAAGTGTCTACAACATAGTTTTACCAATTTATACCATTTTTATCGTTACTAATCTAAGCATGGCTAAGCATGCACATATATTACTCTAACATTGCACCATTATTTCTAACAATAATGGATAATATTTCTAGGGTGACAATAGTAAGGGTAACAACTTTCCAAGGTAGAATTAAGGCAACAATAGGCAATAACTAAATACTAAACATAAACATATTTATTTAACCAAAATAAGCATGCATAATAGTTTGAGCAAAAAATATACATAATATTGAAATATGGGATCAATAAGATCAAAGGAGGGTGCTTGCCTAGCTCATTGAATACTCGCTCTTGCTCTGGATCAACTTTGTACTATTCTGGCACATCAATAGCTAAACAACAATAGCAATGAATACAAATAAGTACCAAATAAAATCAAATAAAGACCAAAATTCATGATTTGTATGTAGAGCAACTAGTGAAGCACTTACCCTTAGTTCAAGGGTACCATGATATACTTCTTGTCACTGTGAGCAATCAATCCCCTTGTTATGTAATCTTGGATGAAGGATGCATTATCGTTGATGGATTGCTCAGAGACCAAGTGTGAGTCAAAGAAACCCACCGGTCCTCGCCGTCGCCAGATTTATTGGATCATAGATCTATACATAAGAAATAAGTTATGACATTTATTGGTATTACATAAATGTAGAGCATAATTGTACAATACACTTACAGTGTCCAGCATCGTAGAAGTGAGGCATCGAGTATGTCAAAGTTGAATAGTAAGAATAAGTCTTCGAAGGTCATGATGAAATAGCCTGAGTCGTGGAGGAAATGCGCCTCCATGTATCTCACGATGAATCCACTGTGTCGGTTTTGCTTCATGTTAGACCTCTGCATGTACCAGGTATGCAAAGTATTGCAAACCAGTCTAAGCCTGGGTAATTGTGATGTAGGAACCAATGACACTCCGAGAATGAACTTCCATTACCCGAGTGGCACCTTATTCTTCTTCGGTTAGGTCTTAGCGCCTCGCTTGCGATACATTTTCGACGGCATCTCCACGGGAGTTGATGTGACGGGCTTCTGAAGTGGAGCTTGAGGTGGAGCTACAGGAGCCGAAGTGACATGTCGAGGGCGATGTCCCTCTTGGGCCATTGGATGTGGAGATTGCGGCATGGATGGGTCGAGGGCGATGTCTCTCTTGGGCCACTTAATGAATGCGTGGACGACATCTCCTAATGTCATAATCTCTTTGTTTAGGGGCTTCTCAAGAGGGATGATCCTGTAAACATCATTAATCATGTCTACTGGATCTTCACGAAACCGGTCTCTAGGTGGACACCATGCACCAGCATCCCTGACAACCATGGATACGCCATCCCCCGCCTAGTGTAAGTGGGAATGGATCCAACAAGCCTGACTTTGAGGATGCACGGCGTGCGCTCCTACATAATGATACACGATGAGTTAAGGCGTCCACCAGGTCTACCTATATAGCATTCTAGAGAGGTACATTACCTAGATGTCATCGATAAGTAAGTGGGCATCACTATGTTCAGTAATTAGCATGGACGTGCAGCTATCCTACGTCGAGGGGGACTGGGTACCGTATTAACAGGGGTGAGTTGCGATTGGTTGAGGACTTATCTCAGTTCTTCTCTCAATAAATATATCTCTCCTCGAAGTGAGACAGTCTTCTCTTGAAGTGAGGCAGATAGTTATTCCTCAAGTTGTGCATGAAGCTCCTATTTTATTTGTTCATCGCGATAGGCCTTGGATCTCATCCTACTCATGTACACCTTGGAGTCATTTAGGAATCTATGCCTCCAAGGTACGTAAACCCCTATGCCTCATATACGACCAGGGTGCTCCTTGTTTCCTAGGGCCTGTGATAGTATATCCCTCTGCCTATCTTCTTCAAAGGAGCCTTGGGAAGATTCAGTAGCTAATGCTTGCTACAAGAAGCAATCATGTTATTTTAGACCCCATGAAGTTCAAGAGGTATTAATAACTATGTAGTTTAACATATCTTACCAAGCATTTGGGCACTTCCTCGTCTACGAGGTTTTTAAAAGAGGAGACACCCAAAGACGTGGTTGATGACCTCGCTCTTAATCAGTTTTGGTCGTGCTTGTTTGTGATCACAGACGGTTATTAATACGAACCATCTATAATGTCTTGCATTATCACAGACAGTTCGTATAAATAACAGTCTATGAAAATATCACAGATGGTAGTTAGTATAAACCATTTGTGATAGTTGCAGCACAAATGATTCCCTATGAATCATCTATGATGTAGCTATCCAATATAACCTCTTTTTGTAGTAGTGTAGAAACACATCAAATACAAATACCAACAATAGAGCACTAGTGGTAGTTACATGTTAGTCCAGCCAATTAGGGCGAGGTCACTGAAGACGATCAGCAGTTTGTCCCCCTGACATTCCACGCCCTGTTGCCATTCCTATGTGCATAAGAAAGGAAGAGACAGAGCAGAAGCAAACGTAGAGAGATGGAGGAGAAACAAGAGACTAGATTGACACCCTGGGCCAACATTTTTTCTACGGTGCTTTGTGTAACTTTTTTTACCAAAACTTGGTGTTACATGAAATTATTGTTCAAACCTAGTGCTTTGGGAAACTTGGTTAAAGTACATGGTGCAAACCACAATTTGCTGTAATTTTTATATATATTTGTCTTTTATCCGGTTGGCTTGACCTATCATGAATATAACTATGATTCTTTTAATTTCAATCACTTTTTCTCATCCCTTGGGTGAAGAATTAACAACCCTCATCACTCTCCTCACTTCTTGTAAACCCTCCATCACTTCTAGACAAGGACCGAAATAAAAAGTATTCTATCTAGACCAAAAAAATAATGAATATAAGTTTGGAGAACATCTACAAAATACAAAGATAAAAAACAAACACAATATTTTTTTAGCATAGACAAAAAAAAGTAAACCTAGGTGAACCTCTACAACCAATTATATGTGACTAAAAGAAGAAAAAAATCATATGATTGAAACTTAGCAAAACCGTACCAAAAAATAAGGCAACTTACATATAGAAAACCCCATCTATATATTTACAAACAACTGGCGATATTCAACATACATCCTTCGCTTTGGAGGTTGGGAAAATTCCACAATAATCCTTAAATCATAAAAAAGCCAAATTCCTAGAAATTCTCTTATTAATCGATAGAAAAAGAGGAGATCTATAGCACTTATTTTGATGGGCCCCAACTATAATGGTGCAGATTAATCATATATAGATAACAAAAACTTTAATTAATTGAGAGGGAAAAATATATTTACACCATTTATTTTGATGGGGACTAATTATAACGGTGCAATGTAGATTAATTATGTATTGGTATTACACAACTATGCATTATAATTATAAAACAAATACAACTATATTTTTGAAAGGCAATTGTAACATTCCAAAATTTCAAATTTTCATCTCTAATTTTTGGGCATTTTAAAAAAATCTGCATTAATTAAATCTTTTTTCCTAATTTTCAACTACTGAAAATATATTTTTGAAATTAAATAAAACTTGATAAAAACTATGAAATAATTTACCCGCGCACCATCCTCTAGCCCAAGCTGCTCTCCCCTCTCTGTTTTCCACCTCCCTCACGCAAAGACGTCTTTCTCCGAATACACCATCTCTCCCTCACGGCAATTGTTGTTGCTGACACGTGAGGGCCGCCTGTAGGATTCATCGTCCACCTCTGTCCTCGCCATTGGAACTAGATATTGAGCATTGTAGTTGCTACAGTGATCGCATGCGCTGCTGCAAAAGTTAACCACCTCGAGCTCAATTCTCGATGACCCAACCTATCTCCTCTCACTTGTCATAGCCGTTTGGAGGGAGAGGGCCGACACTGCATGCCAAATTGTGTCTTCTCCCATTCGGCCACGAGTTTTTTAGGAGATGTGCAGCATCATCTCACCATTTAAACCCCGCCTGAGCGTGTCGCTCTCCTCTCATGAGCAGGCATTTCTATTTTGCCCATTTCCCACAAGTTTCCCCCATTGACTTGGCGTACTAAGTTCAACTCCTACAGGGTGGACATACATTACAAGGACCTTTGGCCAGGGGAAGTGAAGTGGGTACCGAACGACGCACTGAAGCAGCTTGGGTGCATACAACGTCAGTCCCACCGCATCTGCAATGACATGGATAACAGTCAACGTGACCAACAGGCAAGACCACAGAAGTGCAGGCTATGCAAGACAGTGGGGCACTCCATAAGGAACTGCCCAAATAGGCCCACTTCGTCGGCCGCCCGGTAGACGTGGTGATTTGTAGTACCTACACATGTGTACTCATTCATTCTTTGTAAGGCTGGTATTTCCTACTATGTAATTCTCAATGAAGTAATGTTCTACAATGCAAATTTTATATGTTTTAAATTAAGTTTAGTCATAATGTTTCCATGTTCTTCTTCATAACTTTTAATTTTAATTTTGTATGAATACTGACACATTAATGTACATTTTGTACTAACACAGCACATCCTTTTTTATATTATAGGGAATCGCGCTACAGCAAGTGAAGCATTATGAACAAGGGCTGGGTTTCGAGGCCGTGACTCTTACCTCAAAGACATGAGCATCTACGGTCCCCTAGACCCTAACCCTCCAAGCCCTGATCTACTGCTCGAAACCAGGGAGTTGTATACCCATAGAAATCCCCTCTGCGACTACCTATACATCCCCAAGCTTTGGTCGCAATGCAAGCACAACCTTGATGTAATAGTGCAGGTTTCGCTGTCCTTTGTTCATGGTAAGTGACTCGTTACTGTAACATCCCGAAAATTTGAAATTGGAAATGTGTAGCCCTTGAATTATTTTGGAATATATTTTCTCAAAATTTGTATTTTAATGGTGTTTATTTAAATTTTGGTTGAGATTCCAATAATTGAAGAAATTTATGAAAAATAAAATAAATAATAATAAAGCATGAAGGAATTGTATAAATAATAGAAATTTATATTTTAAAAATTGAATATTAAAAGATGATTCATTAAAAGGGAGAGGTGTAAATTGAACCCAAAAATTCAAAATGCACTATGGACTTAATAATAATAATAATAATAATAATAATATCAAGGGAGTGAATGAATAAAATATATGTATAAATACATGCACCATGCTAAATAAATACAAAAATGAGTTGGGCAATAAAGAAATAAAATAAGTGAGTAAAGGAGTAAATGGACAATTGAATAAAAATATGAAAATTGGTAAATATGTATATATACATAAGTGTAAATGCATATGTAAATGAATAAATAAATAATGAGAAGATTTTGGCCTAGCCGAGCTGGCCCGGCCCATCTCTCCTTCTCCTTCTGCTTCGGCAAGGCCGAAGCTCTACCTTGCCGCTTCGTCACTGGTCTTCTCCCCGCCGCTTCAAGCGTCGTCGCCCACAGACTGCAATGCCCCGCCCACAGCTTAACTGTGATGTCACATCACCTTGGCAGACGCACCAGCAAAAACAACCGCCACCCACAGTGTTTTTTCCACCGCCCACAGCACCCCGCCCTGTCGCGTCTGCCCAGCGTACATGGCGTAAAGCATGTGCCTCTGCACTGTGCTGTCGCACTCAAATCCGCCCATGATCCCATCGCAGTCGCCGCAACTCACCACCGCCTGACACCGAAGTGACCGAACGACCGCCCCGCCCATTGCCGGCCTCTTTTCGCCACCTATAAAACCCATACAGACTCCCATTCTCACTGCACCACTTCCCTCTGACTTCCACCTCCACAAATTGGCCTCTCGTGCCCTGTAGCTCGCCGGCGTCACTTTCGTTCCCAAATCCGGTCGAAGCGCAATCCGCCGCTCGACACCGCCGTAGTCTAATTCCTCCTCACTAAAGCACCCCCGGAGCACCGCGACACCATTCCCCACCTTTGAGGGACCTCCTGTTGCCTCTGCTTCACCTGCAACGCGCACCTCCTCCACCCTTCGCCGTCACACGCCACCAGCCCACCACTGCCTTCCCTGAGCTTCTTTGACCCCCGAGGTAGCTTCCTAAACTCACTGAGATACTCCCCTAGCCCACAATTGAACTTTAGTGATGTGTGCCATCGCCCCCACCTTTCCCTTGTTCCACTGCTACCCCCGGTCATCGTCGGCCAATGCTCTGGCCAGATTGGCTCGCGAGACCCCGCTTACGGGTAAGCGTGGGCGTGAGCAACCCATTTTGGGGAAGCTCACGTCCGGCCGCCGCTTCCTCTGCCGACGGCGAGTGCGCCATCCCTCGGCTAGAGGAAGAAGAAGAACTGTAGACCGACGGTTAAAAACGGCTAACCATGATTAATGAGATCATTAATGCTAATACTGGTTAATTAGACAAAACCTATCACTGACATGTGGGCCATGTCCCTTTAATTTAAACAGTAGTCAGCCCCACCTGTCATAGACACAGAGAAAGAAAAATAAAAATAAAAGAAGAATTTAAAAACCGGAAGTGGGATCCACCTGTCAGAATTTAAGTATTTTTCGGATTTATTTAAACCAAGAACTTTAAAAGGGCATAACTTACTCATTTTAACTCCAATTGAGTGAAACAAATTTTTAAATTCATCTAAATTCAACCTCTATCCAATGGAACTGAAACCATAATTTTTGAAGCTCATTTAAATTTTTTGTGAGAATTTGTTTGGTTTACTAATTTTTATCCAAATTTTAGCGCAACGTAAAAATAGCCTATGAGGTCCAGGAGGAAGAAACCGAAGCCGAAGCATCCCTCGACGATCTCAACCAAGACCACTATGACCAAGGCGAGTCAATACTTTGTTCATGTTGAACCCACGTTTATGCAAGTTTATTTCTGTTTTAAATTATCAAATTGCATGTTGTTATTTTATGTGTCAATATATGTTCGATTTCAAGTTGCTAGTTATACACCCATTACTGCACTTGTTAATATTACTCTCATTTGAAATCCTTGAATATCTGAGCATTATCACCTTAGCAAAATTATAATGTTAGAACTTTC
Source organism: Dendrocalamus latiflorus (assembly GCA_017311315.1). Lineage (NCBI taxonomy): Eukaryota > Viridiplantae > Streptophyta > Magnoliopsida > Poales > Poaceae > Dendrocalamus > Dendrocalamus latiflorus. The sequence goes on along the minus strand of CM029626.1, from coordinate 17,633,718 downwards.
GAAAATAAGTCTATAGCTATTCACCATATTTAGTATTGCTTAGATACTCGGGGGCACCAAAAATGCCCCAAAACATTACCTTTAAATTATGAGAAACAGATTTGGAAGGTTATAGTGAAAATGTTTGGTATATTCCGACGTGGATATTTTATGTTCCCAAAAACTCCAACTTGCTTAAATATCTGGGCGGATGGTATGGAGTGTGGTGTAGTGGTGCACGAGAGTGTGGCTAGTGGTAGCACCGCCCATATAACCCTAAGGACCGAATCTTCTGATAACCTCCCAATGTACAACAGCACAACCATAAGCTGGTAAATTGTAGGCAAGACTAACTAATTTGCATCGACTTAGTATGGGTTGCGCTGGTGTGACCACGGGCGGGTTGAGTATTGCCACATCCTCTGTCGTGACGGCGCAAGAGTGGGCTCCTAGAAAGGTGGTCGTACCCCAAAAGGAGTGAAACCTTAGCGGACGTGACTCTGCTGGGAAAAATGCATTGTAATAGCCTTGTGATGATCTACTCAACCACATGACTAAGGAATCGTGTGGAGCAACGAGCAGATTGTCTCTTGTGGGTAAAGTGCGCAAACTCTGCAGAGCCAAAACTATTCGAATAGTTGTGCCCACGGTCAAGGGCGGATATGGGAATCTTACTAGATATAATTATATTTCAAAAACTTTTGTGGGTGAAAATGGGAAAAGGGGAGGGCAGAGAAAGGCCCTGATTTGTGTTGCCCCGGGTGTCGTCCCAGTGATGAAGTAAGCGGCTATAACGCTAAAAGATTAGCATGTGGTGCAGAAGCCATGTAACGATAGATGGTTTCTGGATAACTATTACTATTGCCTGATTCCACACATTGTGTTTTAAGTTCAAATAGCTAGGTCTTAGGGAATTTCTATGTAGTATATTTAAAAGTAATTTATGGCAAATAAAATAACCCGAGCCTTTCCTTGAAAAACTATGCATGTTATCTATTGCATACTATGTATTGGCTCGCGGAGCACAGTGGATTTGTGCTCACACTCGCATTACCAAAATCAGAAACAGGAAACCAGGACAACTACGCTTAAGAAGATGTCCCTGCCACAGATGGAGAAAATAACGAAGGAAATTAGGACAGCTTCTACGTTTTTGGGTCCTAGACAAGTTGGCTTGATGGAGATTGTGTGCACATACATTATCTGGGGTTAGATAAAATATGTTGCACATATTACCCCTCAGTCGCTTGCCTGTGGATTATAGTCTTACTTTTGCTCTTGCTTCCGCTGTTATCTTTGTTATGTAGACATTTGGCTGGTTAGGCCCCTTATGTAAACTATCACCCGATGCGGTGTATTTCAAACTTGGTTATGTTATATTATGGTTTGTTATGTTTTATGCGATGTGTGAGATGATGCAGTAATATACCTGTGAGCACTATCTACTGATCCAGGGAATAGTACGGTATTTCACAGGGGATTCTGAATTGAAAAATTCGGGTCCGACAGTTACCTACCTGTACTTGCATGCATGGAACACTTATACGCATCTCGTCTTACTTGAAGACAACGGATTGTATATTTACCGAGTGGGTGGAACCATCATATCCAATACCCACCACTACAAGAAATTTGAGTATCAGTGACGAATATAGTTATGATGAGAAACGAGTTATGGAAGGAGCTCCAAACTGAGAGGACCAACAACGACAAGCTCTGCAAGAAGAGAAACAATGAGGAGGTGGTGCACCTCGGCAGCACTACCACCTATATTGTTGTTGTGCCAACCCGAGCTGCAATTGTGCCTGTCACTACTACAACAACCAACCACATCCACACAACTTGGATGACTGCCACGCCATGTGGGTACCCTACAGTTTGACATTTTTGCCCCCAGGACCATTGTAATTCACACCTTCATTATGAAGTGTTATGCCAAGCTAGACGTGGTTCATTGCTATATTGTTTTGCAATAATGTATCTGCACTACCTAAAAGAGGGAGTTGGTAGTGTTGGTTCATCTGCCCATCCAAACTCTCTATTGCGCCTCTCTAAAAAATTTCTATCAAAAATAGATGGTTTTTTCATCTATGGCACTAGTTATTACAAAAAAAGGGGTTAAACGGGCATGGGGGCCAACTCTTGCTACTAAATCAGGGTAGGAGCTGTTGAGCTAGGGTAGCTCCTATAGCCTAGGGAGCTCGACAGCCATGCAAGGCTTGCTGGTGCGTAAGCCAAGCCAACACCTACTGCACTCACCGCCCTAGCCACTGTGCTGAGCTCCTGAAGAGCTCTAATGGCGCAGCAGGTGACATCTAGCTCGGGGAGGATAGGGGGCTATTTTTGCAAAATAAAAGGTGTGTCCAAAGGCCAAATTTGAAAAAAATACACTATAGAGCTAACTGTGTGAACAGTTCAATATATCAATCTTATTCATCCTACATAGTGTGTTCTTGATCTCATTGATTTTGTACTTGTTTTGAATTTGCCTCTATCTTCTCTCTTGGTCTTGCTTGTTCCAAGGATGTGTAAGTGATGGAGATACCTTATGAGGATCATAACTATCTAGAGACTAGCTACAGCAAGATTGTGAGAGGTTGCCCAGTTTGGTTTGATTTGGAGCCCCTCTAGTGAATCTGTGTTTTTAGAGTTTTGGCCTCGAATATTTGGATGCTCTTACTTGCTGTGACATATAAGAACATATCTAGAGTCATCTTGGCCATATCAAACCCACAAGTAAGCCATATTTCAAGTTGTTGAGTTTTGTCCAGTTTTGGTACAACCTTGTTTGTGTTAGGGCATGTTCCTTTTGGCTTCGGCTTATGGCTTTAGACTGCAGATTATGACTTTTTAGTTGTTCGTGAGAGAGAGTATGGAATAATAGAAACTCGAGTGCGATTTTGGTCGATATAAATGAAGTCATTATAGTGTATACTATAATCAACTTGTAGACCCTACCTTAAAAAGACACTCCGTTTAAAATATAGTTACTATAGAACAGCCAAAAGCAGCTTTTAGAAACTAAAAAGAATAGGCCCTTAAGGAAATATTGGAACTTTTCTCCAGATCCTTGGATGGATTAGACTCTTAAAATCCTTGACAAGGTGTGTACAAAGTCTTAAGTCATTTGGACTTGTGTTTTTAGGATTAGGCTATTTTGGGTTTTAGCTCGAGCTAATTACCAGATCTGGACCAGGGGTGCGATCAGATCGACGGCTGGTTAGACCAGTTTTACTAGGCGGTCAGACCGCAAGTACCAGGTCGGTCCAACCACTCTCCATAGTGATCTGACTAGTCCTAAGGAGTTTAACTCTATTTTGCTTCCGCATGTTGGTGAGTTTTTGTTGGTGGTTCTTCCTAGGTTCTATGGCTAGTGGAGTGAAGGTTTTAAAATACCATCTAGAAATTTTAAATTTGAAGATATCATAGCCATATCAGGTCTACAAATGGCTTGTTATATTTTTAAGGGCCTACTTAATTAGTTGCCACAGTCAAATCATCCATAAAACAAACCCGGGGGAGTTCCCGGCACCTGAGCGTGTCCATGTCGGCCTTGCTCTCTCTGCGGCCGACGTGTGCGCACGTTCTCGCTTCCTCTCTACTTGCCACGTGTATGTGCACTTGGTTTCCCTTCGCTTGACGCGTGCGTACACGGGGGCGCTCTTGACGAGCGGATGGTACCGCGTGGTTTGTGAGACGTGGTTTCGATGGCGTGGCATCGCGCTTCATCGTCTCATGTGTGTGTGTTCTCCCAAACGTTCGCGTGGCTTTCCTCATGGTGTTGGCGTGTCGGTTTCCTGGTGGCACAGCGCAGCTAGCTTCGCGTCGCTTCCGTCCTTCCATTCGTGTATCGCAGGCCCGTCCTCTATTTCTTCTCGCGATTGCTTCAACCGCAAGCTCCCCTCTTCTCCGGCGCCAAAACCCACCGCACGACCGAGCCAGCTCGGCGTGGCCAGCCCAACCCCGATCTCCTCAGTCCAAATGCCACTTCCATGAGACTCCCCTATCCCCACTGATGCCCAAACATTGGCCCAATCACCAAAAGAAGCCGAACGTCTTCCCCATCGCCGGTAATCACCGGAAAACCCCCATAGGCAAGCCTCAACTCAATGTCGCCTCTCTGGTCCAAAGCTTTCCAATTAACTTCACCAGTAGTTTCCTCTTACTCGCGAAAACAACCCTGAACCACCAATTCAGCTCCCCGAGCTCCCCTCTTCTATGGCACCGAAACCCACCTCACGGCCGAGCCACCTCGCCATGGCCAGCCGAGCCCCGGTCTCCTCAGTCCAAACTGCCACTTCCATGAGACTCCCTTATCCCCACTGATGCCCAACATTGGCCCAATCACTCAAAGAAGCCCCTATTCAACCACTAGGCTCAAACCGACCGTAGAGAAAAAGAGCTCACCACCGGCGATTTGCCGACCCCAGAAACGGGCTCCCCACATCACCAGTAACCCGACCATAACCCCAGAAGATGTCGCAAAACTCCTTAACCCCGACTGCTTCAGCGCCTCTGGCCGCTCCCCTATTTCAGCTCCGACCACCGCTTGGAAGCTCCGAGCATGGTGTGTGGTCGAACGAGGCTTTGAACACGCTGTGTGTCCGAACGCCCTCGATCGCCATTCGATCTCCCTAAGCCGATCGGACACTGTCTGATCTCCCCGAGCCGCTTAGACACCGTCCGATCTCCGTCGGCTTCCGCTACTTAATGGTCGTTAGGACCATGCAGCTGCTTCGACCAGGGCTTGACTCTCGACCACGTTGAGCCTTTCGATCACGGTCTTCGATTGTGGTGTGGCTTCCACCACGACCTTCGACCGCGGTGTGGCTTCCACCACGTTGTGTGGTCGAACGCGCTTGGATGCCGTCCGATCTCTCCGAGCCGCTCAAATAGTTGAACGGCTCTTCGACCACGTTCAAACTTTCTGCTGTGATCGTATGCCTTCCGATCACCTCTTCTCCAGGTTTGTCGTGGTCGATCGCCTTCTGACGACGCCTGCTGACGATTTGCATGGTCGAATCCCCTTTCGACCACGTTTGCCGTGGTCGGAAGCTAGTTTCGACCACCTGTGCAAGATCACTCAATGAATTCGACACACAAGTTTTCCTTTTTCTCTTCTTTACTTCTCAATTTCTCACAATACTTCGGCATACTTCTGATTACAAGATGTTGGATGTCTTATGACTTGCCCAGGACCTTTACAACCACTCACAGTCGCTTACGACCGGTTCCAACCGCTTCCTTCTGCCGTTCGATCGCACTGTCGCTCTACCGATCGCTTCATCTTCGTGGTTGGAAACCTACTGTTGAGGTTTCGACCGCTCTTCTTTGCCACTGCGCTGCCCTTCCTTCAACTATGCACAAGTTATCGTGATCACAACCCTCCACGATCATACAGTGATGCTGGCGCTCACTGTCCACCGTGGTTGAAACACCCTTTCGACCACGTTCACTTCCTTACAACGTGGTCGGAATCCCTTCTGACCACGTTCAAGTCTTCACAGCATAGTCGCATCTCCTTTCGACCACTCACACCATGGTCAAAGCTTTCACAACATGGTCGAACGCTTTATAACGTGGTCGATAGCCTTTACGACCACGTTCAGCGCTTTTTCAACGTAACGTGGTCGTAGCCGACCCCTTACAATGTGGTCGTTACCACCATGCTCGGCGACTCGACCACGGTCATCTTCGACCACGGGCATTCGACCACGGTCATCTTCGACCACGGCCATCTATGACCATGGCTATCTTCGACCACGGCCATCTTCGACCATGATCATCCGACCACGGCCATCTACGACCATGGTCATCTTTACGACCGTGTAGCCCTTCAAATACGACTTGACTCTCGACCATGTTGTGGTCTTCGACCATGGACTCCGACCACGTTGAGGCTTTCGACCGCCGTGTGGCTTCGACCGCAACCTTCGACCACGGTGTGGTCGTAACGACCGTTCTCAACATGATCGTACCGACCGGTCTTACAACATGGTCGTACCGACCGGTCTCAACGTGTTCGTAGTCGCCCGCTTCAACGTGGTCGTACCCGCCCGCTTCAACGTGGTCGTAACGACCACACTCGGCAACTCGACCACAGGCATCTTCGACCACGGGCTTCTTTGACCATGGTCATCTTCAATTATGGTCATCCGACCACGGCCATCTTCGACCATGGCCATCTACGACCACGGTCATCTTTACGACCGTGCAGCCGCTTCGACTGCGGCTTGACTCTGGACCACGTTGTGGTCTCCGACCATGACCTCTGACCACGTTGAGGCTTTCGACCACAGTCTTCGACTGCCGTGTGGCTTCGACCGTGACCTTCGACCACGATGTGGTCGTAACAACCGTTCTCAACGTGATCGTACCGACCGGTCTCAACGTGGTCGTACCGACCGGTCTTACAACATGGTCGTACCCACGGGTCTCAACGTGGTCGTTGCCGCCCGCTTCAACGCGGTCATAACGAATCCTTACAATGTGGTCGTTACGGACCACGCTCAGCGACTCGACCACGGGCATTCGACCACGGCCATCTACGACCACGATCTCTTTACGACCGTGCAGCCGCTTCGACTACGGCTTGACTCTCGACCACGTTGTGGTCACGGTCTTCGACGGCCGTGTGACTTCGACCGCGACCTTTGACCATGGTGTGGCTTTCAACCATACTATGGTTTTCGACCATAGTGTGATTTTCGACCGCGTTGCGATTTGTGACCGCGCTTTCAGCCTCAGTGATGCCTCCGACCACCTAAGCACTCGTTAGATGTTCCGAATACGCATAGTAATATCAGCGTTTTTGCAAAAAAACCCTGCATTTTCTGAAATAACATAAAGGTCCTTAGTTCCTGCAAAAAGATCTCTGCCAGGTTTTTTTTCCGAAAACCCCGCTCCACTTCACCGAAATTATGTATTTTTTGTTGGATAGCACCCCGTGGTTTTCCAAAATTACGTACGGGTCCTCATTTAGTTACATATAGGTCCTTACAGGTCCTCAGTTTTTTGCGAAAAAACCTTTGGTTTCCTCGAAATTACGCATGTGTCCTCGATTTTTTTAACAAACTCCTCATAAATTATCGCCTTTTTTACTTCAGTCTATATGGTAGCTAGCGCAGTATGTTGCCGCGCTTACGCAGCTAGTTTGAAATCGTCTCCGGAAGAAAAAGAACAAGCACGATGTTGGATGACCTAGCACAAGAAAAGGACAGCGGATGATGCTGTACATACGTACGGTTGTTGAAATTTCTAGTAAAGGTACGGTGAGGAACAAGTAACACGGCTGACGAGGTCACCAGAGACAACGGTCACAGCCTCACAGATGGTGAGGTGTACTCCCTCGTCATTTTCAACACCTCCGTGTTATCGCGTTCGTGTACTGCTACTACGGATCACACATGCACCTGAGGAGTCGACTTGGTGGTGCTCATTTTGATTTAAAAACTCTAGCATTATGGTTTTTTATTACAGTGGTTACAAATAAAGACAAAATAAAAGACAAAACAGCCCAAAAATAAAAAAAAAAGATAAAATTAAAATATTAGAAGCCTGAAACAGAAGTTCAAATAAGCAGGCACCAAGGGCAGGGCGACTAGCCTGGACTGCTTAGGCGATGCTCCAAACGGTTTCGGCTTCTAACTTCTGAACGTGCCGACTTCTTAATTTCGGTTTTTATTTTTAGTTTTTTTGCTTTTTTATTTTATTTTTCCCTTTTATTTCTTTGCATTATCCGTAACGATGTAACAATTTTTCTTTTTTCTCTCATTTTTATTATTTTTTCTCTTTTTGACTATAAGAAAGTTAACAGCCACTACAGTGTATTTGTAGCCAACTGCCAAAGTCAAGACTTTTAAGTGAAAAAGTGTGTTCTGATACTTACAAAGGTCCTGGAGCGTGATGTATAGACCTGTGACATGAATGGGATGTGCTTGTAATGTGTGTGAGATCATGTGGAGATCTCATGAATTTCTTGTTGGTGATAGTAATTGGCTCCTTGGATAGAGTTTGATGTGTATTTGAATTAGTTTTCAGATTGAGTTTGAAAAGAGTTGAATATCTTGGTTGTTTTTGTGTGTTTAGGATCATCCTATAGCTTTAGGACAAAGCATTGGATCATTGAGGTAGAGGGTATGGTTTTGATGGTTACAATTGTTGATCATCTTATAGCTATGATTTGACTGTGTACATCCAAGTTGGATGGAGAGGCCGAATTTTAATCTATTATCTAAAAAAATCTTATAGCTACCGAGCAAGCGCACGGATCATTGGAACAGAAGGCGCTGATTTTTCATGCTGTTAAAAATTTGTACATTGCAGGTGGTTCCTATATCTATCGAGCAAGCAACGGATCATTGGTCCAGACAACGTGTTTTTTATTAGTTTGAGCTATGTTTTGAGCCTAGTCTGAGTATACATACAGTAATCGGATCAAGATGCAAGAGAAATTCCGAGCACCTAACATAAACTCTGAATATACATACAGTACATTTTCTTTAAAAAAAATACTTAAGCACACTCTATTTTCTAGTTCACATTAAGCTAGAAAAATTTGTAAAGGGAGGACACCTTGAGCTAGAATAGGATCAGCTTATATTTTATATCTTATATCGTATAGTTTCTCTTAAACAAATAAATAAAGCGGTTTTTCGTTGCCCTTCCTAGGGGTGGAAACGGATCGGATACGGTCGAATAGTCTCAAATACGAATACGAATCCATATTTTTCAAACGAATACGGATACGAATTCGAATATTCTTAAATACGGATACGAATATTCTCGAATACGAATACGGATATTTTCGAATACGGATTTTCTCGGATACGAATATCGGATAAAACGGATTCCTAGCGGTTTTACCGATTTTTCACCAGTTTTTGACCGGTTACCGGTTTTAAACCGCCTAAATTCAAATTTTGAATCACAAAAATTTGTACAATTTTTTCATAAGTTCTAGAAACGGATCAAATACGAATCGAATAGTCTCGAATACGAATACGGATACGAATATTCTCGAATACGAATGCGAATACGAATACTCTCAAATACGGATACGAATATTCTCGAATATGAATACGAATATTTTCGAATACGAATTTTTGCTTACCATATTTGTGTTTTCTCGGATACGAATATCGGATAAAACGAATTATCCGTTACCGTAGCCCTTCCCATAGCATTTGCAGACTGGTCATTTGCAAAAGCCTTTTCGGCCGGTATGGACCCGGGCCCGCGACTGATGGGCTGCCAAGCTCAGCCTTGGCCCGATTCCAAGCCCATCTGTGACGGGCCAGAGCAGAAGCAATAAAGCCACTAATGCAGTCCGACATTCCCCTTGTCGCCGGCTTCGCTAGCCCATCGCCTTCTCGAAACCTCCGGTCATTCGGTCGAGCGTGCGCACGGGTCGGACACCAATGGCCGAGGAAGGCAGGCTCCTTGCCGGCGCCGGCGAGCCCATCCGGCCGCCGCGGCTGGAGGACGCGGGCCTCGAGGACTGCGCCCTCCCGCCGGAGTCCATCGCCGAGGCCTTCTCCCTCGCCGCCAAGGCCGTCTCCTCCCGCCTCGCCCACCTCCCCCTCTCCGACGACGAGGGAGATGGCCCCCTCGCGCCGCGTGGAGGCTGCGTGGATGACGCGGGTCCCACCTGCGGGGCCATCCCGGACGCCATCCTTGGTGCCGGAGGCGGCAGTGACGGCGGCGCGGACGAGGTCGTGGTGGTCGGCGGCGGCGAAGCTGGCGGTGGCGGCGATCAGGTGGTGGTCGGCGGGCGCGGGGATGAGGAGGACCGAGTTGTGGTGATCGGGGAAGAGCGGGAGGGGAAGCTTGGACGGGAGAAGGGCTGCGTCGAGGGGATCAGAGAGGGAGTTGGTCGATTGGGACGCGGAGAAGGCAAGGGGAAGGATGGGAAGGAGGAGGAGGAGGTGGTGGCCGTGGAGAAGGCGATCTTGGCGGAAGATTTCGCCTGATCTCGTTTGGTGGTGAGCTACTTTCGAGCATAGCTGGGGCAAAACGTGAGCTTTCTTTTAGCTTGTGGTAGGTTAAAGCTACGATGAGTATCTTTTTCTTGCAGCTGTTGTTTGCGTGAATGTAATGCAGTGCTTGCTTTTAAGATCAGATGATAGTTTGTACTTTGTACGGTGGTTGGCTCTTGGCATCAATGGTGTTCGGCTTAAGAATTACTAGCACATTGGCGATGACAGTTGCTGTATTTATGTGCAACTTAGTAACAAATTAGTGGTTTTGGCAAGCTGCAAGTGCAACTGATCTTAGTCTGTGTGGTAAGAGTTAGTGGCCGAAATGTGCGTAACTGACTAGGGCTGAAGAACCGAGATGATGTTGGAAGAAACCGTCGCAATCCATTATATGTAGGTAGGTAGGACTTGTTTTTTCCAGCCAATAATCTACTTATTGCCATGGACAAAAAGGGACTAACCTCTGTGCAAGTTAAGAATCATAAAATTACCCCATCCGTAAAAGAGGAATAATTACCATACTAGCATGTCTGGGGAAAAAGATTTGTGGGAGAAACTTTCCTGGGTGAACTGACAAAGAAGGAAAATTAGACAAAGCACTTGATCCAGTGTTGGCTGTCAACAGGGTGCTGTTTGAACAGGAGCTGAAGTTGAGTGGACACTCTTTACAGACAAACTAACATCCTTGCAAGTGCCTTGTATTCACTACCACTAACGTGAGCAAATCTTGTGAAAGCTTCTTTGTTAAAAACATAAGATCGGTTAAGCTCATTAACAGGCTATTGTGCTGATTCCTGAAATAGCATATTGTTTAGTCAAAGTAGATGGAAGTCTTGAATGGGATGCTTGTGTTGAGAGCATATGTGTATAACTGGGATTATTAGCATTTAGCTGAGTTGGCGCTGAAGTTCAGCCATGAAATGAACAAACGCAGGTAATTTTGAAAAAAAAAATAGCATGAAAAGGTTGCTTTCGTATGAGATAGAAGATTATCTGGGTTAACTAGTGGAATAGCTTGAAGGATTTTGCATTGCCTTTGGGTGAGACATTCATAAAAATACTAATTGCATTAAAATGTGATTACTTATTATCTGCTCCATCTTGTCCTATTTATGAGGTTTATCAACTCTGCATTTTTATGCACTTCTGGGACTGTTGGGTTCCAAGTTAAGAGACCTTGGCCTGATTACTGTCAACCAAATAGAACCTTACATCAATTGAAGATGAGTGATTCATTTATGTGAACTCATGTATCTAAGGACATCCATTTTTTTTGCAATAAATTAATCCATGTGGACATATAAAATACTAGATATTCTTCCTATTGAGTTTATTCTGTATTTTTAATTTGTTGACACAAAAAAAAATTGAACAAGACTGAATTTGTTGTCACCTAAATTGAATGTTTGATTATACATGTGGCTATCACAGTTCACAGAGCCACCTACCTTTTGCAGAACAGCAGTGCTGATATGCGGATATGGGTAAGATGCTCAACACGAACCAATTGGTTATCAGGGATTTCCTTGTTCCAGGAACTGCAAATTTTCAGGGTACAATACAAGGAGTGCTGGGATCCTGGGACACCTGTTGCCCTCTGTTTATCGATGACATAGAAGTGGACCGTGTGAAGTGAACCTTTTGCCCCTCTGCATGGAGCATTTTGTGGACAATATCCAGTGCAATCATTTTATTCTTTGTGGCAGTCGTCATGATTGTCGTCTTGCTCAAAATCAGTCTATTTATGTGCACTCTTATTAAAATAATAAGAATGTATTAATAAAGCAAAAGGGGGTAGCTATAGTCTGTGAGTCTAGTAGTGGGAAGGAGTATACTGATGATGTAAAAGAGCCTGTTGGTATTCCAGATAGGGACTTGGAATGGATGAATTGCTTGTGGGTTATGAGGAACAAGAATTTTTTAAAATAATACATTTTTTATTAATATTACATTAATATATCATTGCTAAAAAATTACACAAATAACCTATTGTCGCCATTCCAAATGGCGATAGCACTCTAATGTCATTTTGAATGAAGGCAATCCCACGTAGAGTCATGTGTGGCAGTCTGCAGGTATCTGTTGCCTCTATCATCAATTCATTTGGCGACAGAGATTCGTCAACTGAATTGGTCATAGTCTCTATACCCAATTGTATTGGTGACAAAAGCATTGTCGACAATTCATTTGGTGACAGAGGCTGTGTTGCCAATTGAAATGATGACAAAGTCAATATTGAATTTTTCAAATAATACATTTTTCTTAATTAAAAATGTAATATTTGTGAATAATTCTTGCACTCTTTTGCCTTTAGCAGTTTTGAAATAATAGCTAACAATTAAAGAGAGAATTTGACTAGTGTGTTTTAGGTTGCATTAACGATTTTTTGTTTAAATAAACCATTTGAAGATTGACATAACATTTCATAATGAAGGTGCAAATTACATGGCGTATAAAGTTAAGTGCAAATGTTTGTCGCTATTTCTACGATATAAATGGCAATATGCACGAACCATCGACCTAAACATGTAAAATACGTGTGTGCCTTATGGAATGTAAACAACATGGTGATTGTAGATCTAATAGTGCTTGTGGGTGAACGCCCCTAAGGTGAAAATAAAACATCGTAGGACACCTACATGGAGTAGAAAGTGGGAGAATCTACAACTCTCCCATGAACGTGCCTTTCCACACGGTCCACAGTCCGAATTGCCTCATAACCCGATGCATAGTGTATGTCTCAACAAAGATATCGTACTCCAGGTGACATCGTGTTAGCAAAAAAGCGGCGTCTCTGTACACTGCATGGACAACCCCTCCAGTGCACAATACGTAATGATGTCAACAGCGAATGGCTTCTAGATGACACGGTCGTCCGTCAGCTGGTCAAACATGGTGATGTACTCAGTGTATGACGCGTGCGAAGTCATCGAACTAAAAACGGGTTGCAAATACAAAGGTTGTTGCATACGTTAGTAAGTTCATTACGAACGTATTTTAACTTGAAATAGCACTTATGTAAAACTGGGTAAGCCACTTCTGCGTGGGACCATGGGTGCTGATGAACTCCCTGTAACCAACGTTAGCCAGTAGCACCCTTGAAACCTCGTGAGCAGTTGAGGGCGTCAGTTCGGATCAATGTCCCCTGGCACCACCGCATCCCCCGTGCAAGGGAGACTAGTGCGGTATGAAACGTCCTAAAGCGTTGGCGTCATCTCCTCGCACGGTTGGTGGAACGTGTCTTTGTGTAAGTTCAAGATTCATTAAGCTAATTTTGGTGATGATGACATGCAATTGCGAGACTAAATTGTTTATTAACTATGATATTGTCTAGTCTCATTTGGATATGATTAATGACAAATACAATTGTGAGACTAACTTATTTATTGATTATGATATTGTTTAGTCTCATTTAGATAAAAAGATGAAAATCATAAAGGTATGCATTCGACTTCTCATTCTTATATCTTGTTGCACTTCATACCCAAATATATGATTAAATGACAAATCTATATATGAGATTAACTTGTTTGTTGAAGTATTATATTATCTAGTCTCATTTGGATGTAAAGGTGAAAATCATGAAGGTATGCACTCGTCATAATTCTTATATATCTCATTGCACTTCTCGGATTTAAAATATAGGTTGGACCCCACCAAAAAGACTAACTTGAATATATGTACATGTTCTTATTACATATTTCTTGTATGCACACATTTATGGGTAGTTCACTCTATGTTTTGTCATTTCATTAGTATTGATCTATGTTCTGTTTTAACACATATTAAGGATTTTTACTTTGAAACATATCTCTTTAGTATATAAAACGTATGTAGTATTATGAATATTGTGCATGTATTCATGAGGCCCAAAGGTAATATATATAGAAAGTACAAGGGGATATACAGAGGAATATGCCATGTACAGATAAGGAATACTAAGGCATATAAGGAAACAAATAACAATTCTATTCTATTTCCTATTCTATCCTTAACATGTAGTTTATATATACTCATGATTGATTTAAACTCAATCATTTGTAATTGGGTTATCATCTAGTTTCTCCATTATGTGTTAATGGTTGGATGATTAATGATAACCGGATATGTAAGCTTTCCTAGCAATTAATCTCAAAAGATAAACACTCACATTCAAATGAGTTAATTGCTTTCAAAACTTCTGCTAGAGTATATAATTGTTGTGTATATATTGTATATTCGTAAATCAATTTTTTATCTCATTATTTGTTGATATTGTCATCAATTACCAAAAAGATAATATTGTATATTCAAGTCACTTCAATATTTGTTAATGGTGAAGTTTTGTTAATCAATGTCAATTGATTTGTGTACTAATATTTTCCATAAGTTGGATAAATAAGTTAGGTTCAACAAATGAGAATGACTTGGGATGACTTTATGTGTTTAAGATCATCAAGTCAAGTTTTGAGATAGAGGATGGCTTCATACGTTGAAGACCATTAAGAAGAGAAGTTGATCATGATTCTCAAGAGTAGATGATCATGAGTTGATCATCAAGTTAAGAGAACATCCATCATGTGTTGATAGTGTTCAAGTGAAGTATGCATCATCGGTTGATGCATATCAAGACAATGACTTGAAGTAAAGATGTGCGTCATCAAGTATTACCGATTCTAGTCTGTAACAGCTAGTTTTCTGACCGTTACGAGGGGAGCGGTAGTACCAGCAATATAACGACAGTACTACCGGATTTACTGGTTTTTGTCTCCAACGGCTAATTTCATTGTGTAGGGTATAAATACTCCCTCGTGGCCGATTGGGGCAAAGATTTTTGATACTCTGTTTCACTTTCTTGAGCTAGTGCAAGCTTCTCTCAATTGTGCATATGTTGCACCTTGTGAGGAAGGTGAGAAGTCTCTAATTGCATGTGTTGCATCTAGAGGTGGATTTCGTATCCAGTTGAGTTTGTGCATTCGTTACATGTGGTCAGTGGCGGACGCAGGAATTTTGGAATGGGTGTTCGAAGTTGTTGATCAGGTCGATAAGATTGTTGATCGTGCTCATAGGAATTTCTCTGAGTACAACATGACAAGCGACAATGCAATTTTATTAACTTGCTAATAATTCGTCTAACGAGGACAACATGGTAATTGAAAGTCAGCCCACTGCACCATAGACCTTAAACTGTGGTTCTTAATTAACATGATGTTCTACAGGGATGTACAGGATCCGGTAGAAATATGTGGCCTTCCTATAATAAGATAATTGGAACAAATGGCTTACATGCAATTCATATTACTGGTTCCAATATGCAATTGTTTAAGACCCTTTTTTGGATTTGGAAGATATTTAGGCAAGCATACAGTAACATAAATCAAAGTTGCAGATTAAGAAGCATAACAAACCATGATCAGTTGGGAGTCGTATTTGCATTCTCGCCCCCATTTTCCAGCTCCGTCTCCCAGTCATCAAGAAGACGATTCAGTGAGCGTGAGCGAGTGGATCACCCCGCCAGGCAGTGGCCTACGAGAAGTCTCCCCCTGTATCGCATTGGCAAATTCAGCAATTGTTCCACGCACAGCATCCCCAAGCCGTATGAGTATCCCCTCTGCCTCTTCCTTGATGAAATCCCTTGCCTCACCTAAGGGCCGGCGTGGGAGCGAAGGGCCGGCGCGCCTGGTGCGATCGCGGGTCGCCGGTCGTGCTGCGGAGCGGAGGGCCAGAGGGTGGAGGGTCGGAGCGGAGCCCAGAGAGCGAAGGCGCTGCCACCAGTCGTGCGGCACGCCAGCGTGCCAACGCGGGCACGAAGCTGGAGGCCCGGAGAGCCCAGATCTAGCCGAATTGCCGGAGGGCGGAGGCGCTGGCGGGTCGCCGGTCGTGGTGCCGGCGAATCGGAGGGCTGGAGGCAGCGAGGCGCGGTCGCCGGTCGCGTCGTCGCGGTGCCGGCGGAGCGGAGCCGAGTCGCCGCTAGGGATTTGCTGTCGCCGCACACGCACTGGGCTCGGCACACGAATGCCGAATGCAGTGCCAGATGGGGATCGGGGGTGGGGTGGGGTGGGGGAGGGGGACCGGGGCCGGGATTTGCCAGGCCGCGCGCACGCTATGGGCTGGGCCCTGGCTTCACGCGGGTCGTAGGATGCTGCATTTTCTCTCGGTCGGTCGGCTAATTTAGGCTACAAACAGTTGTTTTGGCCCAACTATATATGTATTATACCTCATATATACTAGATTTTTTGTCAAAAAATTTGGGTGTTCAGCTGAACACCCATGAACTACTGTAGATCCACCCCTACATGTGGTGAGTCAAGCAAGGGGCTTGACTTATTACTCTTGGAGGCTGCCGACTCCTAAACGGCATTGGAGGTGTCGTGCTTGGTGATCTTCTCAAAGAAGCTTGTGAGAAGGTCTAGCGTGTTGTGAAGGTTAGAGCTCACCTTCCCATAGCAGGAAAGAGCCACCACTAGTGGAATTGATGCATTTGGCTTAATTCGTGGAGCCAATCCAATTAGTTTGGGTTTACCTCAACGTGGATTTTAGGAGACTGGCAAGTCTTCGAATACCATGGTAAGAAGGAACTATATAATTGTGGTTTATTTTCTTGTACTCAATTTACATTCAAGCAATTTATATTCATAGAATTAAATTGATTGCTTGTGACCCTAGGATTGCAAACCTTTGACAAAGACTTTGGTTGTTGGTGCACTTAGTGAAACTAGTTGATTTAGGCTTTAATTATGCAAAACCAATTTGATTTATTCTTCCTCATATAAACCTCGATTTTGGCCAAAGAAAATTTAAAACCGCCTATCTACCCCCCTCTAGTCGGCCTCCTCGATCTTACACTCTGGCCGCCAACGGTCAACAAGCGCCATGAGTAGGCAACTGTTGTACAGAAACCTCCTAGACGCACCGTGTTTGTCCTAGGCATCCTCGATTGTGGCCTCCACTGTCCTAGCAAAGGAGAGTACTCCGGAGGCCCTCAATTTGAGACAATTGGAAAATGTTAGTGCAACCGAAGAAGACACAACATGTGCTGACCAAAAGTTTACCCAATTCACATACATGGGAATCCAATGAGGGTCGATCCTCCATGCCCGGGGTGCGCAACCACAACAATGTAAGCTCGATAGGTGTCTCGCCATGATGAGGCAAGGCAGTCACCATGCGACTGCGGTGCATGGCGTCGATGGTTGGGTTGAGCAGCTCGTAATGCCACTCCGCAGCTACTGCATCGTCCTCCATACCTGTTGAAAAAACCATAGGATGTTAGTACGATAGAAAGTAACAGATCACAGGGTAAATATATGAGTAAAAGTAAAATAACATAAGGTAAATCTGTAAGTAAAGTAACATAACACAATGTCAATCTGTAAGTGAAGTAACATAACGTAGTTCATAAGTAGGTTATACATAAGACATAGATCATAGAACAACTATGAACATAAGTTCAAATAGTGACGGCAGCCCGATGGCTAACACCGTTGATGGAGGTCCCAGCCACCCTGTCCCCATGGACTTCTTGTCATTCCTACTAGCCCCTCCAGTGACGGCAGCCCGATGGCTAACACCGTTGATGGAGGTCCCAGCCACCCTGTCCCCATGGACTTCTTGTCATTCCTACTGGCCCCTCCAGTGAGGGCAATATTTGAAGGTATGCCCGGTTTTCTTACAAATGGAGCATTTCTTCAAACGAGACCACGCTTCTGATTCGTCCATGTTGTTCCTAGTACGTCGGGTCTACGGACGACCAACTCCTCCCTTTAGCTTGTCAATGTCGGGGACCCACCTCTTCTCCTAGCTAGGATGGCCAGTGAATGATTCAACCATGCTGAAATCATACAGTTCTCCACTCCATATTGCCATCACTGCTTCCTTCATGAAAATATTCTGACAAGAGTCTGTCGGATTCCTGTGTAATTGTTGAACAAGTAGCCATCACATGTGCTCACGGACTACGCAATAGATAGGGATTATTGTAGGTGCACAAATAAGTGCACCTTCCAAGCATGCGCTCATGAACAATTGTCTGACGGTTTGTCCCACGACAACCTTTGGCCCTACACAGTACCTCAAAACGAAGCTCTCATGCCCTTTTTGAACGCTCTATGCATCTCCCCCTTCTCACCCTTCTCTTTCCATGTACGTCGTGATCAAAATCAAGTACCGCAGTTGTTTATTGCTCATGGAGATGCAAGCTAGGGTGCTTTGATCAACAAAGTATTTGGTAATGTCGTGTAACACTCCCTCCACAATAGCTACCAAAGGAAGGGGCCTGAACCCCCTCATGACCTAGTTGTACACCTCGGTTAAGTTGATGGTCATGACTCCGTACCTTGCACCATTGGTGTCATAAAGCAATGCCCACTTCTCCCTAGGCTCATGCTCAATCCATTCTGAGAAGCATTTTGTCTGCCTTAAATTCCTCCTGACCAATTCTGAAGGATTTGTGGGTATCTTAGTGAGCACAGCGGGGAGCTCTTCCACTCCTGTGCCAGGCTTCTTCGCTGCTTTTTCGTGTGCTTTATTGTCAGGTCGTCTAGTTTCTTCCACAATATATCAAACTTTTTTTGCTGATTCTAATCACAAAACCTCTTGAAAAGATTCATCAGCTCCTTGTTCTTGAATTGCTTGTAGAAATTAGCACCTATGCTCCTCTTGCACCACCTACTCTGCAAATCAGGCCATGGATACGACTTGTCTTCCCTCTACTGCAGCTACATAAATGCCTTCAATAAGCTAGCGTGTCGATTATGTATGATGCAAACTTGTGAGCGCTCACCCACAACACCAACTTTCACATTCTTTAGAAACCACAACCATCTGTTGATATTCTCACACGATAAATGCAAGTACGACGGGAAGAACCTAGTTTCCATCCACTACGATTGTAGTCAATATCTGGCGCTTGTACTTCCCAGTCAAGAAGGTGCCTCCATGCAAAGCAACAAATGATAGTGTTTGAATGCATCGATGCACGCACCAAAAGCGTGGAATGCTTGCTTAAGTATCATCTTCCTAGGGAACTGCTTCGAGGCATGTTCCAGAATATCAACATAGGTCCTAGGATTCCTCTGTTGTATGACTTGGCACGTTATGGTAAGAATCTTCGAATGTACTGAACCTTACTTCAAGTGCCTTCTGCTTCGCCCTCCAAGGCTTAGCATAGTTTAGTATGTACTAGAACCTCTGCTCTACTGCAAGAATAATTGAATGTGGCTCAAAATCCAGATTGTTCACAATCTCTCCATACATGACTTTACAACAAAGCATGAAGACATATTTCTGTGGGATTGCATGGACTTTGTCGCCACGTAAGTGTGCGGAACGACTATAGAGCACTTCCAATGGGTATCTCACATAGGTTGGTATGTATGAACTCACCAAGGGCATCCCTCTATCTCACACTTTACGTCATACACACGCGGGCTGGACTTCAATACCTTGAATGTCCTCCACTACCCAAAACTTGACTGCTTCCCGCACCTCCTCCTCACTTTTGTAAAACACCCTTTGCCTAATCTCGTTCTGCTGGTACTCCCAGGCTATCTGCACACCTTCACTCACTACTAGCTTGTCAAATCGGTGTGCGTTCCACTCCAATGGAACGGCCTGATCACCTCCACCTTGCTCATCATCAGAACCTTCATCAACTGATATTGCCTCGTGCTCACAGTCTTCGAGCTCTATCTGTTCCACCAAAGCTTTGATCTCCTCACCTTCATCTACAATCCCCATGATTCCTGTGCCTCGGCCATAGGAAGGTCTACAGTCTCAGCTTCAACTGAATCCGTACCACCCAACCTTTATTCGCTCAAACAATATGGGGCATTTGTCCTAGACTCCCCAACTTCTTCAACGTTACCACCTATGCCATCTTCTTACGTCACATAAGCTAAAGGGATTTCCTTATAGGCTTGGGCCAACAAGAAAGTGACCATCCATGCTCCTTCGCCAATCTCACATATGAGTTACACGAATTTTGCCTCTTCAGTTCCACGAACTCCCAATACGTGTGTTGTCGTGCCTGGGTAGCAACGCCATGCTACTTCAGGTTGTGCAATACATAATCCAACGAGAATAATTGGTACAACCATCTCATAACAGTGCCCTCTGGACACTGCTCTACATTTAAAAGACTGGTCATCATAGATGGGAAATCATGTAAATCGACTCCTTCTGCACCCATCCGTGGAGCCCTTTCTCTATAGTGTATTTTGAAAGCTACTCGTTCAGTCATACCTAGCAATCAATTCGACAACTAATCTGATATTAATGACAGCTCATTCGATTAAATAAACGCGAAATAGACCTAATAACAAATCCGTTGATCACTGATAAACTTGCATAGAAGGGGATTTTTCTAACATACAACACCCTAAAGAAAGACAACCAATCATATATGTCTTGCAAAAATCTAACATGCTTCATCTACGTAGTGCACATAGTTAATAATGGATCCTATTGACATTGTACTTTCCATGTTCCTGTCTATCATTGTACTCTTCATGTTTCAAATAGACCTAACTAGCCCATCTAATATTATAAAACTAATCGGTGCACTACAACTTACGAGTACAAGAAATTAATAGTTCTACAAGAATTTATCCTACACAAACTACCCTAAATAACTACATACCTACAACCACATTATTTACATATTTACCCACTACCCAATATAACTATACATCTAATCTTATTTTATTTTCTAATCTAATCATTTTATTTGCTAATCTACCATTGTTTCAAAATGAAATCTACAAGAAAATAGAAAACCCACTTGTAGGATGCATAAATCCACTCCTTGTCCCGCTTTCTTCTCCTCCTCTTCCCCAATCCTCTCTTTGCCTCTCCTCTCCTCCCCTATTTCTTTTTTTTTTACAAAATTGTAATGATTTCAGCTGGTTTCTGGCCTTTTATATGTGTGGCTTCTATTACCATTTCAAATGACAATAGAGAGTGAGGAGGCCTCTGTTATCATTGGAAATGACGATTGAAGCTTTGGAGGCTTCTGGCATCATTTCAATTGACAATTGGTCTCTCTATTGCCAATTGAAATAACAATAGATGCCATGGCACTAACGTAGCACTCTATCGTCTATTTATTTGACGACAGAGGCTATCCTAATGACAAGAGCCTCTGTCGCTACTTCACCTCTGTCACCGTTTGAAATGGTGACAGAAGGTTATTTATGTAATTTTCTTAAGTGGTAGTATATTAATGTAATATTAATAAAAAAAATATTATTTAAAAATATTCCGAGGATCAATGACCAACATAGTGTACACCAGAAGCTATGGAATTCATTAATTGTTAGAAACCATTGTAGCTACGAACATAATCTACACCTTATTTAGCGGGCATAGAAGTACAAGATGGTCACTGGTCTCTTATCAGTATGAGAGAAGCAAAAAGATTCCATTCAGGTGCTTATCAAAGTAGTGGTGCACTGGTGCTATCACATGCAACACGGTAATATCTTGTGATGAAACATAACTGCACAGAGAAATGAGGCCCACATCATTTGTGGCTGTAGGTAGCAGAAGAAAAGCACATGGGCCGACAACAGCTTACATCAATCTGTGTGTTTTTTTCTCCACAGGCTTAGGATGGTTGATGGAGCATTATTGAGAAGTATCACGAGTGTCACTGCCTAATGAGGCAAAATGAAGCTCAACTAAGTTGGTCTACAGTTTAGGATGCTTTGCTAGTTGCTATTAGTGTCCATCACTTGAAGTTGCTGGTACCTGGTAGAGGGCCTCTGTGTTGCCTGTGACAAATTTTTCAAACTATTTTCCTTTAAATTTTAACTCTGTTAGTAACTGAAAAGAAAAAACTCAAGGGACAAGCATTGGAGCCAATTTTTTGTGTCCCGTTCACGGTCAACGTGGATAGCATTGCCAAAGCTGGTGGAGATGGAAATGCATGGTCTTTCCATCCTGGAGTTCGTTGCAAGTTTCAGCTATCCTTCTCATGAAGGTTTGTCTGATGTGCTATGGTCAAATTGAACGATGGCTCTGCTATTACATTCCGATTTGTCCTCACCACATGCACTGTTTTTCTGGCATGAGCCTCATCTCAATATCCTGAGCTGTGCTGTCCAATAGAATTCTTCCGTAAGGAATATAACTTACTGTATGTGAATCCAATAAGTCGTAAATGTGATAGGGAAGAACTACAAAGTTTGTGGTGCAAAATTTTGTTACGCGTCTCTTTAAGCTTTTCCTTCTAGGTCTGTTCTTGTGTTCATTTCTTTTACTGATGAAAGAGAGAGGGAGGGGAGAGAGCAGCCATCCACTTCATGTAAAGTGTGGAAAGAAGATGCAATGCCATGGCAGGAAAGGGAAAAGTATGGAATATTGAACCCATACCATGCTTAGTGAATGACTCTGCATCCTGAAAAGAAAAATCTCTGCACTGCCTGTGATAATTATGCTTATGCCAGTGATAAGCTGACCCTACAGGGAGTACTACCAGCACCAGAGATTGGATCTACCAGCCATGCTCCATTTTGCTGGAGAGGGCCCTATGACTTGCCAAGGTCATCTCAATTTTCAATTTGAATAGATGTAATAACTAATGAGCATGTGCTGTTACATGGCAACTTGCAATTTTGGTCGTGTAGCATCATTCGTGGCGGATTTTGCGGCTGGAGATCTGAGTTCTTTTCAGACAGATCAAAAGACCTTGTGTATATATTGTACGTGACTGCCTAGTTGCTGCATGGGTTACTTAGTGTGTCTTAATAATTAAAGTGTGTCTTAATAATGAAATGTCAGATCCCAGCCTGTGTACCCTTTTATATGATGTGCATCTCTCTTTCCAAGAAAGCTAAGATGGTTGAGCTTTGCTTGTTCCGGAGAAGGATTCAGGAATCCTGGGTCAACAGAAACCTGTGCATTCTTCATGTTTCTCATTTGAAATTCTTGTAATTCAGACAGGACTGAATATGCATGGTTTATCTGATCTGCAGAATTTCAGATTGGTCCACAGTTTTATCATAGCAGCTTTCCAGCATGGCCCTGACTCATTCTTTTGTCCTGCTGTAGGGGCAATGGGCATGATCCTCTCTGGAGTAGTTCTATGTGGTTCACCCTGCATCACCGTGTGTAGAGATTTTTACAAAATTAGCCAATTATTAATATGAACTGTCACTGACAAGTGGGCTCCTCCTCGGTAAGTCGGTAAATGGTAAGACGGTAAGTGAAATTTCACGGCAATCTCGTGAATTTAACTGTTTGTACACATTGCACTACTCATGTGATTGTTAATTCTTCTTACCATGCTGCGTGGTGGATGCTACTCATGTGATTGTTAATTCTTCTTACCATGCTGTGTGGTGGATGCTAGCCTCTCGCAATCGATGAAACTCGGCAAGTTGTGTAAACGAACTGAAGTTGGAGAAATGGATTGGAAGGAGCAACTGAAGCCTGATGGACACACGTATCTCATTTGTCAGATTTTGTCTGAACTGCTCTTAGTTGTTTAATAAGAACTTTCTCTCACACACGTGTAGCATGTGATTTTACTCCATCACAGATCCAGAACTTCACTTTGGGATCGAGATTTGCGTGAGAACGAGGAGCATGAACGAGAGAATGCGATCTGGATCACAGACGGAACAAATTAGCTAATACTGTACTTGTACGGCACCAACTGAATAATACTGCATCGTCAAACGCCCCCGAAGACTAGCAACACGCAACACACTGCATCTGGATCATGGCATTCAAAGGCGACGATGCATCTGGGCCGTCTATCCAACCGATCGGACGTCACGCGACGCGCACGCCTCGTTTCTTCAAGAGAGAAGTGCCATGTAGGCTTCTAACTATTTTCTTTTTTGGATTTTTGTTTCACATGTAATGTGGTGTGCCTGGGTGATCGACAGAAAATTCACATGGACCAGTCCAGCAACCTTGTCTCAGCTGGCTTCATTGTCACTTGGCTGATGGATCTCTTGGCAGCATTCCTCTTGGATTGTGCACCCCAGAAGTCCCACGCTGGTGCTATCCTGTTTCTGGCGCTGGTAGTAATAGCATGCAGCGCGTGGCTGAGAAATCTCAAATATGAGTTTTTTTTCTCTCTCTTTGAGAGGCTCTGTTATAGTCTACAGCCGCAGATCGCGGCGTGGCCTTACCAATTAGATTTTAGCTAAATCCCTTAAGGATTCTATTTCAGTAAACCGAATCCATTAGGGATTCCTTTCCGTTTCAGAGTTGGAGTCAGATTAGCAAGTCCAGTTCGGATTAGTACTTGTAATCAGCAGTATATATAGCTTGGTATCCCTAGTTGGACCGGGGAGAAGAAATAAAGCAGTTTAATATTAGGGTTACCTTCCTCTGTTTCTGGATTCCAGTCGGCGGCGAGCAAAGCTGGGAAATCCTGGTCGCCGCCAAGGCCCAGGAGCTCCACCAGCTCGTCACGGCTACGCGCTGAGATCCAAGGGCTGTGACAACTTGGTATCAGCAATGCCCAACTCGGATTCTGGGGACGATGCTTCCTCCGTGACCGCCATGTTCAAAGCACTGCAGGCGCAGATGGCGGAGATGCAGGACAAACTCTCCGATCTGACACGCCAGAGCGCCGCCACCTCCTCCAAGCTGGTCGCCCTCGAAGCGGAGAAGGGTTCCCCCTTCCTGTCGACCGCAGCTTTCCCAAACCCGCCCGCCGCCGCCGCAAAATCCTTCCGCCGCCGCCTCCCTGCCATCCATCTCCACCGACCAATCCATGTTTCCCGCACCACCAGCAACATCCTCGCAGGGCTACCTGGCTGTTCCAGGCGACGCCATGTTCCGCCTTCCGCCGCCCATACCCCAATTCTTCCAGCAACCCCCGGCATCACAATTCTTTCAGCAACCGCCTGCACCACCACTCGCCTCCATGGGTTCGCGCCAACAATTGACATCAAATCCATATTCCAATGCTCCAAGATACCATCGACTGGAATTCCCCACGTACGATGGCACAGACGACCCTCTGTCCTGGCTTAACCGCTGTGAACAATTTTTTCGCGGCCAGCGCACCAGGAGGGCGATAAGGTATGGCTTGCTGCCTACCACCTCACGGGGATAGCTCAACAATGGTATTTTCAGTTAGAACGTGACGAGGGACAGCCACCATGGAGACAATTCACCGAGCTATGCCATATGAGGTTTGGGCCGCCAACTCGAAGCAACCCCTTGGGAGAGTTAATTCGTCTGCGTCAGACTGGCTCAGTTAGCGAGTACCAGACCAACTTTCTGGCTTTAATTTGCCGAGCAGATCGGCTCCTTCCTCTGCAGCAGGTGCAGATCTTCACCGCGGGTCTTGTGGAGCCTATTCGCACTGACGTGGAGCTACAACAACCAGCCAATCTTCAGGTGGCAATGAGTCTCGCCCGTGCCTACGAGCGCCGAGCGACCAGCACGCCAAACACTTCATCAACACCACGGCCATGGCGCCCACAGCAGCGCTTTTCCTCTTCACCAGCGCCGGTTCCAGGACAACAGCATGAACCACTACCACTGGGGGCAGCAGTAGGCGGTCGTCCGACAAAACCCTTTCGCCGCCTCACACCAACAGAATTAGCCGATCGCCGCGCCAAAGGACTATGTTACAACTGCGACGACAAATTCCTCCCGGGGCACCGTTGCAAACAACCCTTTCTGGCTTACATTGATATGAATGAAGACAACGACACAGGCATGGACCAGCAGGGACTGCATGCTATTGAGGCCGAAGAACCACCCCCGGAGATATCTCTCCATGCAGTCACAGGAGCATCCAACGGGGGCACTATGCAGCTGACAGTAACACTTGGTGCTCAGTCTTTCATCGCCCTCGTCGACTCGGGCTCTACTCACAACTTTCTGAGCGCCCGGGCTGTCCAATTGGCCGCACTGCAACTACGTCCCCGTCAGAACCTCAATGTCCAAATAGCAAACGGCGACAAGCTAGCCTGCACGGGATTTTGCAGCAATCTTCAGATCTTGGTGAACAATACCCCATTTAGCATTCAAGCTTATGGCATACCCTTAAATGGCTTTGACATCGTCCTGGGGGTCCAATGGTTAAAGACACTGGGGCCAATTCTTTGGGATTTTGATGATCTCACAATGATGTTCTGGCTAGCAGGTCGCCGCGTGCAATGGCAGGGGTTAACAACTGCTCCAAACTTGCATACTCTCGTCCAGACCAGTCAAGACGCGCTACAGCCACTCCTGAAGACATTTCATGACCTTTTTGCTGAACCATCTGGACTTCCTCCAATTCGGTCACTTGACCACCGTATCCAGCTCAAGCCAGGGGCGACACCAGTATCGGTCCGGCCATACCGATACCCACACCATCAGAAGGATGAATTGGAACGGCAGTGCGCCGACATGCTCAAACGCGGCATCATTCAGCGGAGCCACTCTTGTTTTTCCTCTCCGGTTTTATTGGTCAAAAAACATGATAACACTTGGCGTTTCTGTGTCGATTATCGGGCACTCAATGAGTTGACCATCAAAGACAAGTTTCCAATCCCAGTGGTCGATGAGCTGTTGGATGAGCTTCGGGGCGCTCGGTTCTTCACAAAGCTCGACCTTCGGTCAGGGTATCACCAAGTCCGCATGCACCCGGCTGATATCTTTAAAACGGCATTCCGCACTCACGAGGGTCTTTTCGAATTCTTGGTCATGCCTTTTGGATTGACTAACGCTCCAGCTACATTCCAGGCTTTGATGCAGGCTGTCCTCCGGCCCTTCTTGCGACACTTCGTTTTGGTTTTTTTCGATGATATCTTAATCTACAGTGCTTCTTGGGCAGAACACTTGCAACACATCCGCCAGGTCCTTCTTCTCCTTCGGCAAAATCAACTATACCTCAAACAATCAAAGTGTTCCTTTGGGCTCTCTTCGGTCTCCTACCTGGGCCATGTAATTTCAGAAGGCGGAGTAGCCATGGATCCATCCAAAGTCCAGGCAATTGCGGAGTGGCCACAGCCTAAGACAATCAAAGCATTGCGCGGATTTCTCGGCCTCGCTGGCTATTATCGCAAATTTATTCGCGATTTTGGGAAGATAGCAGCACCCCTCACCAATCTACTTAAGAAAGACGCCTTTGGATGGTCTCCTGCAGCACAGCAAGCCCTAGAAGCTCTGAAGAGCGCATTGACAGCTGCGCCAGTGTTACACATGCCCGACTTCCAGCAACAATTCATTGTGGAATGCGATGCTTCCGGCACAGGGATTGGGGCGGTGCTTCATCAAGGCGCGGGACCACTAGCTTTCTTCAGTCGACCGGTGGTGCCTCGCCATGCCAAGCTCCCAGCTTACGAGCGGGAACTAATTGGTCTCGTACAGGCAGTTCGTCATTGGAGACCATATCTTTGGGGCCGCCCTTTTCTTATTCGCACCGACCATTACAGTTTGAAGTTCTTGTTGGATCAACGCCTTTCCACCGTTCCACAACACCACTGGGTGAGTAAGCTGTTTGGATTTGATTTCAAGGTAGAATTCCGGCCAGGCCGCCTTAATATAGTAGCCGATGCATTATCTCGGCGGGACTGTCCTCCAACAAGTCTGCTGGCCATCTCTACACCGACTCTTGCTATTTTTCCCGAATTACGCAATGAGATATTGTCCACACCAGAGTTGCAGCAGCTACGATCTGACATAGAGACCGGCATACTGGGCAGTCCATGGTCTATAAAAGATGGCCTCATCCTGCATTCCAAACATGTTTATGTGCCAGCCTCGTCGCCCTCATTACAGTCCATCCTTGCTTCAGCCCATGCGGCTCATGAGGGCATTCAGAAGACGCTTTGCCGATTGCGCAAGGACTTTCACATTCCAGGAGCTAAAAAGCTTGTTCAGGAGTTTGTGCGCACTTGTCTTGTGTGCCAACGTAACAAAATTGAACATCTCCATCCAGCTGGTCTCCTTCAACCTTTGGAAGTCCCAACGCAGCCGTGGTCCGATATTGCAATGGATTTTATTGAGGGACTCCCACGCGTTCATGGCAAAACGGTCATCCTTTCAGTCATCGATCGTTTCTCCAAGTATGCACACTTCCTTCCATTGGCTCACCCATATTCCGCTACAACGGTGGCTAGGGTTTTCTTCGATGAGATTGTGCGATTGCATGGGATCCCATCCTCAATTGTTAGTGACCGCGACCCAGTTTTTACTAGCAATTTTTGGCAAGATTTGTTTCGCCTGGCAGGCGTTCACCTTCACCTGAGCTCAGCATATCACCCTCAGTCGGATGGTCAGACTGAAGCCGTCAACAAAGTCATCTCCATGTATTTGCGCTGTTTGACAGGGGATCGGCCTCGTCAGTGGTTGGAATGGTTACCTTGGGCGGAATATTGTTATAACACCTCTTTTCATTCCGCTTTACGTGAGACTCCTTTCAAAGTTGTCTACGGACGAGATCCGCCAACATTGCTTTCTTATGACAAAGGCACAGCTGCAGTACAATCTGTGGAAGCTTCCTTGCTTGTACGTGATCAATTTCTTCACGATATTCGCGACCGTCTTCTTCAGGCTCAAGCGTATGCCAAAAAGTATTATGATCAAAAGCATCGCGACATCACTTTTGCCGTCGGTGATTTTGTTTGGCTACGCCTTCTTCACCGTCCAGCCGCCTCTCTTGGTTTTTCCGTTGGTTCCAAACTGGGACCTAAATATTTTGGCCCCTATAAGATCCTGGAGTGCATAGGCTCAGTTGCATACAAGCTGGAATTACCACCATCTGCCAAGCTGCACAATGTCTTCCATGTGGGCCTCTTGAAGAAATACCAGGGGGTTCCTCCGCCTACACTACCACCACTGCCTCTTCTCCAACATGGTCGGGTACTTCCTTCCCCGTTGCGCGCATTGAAGACCGAACGCCGCCTCGGTCAGCTACAAATACTCATCCAATGGACAGGCACTACAGTGGCAGATGCTTCTTGGGTTCCATTAGCTCTTTTCCGAGAGACTTATCCAACATTTCAGCTCGAGGACGAGCTGCTTCGCGAGGAGGGGAGAGATGTTATAGTCTACAGCCGCAGATCGCGGCGTGGCCTTACCAATTAGATTTTAGCTAAATCCCTTAAGGATTCTATTTCAGTAAACCGAATCCATTAGGGATTCCTTTCCGTTTCAGAGTTGGAGTCAGATTAGCAAGTCCAGTTCGGATTAGTACTTGTAATCAGCAATATATATAGCTTGGTATCCCTAGTTGGACCGGGGAGAAGAAATAAAGCAGTTTAATATTAGGGTTACCTTCCTCTGTTTCTGGATTCCAGTCGGCGGCGAGCAAAGCTGGGAAATCCTGGTCGCCGCCAAGGCCCAGGAGCTCCACCAGCTCGTCACGGCTACGCGCTGAGATCCAAGGGCTGTGACAGGCTCAAATATGAGTCTATTATTTTGTTTTTGAAACTACAAAGCGACGGCAAGCCCGCAGCTGTGGAGGATGCTTCCACAAAATATTTTTCGCGTAAAAGTATTTTTTGTGGAAGAATAGAGGAATTTTGTCTATTATGATAGTACGGACGACTGCAATAGATAACGATAGCATAAGTGTTATCAACCTCATGCTCCGATTCTGCGCCATGATTGGTTTAATTTCCTTCTTTTTGCGATGTATGAGTTTAGTAAAAGAAACCATCAAGAAGCAAACCATGAGTGAATTGCACTGGTTGGTTTGGTCAGCCAGTGTTTGCAGCGGTTTCATAGGTAGTTTGTACAAGAGTATGCTTGATTGAAGGATAATTAACCCTCTATGGTCCATCGGAAGACAAAAAACTAACCCTCTATGAATTCTCACACATATATCGTAGTTTAGGGTTTAATTGGAATGCAAGAATTTTCCCGATTCAAGCGATCCAAACATGGCCAAGAATTGTTAAGATGGTGGGCACCACTCTGAATAATCCAATCAGCATGCATGATGACTACTTTTTGATATTGATTCGGCACTTTCTAGCATTAGTAGTGTCTACTTTGCAAATCTAAAAGGAAGAGGGGTTCCTTTTGAAAAACAAAATCACAATTCAATCAATATTTAATAAAAATCCATGTACACAATCCCGTGATATGTGATGTGCGCAAGGGATGGGACCATAGAACAGAGACAAAAGTATGAGGTGGGCCCTTAGCCTAGCAATCTTGTCTCTTATACTTTGGGAGCCGTCCAAACGGTGATGAGCGGTGAGTGATGGCGACTTCCAGACTGAAGGAGACACATGGGGAATCTCTCTACATGGTGCCAAGGGTTTTTTTTTTTTTTGCGAGACCTGGTGCAATTATATTTATATAGTCATGAGTATATGGTTCAACTACTCTTTTAACTTTTTCCCATCGACATGGAATATGCAAATATCTAACTTATTCATTAAATTGTATTGCTAATCTAGCAAAGTTGAGATCAAGAATTTCTCAGCGCGAGTACGGAGCTACAAAAGTAATAATACAAAACATCGTAAATCTTCTCAACTGATAACAACATTCGCAATTTACATCAACAACTTACATTGGAGAGGGAAAAAAAGTGAGCTTAAGAATCCATCTGCATTTTTG
Organism: Dendrocalamus latiflorus; assembly: GCA_017311315.1. Taxonomy (NCBI): domain Eukaryota; kingdom Viridiplantae; phylum Streptophyta; class Magnoliopsida; order Poales; family Poaceae; genus Dendrocalamus; species Dendrocalamus latiflorus. The sequence goes on along the minus strand of CM029626.1, from coordinate 17,603,251 downwards.
TGGCATGAACAAAGATTTTGCAGGAATAACTGACAAGCACGACAAAGCATACCAAAGCACAAAAAACAACCTTCCACGGATGACAAAAGCCATTCCTGCCATTGTCCCCGTGAAGCATACTAGCATAGTGCTAAGCTTTTGTCCTTTCACGAGGGCCCAAGCGGTAGAGCTGCTAGATTCTCCACTACGAGTACCTGCTGAAAGCACGTCTCAAAAATATTGAAGTAACAGATAAGAATAGCACCTAAATTTTTTGGCCGGAGAAATCGAAATTCCATGTATTTTCGGAGTAATATGGAAATGGCCATAATATTTTGTATTTTTTTTAGTTGCTCGTTGAAAGGGAGTTGCTTATATATATCACTGTTTAAGAGTCACAGAAATATTAAAGTATGAACGATGGTAATTAGTTGTATTGTTTCTATTATGAACAATGCTTGTGTTGATCATAAGGCCAATGGGCCAGTATATATCAACACCAATATACTTTGTAAACTTATGCTTTATCAAACTTTTAACAATGCTAATAGCACATGTACTGCCAAACAAGAGAGAAGTCGATGCAGAAACGAAAACGCCAAAATTCTTAAGTAATCATCGTAGCCAAGTAACCTCTGCAGTTAACAAAGCTATAGCTCGCAACTCAGCCTCAGTTCTCTACTTCTTAATCTTCCAAGCGATAAGAGAACCACCAAGAAAAACATAATAAGTAGAGAGAGACCGGCGATCAGAGTGATCACTAGCCCAGGTGGCATCAGAATATGACTAAAACTATAAAGAGATGGAGCGAGGGGAAAAACGATGATAGATAGTTCCATGAAGGTATCGTAGAACACGAAGAAGATAACTATAGTGAATATGAGTAAGAGTAGAAACAAACTGACTCAAGATATCCTAACTATAGTGAATATGAGTAAGAGTAGAAACAAACTGACTCAAGATATACATAGGATACGAAATGTCAGGATGAGTGACACCAAAATAAACAAGACTCCTAACAAGATGGCGATAGCGAGTAGAATTAGTAACAGGTTTACCGTCAGTGGAACGAAGATGAACATTGAGCTCCACAGGAGTCTCAGCTGTGCGCTAATCAGTAAGAGAGGCACGATCAAGAAGATACTAGATATACTTTTTTTTGGGATAGATAGAAGCCCTCAGGAGCAGAAATAACATCAATCCTAAGAAAGTAGCAAAGAGAACCTAGATCAAACATGAAAAACTACTCATTAAGACACTCCTTGACAAAGTGATGTACTGAGAATCATCTCTAGTAATGATCATATCATCAATATACAAAAAGGAGAAGTGTTCGACCACGAGAAGAAGTGTGAATAAAAATAGCAGGATCATAAGCACTGGCAGAGAAACCAACTGTAGTGATAACAAAAGAGAAATGATCAAACCAGACACAAGGAGCTTACTTGAAATCATAGAAAGATCGACAAAGGCAACAAACCATACCCTCAGGAATAGAATACCCAAGGGACGGCTGCATGTAGACCTCCTCACGCAACTCGTCATTGAGAAAAGCATTCTTGACGTCCAACTGAGAGATAGACCACTATCGAACAAAGGCCATAGCAAGGAGAGTGCGAATGGTGGTCATGTGAGCGACAAGAGCAAAAGTCTTATCGTAGTCAAAACCATACTCCTACTGAAAACCACATGCCACAAGACGAGCCTTGTAGCACTTAAGAGAACCATCAAAGAGAGTCTTAACCTTATAGATCCACTTGCACATGATAAGAGTATACACGCGCAGGAAAGAGGAACAAAATCCCACGTGTCAGTGCGCTCAAGGACAGCGATCTCCTCTACCATTGCATGCTACCAATCCTGATGAACAACAGCATAACAATAAGAAATCAGTTCAGCAAGAGCAGTGACAGCAAAACCAAAATGTTTAGGAGGCCGAATACACTAGGGATCACGAAGAGCATATTAAGGAGGAGAGGTCGAAGAGGATGACCCATCAGAAGGTGAGGGCACATCGAAATAATTCTCAACTCACAGACAACGAGTATAGTTGAGAGGATAAGAAGGAACAAGGTTAGAAGTAACCTCTGGAGAGGGTGTCGGTGGCGAAGAAGGTGCCGACTGTGAAGGAGACACCGGAGCGACCAAAGGTTGTGGTAGAGGAGTAGTGACTATGGGGGTGGAAGGAAAAGTCATGAAATAAAGTGGCTTGATAAGAGATGCTGAAGTAGAGGAAGGAGAAGGATAAGAATAGAAAGGATGAGACTCATCAAAAGTAATATCCCGAGAAATTCGCATCTGTCAACCAACAAGATCCCAACAATAATATCCCTTGTGCTCAGCGCTATAGCCTAAAAAATGCACTCCACAGACTGAGCAGTCAATTTGGTGCACTCACGGGGTGCAAAAAGAACATAGCACACACACACACACCCAAAGAGCCAAAGACTTGAATAATTAGGAGTCTTGCCACAAAGACACTTAATTGGGATCCCACCCTAAAGAGCAGAAGAGGGCCGAATATTGATTAGAAAAATGGCAGTAGAAACAGCCTTAGCCAAGAAGTGTGGTGGAATGGCAGAAGCAAGCTTGAGATCATGGGTTGTCTCAAGCAGATGATGGTGCTTTTGTTCAGTCACATCATTCTGGGCATGAGCACCGGGGTAAGAAAACTGAGAGAAAGAGTGCCTTACTCGGCAAGAAAGCCATGAAGGAATCCCGGTAAGTACTCCTAGTGGAATCAGCACAAAAACATGAATAAAAAAGTCAAACTAAGTACGGACCATGGTGGCAAAAGTCTTGTAAATGTATAGAACCACATTACGAGAGGACATAAAGTATATCCATGTGTGCCAAAAAAAATTGTCAACAAAAATTATATAATATCAATGATCTCCCTTCGAAATGAAAGGAATTGGACCCCATACATCAGAATGAACAAGATCAAAAGAATGCTGAGACACTGACTTGAGACACTGTCTCACAGGAAGGATATGGGAGTTGAAACTGTTTATCAAGCTTACAACCCTGAATATTTAGAGAAGCATCACCAGACACAGATCCTAAAAGACCACGACAAACTAATAAAGACATACGCGACCCACAAAGATGGCACGAACAATGATGCCATTGAGCAAACGATGCGGTAGAGGATACAACAGATGCAAAGGCAGTGGTAGAGGCGACAAGACTAATAGGGGCAGTGTAAGGAAGATGAAGCCAGTGAAGCTCCCAAAGCCATCGTGAGTCACAGCGGCGAGGGCTAGTACCAAACAGAGTCCCCATGCGATGATCCTGAACACAACAAGAATTAGAATCGAGAATAACACGACAACCATAATCAGTGAGCTAACTAGCAGATATGAGCTATATGGTTAGTTTTGCAACATGAGAAACAGTAGGAACATGAAAGGATGAACTTGAAAGAGTGTCTTGTCCTGCGACAGAAAGAGAGGTGCCATCTGCTATGTGAACAGTGATAGGAGTAGCTAAAGGACTATTGGAAGTGAGACTGGTGGAATCAGATATCATATGAAAGGAAGTACCAAAATCAAGAATCCAAGGTGATATACCTGAGGAAGGAGAAGTAGAAGGTGGCCTCTCACTAGAATACTATGCAGCAGAACCAATAGAATTGGATGATGCAAAGGAAGCCATGCGACGCAACAGTGTAAGAAGCTCCTGAGTGTTAGAGGCACTAGAGCTCCTATGAGAGGAGGAACCTCTAGTGCCCTTCGGAGGATGGCCACCATGACGAAAATATTTCTTCTTCCTATAGCAGAACTACTCTATATGTCCATCCTTGTTGTAATAGGTACAGTGGAGTTCTCTACCAACAACAGTTATCATTGGTGGAGGCGCAACTAATAAAAGAGTAACTAGAGGTGCAGCAGCTGTAGAAGTTGGAGGAGCTGCTACAACCAAAGGAAATGACAGTGGTGGCAGCAGACCCGCATCATGAAGATGAATCTCCTTAATATGAACAGTTGCAAGGGCTTCCAACAGAGTCACACGAGGGTGGTGAGCCAGCAACTGAGCATGAGTCTGCTCAAACTCAGCCTGGAGACGTGTCAAAAAGTCATAGATGTGATGAAGCTCCAGGTGAGATTGTTGACGCTGATAGCACTAACAAGTGTGGCAAATATCTAGTCGCAAAGAGTCAATCTGATGCCATACCACGGATAGAGCATAGAACTCGTCCATAATGGCATCTCTCTACAGCAGCGACTACTCTTGACGTACAACACATGGTACAAGGAGTCACCAGATAGCTCATAGTGGTTGCGCAGATGTGCCCATATCACCTATACAGAAGCGAAGCCAACCACATCACCAATGAGATGAACCTCCATGTTAGCAACTAGAATACAAAGGCATGAGTATCTTCATCAGTATATGTCTTGTAGGTAGCATACTGAGTCTGAAAACTCTTCATGGCATCCTCAAAAGCCTCATATGCCTTTATATGAGCCTCTTCGGAAGCATCCTTCAGGAGTACAAGCTCAGCAGGTGGAGCAAGGTGAGGCGGATAAGTCAACTCGCTAGTAAGAAACTCCCAAAGGTGCTGACTGCGCATGTTTAGGCGCATGTGTTGAAATCATTCCTAATAATTGAGACTATCGAAGATCACTGAGCAGCGAAGAACAGAAACGGTGCCCGAAGAGGACGATATTTTTTCTTTTTCCCTTTTTTCTTTTTTCCTTTTCTTCTTTTTTTTATTTTCTTCAGTCGGTCAACAAAAGCGATTGAACGACCGACTCGGTCAATCAAGACAGATGACTGAACGACCGACCTCAACAAAAACATGAGTGAAAGGCCGAAGGCGATGGCGTTTCAGGTGGAAGATCAGGGAGATAGGGGTGGGTTCAACAGTGGCTGGAGTGGCCGGATCAGACCGAGCAAGTGGCTGCTGGGCGTCGTCGATGGATGACCCCTCGTGCGGTCGGGCGTCCTCGGCGGATGACCCCCTCGTGCGGTTCATTGGCAGATCAAGGCAGTGTCGACGAATCTTGGGGCTCACGACCTCACGAACGAGAGGCCACAGGCGATTGTCGTCCGACGTGGATCCGGTGGTGCCGATGAAGAAGAGCACGACGAAGGGGATGGCTAGGGCGAGGCGACGGCAACCTCAGCCCAGGCAGTTGTCGAGGAGAGCAGCAGGTAGAGCAATAGATGTCAACAGCTGGAGAGAAGAACCAGTGACAAACGAGGATGAGCGCAATGGGGGGCAAGGTTAGGTGACGACGGCAGCTAGTGAAGATGAACCAACATCGACGGCTCCTGACGAGAAAACCCTAACCCTAAGTATGCTCTGATACCATGTTATGAACAACGCTTGTATTGATCAGTATATACACATATAGGTATAGCATATATACAGATAACCCCTTATACAATAGAAAAAATATACAGATATAATACATATCTAACAGTTTCAATCACATTGACATGCAAGTTGAATTGTTTTTGATGAATTATGTAGTAGCCATGTCATATCAGTGTTATTCCTCGACATTTGAATGTATGTTTTCCAATAAAAGTATGTGCTTGCTTAAGATACTATTTTTATGCGGTTGACATAGTAGGCAATTTTTATAATAAAAAAATCATGCGCATTTTTATGGAGTTTAAAGGTGGAAGTTCATGATCTAGTCAAATATTTCCTCCTACATTTTACATGCACAAAGTAGCAGTTTTTAGGTATGTTTCCGCAGCAAGTATTTTATTCAAAGAGATCCATTGACTTTAAAACTAATTCATTATGGTCCCTCAGCAAGTTACTTTTTTGTAAAGAAGTTACTATCTTGTTCTTTGAACCTTTTTGAGATGCATTGTGCCAAAAAAGGCTTGCACTTTTTGATGGGGTCCTATGCCATCACAAGACCCAACATTGCTCTGTGGATGTAGAAATAAACATCAACACTGTGCTTAAAGCCGTACTAATTAGTTTCCTATCCAATGATCTAAACAAATTTGTATATCATGCTAATTTTCGAATCCTATCAAATAATACCTTCATTCGCATCGAAAAACTCAAAAGTAAGAATTAACAACTACAATGTTCGAGTTTTATGCTATATGGTGATCGGTTCGGCTGAAAAGCTCGTGGCTTATGGCTGAAAACACTGTAGCTGGCTGAAAAAAGCACTGTAGCTAACAGAGGCTTATTTAGCATAATTAAATTTAAAAAAATTTAAAAATAAAAAAATATGTTAGCCCATTACGTATAATACAAACAAATACAGGAAAAAAAGAACCGGCAAAAAAGCTCAACAAAATGCCAAAAGTTCAGAAAAAGACAAAACTTATGAATAGTAAAAAATAAGCCAGAAGCCGAAGCCGAGTTGATCAGAGCAAATTGTTTACTCTCGCAAAAACTGAAATATGCACCGTAACGCCATCGTATCAATGTCATATTTTTAGTTCACGTACATGACTTGTGAAAACACAATTTTTGTACTGCACACTAAGATTTTATGTGATAAATTTAAACATTAAAATACGATTCAGAATTCGATCCAAGGAATTCTAAATAAAGACTTTGGGATCTCGATAACAATTCCTGTAAATTTCAACGGTCTGCTTCATAATATTACGATTGCCCAGGGACCATATGCAAAAACGTCCCCCTATCTAAATTTGGCACCGAGTTCGTCGCCTTCCCTTGCACACGCTCCTCTGCTTCTCGCTCTCTTCACCACCGCCACATCCCCATCCCGTTGCCCTCGCATTGTAATCCGGTTCCTGCAGATTTCTTACGCTTCCTTTCTCAATATAAAGAATCGAGAACCGCAGTTTCTGCGGTGTTTTCCCGTCCTGTGCACGCCAAGATTCCAAGAGAAACCATAACGTCGCGGCCTTTGTAAGTTTCCCCAATCAAAGCGTTCAATTCCGTGATTTCTGAGGCTCTCGCACCAAGAAAAGCCTAGCTTTGAATCTTTCTTGGAGTTTTAGCAGAGCGGTGCGGTGCACAGTTGCCATCCTAGGGGCCAAACAATGGGGAGGAGGATGTGGCACACAATTGCGGCGCTCGGTGTCGCGTACGCGGCCGCCGCCGTCGCCGCCGACCGGGGGCTGTCGGTGGCCGGCGCCGCGGTGGCGCCGGAGGAGATGGGCCTACTGCGGAAGATTGCCAATTTCATGTGGCAGAGTGATGGGAACTCGTACCACCACGTTTGGCCGGTAATACAGACAAACTGCATCTTTTGAAGCATTTGTTTATAAGCATTCGGTTTCTACCTTCTAGTTCACCTTGCTCTTGACAGTTTTGTTAATCAGGAGATGGGCTACTGTACATTTGTACTTTTTGTTTGTTTCCCTGAGATATGTTTGCTGAGTTTTGTGGGTATCCTGGAATTTAGTTTGAGTCAATGCATGATGGGACTGAATTCTCTTAATTTACTTTGTTATGATGAATTGGCTTGTCCATGCAGTTCAAACTTCAAACTGTACTCTTGTTCTTGGAATTATGCCTTTGTAATAGGTTTTCTAATGTTTTTAGTCATGTTGTGTTAATTTGGTGAATCCTGTGGATGTTGACTGTAGCCATTGGAATTTGGATGGCAAATTATGCTGGGCACACTGATTGGATTCTTCGGCGCGGCGTTCGGGAGCGTCGGTGGCGTTGGCGGTGGTGGGATCTTTGTGCCGATGCTGACATTGATCATCGGGTTTGATCCGAAGTCGTCAACCGCGATATCTAAGTGTGAGGATCTTACTCCTTCCTTTTGGACTTTTCCTCTTGTGTGCATGCTCTAAAAGCAACGATTCATGCTGTCCCTACGAATTGATTTCTCAAGCTTATTTAGTATGGCGGTGCTTTAATGATTCATTCATGTGTGCATTGGTTTGCATCCTTCCATGGTATCTCGCGTGTCCTGTTGCTGTTGTGGTATACCTCTGGAAAGTGAGGCTTTGGCAAATGAGGAATTAAGAATACTTAGATGTCCTAAAAGTGGTAGTTGATTTATTCTCTTCTACTCACTGTGCCAAGCAGGTTCTTGTGGTGGTTGCTACTTGCTAGTCACAGATTCATGTGTGTATGGATTACATCTTTTCGCTTTTGCCTGGCTTACTTTACTAGTACTTGTTTATAAGCAAAGTCGACATCTACTCGTTTCCATCGAAAAGGGAAGCTAAAATGGCGAAAAGGTTGTACAGCTATTAAAATTTAAAATATTAATATACAAATCTAAAATATGGAAGATCAGTGCACAAAAGGCTCCTGCGTTAGGTTCTTATTGTGCTCTAGATTGTATATGCAGTTCTATGCATGTATATGATGTAACTTCATTTCTTGGATGTTGTTTTTTACTTACATACAAATTTTCTGATTGCTTCTCTATTTTTAGACGAAAATCCGCTTCTCTTCTCAATATAAATTCTAGTTCTATTGAAACTCACTTTTGTTTACACCTAATTATCGGTGTCTACTTTGTGTGGTTGGTTGACATTGCTATCAGTAATTCAGAGAAATTCAAAGAAAAATCTGTAGCTGAACAATATAAAAATATTTAAATGCACATTTTGTGTTAGTTTGGTTAGTTTTATTGAGATATTGTACTCTTTGGGACAGGTATGATCATGGGTGCAGCTGTCTCAACTGTGTACTACAATCTCAAGCTGAAACATCCCACTTTGGACATGCCGGTGATCGACTATGACCTAGCCCTGCTCATCCAGCCTATGCTAATGCTTGGGATCAGCATCGGTGTTATTTTCAATGTTATATTCCCCGACTGGCTGGTCACAGTTCTCCTGATAATCCTGTTCCTAGGTGCTCAATATATCCCAACACAGCTTCATTTGCTTATGTAATTGCTCATGAGTGACCTTAGTTTGGATCTCCAAATTAAATCATAGGCACATCAACTAAAGCTTTTCTGAAGGGTGTCGAGACATGGAAGAAAGAGAGCATAATGAAAAGGGTAATCTTTTGCAATTACCTCACCATCTTTATGAACGGTTATTCTTTATCTTCCCTTCTTTTGTTTCCTCTCTTGTTATACTAATGGAACTATTTTGATTTCTTCCAGGAGGCTGCAAAACAGTTGGAGCAAACCAGTAAGCGAGCTAGAAAACAGAGTGCTGCTCATTTGTCACAAAAAAAGCAGAGAGTATTGCTTATCTTTTCCAACCTTTCAGGTGAGGAGCCGGAGTATGCACCACTTCCTACAGGACCAGGTGCTGCAGCTGATGCAAAAATCCGATCAGATGAGGCGGTAAACATCTGATAATGATATACATAATCTCCTGCATTCATGGAAACCATACTAATATGAATTTTAAACTAGAGATTCTCCAATATTTCAGGCATCACTTATGAAGAACATATACTGGAAGGAGTTTGGTCTTCTTACGTTTGTGTGGATGGCATACCTTGTGCTTCAGGTCACAAAGGTGAGGATTTCAACGCAAAACTACAAATTGAAATCGTAATATCGATGTCAGCCTCAACTAATTTTCAACTTGTTAGCATTAATTGATTTGTGACTGCATATATTTGTCTGATTCTTGCTATTTTTTCTCTGCTTTTCTTTCCTTTTCTCCCTATTTCTAGCCAAGCATCCTTTATATTTTCTGTCTTTAACACATGATAATGTTGAGCTCTTTTTTTATTCATATCATCTCGCAATAAAAGACATGAGAGTGGAAGATTATCCTTTAGGATCAACCTAATCAATAAACACTAGCAATCAAATCGATATATTATACAATTGATGTCATTATGTCGCTTTTTGTGAACACACTAGCGAAGGCCCTACTTTGTCATTTCATAAGAAACACATACAATTGATATCACTATGTTGCTTAGAAACTATTGTACATAGAATTTTTTTTAAAGTTATCTCATCAGCACTATCATCTTCCACAGTAAATCTTAATGCTTATGTTGTTTATTTTTCATATTTGCAGAACTACACTTCTACTTGCTCCACATGGTACTGGGTCTTAAACTTTCTCCAGGTACTTAAATTGCTGCACCTTTCTCACCTCAATTATACCAAAAATCCATGCTGATATGTTTCTATTGATCCTCTAAAATATTGAAACCCCTGATATTTACAGACTCATCATCAGATTATGAATTACCTCATATGTTTTTATTCATCCTCTAAAAACCTGAAACTTCTGAATGCAACATCTTTACATGCCATCAGATTTATCAATTACCTCACATGTTTTTAACTTTTTATTGATCCTCTAAAAAATCGGAATTACATTTCCTTGTCAGCAGATTTATGAATTACTTCAATGTCTTTTTCCTACTAATCACCTTATGATCTTAATCTCCTTTTATTGATCCTATATGGACTAATTTTCACCATAGGTCCTTTCTCTCTTCTACTTCGCTGATTTATATTATTAGCATGCAAAAGATGGATGTGTATGGTAACAATATTGTCCATACACCATTTAGGAAGCAGAACATGATAAATCCTTCTGTTGGTTGGATGTAGATCCCGGTGTCGGTAGGAGTGACTATGTATGAAGCACTGGGCCTGATGAATGGGAAGAGGGTGCTATCATCGAAGGGAAGTGAACAAACTACCCTGAAACTTAATCAGCTCTGCATATACTGCCTGTTCGGAATCATTGCAGGGCTTGTCGGTGGTCTGCTAGGTCTCGGAGGTGGCTTCATCATGGGACCACTGTTCTTGGAGCTCGGCATCCCACCCCAGGTACACTCCACCTCAATTCTCTTGTTTATGTATGTTAACAAGTTATGCTTTGGTAATGAGAACATTTCCTTAACTGGAACTATTGTAGGTTTCAAGTGCTACAGCCACCTTTGCGATGATGTTCTCGTCTTCCATGTCCGTTGTTGAATACTACCTCTTGAACCGGTTTCCAGTCCCTTACGGTACAATCTCTTTGGTTGACAATTTTTTTTGGCTAACGATTGCATGTACTGAATCAATTTCTTGGCCTTTTCTTCAGCTATTTACTTCGTCATTGTGGCATTCATCGCTGCAATTATTGGCCAGCACGTGGTGAGGAAGTTGATCAATTGGTTAGGGCGGGCATCGCTTATCATCTTCATATTGGCTTTCATGATCTTTGTCAGCGCAGTTTCTCTGGGTATCTTCCTACACCTGACTACAATTGGCCAAACTACTGTTTGAACAATGTTACTGAAATGATTTGTCTTTTCAATCTGCAGGTGGTGTCGGCATCTCAAACATGATTCACAAGATCGAGCGACATGAGTACATGGGGTTCGAAAACCTTTGCAAGTATGATGCATAGGAAGCAAGCAGTCTCAGAAGAAGTGAATAACATCATGTGCAGAAGTGAATAACATCATGTGCAGTTCTCGAGAAGCGAAAACGGAATTACATTGAAGAAGCGAAGGTTTTAAAGATTCAATTTTTAACCCATTTAGCCAGAAGAGAATCTAGTAGCGCAACAGCTCGGAAGGGAGGCTGCGTGGGTTGGAATTTGGATTAGTTCTCTGGAGCATATTTTTTCTTGGTTTCTTTCTAAATTTCAGTTTCAAATCATTTCAGTGTGTACCACTGCCACATTGTACGAAGCTCCCTAGCAAATGTAGAGCTACTCTTCTGCCAGTGCTGAATACCATCCTAGATGCGCATCTCGTTATCATAAACGTTCATCGCACCTCTTCAGATAAAGGACCATAGGGTTCAGAAAGATCAAGAGTTTAGAAATTTGTGTCATTATTCTCGCTTTGTGCGCCAAAATTATGTGATAAGAAACATTATTCGATGAGATGAGACAGGAAGGAGAATCAAATGCTTACTTTCTGCGTGCATTACTAGCAGTTGCAAAGCAGAAATATCCTCGATTCCATTGCCACCTGGTTCACCAGGAGAAGCATTGGGTCCTATTTAGTGCTAATGGCACAATTAAGATTAGGTTAATCTAATTAATCTCAGTTAAGTTTAATGTATCTCTTACATGTGGGCCCAAGTGATTAGTTAATTAGATTTATAATTAAAACCGGATTTTATTATTGAGTCGCTAACATACGACCCCACAGCACAATCCAAGCCCATGTGAACCCAGCCTGCCGTAGACCCGACCCCACCTGTTAGTCTAACCTCACACTAAACCAGGATTTCCATTAGAAAGAAAATAGAAATGAAAAAGGAAATCCGAACCCTATGTGAACAGTGTTTTCTCTCTTCTTTTTCTAGGATTTTTCCCAGCAAAACTTCTAATGACCTATTCTCTCTCATTCAAACTTAGATTAAAGTGGTTTTGTCTCTTCATTTTTTGAAATTCATGCTATTTCTTCAAGTACCACTTTTGTAAATTTTTTTTACCCTTTATGAATTTTTTTGGTATTTATTTTTTGATCGTATGCTTTCTCTCGTTAGAAACCGATGTTCCATAATTGTACAAAGTTGGTCCAGAGCGGGCACAAGTGTTCAACAAACAAGGCAAGCAAACCCCCTTGACCGCATTGATCATATGATTTAAAATGCTATGTTGTTTTCATTACAATTATTTATGCATGCCTACTTTGATTATACGGATATACTCGCACTTGGAAAATTAGTTATGTCATATATTGCAATGAAATGTTCCTTCGACTTGAATGTCTCTATCCTTGTCACCTTAGTAATATTTACCCACTGGTTTAGGCTAATTTTAATGATATTTAGTAGAAATTTGTAGAATATGCTTAGCCATGCGTAAATTAATAATGGTAGAAATGGTATAAATAGATAAAACTCAATTTTTGACACTTTGGAAAATGTTTTAGTAAATTTTGGACAAAGGGACTACCTCTGGTATTTTAGTTAAAAGTATGAAAATAAAATTGTTTGACTTTGGTGAGTGGTTATTGAGACCGGTGCAGTTTGCATAAGATCTCGGTTTAAGGTAGTTTCTAAGGACCGAACCTTAGTACCATTGATCCAAGCAAATCAATGCAACCACATGTTCCTTTATGGGAAGGACTTGGATAAATAATTTTATCATGATCTAGCTTTAAACCGTAGGTGATAGATAATAGGTTTTACTTGTTGGCTATGCGGACATGGTTAAGGACCTCCTTGTTCGAATAGGCTCTTACATTGTAGTGTAAGGCTTATCTACAAATATGAACTCTCTTGATCGTGGTAAAGGACCTCCATATCTTGAGGTGTCAGCTCATAAGGGTTTATCGTTAGAGCAAGATATTTGTAAAGGCCTCGTTATAACCTCTCAATCGCACTCTATCTTGTTGGGTGAAACTGCATTGATACAATGGGTTGGTTATATCATGTGAGTAAAGTTATATATCACGAGCAAGCTTGGTAATACCACACTTGGTTAGACTTTGGTTTTAGAAAGCATTTTGGAAATGGTTGGGCCAAAATGAAATGTTCTCATGATAAAAGTTTCGTGGCAGATGCCATCTTTGTTAGTTTAGGTATTAGAGACCTACACTATGAATTTTATGATATGCTTACTTGTTATTCTTTTAGTTATTACATTTTTGTTATTTACTTACTAATTTCCTACAATGCTTTTCGTAACCTACTATATGAAAAGAAAAATGCAAAACTTGATTTTTGCAACAAAACAAGCAAGATAGCCATTCCTTTTACATAGCCAAACATGTAGCTAATAGCATTTGATGTAAGTCTTGCTGAGTACAAAATGTACTCACTGTTACTTATTGAATATTATCAGAGACAAAAGAAGCTTCCACGTTTGGCTACTTCTATATCATTGGATTTGGAGGGGATGAGAAGGTTGGATACTAGGGTGCGAACCCCAGTCGATTGCCTATGGTGTGTGGCATACCACATGGGCTTTATCTATTTCTATATATCTTTCGTTGTTTCTATATATCTTTCACTGCAAGATTATGATGTTTATGTGTTTGTCCTGCATGGTCTAGTTTCTAACCTAGACCATAAAGGTTTATTTATGACTACTTAATAATATGTTGTACTTTGTTTAACTATCCATGTATGGATGTGATGCAATGGTATTGATTGTGTGCACTAGCTACTAATCTTAGAAATAGTGCAGCAAACATAGAGGATTTTGGATCATGTGATCCCAGGGTCTGACAAAAACTGACCACAAGCAAGGTTGAAGCTCACCGAAGGCAGAGAAAGACAGTAACGATGGCGATGGCCAAAGGCGAAGAAGACGACACAGATCCAGTGATTCACTAAGGAAGAGAGGAAATCAAGTGAGGTGTTTTGATGAGCAGAGTAAATGGCATACTTTGATGTGGATGGCAAAGGGTTTGACTCACTAGAGCAACGATGGCCATGGTGGAGCTCATGCGATGGAGCTGAAAACAACAACGGTGTTCCGAGCAGCTCAGTGGAGGAAACTTGTGGGAAATGGGTAAAATGGAGACAACATGCTCATGAAAGAAAGGATACATGCTTAGCTAGGGCTTTCATGGTGTGATGGGGGCATAGTGCTCATCGATTCCTCATGACTGAGCTCGAGAAACCATGGGAATGGTGGTCCATAGTGTCTCTCACAAACCAATAACTATAGGAAGGGAGAGAAGACAGGTCAAGGCTTTGATAATGGAGCTTGAGGTGTGCGGAGAAGTTGGCTTTAGTAGATGGTGCATGTGACCACTATATCATCTACAGTGCCTAGGGGCGACTACAGACGGGCACTGCGGGTCAGAGACTATGATCAGCGTGCGCGAGAGAGAGATAGCGCATTCAGCGAAAAACATCTTCACACGATGGAGGCGAAAAATGGAGAGGGGGAAGGCAGGGTCTAGAGGATGGCACACGGGCCAAAGCTGGGTCAAAATAGCAACAGACTAGGTTAAGCTTGGAGAAATCGACCTGCAAACGGTTTTTAATTTATTAAATAGCTTTCCATTAATTTAATTTCAGAAATCACATTTGAGCACAAAAAAATTATCAAACTTACTTCAAAATTTTTAAACTTTTTTGGAGAGGCACTTTAGATTATTTATAAATAGAAATAATTATTTCTAAGTTTTATTTAATTACAAAAATACATTTTTAGCAGCTAAAATTAGGGGGAAACGCTTTTAATTAATGTAGAAATTTTTTCAAAAGCACAAAAAAATCACAGATGAAGTTTTGAACATAAATATGTAATAATTTTAAATTTGGGGAAGTTAAAGACTCATTTCCCCCACGACTGCCCCCTCCCAACCTAAGTCGTCACAACCACCTCCTCCAACTACTTCCCACAAAAGCATATAGACCCCAAAAAAGGTTTTGGTATTTAATTAAGGGACTAACATGTTTGTTAAGATGAATGAAAGGTTTAGTCTTGGATTTTGATGATATCATGGAAAAAGCATGCAAGGATGACTAAGAATTGACATAGCTCATGACAAGGCTCAAGGTTAAGGTATAAATTAGTCTAAGGACCTCTTTTACAGATTTTACCTATCTTAGCATATGGTGGATTAAGACCAGATTGGTATGCTAGATATCAAATTATTAAGAGGAGTCATTGCTAATAGTTTGAAGATAATCATGTCCCACATTGATCAATTGTAGTGCATGCATGCAATTGGAATTCATTTGTTAACCCTCGCTCAATTTTCTTTGAAAACCGGTATGACAATCGTTGTAACCGCGGTAGTACCGCTGCATAGTATTACCAGGTATTACATATTAGTATATTATTTCCAGAGAGATGTTGTTTTGGATTTGAACTGAAATAGTACTACCACTGTTCTTGATCAATAGTACCGCAACGGTATGACCGCATTGCATGACCGATACTACCGCATTGCGGTATGACCGTATTTTAGTTGGCAGTAGCTATTTTTCAAAGAGGTACATTTTTGAAAGATTTCTCCCCTCTAAAAATGGTACTACCACAGCTAAAGTGCGATACTACCACAGTATCGGTATGACCGGGCCTTGTGAGTGCGATACTACCGATTTTTTGATTAACAGCTAGTTTTGACACATTAAATGAGCAATAAGTAGCCGTTGAACACTAGGTGTGGTAGTACTAACCACTCCATGGTAGTAGTACCGCTCAACCTAATTTTGGGGGATTTTGTCCCCAACGGTCATCCTGGTGGATAGATGTTGTAAAAACATCCCCACAAGTAGCAAGGGTACTTTCTTGGACCCCAATTGAATACTCTTGAGCTCTTGCATCCCTCTCACCAACTCTAGTGTGTTAGTTTCATATTTTGAGGTTGTTGAGAGCATTCAAGTGTATTGCATCATTTTTAGTTGATCTTTGTAGCACTTGACCTTCAAGCAAGCATCATTGGCTTATTACTCTTTGTGGTTACCACCACATAGATGGTTTGGAGGAGTTGGTGTGGTGATCTCTTTAAGAAGGTTGTGAAGAGACCCGGCATGGTTGTGAAGGAGCTCACTTCCAGGAGTGAGAAAGAACTACCCTAGTGGATCAAGAAAAGACTCAAGTTGTGCAAGGAGCCAGCTTGATTTGTTCAAGCTCTCTCAATGTGGATTATAAAAGACCAGCAAGTCTTCGAGACTACAAAAAAAATCTTGTGTCCATCATGTGGATTAATTCCCCTACCCTTTACTTTCCACATTTACATTTTTAGTAATTAATTGCTTGAATTGCTTAGCTAGAATGTATCTTGCCTAGACTTAGCCTTGTGGTGTCATAGTGATACTTAGAACTTTTAGGCTTTAATTTGTGCAAAACAAATTTGTAATTCATATGTACTTAAAAAATATGATAGCCAAAAGAATTTAAAAACTTCATATTCACCCCCTCTAGTCGGTTATCCTTGATCCTACATCCACGCAGATTCGTGGCCACCCACTTCTCTGGTCACATGCCCGAGCAGATCCGACGCCACCTCCTCTTCTGGCTACCTCACCATGCAAATAGTGCCATGCCCTCCTTCAGCTACCTTCCAGCACAGATCCAACACCACCTCTGCCCAAATCTGGTCAGGGAAAAACTTATCACTGATAACTGTAACCGGTGGGGTTTGATAAAAACTCAAACTAGGCAAAAATTTTGGACTTATCCAATTTTCAACAAATTTAAAGGAAATTTGCAATTTTTCAACTTTTTCTTTTTACTCTAAAAATTCAAATTTCAATTCAAAAATTTTGTATCAAAAAAATTGGCAATCACTGGTTACCAGTTCTATCGCTACCCTCCGATAAAATTTGCAAACCGATAGTGTTTTGGCTGGATTCGGTTGCCTTCAAGTTGGTCTGCCCTCCCACCCATCATGGACATCATGGAAGTTCATGTTCATCATTGTTGTGAGGGTCCCAGGCAACGGTGTACCAAGCAGTGCAGCTGTAGAGTAGAGCATGGACGGTGCCATCGGTGAGCACTTCCTCGGTGCTAGTTGCGTTGGTGAGCACTGTGGTGGCAAAGGTAGAGGCCCTCAACCCCGTTAGAGTTGGACATCCTTAGTGAACTAGACGCACTCGAGGGTGGAGGCCAGCCACGCCTTCCATGCCCCACAAGCAATCATAGGACTGGTATCTCTCTTCTCTCTCTCTCTCAGTATATAGTTGCTTTGATGTCTAAACTATTGTTATTTTCTTTGTGTTTTCCTACATCACTCAAAAGAGCAATAGCATGAGAACATTCAAGTCCATATTGTGTGTGTTCCTGGAGACCTAAGAAAATTGATGTCAAATGAGATGTATGAAGATTATCTAGTATATGAGATGAATGATAGGTGCTTCAATTTGGATTCTGGAGGAATCAGAGAAGGTGTTGAGGCATAAAGCGATAAAGTATGTCAAAGTGGTTTGGATGCATCAGCTTGAGCGTGGAGCGACTTGGGAGTTGGAGTCTCACATGCGCAAGAAGTACCCAAAGTTGTTCTCTACAGGTACAAGTTAATGCTATTTTATGTGCAATTCGTTTTATTTTGATTCTTTCGTGTGGATTGTTGAACGCCAGAATTTAGGATTGAATTCTGTTAAGGGAGTAGAATGTAATACCAGTAGTAAAAAAGCGAGGAAATGAAAACAATCCAAGGGAAAATAAAAGAAACTGAAATATTTTTGCCGTCAAGACCCTTCGCTCTAAAAGTACCGAAACAATATCACTCACAGAGGTTCCCAAACTGTCCAGGGCCAGTTGGTGCCTCTTGTAAAATGTGGGCATCATCATCTGGCAGTAGAGGAAAATCCAGCGCCCATGTTTTACCAACTTACCGTCCGCAGTAGAAAAGCCACTAAACAACCCACCCTTTGGACCAAAAAGGTCCTTGAGGCAAATAGCCACTTGAGATAGGAGTCAAGAAAAGAAAGGGGCAGCCTAGTCAATGCACAAAGCCAAGAGAGAGTCTCACGGCCATGCCAATACATAAGCAACAAGCCATAGAAAGCCTCTCCACCCATCTCTTTTCTCAGTTCACTCCCTCCCCAATTGAAAACCAACCAAGGCATAGAACCAAGCCAAGCACAAAGCTGCACCAGCACCACCCAAAAACCCCCCATGGCCACCACAAAGAGGTAGTGAGGGAGAGAGTCAGAGGAGAGGAGCTCTAAGGAGTTAGGGAAGATGGCGAAATGAGGATGACGATGTAAGAACCATCAATAACCTCTGGGAAGCCCAACCCACATCAACGCCTCATTTCTTTTCTAGCCTGGCAAAAGCAAGTAGGTCCCCTCACATAAGCACACCACAGCCGACATAGCCACGACACACCATCGGTGGCGAGCCCATAGGCACCATCGTGTGCCCTTTGAAGGGAGAACATGCTCCCCAGTGCATGTCTCCCCATCCCATCGGGCGATGCCCATAGGCATTCCCAAGACTGGGTGCAAGCATGAATAGAGCAAGATGAAAATAGAGACTAAAGTAAAAATGCGTAAGAGGGGAGAAAGGGTGAACCGGTGATGCCCCTAGGGCTCACGGTGATGGTGTTCGAAGGTGCAACGGCCGGAGGTCGGCGCCGAGAGCGGCATCGATCTGGCAGCGGCCATGTCTACAGGAGGGAGAGAGTGAGGGTTTGAGCTGAGTTGCAGCCATGCATAGGCGGTGGGGGATCCATTGACGGTGGCCCGACGGCCGGCAAGGCCGCATCACTAGATCCCCAACCGTGGGAGAAGCGCACGGGCCCACGACGCTGGATAGGGGGGCTCAGGCACAAACTAAACTAGTGCACCCATGCACCTAAGCCCGAAGGAGGTGACACTCCATGGTCAGCAAGCTGTGAGGGGCAGCGGGGCGGCGGTCAGGCCTAACCCAAGGCACTATCGGCTGGGGGCAGTGCCGCAAGGAGCTGAGCCGTGGTAGGCAGCCGAAGGAGGACCCCGAGCCGACGACGAGTAGGCGGCCGATGGCCGGTAGTGCATGGGCAACCAGGATCTGAGGGAGCTGACACTCAGGGGGCTTGAGAGGCGGTGTTGGGGAGGCGACCATGGCCAGAGCCAAGGGGAGCTCAGGCGTCACCGCTGGTGGCCAGAGGTACGAGGGTAGGCCACGCCATGGGGCCAGATCAGAGGGGATTTGCAAAAATGGAGGGAGTGAGAGGGAAGGAGGAGAAGCTAGGGTAGTGCGGGTGCACAAGAGGTGGCTAGTGGCCAGCGTTGAGCTCAGGGCTAGCGTGCCCGAGCTCGGCCGTGAGCAGCCGTGCCGCCTGGAGGAGCACCGAAGAGAGAGGGGGATGAGAGGAGGCAATTGAAGAGATGGGAACATTCGGCCAAATGAGAGAGAGAGAGAGAGAAAGGGTAGCCAGGTGAGAAGGAAAAAAAAGAGAAAAAGAAGGAGAAAAGAGGAAGAAAGAAAAGAAAAGGAAGGGGGGATTTGTGACGTATGCGTCAAATCCTTACCCATGCGCATCTTTATGTCAGCATTGGGCTTTGTGCGTAAAATCAATGTTGTTCATATAAGTGTATGTATATCACTATACTATATTGGGTTGGGTTAACGCTTGTACAGGTGGAGGTCCTAGTTTAGAGCCGTCCACGTATCGTCTCTGAGAATAAACAAACAAGTGCATAGTAGTAAGGTAGATGGTAATTGTTGTGAAATATATGATGTTTACGTTATATAATGCTACATAGTAAATGATGGAGCAGGGTAAGCAATGATGCTTACCTGCTAATGATGATAATGATGGGTATGGTTATGACAATGGATATATGCATTTACATCATGTACATTTATGTAATAAGAACTGGGATCTACCGTGGGTGGATTCCACAAGACCTACTTCGGTAGACCCCATGGGAGTGGAGAGACTCCATGCCAGTTGTGGACTGTTCTTTCGATCATGAGGAAAGGTCGCAGGATGACAATCTGGATCATGAGGATAGGTCGCAGGATGACAATCTGGATCATGAGGATAGGTCGCAGGATGATAATCTGGATCAGATGTTACGTGATGCAGAAGGGAACTATAGTGAGAGAGAGTTTGGTAAATTCGAGGGCTTGATGGAGGACTCGGAGAAACCTTTGTTCCCGGGCTGCAAGCCGCAATACACGAGGTTGTCATCAGTTCTAGAACTGCTAAAATTGAAGGCAAGCAATGGTTGGTCCGACAAGAGTTTCACGGCATTATTAGGTCTCCTAGTGGACATGCTTCCAACGGGAAATGTGTTGCCGAGAACCACCTACCAAGCCAAGAAGATTCTTTGTCCATTAGGAATGGAAGTAGAAAGAATACATGCATGTCGGAATGATTGTATCCTGTACCGTAAAGAGTATGCTAGCTTACATGTTTGTCCGGTGTGCAAAGCATCCCGATACAAACGTAAAAATGACTCTGATGATGGGAAGGGCATCGAGGTGAAGCAAGGACCTCCTGCTAAGGTGATGTGGTATCTTCCTGTAATCCCCCGTTTGAAGCGTTTATTTGCAAACCGCAAGGATGCAAGATTGATGCGTTGGCACTGCGAGCAGCGTAAGAAAGACGGAATGATAAGACATGTTGCTGATTCTGCCCAATGGAGGAACATCGATAGGATGTTTGTAGATTTCGGTGTGGAACCGAGAAATATAAGGTTTGGGTTGAGTACAGATGGAATGAATCCTTTTGGTAACATGAGCAGTCGACATAGCACCTGGCCCGTGACTCTGTGCATGTACAACCTTCCTCCTTGGCTGTGTATGAAGCGGAAATATATTTTGATGTCACTACTTATCCAAGGGCCAAAGCAACCTGGCAACGATATTGATGTGTTCCTAGCCCCATTGGTGGAAGATCTTGCAACACTGTGGAATGAAGGGGTACATGTATGGGATGCGGACAAACGAGAGAACTTCACTCTACGGGCCATGTTGTTCTGCACCATTAATGATTTTTCTGCCCTTGGTAACCTGTCAGGGTTTAGTATAAAAGGAGCCAAAGCGTGTCCGCACTGCTTAGATTATACGGAGAGTGTGTGGTTGAACAACTCCCGAAAAACTGTGTACATGCGTCACCGTAGGTTCCTTCCAAAGTATCACCCATACCGCAAGATGAAGAAACAATTTGACGGAAAAAAAGAGGATGACTCAGTACCAAGACCTTTTAGCGGGAAAGAGGTGTATGATATGGTCAAGGATATAAATGTTGTGTTTGGAAAGGGACGTAAATTGAGGAAGAACATGTGGAAAAAGAGGTCAATATTTTGGGACTTGCCTTATTGGGAGCACTTAGAAGTTCGCAATTGCATCGATGTCATGCACGTAGAGAAGAATGTATGTGACAGTTTGATTGGTCTCTTACTGAACATTCCTGACAAAACAAAGGATGGTGTTAATGCAAGGCGTGACTTGGTCGCTATGAACATCAGGACCGAGTTAGCACCGATAGAGACCGATAAAGGCCGGACGTACCTTCCCCCAGCATGTTACACTCTGTCTAAGTCCGAGAGAACTGAATTGTGTCAGTCCTTAAATGGTGTGAAAGTTCCATCCGGTCACTCGACAAGCATGAAGAAACTTGTTTCCATGGAACATTTGAAATTAATTGGCATGAAGTCTCACGACTGTCATGTGCTAATGACTCAAATGCTACCTGTTGCAATTAGAAGTATTTTGCCGAACAAGGTTCGAGTGACAATCATAAGGCTATGTTATTTCTTCAACGCAATTGCTCAGAAGGTCATTGATCCGGATGGACTAGATGCTCTGCAAACCGAGGTGGTGACAACTCTATGTCATCTAGAGATGTATTTCCCTCCATCATTTTTTGATATCATGGTCCATCTCATTGTCCACCTTGTGAAAGAGATAAAAATATGTGGCCCCGTATTTCTACGTCATATGTACCCTTTCGAGAGGTACATGGGAATTCTGAAGTCCTATGTACGCAATCGATCTCGACCGGAGGGTAGCATCATCGAAGGTTATACAACAGAAAAGGTCATTGAATTCTGCATCGGCTACATGGCTAAGGTAGAGCCGATAGGTGTACCTCTATCTCGTCACGAGGGGAGGTTAGAGGGTATAGGGACTATCGGGAGGAAAGCAATAACTCCGGATCAAAATACGTATGCTCAAGCCCATTTCATGGTTTTACAACACATGACTGAAGTGACCCCATATATTGAAGAGCACAAGGACATGCTACGTCAGGAGAATGCAGGCCAGTCAGAAGTTTGGATCACGAGACAACACAACCGTCAGTTCAACGAATGGTTGAAGGCGCAATTGACTAGGAGGTCGTCAAATGAAACACTACAATGGTTGGCAAAAGGGCCAAAATTTACAATTGTGACATGGCAAGGATACGACATTAATGGCTACACATTTTATACAACAGATCAAGATAGAAAGAGCACAGTGCAGAACTCAGGTGTCCGCATAGATGCCTATGATTCGCACGGCCGTACCGCTGGCCCAAGCTCGTACTACGGGCTTGTAGAGGAGATTTGGGAGCTTGACTACGTAATTTTCAAAATTCCTCTATTTCGGTGCCGTTGGGTCCAACTCCCACGGGGTGTAAAGGTTGACAAGTACGGCGTCACTACCGTGGACCTCGAATGTGTAGGATACAAAGACGAACCATTCGTACTCGCGAGGCAAGTTGTTCAAGTATTTTATGTAACCGACCCGGCAAATAAGAAGCGTCATGTAGTTCTTCAGGGAAAAAGAAGGATTGTCGGGGTTGAGAATGTTGTGGATGAGGAAGAGTACAATCAATTTGATGATTTGCCTCCATTCGGAGACGGCATCAGGCTCGATGAAGAACAAGGCGATGAAGCAAGCTATATGCGTATCGATCATCGTGAAGGGCTTTATTTAAAATGATATAGCCAAAGTGTAATAAATGATATAGGTTATGCTTGTGTTTTTCATAAATGTATGTATGTTCCATTGTAATTGTAAAATGACTAAGGAACCCATGCATTGTAATTGTAAAATGACTAAGGAACTATGAAATAGTTATATTTATGGTTATGCTTGCGTTTTTCATAAATGTATCTATGTTCCATATTGTAATTGTAAAATGACATAGGAACCTAGCTAGCTGCGGGTATTTATAGTGAACTATCACAGGCGGTTTATCAAAAGAAACCGTCTGTGATAACACATCACAGACGGTTCTATCGATATAACCGTCTGTGATAATATGGGTAGCAGGGGTGGGAGGGAGCAAAACCTAGCTAGCAGGGGCGCTGCAGAGTGGAGACAAGAGACTGCGGCAGAGCGGACTCCGTAGACCTAGCTGCGGGTATTTTAAAATGAGCTATCACAGACGGTTCTATCAATATAACCGTCTGTGATATGCATTATCACAGACGGTTCTATCGATATAACCGTCTATGATAATATGCATATCACAGACGGTTATATTGATAGAACCGTCTGTGATAGATCATCTTTAAATACCCGCAGCTAGGTCTGCGGAGTCCGCTCTGCCGCAGTCTCTTGTCTCCACTCTGCAGCGCCCCTGCTAGCTAGGTTTTGCTCCCTCCCACCGCCGGTCCCTCCCGACGCCGCCGGTCCCTCCCGAAGCCGCCGGTCCCTCCCGACGCCGCTCCCTCCCGAAGCCGGCGGTCCCCCCCGACGCCGGTCCCTCCCTCCCGACGCCGCCGCTCCCGACGCCGCCGCTCCCTCCCGAAGCCGGCGGTCCCCCCCGACGCCGGTCCCTCCCGACGCGGCCGGTCCCTCCCGACGCCGCTACCTCTCGACGTCGCCTCCTCCCGACGCCGGTCCCTCCCTGTGCTTCACATGTTAGCTTTATGATATATATATGCTTCACATGTATTTTATGTTATATGCTTCACATGTATTTTATGTTATATGCTTAACATGTTATATGCTTCACATGTATTTTATGTTATATGCTTCACATGTATTTTATGTTATATGCTTAACATGTTATATGCTTCACATGTATTTTATGATATATGCTTCACATGTATTTTATGTAGCATATAATATATGCTGCACTTGTTAACTGCAAGGTCTATTTGGAAGGCCCATAGCTCACTGCAATTAGCTAATCGTTAGAACTTTGTCAAAGGGCATAAAGCAAGTGACACACTCCAGTGTATCTTGTTCAATGAACTTGATGCACTGGTTTGTGTCACTTGATTCATAGAACTTTGACAAGCTGGGTTCATAGCTCACTTCAGTTAGTTTTTTCTTAGAAGAGAGATGGCGTCCACACAGTCTTCGTCGTCGTCATCTGGGTCTCACGCTCTGTAACATCCTGATTTTCAGAGTCTTTTTGAAGCTTTTAAAATAAAATTCACCATTTGAATTTTTCTGGAATTAATTAAAGCTTAATTGGAATTTTATTAAATTGAAAGGATTTAATATGATTAAGATAAACATTAACATTTGCCAATGTTATTTTATTTGAGTTCCTTGAGCCTCAAGTAATTTTCTGGAATTTTATTGGTTTTTTTCTGGATTTATTTGCTATTTTCTAGAGCTCAAAAGGATTTATTTGAATTTCTGGAAAAGAAAAAGAAAAGAAAATCCCAAACCGGCCAGTGGGCCGAAAACCCACCAGCCGGCCCAGCCCAACAGGCCGCCAGCCCAGCCAGCGCGCGCCCGCTCACGCCACGTGTCGCGCATCGGCGCCCAGTCCGCGCCCGCGCCTCTCGGTTGGATGCCAGCCACGTGTCGCCCATCCGCCGCAGCCGCTTCGCCCGCGCGCCATCCGTGCCGCCTGCTCGCCCGGAGCCACAGACAGGTGGGGCCCACCTGTCAGGGTCCTCGTTCCCGACCGGGACTCTCTTCCCCGTCCCCGTTCCGAACTCTGCCACGCCGCCGCCGTCTCCGCCGCGGACTCTTCGCCGCACCCGACCCGGCCGCCTCAGCGTCCGCGTATAAAAGCGCCCGACCCCTCTGCTTCTTCACCGTCCCGAGCCGCCGCCTCCGCCGCCGCTCATCGCTGGAGCCGCCGGTGCGTCACCGTCGCCCGTACGCCACCGGTCGCTTGGCGTTCGCCGCTCGTCGCCGGAGCTCGCCGCCGAGAGCGCTCGCCGTTTAACGCCGCCGGTGAGTCCCGCCGCCACCTCGGTCGCCGCTGGCCAGACCCCGCCGCCGTCCCAGACCTCGCCGGCCAGCCGCCGCCGCTACCCGCCCGCGCCTCGCCGCCCGCACCTCGGTCGCGCCCCGTGTCCCCTCGGCCCTTGCGCCGGCGTGCGTCAGCGCTGGCGTCACCCGCGACCCCTCACCTTCCTGTAGACCTGGTCCCCGTGCACCGTGCCTCTGCCGGTGGGTCCCGCAGGTCCACCGTGCACCCGTGAGCCGAGATGGCCACGTCAGCTGTGCCCCGTCAGCCTTACCCGCACACGTGTTGCCACGTGGTCGCCACGTCAGCCCTACCCGCCGTGTCAGCAGCCGCCGCCCCCGCACTGTTTCGTGAGCCGGGTTCACCGTAGACCCGTTCTCCCGTGCACCCGGTCCACAGCACAGTACCTTTTCCAATTTCCCCGATTTTCTTTAGATCCAATTTTTCAAGAGCCCGTTCTCCCTCGTCCTAGCTCCGATTGACCCGATTCTTTTTCCTAAATTCATCTAAAATTGAGCTCGACCTTTTGGTTCAGGTTTGAAAGTTTTTGGAGTTCATTTGATTTTATTTTGTCTTTTCGTCTCGTTTTCTCTCTCGTTAGATCGGGTGTTCGAGGGAGCGGAAGTTGGATTTGAAGATCAAGAGCCCTCAGCTGAGCAAGGCCAAGGCAAGTCGTATTCTTTGATCATGTTGAACCTAGTTTTCAAATCTATTATGTATTATGTTGCTTTAAATTATCATGCATTGCTACTTTATTATAAAACCCTTGTATTGGTAGTTATACTCCCAATTGGTTATTTCCCTCCATGATAATTTGACTACCATGTTTCCATTGACACCTTAGGATTGGGAATTATTTAGTGATACAATAATAGTTGTCACATGGGGTTATGTCTAATTGCTTAGCCAGGCTTATCATTAGCACGTTGGGTCTGTCATCACATGTGGTTAATTAATCTTGACTTAATGATTTACTTGAACATGGTGGTTAGCCACAGTTATAAAATTTGTACGTCATGACATGGGTAGTGTCATGGGCATTGGTTATACAAACTTGGCTTTCACTTGGGCGAATGATCGTGCAGTAAAGGGGGTGCTGGATGCACATTGGGATGTGGATGTTTCGCCTGGGTAACTCTTAAGGACTTAACTTTGTGCGCCATTGATCTGAGTTTTATCGTGCAAACCACATGTCTAGTATGGGATAGACCTGGCATAATAATTTGTGAAGTCTCAACTTTGGTTTCACCACTGATGTTGTTGTGGCGCAAGGGGGGGCAATTATCGACTAGGGGGTTACCCTACTCGACAGCGAAACCTTAGCGAGTGGGATCGGGTTGAGATGGATCATTGTAAAAGCCTTGTTGTGATTATCTTTAACGTGAGGATTATCACATCGTGTGGGTACAGTTGTGCAACCTCTGCAGAGTGTAAAACTATTCGAATAGCCGTGTCCTCGGTCATGGACAATGCTCGGTGATTTCACACGAGGGGTAGAGTCTTTATGAAATTTTGGTTGGTTTGAGCTGGGAAGTGAATGGTCAGTTCACTTGTGGTTACATTCAGTTCCTTTGGTTATCTACTTAGTGTCTGTTGTTAAATTCGCTTTTCAATCTATTTAGTGTATTTACCTTAAATCGTTGCTTTATGCAAAATTAACCTTTCAGCCATCCATTGTTAAGCCTTGCATACTATGTTGCATTTATTTGTTACAAACGACTTGCTGAGTACCAATGTACTCACGGCTTTATGCCCATGTTGCTCAGTTGAAGAGGAGGGACCAGATCAGCAGGAGTTGCTAGAAGGAGGCTACTACGAGGACTTCACGGATTAGGACTTCGCTCCCCAGTCGATTGCCTGTGGGCATGTCGAATGGCTACTACGTTAATTTTGGATTTCCGCTGCTAGTTTCTTTAAAGCCCTTCAGGCTAATAATTGTAAGCTTGGCCATAAGGTCGTACTCTGATGGTTATTAATATAATTCGGATTTTTCTTTAGAATATCGTGATGTGGATGATATTTGTCTTTGTTTGCGCTGTGTGCACTAGCGTGATCCTGGACTAGTGCAGAATACACAGTAGAGTCCGGATTTGTATATTCGGGTCTCGACACGCTCCCAAGACTGCGAAATCTAAACGTGGCCGAGGAGTATCGAAATGGCCAGAGGCCCGAATGACCATCACGGTGGTCTCTCCGGATGGGGTCCCTCTGGAACCGTCGAAAGCAGCGTCATCATTTAGGACTACCTGCGGGATAATTGGAAGGCAACGGGTCCCCATCACCATAGCAAGCTGGAAAGATTTGACAAAGGATCACAAAATCAGCTATGGGAGGAACTTACAAATTCGTTCGAGTTCCCAGCAGAAGCACAGGGACTCGTGCAACGGCAAGCGCTCCTCGCGATGGGAAATGCATGGAAGAATTTTAAGAGCACTCTTGTGACGAAGTACGTGGCCGAGGATGTCACGCCCTTCACGAAGTATCCTTTCGTGTCGCCGGAAACATGGGAGGCCTTTGTGCAGATGAAGACGACGCACGAATTTGTACAACAAAGTGCGGCACACAAGGATCTCCAGTCACAAAACACGCACCCTCACAGACTCGGCACTGCTGGGTACGCGGGTAAAATCCCGCAATGGAGGATGCAGGATGAGGTCGCAATCCGATCGGAGGCCTCTCCGCCATTTGCCGGGATCGCAAACGAGCGCGCTCGAAACTGGTTAAGAGCGAGGTCATCAACCACATCTTCGGGTGTCTCTTTCAAAAACCCCGCAGATGAGGAAGTGTCCCAACACATCGTAAAATATGTTAAACAACATAGTTGTTAACACCTCTTGAACTTCATGGGTTCAAAAATAACATGATTAATTGCCTCTTGCAGTAATCATTGACTACCGAATCTTCTCGTGGCTCCTTTGAAGAATATAGGGAGATAGATTTACTATCACAGGCCTTGGGAAACAAGGAGCACCCAGGTCGCACACGAGGCATGGGGGTTTATGTACCTTGGAGGCACGGATTTCCAGATTACTCCGAGACATATAGGAGTAGGAAGAGATCCAAGGCGTACCGCAGTGAACAAATAAAACAGGAGCTTCGTGCTCAACTTGAGGAACAACTATCTGCCTCACTTCAAGAGCAGACTGCCTCACTTCGAGGAGAGATAGATTTGTTGCGGGAAGAACTGAGACAAGTCCGCAACCAATCGCAACCCACTCCTAGTACTGCGGTACCCAGTCCCCCTCAACGTCGCAGTAGCTGCGCGTCCACACCAATTTCTGAACATAGCGACGACCACTTACGTATTGATGACATTCAGGTAATGTACCTCTTTAGAATGGTACATAGATCTCTCTGGTGGACGCCTTAACTCATCTCTTGTATCGTTATGTAGGAGCCCATGCCTTGCAGCCTCAAAGTCAGGCTTGTTGGCTCTATTCCCGTTGACGCTGGGCGCGGCATGGTGTATCCATTGCTGCCAGGGACGCTGGTGCACGGTGTACAAGTAGACACTGGTTTCATAAAGGTCCAGGTGGACATGATTAATGATATTTTTAAGTCCGTCCCTCTTGAGAAGCCCCCAAACGAAGAGATTAAGACATTAGGGGATGCCGTCCACACATTCGTTCAGTGGCCCAAGAGGGACATCGTCCTCGACATGTCCGTGCCACAATCTTCACATCCAGTGGCCCAAGAGGGACGTCGCCCTAGACCTGGCACATCGGCTCCGGTGGCTCCACCTCCACCTCCAAATCCAGTAAAGTCTGTTGCATCGGCTCCCGCCGAGACGCCACCGAGAACATCTCACAAGCGAGGCTCCAAGGCCTCCAAGGCTCATGCGAAGAAAATTAAGCCGCGTCCCGTGCCATGGACGTTTACTCTAGGAGTGTCGTTGGTGCCCGACTCACAATTACGCCATCTTGGTATGATTTGCAATAGATTGCATGCCTGGTACATGGAGAAGTCCAACTTGAAGCCAAACCGGCAGAGTGCATTCACTCTGAAATATAACGAGACACATTTCCTCCACGACATGGGCTACATCGTTGTGACATTCGAAGATTTATTCTTACTATTCAATCTCGACGAACTCGACGCCTCACTTCTACGATGCTGGATACTGTAAGTGTACTGTACAATGAAGTTCTACATTCACGTTATACAGATAAATGTCATTACTCTTTCTTTATGTATAGATACATGATCCAAGAAGTCCGGCGAACGCGACGACCAGTGGGTTTCCTCGACCCTCACTTGGTCTCCGAGCAATCTATCAACGCAGATGCATCCTTCGTGCAAGGTTACATAACGAGGGGATTGATTGCTCACAGCGACAAGGAGTACGTCATGGTACCCTTCAACCAAGGGTAAGTGCTTCACTAGTTGCCACACATATGTTTCATTTGTACTTTACATGCAGCATGAACTTAGGATTAATCACTATGGCGACACACATGACTAGGCATCACTGGATTTTGATTGTGATTGTACCAAAGTGGAGCAAGGTAATATACCTTGATTCCCTCCTTAGGAGCAACCACGACTTCAGTCCTGTGCAAGAAGTACTTAACAGGTAAACTCATTTCCTCCATACATAACTCTATTGTAATATTTCTTTTGTTTGCCACGGCCGAGGCTAAGTTTTTTGAATCACGTAGGGCTTTTGCCGAATATGTTGCCCAAGGAGGATCACACGATATAAAATCCAGTGACACGCTACGACACCAGACGCGATTTCCGGTACCCTCTACAACACAACAATCCTATATCATACTTTGTTATAATGCCTCTAGAATTGACAATACCGATGTATGTAATTCTATTTTTGCAGTGCCACCAGCAGCTACAAGGCAACGTATGTGGATTCTACATTTGCCGCCATATGCAGGAAATCATGAGTACTAAGATCAATCATCCAGAGGTTTGTCAGGTCCTTCCAATAATTATTATTTTCTGATTATATATATGTATTTATATTACACACATATGCTAATGAATGACTTAACATTGCTCATAGCGACAGCGGGTGAAGTTCGACCAAAATGCATATGATCTTGACAATCTCGTCGAAATTCGTGCAATCATCTCCCAATTCTTGGTAGCAGAGGTCATAAGTAAGAGTGGAGAGTTCTACGCCGGCAATGGTGATAATTAGATGTTGAAACATTGGATTCAACTGTACAAATCAAACAATTCCTTCAACTAAATGCATTTGTCAGATTTTGTGTAACGATTTTCATTCTATATATGTATGTGATCTGCTGGCCGTTTGTTACATTCATCTGTGTATCGAATTTTGTTGTAATTTACTATGAGTTGCAATTAACTTATATCTGTCATTTATCTGTAATCTGCTTGCTTGCTTGCTTTCAGAGGGCATGGCTAGCATATCCTGAGGCTAGCCAAGAAACAGCAAATAAAATGGATGATGCACTTGGTATCACAAACGGTTCGTTATTAAAAACCGTCTGTGATACAATATCACAGACGGTTTCAAAGAGTGCCGTCTGTGGTGTGAATGATATCACAGACGGCCCTTACTACTAACCGTCTGTGATATTTGTATATCACAGACGGTCTTGATTACTAACCGTCTGTGATAGACGAGTATCACAGACGGTTGGTTATAAACAACCGTCTGTGATAGTCTCGTATCACAGACGGTCTTGATTACTAACCGTCTGTGATAGACGAGTATCACAGACGGTTGGTTATAAACAACTGTCTGTGATAGTCTCGTATCACAGACGGTCTTGATTACTAACCGTCTGTGATAGTCTCGTATCATAAACGGTCTTGATTACTAACCGTCTGTGATAGAGAGTATCACAGACGGTTGTTTATAAAAATCCGTCTGTGATACTCGTCTATCACAGACGGTTAGAAATCAAGACCGTCTGTAATGTAGTTATCACAGACGGCTCGGGAACCGTCTGTGATAACCACCAACTATCACTGACACCTAAACACTGACGGTTCAGAAACCGTCTGTGATGACGGTTCCGAACCGTCTGTGATAGGGCTGTCTGTAGCAGTGTTTCCACATGGTGCACCAGGACAAGCATATAACGCCCCTAGAATGAAGAATCTACTCATCACCCCGCAAACTCTCATCCCACCTGACTGCGAACACATGCAGGCAGACTCTCCGGCCGCCGATGAGGCGGCCGACCGCCGGACGGATGAGAGCTACGGGCCGGAGTACGGTCCGGTGCCTATTGAGCGTGAGCACTCCTTGTACCATCCCTCGCCGTCGCCGGTGCCGGTGCCTTCCAGGACGAGGGACCCTTCTGATCGGTTTACGGTAGGGAGGGGCTTGTACTAATCGAGTACTGTTAACTTTGCCAAGTTGTTATTAGTACTACACAAACATCACTGGATGTAGTTTTATGTCACTTCTGAGCTCTGAATTCCGACGATGAAATGCTCCCAACTGCCAAGATTTGTCTGTGTGTATGTTAAAAAGCATGCTTGCTTTTGATCCAGGAGGACCCGGAGTATAACTTTTGGAGGCGAAGACCACCTCGACCTTTCTTCTGCGGGTATATTTAGCATCTACCGTCGCAAGATTATTCCGTACTTCTGTTCCTCCTTTCGATCGGAGAACTATATTTCCTTCGTGCAAGCCATGTCATCAGTCACCATGATTAACATCTGTTCCAGCAGTAATGGTAAAAGGTGTCTTCGTTAGGAATGTCGCACTCCATTATGATTATTTCGAGGATGATGCCCTCCTCCCGGAAGCTCGCGAATGCATTAACGCATTCTGGCATGGCGGCAGACGAAGTATGGCAAACACAACCCCGAGGGCTACGGCGTGGCGAGCCGGCTCGGGGTTAACCGACGACGAGTTCAAGATGGCAATGGCGACACTCAAGAAGCAGGCATACGCGCCCTCCTCAAGCCCACAGAAGCAGACTACCTTCAGGAGGGTGGTCTCGGCCATCTTCCGAACACAGAAGACCGCGGACATCGCAGACCAGGAGGAGAAGGCATGCACCATATGCCTGGAGACGTTCTGGCCGGGGGAGCAGGTGGTGGTGACGCCGTGCAGCCACATGTTTCACCAGGGTTGCGTCGCGCCGTGGGTGAAGGGGCACGGCAACTGCCCGGTGTGCCGGTTTGTGCTCCGCAACTGAGGGAAAGTCGTTGAAGATGACGATGGCGAAGACGCCGGCACAGGCTGGGGTCTACTAGTGTCGTAGGGATGGCCCCCACCTAAGCCAGCAGGCCTGGTAGGAGATTATAAGGCCCAGAATAGGCCATGTGTAATGACATAACTTCCCCTAGAGGGGATAACCAGATGTAAGGGTATAACTGTAAAAGCACTCCTCAATGTGTAGGTATATATACGAGTAAGCCATGGGGAGAACCCAGGCCATTACACTTATCTTCATCACTCTCCACTACCATCTCTCTTTCTGTTTGGTCTGTAGCCACAACAGTTGGTGCCGTCCGTGGGGAGGACGGGGACAAGCCTGAAGACCGAAGAAGAAGGATGGCACCGAAAAAAGCTTCTTCAGCGGCGGCGAAGGGAAAGAAGGCGGCCGGGCCGGAGCGTCGTATGAGTACCAGGGCTTCGGCATCAGCAGCGGCGGACGCGGGCGCCGATGCAGGCGCGGTTGCCGGAGACGTCGACGTTCGCGCCGCGACGACCAACCCCGTCATCGGCGCCGCGACGACCCACCCCGCCACCGGCGTTGCGGGGACGGGCCCCGCGGTCGAAGACGTCGGCACGGGTGCGGCGACAACCGACCCCGCCGACGCAACGACAACCGACCCCGCCGACGCAACGACAGCCGACCTCGCTGCCCCCACTGCAACCCTCGCCGGCGGCGCGGACCAGGCGGTTCCGGGTAGCCACGACGGAGCGACCGGCAGCTCGGGACCTCGCGACGCGGTCGTCCCCGCGCTGACCCGCCCGTCGGGGGTACCGACGACCCCGCCTGCACCGGCGATGGAAAGTGCCCTGCTGGCGGCTCTCAATGCATTCCAGCAGGAGCTAGGGGACCTTCGCGGAGCCATCAGAGATATGCAAGAGGCTCGGAGTCAGCAGGCCGCGCCAGTGGTCGCGTCCGAGCCCACGCCGGAAAGGGCGGACAGTCGCGAAGCCCCCGCATCCAGCCGCGTGCCGCTGCGGCGCGTGGATCCGGAGTCCCCGCTTTCGGCGGGGCTGCAGCAGGCGGCATGGCCCGAAGACTTCAAGTTTCCGAGCGCCATCGACTCGTACAAAGGCGACACGGACCCCCGTGAGTTCGTGCGCGTGTACGAAACCGCGATCGAAGCCGCGGGCGGCGACGACACCACGAAGGCGAAGGGACTCCCCCTCGCGCTACAAGGAGTGGCGCTCTCTTGGTTCTTTACCATAGAGCCGGGCTCCATCTACGCGTGGGAACAGCTTCGTGTCCGCCTTTACAACAACTTCCAAGGAAACTACGTTGACCGAGTCGACGCGGACCAGCTCTTCGCCGTGAAGCAAAAACCTTCGGAGAAGCTCCGGGACTACTTCAAACGCTTCGCCAAAATTCGATGTCAAGTGAAAGACGTCAACGAGACCACCATCGTCAATGCAGCCATACAGGGCCTTCGTCCGGGCCCAATGGCCGAGTACAACGCGCAAAAGCCAATCAAGATGGTGGCAAAGCTCTTCGACAAGATGGAAGAATATGCCAGGGCGGAGGAAGACGCGCGGCGCAGGCAAGGTGACGACTCCGACACCAACCAGGCCGAAGCCTCGGCAAAAGCCGAAGATCCGCCGAAGGGCGGTTCTTTGAAGGGAAAACGTAAGCAGGAGTCGTCCCGGAATGCGCCCGACCGTAGGGACAACCCGCATAAGGAGTCGTCCGATCAGCCCAAGCGCGGCCAGCAGAGGTCGAGGCGAAACCGGTACGTCCTCGACATCGAAGGCGGGTCCGACGAGGGTGCTCCAGCGGGCCGAGGCGGTCGGGGGCGCCGTGGCCGGGGCCGCGGCCGTGGCAGGGGCCGCAACGATAGGGGTCGTGGGGATTACGACGACCAGCATCAGGGACTGTGGTGCATAATCCACGGCCGCGGCAACCATGATACCCGCGCCTGCACCTCCATCGCGGCGCTCCGCGACAGCGTCGCTAGGGACAGGAACCCGGAGGCGCGCCCGCCTGCGGTGGCCCACGTCCAATTCCTATACGAGGCCCCCATGCAGGTACAGGCGCAAGGGATGCAGGTACAGGCGCAAGGGATGCAACCCCAGGAAGGCGTCTTACGGATCCAAGCTCACGTACAGCAGCCTCGGGAGGGCCTCCTGTCGTTGCAGGCCCCGGACGCACCCTACCGCAGGGTCATTAACGTCATATCCGGAGGCTCTGCACTGGAATTCGCCTCGGCACGGCAACAGAAGGCCTACGCGCGAAGACTACATCACGTGGCGGCATACCCAGCGCAAGCACCGCCGGAGTGGGTGCAGCACGAAGTTACATTCACACCCGATGATGCCCAAGGTGTGGACTTCCCTCATCAGGACCCCCTGTCATCCGGGTCACCATCGCGGGATGCGACGTGGGGCGCGCCTTGGTGGACGGTGGTAGCTCCGCGAACGTACTGTTTGCGGCGGCCTTCGACCAGATGGGGATCCCTCGAAGCTGCCTGGGGCCCTCGGGAATCCCACTGCAGGGCTTCGGGGGACAGCCCCTGCGGGCGCTAGGCCAAATCGGCCTTCAAGTCTCCTTCGGTCGGGATGACAATGTGCGGACCGAAGATGCCACCTTCGACGTGGTCGACCTTCCGTACCCCTACAATGCCATTCTAGGGCGCCCAATCCTCAACTCCTTCGGCGCGGTACCACATCACGGCTATCTGTGCATGAAGATCCCGGGTCCCCGGACCATCATCACCGTCCGAGGCGACCAGGATATGGCCCGGCGCATCGAGCCAGGCACCAGGTGCCCACGTCGCGAAGCCCAACGACGCTCTTAGAGCCGGCGTCACAGCGCGGAGGTCCGCGGGGTCACCCATAGGCGCCTGCGAGGGCCCTGCAGATGTCTAGCGACTAGAGACTGTGGCCGCACCAAGGGCAAACGGTCAGTATATCCACACTTTGTAGTTGCCCACCCGCGCAAACGGGGATGTAATGCAGATCGCCGTTTGCCGCTAATCTTTCTTCGTCACACACAAGCACGCGGTGAGGGCGCGCGCAGGCTTGGCCAACGCGCCCGTCCCCACTGAGTATAAACCAAAGACGCACGTTCGCGTGTGCACTCGCCGTCGCCAGGGGGGCGGGACTGAGTATAAACCAAAGACGCACGTTCGTGTGTGCACTCGCCGTCGCCAGGGGGCGGGACTGAGTATAAACCAAAGACGCATCGGGGGGACGCCCTCGCGCGCGCAAGTCTCCGGACTATAAAGAAGACGTAGCGTCGAGCCTAGCTCCGCGCGCACAAGTCTCCGGACTATAAAGAAGACGTAGCGTCGAGCCTAGCTCCGCACGCACCAGTCTGCGGACTTTAAATAAGACGTAGCGTCGAGCCTAGCTCCGCACGCGAGAGTCTGCGGACTATAAATAAGACGTAGCGTCGAGCCTAGCTCCGCACGCACCAGTCTGCGGACTTTAAATAAGACGTAGCGTCGAGCCTACCTCCGCACGCGAGAGTCTGCGGACTATAAATAAGACGTAGCGTCGAGCCTAGCTCTGCACGCACCAGTCCGCGAACTTTAAATAAGACGTAGCGTCGAGCCTAGCTCCGCACGCGAGAGTCTGCGGACTATAAATAAGACGTAGCGTCGAGCCTAGCTCCGCACGCACCAGTCTGCGGACTTTAAATAAGACGTAGCGTCGAGCCTAGCTCCGCACGCACCAATCTGCGGACTTTAAATAAGACGTAGCGTCGAGCCTAGCTCCGCACGCGGGAGTCTACGGACTATAAATAAGACGTAGCGTCGAGCCTAGCTCCGCACGCACCAGTCCACGGACTTTAAATAAGACGTAGCGTCGAGCCTAGCTCCGCACGCGAGAGTCTGCGGACTATAAATAAGACGTAGCGTCGAGCCTAGCTCCGCACGCACCAGTCTGCGGACTTTAAATAAGACGTAGCGTCGAGCCTAGCTCCGCACGCGAGAGTCTGCGGACTATAAATAAGACGTAGCGTCGAGCCTAGCTCCGCACGCACCAGTCTGCGGACTTTAAATAAGACGTAGCGTCGAGCCTAGCTCCGCACGCGAGAGTCCACGGACTTTAAATAAGACGTAGCGTCGAGGTCCGCCTCCGCACGCACTCTACAGAGTATAAATAAGACGCAGCGGGGGGACGCCTCCGCGCGCACTCTAAGGAGTATAAAGAAGACGTAGTGTCGAGCCTAGCTCCGCACGCACCAGTCCACGGACTTTAAATAAGACGTAGCGTCGAGGTTCGCCTCCGCACGCGCAAGTCTCCGGACTATAAAGAAGACATAGCGTCGAGCCTAGCTCTGCACGCACCAGTCCACGAACTTTAAATAAGACATAGCGTCGAGGTTCGCCTTCGCACGCGCGAGTCTCTGGACTATAAAGAAGACATAGCGTCGAGCCTAGCTCCGCACGCACAAGTCCACGGACTTTAAATAAGACGCAGCGTCGAGGTTCGCCTCCGCACGCGCGAGTCTCCGGACTATAAAGAAGACGTAGCGTCGAGCCTAGCTCCGCATGCACCAGTCCACGGACTTTAAATAAGACGTAGCGTCGAGGTCCGCCTCCGCACGCGCGAGTCGTCGGACTTTAAACAAGACGTAGCGTCGAGCCTAGCTCCGCACGCACTAGTCTACGGACTCTAAATAAGGCGTAGCGTCGAGGCCTGCCTCCGCACGCACTAGTCTACAGACTTTAAATAGGACGTAGCGTCGAGCCTAGCTCCGCACGCACCAGTCCACGGAATTTAAACAAGACGTAGCGTCGAGCCTAGCACCGCACGCACTAGTCTACGGACTCTAAATAAGGCGTAGCGTCGAGGCCTGCCTCCGCACGCACTAGTCTACGGACTCTAAATAAGACGTAGCATCGAGGCCTGCCTCCGCACGCGCGAGTCTCCGGACTATAAAGCAAGGCAAACCGCGGCGGCATCAACACACAGCGCATATCTTAA
The DNA here is from genome assembly GCA_017311315.1 of Dendrocalamus latiflorus. Lineage (NCBI taxonomy): Eukaryota > Viridiplantae > Streptophyta > Magnoliopsida > Poales > Poaceae > Dendrocalamus > Dendrocalamus latiflorus. The sequence goes on along the minus strand of CM029626.1, from coordinate 17,565,830 downwards.
AATGCCAGGACGTCTGCATACCGGAAGAATCATATGTACAAAGGTCTGGCAACATCCCGGCCGCTCTAAGCCGCTACCCCGCGGGTTCGTCCTTAACACGCGCTAAAGTTGGGGCCTCACTCGAAGAAGGCCGGCTCGCCCAAAAGTCCAGCGACTCTTCGGCCCTTCGCCAGCGTCGCAGGCGTCGCCGGGTTGAAAGGTCGGCCGCGCGAAGCCGGTCCCAGCAAGGAAGCTGCCCGGGAGGTAGGTGAAGGTCAGAATACAAGTAGCAAGTGTGTACTTTATTTGCAAAGACAAGGAACAGTACAACACACGCCTACACCTAAGCACCACGGCGTCAGACCTGCGGGTTCCCGGCGCCTTCGGAGGGCCCAGCGCCACCATCGTCGCGTCGCGGGACCCCGTCCAGAAATTGGCCGAGGCTCCCCGTCCCGTAGAGCGACTTCTGCAGCTCGATCCGCGCAGCATCCGGCCCGACGTGACTCCAGATCCGGTCGAAGAAGGGCCCGAGGGCGAGGCGAGCGGAGCGGACGACACCAGACATCACTCCGGCCCCGCCAGGCATCTCCAGTTGGGGATCATCCAGCGCGGCGACGTGCGTACAACCGCGGTGCTGCAGGAGCGTGCACACCAAGCATGCCGACGTATACGCGCAGTGGGTGCCGAAGGACGTCGCCGCATCGCGTGCGACGTTGGCGGCATCCCCGACCCAGCGGAGCGTCCGAGACAGCTCCTCCGGACCGAAGGCGCGTCCCGGCACCTCCGCTACCAGCCCTTGAAGATGGCTCTCCAGCGCTTGCATGGCGTCCCAGGCAACCACCGAGGCGTCGCCCAGCGTCCGGTTGCGCTCCGCTAGAGTCAAGGCAAGCTCGACTTTTTCCTTCTCTAGCGCGGCGACCTGCTCCAGGAACCCGTCCCGCTCCGCCGAGAACTTTTGTTCAGCAGCTGCCGCGGCTGACTCCTGCGCCGACGCAACAAGCCCCTCGGCGTGCGCCCTCGCTTCGGTGCATTCCGCTTCCAGCTAGCGGATGCGGGCGTCTTGGGCAGAGCGGGCGCCAGAGGCATCGCGCAGCCCCTCCTCGGCGGCCCGCAGCCTATCCTCAAGCGCTTTTTGGCTACGAGCATAGGCCGTTTGCAGGGCCTGCCCCAGCACAAGTGTCTGTAGAAGGGAAAAGACTTAGCAAACCCAGCTAAACTCAGGCGCGGTCGCAGGAGCACTTACCCTCACCCCAGACACCTCGAAAGCGTCCTCGAGGCGCCCCGCACCGTAGGCCTGCAGCACTTGCGGGTCGACGCTCGTGGCCGCGTCATTCACAATCCCGCGCCATGCCCTCAGCGTCTCCGGAGGCGGCGCGAAGTCCGCAGGGCTCACGTGCTCGGAGGCCCCGTGTTCCGTAGGATGCTCCCCCTCCGGAATGAGCAACGCTGTAAATAAGGATACGGGTGACCACCCCAAGGCATAAAAGCATACACCAGAGTAAGCTAAGTCACCATACCTTCGGTAGCAGAAGGAATGGTCCCGCCGCGAGCGGAGGCCTCCGCGTTCGGGGAGGACGACGGTTGTCCCTGCGCGGCGGGCGGTGTGGCCAGAGGGGCCGAAGGCGCATAGGCCACGGGGCCCCCGGCGCTTGCGCTGGAGTCCCACAAGCTTCTGATGCCCGTAGCCACGACGAACCCCCGCGGTGTCCGGTGGAACTCCGGCCGCACACATGGCCGTTTGGCCGGGGCAGCCAGCAGCGCCACCGCCCTCGCAGCCGTGGTTGGGGAAGACCCCGTGGCTGCTGCGCCCGGGGGCGAAGGTTCCACGGTGGCAGTCGTCGAAGGGGGCACCTCGGTCCCCGCAGCTGTTGGTAAGGACAGCACGGCTACGTGCGCCCCCTCAGAGGGCACCTCCGGCACCACAGCGGCCGCGGTCGAGGGCTGCACCTCGGCATCGCCGGTCCGCACGGGGTCCGCCTCGACGACTTCTGTGGGCGGTGAGGCTTCCCCCCTCCGGCTGCCCGCGGCAAACCCGCCATCCGGGACACTTGCCGAAGACACCTCGCCTTCGGCGCCCGCGCCACCCAAGCCTGAATCGGCGTACCTCGGCGAGTCTGACTCCGCGTCCGCCACGCCCTCGGAAACACTAGCAGCAGGCGTGGCAGGCGCCCCGCTGCGGCCCCTCTTCCGAGATGAGGTCTTCTTCTTCTTCGCTCCACCATCGTCTGGAGCGGCACGGTCCGGCACAGCAAGGCCCAGGACCTCGCACACGCGGTTTATTCGCCCCAGCCCCGCCTTGGTGGTAGCAGACGCGCGCTGCTCGTGCTCCCTGGTGGTGTATGGCCCCAGGAATACGTGCGCGGCTTGCTCCGCCTCCTCCAAGGAAATCCCTGAAGCAAAGGAGAATAGCATCAGCATACAACGCATTTCGCGTCAACCAAGGAGGGACGCAATCGAGGCTTACGGGGGCCGGGCGGCGTCGGTAGCGAGCAAACCCACGGCGAAACATTGTCGTCTCGATGCCTCTCGGCGGCAAAACGCCAGTCGTGGGCAAGCGGTGCCACGCCGTACATCACGTACTCTTCGGCAAGGTCGCGCATGTTGAGGCGGGCGGCCACGCCCACGAGCCGCTTGACCCTCCGCTTGTCCTCATCATCGAGCGTTCGGCCGGGCGAGGGCTTGAACGCGATTGGTCGGCCTGTGCACTCAAGGCCGCTCCCGCTCTCCACACGGTGGTAGAACCACCGCTTCATGCAGTAAGACTCCCACTTCCCGCGAGTTGAGTTCGCAGGGAAGAGCTTCTTGCACGACGAGCGAAGAATAAAAGAGATGCTACCGAAGCTCGACAGCGTCCCGTCCTTCCGGCCCTTCGGCTGGCATCGCGCCTCGTGGAGATAGGCGAACAGCGACGCGCTTGGCCAGCACGCCCCCGAGCGCAAGGCCCAGCTGTACACCGCGAGCCGGGCCACGGCGTTTGGAGTCAGTTGCGCCAGCTCCAGCCCGAAGGTCCGCAGCACGTCGCCCACCACGGTCGCCGCTGGGATCCGGAGCCCCGCGTCGAAAAAGGCAACGAATACGACCGCCTCCGACCTCTCGGGATGCGGTTCCGTCTCGTCGCCGGCGGGCAATCGTACGTCCTGCCGCCTGGACAACTTCCCCGCGCGCAAGAGCCCTTGGATCGTCTTCTCGGTCACGAGCGAGGGGCCTAGATCGCCGGAGAACGTGCCTCCCTCCTCCGCCACCAGCCGCTCCTGGTCAGCTGCCGACGGGTCGCGCTCTTGGAGCGCGTATTTCACCTCCAACGGCGAGGATCGCCGGCGAATGGCAGGGTCACCGACCGCCTGGCCGCGCTCGCTACTGGAGGCCATCGCCTCCCACGACGAGACTGAAGTGGCGAAGATAGCGCGAAGGTGTGGAAGGCGGAGCGGACAGGAAAGAGGGCGTAAAGGTGCGGGGACGCTGTTATGGGGGGGCTATTTCAAGCCACCTTGCACGTACCGCCGCTACCGAAGCGTCGCAACGATACGCGTGCCGGATGCAACCGCAGCGGTGTAAAGGCCCGCCCCACACAATTCCCCATAATTGAAAGCGAAGGGTCGCGGCGGTCCGGGCCCGAGGCACGACCACGGTCGTACAAGCGCCCATCCAGCGCAACGCCCCACCCAGCGCTGGAAGGTCACGACCACAGGCGCCATTTACTGCCTGCCCCGTGTCCCCCTTCCCTAGGGAAGAGGCGAGCGGCTGCAAACACGTGTCGGGACCCGGAGCAACAACTCCAGAACCCTCTGTGTTATTCGCACTATCCCAGGAAAAGCTAGTGCACACAGATTAAACAGTGATACATATCATGCATGATAACCAAACTTTATTATAAAGCAAAAGTACGGGCCTTATGGCAAAGTTTACAATAAGGTGGCTTCATGGCCAAACATGAAAATAAACAGCGGAAGATAAATAAAAAGGAGCAGCCCATCCTGCCTTCCCACAAGGCGAATTGACTGTAAGACGTGGCCTATTCGTCGCAATCCTCAACATAGTTGACGTCGTCGTCCTCTGGCAACATTGTTTATAGCAAGGTGAGCACATAAAGTACTCCACAAGTTACACCAGGAGATATAACAGATTTGATGCATGCATAAGGGGTTACAAAGGAAGGCATAATGTGGTTCATTTGCATAAACAGCATTATTGAATTAAATACAATAACGTAAGTGCAAAAGCTGAAGTTGATACAGTAAATAGAAACAAGATTTAACAAAATAATAACGTTAGTGCAGGCAACAACCTAACACTAACCTAACCACGGGTATCCCACCCGGACCATCTTTCCAAAAGATTCACAAGTTTCCATAAACCAAATTTTATTAAAACCAAAGTCTAATCCGTGAAAAACCATACTAAGCATGTCCTTGACCGTGGACACGGCTATCCAGGATAGTTTGTTACTCTGCAGAGGTGTACAACTTTACCCACAAGACATGTCTCCCGTTTTGCCACCGGATTAACACACTTCCTTAGGTGTGCGGCCGAGGAGATCATGACAAGGCTGTTCCAATGTTCCATTACCAAATTAGCTACGCCGCCACTAAGGTTTCACCACAACATGAATCCACATGTTGGAGCCCCCTCTTGTGCCATGTGAGGCTTCTCATGGCCTACGCCACGCTCACATTCAGCCTATAGCGAAACTAAAATGGAACTTCACAAATTACTTAGCCAGGTCTGTCCCATACCAGACTTGTGGTAGTACGGTGTGACTTTGTATTAGTAGTTCACAGACCGGTCCTTAACTTGACTTAGGCCTACCCGCTTACCCCTTGTGCCTGGCAGTCAACATCGAGTCAACAAACTACGACGCATGCCAGCAAGCACCCACCACCATACCAATGCCTAAGTCTAAAACAAGTTTTATACATTTTATTTCATCAAAATTTCACAGACTTTCTTGACTCACCAAAGTCAAGAATAGATTTTATAAACCAACATTTTGTGTGAAACCATTCTTCCCACCTAAATTAATCTAAGCATGGCTAAGCAATTCTATAAAATGTTCTAGTCAATACTAATGTACCAACTAGGTTTTCATCTATGGTGACAAGGTATGTTCGTTCAATTTCAAGATTGGCCATACACAAAGGAATTCGGCATAACTAAAGTTTAAATCACATTTGAACTAGTTTGAATAAAAGTACGCATGCATAATAATTTAAAAACAACATAAATAATTTAAATTACTGGGATCAACATGGTCAAAGGTGTAACTTGCCTTGCTCGAAGTCTTGCTGCGATTCGTCGAAGAAAAATTCTCCGGATTCGTCGTAATCTACACGCGAAGAACCAGAAGAAAAATTCAAACAAAATTCAAATAAAACTCAAAAATTCAAAAAGAGGCCAGAAATGGAAAGTTTAGGATTTTAGAAAAATTTAGAAATTTGAACGAGTTAAATCGGAGTTAAAATGAAGAAGTTATGGCCTTTGGAAGTTTAAATCTAAAGAAAAAGAAAAAGACTAATTTTTTGAATTATTTTTATACTGAAAATTCCATTTATGACGTCAGCATCTATTTTAATTTCAGGCCGAATTATTTTTATACTGTAAAAGGGTTTATCTCTATGACAAGTGGGGCCGGGTGTGCGGTGGACTGGGTTCACGGGTCGGGGCGGTCCACCGTGGGCTCGGTCCATGGCCGACGTGGCCCAAGGAGGAGGTGGCGGCCAGGCGATGACGTGGCGGCCACGCGGCGCCACGCGGCCTGCCAAGCGGGCGCGCGCGCTGACGGGGCGGCGCCGGCCGAAGGCGGCGACGGCGGTGCGGCTCGCCGGCGCTCCAGCGCTCGGCGGCGGCGGCGGTGATGCGCAACGGCGAGAGGGGGAGGCGGGGGTTCGGGCTCACCTGCGCACGAGGTCCGAGAGGCGCGGGAAACGGGTCGGCGGCGAGGTTGGCGGCGGCGGCGCACGGTCTTCGGCGGTGACGGGGCTCCGGTGGCGGCGTCGCTCGGTGGAGGTGGGGAAGATGGTCGCCGGCGCACGGGGGTCGCGAAGGCGTCGACGGCGAGGCGCGGGAGGGACCGGAGCGACGGTGATTCCTCGCCGGAGCTCGCACGGGCGGCGGACGGTTCGGGGCCGATTCGGCTCGGGATGGAGGGGAAAGAGGCGGTGGCGCACGGGGAAGGCAAAGGAGGGGAGGACGGCTCGGGGAAAGGGGCTTTATAGGCGCGGGGAGGAGGTAACGGCTCGCCGGAGTTAAGGCGGGCGGAGGCGGCTTGAAACGGCGGCGTAAAGGGGCTTGAAGGAGGGAAAACGGCCGGGAGGTGGGGCGGTTACTAGCGCGCGGCTTAAGGGCCACTAATGGCATCAATAGCCGGCCGGGAGAGGGAGTAACCGAAGCTTTAAAAGCTCGGGTGGGGCGTTAATGGAGGCCGGCGGGAGGAGGAAGAAGGGGAGGTGGGGGAAGGAGCTGACGGGCGGGCCCCGCATGTCGGCGAGAGAGAGAGAGAGGTGAGGGGAGGAGGCGGACGGCCGGATTTGAGCCACGTGTGCACAAAGGGGATCGGCCGTTGGATCCAACCCGAAGGGGTAAGTGGATGGGGACGGCCCAGATTAGATCGGCCGGCGGGGCGGACGCGATCCGGCTGTGCCACGTGTCAGCCCGAGGGGTTTTTGGGTTTTAATTTTCGTTTTCAATTTCCAGAAATGCTAGATAACTTTATAAATACTTAAAAATTACTATTTAAAGCCCAAAAATTCTAGGAAAATTCCTAAAAATTCCTGGAGGCATTTTAGACTTGGCAAAAATATTTTTAATTTCAGATTGGCATTTAATAATTTTATAAAATACTTTTTAACCTTTAAAATTGATTTTTAAATTCCAGAAAAAAACTCCAAAATTAATTAAAATTTTAGGGAAGGCTAGGAAAAATAAAATAAACTCTTTTTGGCTTTTATAAAATATTTCAATACATTTTCTGGCTTAAGACTTTGAAATAAAATCCAGCTAACTCCAAATAAACTCCAGAAAATCAAATAAAAGGCAAATAAAAAATTTGGGATGTTACAAACCTACCCCCCTTAAAGAAATCTCGCCCTCGAGATTTGAACTAGCTAGCAAAGAGATGGGGATGCTTGGTTTTCAGATCTTCTTCTCGCTCCCAAGTTGCTTCATCTTCTGTGTGATTGCTCCATTGAACTCTGCAGAATCTGATAGTCTTTCTTCTAGTCTGACGCTCGGCTGTCTCAAGAATCTTGATCGGTTGCTCTTGATAGGTGAGATCCTCTTGAAGATCAAGGGCTTCTAGGTCTGCTTGTTCTGCGGGCACTCTGAGACATTTCTTCAGCTGAGAGACATGAAAGACGTTGTGCACACCTGACATGCTTGGCGGCAATTCCAACTGGTATGCAACTTCTCCTTTGCGGCTTGAGATCTTGAATGGCCCAACAAATCTTGGTGCAAGCTTTCCCCTGACATGGAATCTTCTGACTCCTCTGAGTGGAGATACTCTGAGATACACATAGTCCCCAACTTCGAAAGTCAGATCTCGACGACGATTATCGGCATAACTTTTCTGCCTGGATTGAGCTATCTTTAATCTGTCTTTGATCTTCCTCACTTGATCTTCAGCATCTTGAAGTAAAGTTGGTCCCGCATCTTGGGACTCTCCAGACTGTTCCCAATTCAAGGGTGTTCTGCACTTCCTGCCATACAGTGCTTCAAAAGGTGCCATTTGCAAACTGGCCTGATAACTGTTGTTGTAAGAGAACTCAGCATAGGGCAATGAGCGATCCCAACTATTTCCAAAATCCAGAGCACATGCTCTCAACATATCCTCTAGCACTTAATTTACTCGCTCTGTCTGGCCATCTGTTTGGGGATGATAAGCCGTACTGAAATTAAGCTTACTCCCTAACTCTTCATGAAGTTTCTGCCAGAACTTGGATGTGAACTGACTACCTCTGTCCGATACTATCTTTTTCGGAACTCCATGCAAACACACAATTCTAGCCATGTAAATCTCAGCTAACTTACTTCCAGAGTAAGTAGTCTTGACTGGTATGAAATGAGCTACTTTGTTCAACCTGTCAATTATCACCCAGATTGAGTCATAGCCAGACTGAGTTCTAGGGAGTCCGGTTATGAAGTCCATATCAATCTCTTCCCATTTCCAATCTGGTATTGGCAAGGGTTGCAAAAGTCCTACAGGTTTCTGATGCTCTGCCTTGACTTTCTGGCAGGTATCACAAGCTTCAACAAACTCCGCAATTTCCCTTTTCATACTGACCCACCAGTATCTTTCCCTAAGGTCTTGGTACATCTTGGTACGACCTGGATGAATTGAGTATGGAGTTTCATGGGCTTCTTGCAAAATCGCTTTCTTGATCCCTTGATTATTGGGCACACAAATACGGTTTTCAAACCATACCGTCCCATTCTCATCTTCACTGAATCCTGGCGCTTTGCCTCTTCTCATATTTTTCCTGATTTCTTGAATATCTTCATCCACCTTTTGGGCTTCCTTGATTTGATCAGGTAAAGTAGGTTGAATCTCTAGGGTTGAGAGAAAACCTTGGTTCGCCGGGTTTATACCTAAACGGGAGATTCCTTCCTGAAGTCGGATCTGATCTTCTTTTGACAACACACTGTTTGCATAAGACCTTCTGCTTAGCGCATCTGCCACGACATTTGCTTTGCCGGGATGATAATGTATTCCAATATTATAATCCTTGATCAACTCTAAACATCTGCGCTGCCTTAGGTTGAGTTCTGCTTGAGTGAAAATATATTTCAAACTCTTGTGATCTGTGTATACTTCACAACGATTACCGATGAGGTAATGACGCCAGATCTTCAAAGCATGCACTACGGCTGCTAGTTCCAAATCATGAGTAGGATAATTACCCTCATGTGGTCTTAGCTGGCGTGATGCATAGGCTACCACTCTGCCTTCTTGCATAAGAACACATCCCAAATCTTGACGGGACGCGTCACAGAAAACTTCAAAATCCTTATGCACATCCGGAAGGATAAGCACTGGGGCTGAAACTAGCTTATTCTTGAGAGTCTGGAAACTCTGCTCACAGGCTTTCATCCACTCAAACTTCTTTTCTTTCTTCAAAAGCTGAGTCATGGGCTTGACTAACTCTGAAAATCCTGCTATGAAGCGGCGATAATAACCAGCAAGTCCAAGGAAACTTCTGACTTCTGTTACTGACTTGGGTGGCTGCCATTCCATTACGGCTTGCACCTTGGAGGGATCCACTGCAATTCCTTCGGCTGTCACAATATGACCAAGAAAAGCAACCTCCTTTAGCCAAAATTCGCATTTACTGAATTTGGCATAAAGCTGATGCTCTCTAAGCTTTCCCAGGGTTATCCGAAGATGAATCTCATGCTCTTCTTCATCCTTGGAATAGATAAGAATGTCATCTATGAAGATTACAACAAACTTATCTAAATACTCCATGAATACACTATGCATCATGCTCATAAGTAAGCAGGCGCATTTGTTAGTCCAAAGGACATGACAGTGAACTCATAATGTCCATAACGGGTAGAGAATGCAGTCTTAGGGATATCCTCTGCACGGATCTTCAACTGGTGATATCCTGATCTCAAATCGATCTTGGAGAAGACACTGGCTCCCTTCAGTTGATCGAACAGATCATCGATCCTGGGCAACGGGTATTTGTTCTTGATAGTAACCTCATTAAGCGCTCTGTAATCCACACACATTCTCATGCTTCCATCCTTTTTCTTAACGAACAAAACAGGTGCACCCCAAGGGGAAGAACTTGGACGAATATACCCTTTATCCTCCAATTCTTGAATCTGCTTTTTCAACTCGGCTAACTCATTAGCTGGCATACGGTAAGGTCTCTTGGAAATTGGGGCAGTGCCGGGGACTAGGTCAATCACAGACTCGATTTCCCTATCTGGTGGCATCCCTGGTAAATCCTCCGGAAATACATCTGGGTATTCCCGTACTATAGGTATTTCTTCTTGTACTTGGAGATGAGTGAGAACACAATCTCCTTCTGCAGGGGTTTCAGGGGAAAAGTTCACTTCTATCCCTTGATCATTGGTGAGGGTTATAGATCGGGTAGCACAATTAATCTGACCATTGTTCTTGGCTAACCAGTTCATACCAAGAATTACATCCAATCCCTGAGATTCCAATACTATTAAGTCCGCTAGGAACAAAACTCCATTTATGATTAACTCTATTCTCGGACACAAGGTCCTTGTTCTCATTTCTGCTCCAGGGGAGAGAACTATCATGGGTGTACTAAGAGAAACCATACCCAACCCATTCTTAACCACAATATCCAAGGAAATAAAAGAAAGGGAAGCTCCGGAATCAAAAAGAACTGAAGCTGGCACTGAGTTTACAAGAAACATACCCAGTACGACGTCTGGTGCAGCCTGAGCTTCTTCAGCGGTGATGTGGTTCACACGTCCCTTAACATAGTTTTCTGGCTTCTTGAACTGCTGACCTTGATTCTGACCTCCCGAAGCATTTGCATTAGCTGCAGCTTGAAGCTTCTTAGGGCAAGACTTGGCATAATGCCCTGTTTCCTTGCAATAGAAACAGGTCACTCCATCAGATGCAGTAGTATTCTTCTGAGCTTGACCACCGGTAGGAGGAACGGAAGCTGCCTGATGTTTGGGGCGGTTGACTTGGAAAGTTGGCCGGTTAGCTGCTGGCTTGAAGTTGCTTGATTGAGGCTTGAAGTTGCTGGAGTGCGGCTTGAACTGCCCAACCTGAGGTGGGTTACTACGGGGCTTGGGAAAACCTCCAGGGTTAGCCTTTTGCGTGGCCATCCTTCTCTTCCGGTTTTCCATCTCTACAAACTTGCCCTCCTGGCGAATGGCTTTGCTAACCAACTGATGAAAATCCGCATAGTCACTTGATATCAACTGGATAGAAATATTGTCATTCAGGCCCTCCAAAAATCTTTCTTGCTTGGCTTCATCGGTAGCCACATCTTCTGGTGCATAGCGCGCCAATTGATTGAACTTTTGCAGGTACTCATTCACTGTGCGGCTTCCTTAGCGCAGAGCTCTGAATTCCTTCTTCTTCAGGGTAGTGGTGCCAGTTGGAATATGAGCCTTGCGGAAACTCTGAACAAACTCATCCCATGCGATGGCCTGAGGGTTGGCATGAGAAGCAATCAAGGTATCCCACCACTCAGATGCAGGTCCATTAAGCTGGTGAGAAGCAAACAAGACCCTTTCTCGATCAGTGCATTGCAGAATATCCAACTTCTTGCCTATCGCGCGGAGCCAATCATCAGCATCCATTGGCTCGGCACTGCTTGAGAAGGTTGGAGGCCTTATCCTCAAAAACTCTGACATCCGGTTTTGAGGAGCTTGAGCTGGTGGCTGAGGAGCTTGCTGCGCAGGGTTGTTGATAGCTTGAGCTAACAGTTGAATCAACTGATTTTGATTTGCCATCATTTGAGCCCAGTCGGGTCCAGCTGCTGGCGGAGGAGGAGGGATGGGGACAGACTGACTTCCTTGCGCTCCGGTGTTGTTGGCGTTGTCGTTGACATTCCTCCTTGTGTTCACCATCTGCCAGATTCTTCTAGATTTAGAGGAAAGAAAGAGAGAGAACTAGGAGAAGGTCTATGTAACATTCCCACCACGAAACAAGAAATACAACAAAATTTCAAGGAGCAACCAAACATATTATTTTATTGAATATAACCTTGAGGCTGTTGACAAAGGAATAACAGCTCACAAGTATCGTTCTATAACTTTAAACTTTAAACTATGGTTTCTATGGGCTGGTGCTACTACTAGTAGAAGGCTGGATTTTAAGCTTCTTTGGGGGTGGTCCTGTAACAGAAGAACCCTCATCTTCTACACGATACTTGGCTAATTCTTCTTCTGCTTCGCGGAGTCGCTGCGCCATGAGACTCAACTCCTTCAAGGTGTCTTGGTACACATAGTCCAAGGACTTGGTGTACTGCACCTGCTGAACGAGCCGAGGGTTACTCTCAAATTTTGTCGAGGAGAAGACGTTGCTGGAGCTGGCAGGGTACTTGCTGGGGAAGTATCGGAATGTGGTGCGTTGAAGTTCTTGGGCGTAGATGTCCCTCATCTGCCGAATTGCTTCACGAGCTGCGTCTTGGACTCCGTTGAAGAAGGTGTCCCGGGGTATAGGAGCATCAAAAGTGTGACATGCTTCTTCATCTCCCACGTTGGCGTAGATCAGCACCTCCACTCTCCAACGTTCTTGATCTCCATAGGTTCCCAGATATCCTTGGTACACGGGGCGTGCCCTAACACCCAACTCTTGAAGGAGATCCCAAAGGCAGTCAGCTAGGTGTCCAGCTAGGATTCCATGGCTGGCTGTGGTAGGACGTTCAGCCATCTACAATTTTGAAAAAGAAAAGGAGTTAGTCATCAATTATGCATATTTAAATTTTGAAAAGAAATAGACAAGTGAAAGGATGAAGCAGATAAGAGGTAGAAGGATTTTCAAAATGTTCTTATTATATATATTTTTAGAAAATAAATCCTTAAGGTCATCCATTCTATTCTACCTACGGTCACGTCTTAGGTCAACATGCTCTGATACCATCTCTGTCGGGACCCGGAGCAACAACTCCAGAACCCTCTGTGTTATTCGCACTATCCCAGGAAAAGCTAGTGCACACAGATTAAACAGTGATACATATCATGCATGATAACCAAACTTTATTATAAAGCAAAAGTACGGGCCTTATGGCAAAGTTTACAATAAGGTGGCTTCATGGCCAAACATGAAAATAAACAGCGGAAGATAAATAAAAAGGAGCAGCCCATCCTGCCTTCCCACAAGGCGAATTGACTGTAAGACGTGGCCTATTCGTCGCAATCCTCAACATAGTTGACGTCGTCGTCCTCTGGCAACATTGTTTATAGCAAGGTGAGCACATAAAGTACTCCACAAGTTACACCAGGAGATATAACAGATTTGATGCATGCATAAGGGGTTACAAAGGAAGGCATAATGTGGTTCATTTGCATAAACAGCATTATTGAATTAAATACAATAACGTAAGTGCAAAAGCTGAAGTTGATACAGTAAATAGAAACAAGATTTAACAAAATAATAACGTTAGTGCAGGCAACAACCTAACACTAACCTAACCACGGGTATCCCACCCGGACCATCTTTCCAAAAGATTCACAAGTTTCCATAAACCAAATTTTATTAAAACCAAAGTCTAATCCGTGAAAAACCATACTAAGCATGTCCTTGACCGTGGACACGGCTATCCAGGATAGTTTGTTACTCTGCAGAGGTGTACAACTTTACCCACAAGACATGTCTCCCGTTTTGCCACCGGATTAACACACTTCCTTAGGTGTGCGGCCGAGGAGATCATGACAAGGCTGTTCCAATGTTCCATTACCAAATTAGCTACGCCGCCACTAAGGTTTCACCACAACATGAATCCACATGTTGGAGCCCCCTCTTGTGCCATGTGAGGCTTCTCATGGCCTACGCCACGCTCACATTCAGCCTATAGCGAAACTAAAATGGAACTTCACAAATTACTTAGCCAGGTCTGTCCCATACCAGACTTGTGGTAGTACGGTGTGACTTTGTATTAGTAGTTCACAGACCGGTCCTTAACTTGACTTAGGCCTACCCGCTTACCCCTTGTGCCTGGCAGTCAACATCGAGTCAACAAACTACGACGCATGCCAGCAAGCACCCACCACCATACCAATGCCTAAGTCTAAAACAAGTTTTATACATTTTATTTCATCAAAATTTCACAGACTTTCTTGACTCACCAAAGTCAAGAATAGATTTTATAAACCAACATTTTGTGTGAAACCATTCTTCCCACCTAAATTAATCTAAGCATGGCTAAGCAATTCTATAAAATGTTCTAGTCAATACTAATGTACCAACTAGGTTTTCATCTATGGTGACAAGGTATGTTCGTTCAATTTCAAGATTGGCCATACACAAAGGAATTCGGCATAACTAAAGTTTAAATCACATTTGAACTAGTTTGAATAAAAGTACGCATGCATAATAATTTAAAAACAACATAAATAATTTAAATTACTGGGATCAACATGGTCAAAGGTGTAACTTGCCTTGCTCGAAGTCTTGCTGCGATTCGTCGAAGAAAAATTCTCCGGATTCGTCGTAATCTACACGCGAAGAACCAGAAGAAAAATTCAAACAAAATTCAAATAAAACTCAAAAATTCAAAAAGAGGCCAGAAATGGAAAGTTTAGGATTTTAGAAAAATTTAGAAATTTGAACGAGTTAAATCGGAGTTAAAATGAAGAAGTTATGGCCTTTGGAAGTTTAAATCTAAAGAAAAAGAAAAAGACTAATTTTTTGAATTATTTTTATACTGAAAATTCCATTTATGACGTCAGCATCTATTTTAATTTCAGGCCGAATTATTTTTATACTGTAAAAGGGTTTATCTCTATGACAAGTGGGGCCGGGTGTGCGGTGGACTGGGTTCACGGGTCGGGGCGGTCCACCGTGGGCTCGGTCCATGGCCGACGTGGCCCAAGGAGGAGGTGGCGGCCAGGCGATGACGTGGCGGCCACGCGGCGCCACGCGGCCTGCCAAGCGGGCGCGCGCGCTGACGGGGCGGCGCCGGCCGAAGGCGGCGACGGCGGTGCGGCTCGCCGGCGCTCCAGCGCTCGGCGGCGGCGGCGGTGATGCGCAACGGCGAGAGGGGGAGGCGGGGGTTCGGGCTCACCTGCGCACGAGGTCCGAGAGGCGCGGGAAACGGGTCGGCGGCGAGGTTGGCGGCGGCGGCGCACGGTCTTCGGCGGTGACGGGGCTCCGGTGGCGGCGTCGCTCGGTGGAGGTGGGGAAGATGGTCGCCGGCGCACGGGGGTCGCGAAGGCGTCGACGGCGAGGCGCGGGAGGGACCGGAGCGACGGTGATTCCTCGCCGGAGCTCGCACGGGCGGCGGACGGTTCGGGGCCGATTCGGCTCGGGATGGAGGGGAAAGAGGCGGTGGCGCACGGGGAAGGCAAAGGAGGGGAGGACGGCTCGGGGAAAGGGGCTTTATAGGCGCGGGGAGGAGGTAACGGCTCGCCGGAGTTAAGGCGGGCGGAGGCGGCTTGAAACGGCGGCGTAAAGGGGCTTGAAGGAGGGAAAACGGCCGGGAGGTGGGGCGGTTACTAGCGCGCGGCTTAAGGGCCACTAATGGCATCAATAGCCGGCCGGGAGAGGGAGTAACCGAAGCTTTAAAAGCTCGGGTGGGGCGTTAATGGAGGCCGGCGGGAGGAGGAAGAAGGGGAGGTGGGGGAAGGAGCTGACGGGCGGGCCCCGCATGTCGGCGAGAGAGAGAGAGGTGAGGGGAGGAGGCGGACGGCCGGATTTGAGCCACGTGTGCACAAAGGGGATCGGCCGTTGGATCCAACCCGAAGGGGTAAGTGGATGGAGACGGCCCAGATATTAGATCGGCCGGCGGGGCGGACGCGATCCGGCTGTGCCACGTGTCAGCCCGAGGGGTTTTTGGGTTTTAATTTTCGTTTTTAATTTCCAGAAATGCTAGATAACTTTATAAATACTTAAAAATTACTATTTAAAGCCCAAAAATTCTAGGAAAATTCCTAAAAATTCCTGGAGGCATTTTAGACTTGGCAAAAATATTTTTAATTTCAGATTGGCATTTAATAATTTTATAAAATACTTTTTAACCTTTAAAATTGATTTTTAAATTCCAGAAAAAACTCCAAAATTAATTAAAATTTTAGGGAAGGCTAGGAAAAATAAAATAAACTCTTTTTGGCTTTTATAAAATATTTTAATACATTTTCTGTCTTAAGACTTTCAAATAAAATCCAGCTAACTCCAAATAAACTCCAGAAAATCAAATAAAAGGCAAATAAAAAATTTGGGATGTTACAACACGCAACCGTCCATATCCCGCCGCCCACCAGTCATAGGCCGCCGTGTGCCCCGGGCGCGTTGGGTTGCACGGTACGGGAACCTAACCCTGGCAGACCAGGGGCCGGCGTGATTCCAGGAACCCGTACAGCGCAAGGCCGCATCAAAGACCCCAAGTCACCACCCACGCGGCGGTGTTCGTAGGGGACGGAGCGCGCGCGCCTACTTCGACTAGGCGCCAGCTTCACTGCCACTCGTTCGAAGGGCAGGGGGCGGAGCGCGCTTGACTTAGGCGCCAGGTTCGCTGCCACCCGTTCGAAGGGCAGGGGGCGGAGCACGCGCGCCTACTTCGACTTAGGCGCCAGCTTCGCTGCCACCCGTTCGAAGGGCAGGGGGCGGAGCGCGCGCGTCTACTTCGACTAGGCGCCAGTTTCGCTGCCACCCGTTCGAAGGGTAGGGGACGGAGCGCGCGCGTCTACTTCGACTAGGCGCCAGTTTCGCTGCCACCCGTTCGAAGGGTAGGGGACGGAGCGCGCGCACCTACTTCGACTAGGCGCCAGCTTCGCTGCCACCCGTTCGAAGGGCAGGGGGCGGAGCACGCGCGCCTACTTCGACTTAGCCGCCAGCTTCGCTGCCACCCGTTCGGACGGCAGGGGACGGAGCACGCGCGTCTACTTCGACTAGGCGCCAGCTTCGCTGCCACCCGTTCGAACGGTAGGGGACGGAGCGCGCGCGCCTACTTCGACTAGGCGCCAGCTTCGCTGCCACCCGTTCGAAGGGCAGGGGGCGGAGCGCGCGCGTCTACTTCGACTAGGCGCCAGTTTTGCTGCCACCCGTTCGAAGGGTGGGGGACGGAGCGCGCGCGTCTACTTCGACTAGGCGCCAGCTTCGCTGCCACCCGTTCGAAGGGTAGGGGACGAAGCGCGCGCCTACTTCGACAAGGCGCCAGCTTCGCTGCCACCCGTTCGAAGGGCGGGGGGCGGAGCACGCGCGCCTACTTTGACTTAGGCGCCAGCTTCGCTGCCACCCGTTCGAAGGGCAGGGGGCGGAGCGCGCGCGTCTACTTCGACTAGGCGCCAGCTTCGCTACCACCCGTTCGAAGGGTAGGGGACGGAGCGCGCGCGTCTACTTTGACTAGGCGCCAGTTTCGCTGCCACCCGTTCGAAGGGTGGGGGACGGAGCGCGCGCGTCTACTTCGACTAGGCGCCAGCTTCGCTGCCACCCGTTCGAAGGGTAGGGGACGGAGCGCGCGCGCCTACTTCGACTAGGCGCCAGCTTCGCTGCCACCCGTTCGAAGGGCGGGGGGCGGAGCACGCGCGCCTACTTCGACTTAGGCGCCAGCTTCGCTGCCACCCGTTCGAAGGGCGGGGGGCGGAGCGCGCGCGTCTACTTCGACTAGGCGCCAGTTTCGCTGCCACCTGTTCGAAGGGCAGAGGGTGGAGAACGCGCGCCTACTTCGACCTAGGCGCCAGCTTCGCTGCCACCCGTTCGGACGGCAGGGGACGGAGCGCGCGCGTCTACTTCGACTAGGCGCCAGCTTCGCTGCCACCCGTTCGAAGGGTAGGGGACGGAGCGCGCGCGCCTACTTCGACTAGGCGCCAGCTTCGCTGCCACCCGTTCGAAGGGCAGGGGGCGGAGCGCGCGCGTCTACTTCGACTAGGCACCAGTTTCGCTGCCACCCGTTCGAAGGGCAGGGGACGGAGCGCGCGCGCGTCTACTTCGACTAGGCGCCAGCTTCGCTGCCACCCGTTCGAGGGGCGCGCGTCCAC
This sequence comes from Dendrocalamus latiflorus, assembly GCA_017311315.1. Classification (NCBI taxonomy): domain Eukaryota; kingdom Viridiplantae; phylum Streptophyta; class Magnoliopsida; order Poales; family Poaceae; genus Dendrocalamus; species Dendrocalamus latiflorus. The sequence continues at coordinate 17,548,217 of CM029626.1, read as the reverse complement.
TTCGACTAGGCGCCAGCTTCGCGGCCACCCGTCCGAACGGTAGGGGACGGAGCGCGCGAGTCCACTTCGCCGGGGCGCAGCAAAGACGGGAGTCTTGTCCTGCGAAATCTACGTCGTTTTCCTTAACAGGCCACCTACAGTGCATCAACATATAAGGTGGTGCCGGCGGGCTCCCTCAGGAACACCGACTGTAGGTAGGCCTGTTAAGAAAAACAGGGCAGACCTCGCTGTCGCCTACGGAAGCGCGGTGCGGGGTCAGGAAGCGTGGCTGGCTGTCGATAACCGGCGCTGATCAAGATCCCAGGAAAAATAGACCTCCTTCTGTGCATCAACATTCCCCAAGCCGCTCAGCGTCACCCAGGAATGTTGATGCACGGCAGGGGCCCATTTTAGGGGAACAGCTTCTATCACAATATACGCAGGAGCAACGCCCCACCAGCGCCATATATATACCCCCATCAGTAGGGGAACCAACCGGCGGAAGTCCAACCGCCGGAAGTCCGCCGCCATATTAATGGTCACGACGCCTCAACGCCCGCACCACGCCAAGCACGCTGCACCACGTGGACGCCCGGAAGTCCGAGCGTCGCAGCAGCGCGCACGTCTGCTTCGGCTACAGCGCAGCTCCGGAAGCTTGGAAACGTTCACAGGCCGCGGGGACGGAGGGGGCCAAAAGACTCGGCAACATGGCTTCGGCCTTGTGAAGCCCTTTACCATGAGAGGCTCCTGTCGTAGGGATGGCCCCCACCTAAGCCAGCAGGCCTGGTAGGAGATTATAAGGCCCAGAATAGGCCATGTGTAATGACATAACTGCCCCTAGAGGGGATAACCAGATGTAAGGGTATAACTGTAAAAGCACTACTCAATGTGTAGGTATATATACGAGTAAGCCATAGGGAGAACCCAGGCCATTACACTTATCTTCATCACTCTCCACTACCATCTCTCTTTCTATTTGGTCTGTAGCTACAACAACTAGAAATGATAAGGACCATGGAGTAGGCCTTCAGGCTTCAGCTGGAAGAACTTCATGTGGGTCAAACCCTAAATGAAAACTGCATCGTACCATCACAGATGGTGTAATAAAAGTAGCATTGGATGCATGTTTCATCAAAATTACTATTTGTGTTGTCACAAACGAGAAAATTGATCATTTGCCACTTTGAAGAGTGGGCTTCGCAAAATTGCCACTTTCAAAATTGGCTTCGCAAAAATGCCATGCAGTACATTTACCTCTTGATTACCATACCATTTGTGCCATTTAACTCGTTTAATATTTTTTTCTAATTTCAGGGGCTAAAAAAGACCTTTCTACCCTTGCTTACACAGGAAACTTAACCTTTCTAATATTTTTTTTTCTAATTTCATACTGTCTTGAGCGGCGCACAGGTGCTTGCCGTCCCGCTTCGCTCTGGCGGCCGCAGGAAGCAGCTCGGCGCCGGCGCCGGCGACTTCTGCTGGCTGACGCAGGAGGACCTAGTGCGCTACTTCCTCAACTCCATCTCCGTCTTCTCCCATGTCGCCGCCAGGAGCGTCTCCTCCCTCGGCCTCGTGCGTGCCGACTTCCTCTCGGTGCGGCCCCACGAGGCAGCCCTGTCCGCCGTGCCCCTCATCCGCCGCGCCATCGCCACCGAGACTGCGGTCGCCGTTGTCACCGGCGACGGCCACCTCGTCGGCGAGATCTCCCCCGCGCTCCTCTCGGCATGCGACGAGACGACGGCCGCGGCCATGGCTACGCTCTCGGTGGTCGATCTCATGGCCTACATCGACTACTTCGGCTCGCCGCCGGAGCTCATCCTGCGCGCGATCAAGACCGGGCTGAAGGACAAGGGCCTCGACGCCATCAAAACATGTGCGCCGCTCAAGATTCCTGTGTAAGCAAGGGTAGAAAGGTCTTTTCCAGCCCCTGAAATTAGAAAAAAAATATTAAATGAGTTAAATGGGTCAAATGGCATGGTAATCAAGAGGTAAATATACTGCATGGCATTTTTGCGAAGCCAATTTTGAAAGTGGCAATTTTGCGAAGCCCACTCTTCAAAGTGGCAAATGATCAATTTTCTCGTCACAAACTCACTGTTGGGACTGAAGTGCACTATCCTCTTTATTTCCTCGTTATCTTAAAACTTAACAGGAAATACTTGGCTTAAAATAAGCCTCATGGAAATAATTTCCGTTTTTTCCTTTGCATCGTTCCTAAAGATATAATGGTTTTTTCCCTTTTTTTCTTTATTTTTCTAATGAAGTGCCTTAAACAAAAGCTAACAGCCGCTATAATGTTTATTTCAGCTAAAAATTAACCATCGCAGTTAAAATCTATCAATAAAATCTGTTTTGAACGGACCTAAGATGTAATTGAATAAATTTTTTCAGGAATAACTGAATAAAATTTGGTCACGCGACAGCTCGAGGAGACTCCATGCTTTGGAATTGGAGTAATTTTGGAGCCTATCTTCGCTGGTTTCGATTATTCAGTTCAAATAAATTCCGTGTATCACGATGTACGAAGTTTTTTTTTTTTTTGCATAATGTAGAGCTTCTTTTCCTACCAGCACTCTTTCCCTATAACATTGCTCCCATTTCTCTATGCTCCAACAATATCATCCAGCAAAAGTCGGGCTCTGGTATCATCTCACTTTATGCACCAAAGATTATGTGAGAACGTTGTCTGATCCGATGAGAGTGGAAGGACAACCTAATGCTCACTTTCTGTGGGCATCACTAGCAAAGCAGAAAAATTCTTGATTCTAATTTCCACCTGGTGAGCCAACAATGAAGGATATCATATCTACACCCCACAAGAACTCACCACCCTGCTAACGAATTCATTCGACCCGAAAACCCTGGCGGCTCTCCGGTCGCCGGCGAGATGAGCGGCCGCCGGCCCGACGGGAGCTACGGGCCGGAGTACGCCCCTTGCCTCCTGAGCACGAGTATGCCTTGTACCATCACTTGCCGTCCAGGGGGAGGGTCCCGTGGCCTATGTATCATGGGGTAACAACTGACAACTCTCCTTATCTCTCCATTTCTTTGCAAATTTCAAAGAGAATATTTCATAAGCAGCAGCTGCTTTTGTCTGTATGTTAAGTGAGTGTTTCTTTCCATCTCTGTTTGTATGTTGAAGAGCATGATTTTGGATTTTGATCCAGGATTTCCCTGGGAGACTACTGGAGCAAAGAGTGAGAAGAGAACCTTTTGGACTTCCCAGGTACAGCTCACAGACACAAGACTTATTTTCCATTTGAGCTTCAGTAACTATGTTTGGGTAAAGACAAGCCATGAATCATGACAGTGGACACTGTCATCACCATTAGCATCTGTTACAGCAACCATCTATGATCTGTCCCTACAGCCATGATAAGTGTGTTGTGCTCAGGTCCCCTTTGCAACCATATGCACCATTCCATCTCCTCGGTTTCAACGGTGGCGATGGCGCCGGTTGCACAATGATTAAACCGAGGCCAAGGCGAGTGAACCCTGGACTCACCGACGACGAGTTCAGGATGGCAATGGGGCAGCTCAAGCAGCAGACATTCAGGTCCTCAAAACCTCAGAAGACTGCTGCCTCCAAGAGAGGAGGCAGCGGCAACTTCTCCCATACCAGGAGTGCAAGAACTGAGGTACCTCCAAACACAGAAGAGGAGAAAGCATGCACCATATGCTTGGAGACATTCCTGCCTGGAAAGCAGGTGGTCGTCACACCCTGCAACCACATGTTTCACCACGGGTGTATCCCCCCCCCCCCCCCCCCCCCCCCCCCGGGTGAAGGGGCACGGCAACTGCCCCGGTGTGCCGGTTTGCGCTCTGCGAGAGGCGGAACGTCGTCGCCGACAGCATCGACAGTGACGGCGAAGACGGTGAGGTAGACTCACCGTAGACCTGGACTTACTGGCGATGATGAGGGTCAGGGAGGAGGCCTTCAGTCGGATCACACATACTAACTTCATGCCATACCACTAGACGAATCAACATCAGGTCACGAACATATATAACATTACAGTATTACTAGCATGGCTGCGTTACATCCTTCCAAAACTTTCCAGTATGACCAGACATCTTGTAAAAGTACTATTAGCATCGGATGTTTCCATCATGATTTCCTCCTACCTGTCACAGTTCTTATTTTGCATTGTCAAATCAGATAATGCACGGCAACACTACAAACGGTAAACCAACTCGCATCAGAGGCAAGGCAACAGAACCCACTGTAAGAGATCTGACATATTTCTTCTGAAATGTATACCATGCTCCCAACTTGTATCATGACAACGAAATATCAAAGCATCATTTCTAACTCATACAAAGATTTCTAAGCAGAGTAGCAGACTCATGTTTACAGTAGCACCAATAGAGGGGATGCTATGAAAAACTTTATCTAAGCATAGGAAGACAGTCGAGACTCGAGACAGAGAACACAGTATGCTAACGCTAGGGGGAAAATTGTAAGCTGACGGTTACCCAAAGCATTGCTTGAAATCTTATATCAAGCATGCTCCAATTACCAGGACACTCAGAGCAAGGGATTGTTTTAGCATCTGAAGTCATTTACAGTTTTTACATCAGTAGGTCTTTGTACGGCTGCTCTTCAGCTGTCTTGGATCAGGTTGGTTGGTTCACTCAAAACATACTTGGGCAGTTCATATTTAGCACCTGAAATGTTAATAACCCTATTAAATAACCTGAAGGCATGTTATAGTAAAAAAACAAAAGAATCGGGCAGAAAACCAAACCTCTTTCATCATAGCAGAGAGTCAGGTCAGCATTAGAAACGATTATGCCTGCACTGTCCACAATTGCCTGTGCAAGGGCTACATCAGCCTCTGACGCAGCACGAAGAGCATCCCAAATTTCTGTACAAGGCTTAAATGGTAAGTGCAAGGATTACATATATGTGCAATGAGAGCAGCTAAGAAAATCGTGCATCCAAGCAGAAAAAGGGTGCAGAATCTAGCTCAATTAATAATTTAATATGCAGCAAAAAAAGGATGTGAAGGCACACGATAAAAACAAGAGAGTGAGAAATACCTTTCCGACCACCATAGTGAGGAGCGGTGTCCCAAAACTCATCACGCATCTGCCTGAGCTGGGCCACTGTTATCGGCTGGGGGTGCTTCCAGGGCTTGGGCTTCCTGATTTTCTTAGTAACTTCTGCATATTACACGATAAACCTCACTATATGAGATGACCAGTGAAGCTTGTAGGCTGTAGGAATCTTCAAAGGTAATTGATGTTAAAGTATAGTACAACTTAAGTAGTGTCAGTTTTATTTATTTATTTTGCAAAAACCAGGTAAATGTAACAGGCACATGCATTAATGCATATAATTACAATAAGAGTAACACAGTCCAATGCTTTCATTGTATCAATTTGACCAAAAGCTAACCTTAAGTACATCCTTTCTACCCTTGTTCTTATTGCCTACTAAATTACTTTGTTACTATGCGGCTAACAAAAATATACACAATAGCTAGCGTGATGCGGCCACGAGAACATCTACTACATTGGAGAGTGATCTTGAGTTGCAAATTAGTTCTACATCTCAAGTTGGCGCTGTTTGGCAACAAGAAGAAGATCAAGTGACCATTTTGGCCGAGAGGGAGGAGAGGGATGCTGGAGAGGGACGCTGGCCAAGGGAGGGAGAAGAAAACCCTAGAGCATGAAGGCAAGCAGCAGCGTGCATGGCCATGTGAAGGGCATGTGTGCGTGTGGACGCATGGGTCGCGTGACTATAGGCAACCGCATGCGGCTCGGGTGTGGCGTACAGCTTGGCCACGTGATCACGTGGTGCGTGAGAAGCTTGTATGGACCGACTGAAGGCAAGAAGGGAAGGCCGCATGGGCTGAGCAAGAAAAGAAAAAGAATCCGGCTTGGCTTGGAAAGAAAGAAAGAGGGAAAGGAAAGAAAGGGAAATTCGGATTTGCCAGCTAGAAGTGTGGGCAAGGCACCTGAAATCCGAATTCAACCCAAAGCTGTTGCACGCGTGGGATTGAATCCGTTTCATTGCCGTGGGAGACAAGAAAGGAAATTCAAGCCATGGCTGATTCTAACCGCACGGAAAACACGTGCGTGTGGGAACGAAACCGAGCCGGATAAGAGACTAAGCCAAGAACGGGATTGGGCGCCAGGAGGAGAGCCGGGAACCACCGTGGAAGCCGAGTTGAGCCAGAGGTTGAGCCGGGAAGCTTTGAAGCCCAAAGAAGAAATCAAGCTAGGAGTTATCTTCGGATCTAGCCAGGAGAAAATGAGCCAGGACAGATGTATACACGTTGGAAAGATCTAAACTCTCCTTTGATTCAGTGCCAAACCGAATTGAACTTTATTTGAGTCAGTTAGTTTGTTGTCTGACTTTTTGTTTCCTTTTCCTTTGAATCCGTATCTATGAGTAGTACGTATGCATGTAAAGGTTCATGACAACTATATGAGCACGAAGCCGAGTCCAAGTTAAGTTAGATTGGCCCTTATGGCCTAGAGTCCAAGTCTAAATTAGTTTCGGCCCTTATGGCCTAAGGATGTTTTCGTGCGTGCATAAAAGCTAAGGCCGCTGGCCATTGTAAGGGAGATTAGATTGTCTATGATGTTTAGTTATGAATAAAAATCAGAAAAGACACTTGGCACCATATCTTGTGCGTGAGATGAGTTGAGAGAAGAGATTGCCATGAGGAAGAGAGGGGAAATTCGTGAGTTTCAATAAGAGAGAAAGAGAGAGAGTTTGGTGCAAGTTGAGAATACCTTGTTCTCATATTGTGCCAAAAGTTTTCATCTTGCAATTCGATCAAATCGAATCGATTTGCGAGGTTTCATGGGTGGTACCATGAAAGATAGGGCTATTCGCGCATCAACCGGTGTATCCCATGTTGTGAATGTTGGTTCACAACGGGGTAACTACCGTACAGAGGAAGGCTAGACGGCATGACTTGAAGGGGATTAGAGTATTCGAAGGGGGAGATAGACATAGATTGAGATGAGAGAATATTTGGGGAGAATAGATTGTTTCTTGCCTGCTTTCAATAGAGTACACGACCCTCCTGGACTCTTATCTTGAACTTTCCTAACTAATCTGATCTTTCCTCCTGGACTCTTATCTTGAACATGACTTGCCATCCTACCCCTTATGGATACAAACTCCCTATAGTTTGTGAACGTTGTTGGCCACATTCTGCTGCACATCCTGGCCAAGGACTCTTGCTGCCATGCGGGCTACTCGTCCTGGCCGTTGTTGCCTTGATAATGCAGCTCTACTTCTTGCCATCGCACTACTACTGCTAGCCCTTATCCATAACATTACACCCTTCTCGGACAAGCGGCTTGTCCTCAATCTGCTAGGTGGTGGCCACGGTTGTAGTTCTTGATAAACCCACGTTGATGAGATGATGCGACACTTGCGTCATGTCGCTTGGGAGATCAGTAGGACTTCAGCAATGGTGGTCATCGACAACGAGCAGCCCTTAGTGCAGGTAGGCGACGTGGATGTTGCATATGGCAGGAGACCGGATTGGGGCAGCAGAGATCCTCCTGATATAGATTACAATTATTGTGGAAGAGACGCCGCAGCGCCACAATCCCACACATGGCACCCTCCTTGCTCCGCAACGAACATGTGCCGGCTTGGAATAGTGGTATGAAGATGGCAGCCGTGAGATCAGGGCAGCCTTCAGTGGCAGCAGCAATGACGATGGCGACAGTGATGGTACGAAGGGCAACATCATGGACCCTTGTGGCAGCTGCAGCAGCTTTAGTAATACTGTCGGCAGGTGCAGCAGGCCTGGAGAACTGGGCAATACTTCTTGCGGCTCAATCGGTGCTTTAGTTAGAGAAGCAACCAATTCTACCGAGAAGTTGCTAGCTGGAAGTGAGGGCAGCACCGGTGGACTTGGGAGGACGCTGTCTCTGGCCATTGGAACTGTCCACTCTTCCAATGCCTTCATGCGCGCTTCCAAAGCAGCGAAGCTCTCCTTCATCAGCTTGCTAAGGCCTGCGATGGCAGCAATCAGATCGTCGTTGGTGATGCTCTTCTTCTCATGTGCATCGGAAGCCATGATGGTTGGCTTTGATACCAAATATTGTGAATGTTGGTTCATAACGGGACAACTACCGTACAGAGGAAGGCCATACGGCATAGCTTGAAGGGGATTAGAGTATTAGGAAGGGGTGATAGACATAGATTGAGATGAGAGAATATTTGGGGGAGAATAGATTGTTTCTTGCTTGCTTTCAATAGAGTACACAACCCTCCCTTTTATAGGGCAGAATTGGACCTGGTCAACTTGGGCTCTCCTAAATAGAATTCTATTCGGACTCTGATTACTTTCCTAACTAATCTGATCTTTCCTACCCCTTATGGATACGAACTCCCTGTAGTTTGTGAATGTTGTTGTAGAGACACACCACACACCCAATATGGGGGGGGGGACCTTCATATATATAGCCAATATGGCTGGGTATACAAGGAATACAATCAAGTATACATAGCAGGTGCTAATCACATATAGACCTGCCTAATATATCTAATACCCGCCCGCAGTCTAAGCGGGAGGATCCCGGACGCATAGACTGGACCTGAACTCAGTAAACAGCTGAAGAGGAAGGCCCTTGGTCATGATGTCTGCGAACTGGTGAGATGACGGCACATGAAGGACTCGAACTTGTCCCAAAGCGACCTTCTCGCGGACGAAGTGAATGTCAATCTCAATGTGCTTCGTGCGACGATGATGAACGGGGTTGGCTGTCATGAAGACAGCGCTGACATTGTCGCAGTAGACAACTGTCGCCGAAGTAATGGAGACGTGGAGCTCCTGCAGGAGCTGGCGCAGCCAGCAACACTCGGCCACCACATGAGCAACAGCACGGTACTCGGCTTCTGCACTGGATCGGGAGACCGTGGTCTGACGCTTGGAGGACCAAGAAATCAGATTGTCGCCGAGGTAGATACAATAACCGGAGGTGGAGCGGCGAGAATCTGGGCAGCCAGCCCAGTCGGCATCGGAGTAGGCGACCAATGAGGCAGTGACTGAACAGGGCCGACACCAATGTGGAGGCCGGAGGAGAGAGTGCCCTTCAGGTAGCGTAGGATCCGCTTGATCAGCGAGAGGTGCGGCTCGCGAGGATCATGCATGAAGAGGCACACTTGTTGGACGGCGTATGCCAAGTCAGGACGGGTCAGTGTGAGGTACTGGAGCGCGCCAGCAAGACTCCGGTATGCGGACGGATCAGCAACAGGAGCACCGGCGGTGGCGGACAGCTTGGCCTGAGTGTCAACAGGTGTCGACGTAGAGTGACACTCAGCCATGCCGGCTCGTTGAAGAAGCTCGACGGCGTACTGTCGCTGGGATAAGAACAAGCCGTCGGCGGAGCGAGTGACGGAGATCCCGAGGAAGTGATGGAGTGCGCCCAGGTCAGTCATGGCAAACTCAGAGTGGAGGCGCCCAATGACCTGCTGAAGAAATGCCGTCGAGGACGCAGTAAGAACGATGTCGTCGACGTAGAGGAGCAAGTAGGCGATACTGGTCCCGTCTTTGTAAACAAAGAGGGATGTGTCGGAAGACGAGGCGACGAAGCCGAGCTGGCGAATGTATGTCGCAAAGCGCTGGTACCAGGCTCGGGGAGCCTGCTTCAGGCCGTAGAGGGAGCGCTGCAATAGACACACATGGTCAGGAAAAACAGGGTCGACGAAGCCTGGGGGCTGCTGGCAGTAGACGGTCTCCTCCAGATGTCCATGAAGAAACGCGTTCTTAATGTCCAGCTGATGGATAGGCCATGCGCGTGAGGCAGCAATGCTGAGAACAGCCCGGATGGTCGCCGGTTTGACCACCGGGCTGAATGTCTCGTCGTAGTCGATGCCGTGGCGCTGGGAGAAGCCACGAACCACCCAGCGAGCCTTGTGGCGGGCAAGGGCACCGTCGGAGTGGTACTTGTGCTTGAAAATCCACTTGCCTGTGACCACATTGGCGCCGGGTGGCCGGGGCACGAGGCGCCATGTCCCGTTGTCGATGAGCGCTTTGTACTCCTCAGCCATGGCCGCACGCCAGTTTGGATCAGTCAAACCGCTGCGGTAGTTGGCGGGAAGGGAAGACGGAGTAGTCGTCGCAGAGAGGCCCACATACCGCACAACTGGTATGGCCCCGGACTGGGTCCGCGTGACGCGTCGTTCGTGCTGTACAGGAGGTGCTGGTGGAGCTGCGGGCACCTGTGTCTGCTGGACAAGAGCAGGAGCCGGCGCCGGTGCTGTAGAGGACCCGTCATGCGCCCGGGGACGCCGGCTGTAGGTAAGCCGGAAGTCCCGAGCTGGTGGAGCGGCGTGAACAACAGCTGGAGCCGAGGCAACCGCGGGAGGAGCAGCAGGTGGTGGAGCAGCTGCAGGCAGCACGGGGCCACGAAACAAGATCGCGGGGTCGTCAGTCAGCTCCTCGATGAATCCTTGATGGGGCTGCCCAACAGCAGTGGGCAAGGATGCAGGATGCACCGGCGCTATAGTACCTGTAAGCAGAAAATCCAGGTCGCTAGACGAAGACCTGGAGGGGTAAAGCCCGAAGGGAAAACAAGTCTCATCGAAGACCACATGGCGAGAGAGGATGACGCGCCGAGTAGCCATGTCGAGGCAGCGGTACCCCTTGTGGGAAGAGGGATAGCCGAGAAAGACACAAGCTGTGGAGCGAGGGGAGAGTTTATGGCGAGCCGTGGCGGTCAAGTTCGGATAACAGAGACACCCAAAGACACGCAAGTGAGAGTACTCGGGAGGTTTGTTATGAAGTAGAGTATAAGGGATGGTGTGGCGAACAGCAGAGCATGGACGCCTGTTCAGAAGATATGTGGCTGTGGTGAGCGCCTCAGCCCAGTACTGAGCAGGCATGTGTGCATGGAGGAGCATCGTGCGGGTGATGTTGTTCAATGTGCGCAGGAGGCGTTCAGCCTTGCCATTTTGTGGAGAGGTATATGGACACGAGAGGCGGAGATGAATACCACGGGAAGCAAAGAGAGTATGGAGGGTATTGTTTACGAACTCAGTGCCGTTGTCGGCTTGGACAGCTTTGATGGCAAGACTGAATTGAGTGTGGACATAATTGCAAAAATTTGTAATATGTGTGGAGACTTCAGATTTGCGAGTGAGGGGAAAGGTCCAACAGAAATGAGTGAAATCATCAAGTAAAACGAGATAATATTGATGCCCGGATACACTGGCAACCGGGGATGTCCATACATCACAGTGAACAAGTTCAAAAGGCATGGAGCTAAAGGAACTAGAGTCTGGAAAGGGAAGGCGCACATGTTTGCCAAGCTGACAAGAATGACATAGTTGGTGCTCTACTTTATTACAGCTGATGGACGCATTACGACGAAGAATGTCGATGGTGGCAGAGCTGGGATGACCAAGACGGTGATGCCAGAGGTCGGTGGAGATGGCGATGTTGGCGTGTGGAGCGGAAAACGCAGCAGGGAAGGTGTAAAGATCGTCAGCACTATTGCAGCGAAGCATCACGCGTCGGGTCAGGATATCCTTGACAAAAAAACCAAGAGCGTCAAATTCTATAGAGCAGTTGTTGTCCCTAGTGAACTGACGAACAGACAGCAGATTGCAGACTAGGGATGGGACAACTAAGACATTATGAAGATGAAAATTTGACTCTGGTGTATGAAGCACAGACTCGCCACGGCATGAAATAGGGAGAGTTTGACCATTGCCAACGGTAATGGAGGAGTAAGGAGGGGGATGATGAGAGAGGAGTATACCATCCGAGGAGCTCATGTGGGAGGAGGCGCCGGAGTCCAGGACCCAGGGATGCTGGCCCTGGAGATGCATCTGATTGAGGGCAGCAACAAGACCATCCTGGTTCCACATGGGAGCCTGTTGGGAGAATTGAAGCGGCGCAAATGTCGTCGGGGGCTGTGCAGGCGCGAAAGCCGTGTGAGCCTGAGGAGGAGGGGCGCCAAGCACGCCGGGGCGCCAGCCGCCCTGCTGAGCCGAAAAGGAACCCTGCGGCGCCCATGGATTGTAGCAAATCCAGGGGCCCATGGGCCGGTATTGGCCATTCTGGCCAGCCGGCTGGGACGCACTTGCAGCGCCGCCGTGTTCCAGCCACGCGGCCCTTGCCCTTGCCCTTGCCACCGCTGCTATTGCCACCGCTGCCGCCCTTGTTGCTACCGCCGAAGCCGGTCACATGAGGGTTGGGTGTCCCTCCAGAGGTGACTGTGGCAGCGAGAGCACGGCATCCGCCCGGGCTGGTGCAGCCAGACCCGGTGGTGGCGAGGAGGGCGGTGCTGGTGACCATCTTTTCATCGTTGGCGAGACAGAGCTCCTTGAGTGCCAGCATGTCATGGGCTCTGGCGAATGTGGGAAGTACAGCGGAGTTGGCGATGTTGTCGGCGGTGTTGGAGAGGCGAGGATTGAGGCCACGCAGAAGGGCGAGGACGAGCTGCGAGTCCTCCACAGGATGGCCGACGTCGCGAAGGGCGGCGGCCTTGGTCTTCAGTCGCTGGCAGTACGCCGAGATGGTGCTGTCGCCTTACACCATGGAGTGGAATTCGTTGAGAAGGAAGATGGCACGCGGCTCCCGGTTTGCGCGGAAGATCCCCTCAATGGCCACCCACAGATCGCGAGCGGTTGGATCGGCGTCGTCCATGGCGAGGTCGAGGACGGAGTCGTCGACAGAGCCGGAGATCCAGCCCCGGACGCAGCACTCCGCGGCATCCCACTGAGGATCATCAGGTCGGGGGGGCGGAGCCGTCGATGTGCGAGCGAAGGCCGAACTTGCCGCACAGCGACTTGAAGAAGAACGCCCACTTGGAGTAGTTGGATTGAAGGTCCAACGTAATCGGGATGTGGGACTTGACATGGACGGTGGCGTAGGGGTGAACCACGAGCGATGCAGCAGCACCGGCGCTCATAGGCATGGTGGGAGTGCCTGTCGCTGGCAGGGTGCCGGCACCGGTGGCCAGGGAGGAGGCGGAGGCAAGGGAGGCCGAAGTGGCCATCGGAGATGGGAGAAGGGAATCAGGAAGGGAAGTGCGGAAAAGAGGATCGGATAGGCTGATACCATGTAGAGACACACCACACACCCAATATGGGGGGGGGACCTTCATATATATAGCCAATATGGCTGGGTATACAAGGAATACAATCAAGTATACATAGCAGGTGCTAATCACATATAGACCTGCCTAATATATCTAATAGTTGTTGGCCACATGCTGCTGCACATCCTGGCCAAGGATTCCTGCTGCCGTGTGGGCTGCTCATCCTGGCCGTCGTTGCCTTGCTAATGCAGCTCTACTTCTTGCCATCTCACTACTACTACTAGCCCTTGTCCACAACACACTGGTTGGTCCATATCATAGGGCAAGTAGCAAATTTTACCAACAACAGACTCACTATAACTTAATGGGAACAAAATAACACAGATCAGAATCAACCTTTCTAAGTATCTCACAACTGTGATCAATCAAATATGAAACCCAGGATATATACAGATACAAATGGGTAAAGCACAGATAGCTATTTAGTGATGATTTTCCATCTAAACATTCAAGAATTGACATCATCAATAATGCAGCAAATGGTCAAGCATGTATCTGATATATCTCCAAAAGGTCATTTATATTGTGATTCCCAAACATCTCAAATTGCTGAAGTAGAACTCCCACGTACCCCACATGGTATTGCTGCATTGCACTTTTGTAAAGCAATGGCAAGCAATATAATGACAATTGCACAAGTTGTATTGTACCATTGCAACATATATAATATAATGCATGAACAAGAAAGTACATATTGAGGCCAAGTTACCGTAAATTTACCCCTAACGGAAAAAAAATACATTAAAATTATCATGTCTCAGATGTCACTGGTTTCTTCTCTATCAAAATATCAAAACCAACAGACTAGTTCAAAACAGAATGGTACTCTAATCAATTAGCACAACCATGTGGGTACATTTCAATAAAACCTGACACGATTATGAGTTCACCAAATAATGAGCTACTATAGTTAGTTGAATGTCCATAAAAAAAGCAACTTTATTCAACTGAATCAAAATAAGAAAATTTCATGAATATTCCCAACTGTAAATATTCAACTTGCACAAAATATAATTTTCCTTGTACCATGAAAATATTCCTTGTACCATGAAAATAGACTAGGCCCCAAAATATAATACACTCGCCGCCACTGTCATGTGGGCCCCGGTCCCACCCGTCAGCCGAGTACCGTGCTTCTTCCTCCTCCCTTCTCTCTCTTGCGCTCGCCTGAGCTCTCTCCTCTTGTGTAATATCAAGTACTTCTTTTATTATTACGCATATATGGATGCGATATTTATCAATATTATATTGTGTGAGCTAGCTATAAATTCAGGAACTAGCTCATAATACACAGGAGATTTGGATTGCCAAATCTGGATCGTGACATATGCTAACTAATTGGTTTAGTATACATTACACAAGTGTCAAAACTTTGTGTCATTGTTAAGCAAGGCAAAGTTGCGCATGTCATCTAATCAGGAAACTGTCAGATCAAGTACAAGAAATTATAAGCGTCAATTGTCTCAAGGGAAAGCCAATTTTGTCATGCATGCTTAATTTGGACTATCAATCTTATAATCTAACAGCATGCTTGACTGTGTCATTGCGTAAGAACTTTGGAGGATCAGGATCCAAATTTCTACACAGCATTAAGCTGTCCCAACTATCTCATACTGCAGGACCTTCACCTCACAAAACTGTGTTTTCAAAAAACCAAGGACAATTCATCAATACATTCTAGTGGCTCTTAATGGACTCAAGGATCATGCTCTCCTCTCTTCACAAAACTCAGCATTCGCCATGTCAGAAACTGTTACCATCTTCCATGCATTATTGAGAAGTGCAAAACCATACAGAAGGTCCAGTTTACACTCCTATTGCTACTCCATAGAAGATAAAATTACCCAAGCGGTTATTCAACAAGAGCGCTCTCCAATTACACGTGGTAGCAACTCCATCCTACCCCAATCTTTCATATTCCCCTAAGAATCAGGTCCTTCTAAACCCACCACTCTACAAGGAACCCCACAAAACAAAGAATTCCGCTCATTTCCGAAATGGAATACATTCCATACCTGCAATTTCACCAACTATGAAGAAATCAAGAGCTCAACTGAATCAGCTAATTTGGCTCTTATCAGTTCACAACTGACCCAAGAATCATTCAAATCCCTTCCATAACTTCACTGAGACCTAACTATCTACGAACCAAGAACTCAATTGGATAACCTAACTCAATTCGAACCAAGAACTCGATTGGAACCAAGAACTCGGTTCTTGCCGAGTACAGCCTATTTCCATCACGCAATTGGGCGCAATTTACTCCATCGCAACCCATAGTTGGCATTGCGTCGCTCAAACCCCTCCCAAGATCGCAACAAGAGAGCTTCCAAAAAAAACCAAGAAAGCCCGAGAGCCAAGAACCCCAATTCCCCGCGTAGCACAGAAATCGCAACCTTTTGTGCCACAAGCACCCGATTCCGACCGAACGGATCAACGGGAATCAAAGAACTGAGGGGCTGGGATCGTGGATTCTTACCGCCTTCGGCGCCCTTGGGGGTGGATCCTACGCAGCCCATGGAAATCTGCTTCTTGGTGGTGAAGGGCATTTGGGGGAGGAACCGAGGAAGCTTCAAAGTTCCGGGGTGCCTTGGCCAGGGGTTGAATCGGATCAAATACGATTAAATAGTCTCGAATATGAATTCGAATATATATATTTAAAATAAATATAAATTTAAATATTTTTAAATATAAATATAGATATTTTAAATACGAATTTTTTCGGATACGAATATCAGATAAAACGAATTCCTAACGGTTTTACCGATTTTTCATTGGTTTTTGACCGGTTACCGGTTTTAAACTGCCTAAATTCAAATTTTGAACCACAAAATTCGTACGGATTTTTCATGAGTTCTAGAAATGGATTGAATACGAATTGAATAGTCTCGAATACGAATACGGATACGAATATTCTCGAATACGGATACGAATATTCTCGAATACGGATACGAACATTTTCGAATACGAATTTTGCTTACCACATTCACGTTTTTTCGAATATAAATATCAGATAAAACAAATTATCCGTTACCGTTTTTTCACCCCTAGCCTTTGCTTCCGACGGGAGGAACGAATACAAAGAGACAGTGTTTTTCCTATATTTCCTCTCTTTTTTAGGTTGGGTTAAACCTAACGCATTTTAGGAGAAAATTGCTATAATGGGACTCCAAACAACATGTTTCGCTATAATAGGACTTCTAACGTTGACATCGCTAAAATGACACCCGAAACATTGGCTTCTCGTAATACATGACATTTGGCTAATGTTTCGAAATACCCGAACATTGGAATTAAAAGAGCCAAATGTCATGTATTACGAGAAGCCAATGTTTCGGGTGTCATTTTAGCGATGTTAACGTTAGAAGTTCCATTATAGCGAAATACGTTGTTTGGAGTCCCATTATAGTAATTTTCTCCGCATTTTAGTGATTATCTCAAGTGGAAAGATAAGATCGTAGCTAATTTTACATAAAAGCAGTGATTAGCGGATTTTGTATTTAAAAAAACTATTAGGAGGTTTACCCATAGCACTCTTTAGGTCCTGTTTGGTTTGGAGAAATTTTTTTATTTTCATGTAAATCTAGTATAGTTACAGTGTTCCAAATGGAGCTTTCACGAAAATCTAGTATAGTAATCGTGTTCCAAATGGAGCGATACTTAAAATAAAACTAGTAGATGTACCCGTGCTAACGCTACGGTAAAATACAAAACAAGATAAAATTTGTAAAAAATAAAATGAACAATCAGATTTATTAAGATTCACGTCTTATATATTGTATAACCAAATATTTTTGTCACATAATGAATGTCACATAACGACTGATCACATATTGTGGTATATGTTATATCGACTTCATTTATATCGGCAAAACAGCACGTGGATTTCTGTTACTCTGTAATCTCTCATACGAACAACACAAAAGTCATAAGCCGCAGCCAAAAGCTATAAGCCTCAGGGCCTGTTCTTTTCAGCTTCTAAAAGTTGTTTTTCGACTTTTCTACAGTAACTAACTTTTAAATGGAATATTTTTTTAAAATAAGGTCTAATCATTAATTGTAGTATATATTATACCGACCGACTTCATTTATATCTGTAAAAACAGCACATTAATTTCTATTACTCTATAATCTCTCACATGAACAGTCTAAAAACCACAAGTCACAACCAAAAATCATAAACTTCAACTAAAAAAACAGGCCTAACACAACCCGTTAGTTCCAAGAATGCATTGCAGGCTCCCGTTGTCACATTGGTAATGGCACATTGTAAAGCAACTGGACAAATGTTAGCCTCCAGAAATACAAGATAGTAGTATACTCAACCATTAAACGTGAAACTTTAGCATGTTTAGGCTACGGTTAATGGCTTTTAGATACAGCTAATAGTTTTTTTCAGATATCGATATAGATAGTGCACATGATTTTAAACTTATGAAGCCATTTAGATAATCTATTTTAATAAATCAGTCCGTTTATTCTAACTTTTGAATAAGTCAAAAGCCCAAAAGAACAAGCTGGTAATTCGAAAGCTTAATGGCAAAGCTTACACAGCGCCCTAAGAATGCTACACGCAAACACAGTTGGGCCTTTCAATCTACAGCTAATTCAAACAAGATTATCCTCAAATTTGCTGACAAATGCACAGAACTTGACTGAGAGTAGCAGCAAGTTACATCATCATAATGCATAATGCACAGCATCAGATCAGCATACAACAATCAGATCGAGCAGCTGGCAATGAATACTCATTCCTGGACACGAACTGCCAATGCGGGAATCCTATCTTCCATGCGGGATCTCAAAAACAGCCAATGGTCCTTCCAATTCACAGAAGACACTACTATATTTCTAAATGGCCCTTGCTCGAATCAGCATCAAGGTAATTCCGAAGCAACCTTTGATCCATGATCATGTTTGGAATCTGCAGCGGAGTAGTCGTCAGTTCAGCCCAGGAGGTCACCAAATGTACAAAAGAAGAAAATGTGCCCAACAACAGTTCAGTACCTTTTCACCAAAGAAAATCTTTGAGTTGTTGGCAATTGATTCAATGAACCTCAGCTCAAGATACTCAGGTGTAAGCTTGAGTCTATTGGCCTCTGCTTCCTTCGTGATCCTAGACAGACCATACCAAATGCAGTCAGTTGATAAGTAAGAAAGCATGCATGAGCCGGAGTGCAGGACAAAAAAATAAAAAGGTAATGCTTGCCATGCCTGTAATAGTTCGCATCTGCCAGGGCTTTCTCTCGTGCAAGGAACATTTCATTATCAATCTGCTGCTGCCTTTTGGAAATGTCCTTCTCCATTAGCTTCTGCTCCATGAGGATCTTGCTCACCTGTGCATTCTTCTCTGCTTCAGATAGTGCAATTTTCGTCTGTGTTTCTGCCTCCTTCTCTGCTACCTTTTGCTTCTCGATGGCAATCAATGCCTATGGATAGAAGATACAGAACACATTCTCCAAGTTAAACAAAGAATGAGATAGCAATGAACATTGTAATTTCTGCAGTATTAAAGCAACATTGATCATACCTGCAAGTATATTATATGCATATCTCAGAAAAATACAAAACAAGCGTTATCTGTACTGATATGTCTATATATCATGACTTGCAAAAATCTTGATGATCTGATAAATCATTACTGCCTTTATAATGATAGCATGAGATATGGACCAGAAGTTAAATGTTGATGACAAGTACTACCACGCATATGTGCGTGCAGAAAACAGCTTCTGAAGTTGGTCAATTTAACATATGCATTTTTTTAGATTTCAATTACTGTGCAGTTATATGCAACATGAAAAATCAACTATCAATTAGCACATTTTTTAAAAAATCAATTAGATCAATTAATTCAATGCTCTAACCTTCTCAATCACCGTTGCTTACTATTGAACAAGCCCTAATATCGTAGGATATGTACGCGACAACAACGAAGTCATCCCAAGTACTCAGTATAGTATAAACTGTCCATGAGTGTTCACAGGGGACACAAAGTGTGTAACATATGCGCCACGAGGTGTATACCTTTGTACGCTCCTCCTCCATAAGTTCAAAATTTCTCTTAATACTACCAGGTATGTTCGGCTTTGTAACACGAACACTGATAATTTCAATTCCAGGAGCATAGCGTGTGCAGTCTCTTTGGATAGCTTCTTTCATTGTTTCATCAATCTAAAATTTTGGCAGGACAGGTGAGCCAACAATGCAGGTATAAGATCCCCTATATTGCATAGTTGCATACAAGAAAGAACCAAAAGTTGATTAACTAAAAAGATTCACCAACCTGATCAAACCTGTCAATGTAAACTTGCTGCAAACTGTGAGCACTGCAAAACTGGTTTATCTCATGATGAATTTTGTCATATATCCATGTCTTGTCATAATGTACACCATAATTGAGTAGGGTTTCATAAACAAACTCTTTATGGAGACGATTGACAACCTACAAGCCCAGCAGTGGATCAAGCAGCTCAGAAACAAGGAAATGAACTTTGCAAAAAAGAGTTATAATAGAACAGATAATACTATACCTCTATCTTGTCAAAGCTGATCATTACACCACCTTTTGTTCCACAAGGAATACCTTTGCCTGGTTTAGCACAATGAGAGGCATAAATATATTTCTATCATAAACTCGTATGATAAAGAAATACAGCGATCTTTCAATTGGTATTCCAAAAGTTTCAAACAAGCAGTGATAAAAAAACACAGCTGGTAAATTAACCTTCAATTGTAGTGAAAACTTGGCTTGATAAAATGAAGTGCAAAAGAGTGTCATTCACTTGCCTGGTCTGTTTGAAGTGTAACCTGTATTGGCTCAAACTGGGTGATCAAAGGCAGCTTCAGATGATAACCTAGCATCAGAGTGGCCCATAGTCCCTTGCCTTACCAATAAAATCCTACCAAGTCTTATTTGGCACATTAGAGGTACTAACAGTTTCAGTCTCAGCCAACCAAGACAAACAGACAATCAAAATCAATGTAAATGCACAAGCACCCTGCCCAGAGTTAATTAATATAGACGCCAACTTTGGTCTGCATTAAGTAGAAGCTATGTCAGATACACAGTAGAACATTTTAATAGAAAACAAGCTCTGATTTCGCAATTCAGCTCAGATTTTAAAGTGCCAATTCTGCTCAAATGGTGGTTCTGCTAAGCTTGAGATCATACCAGTGATCTAAAACATTTGAATCAAGGCCACGCCGCCGCATGAAATCCAGATACACTTTCGAGCTTCAATTGAACACCATAACCACAAGTCCCCTGCACCACCACAAGTTCGCAACAAAACCAACGACTCACGTCATTAGCCAAGTGAGCCCAAGCAGAGGCAAGCTAAAGCACCAAACCGCAAAGGGGCTACTACTACTTGGCCTGCGCCTTCCACGCAGCGCTGTGGGAGGCGATGGTGGCCGCGATGTGGAGCATGGTGCACGCGGCCAGCGGGCAGCACTGAAGGGACCCTTCCAAGGCCAAGGCCAACGCCGACGCCTGCTCGCTATCATGGCGTCCGTCCCAGAGGCACTTCACAGCTGCCTCCATCATCCCAGCTCCTCCTCATCGCCAGCGGCGGTCACACCTTCCCAAACCTTAAACCCTTGTGCAGTATGTCATGCATGACACAACCCATCATTTCCTGGTTTTCATCTAGACATTAACGCAATCAGCTAGTAAACAGCAAGGTAATGGCTCCTATAAATAGTAATTTCTAGCCTCCCAAATTGATCACATTTTTGACAAGTTGCCTGCCAAATCATAGAAGAAAGCGGATTACAAAATGTAGAACACAAAATTAGTTAGAAGTAACAAGCATGGACTCACCACAGGAGAAAGGGAGGAAGCAAATGTGACCAATTTGCCATATAACAAATCATTAAAGCAAACCCAACTCCTAATTGAACTCCATCCTCGCACGAACTGCCTACTGCTCCCATCATGGACGTCACCGCAGAGAGCCAAACCATGCAAAGGAAGGGGAGGGAAGAAGGGGAACGCCTCTCTTCTACCACACCACCACGCCAGTGTGTTCCTCCTCCTGTAGCGCTAATGCTCCTCTCCCCATGACATAGGCGCAGTACCTGGTCTTCAGCCTCTATTCTCCAGAAAAGGTCGCGGCCGCCTCCTCCATTGCGTCCGGCTCCGACCTGGAGGAGAATGACGATGGCCGCAGATTAGCAAACGCACCAAGCCCAGCACGGATCTAGAGCAGCCTGGTCTCCGGCTTGAGGTGCTTCTCACTGTTATCCCACTTATACCTACAACCACAGGGAAAAGCACAGACATTACATCCACCTCAAATCCCTCGCGATTGCTCGGAAACCAAACCCCCCTCCCCGGCAAAGGAATCGAAGTCCCTCACCTCCAGCGCGGTGTTCTTCCGCTTCTCGTACAGCTTATTGGAGAGGTTGCGCAGCACGGCGCCCGGGATGATGGAGTGCGCGTCGGCGGCCATCGCCGGAGAAACCGCCCGGGAGATCCCCCCCGGCGCCGCCGCTACAGCCTCCCGATCGCCGGCGATCGCCGCATCGGCCGCCCACCCCCAGCCCCATGGCTTGTTGATGGCGCCGCGTCCTCGTCCTCCTCCGCTGCCACCGATGTATTCCACCACTTCATCCACCCCCACCAGCCGCCTCCGCCGCGAGGCCGTGGTCCGCGCGGCGCTCCTCCGGTGGCTTCAGCACCACCCCACCCCGGCGCCGGAGCCCATCTACCTCCTCGTCACCCTCAAGCGCACCCCCGTTCGCCGCTTCGAGCACTGCCTCCGCCTCCCGCGCTCCCCCTTCCCCTTCATCTCCCTCGTCTCCGACCGCCTCCCCGCCGACCTCCCTAACGACATCGAGCCTCTCCCCCACTCCGCGCTCTGCTCCCTCCCCGCCGCCGCGCGCCGCGGCCTGGTCCTCGTCGACCGCCGCCTCAGGATTCCCAATCACGGCAAGGGGGGAGGCGCGGGATCGGTGTCGTCCTCCGACTCCGGTGGGCGCGGAGGGCGGCGAGATGGGGGTGGGGGAGGCGGAGGGAGGAGAGGCGTGGGGGAGGCGGAGGGAGGGGAGGCGCGGGGGAGGAGGGGGGAGGCGGAGGGAGGGGAGGCGCGGGGGAGGCGGAGGGAGGGGGTAGCGCAGGTCGAGCGGGGGCACAGGGGAGAACGGAGCGGTTTCTAGGTTAAATGATGTGCATGATCCAAATGATTTTGGCCTTAGGATCTTAAATGAGTAAGAGAAGAAGGTTTGAGGAGAGATCCAGGCCATTCATTCGTATGAAGTTGGATTACTTTGGTACACAAATCTGGGTGGACTTAGATTAGGCATGACTGTGGGAGTGGTTGAGGGGGTGGATTTAGTAAAGAAAATTTTGGTGTATTATAGAGTAGGGTAGAATAGGGACTCGTTTCGATGGGAGGAATCACCTTAAATCTTTGAAGAATTTGCATACCCCAGAGAGGCTACCAGAAAATATTTATTAAGATTTGATTGGAGGACAATGGTTACATATAATTAGGTTGGATAGTATAGATAAAGGAATAGTAAAATTTTTGGTTTATATCCAATATATTTTTTAAGGAGTAAATTGCAGTTTTAATCACCTAATCTGACTCTAGTCGCATAAAACACCAGAGTTAAGACTTTCTTTGCCCATAATGCCAGATAATCTTTACTATTATAAAAGTGTGAGTTGGTAGTTGGTTCATTCTTCCTTCTCTCTTCTCAGCCATCCGATTTGATCTAGACCATTCATCTCTCTCCTCCTCTCTCAAGATACAACCGCCCACCTCTTCACTTTCCCCATCTCCTCGCGCATTCTGGCCACCCTTCTCTCTCTGTCACTTACTCTCCAATGTTTGATGTATGAAATTGATTAGACAGTAAGTTATGTCTCATTATTTCTATGACTCCGTTGCAACACACAAGTCTCTAACTAGTATAGTAATACGTTGCACTTTGCGCCGGGCCTTAACTCCGATCGGGTCAGACCCGGTTTCCTGACAGGACGGTCCCGCCTGCAAGTGCCATACGGATGAGGAGGCCGTCCGAGCTGGCAAGGGGTAGGCGAACAGTTTGCTTGGTCCACGTAGTGCGAGGTCGATCGAACAACCGAACGCATTGCCCTCTCGTTCTCACAACATCTGTTCTCTTCGTGGCCAGCTTCCTGGCTTTTGAGACTACACCTATTAAAATATCATTTTCGCCAAAGTTGAATAGAAATTTTTAAAACAATAGTTTTGAAACATGTCAGTGATTACAACTCCATGTCTGACTCAGTCGAACTCGAGTCCGGCTCGGGCGGGCGCGGTTTTGCCTCAGCCAACAAACAGGCTGTTCAGTCGGGACTTGGTCAAGCTGTGCGGGCCAAACAGCTCAGCACAGCGCTGCGCGTGAAGCACAGGACTCCGTCTTCTACTCTTCTCCGGCGCGCAGCGAGAAAACAAGGACAGCTAGAGCGGTTCAGCGGCGACCTCCGACGACGAGGGCAAAAGCACGTGCCGCACCGGCTGCGGCAGAAGCCCTCGACTGTGACGTCCTCGTTGTCGTTGGTGAAGACCAGAGACGTCGCCCTTCTTGCGACTGCCGCGCGCGACGAGCTACTCGGACTGGGCCGAAGTGAGCATTGGGCAGGCTTAGTACCATCGCCGCCAGGGGCGGATCTGGGTCTCGGGCTAGGTGGGCTATAGCCCGAGGCCCAGAAAAAATAGTAATAGAAATATACTCGATAGGCTCAAGAAAAAATCAAGATATAATGGGCCAGCCCGAGGCTACAGTGCCACAGCCCCTGGCTCCCACCGCCCGACGCCCTTCGCCCGAGTTCCCGACTCCTTTACCGCCTCCCTCCAGATCCACGCCTCCGCCGCCAGAAGCCTGCGTCTCCAGCGCCTCCGCCACCAGAAGCCTGCGTCTCCAGCGCCTCCGAGCTCCGGCGGCCTTCCTCTAGAGCTTTCCTTTGGCAGTTCGGCACCTCCTGCTCCGGCGACCTCACTCCACTCCTCCAACACCGCGTCACTCCAGTCTCCAGCGCAGGCGCCGCCGCCTCCCTCGAGCGTCGGCTCCCTCTAGTGCCGACTCCTGGCCTGCAGCGCCACTTGTGTCGCCTCTCTCCCACGCTGCCTCCTTCCAGCACCGGCTCCCTCCAGTCGTCCAATGCCGCCTCCCTTCAGGGATTTCGATTTGGGGATTCAATGTATAGGTTCGGATTCTAGAGTTTCCAATTTCCTTAACATGTTAATCTTGCCTCAGCTCTTGGGAATTCTAAAATAGGAATTTCGATTTGGGGATTCTATATTTAGGTGCGGATTCTAGGGTTTACAATTTCCTTCATAATCATGCTTCTGCTTTTTAGAATTCTGAAATAGGAATTTTGATTTGGGCATGCTCTGTTAGCGGCACTGGCAAGTAATAAGTTAAGCTTAGAGTCAATTGTATGTTCTCTAGACTAATCATTCCCTTTAAGTGGACTTTTGCTTTGATATGAAACTGCATGAAGTTGCATTGATATGAAACTGCGCGTGCATCAACTCTAGGGTCAAACTCAATCATTCAGTATATGAAATAGAATGATACTTAAATTGCTCCAAGTTGATTGTACCTGGGCAAGTGCACTCTTCAGGAAAGATTGTAGCACATGCATTCTGCCATCTCTCGGTATTGCCCCATTTGAAAGATGCATTTTATACTTCTTTCATGTGAAGTTCTTGATGAGGTAAATTGGTGAGTATTGCTATTTCGAAACAAATTCAGATAAGTATAATCCGTAGTTGTCTACAATTTCTAGTGTTTTGTCTCACATTATGATGATACCAGGCTAGCAGCTATGAAGGCTTTGTGATATCTGGCTGATTTTTTTTGTGGCAGGCTACAGCTGATGTGTTATAACTTACAAGTACCTATGGGACAATTTGATCACTGAGAAATTCCCTGCAGAAAATTTCTTTAGCTATGTTGACCTAGACCTCAACTACTTGTTATCAGACGATGTCGAGCGGTACATTAGCTCATTGGGATTCAATGCAAAGGTACGATGTGCTTATATCTCATCTTTAAGCTTTGATTTTCATTACTGTTCAAGCATTTTACTATAAATTGACGTTAGCTAAGAGTCTAGAGTTTAGCCCGGGGCGTAACCAAATTCTGGATCCGCCACTGATCGCCGCTACCAATGGAAAGAAGCCATTACGCGATTACATCAAGGAGATGAAGCACTTGTGTGAGCTTGTCTTGCTTGTGTTATGGTGATGGATCGGAAGGCCCGAGCTCCTACTGCAACCCGCCAAGTCGATCTGCCCTACTGCCCAGAGTTAATTGGACTCCCCTGCTTGCAGTGATCTGAACTGAGTTCTTCCTTCGCTGGCTCCGACAAGATTCAGTGCCACTGTTCATCCTTATCGGTGCTTCTCCGTTCAATTGCCTTGAGCTGAATAATCCTATCTTCCTCCTCTACATTTTGACACGGTCAGTTGAAGTTCCCGTTCACCATAGCACCACCACCGCCTTCAAAGCTACCCACTTGATGGAGTTTGCAGAGCTTACAAGGGTTTCTTCTTTTTAGCATATGATTTATAATTTTTTCAAATAAATAAACATAACAATTTTTTCGTCGCCTTTTTAAAATAGCTTATCGATCACCTAGATAATTGTCTTTCTACCGTTGATCAAACATTAACTAAGCATATATATACCATAAGAGGTAATTTCGCGTATTTGGGATTTTTCGGCTCAACCATGTAATATGCAACAATGAGATCCAAATCACTTAGGGTCTGCTTATATTGATTTTTGCTAATGGGTTTTAGCTTTAGTTTATAAATGATAACAGCTTGTAGAGAGTGTACGGAGAGAGAGAAACTCACGTGCGATTTTAGCCAATATAAATAAAATTACGGGCCTATTCATATTGTTTTTTGCTGATAGCTTTTAGCTTAAGTTTATAAATGGTAACAGCTTGTAGAGAGTGTACAGAGAGAGAGAGAAACGCATGTACAATTTTAACTGATATAAATGAAGTCACTATAGTATATATTAGACTAATAGGCCCTGTCTTGAAAAGACACTCCGTTTAAAAACTAGGTACTGTAGAAAAACCATTTACTATAGAAAAATGGCTTTTAGAAGCCAATATAAACAGAGCTGTAGATTCACACCGATGGACGCTTCCCATCAACCATTCCATAGAAAATTACGAAGACCATTTTTTAATAAGGTTTCTACGGTTCGGAGCCATTCTTCGTCTTGCCGTTCATTCGGTCAACCAAAGAGAGGTCTCGTTTCAAACGATTTCAGCTTCTGATTCTGTGGGCTTTTAGCTTATGTAAGCCAGAAGGTACTTAAAATACGTCAGTTTTTAATTTTTGCTTATTTTGTTTTTTTGTTTTTGTTTTTATTTTTTCCTCTTATTCCTTTACATTGTCCGTAACAATATAACGTTTTTCATTTTTTTAATTTCTTTTTAATTGAATAACTCAAAAAATAATAGCTGCTACAATGCACTTTTAATTAAAATCCAATAGTCAAAACCATAAATCAAAAGGTTAAGCTGTTTGGAGTGGGCCCAGAAAATGAGCCTAGGCTCTAGATACCGCATGAGATCATATGGATGGACTTCATCCATATAACCAAAACAGACCAAAGGACCAGATACACCAGCCTTTGGCATAAAGAGGCACCGAACAAGCGTGTACATAGTAAGTAGCACCAAAAAAGAAACCGGATTTCAAAATAAGTTTTTACCGATCTGCCTAATCTGTGAAAGTGGTCGACAAAGAAGAGCGCCAGTCACATGGAGCTGGTCAATCGCAGTCATATAATTATTAAAATCAGATCGGACCGTCAATTCAACCGAAAAATACCGAAACCGAGGCTTTGACGGTTTGGTTTCCTTTAAGGATCTCATGCAATTAGACTGAAAAACCAGACGAACTGGTCAGTTTTTGGAGAAACCGGCGAACCGAACGATTTTTCATGAACCGAGCAGACTTGGCTTCGTGTGTGAAAATGAGAAGGCCAGTAGGAACTTGGGCCAACCTAGCCTAATCAGGCAATCAGCCAACAGAGAACCAGCATGATGAGAAAATAATATCGTTCTCCCAGAGCTGATTGGCTTAGAGCATTATAATTTTAGGTGCTAGATGAATACTGCGAATATCCTTCTATTGTTTAGAACTTTTCAGTGTGAGATGATGAATAAAGTGTAATGTGCAGAAAAGTGCAACTCCGGGCCATAAGGATCCTTTGGCATGTTAATAGAGAATGAGCAATAGAAACACCATAGAAAAGTGAGATATTGTAAGACGTAGGTGTTTATTAAATATCCTCAACAGTCTCGGCGGGAATAATTTCTGAGAGTAGGATATGAAGGTGTTAAGGAGGGGTTCAAATCTTGGTCCTGAGGAAATGAAGTGCGTGCGCTGGCCGCTCTGCTAAGTTGGTTGGTGTGCTTGGTCTGGAACTTATATTACTTAGGGCATCTCCAATGGTTATAGCTAGTAACTAACTATAAAATTTCCACATCATTTATATAGTACACACTAAAGCTAGCATTCTAAAGAACTATCTATAAGTGCATGTCCAATGGTGATTTATGAGCTAGCTCTAAACATATTATTTCATATTTTAATAGAAGAGAGAAAAAAGCTAGCTCTTGATCAAGAGCTAGTCTCATACACACATTCCAAAATTATATGAGGATATCATGTGGGATTATTCATGCTATAAGCTATGTGCTAAAAGTTAATATCATTGGAGAAGTTATCTTAGAGCTAGTAACTAGCTCATACCATTGTACATGCCCTAAGGATAGCTATTTGATGCTTACATGCACACACAGAATTTATAGAGGCTGCCTCGTTTGGCGTTATAGACTAGTGCTTAAGGAAGAACTGGCTCGATTTTTTTTGCATACTCTCTTTCCTCGACATAGGATATATGCTGATGTGTACATGCATATAGCTAGCTGACTCAGACCATTGGAGATGCCCTTAAGTACCTTTCTAAACTTGGTTGGTGTGCTTAGTCTATAACTTATACTACTTAAGTACCTTTCTAAACCGACGGTTCAACCATGAACCGTCAGTTGGACCAGTGAACTGTGAATCGAAAGCCCCATCGATTCGCCAACTGGTCTGATTTCAATAACTGCCCGCATACCTTTGGTTTTCTTCGATCCGTTGAAAACCGGTGTCGATCATCCATTAACCTGTAAACCACTCTGTCTTCACCTAGCATTCCAACTGGCCCGGTATGTACGGCAATCACAACACGCGCCCACCATGCGGACACTGATATACCCTATTCAAAAGTGTTGAGAAACCTAGGCCTAGGACCAGGAGTCCTGACCCAATATGGGCATCTCACCGTAGGCTATAAATAGAGACCTATACCTGCCAATTATGTATACCTGAAGCAATTGAAATCAATAAAGAAAGACCAGGAATTCTCTCTACCTCTCTGTGTTCAATCTATTCTTCTGTGATTGATTCGTTCTTGTTCTAAGCATAGGAATCGCTCGGACTGGCCGCCAGCGACGGTTCCTTAACACATTATCAGCACGACTTCGCTCCGGTGAACGAAGGTAATCATCGAAGCACAGATTGAATTTTCTAGATCGCTTTTGAATCTGTATTTTCTTTTCGCGTTCTAGATTGAATCTCTACGGTGCAAATCCGCTCTAATCTACCGCGAGCAGACTTGAAGTCGTCGACACAATGTCGATCGGTAGATTGTGAAACGGGGTAGATGTTGATTGCACTGTAGAACGATGCAAATCCGCCCCAATCTACCGCGAGAAGATCTGAAATCGCCGGCACAATGTCGATCGGTAGATTGCGAAAAGGGGTAGATGTTGATTGCATCGTAGATTGGAAACGAAAATTTGCATGGTTTGTTTTCTGTTCGGTTTTTTTTGCATCGGTTATTAACTGCATCAGAAAAAAACCAGGGGTCGGCCTGAAGCCGACCCGCCGGACCACCACCGGCCACATGGTCACAAGACCGGCCTGAAGCTGTTGATCGGCATGTAGCCGCCATGCACCACCGACCTCGCTGCTCGGCTTCACCGCGCTCATACGCGCGCCCTCGCCTGCATACGTGCACCAGCTCCGGCCACCCGCATCGCACCGGCCCTGCCGGCCGCCCCGCTCACCTTGGCCCGCAACCGAGCGCAGCTGCCCGAGCCGCACGCTGCTGCCAGCCTACAGTCGGCGCGCCGCCTTGGTACCCGCGCCCGAACGTGCGCCATCGTCGAATCAGCCCCATGCCAGCAAGCGTGCCGCCGCCCCGAGTCTCTGACCACGGCCCCTAGCCGTGCGCCGTTCCCCGACCGCGGCCCTCAGCCGCATCCATGCCGGCCTCCCGCTCGGCCCACAGCCTTGCCAGGTCTGCTGGCGCACGGCACCCGACGCTCGCCTCCGCGCCGAGTAGCCGCCGCCGAGTCGCCGGTCTGCGCCGCGCCTACCTTGCCTCGGTCACCGGCTTGCCGCCCGGCCAACCAGACGTTTGGGCTATGGCGTCGCCGCCGGCCCCGCATGGCCCCGCCCGCAGCCGCTTACTGCGCGCCCCGAGGCCGGCCGACCCCATCTCCGCCGCACGGCACGAACGCCGCCTCCCGCTCGGCAGCAGCCGCCGCCGCCACAAAAATGCGGGCAAGGGAAACCCTAAGCGGTGGGGGGAGGGGATTAAGTCGGCAATGTGGGCCGGGCTGGATAATAGTTTTCAGCCGAAGCAGGCCGGTCGGGCCGAGAGAAAAAAAGGGGAATGGGCCGGAAATCAGCCCAACCGGGGGGGAGCCAGAAATTTTCAGAAAAGCCCCTAAAACCTTGAGATTTACCGATGAGCCCTAAAATTTGCATATGAGTCCCGAATTCTTGCAGAAAGGTCTAGGTAATTCTGAAAATTATTGATAGGTCCTCGGATTTACGTTTGGGTCCAGAATTTTGCAAAAAAACCCCTCGGTAAATCAGAAAATTGCGCGAATTTTCCTCTGAACTGAATATTTGCGTAGAAACCATCTGGAATTGCAGAATTCACTGAAATTTCATATTCTAGCATAAAAGCGCATCGGGAATCCAAATTTTGAATTATTTTTAGCATTTGAAGCTTATTTATTTATGTCATTATTATTCTCTGTGTTTTCTGTATTTATTTACTGTTTTTGATTAATTGTAATTGTTTTAATTGCTTTTAATCACTGAAATTAGCGGTAAAATTATAGAAAATGCACAAAAAATTATGAAACATTATGAGAACCTTTTGTACCATTTATTTACCCGTAGTAAATTATTCCATGCATGTTTACCTGAAGTAAACTTATTTTATTTCGTTCATACACATGTAGATGACTGGAATCACGAACCGTGAGTTCAAGGAGCTGGCCCAGCATGGCCAAAACTATCTGACATGGGCATCCGATGTCGAGATTGTGCTTGGGGCCGGAAGCTCCGCGCAGCTATTGGGTTAAGCGGACAGAAAGATGCCCGACCCACACCTGAGGAGAATGATCAGGCACTTCATTTTCTCAGGCACCACCTCTGCACAACTCTCAAAAATGAGTATATGGCGGAGAAAAGCGCGCTAGCACTCTGGACCGCACTCAATAAGCGGTTTGAGAGGCCCAAGTACACTATTCTCCCTCAAGCAGAGCAGGAGTGGATCAGACTGAGGTTTGCCGACTTTAAGACGGTCGGGGAGTATAATTCTGTCTTGCACAGGGTTTGTACTAATCTTCAACTCTGTGGCAAGGAGATCACAGATGAGCAGAAGATCGAGAAGACCCTGTCAACCTTTCACCCCAACGCTGTACAAACCGCCCGCAACTATCGTCAAGACGGCTGCAAGGAGTACACCGAATTGATTGATATGATGCAGGTGGCAGAGGCTCAGGACGAACTTCTCCGCTAGAATTACGTCACTCAGCCACCAGGTAGCTCCGCTGGTCGTGAAGCCAACGTTGGGAGCTTTAAGGTGCGAAAGCCCTTGATGAAGAGAAGGGGGAAGAAGGGTAAGTCCATTGCCCAAAAAGGCAAGTCAGATGCTCCAAACGACAAAAAAACTAAGAAGAGTGGTAAGACCTATGGCCAGCAGAACCAGGGCTGCTATATGTGTGGCAAGTGGGGGCATTGGTCGCGAATATGCAAAGAACCGCAGAATGTCATTGATGCCCACCAAGCTCAAAAGAAGAATGGCAAAGGGCAGCCTGAAGCTCACTTTGCAGCAGTCGAGGGAGAGCATGTTGAGCAGCTACCTGAGTTGATGGATGTTGAACCCATCCCAGCAGTAGCACCCTCTTATGACTTAGAGGCAGCCACAGCCATGATCTCTCTTGAAGAGAACATCACTCCTGAAAAGATAGCCGAAGAAGTCGATGATTTTCTAGTTGATTCCATCTGATGCACAGAATGCATTAGACGTTAATTGTCATTTATTTCGTGTTAATTGGACAAGTTTAGAACTTGCATGGATGATGCTTCAGGATTTGTTTTCTCATAATGGTTAGATGATTTTGGAATAATACATTCATTTATTCAGTTTATGATGGCATTATATGTTCTGATACTGGCGTATTTTATTTATGTGTTGAATGCCCTCTAATACATGTTAATAACATACCTTATATTAGAACACGTGTAGCGCCCTATGAAGGAAGTGTGCTTAGCTAGCAGCGGCACAACGCATACCATCTTAAGAGAGATTAAGTATTTTCAGTCGATCCGTAAGAGCACTGGCAGCCTTACGAAAATCGCCGGAAGCGATGCATGTATAATCGATTCTGGAAGAACCACAATTATACTTCCCATGGGCACAACTTTGGTCATTGAAGAAGCCTTATTGTACTCAGAATCGACTAAAACTCTCCTAAGTTTTAAGGATATTCGCGCCAATGGTTTTCACGTTGAGACTGAAGAAGAGTACGGTAAGAAATACTTGCTCATTACGAAGCGCGAAAAGAATGGAAAAGGGTATTAGAAAACTTCCTTCACTAGAAACTGGGCTATATTATACCAACATTAAGGCACTCGCAGCCTACACTGTTCTGAAGACAGTGTTTAAAAGCTCTGAACTCTTCTGTCTCTAGGCCACCCAGGTCTTAGGATGATGAGAAATATAATAAATAACTCGCATGAGCATAATTTTAATGTGAAGAATTTCCTGAATTATGAAGATTTTGTGTGCCCTGCATGTGCCACCGGGAAACTAATAACTAGACCCTCCACTCTGAAAGTGAAGGATGAGGTCCCTGCATTCCTGGAACGCATCCAGGGAGACATTTGCGGTCCCATTAAGCCCATCTCAGAGCCATTTAAGTATTTCATGGTGCTCATTGACGCTTCATCAAAGTGGTCATATGTGGGTTTGTTGTCCACAAGAAACCACGCCTTTACAAAATTGATCTCGTAGATCATTCGCATCAGAAATGTGTTTCCCGACCATCACATCAAGTCCATCAGAATGGACAATGCCGGAGAATTTATTTCAAAGGCATTTGATAATTATTGCATGGCGATGGGGATTGCAGTTGAGCATTCGGTACCGCATGTCCATATCCAGAATGGTCTTGTAGAGGCTTTAATCAAGAGTATTAAATCTATTGCCCGACCCCTTTGTAGAATTGTAATTTGCTAGCTACATATTGGGGACACGCAGCGAATCTCATCAACTTTAGACCATCGGCCTACAACATCCATTCACCTATGCAACTAGCGCAAAGATCACCACCGAAAATTTCCCAACATTAGGGGGGAGGAAATCAAACCCTTGATGAAAAATGTCGGAAAATTACGTGGCAAGCCATGGGAATTCATGACCCGCGCACTAGTGAAGCAAAAAGAGAAGTCCAGAAGACAAGAGAAGTCCAGAAGACAATAGAATTTCCAAGCATTAGCAAATCAACTGCCTGATCACTTTAGTGATTTTGAAGAGCGTGATTAAGTCGCATGTGCCTGCACGCAATGCACCGGAGAGGGTTGAAATACCAAAGAAAACAGAAGGTATCCCTAATCTCGTCCAGAGGCCTCAGAAAAATAAAAAAGAGGACGAGAACTCCGGTTCCTCGAATCCTTAGTAACCGGGGATGCCTGGTGAAGAAGGATAAGAAGGACTTATCACAGCCGATCACTGAAGTTCCCCAGAATGAGAAGGGGAGCCAGTTGAGACCTGGCACAAGTATGACACCTACACCCAGAAAGTTCTTGAAAGGTTTGGCTTTGAGAATGCATTTCCCTCGAAAGTACCGATGATCGGTAGGTCTTTACAGCAAGAAAAAGATCCGTTCCGACCTAGGGAAGAGGGGGAGGAAGTCATAGGACCGGAATTCCCACACTTGAGTGCAGTGGGAGCGCTCATGTACTTAGCAAACTGCACTAGACGGGATATTGCATTTGCCGTGAACCTGCTAGCAAGGTACAGTGCAGAGCCCACCAAAAGGCATTGGTAGGGCATAAAGGACATCTTTCGATATCTCCAAGGAAATAAGGACCTTGGATTGTTTTACAGAAAGAATCAAGATCTGAACTTGATTGGCTATGCAGATGCTGGGTACCTGTTGGACCCGCATACCGCAAAGTCACAAACAGGCTATGTATTCCTGTGTGGTGGAACTGCAATTTCATGGAAATCGTCTAAACAAAGCCTTGTAGCTACTTCGACGAACCACTCAGAAATTATTGCTCTGTATGAAGCTGCACGAGAGTGCGCTTGGCTCCGACGAATGATTCACCACATCCAGCAGTCATGTGGGATGAACATTGTGCAAACCCCCACGATTATCTATGAAGATAATGCAGCTTGCGTTGCACAAGTACAAATGGGCTATGTGAAGAGTCATCTCACAAAGCATATCAACCCCAAGTTCTTCTATGCACATGAATTGCAAAAGATGGACGAGATTAAAGTACTGCATACTAAGTCATGTGAAAATCTCGCATATTTATTCACTAAGTCACTCCCCGCATCTAGCTTTGAAAGATGCGTGCGTGGAATTGGAATGATGAGACTTAGAAAAGTGCACAATTCAGGGGGAGAATTCTCTCAAGCCCGCTAATAAATCTTGATCATGGAGATCAAGTACCCAAAGAATAAAGTCCTGAAGACCAAATGAAATTGGGTGAATTGTACTCTTTTTCTCTTGACGAGTTTTCCATGAAGTTTCTCGACCAAGGTTTTTAATGAGGCAATTCGTGCATCGCAGCATCACATATATCATGTACTCTTTCTCCAAATTTTTCCCACTGGGTTTTTATGGAGTTTTAACGAGGCATGAATATGTCGGGTGAGTGCCCAAGGGGGAGTGTTGAGAAACCTGGGCCCAGGACCAGGAGTCCTGGCCCAATATGGGCACCCCACCGTAGGCTATAAATAGGGACCTATACCTGCCAATTATGTACACCTGAAGCAATTGAAAGCAATAAAGAAAGACCAGGAGTTCTCTCTACCTCTCTGTGTTCAATCTATTTTTCTGTGATTCTGTGATTGATTCGTTCTTGTTCTAAGCAGAGGAATCGCTCGGACTGGTCGCCAATGATGGTTCCTCAACAAAAAGTACTATTGCCTTTGGCTAAAATGACACTGTAGCGACTGTTAGCTTTTTCTATGGTATTAAATTAAAATAAAATAAATAAAAATAAAAAACATCGTTATATCTCCATAAATAATACAAAGGAAAAAAACTAGAGAAAAAAAAGGAAAAAGAAACATATCAAAGCCAATATATTTCAAATGTATTTTAGGTTTCTGAAGTGAGAAGCATACTCAGCTTTTTTTCTTGTGGCTTATAGTTTTTTTCACTTGGCTTTTTTTTGTGGCTTATGGTTTTTCTACTATAGTTGGTTTATTTTGTATTATAACTGCCGACAGTTTTTTTGCGTAATTAAATTTAAGAAATTTAAAAAAATACATATTAGCCCATCATGAACAATACAAAGGAATACGAAAAAAAGAAAGAAAAAGCCTAAAAGTCAAAAAATCATGAAAAATAAAATTAAAGAATAGTGAACTAGAAACTAAAAGGCAGAACCTGAATTCAAAAAAGATGGAATCAAGAAACCGTGATGGTCATAAGCTGTTTGAGCCGCACCGATTCGATTGGGTTCCCACTTCGGGCCGAGCAGGCGGTTGCGAGAGGAGAAACGAACTGGTAATAATATTTCCATCCAATAACAGCCAAACAAATCTGGAAAAGGGGGAAAATCCCTCCTTATATATAAGGGGTGAAAACGGATTGGATAGTTTCTGACCGATCTGGATGAAATCGAATACGTATTGTGTCGAATCGGATTTTCTTCGGATAATTCTTGGATCGGAAACAACTACGGATTTTTTTTGTCGGAAACGAATACAAATATAGTAGGCCAGATATCCGGTGAATACGAATATGAATATGGATTATTTGGATAATATGGATCCGGATATCCGAGATTTCAACCCAAGCCAGCCCCTCTCATCTCTCCTGCCAGCAGCCCACTAGCAAATATTTATGTTTATTAAAAATAAAGTATTGTCTGTAGATTAAAATTTGTACCGATTAAATTGATGTACTAACGTTTAAATCATTCTTATGCAAATTTAAATTCTTTATTAATTTATTAGTCACATCTAAATGGTAGAAATCCATTAAGAATTATTTAGGACTTTAAAAAAATAACTATCATTTGAAGATTTAAAATTTGTTCAATGGTATGACTATTGTGGATAAAAATACTTATACTTGTTTAGATTTAATTAATATTTTTACAAGTTAAACTATTTATGTGTTTTCATTAATTTTGGATGTATAATTTAAGGAGTTTTTATATTCCGATAAATATTCGTGACTGTATTCGTTTTGATTTGTATTCGCTACGTATCTATATTCGATATTATTTGTATTTGTATTTATATCTGTATTCGTATCAACATCCGAGAAATAAAAATAAAAATAAATATAGTAGAGATGTTATCTATTTATATTCAATTCGTTTCCATCCCTATATACTATATATAAAGTCACCCATGCCCCCCTCCCCTTCCAGTTCTGGACACACACAACCCGAGCCCAAACCTTCCTCCTCCCCTCACCCAAATCCACCCGTCCTGTCCGCGCTTCTCCAGATTTGGCGTCGCCGCCAGATCGGTGCGCGGCCTCCGCTCGATCCCGCTCGGGCCTTGGCAGGTGAGCCGCCCAATTCCGCTCTGCTGCTTGTTTGCTTAAAACTGCTCAGATTTGGTCGAGGAGCGCCGCGATTTTGGAGGTGTTCTGATCCGCGCGGTGCCGGTCTCGGGGAGGTGCGGCGAGGGCGTGGTTTGATGTGTCGTGATTCGATGCGTGGTTTCCGTGTGGTTTGGTTTTGGTTTGGGTTCGGGGAGGTGGGCTTGCGATTTGGTTTGGTCGATTTCGGGAGGGGGGATGCGCGTGTGGGAATTGCGCGGTTTCGTCGGTAGATCTAGATCACCTGGCCGTCTGAATGGAGACTGCGTCATGGGAGGGAGGAGATAGGGTTGTGATCTGCGGTGCCTCGTGAATCACGCCTGGATTTTGACCAGGTTTTCGGTTCCGTGGTCGAGCTGGGTTTGGATCCTGCTCGTCCTTGCGATGTGGAAGGAATTGTATGCGTCTGCGAGGAATTTAAATCAGGCTCTAGGTGCTCGTTTTTCCCTTGTTCGGTGTTGTGTACTTGTGTTTGGTCCAGTCCGTGTGCTGAATCCGCGCTGCGATCTATGCAAGGTTCTGTGATGATAACTCGCGCTGTAGTTGGTACTGGCAGCCTCTCAGCCGACGAACCGGAGTGCAAAGTGTGTAGTTTATTTGAGTTCCTGGGCAGCCTAGGGTCACCAATTTATGCAACTAGATTGGGTAGAATTTGCGCCGGTTGCTTTTAGACCACTGCATGCGCAACCTGTAGCATCTCCCCTGTCATCTTGAATAAGTAAAAGGGAGAGGTGTTTTCCTTTCTTGGAAGAATTAGACGGTTGTTTTCCTTTCTTGGAAGAATTAGACGGTTCCAAGGGAAAGGGGTGGTGAGAAGTGAAACATGAACATGTCCCGTGATAATCATCGACCTATGTGCCTGCTTTTCCTCTTATATCTAGCTACCCTCCCCTTTTAGAGCAAGGCTAATAATACAGCCTTCAGCTGGCTGTATGGACACTTACAGCCCACTTATCATTCTATTCATATAGTAGTTTACAGCCAGCTGAAGGTTGTATGACCCACCATTTCTCTCACAAAGTTTCTTGGTTCTTGTGCTTCAGCTGGCTGTAAACTTACAGCCCACCTCTCTTCTCTCTCCTCCTCTTCCTCCACCTCAGCATAAAGCCTACTAACAGCTTCTTATTATACTTGCTCTTAGGAGTGCAAAAATAAGACAGACAGGTCACATGTTCTAGAAATTCCCAACCGTTACAGAAGTGACAAAACACAAAAAGAAAACCATGCTTTTTATATAAAGCCCCCTTCTCATTCCCATATACAAGAAAATAAGTTCCTCTTCCAGATCTACCCGCCCCATGTTTGGTGACTCCTCTCCATTCGATCACAGCCTCCCAGGTGAACCAATTCTGCCACTCTTTCCTTTCTTAAACAAAAAGGTTCAGCAGATTTGGATGTGGTGCTTTAATTCCTATTTGTGGGATGTGCACTCTTGGCATCGAATAGGGGAATTGGATGAGGGATTATATGTCTGTTTTGATTTTGGGGGTAGGAGAAATAGAGTTGGGTAGTTTCGTAGATCTAGATTAAATGTCCCCTTGAATCACAAATATTTAGATCTTGATGTGATCTACATGCCTTGCGAATCGCACCCTGATTTGACCTAGTTTTCAGTTATGCTGTGAGATATGATTCGGATCCTCTGGTTGCTGGTGAGGTAGAAATGCTTTATGTCCATGGGGACTTTATCTATTTTGGTGTTCCTTTTCCTTTCTTGGCTGTAGATTCCATCCAGTTCAATGGTGCATCTGCTGCTGCTACAACTTGTTGTAGTGACATCATTGAATTGATAGTTAGTGATGCTCAGCCATACAGCGACCTCCAGTTTTTGTTCTTGTGATTTGAGTTCCGGGGGAATCTCCAAATCAGCATTTCTTTTAACTAGATTGGATAGAATTTGTGTTGGTTGCTTTCTGTACTGCTCAATGCACATGTACTATTTTTCCCAATGTTTTGAGGAAGAGAAGGGAAAAGTTAGCAAAATGGATTTGATGTGTCTTCCCTTTTATGGCAAATACTATAAATCTGAATTTATAGTTAGTGATGTTCAGCCATACAGCGACCTCCAGTTTTTGTTCTTGTGATTTGAGTTCCGGGGGAATCTCCAAATCAGCATTTCTTTTAACTAGATTGGATAGAATTTGTGTTGGTTGCTTGCTTTCTGTACTGCTCAATGCACATGTACTATTTTTCTCAATGCTTTGAGGAAGAGAAGGGAAAAGTTAGCCAAATGGATCTGGAGTGTCTTCCCCTTTATGGCAAATACTATAAATTTGAATAGAGACGAGAGGAGAGGAGAGATGTGGACTTGGCTCATGAATAGATCATCGATTTACTGGGATGGCCTTCTTGTTTTTATTCCCAGCTAATTGTGGTAGTTATGAGTTATGAAACATCATAAGTCATGACACTAGTAATGTTATCAGTGAGTTTTGGTGCTTATTTTGTTGTCCAGCCAAAATTTCTTTGATTCGACAATAATCATTCTAATTAATTCCTTGCAACCGACGAGCAAGATGCTCCTGCAAGCATTTTCGTCTATACCATTGTTACCTGTTTCGCTTATAGTTTTCTTGTACCTACCTGCAGGGAGATGGGAATGGAGGTCGTCGGAGCTGAAGCCACACCAGCACAAGTTAAAGTAGCTGATGGAGAGGTGAACCTTTTCCAAGAGAAGGAAAGTAAAGCAACTGCAAAGGAACGCGAGGAGGCAGCTGTTTTCGGATCAGATAACAGCAAAACTGCAGCTGATGGATCCACAAATGGTGCTGATCTGGCACCTCCAAAGGATGCGGTGGAGGAGTGGCCAGAACCTAAGCAAACTTACACCTTCTACTTCATCAAGGTCCGCTCATTTGAGGACCCTAAGCTGAGAGCAAAACTTGAGCAGGCTGACAAGGACTTCCAGAAGAAGATCCAAGCTCGTTCTCAAATTATTAATGCTATCAGAGACAAGAGGGTATTGTTCTTATAGCCCCCCCCCCCCCCCCCCAACGGAAATAGGCTCCATTCGTAATCAATAAGAAAAACTTGCTTGCCTGAATGTGTTCTCAGTGAGAGTAGGAAACTATTGGAGCAATGTGCCTGCTAACCATGGTGATATGTCTAATTTTGGAACTTATACTTACTTTGCAGACTGAGCGTTTCAATATTATCTCGGAGCTGAAGCCATTGACTGCTGAGAACAGGCAATATAATGAAGTTGTGAGTGAGAAGTTGAAGGAGATGGAACCTCTTCAAAACCGTTTAGGCAAGTTCCGTGATGAAAACAATGCTATGCGGGCACAGAGTGCAGGTTTATGCTCTTCAATCGAAGAGCTTGAGCAAACGGTATGCTGAACCCTTAGATAGCTCATCTCTGCTCCTTGAATATTCTGATTGTATGTTTGTTTTTGCTCCATTGCTCCTCCCTAGATCAAGAGATTGAATGACCGCATAAGTCATGAGAGCATATCCTTAAATGAGGAGAAGCGGTTGGTCAAAGAAATTAAGCAACTTGAAGCAACCAGATCAAAGGTCGTTTCTAATGCTGCTACGCGAGCTAAAATCCAAGATACAGTGGTTGAAAGAGACACCATACAGGATCAGGTCAAAGTAAGTATACTATCCTGCAACATCATTGTTTGTTTATGCATCTATCTCCTGGGGAAATAAAAACTAGTCATGGTCAACATTTTGATTGTAACTGTTCCTTCAGATCATCGGGGAGGGCATTGATGGAGTAAAGAAGGAGCGACAAGCAGTTAGGTCTAAGATTAAGATCCTGGAGGATGAGCTAAAGGCTGTGGATGCTGAGATTGCTTTGCTTCAAGAAGATTTAGATGCAGCCACCGCCAGAAAGGACAAGGCATATGAATCATTGACCGAATTGAGACGAGCACGTGATGTTAATGTAAGTCAACATAACTTCACCATCTATCATGCAAAGTTCTATGTTTACTCTCAAAATATTGTTGTCTGCTATGCTTGGAATGCCCAATTTCTTTTAGTTACTTCAGTTGTATTGTAGTTCTCATGAAATATGTGTATGTGATGAGGATCATCTTTGCATGCCTGCACAGAACGTCAACTAGCTGTCCTTGAGACGGAAGATAAATGAATCCTTTGATCTGTCTTTGATTTTTTTTTCCTCAAGTTTGATGCTTTCTATTACAGCTACATACATTCTAAATAGTAAATACCAATTGAATTCCCTGCATCGCACCTGTGCATCATTATTATTGAGACCTTATTAGGTTGATTTGGATATTGTTCTTGTAGGTCCTTAGCGCCTCAATTGTTGTATTGGATTTGCTTGTTGTTGAAGTATCTGAGGTGGTGAAACATGTTTTTAGGAAGACTGTAACGTCTGTTACAAATAATAATTAGATTTAGCATGTGAAGTTGGCAAATTCTTCTGATTATTTCAAGAATAATTATGTGGGGACTATTTATTGATACTCTGCTGCACTTCATCTTGATCCAGAACGCATCCTTCCATCAAAACCGCTTAGTTTTGAACAAAGCTAGGGATTATTCTTCTAGGAGTGAGGTACCAGAGTTGCAAGAACTCCACAAGACTGAGGTGTGCTTCTACATTGTTATTGTCTTATATGACCTTTATGGACTTGACATGTGTCCATACTAACTGTTCATTACACCCTGATAGGTTGAGAAGTTCATGACACAATGGTGCAACAGCAAGGCCTTTAGAGAGGACTATGAGAAGAGGATCCTCTCCTCCCTCAACGGCCGACAGCTTAGCCGAGATGGCCGGATGAGGAATCCTGATGAAAAGCCCATATTTATTGAAACACAGCTGCCAGCACCACCTGCGGAACAGGAGCCCATCCCATCAAAAATGCCTGCAAGACAGGCAAAGGAAGCACCTGCTCCCCAGGCAGAAGCCGCTCCCAAAGATGAGCCCGCCGCAAAAGCAGTTGCCAAGTCAGCTAAGGCAAAAGTTGCTCTGGATGCTGATGATGCCTATGAGGCTGAGCCTCCAAAGGAGAAGCCAAAGCCTAAAGAGGTTGATGTGGCAAAGTTGAAAGAGATTAAGAGACAGGAGGAGATTGAGAAGAATAGGCTTGCTTTGGAAAGGAAGAAGAAGCAGGCTGAGAAGCAAGCAGCGAAGGCCGCAGCCCGAGCACAAAAGGAAGCTGAGAAGAAGCTTAAGGTAAATACATCACCATCTCTCCCTCCCTCCCTCGCTCTCTCTCTCTCTCTCTCTCACGCACACATACTAACCATGGTAACGAACTGTTTCAGAAAGAGGAGAAGAAAGCCAAGAAGAAGACTGAGGAGCTGACTGAATCAGACGCCAGGTCTGATGAAGCAGCAGAAGAAGCCCAAGCGGAGGACGAGTTGGCTCCAGCACCTGCGCAAGTGAAGAAAGAACAGAAGGAGAGCGTCCGGTACAGAAACGTGGTGACCAAGAGCAAGGCCCCGCTGCCCAAGGCGATCCTGAAGAGGAAGAAAGGCCAGTCGTACTGGTCATGGGCCGCCCCAGCTGCGGCAGTGGCCGCCATCCTCGTCGCCCTGCTCGCAGTGCTAGGCTACTACCAGTACTACCTTCCGGCGAGCGCCAGCAACTGATGGCACCGGCGGCGCCGCGCCCTTGAGAACGATGCTTACTGGACCAATTTTGCAGGTGAGAGCTGTTGAGACCTGGACTGAAAGACTGGAGCTCTTGTTCGTTTCCGTTCTGTTAGTTCGTTCGGTGGAGTCGGATAAGAAAAAAATACAGTTAATTTTGTTTGGGACTTAGAATCTACACAGCGAGTGATCTCATGTACTTTTAAGGTGAAGCGTAGATTTGCCGTCTGAAATAAGTAATTCGTTATGCTTTAGGTTTACATTTTGTTCCAGTGAGCTAATTAGTCCGGTGTTTAGTTTCACGTCGGCGTGCGATCTGGTAGAGCGTTCAACCTGGAAACGATGCATGTAGTGACATGCTGTTTGTGGATTTGCGCGAGCAAACGCTTGTATGCCTAATCTCGTTCTCTGTCAACCTAAGAATCAATCGTAGCCGTGGAATCAGTATCAATCGATTATCGATCGTCCTTGCGTTGTTAGCTTTCCACGCATGATTGAATTGGAGAAAAAAATTTTCTGATCACGGATAAAATAATTCATACCTCATTTCAAGATGCTACTCTCTCACCTTACTAAGGGTAATTCCTATTTGATATATTCCCCCATTAACGCTTATAATCATTGAGGGCATCCACAATTTTCCAATATTTTCTTGCACACAAACTTGCATACAAACATCACAAAAACACAAAACACAAACTTGCATACAAACATCACAAAAACTAACTTTAGACCAACATGGCATCACCACAAATACATCGTCGGTAGTTGTGGGTATGTGAAAGGAATGGATGAGTTCAAATAGGCAATCCTCGTGTTACACTGGGGAAGGAGGATGGTATAGGGAACACGTTAAATTCTTAGGATTTGTCTAGTTACCCGTTTAAGAAAGTTGCTAGTTTCCATTAATAGGCAATGTAGCTTAAAAGCAACTCTTGTCAAGTAAAAAGTCCCAAAGAGGATGCAAAAAAAAATGTGGTGTGTACTGTCTTAAAATTTATGGATTATAGCTGCGGCCTATGACTTTTGGCTATTCGTGAGAGAGAGAGTACAGAGTATGAGAAACTCGCGTGCGATTTTAGCCGATATAAATAAAATTGCTACAGTGTGTATTATAATCAACTTGTAGATCCCATCTTAAAAAGATACTCCGTTTGAAAGTTAGTTACTATAAAAAAACCGAAAAAACATATTTAGAGGCCAAAAAAAAGACCCATTATAAAAGGAAAATAGTTAGATTAGCTTGCCATTGGAAATCATCTAATGATTCCAATTTTACAAGTTAGTTCGATTAGTCCTCAATTCAAGTTAGTTCAGTTAGGCTCCGTTTGCTTTAGGGTTAAGAGGTGGTTTAGGGATTTAACCCACCAAACATCATTGCCCTTGGATTAGGGAAGTTTAACTTAACATGATCAAAACCTTTTAATCATCCTGATCCAGGATTAAGTTAATCTATCAAATTGGTAGAATAAATTAATATAGCATAATTCAACCTTATAAATTCTGTTTTTCTGCTACTAACCCATCTAATATAACCAAACAGTAATTTAAATCAACAACATTGGTTGCCATACACAAAACTTAAGCTAGCCTAGCTAGGTTAAGGTTGACTAATCCAGTTATCTTAACCCCGAACCAAACACAGCCTTAGTCTCTAAGCTGTAGATCCTGAACAATGCTGAAGATTCTGCCCAAAGCTTCTCGGCCACTTCTATGTCATAAGACAGCACAGAAGGCCTGACGGTCCTTCCTTTCCCTCCAAAGAAATACTTCCAAGATACTTCCTGAAACACGACAAACATACAATACAACTCAAAGTTAGTAGTCGTTTTCTTGCGAAATTACAGAAGTTTCGCAAGGGTTTAACAGGAAGCTTACAGGTGGCGCCAAGGCAGCATCAACGACAGCACCGACACTGGTATCAGGTTGCTGTAGGAGATTCAGGAGGCGCGGAACGAAAAGTGCGAACCAAGGCAGGCACGGAGGAAGCTCCCGCATGATGCTTGTTTCTACAACGCCGGGATAGGCAGCCCTACAAGCATGAAATGTAATACTTCACATGTGCAAATAAACATACTTCAAGTAATAAACTGGTAACAAAAAGTAGCACTGGTGAATTGCCAAAAGCTTAAATTAACATAGGGATGGGCCCTCCCTATCTGTCCTTATACAGCAAATATAACAAACAAAGAATTAAGTATATTCTACAATGCCTTTGTAACATCTGGATCGGACATGTTTCACTTTTCAGTAGAGGTTTACTTGGTGAAAAATGGGCAAAAAGCTCTTGTAAACATAGTATCTTGCTAATTAAATACAATGCACACCTATTGCTTCCATAGGCTGGAATTTGGATTTACTGTATGAAGAGACAATGGAAGTAAAGAACACAGACAAGATCAATGGTGCATACATGACAGACACACCAGAAGACATGT
The DNA here is from genome assembly GCA_017311315.1 of Dendrocalamus latiflorus. NCBI lineage: Eukaryota > Viridiplantae > Streptophyta > Magnoliopsida > Poales > Poaceae > Dendrocalamus > Dendrocalamus latiflorus. The sequence continues at coordinate 17,503,979 of CM029626.1, read as the reverse complement.
TAAGTTGTTGATGAAGTTCACATGAGAACGAGAACATCGTTGTTGATGAAGTTCACATGAGAACATCGGTAAACAAACTGCAATAGGAGAAAAGGAGTCCAAAAAAATTTATTAGATAAGAATTGCATGAGATTTACTGAAAACCAGAAGCAAGAGACGTACACTTGGTATCCTCATAAGTAGAAGCTAAGGGGTAAGTTTCCCCCAGTGACCACTGGCCAAACTTCACTCCTCTCAATGCCTCCTCAGACACATCAATTTCTGACACTGGAGATGTGAGAATTGCACGTGTGAATCAAAGTACATGTCTAATTCTTATGGAGAGAAAGGGAAACAGGTACTGTGGTGATATGATCTATCTGAAATGCAATTTAAGTTTTGATTAAGCACCAAGTGTGAGCAAATGCCAGAGGTAAGCAAATGGTAAATTATACCAGACTCAAAACAGCAAAGGGATATATATATGCCATGTGGCCAAAAAGATTTCAACAATGAAACTACTGCAAACAGGAAATGCACAGCAGAGCAAAATAATTGGACAGACAGATGCCAACTAATGTAGGCCTAGAAAAAGATTTGTATAATGCAGTTTGTTTACAATTTACAATAAAAGAACTAAGTGTTGAACTCCTAAGGGTATTTCGGTAATTTCCCAATTTGAAAAAATAATAATAAAAGAGAAGGTGGGACCCACCTGTCAGTGGGCCGGATGATGAGATAATGGGGAGGAGACGCAGTCTCCTACCGTGCGTGGGCGCTTGGCCTTATCTCTCGTGTGGGCAACAGGGTGGTTTCGACCGCTTTGCCCGGGGGCGGCCGAGTCTAGTGGCGGCGGCGGCGATGGAAGCGTCACCAGCGCGGGTGCTTCGGCGCCAGCCGTAGTTGCAGCCCGCCAGCCTCCACCCCGCTCCCCTATATATGGCGTCTCCCCTTCTCCTTTGGTGACCTGAAGCAGCAGTGAGTTCTCTCCGTCCTTCTTTGATCTCAAATCTCCCTCAGTAGTTCTTCGATCTTGAGTCCTGAGAGCCACTGGCCAGGTTCCTTCCTGTTGTCGTTGGCTGAGGAGCTCAAATCGTCGTTCCAGGGTTTTTCCCCATGCGGTTTCAGTGTACCTTTCTTTGGATCTGGCCGTGAGGAAAAGTTGGGGTTTTACCTCTACAAGGTGATTTGACTTGGACTTGTGCTGAGTATTTGAGAGGGATTTGTGACTTGTTCTTGGTGTTCACGAGCGTTCTCGGCCGAAGCTCTCGTCGGTTTTGTGCGGCGTCCACTCGACCCTCGGCTTCTACCTCGGTTCTGGACTTCTGGCCAAGTGGAAGTGTGGCATTGTATCTCCGATTGCTTTCATCTCTTTGCTTGGCGCAGTGGGGTGCTTGGTTTTCTAGGACAGCGCTGCGTGCGTGCCTTGCCTCATTCGGTTTCTTCACGGTGATTTCGAGTATCACCGCTATTGTGAGTATATTGGCTATTAGTACTTTGCAATTTCGTGATCTACTTCACATATCTATGAGTTTCATTAGCTGGAAAATTACAAAGAAGATTTGTTGGTTGATTGCTCGGTGATGAAATGACATAAAATTAAATTATATACGATCTTGGGTATAGATTTGATCTTGAGCTAGAGGCTGAATTGCTATTTTTCATATCCTGGTCATTGATAACCTTGTGTATTACTTGATGTTCTTTGGTTTTGTGTTGTGTGATCCTTTGTTCAGTCACTGTAGCTGGTCATAGGTTTGCTAGGCAATTCGGTTCCTATCCAGTGAATGTTAGATTGGTATGTTCAGCAAGTTATATTTTTGATCTAGTAGTTTCTTTATAGCAAAATCTGATTTAAACTCAAGATTGAATTTATAAGAAGTCATATATAATTAAGATTGCATTTGTCATAGTGGAGAGGGCCAAGATTGAATCTTGTGTAACTAGCCTTCTGAGAGCAACTAATAAAATTCAACTTATTGATAGCATGCTGAATTTGGTCATATATGTTAAGCTTATGTGGAGATTAGCATTTCAATGCAATTGTTTACATGTGGTGATGCTAATCTTGAACTCTTACATGGCATTTACGTTGGGAATATGTTTCTATTTCAATGACTTAAAAGGTTCATATGTTTAGATATTGATTAAGTCATTCTTATGCTATTTATGTCATGCTTGTGTATTTATCAATTTTGCTGGAGTTAAATACAAATATATGCTTATACCGCACTATTTACAACAATATAGAAAACCAACTATTAAAGAAATGGCTTCATCGTCCGATGTCGTTAAGCCGAAAGTGAGCTAAAATGAAGTTATGGCTGGCTGATCTCAAACTCTTTTGGGTCATTCGAATCCTCCAATGTTCCCATTGGAAATTCCTGAAATGATGCGATGGGAGAATGCGAACAACTTAGTCTTAGCTCATTTGTTAGCAGTCTTATTCAACCGGTTGTTCAACGTGTATATGAACTTTAAAGATACCAAACAACTCTGGGACGAACTTGATGAGAAGTATTCCGAAGAGGATAATGGGAATAAGTATGAGTCATTCGTAACTGCTAATTACTTGAACTATAGGATGGTTGAGGGGCGGTCAGTGATGGAGCAGCTCCATGAGCTATAACTCCATGTACGTGACTTAAGTCAGTACGACTGCATCCTACTAGAGAAGTTCCAAGTAAATATCATCCTGGCTAAGTTACCGCCTTTGTGGTGTGACTTTGTGATCGCTTGTAGACATATAAAGGAGCGCTTGACACTCAATGAGCTGTCAGCTGCTATCAATGCTGAAGAGCATGCTGGAGTCGATGACGGCACAGGATAGGCTCAAGTCCAAGCTCATTAGGTGGAGGTCAAGAGAACTGGAGGCTCTGGGAAACTAAAACTCAAGAATCAGCCCCAAGTCAAGCTCCAACCAAAGAAAATGAAGTAGAAAAAGGAGGACATCATCTGTTTTGTTTGCAGAGAGACTGGCCATGAGGCCAACACTACCGCAATCGCAAAGGTAGGGGTCCGTCCCCTGGTCAGCATAAAGGCCGCAAGGCTAAAGTGAATATTGCACTAGCTAGCTCTAGTTCGGAAGAGTATGTACCTCAGGCCTTTATGGTAAGTCCATCAATTGATTGGTAGATTGATACAGGTGCTACTAGACATATATATACTGATTGATCTTGTTTCTCTTCATTTCAGGGTAAAGGTGGTGGATCCGTCCTAATGGGCAATGGAGCCACTGTGACAGTACGTGGGATTGGACAGGTTTTCCTAAAGCTTACCTCGAGAAAAACACTCATCCTCAAAGACATGTTGTATGTGCCTGTTATGACTCGTAATCTCCTAAGTGGGTCGATGCTGTGTAGGAAGGGAATAAAGCTTATATTTGAGTCCAATAAGGTCGTATAGACCAAATTTGGTAGTTTTGTGGGGGCAAAGGCGATGATAGCGAAGGCATGTTCCGCTTATCCATTCTTGATCTCAATAATGTAAACATTTATAATGTTTTCCATTGCAATAAAATTCATGATATTTGGCATTCACGATTGTGTCATGTTAATCTTGAGGCCATTGTGCGGTTGAGCAAAATGAGTTTAATTCTAAGCTATAATTATGAGAAAGATTTAAAGTGCGAAGTCTGTGTGCAAGCAAAGCAACCCTGAAAACCTTTTCATAGCGTTGAAGGGCGAAGCACCTCTCCACTTGAACTCCAGAGCGAACACGGCGAGAGTTCGGCTCGAGGATGGCGTCGTCTCCGGGAAGACGATGAACAGTGCTCCACGCTCCCGATGGGCGACGTGTGGCTCAACCAACGGAAGGGAACTGGTGGCTAGCAATTGTTGGATCGGTCGACGTGAACAGTGCAGAAAAGGGGAACAGTGGCCGTCCGATGGGTGACGCGTGTCGCTCATCGGGCGGGGCAGGACGGCGAGGCGAGCTGGGCTGGACCAGGCCGAGGCAGGAAGAGATGGACCAAGCTCTACGATTTCGGCCCAAGAGGCTTTAGGGATTTTTCCAAGCTTTTCTATTTTCAGAAATCCAAGTAAATTCGTTTGAGCTCCAGAAAATAGCAAGTAAATCCAGAAAAAAAACCTTGAGACTCAAAGGACCCAAGTAAAATACTTTCAGCAAATGTTAATGTTTATTTTAGTCATATTAATTTAAGCTTTAATTAATTTCAGAAAAATCCAAATGGTGTATTTTATTTTTAAAGGCTTCAAATAACTCTAAAAAACAGGATATTACAAACCTCCCCCTTAAACAGAATCTCAACCCTAAGATTCCGGCTCACTAAAGGAATAAGTTTGGAAACTCCAATCTGAGGTCCTCCTCGCACTTCCAGATGGCTTCCTCCTCGAAATGATTACTCCACTGAACTTTGCAAAAAATAAAAAAACCTTGCTTCTGGTCACACGTTCTGTCACTTCCAAGATTTTGACAGGATACTCCTTGTAAGACAAATCCTCATGAAGATCCACGGCTTTCACTGGCATTACCTCCTTTGGCACTCTCAAACATTTCTTCAGCTGAGACACATGAAAGACATCATGTATCCCACTGAAGGTCTCAGGTAGCCCCAACTAATAAGCAACCTCTCCCCTACGCTTTAATATCTTGAATGGCCCCACATACCTTGGCGCAAGCTTTTTTTCATTTGAAACCTCTTAACACCTTTGAACGGTGTAATCCTGAGATACACATAATCATCTGGATCAAAACTCAACTCTTTACGACGAGTATTAGCGTAACTTTTCTATCTAGCCTGAGCAGTTCTTAACCTTTCTCGAATCAACTGCACCTTGTCCTCAGCTTCCTTTAAACATTCTGACCCAAATACTTGATTTTCCCCCGTCTCTTTCAAGTTGAGAGGGGTTCTACACTTTCTGCCATACAGAGCTTCAAACGGTGATATATGTAAATTGGCCTAGTAACTGTTATTGTATGAGAACTCTATGAAAGGCAAACAATTGTCCCACTTGGCTCTGTGGTCCAATACATAAGCTCTTAACATATCCTCAAGAATCTAATTCACACGCTCAGTCTGACCATCGGTTTAGGGATGATACGCTGTACTGAAATTCAAATGAGTACCCATTGCTTCATAGAAACTTCCCCAAAATCATGAAGTGAACTACGATCCACGATCTGATACTATTTTCTTAGGCACCCCATGAAGACTCACAATCCTGGACATATATAGTTATGCCGACCAATCACTTGCATAGGTTGTTTTGACCGGAATAAAGTGAGCAACCTTCGTCAAACGATCCACAATTTCCCAAATTGAATCGAAACCATCCTTTGTCTTGGGCAATCCCATAATAAAGTCCATGCTCACTTCTTCCCACTTCCACTCGGGATTTTCAATGGTTGTAGGAAACCTGCCAGTCTTTGATGCTTAGCCTTCACTCTTTGGCACACATCACAAAGTGTAACATACTCTATCTCACGCTTCATACTTGGCCACCAATACTTATCTTTAATATCCAAATACATCTTAGTACTACTTGAATGGATTGAGTACAACGACTCATGAGCTTCCTTGAGCAGTAACTTTCTCAACTACTCTTTATTTGGCACACACAATCGTTCCCTATACCACAAGGTACATTTGTCGTCCTATGTAAAGCCTGACACTTTGCCTTTACTCATGCTAGTCTTGATCCGTTGAATATTTTCATCCTTCATCTGTGCTTGATGAATCTGACTATCCAAAGTCGGCTGCAATTCCAATGTGGCTAAGAATCCTTCCTCAACTAACTCTAAACTAAGCTTATGAAATTCCTCGTATAGGGCCGGTTGACTTTCCTTGATCATTACTGTATTGCAATAAACCTTTTTGCTCAGAGCAGCTGCTACCACATTGGCTTTTCAAGGTGATAATGGATTCCAACATTATAATCTTTTATCAATTCTAACTACCTTCTTTGCCTGAGATTGAGATCAGTTTATGTGAAGATGTATTTTAAACTCTTGTGATTCATGTAGATTTCACAATGATTACCCATGAGATAGTGATGCCATATTTTTAAAGCATGCACTACGGCTGCCAATTCTAAATTATGCGTGGGATAATTCTCTTCATGTGGCCTCAACTAGTGCGAAGCGTAAGCTATTACTCTTTTGTCTTGCATTAACACACATCCCAAACTTTTGCGGGAAGCATCACAATATATCTCAAAATCCTTGTTAACGTCTGGCAATACTAGCACTGGGGCTGTAGTCAGACACTCCTTCAACTTTTGGAAACTCTTCTCGCACTCTGGCATCCATACAAATTTCTTTTCTTTCTTTAGTAACTGGGTAAGCGACCTCGCCACGCTGGAAAATCCTTCGATGAAACGACGATAATAACCAGCCATTCCAAGAAAACTTCTAACATGCATTACTGATGTTGGCGCCTTCCAATTAAACACATCCTCCACTTTCCTAGAGTCAACTGCAACTCCTTCTGCTGACATGATGTGGCCTCGAAATGCAACTTCCTTCATCCAGAATTCACATTTGCTGAACTTAGTATACAGCTTATGTTCTCTTAACTTTTGCAACACCACCCTCAAATGTTCCTCATGCTCTTTTTATCATTGGAGTAGATCAATATGTCATCGATGAACACAACGACAAACCTGTCCAAAAACTCCATGAACACCTTCTTCATCAGGTTCATGAAATACGATGGGGCATTGGTTAAACCAAAGGACATTACTGTAAACTTGTACAGACCATAACGAGTTGAGAATGTTGCCTTAGATATATCCTCTCGATGATTTTCATCGGATGGCACCCTGACCTCAAGTCTATCTTCGAGAACACTCTATCTCCTCAACGTTGATCAAACATATTATCGATCCTAGGCAAAGGATATTTGTTCTTGATAGTAACTTCATTGAGAGCCCTGTAATCCACACACATACACTGACTACCATCTTTCTTTTTAATGAACAGCACTGGCGCTTCCCATGGAGATGTACTAGGTCTGACATAACCTTTGTCCAACAACTCTTATATTTGTTTCTTCAACTCTGCTAACTCATTGGCAGGCATCCGATACGGTCTCGTGGAAATTGGTGACATACCGGATACTAGCTCAATCACGAACTCCACATCTCTGTCAAGTGGCATTCTGGGAAGATCATATGGAAACACATCGGGATACTCTCTGACTACTGGCACATCATCAAACATGTTCCCTTTACTCTGGCAAATCAAAACCTTCTATGGTTGACTCATGCTAGCTTCAAATTTTATTATACCCCCATCTGAACGGGTTAAGGTAACCATTCTACTTCCACAATCCAACACTGCTTGGTGTTTCTTAAGCCAATCCATTCCCAAAATAACATCTAGGGATTGAATATCCAACACGACAAAATCAGCAAGGAACTCCAATTCATGATTGGCTATCTTGACTCCAGGACAACCTAGGTCTATACTCAACTCGGATCCCAGGGATTGAACCAAAAGAACAGATCCAAGAACAACAGTCTTTAACCAATGCCTTAAGGAAAAACTCTAAGAAACAAATGAATGTGAAGCTCTAGAATCAAACAAAACTGTAGTAAGAATTGAATTTACTTGGAACATACCAATCACAACATCTGGCGCTGCTTAAGCCTCCTCCGCGGTGACATGGTTCACCTAACCTCGCACAACTGACTACGATGCTCTACTGGGTTGGCTTGAAACTTGAGATGCTCCATGTCCTGGTCCTAAAGCAAGGGTCTGATCTGGTGTAGCTCCCAGGTTGAAGTGAACTGGTGTTGGTGCTTGCCTCCGAGGATACTTGCTGGCATAATGACCTTGCTCATGGCATTTGCAGCAGGTGACTAATGTTGTAGAGTTGGCATTCCTCTGCTACTGGTTCCCTCAATGAGCTAGCTGGGGCCCAGACAAGAATTGGTGAGGGGCTGGTGCTGGGGTCTTAAATCCCAATTTCTAAGGAACATGAGCTAGCTGGTATGCACTGAAATGAACCCTCTGAGCCTGATGCATTTGAGATCCCTGCTACATCATCCTTCTTTTGTGAGACTCCTCTAACTCGCGATGACTTTCCTCAATGAGTATTGCTTTATTCACCATGTTTGGAAAACTGGCATAGTCATTTCCCACAATTTGAACTTTTAATCCTGGGTTCAATTCTTTCTTGAACCTCTTCTGACGAGCATCATCCGTGGAAACATCCTCTGGTGCATAGCGAGCTAACTGAGTGAACTTGTTGAGGTACTCACTCACTGATATGTTCTTTTGCTGCAACTTCCGGAATTCCTCTTTCTTCATTTCAGTCACCCCATCCAAGTTGGGCATGATAAAATGCTGCTATGAACTCAGCCCAAGTGATGTTGTCCTAGTCCTCATGAGCAGCACAATAGTTCCCCCACCACTCTACGGCGGCTCCCTCTAGCTGGTGGGTAGCGTACAGTACTTTCTCATGGTCGGTACACTGAGCAAGGTTCAGCTTCAATTCTATTGAACACATCCAATCGTCTGCCTCCAAGGGCTCAAAAGACCGTGAATAGGTGGCCTCGTCCTCATGAATTCTACAAACTTTGATTGTTGGCGAGCTAGTTGGGGGATGGCCATTTCCTGATTCTACCAATTCATCATCGCATTCATGTTCTGCATGATAGTGTTCATCAACTGAGTTTGAGCTGCCATGAACTCACTCAAGGTCAGATCCAGACCCATTGGGGTTACGTGCAGTCCCTGAGTTGCCTGATTTGCATTACTACCCCTGGGTCTTCGTTCATCTAACTGCGTCCTGCTGAGTTTCGGGTGTCAACCATTTTTGCTCTACTCTGAAAGAAAAGACCACTTGCTGAGAACTGACTTCACAAGGCTCAATAGGAAAGAGGGAAAAGCAAAGGTAAGCGATAAAATCGTCTAAGGGGTTTAACTATTGGCAAATCTAAACTAAGCAAACATTTAGCCGAAGAGCTAACAAAAGAAACAAATAAACTACTCCAATAAAAGGGTTTGACATGACTGCAACATAATGCTTTTAAGGGCAAGACTGCAGCTCATATCATAAGAAATTGCAAATAAAAACCAACACACTCTATTCGCTCTTTCTAAACTAATCAAGTGTCTACTCTAGTGGCTCCCACTTGGGTCCTGCAAAATACGGCCCGCTGGACTCCTCCTCTGAGTCGCTGTAAAACACCCATGAGTTGCGAACTTACGGCGATTGCTCTCCTGCTGGACCCAATGGGGTTAGCCGGGCTGGCGCCCCTACCGTTGGTCATGCTTTTCATCGCATAGGATGCTGGATGTGACAATAGGACCAAATTAAGAAATAGTTTGCACTAATTTATAATAACCAGCTGATCTGACATTAATCTCCTACGCGCATACATGTAGTTTTCTGGCACGCGTGCTCGACTGGGGAAGAAAGAGGGGACTGTACACAATGGCCTCGTCGGTCTAGTCCGGCCCGGCGATGTGGGCTATCACGTCGATGTCCTTGGCGCAAACTTACCGTCGTGCCCGTGGGAGCCGAAGCAGAGGAGAAGCACCTAACCATGAATCACTGTGAGTGCAGCCAATACGGGGTGGAGCAGCCTCTTGAAGAGGTGAGGTGGCCGATGATGGAGAGAGGCAAGCTCGAAGCCATCCAGTTCAGTTTTAGTTTTCACTCCATCTAGTATGCCTTCCTGACTGACGAAGCCGACACCTTGTTCCAGGTGGACGCTGGCCTAGTTCTATCTGAACCACGTGACGGCCGCCGTGTTCTTCCACACCAGGGAGTGGGTGCCGTTGTCCTCCTTCGACAAAACGAGACATGATCATAACTTCCAAGATAGCTTGCTATAGTCGCAATAGCGTTTTTCTATTTCTCACCGGTAGTGTGGCAGGTTACTGTAAGCTGGCAACTCAACATTTGGCAAACTGGTGAGCAAGTACCATTAGCCCTTCTAAATTTTGATCTTTGGTCCGCCACTGCGTATACCCACTCTAACAAGGTTCATACATTGCTCCAAAAAGGAATTCTATGGGAGAAGATACTACCACGCTTGCCTAGGGAGACACGTGGCAGCATGTGGGGGACCCCCATACACCAATTCTCCCATTGCTCTAAGGTGACAAGGGCACTACCGATCTTGGGTTTTATCGTTGGGAGATGGGCCACAACAAAGGTTGTTGAACTCGATTCAAGTAATCAAGTTAGGTTTTTGTTGCACCGTTGAGGGAGTCGACAATGGTCAGAGATGGAGTTAGCTTTCGTGATGGTGCAGAATGTGCCACTTGGCAACATGAGTAGTGAGTGTGGTCGTGTTGGAAATGAAGAAGGTGGCCGCTGCCATTTTCCTTCTCGTGATCAACCACGAGCTCCTCTATTGAGATTAATGGGAAATGCTTCCAAGCTAGTGGTAGCATGTTCGCTTGAACGTCCTACCACGTTTTTCTACTTCACAACGTAGCTTCTCCACCAGTGTAGCTTCTTCTACCTCTCCACTAGCACAACGCATTCGGTGATGGCGATCATCCGGTTGGGTTAGAGTTCATCAAAGGGTTAGGAAGTTGGAGACCACTGTGGATATGAATACCTAGCTTCTCAAAGAGGTTTCTCCACTTCTTTCACTCTCGTCTCATTCCGAAGATAAGTCAGAGGGTCATAGGTGTATCAAACACTCCACTCATCTTGCTCCCGTCGAGTGCACTTATCTCTCTTTTATTTTTTCCCACCGCTCGTTTTCTCCTTCTAAAAGAAATTTCTTTCAGCCATTACTACTTATTTGTCTGCCGAATATCAGCAAAATGCAGCAAGCAGGCATACAATGTTCCAAATGGATGACAACTCCGCCTCTCCCAACACAGCAAAAGATTGTGCGCCCAGCAAAACAAGATCGTGCCCTCAGCAAAACAAGCGAGAAGGGCAAAGTTCCAGAAGCCATGAGCTGGGAAAAGCTACAAGGCTTACAAAGCGGCAAGCATAGAGTTATATACAGACAAGAAAGAAATAACGCCATTGAAAGACGAAATGATACATGACGTGAAATGGAAAAAATGAAAAACGAATAGCGAAATCGCCCACCGTGGGGCTCGAACCCACGACCACAAGGTTAAGAGCCTTGCGCTCTACCGACTGAGCTAGACGGGCTTGCTGATGAGACGTAATATTTTATTTCCTTTTTCAAATAACCAAATGGAGCAGTTCCACACTCCCAAATTTCTGGCACAATTCGGGCGAAATAACAGGGGATCAGAAACCACGTAGAAAACAAAATCAGCAGCCAAAAAACAACCCCAAAAAAAATCAGAAACTACAAAAATCAACAACCAAATGGACTACGAAATTTCTGGTAGATTTCGGGAGAAACAACAAAAGTCAGAAATTGTGTCGAAAACAAAATCAGTAGCCAAATAAAGTACTAAAAATTGCATGGATACTAGAGATCCAGAACGGCGAACAGTTCCAGGGAATTTTGCACACAACACAGCGGTTACCGTCTTTGATCCTGTTTCCTGGTACTCTGGCTCTCCCCTCTTTTGCACCAAAAAAGTGTACAAAATCTGGCTATCAAAAAGCCTACCAATAGCCATTACAAGGGCTATGTGTGTAAGAGGGTTGCAGTTTTGCAAAGTATTCTCCCGGTGGTTACTATACACATCAATAAGAAGAAACGTGCAGGGTTCAGTTCCTAACTATCTTTGAAGTTCCTGTTAGTTCGATATAAGCAGCAGCGCACATGGCAAGAAGCAGATCGACGATAACAAATGCCTTCAAAAGTACTTCAGCCGCCGTGACAATCTTCTCAGGTTCACCCTTTCCTGGCATCAGAAAAACAGGAAGTTTTTGAAGATCAGGCTATCTTAGGATTTCAGTACAAGTGTTGCAATTTATGATTGAGAGAATGGAGTCCAAGGCTCGAGCAATATAAACACCCTGTATGATTAGATGATTGAAAATTTACAGGAACTTCATATGGTTTGCTCTAAGACATTCAGAAAATACAGGGGCATGATCAGTAGAAAATACCTGACTTTGATCATGATCATATTTGACAAGGAAGACACATCTGCATCCCCTTATATCATGCTGTTTCCGCTGGATTTCCAGAATATGTGCATCAAAATGCAATGCCTCTTCATTTCTCTCCTGATGTACATATTGCAATAAGAAAAGAAAGAATATAGGGGGAAAAAGAACTGCCTTAACAGTAGCAAGCTGCAGCGGTATAGAACAATATCCAATTGTATCAGGTTTTATGCAATGCTACTCCAGGGAAATTGTTACCCGCTTACCCTGAAGCAGAGGACAAGATCTCCTTCAACAACGCTTCGGCATTCTGAGGACTCCAGCGGAATGGAGCGCTGGCGGATAGCCTTCCTGACATTCACCCACTCATCCTCTTCGGCCCCAAACCCCTGAAATCTCACCCGGACTTCCTAGAACAACAATGTAGAAATATCGAGTTACAAAAGGATGCAATAGAACTTCAGTTTGATATTGTAAAAACAATAATGAAATGGCAAACAACAATATACAATATCCTTGGTATTCTTTCTTCATTTAGGAAAAAAAAATCTGAAAATGACATTAAAGAGAAAACTGCCTATAGAAACATCAAACATTCCGAAAACTAAAAGCAGTCTGCAAATACTTTGATGAAATGACAAAATGAAATAAACATATATACTACAAAATCAATTATCCTCCTTACAACTTCACCAGAATTTGTCCTCCTGTGTGCCAAGAAAATATCAATGTCGTACCTGCATAGCACGAACAAACATGTGGTGACATTTCGTTTGGCTGCCAAAATTAAGAAAGAAAAGAAAGATAAAAACTTGAAGACAGTCATACCCAACTCAAGGGGCTATCATTTTTTTTTGGTACAGGCACAACGTGTAAAATTCCTGCTCTATGGTATAGTGCTAACAACATTATGCAAGCGCAAGCTATCTGAATCAGCCAGCTTGGCTACCAAATTTAAGGGGAAAAAAAGATAAAAACTTGAAGGCAGCAATACCTGCCTCCAGAGGCTAGTCAATTTTCTGGGTACATGTACAACAATTAAAATTTTTGCTCCATGGCATGGCGCTAACAACATTATGCAAGTGCAATCTGTTGTAATAGGCCGGCTAGCAAGGTTAGAACATCAAGATCTACCATTGCATACATCGTCTGTCACTTGCATAGTACTGCAATGCACGGTACTGATCATCCGAGGGCGGTTACTGTATCATGACACTGTTCATCCGCGCGGTGACTGTAGCATGGCACTATTCATCTACGATTAGTTTCCTTTTTAGATATTAGATTGATTTGGTTAGTTTGGAAGTTTATCTTCGATTAGTTTATTTCTTTAAATTAGAGATTATTTCTTAGAGATCAAGTCAACTTATTCATATAAAAAGGATGGTATTGTATCTTCTTTAATCAATCAAAGATTAATAAACAAGTCCCTAGCCCCTAAAATCCAACTGTGGTCGTTTACTTGATCAGCTATTCTAGATCTATTTCTCTCTCAATCGGTGTCCTCCTTCACCTAGCGTCGTCTACTTTAAGTCATCGCCGTCCGACCTCCCTTCGATAGATAATTACCCCCTTGTTATGCTAGATCACAACATCATCTATGATCACTACCGTAGTTTAACACATCATTACTAGCATTATCACGAGAGGTAATAAACTGTTAGGATCAAAGCCATGCATGCTCATTAACTAGGAAGTAATAAAACAAGTACAGACAATGCAGAGATGGCTTGTGTTATTTATCAATGTATTCACCACCAATGCCATGCTGAACAGTAAATATCCAAGTACTCCTAACACAAGAAACTGGGGTACAACAGAAGTTAAGATATCTTGGTTGCTTTTGAATGCTCGTTTTATTAATCAGAAGACAATAGAATGGGGCAAGGGAGACAAGAACAAAATTGTTGCAAATAAAACGGAGAAGGGGGAAAAGGAAACAAAGAATAGAATTGTTGCAAGTAAAAGGGTATTCACCATGCAGAATCCTTTGCTGACCTAGCCTCAAACTCCAAGTCATCAAGTTCAGGAACCTTATCTCTAGTCCCTGAAAATAAGCCAGCACATATGAAATTTAGTAAATGATACATGCACCAAGCACTAAGTTTCTACAGACTAGTGCTTGCAACTACCTTTGGGTGAATTCGGAGAAACCTCATCCTCATTGTTTGAAATACTTGTATCAAGAGCTAAAAGTTTTTCTTCAGAAGCCAGCGCCTTTGTTTCAGAAACTAACACATTTGCTTGTGAGTCTAAAGCCTTTTCTTCAGTAGCAGTGGGCAAGCAAGTAGGTTTAGTGATTGATGCTGGGAACTTATTAAGGAACCATCCTTGAACCTGTTGAAAGAGATGTCACACAAATGCATACAGTGAAATGTGGAGCACGTCAAGGCATCATCACCTGTATAGCCTGTAATGCTCTACTTCCAACTCGGCCTGCAGAGCGACTGCACACAGAGCAAAATTAAATATCAGAATCATCACTTGGAAACTATTAGAGGTAAATAATAATTTACAAATTAAAAGGACAGGGTTTCACAATACCCTGTATTAATACAGTCAGCCAACAAATTGAGACATTTATGCTTAAAAAAACAACAATAGGAAACACTTGAATCCTTTCATAAGCTTCTTGCAGAAACTACGATCGAACTCAATACTCTCTACTCTCTAGGTTATGGATTCACAATAAAAAGGTAATTAGGACACTATGTATGTAGGACTTACTTAAATTCTTTGGCAAGCTTCTGGCAGAAATTTTCGTCCAAGACTTGTTCTTTTCTGTTTGCAACCAAACTCTCCATCCTTGTAATCTGCACCATGAAGTATTTATCAGGTAAGATGAAAGAAAAGTATAACTAATCTCTACTATTATATAAAGAGGAGTTGATGGTCGTTGGTGCATTCTCCTCTCCCCTCTCTACAGCCATCCGATTTGATCTGGATCATTCGTCTCTCTCCTCCTCTCTCTCTCAGGATACAACCACCCACCCCTCCACTTTTCCTATCTCCTTGCGCGTTCTGGCCACCTTTCTATGTCTGTTGCTTACTCTCCAATGTTTGATGTGTGAAATTAGTTAGGCGGTAAGTTCTATCTCACCATTTTTATGACTCTGTTGTAACGCACGGGTCTCTAACTGAATTAGCAGGGTACAAACAGTAAACAAATTTAAACGCAAAAATAACTCCATGCATAGGGAAAGACTGTGTGCTGTAGTGGTAAAGCACTTGCTTGAGGTCACGATTTCGAGTCCCATCTCCTACATTAACTAAAAAGATGCGCAGTACCTCATACACGTTCTCATTTTTAATAACTCCATGCATGGTAATATAGTATATTGTCGAGAAGAGCCCTACAGTGCATTACAATGTTTAACCCTACAGTGGGCCAAATGCCCCAAAATCCGACAGCCCGGCACATAATACTTGTACATTACAGTAAACTAAAAGCCTACAAAGTGCCATCAAATAGGCCTTTTCCCACAAGTTAGGATATTGGAGAACAATTTCAACTTAAGTATCATCATATCTACAGGATCAAAGAACTGAAAAAGAATAACTTCTCCCTCTTTGTTTACAAATAGGCCCAATGTAGCAAGAATGGCAAATATCGTGCAGTAAGACAACAATAAGCTTGGAATCATTAGCATAATAGCAATGCCCTGCGTACAAGAATCTAGACAACATGAGGACTCGATTGCCCCTCACCTCAACCAATTTTATCACCACAACCAAGACTGGGCCCCACCCTTCATTATTTTTCGCAATCAACATAACTCATTTTCTATCTAGAAATCGAATAATGTAATGCAGTGTTCCAACAATTCCTTTACTCCTGCCGCATGGATTGATCACCTCAACCAACAATTGCCCCCGCCGTTTGGGAATCACGCCTATAAACCAAACCCTAGTGACTTTTTCATCAAAGCCTACAAATTTACAGCAGTTCCTCCCAATGCGGCGCAAAATAACAAAATAGATTGAAACTGGAATCGAACAATTCACAATGTAGACAAGAATCAACATTTGCATGCATAAGGAAACATCAGGGCCACATGTAATCGTCCGAATGCTCACCCACAAAACCAAACGAAAAAAAAAGGCGTGAATAACAGAAAACTCCCAATAAGTTTCCTCTTTCACCAAAGGAACTTTGCATTGCCCAAGAAACTCAATGGAACGGGGAGGACAAGGGAAAAAACCCACACAAAACCCACCGTAAGAACGCAATGGAGCAGCATACAACCGATCAAACAAATCTTGTGCGCAAGAACTCCAATCCTTTTCCATGTTCCAATCTTGAAAATCTCTTCTCTTTTCCAACACCAAGAATCCTCCAACTAACACGGCGGGGCAAGAAGCACCAAAGAGCCCCACCACGGAACCACCGCAGGGCGCCGAGAAGGGGGTGGGAAAATGAATGGCGCGAGGGGCCGTACCTCGGAGGGCGCGAAGCGGACGCGGGACCGCCTCTCCATCGCTCGCCGGCGGCGAGGCCGAGGTCGCAGCGAAGAACGGGAAGAGAGAGCCGGTTCCAACCAAAACGCAATTATGGAGTTGGGTGCGGGTGCGGTGCGGGTGTAGGAGAGCGATGTAGGAAAAGAATAAAAAAGTACATCGAACAGGAGAAAATCAGCAGCAGCAAGTGTTTGTGTGGGTCCAGCATATAATTATGGGGGAATTGGGATCATTCCGGCCTTCCAGGTACGTAGGTACATAGTGATATAAATTGATCGAATATGAATGATATTTTTTTTACTATATTTGTTTTTATATTTTTTAAATGTTAATATAAATATAGATATTTTAGATACGGATACGAATACAAATATGAATAATATCGAATATATATACGAACGAATATAAATCGAAACAAATACAGTCATAAATATTTATCGGAACATAAAAACCCCTTAAACTCTATGTCCATGCTAATTTGGTACCAAATTCCATGCTATTTATAAATGCATTACTCATTGCTTTTCTCACCTCTATGCCTATTTACCTAAAAAAATCTATTATATGAATTGATGCTCAACATATTACTAAATTATCTGAGAAAGAAATAACATGACATATAAAGTACAAGAATAATAAAACTATTCATAAAAATGGAGCGTGTAATGAGATTGCGACCAAATACATAGATCATGTAAATTGTTCACTCAAATATACCCATCATGTACACTTTAGAAGGGGTTTATGATCAGTTTTGCAGAACAGGGGAACAGTACCGCTTACAATTTCAAGGAGAAAATTAGCCCCCTTGGTTAGCTCTAGGTTCCCTGTAAGAATTTTTTGAAATGTGATGGGAACACTATTGGCCCAGTGGGCAGTGGCTGGCACTACTGGACGGCTTGGGCTTAGTTATGGGCCTTATGGCCAGTGGGCTGGATATTCGGGCTGAGTCATCCTCGGATAGTCGGAGTTCGTATTCATATTTGATGGATAGTGCGCTACCGTATTCGTTTCTGAAAAAATAATCTGTATTTGTTTCCGATCCGAGACTATCCGAGAAAAATCTGAGCCGAAACATTCCGTATTCGAAAATTATCCAAATCGATCAGAAACTATCCGATCTATTTTCACCCCCTACTGGGCACTGGTTGGAATTTTTATGGGGCAAATTCTTGATTTTTTTTAGACGGAAAAGGATTATTTTTATGGTCAGATTTATCAGAGGGCCTCACTCAAAGACCAAAAACTATTAAGCCCGACACAGCCAAGACTCAAAAGACCAAAATTCTTTATTATCATAGTGACTTATGATTTTTTATCTGCGTTTTTCGAGGTTCAGATGATGACGGACACACCGACGCAGAGGATGCAGACATTTTTAGATTCAGAAAGTCATTTAGAGAATTCGATTCAAGAAATCGTCCCATTTATTTTAACTTTTGAAGAAGCCAAAAGCTATAAATCTAAAGAAGGCTAATTGTCGGACCTCGGAGCAATAACAATTGGATCCTCTGTATAAATCGCACTAGTCTAGGATCAACTGGTGCACACAGTAGTAACAGAAAATACATATCAAGCACAATAACAAATTTTATTAATTAAAAGAGTATAGTCTTATGGCCAAAGTTTACATCCACGGTACATAGGTCAAATTTAAACATAAGCAGCGGAAGATAAAACTAAAGCGGAAGAAATCCAACAAACCTGCGCATAGGCAAACAACAGTAAGACACACAATCTACTCGTCCAAGTCTTCACCATAGTCGAAACCGTCCTCCTTTGAGATGAGATAGCAAGGGTGAGTACAAACTTGTACTCTGTAAGTCACACGAGAGAATGCAATATAGTAATAGAGGCAACAAAGGAAGGCATATAGGGTTATTTGAGCGTAAAACAACATTTAAAGAAATACAATAAATAGATTGGAAATTGTTGAATTTGCTATAGTAAGTAAAGACAGTAATTGTAAATGAAATTAATACCGTTAGTGCAGGTCTATCCCCCATACTAACCTAACCACAAGCATTTCACCCGGACCATCTTTTCCAAAAGATCTCTTATGGATTCCATCCATCCATAAGCCTTTTAAAACTATTTTGAAAAACAAAATCTAATCCATAAAAAAATTTACTTAGCTTGTCTATGACCATGTGCACGGCTATTCAAGATAGTTTATACACTCTGCAGAGGTTGTACATCTTACCCACAAGAGATGATCATCCCATATTACCAAGCGATTAACACACTTCCTTGGGTGAGAGGTGGAGAGATCATGTCAAGGCCTTTCAATGTAAAGCCATCAACGTAGCCAAGCCAATACTAAGGTTTCACCTCAATAAGGAATCCATCAGATCAGGACCTCCTCTTAAGCCTAGTGAGACTTTATATGGCCACTCACTTTCAACTTACAACGAGACTTAGGTTGGGACCTGCAAGTAAGTCACCCAGGATTGTCTCATACCAGTTTTGTGGTACGTTAGGGCTTTGCAGCAGTAACTAATAGACCGGTCCTTAATTGACTTAGGCATTTTCCACACATCCTTTATGCCTGACAATCAACATTGTGTCACCGAACAACAATGCATGCCAGCAAGCACTCACCACCTAACTATTTGTCTAAATCTAAACTAAGTTTTATATTTTATTTTGAAATATTCTATAGATTTTCGTGACTCACCGAAGTCAAAATTATATTTGAAAAGCTCATCATTTTATGTGAAAAACTTATCCCAAGCCTAAAGTATCTCTAAGCATGTCTAGGCATTTACTAAAAAATTCTCTAGCCATACTAGTGTACTAAATAGAGTTTTATTTTAGGGTGACAAGGTGTCGGGAAATCAACATCAATGGATGTATTAACAAGTAGGCATTTAACTAAATTGAAAACAGAATTGAAATACGTTGAACAAAAATATGCATACAGAATAATTTAAAACAACACAGTTTTTATTGCAAACTGATATCAATATGATCAAGGTATGTAACTTGCCTTGCTTCGCGTCATCACAGTCTAAACATGAAAATACCCAAGAAAATTCAAATAAAATCCAAATAGATTCAAATAAACCCCAAATATTAAAAAGGAGGGTAAAAATGGATAGATTGGAATTTTTGATAAATTTAGAAATTTGAATGGGCTCAATCGAAGTTAGGATGAAGGAAAACGAGCTTCTGAAAGTTTGGGATTTAAAAAAATTGAATAAAAGGAAATTTTGGAATTATTTTTCTGAAGGAAAAGGAATTATGATGTCATGCTGACGTCAGTCCTGAGTTTGACTTTCGAGCATGAGGCTGAGATGTGGGCCCGGTTTATCATGGACCGAGTCCATGGACCGAAGGGAGGTTGAGGTGGCGAGGGCAGGTGACGTAGCACTTACATGGTGGCTGACGGGTTGGATTTGCTGATGTGTCATGCCAAGTGGCTGACAGGTGGCAGTGACGTGGCATAGGAGTGGCCATGTGATGACGTTGCTTGCCACGTGGCATCCACGTGGATGCTGACTCGGCTTAACTTGGTTGACGTGGCTATTACGTGGTAGACACGTGGGTCTGATTGCTGACAAGGCTCGGAAGTTTGGCATGGCTGCTGATTGTACTAGTTTGCGCTGATGTTGTGTCCTATGTGGTGCCTCATTGGCTGCCATCTCAGCCTAGATGCTGACGCAGCTTCGTCGGTTGGTGGTGCGCAGAACCCAAGGGCTCGTCGGTGCTCGGGGGCACAGTGATGAGCATCAAGATGCGCAATAGAGAGAGGATGTAGAGTGGAACTTGGCTTACCTTGGTGCAGGGCACGGAGATGGCTAGTGGCGAGAAGGGGTAGCAACGCGGTTTGGACCTCTGGTGGGACCGCGTTCCGGTGATGCCTTAGGGTAGAGGAGGTGTGGGCAAGGTCAACGTCGATGTGAGGAAGCCAATGGAGGGGACACCGAGGCTCGGGGATGGCTGAAGTGATGGTGAGCCAAAGCTCTTACCGGGGTTTAGAGAGAGGGCGCGAGAGCTCCTCGGGGCTCAGGGAAGGGAGGGAATGCAGGGAGGAGGAAGGTGTGGTGGTGGGAGTGGAGGGGGCTGGCTTTTATAGGCTCGGGGGAGAGGGAGGTCAACGGAATTTGTCACTGAAAATTGGGATAAGGCAGCGGCGATTGCAGGGAGGTTGGGGAAGGTGGGCCTGAGGATTGGGGAATCCGGCACGGAGATGGCGAAGTCGGTGTGGATGGCGAGAGAGGAATAGAGGGGAAAAGAAGGGAGGGGATCCGGTGAGGTGAGGTGACGGCACAGATGGCGGTGACGATTGTGGAGTGCCGATGTGGGGAAGAAGAAATAGGGGGAAGAAGAAGTGGTGGGGCCAGGGTGTCGACGAGAGAGGGAAGAGAGAGAGAGAGAGAAAGGGGAGGGCGCCATTGAGGGGGGCCGAGAAGAGAGAGAAAGAGAAAGAAGAGGGTGGGCGACGGAGATCGACCGACGTGTGGATGTGGTGCCATCTAGGCTGTCCACGCGTAGGTCCAGAGAGAGGGCGGGAGATAATTTTTTATTTTCAAAATAGCCTGAGAAATCCATTAAATGCAAATAAAATAGCAAATAAAGTCCAAAAAATTTAGGAACATTCACAAAAGTTTCTGAATATATTTTAGACTTAAAAATTATTTCCAACTCAAGTTGCTATTTAATGTTTATACCGAAGATACTTTTTAATTTTAAAAATTAAATTTTAAACTCCAGAAAATCACAAAAAATCCAGATAAAAGCCAAATGAGTTCTAATAATTAATTTGCATTAGGATTTTTACAAAATTCAAAACATCCTTTATTTAATTATACTTTATGTTTTTATTTAAATCTATTTTTGAAATCAAGTCTTTTTAAAACCAGAAAATCAAGGCAAATCAAACTTCAAAATTCGGGCAACCAAAATACTAATTTTTATTTTAAATTAAACAATTTTTTACTAATATTTTTTAAAAATAAATAGCTAGACTGTTACACCAAGGCAAGCGAAAAGCCAAAAGGGCTTCCATGTTCCAACATATGGCAACTATGGTGGCCACGAAGGCAATTGGAGGATTGGAGTACCTGATACATGCCATTCAAAGGGCGAAAGTTATAATAGCCCTTACATGTGTATAGGGGAGAACCTGGGGTCCGGGCTAGGGGTTGTAGCCCTGGTCCAGCCCATTAACTTCAATGGGTCTTCAATGCCCATTAACTTCAATGTCATTTACTCTCTTTCTGTAGCCTCCCACGCAATCAGGCAAGTCGCAAGGCAATTTCCCCCATGCGCCTCCTCCCTCCTGGCCCATCCCTTCCAACCCTAGGCATGTGATTGAGAGGTTCCTTGGGGTTATGTATGTTACCAATACTATATTATCTTCATTTAAGATAGTTTTGGATGCTATGTTTGCAAAATATGGTTTATCTATTTCTAGATTACAAGGGCAAAGATATGATTGGGTCTCAAACATGATAGGGCAATTTCATGGGTTGCAAAGATGTACATTGGACGAAAACCCATATGCTTATTACATCCATCGTTTCGCCTATCAATATAGTTAGTGGTAGTTTCTGTTAACAAGTGTTATAGTTCTGTCTTGGATTTCTTTAACTACACCACTATTTTTTACACCACTTTTCTTTTTGTTTACGATGTCTTTTATAATTAAAGAAATTCCTACACGCAAGACTTTTTAAGCTTCATTTATTCTCTTTGACAGAACATTCTTGGGGAAACCATAGTGCAAAAAGACGAATTTCTGCAGACCTCTTCGAAGGAATGCCAATATATCTTATACTTTCAATTGTAGCATCCAGCAACTTTATTCTTTTGTTGCTTGAGGAAGCAGGATTGAACTTATTTTCCTTACTGCTACAGCAATGTGGTGTCAAATGGCAACGCCATTAAACATGATGCCTCAAATGGAAGAGACTCAGCAGTTGAGGTATTCTTTATGACTCTTTGCATTTGTGATTTGATTTGCGACACTTATTTGATTTGGGCTAATTTTTAGCATATCAAGTTAAGTTTGCTAAAGTAAAGGTTCCTACCAAGTGTTATCACCTATTAGATTAGGGTACATGTTTGCAGTATGTACGTTCGTCCATTGACTGCCTCCGTCTTCTCACCTTCGATCCAGTCAAGCATGCTCTCAGTTGTATGGTCTCATCTCTGAAGGAGACAAACCTTTCAAAATGACTCAAATAGTTTGAAAATGGTTCCACCCTCTGGCCTGGCTGAGACTGCGGCACAAGTCGAAGATTAACAAGAAGCAGTTCCTGCGGTGCCGGGAAATTCTGATCCATCTAAACCTTGACGCTGAGGACCGTAAGAGCATGAACAACTTCAGGGCCTGCATCTGTGACCGCATCAAAGGCGAAATACTTGGCAGCACCATTGGAACCAACGGGAAGTGGCTGTCCAAATGCCAAGCAGTTTCGATGAGGAGACTTCTTTTGCTGTGTACTGAACACAGGAGGGTGGGGATGCAGATGATCAAATAATCGAGCAGCAGCCGGAGGATCTCAAGACCCAGGAGCAGCAGATGAATGAGGTGGTTGACAGCAAAATGGAAGAGATCGTCGAGGCTGCCAAGAATGTTACCTCATGCGGCAAGGATAAAATGGATTTGGAGAATTTGGGTGATTCCTGCTTCATGTCGTGCTAACTGGGAATGGATGCTGTGAGAGCTTGCCTGCTGAGATCTCTTGTGAGAGGCTCTCTTCAGGTTGGAGAATCATGTAATGCAGACTTTTGATGAAAATTTTACATGCTACATCAGCTTTTTCGAAATCTACGTTCTTAGTAACCATGACAAACTTCTAAATGTTCCCTATGGTATCGCTTGTGATGCTTCTGTTTTCAGTTAGGGCCCGTCTCGTCTGGATTTCACCAGGACCAGAATAATTCCACGAGTTTTGCTTTGATCCAAACTGGGCTGTTATATTTGACCATTTATCGAACAAAACACCAACCAAATAGCCCTCGTCTGAACAGCCTAGGTGTTAACTTTTAGTACAAAGCCTTAGCTGGAATTTAAAACCCCGAATTTCGATAGAAAACAGCAATGAGCACAAAAATAACTGCAAATCGCTAAACGCAGGATCTACACCATCATTGTTTACACGCGACATTACATGCTCACACTGTTACACAACTGCGTACATCTGGGCGGTAGGTCGCCAGTAGCCCAATACAATAGAATGAGCGGAAGAACATTGGCAACAACCTGCACCGCGCAAAATATAAGATACTAGACTAACAATTATCAAAATCCAGAAAAAAAGAATAAACGATGCACTACTCCATAGTTCCCAGGAATCCTAAGGATTAGTACAGCTGACTGTCGCAAACAAAGGAAAGATGTATTCAGTTCAAGATGACTAAATTGATCTCAAAACATTCTGTTACTATATAGTCAAGACATGAGAAGGCTGAGGAAGACGGATAGATGATGGCCATGGCTGTACTCGGACAGGCCATTTGCCACCATGCTGGCCTGAAAACACAAGCAGAGCCTGCTACAAGATTCTCATTTTAAACAAGTCTGGGCAACCTAAATAGACTTTAAGCTCTCCAATTACATCCATAACAGCTGTTCAAGTAGTACTGTGATTTGCAAGAAGATTCAACTATTGCCATAACTCAGTCCTGCAGCTATGGTATCAAAAGCCAAAGAAACCAAGCTCGGTGGCCCTTTCTTTCTCGAATGTCTCAAAGTACTGGTATATGATGGTAACAGCAAGCAGTATACCGGTTCCTGAACCAATTGCTCCCATGAAATCAGCTAGAACAGTCAATGCGCCAATGCATACTCCACCAAATGCTGCAGCAGTGGGGATGTATCTGTTCAATTCCTTCTGCAAGTTCGACTCACGATGGCCTGGCATCACCATTTGTTGTTCCTGTTGAATTGCCAGTCTCAAAAGAGTTCACAAGTGGCTCTTGCATAATAATTTTGGATGTGTAGACGAAATATAGACAACAGATCACCCATTTAACACTTCTAGTTCATATCCCACTTAACCAGTGTGTAGATATTGATGTCCTAACACCAGGCTGGAGTTTCTAAAGATCCAGTAAAAAAACACCAATAGTTCCAGAGGCAGATAATACTGGTTTCTTGAACAGATCCTAAACCAAAATTCTAGAAAATTATTGTACCTCAGTGACACTAATGTTGCATGGTACAACAATCTTTGGAGTTTCATATGCACAAATTCTAGAACTGGACAATGTACTACCATATACCAAAACACAAACAGATTTGACATAAAAAAATTCAATCTTGTCCATGCAATGTTATGAAGCATGGTACAGCCTGTAGGCTGTAGGTAAACTGGAACAGTAGCTGCATAAGAAAACACAAATAATACATATAAACTGTTTTCACCTTCAGCTGCTTAGCAACATCCTTCGCCGATGAACCAGAAACTTCAATCCAGGTCTTTGAGAAGAGAGCACAGGCTGACAGCATAAATACAACATAGAACAATGCGTGGAATGGATTTGCAAGAACATCAGCCAAACTGCAAGGTATCAAAACATGCAAAGATAAGTATAATTAACAGTAAATTGAGAAATCAAAAGCAACATCATAAAGAAAAGGTGGTAACGTCAAAGAAAATAATTATTCACCTTGATGGTGCAGTTACATAGTAAGCAAGACCACCAACAGGAACAGAATGGCCAGAGTATTCAGATTCCTTCCATATCCCAAGAAGGTTAACCAAGAAATTTCCACTGTACTTCCTGTAGAGAAGCTGCAATAGCAATAAAAAACATGTCAGCAATTGCATATTCATGTATATATTTACCTTACTACAGTCTACAGCACTGAAATTTAAGTCTATACCTGGGATATGAAGTAGAGGTTGGTAATCAGTGCAGAATGCAGAATGATGGGCATGTTCGAAGTATAGAACAGCTTAATTGGATATGAGCCTTGCTGCCCACGAGCATTCTTTGATCTCACTGGAAGCACAACACGGAAGCCTTGGAAATAGATAACTATGAGGAAGACCAAGACAGTAGCAAGTAAATTGGTCACATTTGGAAGGTTCTGACGGTAGAAAGCCTCGCGTAGGGCACGGACTTTGTCGGTTCGAGTAATCAACAGATGGAACAATGCAATGACAGCCCCTTCAAATTCAGCACCACGCCCACTGTTGATGGTTGTGGGGCTGAACGCCTTCCAGATGATACTCTCACTATATGACAGCAAGTTTACCATAAGCCAACTTGTAGCAGAATAGCACATCAATAAGAGAAATGAAGTTAAACATGCTTACCAGATATTGGTAGCAATGAATAAAGAAATGCCAGAACCCAAACCATAGCCTTTCTGTAGAAGTTCGTCTAGACAGATGACAATGATGCCAGCAAAAAAAAGCTGAAGTATAATGAGAATAGCATTTCCAGTTCCAAGTTGGCTCACACTACCATACATTCCAGACAGAACATATGCCACAGCTTCCCCAATAGCAATCAGGATACCAAGCAACTTTTGTGCACCGTTCCTGAGTAAAAAGGTACGCTATTCATCACAAGATCATCACTGGATATAAGAAATATGAACCAGCACGCTTTACAATTTTCACTAGCCATTCACTGGATAGAGGATAAGCTACATACACATCAGACTGTGAACACAATATCCACTAATATATAGACGAGTAAATAGGAGATTCTGCTACTTTTATAAATACTTACAGCAGAGCACGATCCTCTCTCACACTGTTGTCAACTTCAATAATCTTCGATCCCACTAAAAGTTGCATTACCATTCCAGATGTCACAATTGGAGTAATACCTAGCTCCATAACAGTACCGCGGTTTGATGCAAGAATAACACGCATCCAGTAGAAAGGATCAGCTCCGGTAGTTGAATGGATGCCATAGAGCGGGAGCTGGCTGCACACCAGGAAAATGAAGAGAGAAATAACAGTGTAGATCACTTTTTCTCTGAATGGTATTTTCCTATCAGCACTCTGTACTTCCGGCAAGAAAGCCAGAAAGGGCCTGACAAGATGCAGTACTCGAAAGCCGCCAGCCATCTTTCTGCTGCGCAAGAAAAGAAAATAGATCAGCATTCTGTACAATGCACATGAAAAATCTGAAACATAAAATAACCCAGTAAACTTTACAAGAATCCCCGGCTTGGTGCATTATGCACTCAATCATGGTTGTGATTAAGAAGACGAATCCATTTGACTGAAACCGTGAAACATAAGTGAACCTACCAAAATATTGACACACACACAAGAAGGGCAGCATTTCAAATAAAATGAAAACCGAAGTTAAACATGAATCATATCACGGGCTTCTCTATGGAAAAATGTGCAGAAAAGAGTTTTTGCTCAATTACATCAATTTGCAATCGAACAAGATAATGCCCATTTTACCTCACGATTAAAAGAGTGAAACAAAATCTTTACTTCCTCATTCATATTTCAAAGATATAATTCAGTCGACAAAAAGTGAGCAAGGGCTAGCTATGCCTAAGATGCACAAAAGGAAGCAGATGATTTCTATCTATAGTTTTTCGTGCCCATCTAGAAAGTCTCACAACTTACAGAACAATTATTTTGCTAGTAATCTTAATTGGGCCAATTAGCTTGGATCCGAAATCAATTTAGCTAGGATTCAGTCTAAGCTCCATCTATTCTCCCGCATGACATGACCAAACCCACCAGTTCCAACCTTTAGCTTAACCCGCATATCACGATATCAACGACCACGAGGAAAGGAAACTCTCCAGCCCTGAAATCAAGCGCAAATCCACCAACCAAACGTCGCCCTACAGCACTCGCATCGATAAAAAAACCGCCGCGAATCACAGTTCTAGCGGACACGGCAACCAAACGAACCGCTCCAGTGTCCTAGATTCGCATGGATCTGGACGCCTCACCTACCAGCCGCATCAAGCACATCTCAAGAGGTAAAAACACGCATAGGATCGCCTCGGGATCCGGACGGGAGAGAGCGAGCGAGGGAGCAGCTTTACCTGGCTGCCGACACCGACGCCGCCGAGGTGAGCGGAAACTTCGCCGCACCAACAGCAGCCGCGTCTGACGAGGGCGTGAAACCCTAGGAAGGGAGGAGAGAGGAAGGAAGGGGGAAGATGTTGAGAGAGGAACAGTGAGGAGGTAAATTATATTGAGATGGGAGCAGAGACGAAGCGGAGCGCGTGGGGGACCGCGCGAGACGTTGGAGGGCGTGGCGGCCGTCAGATCTGGAACGAGCGCTGGATGACGGGCTGCCGTGACTGGAATCCGGATCAGGAAAGACGATGATCCGTAATGGAATGCGAAAATAATGTCTGATAAACCGCTATGATGAGAAAACTATTATATTTACTTGTTCATTAGAAACTATCAGTCATAAGTTATATGAAAAATAAACTACACCGACTTATTTCACGTTCAAGCAAATGAACTACGGCATCACACGGAGAGAGAGAGAGCGATGTACGACGAACAAGATTATGTTCTTTTCACTTATAGTTTGTGACTTATGTTATAGTAACTACCTTTTAAACTATGTATTTTTTAAGGTGAGGTTAATATGAAGATTATAGTAAAAAAGTATTGAGTTCAGCTGTACGGACAAAAATTGTACGCGATTATTTTTCATTATATACTATCTCTTACGAACAACTAGAATTTAAAAAATTAAGACATGCGTTATAGCCCACAGTAAAAAAACCCATCCCAAATAGCATGACATCATCCGACACTAACATCAAGGGAAAATGGTAGTATACGTGGTCTACCACGTTTTAGCATGCAAAATCATAGAACAATTAGCTATATATGTTTGGGACTGCTCCACTCCACGTTTTTCAGTTCCGCTCCACGTTTTTTAGCCAAACAGGTTCAGCTCTACGCACTCTGTTCGAGAAAAAAAGGTGGAGTTGTGAGAGCACCTAAAGGGGTGCTCCACAAACTCCAGGTTTTTTGTGGAGCTGCTCCACGGTAGAGTTTATGGAGCAGAGTTTGTGGAGCAGTCCCAAACACCCTATAGTGTCATCACAGATCCTAGTTAATATAGAGAGGAAATTATAAAATATAGGTACTACCTGAGTTCATAAACCAGAGTATAATTGCCAAATGGCATGAGAAATTGAGATGAGAAATAGCTAGGCAAGAGAGGGAGAGGGAATTGGGAGGGATAAAAGTGAGATCAACGTACCGAACATGTATTTAACCGTCATACATTGATATAAAATTTAAATTTAGGACCGTTCTGACTCACACGTTTTCTATTAAATTTCTACTTCTCAAACAGAACCTTAATAGATCTATGGTGGTTGAAATGCCCTAGAAAATTTCAAAATTTTCAATGAATTTTTAGCCCTTTTCCTTTTGGAAATTTCCAAGCGGAATACACATTCTCTTCTTGGCTTTTCCGCCTTCCCTCTTCTTTGGCGCCTTCTCCCCTTTTCCGCCTCCTCCCTCTGCCTGCGCCCGCGCGCGAGAGCGCCTCGCCCGCGGTTTCGCCTCACTGGCTTTGCCGCGCTGTCGCCGCCTTGGTGAAGCCGTGCAGCGTCGCCGTTGACCGCGCCGTCTCATCCCCTCACGGCCCCACCCGTCAGCCTCAGCTCCTTCTCCCTCCCCGCGCTTTGCACCCCCTCCCATCTCGGTCGCTCGCCTGCTCCCGCTCGCCATCCCTCGTCGTAGCTCCGCGTCATCACCATTTCACTTGGAAGCGACTCCCCATCGACTCCCTGTCCCCTCTGCTGACTGCCCGTGCCGCGCCCCATCCCCTCTCGACCTCTTTTTCCTCCCTCCGCCAGAGCTTAAATGCACCACCACTCGCCTCCCTGCTCCCCCGTGCCTTCAAAGCTTCTCCCACCCCACCACTAGCTTCCTGTGACTCCTAATCGCCCTAGTGAGCCGCCTATTGAAGCTCTGCCGCCTCTCAGCTCCGCCACCCCTTCTCCCTGAGACGGCGACCCCCGTAAGCAAATCTTCTACTCCCCTCTTCTAAACTTCGATTCCACCCGTTCAGAGCACCTCTTCTACCTCCTGACCCTCTCAGTGAACTTTCCCGGCCAGGTGCGAGCCCGTGGAGCCCTAGCATTGAAGCTCGCCGCCGGCCGAGGGACTCTTCCGTGGCCAGCCTCCCCAGGAGCTTCCCAGCTGAATCCGCCGCTGACTTTGTGAGCCCTAAGCTCCATAGACTGTCAAACTACCTTCCCCCTAGCTAAAAAGCTGCCGGTGAGCCTTTGAGCTGCCGTGAAGCCCAAGTCTCCCTTTCTGCCGCCAGCAGCTACCGTTGATTCTCGTGCCTTCCTAAACCCCAAAATGGAACCGCCTCACCAAGAGTTATACACCAGTGCCCTCAATCGCTGTCGGGAACCCTTGCTGACGTCGCAGGGCGGAGGCGCGCACGCCTCTGTTTTTTTTCTGGTGTCAGCAGCGGGAGGTTGAAGACGACACCCCCCGGTGACGTGGAGCCATCTCGGCTGCATCCCTCGCATCGGGCGGCCGTCGCTTGGATCGCCTAGCCCGACGTGGACGCATCTCTGCCATCCATGCCTTTGTTGCCATCTAACGTCGGCCGTCGGATGGCGACGCCTCCCAGCCATCTGATCCCACCAAACTCCTCCCTTCGCAACCGCATGATCTGGTCCCTTCGCAGCCGTCCGATCTGTCTTGCCGAATCCCATCCGGAGCGCTCGCCCTCGCCCCATCGCTGCCGCCCGCGCGGCCACGCCGCAGTCATCCGGCAAGGGAAGGCATGCGCATGCTGGGCTTCGGTCGCGCGAGCACTGGGCCGAGGCAGCACGGCCCACTCGGCTGCACCAGCTG
The DNA here is from genome assembly GCA_017311315.1 of Dendrocalamus latiflorus. NCBI lineage: Eukaryota > Viridiplantae > Streptophyta > Magnoliopsida > Poales > Poaceae > Dendrocalamus > Dendrocalamus latiflorus. The sequence goes on along the minus strand of CM029626.1, from coordinate 17,473,769 downwards.
AATCACCGCTCGGGCCGCACTGTAGCGTCGGGCCGGCCCATCACTGTTTACCCGATTTTCCAGAGATTTTTTAATTTCCAAAAATCCAGAAAATCAAATAAAATCCCAGAAAATTCTAGAAAATCCCCAAAATTCTCAAATTACATCATGTTGTTCATCTTGATGCCCTGAACCCATTTTTGGCCTCCAATCCACCAAATTCATTCTAGAAAAATTCAAAAATCCCTCATTTAAATTTTTATGCAATTTACTTCTTTTTTATAGATTTATTTTTTCCTCACTTGATTAGGCTCAAGCCGGACTTATGTTATTTTTTGTGTGTTTGCGCTAGCTTCGGAGTTTTTGGAGGCGGCAGTTCAAGGGCAAGATCAAGGCAGCGCGGTTTACGAGGTTGCCGAGCTCGTCGAGTTTCAAGGCAAGTCACAAACCCTTAACCATATTGAATCCCATGTCGTTTAATTATGTTAATATGCTATTTGCACTATTGTTAACTGTGAAATGTTAATTGCTTAAAATAAAACGTTTAGAATGACATGATATTTACATAATGCCTACCACCGACAAACGCCATATTAACTTGTAGCCATGTATTTGTCAATCCTAGAATTGCTCTAATTATGGTATAAATACCTGTAGTATATCTCATGCAAAATTTCACACTACTAAGGTTGTGGCCGCGGGCCGATAAATTTGGAAAGTGGGTGCTAGGGTAAAGGTGTTGTGGGACACCGCAAGACGGTCTTCACCCACCACTTTATCTGGAGGTGAAAGATGGTCACCCTGTGAAAACGTAAGGACTAGACCCTTACGTCGAGCAAATAACATATTGGCCGCTCAACCACAGGTGTTGACTTGTCAACCCTGGTTTAGTAGCTGCTCAACTCGAGTGAAACCCTACATTGGGAGTTGGTTTGGATCGGCCGATCTAAACTGGACAACGATAGGTCTCCACAACTCGGGCCCAACGTTCCGTGCTAGCCAACGAATACCCGAGGTTGTGCGAGTCCCTAATCTATCGGGTAGAGTGTATATCAAGGATTGAGCAGCGAAACGACCCGGTTCCTTAACTTAGTCATGAGGGTTAAGAATGGTTGTGGGTAAAGTTGGGTAACTCTGTAAAGTCAACATAAAGGTATTCGAATACGCTGTGCTCCCGGTTAATGGAGCTGTGTCTATTGGGTGATCCCAGCAGCGGGGCATAAGTAGGTTTCACAAGTGTTTTCATTTGATTAGTCAGTTAATTAACATTGAAAGAAAACCCCCCTTAATCTTAAGGAGTAGTCGTAGGTTTTGGGTTTCCAAAAACGTTTACAAATAAAAGTGCATCCACTCAAGTTAATAAAACAAGTATACTCCCATCCTTTGTTGACCCGTGCAATTTAGCTAAGATAGAGTTTTCCCTTTGTGACTTGCTGAGCTGGTTAGCTCACGGCTTGCTAAACCCCTCCCCTCAGAGAGTCAGGAAGCCGGTGAAGATCTCACAGTCAAGGAAGCTCCAGAAGAGTCATTCTATGACGAGGATCCCTGGTTTTAGGTTTCAGCTACGCTCAGGTTTCCTAGTGGTTTTTGTGTAATGTAATATACATTGGGCTTGCATGCTCGCTACAGTAAAACTGGGTTGATAAATCATATGTTGTAATATAAGTTGGTCCTTTTGTTGTAAGTATGTTCTATGATGATATTCTCTTGCTTGATGCTCCGTAACTAGCCAAGTTTGGGTAGTTGCGGAATGCCGGGTCCAAGCGCCCTTGGAAACGGGGGCGTTACAGTGGTATCGGCAACTTCGTAACTTGACCTATGAGAATATAATTGCTAAATGGCATGACAAATTGAGATGAGAAATTGAAAGATCCTTAGTAGATCCAGCTCTAAACGGTTTTAGGTTCTATCTCTTTTTCTCTCTCTAATTTTTAGCTTATTTAAGTCAGAAATCATTTAGAATACATTAGATTCTAATTTTATTTTTTTGTCCTTTCACTTTTGTTTTTTTCGGCTTTTCCTTTCCATTGAAATAGTCGAACTCGTAGGGAATTTTGCGCTGTGGGACATCGAGGGGGTTTGTTAGAATTAATCTTGATGATTTGTACATGGTCGTCAGTGCCATAATCGAAGCCACATGCCAGAAGGCGTGGTCGAAGCAGTCCCAGAAGCCGAGGTCGAAGCATCGAGATGATGCACCGTAGTCCAGGCTTCGAGTTGTTGTGTGTGGTCGGTTACGATCATGTTGTGATGTGCATGGTCGGTTACGATCACGTTGTGATGTACGTAGTCGGTTACGACCACGTTGTGAGTGGTCGGTTACGACCAGTGTGTATGGCCAGTTATGACCACGTTGTGTGTAGTTATTGCGGCCGGTGTGAGTGGTCGGAGCGACCGCAGTTTGCGAGTGGTCAGAGTGACCACAGTTCGTGTGTGGTCGGAAGCGATTGGTGTGCATGGTCGTTACGACTAGGTGGTATGCGTGGTCGGTTACGATGAAGTTGTGCGTGGTCGTTACGACCATGCTGTTTGTGGTCGTAACGACCAGTGTGGTAGTCGTAAGCGGCAGGGTCATGGTGCCTGTGTCTGCAATGGTCGTAGTTGCAGTGCTGCGGTCGAAGACAAGTGCTGATCGGAGAAGTGTTCGAAGGCAGACTGTGGTCGAGCTCATGACCGTGGTTGTAGGCACCATGGTCGTAAGCGACATAGCCGTAGGCGGCGTGATCGTAGCTCCTACGGGTCTGTAGTCGTAGCGCAGCCTATGTATGGGTGGTTGAAACTCCAGTGCCACGGATGAAGACAAGCCAAGGATGAAGCAGTGGTCTTAGTTGTGCGGCGATCACTGTAGCAGGCATCAGTACGGGTGGTCGTGGATGACGTAGGCCATACTTTGGTTGGTGAACTACCCGGCGTGGGTAGACGACTTGTCACTGTAGCAGTCGGCAGCGGTTGAGCTAAGCGGCATGGGCAGACGGTAATCACTGTAGCAGTCGTTGGCAGGCGACTAAGCAGCGCGAGCGGAGTGGGCAGGCAACAGAGCGACGTGGGCAGTCGATGCATTAGTTGAGGCCTATGTCCATATATACCATGTAAGATCAAATAAGTGAGTTGAAAGTGAAGAAAAGGAAGCAAAATTGTCCCAAATACTCTCCGCCTCGTTACGACTCTGTTCTCTTTTCTTGCCGTCTCAGTTTAGCTCTATTTCCTACTCGATAACAGAGCACTCAAACGTTTTTGGGCGTATTGATCCTCGGGTGTAGGGTTTGCCCCTTGTCGTTCTGCAAGCTCAACTACACCTCAAGATTCCGCACCAGGCAGGTGACGATGCCCGGGTCCCCTTCCTGGACGGTTAGGTGCAGCGCGGTGTTTCCGTCCTTGTCCTGCGCGTTGAGGATTGCGAGCGAGCGAGCCCCGGCCGGCCTGCCCGGCAGGCAAACGCCACGACCTTGCGTCTCCGGTGCATGGCAGCGACGTGGAGGAAGGTCTTGCCCTTGGCGTCGCGGAGGCCAGTGCAGTCGGGGCACTTGGCGAGCAGGTCGGCCAGGAGGACGCTGGCCCGGTCCATTAACGCTACGAGGTGTACCGGGAACAAGCCAGCGCCGAAGCTGCTCGTCATCACGTATGCCGGAGACGGTTTCATGTCATTTGGACCTACAAATTAAAAGTTTCATCAGTTATTGTTTTTGAAATCGTGCTGATTTTACTATTCATATGCTGGTTCTATTGCAACAGTGCTACCGATTTTGCACAATTTTGTTTGAATCTTTTCATGTGGGTGATTAGTCTCTAAACTTTATAACTTCTCATGGTTATTGGAGTGGAGAATTTGGAGTCGTGCTTGCCCCATGAGAAAAGATTTGAAAAGTTTTGTAATCTTGTCGGTTTCTATTCACCCCCACTAGTCACCATATTCGGTCCTACATAAACTTACTTTTTTCCTAATTGCCTTGCTTTGCCTACCTCACCCACTTGCCCTTGCTGGTCTACGATAGGTCGCAATGTTTCCTACCTCCGCAGTAGCCAATGATGCACTCCCATGGGTGCCTTTGTGACATGCACCCTCATCTCACAGATCGCAACCTCACTCACTCTTGCTTCCTTCCTCGCACTAGGTTTGCACGATGGTTGTCACTATGGTTGGATTGTGGGCAACTTGGCCTAGACTCAACCAAACAACTAGTTGTGGTGAGGGAGTAAGAAAGACAATCGACTGATTCTTCTATAAATTATGGTTAGCCCAATGAATTGGTGGGCTAAAAAGGTATCCTAAGGTAGGCCTATTAAAATCATGGGGTATGGACCAAACCCCGTGCATGTATTCAAACAAAGGCAACATCAGGTTTGTTCTTTTCGGCTTTTGAAACTGACTTTTGGTTTTTGCTATAGTATCTAACTTTCAAATGGAGTATTTTTTTAAGATGAGATCTATAAATTAATTGTATTACACGTTAAAAGTCCAACACCTGTACCATTTAAAATCGCATGCGATATCTCACTCACTCTCTCTCTGTAATCTCAATCACAAATAGCTAAAATTCAAAAAATATAGCAAAAAACTATAAGTCATAGCCACAAAGAACATGCCCGATTCACTTTGTTAGAATTGTTAACCCTTTAACCTTTTGTGTAGTCAATTTTACGTATTATTTTTCTCTCTTGGAAGACAACTAGGTGATGGGCTGCAACTATGGGGCAGTGGACCTCGTTGACAAGGGGGCAAGGCAGCAGCAGATGGGCTGATACGGGGTCGTCCGATCTTCTCGACGTAGGATTGGATACTCACGTGCAGCCTCTCGAATCATAGCGATCCTTCGTTGCCAGTGTAAGAACGAACGCTCTTTAATTCGTAAGATCACACGCGCCGGACTTCACGACCATCAATCGAAAGCTCTATCGCGCTCCCAATTCCAAGCGGAAAGGTTGAACGATATCAATTTGTAAGAATTCACAAATCTTCTATTGGATTTTTCATGGCTCTCAAAAGATCAAAAACGTGTACAAAGCTCAAGAACTCCCATTATCTAGTCATCCCCTCACGTCACATACTCTGTGTTCTGATTTCTAGTCGCCCCCCGTCTCGTGTGGATGCATGGTTTCCGGTATATATACGGCGGCTGCGTATTCTTCCGTCTACATATGGGCCTTGGGCCGGTTCTGAAGCCAATTCGATCGCTAGCTTTTAATAAGCCGACTCAATGCTAGTCGTGAGCTTCCCAGCAAGTATGTTGTTGCTTGGCTAGATCTTTTGTGTGATCTTTTAAACACATCTTCACTTCAGGCTTGTAAAAAATTGAGTAAAGACCTGCGTATAATTAAATAAAATAGTAGTAGCTCTGTATCTTTATGTATAATAACTAAAGACCCAATAAAATTAGAATTCACCTGGCAATATTTAATGTGGCTTAATAATTTTTTCCAGTCAAATAACAAATTTAACTGAAAAGCGTAAGACATGAACGTATCCGCATCATAGGCGGGGTGGCAATGTGAACATGGAGAGGTACGGCAGAACCAGGCTTTTGTCGTGGTGGGGGAGGGGGTATTTGGCCCTGTTTCTTTTAGATTGTGGCTAGTTTTTGTTTGCGATTGATTGTTTTTATCTACGTTTTTCAAGACAATAGTGGATGGCGTGTATGGTTTTAAGTTCGGAAAACCGTTTGAAGAATCCGCTTTAAAAAAACCGTTCCATTTGTTTTTGACTTTTAGAGAAACCAAAAGGCAAAAGCCCAAAAGAACACCGCATTTGTATCATAGAGAGTGAGAGGAGAGAGAGTTGTTGCATCTAGATCCAACAGTAAAAAAATCGATTGATACCTCCACAAATTTTAGTCAACCAATAAAAACTGAATTTGAGCTTTCAACTATATATATAGATAGTTCCACAGAAATACACTTAATGTGAATGAAATATGAAGTCATCGATGCAATTATCAACCATGCATCTTCTTGAACGGCCTTAGTTTGATACCTCGGATCCAATTAATTAAGTCAAATGCGGTCGATAGGTCGAATACGCTGGCCAGCCGAAGATTATCAGGTAGGACCAGTAGTTACACAAGATGACGGAAACGATTGCTTTCCGCAGTGCCCAGAACGAGCGAGCACCCCGTCTAACGTAGAGCGTTCGTACGTTGGTGAGGAGCGTCCAAGCGTCTCTGTGTCCATAGAAGAGCGTGGCGGAGGAGATGAGGCAGACGGCAATGGCGGTCTTGCGAGCAACCGGAGCCAGCACGACGTACACGCCCAGCGCGAAGGCGACGGCCAGGCTCCTCACCGAACTGACGGCCAGCATATGGGACCTCAGGAAGTACTGGTGGCGGACGGGCAGGTCGACCAGCGGCACCCCGGAGTACATGAGGCTGAAGGTGGCCAGCAGCGAGCAGGCGAACGCCAGGGTGATGGACATGACGAACGCGTCGAAGGCGTAGCTCCCCGCCAGCGTCGGCGCGCCGCCGCGGGCGTGCTCGTCAGCGACGTAGCCCCCGGGCAGGGTGAAGGCCGCGGCGAACGTCACCGTCGTGATCAGCACCGAGCCAATGCCCAGGGTCTGCGCCGAGTCCGTCATGTGCTTGGATAAGACGCTCTCTTGGTCGTCGGGTTGGGAGCACGTAGTCGTCGTAGCAGTCGGCTTACTGCTACTGCACTGTTTGCGAGGCGGGTACAGGTTGCGTTTAGCTCCGATAAATTCTAAGCCGTCGTGTATCAGACTCCGCGAATTGATCTGGTACAAGAAAAAGAGGAGGACAGGTAATTAATAACAAGTAGATTAATTATTTATGAATGAATTGGTCCCGTCGAGCCTGGTAGATTGGATTGGTTACCGATAAACAGTCGAACTCGTGGGGAATCCAACGCCGCGCGACATCGAGGGGGGTTTGCCCATAGTCGTTCTGCAAGCTCAACTGCACCTCAAGATTCCGCACCAGGCAGGTGACGATGGCCGGGTCCCCTTCCTGGACGGCAAGGTGCAGCGCGGTGTTTCCGTCCTTGTCCTGCGCATTGAGGATGCGAGCGAGCCCCGGCCGGCCTGCCCGGCAGGTGAACGCCACGACCTTGCGTCTCCGGTGCATGGCGGCGACGTGAAGGAAGGTCCTGCCCTTGGCGTCACGGAGGCCGGCGCAGTCGGGGCACTTGGCGAGCAGGTCGGCCAGGACGCCGGCCCGGTCCATTGACGCCGCGAGGTGTACCGGGAACGAGCCGCCGCCGCCGCTGGTCATCACGTACGCCGGAGACGGGTCCGCTTCCATTAGCAGGGCGGTGAGCCGACGGGCCGGTCCTGGAGGCGCCGCCCATGCCGCCAAGTGCAGCGGCGTGGTTTTATACAGGTCGCCTTGTTTGGTAAGGTGTTTGTTCCACTCCAGCAGCATTTCCGTCGTCGGCACTGCATCATCTGTATGCGTACAGTTGCTAAATTTGAGCATGCCTTTGAGCTGATCGTATTCGATATTTGGATGTCAGTCGCCTGAAAATGATGGATAAGTGCGTACCTTCGCCGCGGAGAACCGCGGCATGCAAGGCATTTTGTCCGTTGGGTCCGGAGTAGGAGAGCTCGCTGTCGTGGTCGTGCAGCTGCCGCGCAATGTCGTCGTGCCCCAGCAGCACGGCCAGGTACAACGGCGAGGTGCTGTCGCCGGCCGGGAACCGGGCCAGCTCTGGATCCTCCGAGAGGAGCACGTCGACCATCTCCTTGCCGGCGACGCGGACCGCCTCGTTCAGGGCCGTCTCCCCGCGCTTGTTCTCTTTCCTAAGCAGCGCTCGGACCGCGGCTGCCCCTGCGCCATCGCGTCGAGCCAGGGCGATTAGGCGGGACACCATCCTGGCATGCCCGGCCCGCGCGGCGCAGTGCACCGGCGTGTCGCCGTTGCTGTTGACCGCGTCCAAGAGGTGCCTGGCGGCGCCGTGGACCACCGACGCGCTGTCCAGGAACTCGTCGCTTTCCCCACAGGCCGCCACCACGTGGAGCGCCGAGTCGGCGGCATGGGCGGTGACCCCGTCGAGGAGCGACGGCCGCGTAGGCTGGTCATCATCACCCGTGGCCGCCTCAGCGGGAGCCGATTCTCGCCGCACGGCCGGCGCCACGATGACATCGACGACGACCTCGGGCCCCACGCCCAGGAGACGCCCCAGCAGCGCGCTGTCCCCGCGGCGCGCGGCCATTAGCAGCTCGGGCTCCATGTCGACGGCCGTCTTCACGGACGGAGCTAGCGGCTGCACATCAGCCTCTCCATTCGCCGCGGCGGGAACCGACGACGGTTCAGAAGAAGGCTTCTCCGCGTTGTCCGACGCCAGCACCGCCATTATCTGTACGCTCCGGCCGGGTGCTGCAGTGCAGGCTATGGCAGCACGCATGCACCTATAGATAGTTGCCGTGCGCGCGCTTTGCTTGTATAAAAGCTAGGTCTTTGTCGTCGGCGGTGGCACAAACACAGGACATCCAAGGGAATCCACCTGGGCCGTCAGCGGTAACGCGGTTGGTTTAGGGCTCTGCTTATTTAGATTTAGGCTACTAACTTTAAATTTATATTTTTATTTCTAATTTTTTTTGAATTTTTGATTCATTTTGAGCTTTTTACCTGTTCTTTTTTTCCGTATTTATTTGCATTACACGTGATGGGCTAATCCGTTTTTCCTTTTTAATTTTTTAAATTTAATTCTACCAAATAAATCACCATTAGCTTTAACCAATTACATTAAAAATTCACTTATAAATTACCAACTTTCAGCTCACTGAACACCACCTTAGGTGGTGCTCATTTGGGCTTTTTTTTTGGCTTATGGCTGAAAAGCACTGTAGCTGCTTGAAAAAACACTGTAGCTGACAGAGGCTTATTTAGCATAATTAAATTTAATTTTTTTTAAAAAAAATATTAAAAATATGTTACCCATTACATATTATACAAACAAATACGAAAAAAAGAACCGGTAAAAAAACTCAACAAAAAGTCAAAAATTCAGGAAAAAAAATGAAATTTATGAATAGTAAAAAATAAACCGAAAGCTAAAAGCTGAAACCAAAACGATCCCAGTATTTCGTATCAGCTTCCACTTTCTACACTTTTCTTCGAAAATCGAGCTCACTGAACACCACCTTAATTTCCTATCAGCTTCCACTTTCCACACTTTTCTTCGACAATCGCGCGTCCTTCAGGATTTCCTAAACATTCCCTCCGCACTGTCCACTTGCTTCTAGCACGATGTAGTGGGAATCGCGCGTCCTTCGTGATTCACCGCGTCGTCTCCAGCGTAGCATACACGGTAACACGTATACGGCCGTTTCGTTCCCCTTTCTTGGGAAATGCTGGGCATGTTTTTAGACTACTTAAAATGACAGGGATCTTTCTTGGGAAATGCTGGGTTCTTAGACTACTTAAAATAATAGGGACATGACACTAAAGGTAGTTCCTATAATAAATTATTTTTTATATATCTTTATAGATAGTTTTGCTGTCTTTTTTTATGTTACAGTCGATTACTGAATGAGAGACTAAAGACAGCTCGACACTAAAGACAACTCCTACAATGATTTATCTTTTTTACATATCACTATAGACAGCTTTGCTGTGTCTTATTTCCCTTATGTTACAGTCGACTATTGCATGAGAGACGTCACAATTCTTTATGCTCCCTCTCTCTTCAACATCATCTCGTGCTCTAGTGGTAAGCGTTCGTACTAGGACCAAAAGCCATCAGTCGCAACCGAAAATAACAGGGCCTTGTCCTCTCCCAAGCACTAACCTTGGCTGACCTTTACACAAGGTCACTCACATAAATCTTAGGCTCTGTTTATAGGAACTTAGAAAATTTTCTTAGAAGAATACAAGGTGGACGTACACACTCAACACATAACACACTTATTTTATCGAAAAAAAATCTATGGGAGAGGACCTAGAGCTATACTGTTAAGGCCTCTGCTCAGGTTTTAACACCTATCTGGCTTCACTAATCTCAAAGCAATTCTAACTCCTAGCTAAAATCCCCTTCTCTTCCCCACCTAGTCCTCACCTCCACACCTTGCCATGTCTGCTCACCAAGAACCAATCCGTGGCCATGACACTAGCACGGAGGTAGGGTTGTGGCCCTAGGATGCTGCAGGGCCCATTGGATCTGGTGGCCATGGTTATTGGCCTTGTGCTGCACACACCCAATTGCTCGGTGGCCTTAGTCTAGCCGGGGATTGGAGAGGAAAGGAGAGTACCCAGAGTAGGAGCAGAAGATAGATAGAAGAGGAACATTTTTAGGAGCTAACCGGTAACAATAGAGAAGATAGAGAGAACAAGAATCTTTTTGATCGGTGAAGTTAGGGCATCTCCAATGGTTATAGCTAGTAACTAACTATAAGACTTCCACATCATCTATATAGTACACACTAAAGTTAGCATTCTAAAGAACTATCTATAAGGATAGCTATTTGATGCTTACATGCACACACAGAATTTATGGAGGCTGCCTCGTTTGGCGCTATAGACTATCTCTAGAGCTGTAGAGAGCTGCGTTCTCTTTCTTCATTTAATATCTTCCACGTAGGACAGTTGATGACATGGACTCTCTTGTAGATAGCTGCTATAGACCCATTGGAGATGCCCTTAGGTGTCAAAATCTGAAAAGGGGCATTGAAGGGCGGAATTTTAGGCCTTATTCCTTAGAATTTTTCCCACACCACCTAACTCATGCATACACACATGCATGTCCTCTAAACTTGCTAAAAATTTATTAGAGGCACCCAAGGCCACATGGAGCGTGGGCACGTGTTTCCCTATTAAACATGCACACGTGTGTGTACTTTTAAAATCAGTGGATACTAGCGCTGATGAGAAATGAATAAATCCCTAAATATAACTTTAATATATAATTAAGGCCAAGGGACCTCCGTGGTTACACCTACAGAGGTTGCTCCCCGAGTACCCTAGTCGGAGAGATACTATGCGTGTTGTCTGACCGGATGACTGCTCAAAGAATCTATAAATTGGTCCCTGGACATGATTCTAGGATATTCTTTTCATGTGTTGGATGGAACAAATGCCTTATCCACTCCAAATAGCATAATGTTTCGGCTCTAAGTCTCTGACAACAATTGCCCTATGGTTGTTACCCACATTCATCTCCCATTGACAACAACTGATGATTAGGCATTCTCTCTCTGATAATCATTACCTCCCCAACTAGACTCGTTATTTCCATAAGGCGTCTTCCCAGACACATAATTGTTGTCTCTTCGTTGGTATTTAAGGCTAGACGATGAAGACAATTCATATCACATTCAATTTAGTGTAATAGGGCTAGTCTCTTGCTTTATTGAAGGCACCCCTGTAACCAGTTTGTTGGTGTTTTAATACCGATCCTACGTATGATTTATTTGGATTCAGGGATGATCTTAGAAGACTAAGCTATGGTCATGCTGAGTAGAGACGCTATGGTCATGCTGAGTAGAGATATGGGAATGTTTATACAGGCCTTCTCCTAGGAGAATAATAACCCTACGTCCTGTGTGACTATTGCTCAAAGAGAAAAAACTTGCACAATATCTAACTTGGCTTGGATCCAATCCCGTATCCTCCCTAATGTCAACCTTTATATACTTGATGAAGGGACAGAAGTTGTCTCGTGTCAAAAGACACCTCAACCCTTCGGGTGATAACTGCTTGGCGGAGATTATTATCAGAGAGATGTGATTGCCTGTTTGCCATGTAGTGGTTGTTGTCAGAGAGATCGTGTGCGGTTATTAGATAAATGCACGTTCTAACCGCCTTGTCAGATGACCCTACAACGTGGTAGAAGTAGAACATCTTTAGACAAATTGATTGGAAATAGGGAGTTCATAGAAAGGCCCATGACCACGAGGTGATCGCAGGACAACTTACGAGTATATGGTTGTAGAAGAACTTACGACTAAGTGGTCGTAAGAGGACTTACGACTTTATGGTCGTAGAAGAGCTTACGATCATAGAGTAGTCATAGGAGGACTTACGACTACTTTGTGAATCTTCTTCCTTATCGATAAGGGGTATACCTGGAGTATATAGTGACGTAATAATTTGAGGATTATAATATCTTGTCATCTAGCCCCTTAACTTTAAGTGAAAGTAACTTACTTGAGAAAGAAAGAAAGGTTGTAGATGAAATACTGGGTGAAAGCAAAAGCTTTTCAACTCTTCTTCGACCAGAATTAATCTTGATCAATAAGGTAATTTTTCTTGAGTTGTAAAGAATAGTGAACTTAAAAAAGAGGAATGCCAATGAGAGACCATGTGGAGGTGTCCCCCATGTTTGTGATGAGTAATTGACTCGGTTTCGGGAAAGTTTGTGTTTGGTTTGGTTGGTTCGCGCCAAGTTGGTGCATGACGCAGTCCAGTTCGGTTGGACTTGGTCGAACACGGTCGGATGTGTTTAGGACGCTTGTTCTCTTTCTCGATCAGTTGTTCGGGCTTTTTCCTGTATGAGTATGTTTTACTGATGCTAATGTTGTTTATACTGTTTCGTGCGGTGCTATGTTACAGTTTGCTTATCTGTGTGGTTGCAGGACTTTGGAGCTAGGTCATGGTGAGGCGTGGGAGGGTCGGGACTAGGCACAAGAGGTGTTGAGGTTCAGACGGTCGGAGATGCCAAGGATGATCAAGGCTGCTGAGGTGGTTGCGAGCCGGGAGACGAGGAACCGGAGCTGGAGCTACCGGAGGTGGACACGACAGGCAGCGGCGAGGTGGACCGGGACTAGGCTCAGGGAGGAGCTGAGGTCCACACGGTCAGGATTTTGGGTGCGGTCGTGTGCAGCGGAGCGGACCGGGACTAGACTCAGGGAGGAGTCGAGGTCCAGACGGTCGGAGGCCGGATGCGGTCGTGCAAGGACAGGAAGCTTCCAGGAAGTTGCGGCATGGGCATTTGGGTAAAATGCGCAAGGCTGCAAAATGGAAGCGAACTCAATTGAAGATAACGGGTTGGAGACCCGTTAGTGGTTGTTAAGGTCAAATAGAAAGGGTTTAGGGTTTGGAGTGAAAAGGGTTGTTTCCCTCCTAGTCTCCTGATGAGAGCTTTGACCTTTGCCTTTTGTGTGTGTGAGGAAATGGAGTGGAGAACAGCTGCCATTTCTTGATTTGCCTCTTTGGTGTGAGCTCCCTCCATATAGAGGAGGTGAGGTGCAGGCAGTAGAGGTAAGAAAAGCAAGGGAGTGAGCTCTGGGTGTGTGCTTTCTCCTGTGTGAGTGTGTTCAGGAGAGAAGCATGTAGTGACATTTCTTTTCAATTGCGTATGGGGATGTAGTGAGTGGGTTTATCTCATGTGTAATCATTCCTCTAAATGAAATCTTTCATGGTAATGAATCCATTTGAGGGCTTTAGTCTTCCTTGTATCTCTCTGTGATGGTTTGTTGTTTCAGTTCTGCTTCTTGCTTTTCTTTTCCTCATTTGGTGTTTGAGCTGAATTCTTCAGCAAGGAGCTACAAAATGGATATGCTTTGAACTGGGAATCATCTTAATGCCACTTGGCTAGCACATTCCTGAAAGCATTCAATTTATCTCTGCAAATTTCTTCCCGAGAAATGGGTTTGAGCAATTCCTCTATTTGCAAAAACTAGGGTTTGAAGTCAGGGGATTTGTGTCCTCATGAGTATGCCATCTAAAAGATGCTAGGAATATGTGTTCCTTTGCTCTGAAATCATCTCCCTGATGAATTCAAAGGATCATGAGCAAAGGAGCAAAAAATCATGAGGTATATGGATTTTTGTCCCTCCTGCTGACTTCTCTCTGGAAATTTCAGAATTTTCTGGTTCCTTTTGTTTTTGGGCAGCACTTTCCTCTCCATGAGATCCCCATGCTATTAAGTTCTTAGTCCTAATGATTTGTCTTAAGAAGAGCAGCCCATTTTCTCAGTTTCTCTGATTTTCGGCGCTACCACAGTACTCACTGTTTCAGCTGTTTCGGCCGGCTCTTTTGGTTCTGCTCATTGCCGAATGGAGTACTTCCCAGTTTTCAGTTTCAAGTTTCAGCCGAGGAGATGTTGCTCACTGTCTGCTATTCTACTCTTTTCAGTTTTTCAGTAGCTAATTAAATCTTCAAGTTTCGGTCTGTAGCAGATCCTGCACTCGGCATTTCATTGCTTTGTTTTCAGCCGATAAGTTCAGTCTGTAGCTACTGTTTGCTGCCAAACTGCTCTTTTCTCTTCAGTTCCTTTTTTATTTCGGCCAGCAGCAGTTTTTGAGTGCAGTCTGCATTTTCTGTAGTAAATTGCTGTTTCCTTCTACTTCTATTTCTCTGCTGCTTTTTATTTTCGGCTGGACTGCTTTCTGTTCAGTTTCGGCAGCAGTTTCAAGTAGCAAATGTATCCTTTGTATGCAGCATTTCAGTAGTGCCACTGTAGTAAAAAAACTTGCATTCAGTCCCGCTGCTCTCTAGCTCGGGTTGGTAGCATATGAACTTCTCAGTTTTTGGGCAAATTAGTAGCTTCCAGTGAGCAGTTTTTTCAGTCACTTTGCAGCTTGCCTTCAAGCAAGATATTCAATCATTTCTTGGTGGAAATCAAGTTCTCAGGTTCAAACAAATTCCCAGTCCTGTTTTCAGTCCATTGCTTGATGTTTTCTGTCAGCAGCAGCATTTGTTTTTGGTTGTGTTTTAGTGTCTTGTTGTCAGTTGTCTGTTCACTGTTTGATTTGGTTAGCTTGTCACAGCTTTAGTCTTTGGTCTTTCGGCAAATTTGTCTTCGGCTTCTAGTGAGCATTTACTCCTTTTTTCATAGCTTCTATAGCTATCGGAGATGAAAAACGTGTGAATACTTTGGGGCGATTTTTGAAGGCACCATTCACCCCCCTCTGTTGTCATTTCCGATCCTACAGCCAATCGGTTTCCATCGATCTGTTCACAGTATCAGTTCCCGAGATACCTGTTCAGTTCCTAAGACGAGTAAGTGACTCAAAGGGTTATAAAAACTTACCGCGGTGTAACTTTTGGTCTTCTGCTTTCCCCTTCTGTTCCAATTCACTTAGAGCGATCCGCCGCCGACTAGGTCATGTTGTCCCCTCAATCTCTTCCAAATGCACAGCAACCACCTGAAAAATGACTAAGTCATCGTTTAATTGGGCGGTGTCGGAGATGGATGATGCAAAATTGAAGGTTTTGGAGGGTGCTGAAAGGATTCCTCCACGTTGATTTGTCTGGTGGATTGAAGCTGTTGGACAACATTGGCCATCGGGCAAATCGAAGAAATTCCGGTGTTCCAGGCCTATTGTGAGTGTGGTCTTTGCCTCCCTACTCATCCCTTCCTCATAGTCGTGCTTGAGTACTTTGGGGTTGAATTGGTGAATCTGATTCCCAATTCAATCACAATGCTCAGTGTCTTCATATACCTATGTGAGGCATATTTGGGCATTCCGCCAGATCTCGAGCTCATTCAGTATTATTACGAGATGAGTCGATAGACTGGAATTGCTAGAAACTATGGTTTGAAGCTCCACGATGGCAAGACAGAGCTATACATTCTAATGTTTACCAAATCTTCATGGCCAGGATGGAAGAAGATGTGGTTTTACTGGGAGACGACCAGAGAAGACAGCTTGTCTTTTGTGGGGAAGGCTACGAAGAAGAACAGTCTTTGGAATTCAGCCTCCAAAGACCTTACACGAATATCCCCTTACATCTCGGCCATCAGAGAGCTAAGGGACAAGGGTTTGACCAGATGGCAAGTGGTAAAGGACTTCATCATGTGCCGAATCAGTCCTTTGAAGCGACGAGCACATCTTATGTGGATGTGCCCGAGAGCCTTAGATCCGACCAAGGATTATGAGAATGATAAGTAGCACTAGTACTTGTAATTAGATTACCTTTTTTTGAGTACTGTGTATTGATCACCATATCTGTGTGAACAAAACTTGATTTGTGGGAAATAAACTCCCGAATCAAGTCTATTTGCGAGAAGGCTCCATCACCTAAGGTAGAGGCTCCTCATATCCTGGTGGACATATCTGTCAAAGAAAGGGAAGAATATCTAAAGGTAATCAAAGAATCAACTTCATCTTTGGGACTGTGTAGTCCTAAGGAATGACAAAGTAGCGTTCTTTCTTTCTCACAGAGTGTAGGCATGAACTACTGTCGGGACGACCAAGGAGTCGAATTGATGGTCATTAGAAGAGAGGTAGAGAAAATCAAAGCTGCTTCGGCAAAGAGACATTGATTGGTTAAGGCAGTCGGTAAAGACAAGGGGAGTTCTAGTGCGGTTGTTCCCTTGGTTGTTCTTCCCCCGGCTGCTCCGAGTGCTCCCATTTAGAAGTTTATTGTGGATATAAGTACCGTAAGGGAGATAATAGTAGCTGTGCTAGACCAGCCGACCCCTAAGATCAAGGTACCTTATCAAGCAACTCGGAAAAGAAAATTGAAAAAAATTGTATCTTTTGTGAAGGAGACTGTTGCGACAGCAGATCCTATGATCGAGAGAGAGGTTTTCCTCCAGGTGGTCGAAACTGATACTGACCATCAGGAGGGACAAGATGGAAAAGGAGCAGCAAGTCTTGCTCTAGACCTTCGATCAGACATGGTCGAAGGTGCATAAAACTCTCAACCAATCATGGCCTAGAAACTCAAGACTCCTGATTGAACATGATTGGAGAAGTCCTAATTTCTCCATGACCAGACGTGGTCGAAGAGAAGAAGTTGAAGAAATTACTTTCTGGGAGAGTTTCTTCTAAATTCGCACTCAGGGCAATGACAACAAGGTATGTGAATGAAAAACATAAATTAGCACTTTACCTGTATGTCTTTAATGCCAACCTTATTTTCATTATCTTAGTTCAGCCTCTCCACTGCCCAAGGATACTTCTGGCAAGAAGCCCCATGTGACTTCGCCCATAGTCAAAAAGGTGGTGGAGATGGTGGTTGAAGAGACAACTACTACATCAACAGAAAGCTGTAGCCAAAGCTGCAAAGATTACGACCACGGAAATGGTCATAACAAAAGAAGTTCAAGCAGCAAAATACGGGGTAGAAATACCTATTGGGGTGGTCAAAAATCCTTCTGACTACCATGCCGAGGAGAAAGACATCAAAGATTCTCTCCCTCATTTCCGAGATGGTATAATTAGAAAAGAAGAAGATCAACCCAACTTCTTCTCTTCATTTTTTGTTCCTCTGTTTGTAGAGGAATCTTTTTCTGTTTGACCATGGAGCCAAGTTCCATACCCCAGAGACATTCCCAACAAGGGAAACATCTTCGACGATAAGCGTCTCAAGAAGGTGTGGTGGAACAGGTCGACCATCTCAAACAGCTTAAAGTCTCCGCACTAGTATTCTCTACGTTTGCTCTAGGAGCATGAATGAAAGTATCGAGTATTTAAACATTCATACCTGTTTCATCTTGCTCCTCACTATCCTCCTTTGTTTAGAAAGCATTAGAGGATATGGCAATTGTGGGTGAATACCACAGATAGCTCATGTATCTCTGACAAGAAAATGCCGAACTCTCCAAGAGGGTAGCAGCACTATAAGTTATTAGCCTCCGTAGTCAAACTCTGGTTTTGACCACTTGTCCGGCTTTTCATGACTACTTTAAACCTTTGTAGGTCCAAGCTTGACGCAGAGTTCCTAGATATTGCACTCGACAATGAGAAGGCTGATTCACAGATGCTAAAGATGGATAATGCTGAGTTATCCATAAAGCTCGTGAAGGTCACTTCCATAGCTAAAGCTTTGGAGGGAAAAAAATAAATAATAAGTTTTGAACTTATGACTGCTTATTTAGATATCTTTCTCGTATTCCTAGATTTTTTTCTTTTAATAGAAAAAGATGCTAAATCGAGTAAGCTTTGCACTGAGGTCGAAGAGAACTAAAGTGATCAGAGAACTTACTCGTATTAATAAAGAGAAAAATGAGAGAACAAAGCTGTTAGATACTCAACTATTAGGTAAGAAGAAGTTTACCTCCGACTAGTTATTTTAATTGGTCTCTTGATAAGTATTTTCTTGACCACTTATGACCCATTTGCAGATGCCGTAGTCGAAATAAGCATCTCATTGAAGCCACGACTCGTACTCAAGAAGAAATGAAGTCGATGAAGGCAACCCTTCAAGACTGCGGTATTCTTCTCAACAATCTACTCGGTGAGTTTGGTGCAAAAAAGATGAGTCCTTCTGAAGATACCATAACCGCTCATACGAGTATGATTGTACTACAAGTCAGAGCTCTTGGGATGAACTTATCTACCCTGAAGACCGATCAGGTGGAATTGATTTAGGAGGCAGTCAAAAATGCTGTAAGCTATGCCTTGGCAAAACTCAAGGTGTGCAACCAGAATCTCAACCTAAACCCAATCAACCATGACTTTGGCTACTCTATGGAAGAAGCAGCCCGCCTGATCGAAAAACTAGAGCCGACTGGTTGAAAGATTGCAAAAAATACAACTCGACTCTCCTTCTTCTTCAGAGTAGTTTGTAAAATAGGAATTTTGTAAAGGCATACCTTTTGGATAATGAATGAACTAGTTCCTTTCCTATTATTCATCTTGTTGAGTAATTAGTAATCGTAAGATAAAAAAGAAATGAAATGAAAGAGAAAGAAACAAAGTTATACTGATAACTCTATTCTAGCCTTTGACTATTTACTTTGTTTATGTGGATAAACAAACCAAATAGTATAGAGTACAGTATGCAGAGAGCAGAGTGGCTTATTCAATCATCATTGTTGAATTCGATCATCATGTACTGGCAACAATAATTAGGAATAAGTTGACACTAGGAAGCTCCTTCTAGTGGGTAGGACCACGTGCAGAAAGGAGAGACTTTGACTAGGTGATGTTACCTTTCTTCAACCAAATTAATCAAATCGAAGACATAAATGATAATAGGATAAACACTCAGAAACCCTTCACTTGCATTTGTTCAGCATCTTTCATAGACAACACAATTGCTTTGTATTGATATCAAGAGTTAGGAACATTTCGTCATTAGGAAGCTCTTTCTAGTGGGCAAGACCACATGCAGAGAGGAAAGGCTTTGACTAATGGTGTTTCCTCCTCCACTAATTAAGAAAATTGGATGTTCTAGAAGTGGTTGAACAATATAAAAGAAGCTTTACTGGACATACGACAATAAAGAAGTGAAGAAACTGAAAACTTTTTTGAAAGAGTAGAAATGTTACACATAAAATTTGTGTAATTAATCGATATTCCAAGAGTTTGAGAGAATCTGACCGTCTTCCATAGCAAGTCATACAGAGCTTGGGTGTGTGACTTCAACCACGGTGTAAGGACCTTCCTACTTGGGGAAAAGCTTATTCCGATTAGGCCGGGATTATATTTTTCTCAATACCAAGTCACCTACAACAAGGCTATGAGATTGGACCTTACGATCGTAGTACTTATGCATGGCTTGTTGATAGATTGCTGATCGAATTAAGGCTTAAATTCTCTTCTCTTCAAGTGGGTTGATATTGTCTGCTCGAAGTTGCTCTTGGTTGGAGTTGTTGAAGTGCTCAACTCTTGTTGACCCGATCTTTAGTTCTGGGGAGCATGGCTTCAGCTCCAAAAACTAGAAAAATGGAGTTTCTCCTATCGCCCAACTCAGAGTCGTGTGAATAGCCTATAATATTGAAGGTGATTCTTGAACCCAAGCCCCTGATCGCTTTACAAGCTGATCGAAAATTCGAGTTTTAATTCCTTGCATTATCTAACCATTTGCACGCTCGACTGCCCCATTACTTTGAGGATGAGAGACCAAAGCATAACAAAGTTTTGTACCTAACTCATCACAAAATTCTTGAAATTTTGCACTCAAAAGTTACTTACCGTTGTCTATAATTATTTGACTTGGTACTCCAAATCGAGTAATCACGCTTCTCATCCTGAACATTTTTGCTGCTTTTATTGTTGTGCCAGTCATAGGTCCGGCTTTGATCCACTTCGTGAATGTATCAATAGCCACAAAGAGGAACTCGAAGCCCCCAGTGTTCTTGAGAATGGCCCTAGGATGTCAAGACCCCAGGTCACAAAAGGCCAAGATAGAGGAATCGTCTGAAGAGTCTGAGCTGATTGGTGTATTTGCCAGCTATAAAACTAGCACTGTACACACTTCTTAACCAAATCCTTGGCATCGTTGAGGGCCGTTGGCCAGTAAAAATCTTGTTGAAAGGCTTTTCCGACAAGCATTTTGTAAGAGGTGTGTGCTCCACAGATACCCCCGTGTATATCGTTAAGGTATTTTAATCCTTCTTTCTGTGATATGCATCGCATGAGAATCCCTTGAGTACTCCGCTTATAGAGTACCCCATCAACCAAGGTATACATCTTGGCCATGCGGGATAGACGATATGCTTCGAGATCATCGTCGGGCACTAACCCCTTCTGAAGATACTTGTAGATGGGTGCTATTCAAGTATTCTCGTACTCTAGGGATGCTGTCTCATTAGGAGTTGTCTCTGGTACTTCGACCAGAGATGGCTTCTGGAGCTACTCCAAGAAGACTCCTGGTTGTACTTGTGATTGGGAAGATGCTATTCGAGCTAACTGGCTGTGACAAAGTTATCCTTATGAGGGATATACTCTAACTCAAAATTGAAAAAGTGCTTTTCAAGCTTTTGTACTTCCATCAAGTACTAAGATATGGTTGTACTCGAGCATTGATACTCTTTTTTGACTTGATTCATGACTACTTGAAAGTCTCCTCTCATGAGTAGTCAATGAATCCCGAGCGCTTTAGCGGCTCGTATATCAGCCAACAAACCTTCATACACAACTATGTTGTTAGTATCTGGAAAGAGTAATTAGATGACATACATTAAGGTCTCTTCCACGTGAGATTCCAGAAACACCCCAGCCCCCGAGCTACTTAATGTAAGTGACCCGTCGAAGTATATTGTCCACTGGTTGTGGGAAGCATACTACTGGGAATTCTGAATAGGTTCAAGATTTGTCCATTCAGTGAGAAAGTCTGCCAAGATCTAGGATTTAACAGCCGTTCAGGACACAAATTGGAGGTCGAATGCCCCAAGCTCAACCTACCATTTGGCCATGCGCCCTGCTGTTTCCTTGTTCTAGAGGACTTCTTCTAAAGGAAACTCAGACGGGACAATAATCTTATGCATTTGAAAATAATTTCTTAACTTCCTCAAAGACATGAGGAGGGCATAAAGAGTTTTTGGACCTAAGGGTAGCACTTCTTAGGCCCATGTAAGACTTCGCTTACATATTGTACTAGTCGTTGTATGCCTTTGAGTTCTGTAACGAGCATAATGCTATTGCCTGTGGCATGGTAGATAGATATACTAAGAGTTTCTCGCTTGTTTTAAACCAGAACAGGAGCACTTGCAAGATATCTCTTGACATCCTTGAAGGCATCGTTAGCCTCTTTTGACTACTCGAAACCCTCATGTTTTCTTAGAAGCTTGAAGAAAGGAAGTCCTTTCTCTCCTAGACGTGCAATGAAATGACTTAGAGCCGCCATGCACCCAGTGAGTTTTTGAACTTCTTTCTTTGTGGTTGGAGGGCACATTTGCTCGATGACCTTGATCTTTTCAAGGTTTGCCTCGATACTCCTTGCCGAAACAAGGAACCCAAGCAACTTTCCTGAAGAAACTCGGAACATACACTTCTCAGGTTTGAGTTTCAAGCAGTGCTTTCTAAGGTTGTTGAAAGTCTCCTGCAAGTCTAAAACATGATTAAGTCATTTGATACTTTTTATGACCAAATCATCAACATATGCTTCCAAATTTTTGCCCATTTGATGTATAAAGATTAATTGCGTCAAACGCTGAAAAGTTGGACTGACATTTTTCAGACCAAATGGCATTTTGATATAGCAAAATATGCTAAGTGGTGTGATAAATGTGGTCTTCTCTTCATCTTCCGAACACATACTAATCTGGTGGTAACCAGAGTATGCATCTCGAAAACTTAACATTTGACAACTAGCAATAGAGTCAACCAATTGATCAATACGAGGAAGCAGAAAATCATCTTTCGGACAAGCTTTATTTAAATCGGTATAGTCCATACACATGTGCCACTTATCGTTATGCTTCTTAACCATTACAGGGTTAGCCAACCACTCTGAGTGATCTATTTCTCTTATAAAGCCTGCTTTTAGTAACTTGTCCAATTCTGACTTGATAGTTTCCCATTGATCTAGTGTAAATCTCCGTAATTTCTACTTTATGGGCTTCTTGTCAGGCCGAAGAGCTAGCCTATGCTCGATCACCTCCGTGGGGACTTTGGGCATATCGGATGGTTGCCACATGAACATATTTGCGTTTGCTTGGAGGAAGGTGATGAGGACGTCTTCCTATGTGGGGTCGAATCGCTCAGGCGCTCGCGGAGCAGACGTAGTAGGCGGCCGCCGAGGAGCGCGACGGGCTGCTCCAGCAGATCGCGACGCTGGAGGAGGAGAAGGCCTGGTTGACTACGTCGCTCGGGGAAAAGGACTAGGCACTGGACGATGCCTTAGTAGCGATGTGGAACTCGATGGAGGCTCTGGAGAGCGCCCTCTCCAACGTCTCCGTCATCATGCCGCCCCACAGTTTCGACCCCGAAGACCTGTCGTGCACACTCCAGTGGCAACCACTGCTCTATGGTGATGACGCGCATCGTCCTCGCCTTCCTCCATCATCGGGGATGCCTGCACGTGGGCGAACTGGCCACCCCCCGGCTGGAGCTGCTGGCCAGAGACGGGGTTATGTTGGGCACCGTGCACACCATTCGCCGATCCATGCGGGCCTTCCACCAAAGGATCTGGGACTACATCAGCGAAGCCACGGCGAAGGTGGCAATGCAACAAAGCCTGTGGGGCAAGTGGATTCGGGGCGTGGCTCAACAAAGTCCCACAACGTGACAAAAATGGCACCGCCGGCTCAGAGTGTGGCGTCGACCCGCTGGTGTGATGCCTAGGTCCTAGGGTTGTAGGTGTGTGTTGCCATGTATCCCCTAGGTATGTAAAACGGCACCACACGGCCCCTCCTTTTAGAAATGAAATGAAAATTTTCTCCAAGTGTTTTGATCATGCGTGCTGTTTACTTCAAGCAGGTGCTTGATAAGGGTCATTTGCTAGTTTCGGACCTCATGATCCGGTGGTGCCTTCGGCATTGGGGGTGGGCGGAGGACTCCTTGTGCTTCTGGGAGACCCGGTGTTCGACGGGGGAGACTTCGGAGCGGGAGTATGTTAAGATAGAAGAGTCGGACGAGTAGTAATCTTGACTACCCACATGTTTTTGTAAACATTACTTCTCACAAATGTAATAACCGAATGTCTCTGTAAACATTACCCCTCTCAAATGCAAAAAAAGCAATGGCCGAAGCAAATGTGTGCCCTCGCCCTTCTTCCGTGATTGCGCTTGTCTTCGACAGATAAGTAGGACTTCGGGTGCGAAGCGGGCTACACTGTCCTTGCCCTTAGTACATGGTACGAATATGTACGGTGTAGGATAGGAGCGAAAGGCCGACACGTCATTTCCCGTCTAGACGTAGACTTCACGAGCGCTCCGTCCCCTACCCTTCGAAGTGGTGGCAGTGGAACTAGCGGCTAGCCAAAGTAGACGCATGAGCACTCCGTCCCCTACCCTTCGAAGTGGCGGCAGTGGAGCTAGCATCTAGCCGAAGTAGACGCGTGAGCACTCCGTCCCCTACCATTCGAAGTGGTGGCAGCGGAGCTATCGGCTAGCCGAAGTAGACACGCGAGTGCTCTGTCCCCTACCCTTCGAAGTGGCGGCAGCAGAGCTGGTGGCTAGCCGAAGTAGACGCATGAGCACTCCGTCCCCTACCCTTTGAAGTGGCGGCAGCGGAGCTGGTGGCTAGCTGAAGTAGAAGCGCGAGCGCTCCATCCCTTACCCTTCGAAGTGGCGGCAGCGCAGCTAGTGACTAGCCGAAGCAGACTCACGAGCGCTCCGTCCCTTACCCTTCGAAGTGGCAGTAGCAGAGCTGGCGGCTAGCCGAAGTAGACACACGAGCGCTCCATCCCCTAACCTTCGAAGTAGCGGGAATGATACCAACATGCTGTTTACATGGAAGGGTACGCGCGGAGGTTTCCTATGCGATTATTTATACTCCGAAGAGTTACTCGGGATGACAGAGTTCCCGACGCTTTATACTCCACAGAGTACGTGGAGGCTCGAAGCCATCACGTGATTTTTATACTCCGTAGAGTGGCTTGGGACAACAAAGTTCCTGATGCTTTCTACTCCGCAGAGTACTCGGTGGCTCGATGCCATCACACGATTTTTTATACTCCGTAGAGTGGTTCAGGATGACAAAGTTCCCGACGCTTTACACTCCGCAAAGTACATGGAGGCTCGAAGCCATCAAGCGATTTTTTATACTCCGTAGAGTGCACGCAGAGGGTCGCCTCCGCCACGCATCTTATTTATACTCCGAAGAGTGCACGCGGAGGCTCGCCTCCGCACGTCTTATTTATACTTCGAAGAGTGCACGCGGAGGCTCGACTCCGTGTGTCTTTACACAAGATGAGACCAATTTTGCAAATAGTACCATTATTGATTTTCTGTTTGCGTGGGTGAGCTTTTACAAAGGGTAGAGCGTTAGATGTGCTGGGAGCACTGCTTCGGCTTCATGCATAGTATCGCCGTAATCGGTCTACATTCCATGTGTGACGAAGAGTTCACCCCCCATGTCGCGAGGTGATATGCTCCGCATTGCAAAGCCGTAATGACGATGTAAGGGCCATTTGGATTCTAGCTTACCTACCATCGCTACGTGGAGTGCCATTTTGAGGATGAGGTCTCCCGGCTGGAATTCCCGTGAATACATGGTGCGGTCATGAGCTCGCGCTACTTGACGCGCGTACTTCATGACATGTTGGGTGGCGCTCACCCGATCACCATCAAGGAGATTGAGGGACAACACGCGCTCTTCGGCCGGGGCCTGGGTGAGGACCCTCCTCGAACCGGCCTTGATTTCTTCGGGTGTGACTGCCTCGTCGCCAAAGAGAAGCTTGAATGGTGTGAACCCTGTTGGACTTGTTACCATCGTGCGGAGGGACCAGAGCACACTAGGAAGTTCGTCTAGCTGCTTGCCCTTTGGTAGGCTGATGAGGCACTTTTTTGACTTCGATGAAAATGGCGCCGTTTGCCCGCTCGACTGCTCCATTGGACTGCGGGTGCCCAACCAAGGCGTATCGAAGTGTGATGCCCATGCGGTCACAGAACGCCTTGAACGACGTGGAGTCAAACTGCAAGCCATTGTCGACAGTGACCTCCCTGGGGACTCCGAAGCGACAAATGATGTTTTGTCAGAGGAACTGCTGCATGGCTGCAGAGGTTACCTTAGCCAATGCCACTGCTTCGGGCCATCTAGAGAAGTATTCTAGGGCAACTATGACAAACCGAAGATCCCCCGGGGCGCGCGGAAGCGGTCCAACGACGTCAATGCCCCATCGCGCCAATGGCCACACCGGGGGGATGGGCTGCAGGCTGCTGGGGGGTCTATGGATGACCCATCCCATCCACTGGCACCCTTGACAGCAACGCACGAGGTCTTGCGCGTCTGCGATGGCCGTTGGCCAGTAGAAGCCTTGCCTGAACGCTTTGCTGACGAGGGATCTCGGCGCGATGTGCGAGCTGCAAAGCCCCGCATGGATCTTGGTGAGGAGGCGCTTTCCCTCGTTGCGCGATAGGCACTGCAAGAGTGGGGCACAGACTCCCCACTTGTACAGGACACCGTTTAGGACCTCAAAGGACCTGGCCCAGTACTGCAAACGCCGCAGTTTGAGAGGGTCGTGCGGCTCGGCTATGCCCTGCAGATAATGTAGATGGGCTCTCGCCAGTCGCCCTGTTGGGCAATTTGATGAACGAGGGCGGCATCACGGTTGTCTTGCTCGATAGCCACCGTGGGCAGGACCTCATAGAATGCCCCCTCGGGGAGGGGAATTTGCTGGCTGGTGGCCTTAGCGAGGGTGTTGGCCTGCTCATTGTCCGCTCGCGGAATGGCTTTCACTGTGATGCCCAAGAAATGGCGTTCCTTCGCCCTTACAGTGGCCAAATACTTGGCCAAGTCGGGGTCCTTGGCCTGATAGTATTTTTCCACATGGCTCACGATTAAGCGTGAGTCGGTGTAGACAAGGACCCTTCGGGCGCCCACGGCTTTGAGCTTCACGAGGCCGAAGAGTAGCGCTTCGTACTCGGCTATGTTGTTCGTCGCTGGGAAACCGAGACATGCCAAATATAGTAGGCAGTGCCCACCCCGGCGCCGGGAGCGCTGTAGGCCCCATTGGTGTTGAGGGTCCACACCGGGTCTTCTGGCTGCTGCGCGTGCAGCTGAGCTGGTAGATTCCACTCGGCGAGGAAGTCTGCAAGGACTTGAGATTTTATCACCGTGAGTGAAGCGTACGTCAGGGAGAATGGTGCGAGCTCTGCTGCCCACTTGCCGATACGCCTTGTGGACTCCTTGTTGTGCAGCATCTCCGCCAAGGGGAATGAGGATGGCACAGTGGTGGGGTGAGCGAGGAAGTAGTGTTGGAGCTTCCTCGAGGCCATGACCAATGCGTATGCTAGCTTCTCGAGCTCAGTGTACCGCATCTTGGCGCTCTAGAAAGCTTCGGAGATGAAGTACACAAGCCGCTGAAGGGCGCCTTCCTCGAGAACGAGGACTACGCTAACAGCTGGAACTTGAAGTCCTCTGGCCACGCCGATTGCTGCAGGCCAGTGGAGAGGGGGGACTCCGGATCAACACGTCGGAGCGGGACGCGGCTGGAGGTGGGAGCATCGTGGCTGTTCGCCCGATCTGGTGTAGGCTCCGTCACTGCTACCGGTGGGATTTGCTGGCTCCATGCCTCCTACTGGCTCCGAGCCTCTTGCATCTCCCGCACGGCCCCTCGGAGGTCTGCCAGCTCGCGCTGCAACATACCGAGGGCCGCCAGCAAGGTGTTTTCCACCGTTGAGATGGTTGCACCTGCCTGGGCATTGGCACGAACCACCGGGTTGGTGGCGACCATGGCCAACACTCGGGAGCTATTCAGCACGCCGATGCGATGGGCCCTGGGGTCGGTGACGAGGCCGATGTTGCCGCCAGAGCCACCTGCCGCTCCCACACTAGGTGCGGGGTCTTTGGCCATGCTAGCGTGGGCACTGACGTCGGTGCTCACGCCAACCCGGTCAGTCGCCGTGCCACGGATGTCGATGTCAGCGCTTGCGGCACCAGCGTTGCCATCCGCGCTAGCCGCTGACGTGGATGCCGGTGGTGCGCTAACCGAGGCCCTAGCGTTCGTGAGCACTATTGTCGTGCTCCTCTTCTTCCTTGCTACTGATGAACCTTTCTTGGGTACCATCTCTTCTCAAATTTCAAGGCTTGCTCTCCATCATCCCCACGGATGGCGCCAACTGTTGTGGCTACTGACCAAACAGTAAAGTAGGAGAGTAGTGTAGTGGAGATGATGGATGAACAATGCTTGCCCCTTTCCTCTGTCCAAGGCCGATATATATATTTACATGAGGCATATTTTATAATTATGCCCTTACATCCATGTGCCCTCCATAGGGGTATCTATGTCATTACACACATCCTATTTTGGGCTTTACAACTCCTTAGTAGGCCGGATGGGCTTCAGTGGAGGCCACCCCTACAACAATGACGTAAATGTGAATGCCAAATATCATGAACTTTATTGCAATGGAAAACATTATAAATGTTTACATTATTGAGATCAAGAATAGATAAGCGGAACATGCCTCCGCTATCATAGCCTTTGCCCACAAAACTACCAAATTTGGTCAATATGACCTTATTGGACTCAAATACAAGCTTTATTCCTTGCCTGCACAACATCGACCCGCTCAAGAGACTGCGAGTTATTGCAGGCACATACAGTACGTCTTTAAGAATGAGTGCTTTGCCCGAGGTAAGCTTCAGGAAAACCTGTCCAATCCCACGTACTGTTGCAGCTGCTTCGTTGCCCATTAGGACGGATCCACCACCTTCACCCTAAAATGAAGAGAAACAAGATCGATCAGCACATATATATCTAGTAGCACCTGTATCAATCCACCAATCAATAGATGGACTTGCCGTAAAGGCCTGAGGTACGTACTCTTCTGAACTGGAGCTAGCAAGCACAACATTTACTTCAGCCTTGCGGCTTTTGTGCTGACCAGGAGATGGACCCCTACTCTTCCGATTGTGGCAATGATTGGCCTTGTGGCCAGCCTCTTTGCAAACAAAGCAGATGATGTCCTTTTTCTTCTTCATTTTCTTTCGTTGGAGTTTGACTTAGGGCTGATTCTTCAATTTTGGTTTTCCAGAGCATTTAGTTCTCTTGACCTCCACCTGATGAGCTTGGACTTGAGCTTTTCCCGTGCTGTCACCGGCTCTGGCACGCTTTTCGACATTAATAGCGGCTAACAACTCATTGAGCGTCAAGCGATTCTTTATTTGTCTGCGAGCGGTCACAAAGTCACGCCACGAAGGCCGTAACTTTGCCAGGATGACATTCACTTGGATCTTCTCTGGCAGAATGCAGTCGTGCTGACGTAAGTCACGTACATGGAGTTGAAGCTCGTGGAGCTGCTCCATCACCGACCGCCCCTCAACCATCTTATAGTTCAAGTAATTTGCAGTTATGAATGACTCATTCCCGTTGTCTCCTTCTAAATACTTCTCATCAAGTTCATCTCAAAGTTGTTTGGCATCTTTAAAATTCACGCACATGTCGAACAGTCAGTTGGATAAGACTGCTAACAAACGAGTTAGGACTGAGTTGTTCGCATCCTCCCATCGCATCATTTCAAGAATTTCCAATGGAAACATTGGAGGATTCAAAATGACCCAAAAGAGTTTGAGATCAGTCTGCCATAACTTTGTTTTAGCTTGCGAATGTTTAAAGTTGACACCGTCAAATATCTCCGGCTTAACGACATCGGACGATGAAGCCCTTTCTTTAAATGTAGGTTTTCTGGATCGTTGTAAAATTTGTGGTATAAGCACATTTTTGAATTTAATTCCAATAATTATAATAAATATCCAAGCATGACAAATATGGCATAACAATGTCTAAATCAACATATAATCATATGAATCTTGTAAACCATTGCAAATTAAACATACGCCGAAATTAAATGTCGTATAACAGTTCATGATTAGCATAACCTCAAGTGAATTAGCACAATGAAATGCTAATCCAAAAACTTAACATATAAGATCTCATTCAGCATATGTTCAACAGTTTGAATTGTTTTTAGTGCTCTCAGAAGGCTAATTGCACAAGATTTAATCTTGGCCATCTTCGCCATGACAAAATCTAGATTAGATCCTGAGCTAGAATTAAATCTTGCTACTGCAAAAAATTAACAGAACAAGAAATGAGCTTGCTGGACAGTGCAGAAACCCTCCTAGAATCAATCTTTCATTCCTTTACAGAAAACACTATTGATTTTACAGGTTAACAAGGTTCGACAGAGGTCAGAAAAGACCAAAGCAAACCACCAAACAGACCTCACACAGAGATCAACAAAGCATGAATAGCAAGCAGATTTAAAGACCAGTGAAGGAAAATATAGCAGATTTAATTGAATGCTCAAGATCAATCTACCATCACATCCATATATAATCTCAGCAATTTGTCATTTCATCACAGAGCAATCAAATCACAGAAAATTCTTTACAATCTTCCAGCCAGTGATAATCACAGACAAGTGAAATATTTCACAAAATTGCAAAGAATCAACAACTAATATACTCACAATAGTGGTGATATTCAAAATCCTTTTGCCACAGCTGACCCACCAACAGGTGGGCCCCACCTGTCACTCTCTCTCTCTCTCTCTCTTTTCCTTTTTCAATTGGGAAATTCCCAAACTACCCTTGCAGAAGACAACAACTATCACAGATGGTTCTGAGTTAATAATCGCCTATGATAGTTTGCATTATAGAAGGTTCGAAAATCGTCGGTGATAACCTCATGTTATTACTGACCTATAAACTCAGATGACCTATGAAACTGTCTGTGATGATGTTTTTGAACCGTTTGTGATAACTTTTTCTGCAGCAGTGAATGCAATATCTACAAACATGATATCAAACAGTTTAAGGCCTGTTCTTTTTTTACTTTTAGATTCTGCTTTTGGCTTTTGGTTTCTCCATAAGTCAATTCTTAAAGTGAATTCTTTAAACGGCTTCTCGAACCTAAAACCATGTGTGTTATCCACATTGGCATCTCTGTTATCTGTTGCCGTATCAAAAAACATAGATAAAAATCATCAGCTACAGCTAAAAACCAATCCCGTAGTCCAAAAGAACACCCCCTAATTGTTCATCTGATGTCCGGATCATAGTCAGCATGCAAATTGCTTGTGTTTTTGTGCTGACGGACACATCACGTAGGGGGAGCATGAGATCGCAACCATGGACCGCCGAATCGTGCTCCTACGCTCCGACGGCCGTGTGCTTACCAAGGTGCGCTATGACCTTGGCCAAGAGCTCGTACGTGCTCGGACCGGCACAGGTTGATGTACCTGCTGTAGGAAGGGAAGAGGTGGAGGTGATCGAGTGGGTTGTCGAAGGCAGCGAGCATGTCCGAGTAGTGCACCTCCAGCTACCCCTCGACGCCGGCGGGGAGGCTGATAAGCTCCCCTGCCATCCTCTGGGCATCAGGGCCGAGCTTTGTCACGTTAACCTCGCTCGGTTGGACGTAGGCATGTCGTGGCGAGGTCGGTGAACAGCCGTCCACGTCCGGCGGAGGGCTCAGCGACGGCAGCTTGGCGATGGCGTCATGGAGGCCGGCGATCTTTTGCACCAGGGCAGCCACCTCCTTGTTCTGGGCCTCTCCATGTTGCGGACTTTGTTGGTGAGTTGGAGAGGCAACCATGATGCCAGTGGCGGAGCCAGGATTTCAACCTTGGGTATTCCCACTCTCATATAAAAAAAATCCAATCCATAGATTTAAAATATAGTTCAGAGTAGTACGTTATCGATAATTAAAGTCACCAAAATAGTCAAATAACAAATTGTTCAGCTCTAAGATATGCATGAAACAAACTAATAAGTAATAAAGAGAACTTACAAAATACTATAATGTTGCTTTAACCTTGCGATTCTTCATGGCTTGGAAGCGGTTGATGATGTCTTTGTCCTTAACTTGTAGAAAGAACTCCCACACAATAAATGTAACCAAGCAATCATTCAAGTATTGATCCCCAATCTTATTTCTCAATTTGTTCTTCACATAATTCATGACAGAAAAGACTCTTTCAACACTTGCAGTTGCTACTGGAAGCACTAGCACCAATTTGAGAAGCCTGTAAACAACTTCATGTCTAAGATGATTCTTTGTTTCAACAAGCTTAATGGAAAGCTCAGGCCAATAGGCTGTTTTTTGGGCCGCTGTGGGTTAGAATAGCGAAAATATCACAGAATACATCATTATACATTTATATATATAAGTATGCATACATATATACTAAAGATTACACAAAAAAAGTTGGGTATTTCCGGGAATACCCAGGAATACTATTAAACCCGCCCCTGCATGATGCAACGCAAGTTATCAGAGCTGGATAGGTTTAGTACTACTGTATACTGCACATTGTAGCACTTTTTATAGTAACTGCGCATTGCGTGGGTTCTCTTTTTTACTTATCATCCTAGAGTATTGTAGTCAATTTTGTAAAATTTTCACTGCAACGGTTTATCTAGATTCCCTGTGCTCTTTACCTTTAGGGGACAAAAGAAAGCACACATCGAACGGATACCATAGGTGAGTCACACGTGGCAAAACACAGGCTATACTATATACAGGAAAGATTCGCTTCACGGAAAGGCATACGCATAGGGCTGGATATCGAGCTGGCTCGGCTCGGCTCGGTCTGGCTCGGTAGGATAACGAGCTGGCTCGTTATAACTAACGAGCTAAAAAGCCAGCTCGGCTCGGCTCGACAAAAAGCTCGAGTTAGCTCGTTTGGCTCGTGAGCCAGGGCCAAAAAATATCTCCATCATATATTCATCCATGGAAGTTTGGCTCGTTTGGCTCGTTAGGCTCGTTTGGCTCGTTTGGGTACAATAGAGTACAAATTAACACATGCATGGCTCGTTTGGGTACAATAGAGTACAAATTTACACATTAACACATGCAATAGAGTACAAATTAGGTCCATGGAAGCAGCATATGCATATCTAAATTTCTGGAAGCATGGCTCGTTTGGCTCGTGAGCGGCTCGCGAGCTGGCTCGTTATAGCTAACGAGCTAAAATCTTGGCTCGGCTCGGCTCGTTATCCTAACGAGCCGAGCCGAGCCAAGATTTTAGCTCGTTAGCTATAACGAGCCAACTCGAGCCAGCTCGTGAGCCGAGCCGAGCCAGCCACGAGCCGAGCGAGCTAACGAGCTTCGAGTTTTTCGTCCAGCCCTACATACGCATACGCGATAATAAATAAGGGAGGTGAGTCACACGTGGCAAAACACAGGCTATACTATATACAGGAAAGATTCACTTCATGGAAAGGCATACGCATACGCGATAATAAATAAGGAGTTCTATACAACATTCGATTGTTTTTGAGAATAAAAATAGTCAAATTTTGAGCCATTAGATGGAGATTTAACACCCTAGATCATTTTTTTTTGGAGGGAGTCATTTTTTTGGAGGGGGGCTTGTATGAATGGATCCGTTGGATGGAGATCTAATATCCCTGATCAATCTGACTGTTTTTGTCCTAAAAAACAGTCGAATGTTGTATAGCAATACTCAATAAATAATAGGGATAATCCACGGTATACCACTCAAAACAAATGGTGGTCTCATATACCATTTTTAAATAATGACTTTCGCCATATACCACTTTAAAGAAATTTAGATTTAATATATACCATTTTCTCTATTTTATTGCAAAATAAAATTTTCCACCTTTTTAGCATAGGAAGGTACTGTTTTACGCATGTGTCCTATGCTTTCATGATTTTAGAGAATACCATTCCTCTAGTCCTACTGTTTTCTCTGATTGGACAGAACCAAGGCGATTAAATCGTCGATCTTATGAATTGTGGAAAAAAGGTTAAGTCCCTTAGAAGGATTTAGGAGTAGGATGGGAATGATCTTTATTGCTCTCAATGAAAGATTACAAAGGAGATGTTTCTAATGTTATAATACTTGTCGATGTTTTACTATCGAACTTATGTATGATTTATTTGGATTTAGGGGAAACTCTCAAAGATCTGGCTACGATCAGTAGAGAAAGGACATAGGGATTTTTATACAGGTTTGGACTTTCTACTGAGAGAATAATAACCCTACTTCCTGTGTGGCTATTGCTTAATGAATTGATTACAATCGATAGAAAGAAAGCATTGTAGAATGCCTTGCTCTACTTCTCCCTCGGGTCTCTCCCTCTATTCTTCTGATGTTGACCCTTATATAGCTTGTGAATCGATGACAGTTGTTCCATGCTAAGAGGCGCCTTAATGCTTCAGATGATTACCGTCCGATGGGAGTTATTGTCAGAGAGATGTGGTGCCTCATTGTGCGGCAGTTACTATCAAAGAGGAGTTATGTGCAATTATTTCAGGGAATAATCACGCATGCTAACCATCATGTTAAACAGGCCCACAATGTGGCGGGCTGTCGCAGACATGCTAGTCAAAATTATGCTAGCCACAAAGGAACTTACAAATATAGGGTGGTCGTAGAATAACTTACGACCATACCATGCTCGTATCATAACTTACGACATGTCATGCTCATAGAACGGCTTACGACCATACCATGCTTGCAGGATGACTTGCAACTAGGGAGTGGTCGTAGAAAATGCTTACAACCAATCAACTAAGTTCCTCCTTTATTTGTAAGGGGTATAACCAAAAGGTGTAATGATGTAAGAATATCATTTATGGATAATTAATAATTTTAGGATTGTTATATCCTCGTCATCTAGCCCCCCAACTTCAAGCGAAAATAACTTACTTGGGGAAGGGAAGTTGTAGACGAGTTAAGATCGAAAGTAAAGTGTTTTCGTCTTAACTTGGCTGGAGATAGCTCTTGGTTAATAAGGTAATTTCACTTGAGTTGTAAATACATTCCAGGTTCAAACAAAGGAATATGAAGCGGCTCTTACCAATTTGTTAGATCAGAGCGGTTCCCAAAGAGGTAATAACCGTTCGGTTCCTAAGGTTGGTAACCGACTTGTCTGGTTCTAAAAACTTACCCGGCCGTAACTTTTTGAGCTTCTCACCTTCCCCTATTGCAATCCTCTTCGAGTTTTTTTTGCCATCAACTGAGCCCTCTTTTTCCTTCAATTTCTTCCAAATCCAATCCAATCACTTAGAGAAAATGACAAAGTCTTCTCCTAAGTGGTCAGTGTCAGAGATGGATGAAGCAAAGATGAAGGCTTTAGTCGTGGCCGAGAAGATTCCTTTAAGGAAATTCGTGAAGTGCATTGAAGCCGCCGAGCAACATTGGCCATCGGGGGAGATTGGAACAATTCTGGTCTTCCAGGCATATTGTGAGTGTGGACTCCGATTCCCTGCTCATCCCTTCCTCACAGCTGTACTCGAGTACTTTGGTGTCGAATCAGTGAACTTGGTTTCCAATTTGATTACTATGCTAAGTGTATTCATGTACCTATGCGAAGCCTATCTGGGAATTCCTCCAGATTGGAACTTTTTTGATACTACTACAAGATGAGAAGATAACATGAAATTACTGGAAGCTATGGTCTGAAGCTCCACGGTGGAAAGACAAAGCAATACATTCAAATGTTTACTCAGTCGTCCTGGCCAAATTGGAAGAAGAGATGGTTCTACTGGGAGACCAACAACAATGACAGCCTTTCCCTCGTTGGAAAGGGTGTTGAGAAGATTTCTTCTTGGAATTCGGTCCCCAAAGACCTTACTTGGATAGCCCCCCTACATCAAAGCTATCAAAGAACTAAGGGAAAAGGGGCTTACCAGTTGGCACGTGGTGAAGGACTTCATCACCCATCGTATTAGCTCTTTGAAGAAATGAGCACATCTAATGTGGATGTACTCGGGGCTAAGGATACGACCAGAGACTACAAGAACGATAAGTAATGATTAATCTCATTCTCAAAGTTAGACTCTGGGTTACGAGTTCTGATCATCGACCACTCTTTTTTGCATGTATAGATTTTGCTTTGGGAGAGATTGATTCTCGAGTCAAAGCTTTATGATAAGGCTCCAACACCCGATATGGAGGATCCTCATATCTTGGTGGACATATCCTGTAAAGAAAGAGCTGAACGCCTAAAGGTAATCGGAGTTCGACTTCTTTAGGCTTTCATATTTGTAAGTAACGAGTGCTCGACATCTTTTCCTATTGTAGAAAGTAGGCATGGAAAATTGTCAAGATGACTAGGAGGTCAAATTGATGGTTTTTGGAAGACAGACAAAGGATATTAAAGCTTCCCTAGCCAAGAGGCGTTGACTAGTGAAAACTATCAACAAGGAGGGTGAGAGCTCAAATGTGGCTCATCCCTCTCCTCATTTGTCTGCTCCCATCGAGCACTTCCTCGCAGACATAACTACTATGGAGGAGATTGGAGCAGTCGTACTAGAGCAACTAGCTCCTAGGATAGAGCAACCAACTCCCAAGATCAAGGTACCTTACTATTACGATGACAAAACTTTCTCAGTTGAAGCTTCTCAAGGTTTTATTAAGCAACTCGAAAAGGAGAACTGGAAGAGTTTTGTATCTTTTGTGAAGGAGACTGCTACTGCAGCAAAGCCTATGATTGACAAAGAGGTTGCTCTTCATGTGGTTGAAGCTAAACTCAACCATTCAGAAAAGCAGGAAGAGCATAGGGCAGTCGCGCCTGCTCAAGGTCTACGACCAGACGTGGTCGTAGGCGACGTTGTGCCACAAGGACCAACTATGTCGAAAATGACCCCGCTCTTCCACGACCAGATGAGGTTGTGGGAGAAAAGTCCTTCTAAATTCGAAATCAAAGCTAGAAGTTCAAGGTATGGTCTCATGACCAAAGTTTACAATAACAGCAAAAAGAAGACAGCGGAAACATAATTATAGCAGTAGCCCATCCAGCCTTCCACAAGGCGAATTGACTATAAGATGTGGCCTATTCGCAATCCTCACCATAGTCGTTGAAGTCTTCCTCTGGAAAGAAGTTAGATTGAGCAGCGTGAGTACGAAAAGTACCCCACAAGTTACACCAGGAATTTAACAGAAGTAATGCATGCATAGGGAAATGTCAAAGGAGGCCATAGTAAGGCTAATTTGCATGAAAGGCAACATGTGAAGTAAATATCATAAAGTATAACAAAAGCTGAATTTGATACCATAATTAGAAACAGAATTTAACAAAATAGTAACGTTAGTGTAGGCTCCAACTAAGCACTAACCTATCCACGGGTATCCCACCCGGACCATCTTTTCCAAAGATAACCAAATTTTCCATGAACTAGAATTTAGCAAAACCAAAGTATAATCTATGAAAAACCTTACTCAGCTTGTCCTTGACCGTGGACACAGCCATCCAAGATAGTTTGTTACTCTGCAGAGGTGTACAACTTTACCCACACGACATGTCCTCTCATTTTGCTACGCAATTAACACACTTTCTTAGGTGTGCGGCCAAGAGTTCATGACAAAGCCTTTACAATGTTCAGTTGTCAACTAGATAACACTGCCACTAAGGTTTCACCACAACATGAATCCACATGTTGGAGCCCCCTCTTGTGCCATGTGAGACTTCTCATGGCCTTCGCCACGCCCACATTCAACCTATAGTGATATCTAGTTGGAACTTCACAAATTATTTGGCTAGGTCTGTCCCATACCAGACTTGTGGTAGTATGATGTGACTTTGTAAAAGTAGCTTACAGACTGGTCCTTAATCTGACTTAGGCCTAACCGCAACCCCTTGTGCCTGGCAATCGACATTGAGTCATCAAACTACAATGCATGCCAGCAAGCACCCACCACCATACCAATGCCTAAGTCTAAACCAGTTTTATATTCCATTTGAAAATAATATCATAAACATTCTTGACTCACCAAAGTCAAGAATCCATTTTTAAAGTTCATCATTTTATGTGAAAGATCATCCTAACCCATAATTATTCTAGGCACGGCTAAGCAATTCTACAAAATTTCTAGTTAGTGCTAATGTACTAACTATGTTTTATTTAGGGTTGACAAGGTATAATGGTATTCAATATCAAATTTGGCTGTCCAAAGAATTTGGGTATAACTAGAGTTCAAAACTGAATTTAAACTAAACTTGAATAAAATTACGCATGCACAATAATTTAAAAACAACATAAATAATTTAAAATATTGGGGTCAACATGGTCAAGGGTGTAACTCGCCTTGCTCAACGTCGTCGAACACGTCGTCGCAGTCATTTTCTCTGAGGTCCTCGTAATCTACGCACGTAGAGCCAAACAAATAAAATTCAAATAAAATTCAAAAATTTAAAATGAAGAGTTTAGGATTTTAGAAGAATTTAGAAATTTGAACGGGTCAATTTGGAGTTAAAATGAGGATTTACGGGCTTCTGGAAGTTTAAAATGAAGAAAAAGAAAAAGACTGATTTTTGGGAATTATTTTTGTATTGAAAAAGACTAATTATGACATCAGCAAGATTTTTAATTTCGGCGGGAATTTTTTCAAACCGTAATGCTGACGTGGCATAGGGGCCGACGTGGCATGCCACACGGCTGCCACGTGCGCGAGGGCCAGTGACGTGGCCATGCCGA
This sequence comes from Dendrocalamus latiflorus, assembly GCA_017311315.1. Lineage (NCBI taxonomy): Eukaryota > Viridiplantae > Streptophyta > Magnoliopsida > Poales > Poaceae > Dendrocalamus > Dendrocalamus latiflorus. The sequence goes on along the minus strand of CM029626.1, from coordinate 17,436,171 downwards.
AGCGGCGGCACATGGGGGAGCCACACTCGCCAGAGCGCAGGCGCTCAGCGGCGGCCGGTGAGGGGCGGCGGGGATAGGGGAGGCGACGGCGAGTTATTTCCTACCCGGCGCCGGTCATGGGGTGGCCGAAGAGAGGCGCGGCGGAGGAGAGAGAGAGTAAGGCGGCGGCTTCGGGGTGGCAGCTTCGACGGTCGGGGTCGTCGACCAAGGAGGGGAGGAGGGGCGGTGGGGAGAGAGGTGTGGAATGGAGTGCCCCGGGGGGGGGGGTTTATTGGGGAACGGGGGCGCGACGCTTCACCGAAAAACGCGGGGGTAGGGGAGGAGCTCGAGGGGGTGGCCATCGGGGAGCGAAGCTGCCGGCTGGAGCTCGGGCGCGCATTAACGGTGGCGGCGGGAGGTAGAAGATGAAGTGAGGAAGAAGAAAGAGCTGACAAGTGGAGCCCACTTATCAGTGAGAGAGGAGGGGAGAGGAAGGGACGGCGGCCGGATTTGCGCCACGTGGCATTGGGGAAAGATATTGTAGGATCGGAATGGCAACAGAGGGGGTGAATGGTCCCTATTTTAAAAACTTGCCCCCGAAAGTATCCACATGCGAATCTCTCCTCCGATAGCTATGAAAAGCTATGAAGTAGATGACATAAGCTCTCTGGAAGTGCAACTGACCAAACACTAGACCAAGCAACAAAAAACCAAAAAGCTCAAGGAATTACAATGAAAACAGCAACTGGCCGGTTTGACCACAGGAGGCTGGGCGGTCTAACCGCAGGCATTCGGCCGGTCAGACCGCTCCAGTGCCGCCGGTCAGACCGCTGTTATAGCCGGTCAGACCGGTGTTGTCGGGCCGGTCTGATCAGCGGTCAGAGTCCGGTCTGACCGGGCAAGCCCTAGAAAAGACTGAGAGCACTTGCTCGAAATTCTGAAACTGAAGTTTTAATACAGCTTTTACTGGACCAGCTGAAATTTGGGAAATTGATAAGAGAAATGCTGTTCTTCTTGAATCAAAAGAACTTGACCACACTTCAAACAGCAGAGAGACTTCAAGAACCTAAAGATTTCATCAATAAAGTAAGGATTCAAGATTTTTGACTGAAATCTGAAAATTAGAGCAGATTCCCAAAATTCTTTCCATTCTCTAATTGTTTGCCCATGAGCTTTTGCATTTCAGCTACACATGATCTCAAGACAGTACAGCACAAATCTGAAAGCATCTCTTAAAGAGAAATGAAGAGAATCACCCATACTCTGGGTTCAAACCCTAGCTACAATAAATAGCAGAGGAAATGAAGCGTAGAACAAAAAGATGAAATGAGTCCTTGATTCATCCTTTTGCCCTTGGAAATAGAGTGCCTGGATGGCCTTAAGAATTTCCACTTTAGAACAAGAGAGATTCAGCTCACCGAGCAAGGAATCATCATCAAGTCACAACTCAAATCAACAAGAAACAGAGAAATGGCTCAAATTGAAATCCATCAGAGGTAGAGCAAGAAAATGAAAATAGCTCAAAACAAACGTTCTCATATTGATTATGAGGAAGAGAGATGAATGATTACAAATGATTTTGCTCACATCTCACTACATGATTCACTCAAGAACTACATACGCAGTGAACACTCTCACTGGAAGCACACACAGAATACTCATAGGAGCTCACCACTCTACTCTCCTGCTCAAGCACTCTCTACTACTCTCCAGAATATTCAATGCCCTCTTCTCATCCTCTCCTTTTTAACAACAAGCCTCACACCCAAAGGAGAAATTCAAGAAGAGTCATACAACCCCCACTCAAACCTCACACACACATATGAGGTAAGGGTCAAACCAGATTTTTGGAGGGAAATCAGCCTCCACCTCCATTGCTTGAGTCAAATTACCAATTTGCCCCTCAAGCACCTTCCCGGAAGCTTCCCACAACCGGCACCTTTGACCGATTGGACCTCAACTCCTCCGTGAGTCTAGTCCGGTCCGCTTTGCTACACACGACCACACCCGGCATCCTGACCGTCTGGACCTCAACTCCTCCCTAAGTCTAGTTTCGATCCTCTCGCCGCTGCCCGTCGTGTCCACCCGACACCGACCGAGACCTCCGACCCCACCTGAGTCTAGTCTTGGTCTGTTCCGTCGCGCACGACTGCAACCGACCTTCAAACCGTCTGGACCTCCGACTCCTCCCTGAGCCTAGTCCCGGTTCTCTCGTCGTCGCCCGTCGTGTCCGTCACCGGTAGCTCCAGCTCCGGTTCCTCGTCTCCCAACTCGCAACAACCTCACCAGCCACGATCATCTTCGGCATCACCGACCGTCTGGACCTCAACACCTTCTGTGTCTAGTCCCGGTCCTCCTCGCCTCACCATGACCTAGCTCCGAAGTCCTACAGTCACACAGACAAGCAAACCGTCACATAGCACCGCACGAAACAACATAATCCATATTAGCACAAGTAAAGATACTCAACCCTAGAATACCCAAAACAAACTCAAACTCACTAAACTAACTGTCAATTACTCATTACCAACATGGGGATACCTCCACATGGTCTCTCAGATATCGACTGTTGGATGAAATAAGGGGTAAGTTGGGGTGGACGGCTGAGATTACAACGGGAAGATATATGAATTTAATCCAGGCACGACACATGTTAGCCCGAGATTAATCCGGATTTAATTTTCGTTTTAACTTTTCAGAAAATACCAGAAAATTTTATAAACACTTAGAAAATAGTAAATAATGTTAAAAAATTCCAGAACATTTATAAAACAATTCCAGGGGCTATTTTACACTTAGGGAAAAATATTTTTATTTCAAATTTGACCTTTTAAAATTTTATAAAATACCTTTTTGACTTTTAAAATTTATTTTTAATTCCAAACAATTCTATAAAATTTAGGGGAGTTTGGGAAAAGCAAAATAAACTCTTTTTGGCTTTAATAAAATATATAAAATATATTTTCTGGCTCTAGGCTTTGAAATAAAATCCAGATAAATCTGAATAAATCCCAGAAGATCAAAGAAAAGGCAATAAAAATTTTGGATGTTACACGATCCTTACCTTATTGCCCTCTTAAATGTTAATTCACCTCTCTTCTCATGTTCTTAGCCTGGCTCCTCCATTGTCTAGGGATGCTTTAATCGAGAAGCCCCTAGCAACTCTGCTCATAGTCGATGAGATGACAGAGTAGATGGTTAAAGAATCGACCACCATGGCGATGGTGGGGATTGCTTCCGGGGCCAAAGGAGGTACGACCACTAAGGTGGTCAAAATCGAAGCGAAGCTTGGAAGAGGGATTTCCCTCTAATACCATGCCGAAGATGAGACCTTGTCGAAACCTTATCGAAAGGCTTTACTAACCAGTGTTCTATAAGAAGCATGCGATCCACAGATACCCCCATGTATGTCAAGAAAGAGTCATAATCCTTCTTGTTATGATATGCATCGCATGAGAACCCCATGAGTACCCCTTTTATAGAGTACTCCATCGACTAAAGTATACATTTTGGCCTCGCAGGATAAACGATCTGCTTTGAGATCATCTTCAGGTACTGAACCCTTCTAAAGATAGTCATAGATGGGCCCCATCCACGTATGCTCATACTCGAGAGATGTTGTCCCATTAGGAGTCATTTTTGGTGTTTCGACCAGAGATAATTTCTGGAGTTGCTCCAAGAAAACTCCTGGTGGCACTTGTGATCAGGAAGAGCCTATTCAAGCTAATTGATCAGCGAGAAATTTATCCTTTTGAGGGATATATTGTAACTCAAAATCGAAAAAATGCTTTTCAAGCTTTCTAACTTCTGACAAGTATTGAGACATGGTCGATCTAGAGCATTGATACTCTTTTCCGACCTGATTTATGATTAGTTGAGAGTCTTCTCTCATGAGTAGTCGATGAATCCCGAGTGCTTTTGTTGCTCATATTCCAGCCAACAAACCTTCATACTCTGCCACATTATTCGTAGCTGAAAAGTTTAACTGGATGACATACTTTAAGGTCTCTCCTGCAGGAGATTCTAGGACCACTCCAGCCCCTGAGCCACTGAGTGTAAGCAACCCATCAAAGTACATCGTCCACTGGTCGTGGGAAGTGTACTGAGGATCCTGAACAGGTTTAATATATATCCAATCAGTGATAGTCTGCCAAGATCTAGGATTTAATAGATGTTCAGGACGCAAAATGGATGCCAAATGCCCCAAGTTTGACCGACCATTTTGCCATGTGTTCCGTTGTTTTCCTATTCTGGAGGACCTCTCTTAAGGGAAACTCATAAAGCATAACGATCTTGTGCATCTGAAAATAATGCCTCAATTTCCTCGAAGACATGAGGAGGGCATATAGAAGTTTTGAAACTAAGGGTAGCTCTCCTTAGGCTTGTGAAAGACTTCACTTACATAGTAAACTGGTTGTTGAATGTTTTCGCACTCTACAACCAATACCACACTTACTGCCTATGGCGTGGCAGCTAGATATATTAAGAGTGGCTCTTCTAGTTTCGGAGAAACCAGAACGGGAGCACTCGTAAGATAGCTCTTGACATCCTTGAAGGCATCGTTGGCTTCCTTCGACCACCCGAATCCATCATGCTTCATTAGAAGTTTAAAGAAAAGAAGTCCTTTTTTGCCTAGTCGTGCAATGAAATGACTTATAGCCACCATGCAATCGGTGAGTTTCTGGACCAGTTTCTTATTGGTCAGAGGGCCCATTTACTCAATGGCCTTTATCTTTTCAGGATTTGCCTCAATACCACTTGTCGAAACAAGGAATCCGAGCAACTTTCCCAAAAAAACTCCAAACACACTTCTCAAGATTGAATTTCAAGTGGTGCTTTTTGAGGTTGTCGAATGTTTTCTGCAGGTCTGAAATACGATTAAGTTGTTTAACGCTTTTTACAACAAGATCATCAATATAATCTTCCAAATTTTGGCCTATTTGAAGTGAAAAGGCCAATTACATCAAACATTAAAAAGTAGGACCAACATTCTTCAAACCAAATGGCATTTTGACATAGGAAAATATTCCAAATGATGTAATAAATGTGGTCTTCTCTTCATCTTCTGAACACATACTAATATGATGATAACCAGAGTATGCATCTAGAAAACTTAATGTTTCACAACCAGTAGTAGAGTCAACTAATTGATTAATACGAGATAGAAGGAAATCATGTTTTGAACAAGCTTTATTAAGATCAGTATAATCAATACACATACGCCACTTACCATTAGACCTCTTAACCATTATAGGGTTAGCCGACCACTAAGAGTGATTAACATCTCTTGTAAAGCCTGCTTTTAGTAGCTTGCCCAATTCTGACCTAATAGCCTCTCATCGATCAGGTGCAAATCTCTGTAATTTTTGTTTTACAGGCTTCTTTTTAGGCTGAAAAGCTAGCCTGTTCTCGATCACCTCCTTGGGGACCCCGGGCATGTCGGATGGCTGCCACACGAATACATCTACGTTTGCCCAAAGGAAGGTGACGAGGGCGTCTTCCTATGCAGGGTCAAAAATAACCCCGATGCGAATGATCTTCAAAGGCTCCTTTGAATTCAAAGGAACTTCCTTGACTTACTCATTCAGTTTCGGTGTCGCTTTAGGCTTTAAGTGCTTGGTCAAAGGTTGCGCCTTGCTTACTTCTTGAGTTGGTAACTGACCGACCATCCCAAGGGACTTGTGATCGCATGAAAGTGCCATCTTTTTATCATAGTGAGCTGTGATCTCTCCTTTGGGACCTAGCACCTTAAGACATTGATATGCAAAACGATCAACTATCTAAAAACATGCCAGAGTTGGTCGACCGAGTATGGCATTGTACGCCATGTTAAAATTGACCACATCAAAAGAGATTTTCTCTGTCCAGAAGTTGTCTGGTAAACCAAACATAACAGGCAGAGAAACTTGGCCCATTGGTTTGGTCGAAGATCCTGGTACGATGCCGTGGAATGAGTATCGTATAGGTTTTATTCTAGTACAAGGGACTTGCATCTCATCTAGAGCACTCACAAGTAAAATATTTAAAGAACAACCACCATCAATCAATACTCAATTAACTTGACAATTGTTGATGGTGGACTCGACCATGGTCGAAAACTAACCTAGTCGAGTTCAAGGGATTAGACAGTCACTCTTCTCAAAGGAGATAGTGACTTCCAATCACTTAGGAATATTATTAACAAGAGGAGGGACGATAGAGTTTACCTCTCATTTGATAGCTTCATACTGTCACTTTGACTCGTATGCTGAAGAGCCCCATAGATATGCTCGATGGTGTGCTTCGGGTCCTGAAATGGCATGTTCTTGTCCTCATCTGAGTGCTTTCGACCACTTGATTGTCCCACATCATCGATCGTAGGAAGTGGTCTTTTGCCAGAATAGTAATCTGCAAGTTTCCTTTGAAAAATTGGCAATTGCGAAGGTTGTGCCCCTCCTTTTTATGGAGTGGACACTACCTTGGCTTGTTATCCTTCTGAGAGGGGATTTTGCCTTTACCCCGATTAGAGTACTGCATGGAATTCCGTGGTTCCTTATCACCCATGGCCAAGACCTCCTTGGAACCTCAGGCTTTAGGTTTTTGACCTTTAGCCTTGTTCTTGGACTTCTTGACCTTCTTCCTCTGCCTTGTTCTTGGACTTCTTGACCTTCTTCTTCCTCTTACTACCTTCGCCTTCCTCTCTGGGATTTTGACTGGACTGATCGATGGTATTGCTCCATTTGACATCTTCAGCAGCAGTCACATATTGATCAGCCATCTCAAAAAGCTCAGCGACTGTAGTTGGTGGATTTAGGGCAATGTCCTATATGAACCTTCTGCTATGAACTCCCTACTTAAAGGCTCTGATGACAGAAGCATCAGAAACTTCCGGAATAGAATCATGAACCTAACTGAAATGCTAGTCCAGGGATGCCATGGAACTCTTCTCCAATTGGAGTTGTAGTTAGGAGAATGACGTGACCTGTCATCATGTCGATTTTCTCAGGGTGAGTTCTACGAACGACTAGATGCAGTCGTACCTGTGTGACTCCCGGAGTGGTGTCAGCAGGGTTGCTCGAGTCTGACCATCATGCTTTGGATTCTTCATGCGATTCTTTTAGCGAAGTGGTCATAGCCCAGTGCTCAAGCATGGTCTTGAGTTGGGTTCTCCAGCAGATCATTTATGCATTAGACCTCTGGGTGGCCATTCTTCTTCTTCGAGTAGTCTCAAGATCCTCAATATCTGAGGCTGGTTGAGGCCACCTCAAAGGAGAGCAATTATTTTAAGGATTTCTCCCACGCTTATCAGAGTACTTATCGAGCTCATCACTAGAGGCCACCTCGCCATCACCACGAGGGGTCGTAGTGTGTGATTGGTGGAGAACATTGTTAGCCCTTCCTCTGGGAGAGCAATCAGAATCTGCGGGGAGGGCAAAGACCTCCTGCCTATAATCTCCACTTCCGTCAAAGGCCCCCTCGCTTGAAGAGTCATTCAACGAGAGTGCATCATGACTTGGAGTAAACCCCGCTAAGAAGGGGAATTCTGGGTTATAACAGTCTCCCGTTGGAGTTGGACTCTATGAAAGTATGGGCGATCTCACAGCGAGCCCACACACGCTCGTTGCAGGGATAGACGAAGAGTTACGGCCACCAGATGCCAATGGAGTCCTAGAATGTGGGATTCTAGGACTCAATGAGCCTGATCGGACAGCTACTGGGAACGCAAACACATACGGGCAGGCCCCTTGTCATGTTGCGAGTCATGTTCATGGTTGGATTGACCCTCGCCCATTGGGAAAACTAGTTCCTCTGTAGAGCGTAATGCTGTGGGAGATAAGAATCTCTCCTCAGTCCTATCCGTGGAACAATCTCTGGAATCACACTAGGGATCTCACCTCACCATCAGATGAAAGCATGGCCTACTCATAGTCATAGCAAGCATCCATGTCGAGGTCTGCGTAGTCGGCTAGGTCAAACCAGGTCTCCTCGTTCCACTCTCCTACCATGAGGACATCAGAAAGAAGAAAGCTTGTCGACAAGGAATTACCGAAGTTTGGAAGAAGGTTCCCCACGGACAATGCAAACTATCGATGTTTTACCATCAAACTTACGTATGATTTGTTTGGGTTCGGGGAAAACATTCAAGACTTGGCTATGATCATGCAGAGAAAGGACGTAGGGATTTTTATATAGGTTTGGGCCTTCTGCTGAAAGAATAATAACTCTACTTCCTGTGTAGCTATTGCTTAATGAATTGATTACAATCGAGAGAAAGAAAGTAATGCGGAATGCCTTGCTCTACTTCTCCCTTGAGTTTCTCTCTATCCTTCTTATGTCGACCCTTATATAGCTTGTGAATTGATGGCAATTGTTCCATTCTAAGAGGCACCTTAATGCTTCGGATAATAACCATCCGATGGGAGTTATTGTCAGAGAGACGTGGTGCCTCATCATGCGGCAGTTACTGTCAAAGATGAGTTATGCACAATTATTTCAGGGAATAATCATGCATGCTAACCGTCATGTCAGACAGGCCCATAATTGGCAGGCTGTCGTAGACACGTTAGTCGAAATTATGCTAGTTGCAAAGGAACTTACAAATATAGAGTGGTCGTGGAATAACTTACAACCATACCATACTCGTAGGATAACTTATGATCACATCATACTTATAGAATGGCTTACGACCATGCCATGCTCGTAGGATGGCTTACGACTACGGAGTGGTCGTAGAAAAGGCTTACAACCAATCAGCTAAGTTTCTCCCTTATTTGTAAGTGGTATACGCAAGAGGTGTAATGATGTAAGAATATCCTTTATGGATAATTAATAATTTGAGGATTGTTATATCCTCGTCAATATTATTTTTTTGCTTCTGTAATCTATTATCCGGTCGAGAGATTCTCCATATCGATGGTAACAAAAAAGTAGAAAAAAGTTGGAGCATAGTATAATTTTGTCACACAAGATATTCAAAATTTTTGTATGAATATTCAAAATAATAGAAATGTACCTGTGGTAACATTTTTTACAGAAATAAGCTCTAGTCGCCTAACCGTAGGGCGACTGGAGCCTATCGCCCAACGGCCAAGCGACTATGTTCCAGTCGCCCGACCGTTGGGTGACTGGAATCTGTCACCCATCCACAGGGTGACAGCATCTAGTGTTGCCCACCCGTAGGGTGACTGCAAACAAGGTGCTACTCCACCCCATGAAAATTGTAGATTTTGTGAATTTTGTATATTATAACTGGAAGATAATCTGTTGGATTTGTAATAAAAGTTTATGATCGTTGTATGTTGTTGGAGTGTAAAAAATTTTCTAAAACTTTTTTTAAGAATGATTGAACTTAGAATAATCAGTAAGCACGATGGTAAGTGATATTGTGATATTACCGGGAATTTGTACATGGAGGACAACTGGTATGTTAATATTGTTGGATGACTTACTATGGGAATAATTTAATGCGAAAAATGAGTAAATAAGCTTATCTGAATTTAAATAAACTACATACTACAGTTGGGAGTAATATGCCACATACTTTTTGATTACATGCATAACATAGAGCATCATGTGCGATTAACAAACCCAACTACTTGTACGACCTACTGTGTGGACCGGGGCCATTTTTCCTTCCTTGCCAGCTCGGTGTTGAACTCTTCGACGACCTTTTTTTTTTGCCTTGATCACCATTTCCCTCTTTTTCTCGCGCTCCCTCTCGTGAGCCTCCTGCCCTCTACGCGTGCACGCCTTGAGATGAGCTTTCATCTCGCGTTGTATAGCAAGGTTTGCTCGTCCTTATGGCGCTCCTCCTCCCGGATCTTGGAGGACCTTGTGATGTTCTACTCCTCGAAGTTGAGGGCCCACAGGTCGATCCATTTGCGGTAACCACATAGGGGTTCTAGGGACTGTGAATATAGGGGAGAGGTTGTTAGTGCGTACTTTGAAGGAGAAAAAGTAGGGGAAAACAGTGCACCTGGTCCTTACCGGCTGGCGATAGGTTGCGGTCTCTAGACGGTGGTCGGGATAGTCATTGGAGTAGTTTGCACAACCCTAGTAACGCATACCTAGGCTAAGGCGGTGCTTAGACTTGAAAAACTTATACGGGTCCCGGCACCAATAGAGGAGGGCATCTCCCCCTCTGGTGGGTGTTGTAGCAAACGATCGGTAGGAACATTCGGGATGGGGTTGTTTGTAACATTCTAAATTTTTGAAGTTTGAAATTTTGAGTAAATTAAAACTTTTATTTGCATCTTACTGGCATTTGAAAATTTTTGGTCAAAATCTTATTTGGGTTTTCTTGAGTTTTGTGTTGAGCTATATAAATAATTCTCAAATGCACATAAAAATTATGACGATGAAAGATACAAAGTAATTTAACTGTGAGTTTATAATTTTCAGAACCAAAATCTAGAAATCAAATTAAATAGAAATCCATGTTAAACCAAAATTGACCCAAGATTTCAAAACTCGAATTCGATGTCGAGTTTTTCTGAACTCGAAATTCGAAATTAAATTGCAAACTTAAGTCTAAAAAATAATCAAAGTGCCAATTTAAAACTTAAATATTAGATAGAGGAAGTAAAACTTTGAATTTCAATTTAACTAAATAGAGAAAAGAAATAGCCCAGAAAATAATTAAACTAAAAATTTAATTTTTTTAAAATCATGGAAAGCTCAAATCAAAAATAGGGAAATATTAAATTTGCATCTAAATATTGGGACCAATCTCTAAATTGAAAATCCAAAATTCCAGAGTTTATAAAGTTTCCTACTTTCCTCCCTTTTCTCTCCCCCTCTTTCTCCTCCTCCCTGCCAGTGGGCCCTTCCCCGTTTCTTTCTCTGGCCGCTGGCCCAGCCGAGCGCCCCAGCCTCTCTCTCCCCTTCCCCTGTCTTCTTCCCCCAGCTCACCCACTCCGCCTGACAACCGGCCTGCCCCTGGCACCAACCGCTCCGCGCCAGGCCCCTGCGTCACCGCGCCTACCCCTGTCGCATCCCCGCCTACGTGCGCACGCCACCCATGCCCTGCGCCCTTGCTCCCGTCGCCTCGCCATCGCATCGCACCCTCACCTGCCCCCGGCCCCGCCTGCACGCACACGGCGCCCTGCGCCTCCCGTCGCGTCCGCACCTGCCCCACGTCGTGCCCGCTGAGCGAGCTCCTTCCGATGCCCATGCCGCGCCCTGTTCACCGGTCACCGGCTACAGCTTTCCCATCCCTCGCGGCTATAAGAAACCCGGCTCCTCCCATTGCCTTCCCCTCCCCTCCTTGCTTCACCATTGCGGAATCGTGCTCCCGCATGGGCGCCGCCGCCCCGGACGCTCCGGCGATGCTATCCCCAAATTGATTGCGTCACGGCGAGCCTCCACTCCCTATTAGCCTTCCCTCCGAAATAATTTGATTTCTGCGCCCCGACACTCACCGCACGGTCGTCTCCCCAAACACCGGCCGAAGCCGCCGCCACCGCCTCCATTTCTTGCTCATCGCACTCCGGCTCGATTCCTCGGTACTAGAGCATCACTTCATCATCCTCTAGCTATCCCCATCGCCGGACGGAGCTAAGGTCCGCCCCAGGTCGCCGGCATCGCAGCCCTCCCCGTGCCACCAATGGCTTCCGCCGCCGGCCTCCCTCGTCGCGCCCCCAGCCCCTCTGACCCCCTTGGTAAGTTCCTTACACCCCCTCGTCCTCATACAAGCCCCTTCTCTGTCCCTCTATTCCCCGGCCGTCGGCGCATCGTTTCCCCTCACCGCCAGCCGCCTAGCTCTGCCGCCCGCCCACCTCGCCGCCGTTCCAACCAGTGCGTCGCTCCCAGTAGCTCGACCACCTTCTACACACTCCATTTTGGCAGTCACCGACTTTCCCCCCGGCCGCCGATCGCCGCCGGCACGATCGCTCCCCACCGGCACGAGTTTCCTCTGTTTTGGCCCCCAGCAGCCGAATGACGTTTTTTATGTTAGCTCCTTGTCTCTGCCAGCCCAGGCCGTCGGCCCACTTGGCTAGCCCGAACATGCTTTAACACCCACAACTCTGAAGTCCTGAGTTCGATTCCACAGGTGCACCTTTATCCACTCCGTTTTTGTTTTGGTTTTTGTTACCCATTTTAATTAATAAAAATCAAAGAAAGTTTGAGAATAGTTTAGAGAGGCTAATAAAATTAACTAGGTATAAAATAAGGTTACTTAAGATTTGATATTTGATTATTTACTATACAAGCAACTAATATAGCTTAAATATTTATAGGATGCCTAATTGTTAATTAAGGCACTAATAAAATATGGTTTGGTTTGATGTCCAAGTCTAATAAGGATACTAATTAAAAATATATTCCAGTTAAAGTTGAGGGAGATAATATGTTAACTGTGAAAGTAGGGATTTAAATTAAGATTACCCTCCATAATAACTAAAGCATGTACTCCAACAATTAACATGCCACCATCAGATAAATACCAACGGTAAATTTAATTAAATAGCAAGCCAGGCTATCGCCTAAATATAGATATATACAATCTTTTCCTTTAAAACTTAATTTGCACTAAATAACAACTAAAGATACACAAAAATTGATAACAACCTTTAATCAAAAGGGTGTCCTTAAGTAGAATATCATGTAAGAAATATATATATATATATATATATATATATATATATATATATATATATATATATATATATATATATATATATATATATATATATATATATATATATATATATATATATATATATATATATATATATATATATATATGGCAATTATCATAAAGTAGTCCCTTAAGTCATCGGGTGATTAAAAGTAAGCTACCTAATGTAGTTATGTAAATAGTAGTTATCACTGGCGTGCCATCGATAAATAAAATCTTAGTGTTGGATTTTGCTAAACCGCAAATATGGGAATGTAACCTTGTAAAACAAGCCTTGCTAGATAAATAAATTTATACTAAAAATAAAGCTAAGTCTAATGATAATAACATAGGTGTAGACAAAATAATAATAGTACCACCAATTATATCCCAACGTTAGATTTAGTAAATAATAATGTCAAGCATGATTGAATATAGCAAGCTACGACCCGTCTAAATAGATTTTAATTCAAATTGAACTAAGCCTAGTAATAACTAAGGATACATAAAATGTTGGGCCATAAAATGCTACAACATTGGACTCTAATATTTATTCGGTAAACCCAAAAATTATATACATCACTATATATAACAAGTGCCTTGAAGATTAACGCTCGACAAAAACAAAGCTCAAGTAAAGCTCGTACACCGAATCGTAGGTCTAACCTAGCTCATGGAACTTCCTTGATAAATATAAAAATAATAAAAAGAAGTTATTAAATAAAATAGGGTAAGCCATAGTATTCAATGGCTGGCTCAACCTAGTCCTCCCCAAATCTAAAGAAAGATAATCTCATCAATATTTTTGTGTCATAAACCCTCTTTCATTTGAGCATCCTTCTACCAATCATCGCTTTGTTCCAACACTTTTTGACTCCATCGATACTTCGCACCTCATCAACCTTGCCTCAAATCACCTAAAAACCCATAATAAAGCTAAAATTAAATTTATTTGAAGTTGTTTGGATCTTTTGAGTTATTTGCATTTATGTGGATTCAGTTGCTTATCACCTAATTAGAAGGTGGAAGTCGTGAAGAATCAAGGGAACAAGCGTGATCAGAGCGAAGTGAAGATAAAGAACAGCAGCTCAAGAGAAAGCATTGTGTGAGCTCAAGACCGCGGTAAACCGCGCCAGGCGAGTCAATATTTTGATCATGTTGAACCTACAATACTTTGATCATGTTAAACCTACATTTTTCGCAAATTTACTTTTGTTTAAATTATCAAATTGCATGTTGTTATTTCATATGCAAATATATGTTTGTTTGAAGATTCTAGTTATATACCCATTAATCGACTTGCTAGTATTATACCTCCTTTGGAAACAGTTGAATATCTGAGCCTTGTCACCCTAGCAAAATTATAATGGTATCCTTTTGAAAATAAGTCCATAGTTATACGCCATGCTTAGTATTGCTTAGATAATCGGGGGCACCAAAAATGCCCCAAAGCATCACTTTGAATCATGAGAAATTGGTTTAGGCGGTCATGGTGGAAATGACTAGTATATTTGGTTATGGATATTTTATATTCCCCAAAAACCCCAACTTGCTTACTTATCTGGGTGGATGGTTCGAGGGTGTGTGTTGTGGTGCAGTGGAAGCACAAAGTGGATAGTGGTAGAACCGCCCAGATAACCCTAAGGACTGAATCTCGTGATGACCTCCCAGTGTACAACAGTACAACCACAAGCTGGCAAAGTGTAGGTAGGGTTAACTAATTTGTATGGCTCTAAGGTGGTTACGTGAAGGTGTGAACACGAGCAAAGGGATGGATGGTCTCATCCCCGTCTTTGCCCGTGATGGCTCACGGGGGACCCTTCTCGAGGGATGTGCGCATCCTACAGAAGGCAGAACCTAGCGGGCGTAACCACAGTAGGACTATGCATTGTAAAGGCCCTGTGATAGTCTACTCAACCGCATGGCTAAGGAATCATGTGGGGCAATGAGCAAATTTATCTCTTGTGGGTAAAGTGTACAAACTCTGCAGAGTCAAAACTATTCGAATAGCCATGCCCACGGTCAAGGGCGGACATGGGAACTTAACTGGATATAGTTCTATTTCAAAAAAACTTTGTGGGAGGAATTGGTAAAGTGGAGGGCAGAGAAAGGCCCTGATATGTGTTGCCCTGGGTGTCGCCCCAGTGATAAGTTAAGCGGTTATGACGCTGAAGGATTAAGCATATGGTGCGGAGGCAATGTAACGGTGGATGGAATCCGGATCACTATTACTATTGCACTCTTTCACAAATTAAGTTTTAGTTCAAAATGCTAGGTCTCAGAACATTTCTATGTATTATATTTCGAAACAAATTTATGGCAAATAAAATAACCCGAGCCTTTCCTTGATAAGCCGTGCATATTATCTAATTGCATCCTGTGTATTGGCTCGCGGAGCACGGTGGTTTGTGCTCACACTCGTTTTCACAACAAATCCAGAATCAGGTCACTATGCTTCAGCAACACTATTGGTCAAGGTGGCAAAGAAGATGAAGATGTCAAGGGCTAGGTCGCGAACCTCCAGTTGGCTGCCTGTGGGCATGTCCTGAAGGTCCCACCTGTGTGCTTCATTCCGCTGCTGCTGTTTATTGATTTCGGCCTAATCGGCCCATGAGTAAGTCTACTATTTTATTTATGCTTCCGCATGATATGTAATTTGATGTCCATTTCTGTAACTGTGTGCATTATCTATTGATCCAGGGAATAGTGCAGCTAAACACAGTAGATTTCGGATTGTAAAATCTGGGTCTTACATTGTTGCTACGGGGCACGTCATTGCGGGGAGCTGACCTCATAACACGCTGGGCTTGTTCTGCCTGGGCCACAACAGCCCTTGTTTTCCCATCACGGGTGGCAGCTGACCATGCTAGATCGTGGGTCTCCTCCCATTGCTTCATCATCTTGTCCCATTGCTTCTTCTGCCTCTTGTCCATCTCGATGTGGTGAAGCAAGTACCAGTGTAGTGTGGGATTTGCTTGTGAAATGTTCTTTGAGAAATCTCTTCGACCTCCTTTTATAGGGCCCCTTGTTGCCTTCTCAGTACATGAAGATGCATGTGTGGTCCCATCACTGTGCAAAGCTACCAAGTGTGGTATTATGGGCATGCGAAACTGCCCAGTTAGGTCTTTGGACTGTGAAAAGCTGCACCCTTTAGTCTTCTCATTGCGCAAAGCTGGGCCGTGAAGTCTTGTCGCTGCGCAAAGGTGTCTCGTCTGGTCTTGTCACCATGGAAAGCTGGCCCGTGCGGTCATGTCATTGCGTAAAGCTGGCGCGTGCGGTCTTCTCACTGTTCAAAGCTGGCATGTGCTGTCATGTCACTATAAAAAGCTGGGCTATCATGTCTTGTCACTGAGCAAAGCTGGTCCGTGCAGTCATGTCGCTGAGTAAAGCTGGCGCATGCAATCTTCTCAGTGCTCAAAGCTGGCGTGTGTAGTCTTGTCACTGCGTAAAGCTGCCCGTGTGGTCTTATCGCTACGCAAAGCTGCCCGTGTGGTCTTGTCGCTGGGCAAAGCTGCCCTGTGTTATGAATGACACCGTGACACCGCAAATACACTATAAAATCCATGGACGAGACATTGCTGGTAGGAACAACTATCTTCTCTGTTGTAGAATAAGCCACCATGACAGACGTCAAGGGGCCAGTCAAATATGGGTCACCAAAGGGGGGCCTTCCGCTCGAATGGAAGGAGGACTTTGGCCCTATGTACCAGTTGCTGCCAAACAGGCACGCCTAGCCAGTGTGACCGAAATGCAAACATATACAGGACGTGGTGGTGTAGGTGGCAGAAGGCCATACGGATGCGGTCGACATTTCTTTCGATGCCCATACTCTGGGATACAAGTAGGCATTCGTCTATTTTGTAGTACTACTAATAGAGTTCCCATGTTAATGTTCCTTTGTAGCAGATGGATAAATGTGATTTCGTGCAATGGATTGATCCTCCCTATGAACGGTATGTTACAAGGTACATGCATACATTGTGGGAGCGAATCGCTGATTGGAGGCACGGATTGAAAGTCTTGAAGAGCAGAACAATGACCTCCATCAGTAGATGGAGCGTGAGAGGGGCAACGATGAGGTCATCAACATAAGGAGTTTGTATGACCCAACATGCAGCGGCGTGAACCCTAGTTGTATATGTGCTTGCCACTACAACGACGGCCAGCCACGTCCGAGGTGGACCCCTTAGCAACACTCCATGTGGGTACCGCGAGGCTCCTTCCACCTGTAGGTAGTGTATGGTTGTACCGTTGTACTCTGGCCTATTGTTTGAAATATTTTTCAATGTCATTAAGCATGTAATTGAATGGTTCGTACGTTGCTGCGGTTGCCATCAATGTAGTTCACTATTCGTTTGGTGTGGGCGTCGACAATGTAAGGGGAAGTAGAACTAAGCTCACCATAGTATTGTAAATATGACTATGTAAACAACAAACGTAAACAGTACATGAACAAAAAGTGTACAGTCAGCACTAACGACCCCCAACAGCATCCCCAGCCCCCCTCCGTCTCCACGTCCGCATCCTCCCATACGGCGCCGCTTGGCCGCCCTCCGCTGCAACGGGTGACGATGCCCTGACAACGTAAGACGATCAGGAGACCGTCGCATATGCCCCTAAGCTGGTGGAGTGGACTGCACCGTTGCCTGTGTGGCCACCAGTGCACCCACTACAAGAAATGTGTCATTTTTTGACGTATTTAGCATGACAACAGGTCATAATGTCATTATATCATCCGGTTTATGACATTATGTTTTAGGCATTTCGACTTAGTGACAATAAAAAGTTGTATGTCACAAAAAAATGTCATACAACTAGTCCAATTCCATCCAATGACGGCATTTGCTATGTCACAAGGACTAATTTATGAATGTCATAAATCTATGACAGAGGTTGTGTGTCACAAATTATAAGCAGGGTGTGCACCAAAGATTGGATGCCTGGCGTAGTGGCGCGATGTCTCCCCGCCACACCAAAAATTTTGGAGCCAAAATGTCATTTCTATCCAGACATATACTACAACAGGTATCGTTTGGACAAGGGTGTGACATGCGTCATTTTTGCATATATTTTGCCGTCATTTTACCCTCACATTTTTCGCATTTTGGGACCATTTATCATCATTTACACGTTTTCCATATTTAATTGCTCGAAATGGACCATTTTATATTTTTTGTACTTTTCCACAGACCGGCGCGATTAAGGCGCATAAAATGACAAATATGGCACTCTAGGGCTGCTCTGTATAGTTATACGCGTCGTCACGAATGCGTGGGATCAAACCGTGAAGAAATCGTACTTCCAGAGGACCAGAACAGAAGAAATCAATTGGGGAAGGACTTCGTTGCAAACCCTAAATGCTTTGAGGACTAAATGGCAAAGTTGCCAAAAATCCCCCATCTCCCTTAAGCCGCCGCCGCCGTCGCCTGGGAATGAGTTGAGCCCGGTTCTTTCTCCTCAGTCCCCCCTTGGCCTTCTTCTTCTTCCCCCCGTTCTCCTCCAAATTCGGCCACCGGCGAGCACCGGGCCGTAGCTCGCCGGCGCGCCACCAAACTCCACCGCCTGCTCTCCCTCTGGCACACCACCTACCACAGCCATCCTCCTCCGACCGCTACCCCTGCGCCTTCTCTTCCCTCTAGCCCCACTGCTTCTCCCCAGATCCACCCGTGCGCCACCATTTTGCTCTCTACCGGCGCCACCATCACCACCGCGCGCCGCCCCTTTTCAGTTTGGCTGCCGCCTTCCACTGTGCCTCCCTTCCTCTCCCTTCTCCACCCGCATCGACGCTTCTCCTTTCCTCCACCGCGCCCTTCCTTCTTCACCCGTCGCCTCTTCCATTAGCGCCGCTCCCTTCTCTACCTTCTCCGCCCGCTGCCTCTTTCCACCATCTACCTCTCCCCGTTGCTCCTCACAGCGCCTCCCCTCTTCACCGAGCTCCGCCTATTGCCTTCCTCTGCGCCGCCGCCACCTACTCCCTCCGGCGGCCACCCCTCTGCCCCTTCTTCTTCGGCATCGGCCCCTTCACCCACCGGTCCTCCTCTTGCGCCGCCCGTCCCTTCTCCACCTTGCTCCTTCTCCACCGGCCGCCGTTCCCCAACTCCTCCCCTGCATCGCCTCCTCTGCGCCGCCCGTCGCCGCACCTCCTCCCGGGCGCTGCTACGCCGACTACGCCACCACGCCTCTCCACCGACGGCGGCGACACCTCTGCTAATCCACGGCACCGCCGACGCTTCACCTGCTGCCCTGCTTCCCCTACTGCTCTGCTGCTCGGTTTACCTCCAAATCTTCTTCCTCTCTTGTTGCTTTTCTTAATTACTGCTCAATAGCTGCTTATTGTTGACTACTAAACTCTGTTAATGGTGCACTGTTAAATTGGTGATTTAGGATCTGTGATGTGTGTCTATGAATTGTGACTGAAAAGTATTTGTGCCTTGCATTTTATTCAATGGTTGTCAATTAGTATATTGAAGCATGTTTAGTTGCAATCCTTGTCACTGAATGGTGTCTTGCATTTGTTTGCTACCACTTTTCTGTACTAAAATGCTATGCATTTGCAAATAACTCTTCACATGCTTTTAGTTATTTAATTTTCTGTTTGTATGTAATTTCAGAAGCAAACCAAATATAAGGATGCGCCACCAACTGCGAGCTGTTTGTATGTAATTTCAAGCTGTAGCTCATGTTCTGCCAAAATCAACTTTTCTTCTGCTACAATGAATGATCATGTACATGAGCTTGAGAGTGAATTGCATGTTGAGAAGTTAGGAGCATCAGAACTTCGATCACAGTTGGAGAATCTGCAGAAGCAAGTAGAGGATCAGAAAGATGCAGCAAAGAAGCATGAAGAAGAAACTGAGAAGCTGAAGCAGCAAGGAAGTGAGATCCAAGGCTTCCTTCGTTCGTTGTTTGGCAGCAAGTATGCATCACCTGATGCTCAGTAGTAAGCTCTCAAACTCAATTAGGCTCTAGATGATATTTTGGTGACATCTGTGACTGTGAGGCTGTGGATGCTATTTTGGTGATCGACTTTAACTTCCAACAGAAACCTAGTGTGGATGTAGATGCTTTTTTGATATGGTCATCTGTGATTGAGGTTGTAGATGCCATGTGTGGTGAATTTGGCAAGCACCAACAGCAACCTGAAATTTGAGACTTTGAGACTTGGTCTGGATGTGTGCTGAATTGGGTGATGGATATAATGATATTTGATAGTTAATTTAAGACTTGTGGACTGGTTATGATATGCAATCATATTTCCATATGTTGTTGGTTGATTTGAATCTGATTTTTGTATGGGCTGAAAGAAATTATATGGGCTTAATTATGTGTGCTGAAAAACTGTATGGGCTGAAAAAATGTATGGGCTGAATTGTGCGGGCTGAAAAAAACTATATAGGCTGAATTGTGTGGGCTGAAAAAAAAGCTTTTATATTCTGCTACGTGGGCTTTAACAGGCCAAAATTCATTTTATGACATTTTTATATTCTGCCATGTCAGCGCCACGTCAGTTTTTGATCTTACGTGGCATTTGCCCACGTGGCAAGGCCTAGGATTTTGTGACAACAAATGAATGTCATAAACCTCTGTGACACTAAAAGCCAATGTCATAGATTTGTGACATGAACTATACACACGTCACATAATAAATTTGTGACGCGTGTTTTTTGACATTAGGATTTTCGTCAACTGAATGTCACAAATCTTGAATTGTGACATGAATTTCATATATTATGACAAAAATAAAATGTCAATAAATGACACATTTCTTGTAGTGACCGGTGAGGGCACTCCTGGAGAGAACCTCTGGTGGTGTGGCCCGAGGTGCAAAGCCCGATTCTAATGGGCATGACCTTGCACAGCTTCTAATGGGCATGGTTGCATAAGCAGCACACACTCATATCCACAACGTCGGCACCTTTGCACAATCCCCTACCATGCAACAGTGCGCAACAATGTTCTCACCTCCCATCTGATGTCCATGGGAGACCGGCTCCAAAGCCCTTATACGACGATGCTGCATAACTCGGGGTCCAACGAAAAACTCTGGGTAAGCCAATGCATCACATCTGAGATTCAAGCATTCTCACTGTCCGGGTGTACTAGAATGGCTTGCGAAAAACCACTCAAATCCACACAATTCGGACCTTCACAAACGGTTCTAGCACCGTAATGCACTCTAAATGTAGTGGGTATTAGCATTGCTAATGTCTGCCTACATATATGTTTTAATTTTGCACCATGTCAAATCACATCGCACACTACGAAAGTACTGACGTACTGCAATTTACATTTCACTGATTGTTCGCCTGTTGTAACCAACTACACTAACATCATAGTACAAACTTCCTATCGGCACCCCACGCACCGACACCGCAACTTTCTCACTACTCGAGCTATCCCCTACATGAAACAATTCCTAATGGTTTCAACAATTTACATAGCATATCGATTTAAATGCCTATATACCAGTTATAATAGTACACACGTTTTTCCACGTACTAGCGACATTACATTCATTTGTATTTAATCATAAATATTATGTATTATTGTTTTTTAAATACCAAATTATGAAATTCTAACATAAATATTTACTAAATTTTGTAATACCTACAAATGTTTACGGACGATTAATTTGTACGTAACGGTGACTGAATTTTCTACAACTACAATTTTTTACGCATGCCAATTTGCTAACAATGTTAATTTTGTAAAACTATGTTTGCTAAATTATACACAACTACACGCTTCTATGGCTGCTAATTTCCTAAAACTACATTAACTAAATTTTCTATACCAAAAATCAAACTATTTCTATCTACATCTACAATTTTCTATTAACACTAACAGTAAATAATATATGTACTACATATACAACATTGTAAATACAAAAAAAATTATCTAGAATTGCTTCTTCCCCTCCTCTCCCCCTCCTCCTCCTCTCCCTCTCCTTTTCTCTCCTCCCTCTCCTCTCCTCTCCTCTCCTCCCCTCCCTCTCCTTTTCTCTTCTCTCTTTTCTTTCCTCCTCTCCTCGGCCGTCTTCTTTGTTGCTTTCTGTTCTGTTGAGGGCGATGGCCGAGCGGCCTCACCTTTTATCTCCCTTCTAGTCGCCTGGTCATTGAGCGACTGGAGGTCCAGTCGCCCAACAGTTGGGCGCCTGCAATAATTCGCCCAACGGCCAGTGGATTGCTTGCTCATGCCTAGCCGTTGGCGATAGGTTCCAATCGCCTGACGGTTAAGTGACTGGAGCCTATTTCTGTAAAAAAAAATTGGCACAGATATATTTCTATTATTTCGAATAAAAAATAGATTATTTATTTAAAAAAAATTAGGTGCGGAGCAGAACAGAAATGTAGAGGAAGTGACCGACCAATGGGCTTGAAGCCCGTTACTCTCCCACGAGTGAAACGCAAGAATTCACCTCCAAGGGAAGGCGACAAAGAGAGCGCACACAATCGTCCGCAGCCCACAACTGAAAATTGGCGAGGAAAAACAAATAGTAACTTTTTTTCTAAGAGGGTGGGGACAATCCGCCATTTTAAGGCTCTCGATTTATAGATCACGGGTTTAAATCTTGAACAAGTGAAAAATCTACATAAATAACTCACTTAACCCATAATTGATGGAAGTTGAACTCTATTGTCAACCAATCAGACAAGGTGACACACTACTAGACTATACTACAATTGAAGAAAAACAAATAGTACTGCAAAAGTTCAACTAGCACAATACAACAGCAGTTTTTTTTGGCTCATGGAGCACGTGCATGCGCTCTAACACTCACGGCCACCCCTTATTGGTGGCACACACAGAAGCAAACTAATGCATTACAATGCACAAACGAGGGACATGGCATGCATTAGTGTCCCTTGACAAATGGTTCAAAAAAAAGTGCATATATACCTTGTGCAATCAAAACATATGACATGCATTAGCGATGCAACGAAACAAATCCAAGTACGAACATGCATGGCACAGCTTACCTTGCCGATGGGGCAGAGCTGAAGTGGATTTGATGCCTAGGAGTGAAGGGGTGAAATATTTTTTTCAAACTTATGCCAAAATTTAAAAAATCACAGCAACTTAGAAACTACTCCCAAATTCCAATCTAAGTGCCTATGATTTACTAGTGTGCTCAATCAAACATGCTAATGAAGTTTTGCAATCTAAGTTTCAATTCTATGCAAGTATAACAATTTAGGAATTGAAAGAATAAGAATTTAAAAATGTAAAAGTGAAAAGAGACAACCGATTTTTTTACCAAGGTCTTGGATATTCGATGATCTCTCCTAATTTTCGTTGGAGCACTCTTGCAAGAGTATAGTTCCTACTCGAACCTAGGCAAGGATCCAAACAATCAACTCACAGTAGTCCTTTTCCTCTCCGGATAGGTGGACTCCAAAGCTTCGCAACCCTCCCAGTACCTTCCACACGCTCGTCCTTGTAAGTCAACAAGATCACACATTCAAGCCATCTAGGATTCACCAAATTCCAAGAGTAATAAGCCCAAGGATGTAATTTGAATCCATCATGGTCAAGCAACTAAGAGTGATGCATACTAAGGCAGTGCTCCACTAGGTTGCGGGTTGCAATTTTTAGTGTGCGACACTGTAGCTGGGTTATTTTCACACTGTATCTAGGACTATAAAAAAAGCTTAAGGCTCATGAGCTACTCGGGCTAGGCTCGAACTCTAAACGAGCCGAGCTCAACTTGTCCCGAGCTCACGAGCTTCAACGAGCCGAGCTCTAATAGCTCATTAGAGTTCAATTTGAGTCTAAATATTGATGCATATTAACACTTACAGAGTTTACTCGAGCCAAGCTCGAGCTCAACCTTTTCTATTGTTTACTCTTACCGAGCTTACTCAAACCGAGTTCAAGCTTTTATTATTGTTGAAAATTAGTGCATGTAAAATCATTTTTAATTATTATCGAGCTTATTCAAGCCGAGCTTGAGCCTAGGTACAGGCTCGCTCGAGCTCGGCTCGAGATTCTACCAAGCTCAAGCTCGGCACATTTACAGCCCTAACTATAGCTGCTGTTAGCTTGTTTAATTTTAAAAATTTTTTAAAAAGGAAAAAAGGTTACATCATCACATACAATGCAAAGGAATATGAAAAAAAGATGAAAAGCCAAAAAACCAAAAAAGACGAAATTAAGAAGGTAGAAGCTAAAAGTTGAAGCTCAATGGATCGGGGCCTAAAACCTACTATACTCTCTCACACTCTCAAAATCTCAACTTGAAGCTCTTCAGTACTCTTGAACTCCCCAATATGCAAGCCACTATTTTAGAGTCACAAGATTACTAACTTGAATGCTCATGGTCTATTTATATAGCCCCACCATTAAAAAAACTAGTTGTTTGACCATTTCCTGAAAAAGCACTTGCAAATCCAGATCATCCTCCTCGACCCGGATCATCTACTCATTTCATTCTTACTCAGTTCCAACGGTTCAAAAACTAGCCATTATGCCTACTTGGATCATATGCCTTAACCCAGATAATCCACCTGAGCTGGATCATCCGCCTTGGCCGTATCATCCACCTTAGTGAAATCAATCCATAGAACCACTTTGGAACAATACTACAAGTCAATGGTACCATTGTAATAGTCCCACATTAGTTGTGGAAGGGCAAGAGACCTAACTTAAAAGTAGGGGAATCCATTACCTCATAATTTATCTCTTGGGATGAGAATGCCCTTAAGATCTAACAAGTGGTTTTAGAGCTTGGTTCTAACATCTCTGGCTCAATAGACATTAGTATGAATGCCCGATGGACCATGATCCTGTGGGATTATCGATGTATGGTGAAGGAGGTGGTGAATGGCTGAGGGACACTAATGTATGAATGGGAAGATTGTAAGAATAGTCCCACATTAATTTTGAAAGGGCAAGAGGCCTAACTTAAAATTAGAGAGTCACTTACCTCACAAGCTAGCTTTTGGGGATGATAAGACCCTTACAATCCAACAACTTGGATATGGAACCTAGCTGATGCTCACTATTTCGATAGTCATATCGGTGATTGGAGGAGATCTCTTGAAAAGTCCTTAGTGCTCATTTTGGTTAACTCTCCACTATCTTTCTTTGGTTGAGTGGCATGTACTTCCATGGTAGCCTTGATCCGGATCATCTGTCTCAATGCTTTTACTAAGAAGAACCCTACTGGACTAATGGTACACCTAAATAGTACACCTTAAGCCGTATCATCCGCCTCTCAACTTGTTTAAAAACATATTCTATGGATAGATGATACATCTCAATGGCACGCCTCAACTTGGATAATACGTCTTTATGTAAAATACCATGGGCACCAAAAATGCCCTCTCTAGACTAATGGTACACCTCAATGTACGGGTTGACCTGGATTATTCAACTTTATGTAAACTTCTAAAAACATAGAAAACACTCTCTCTATATATAGATGGTACGCCTGACCCAAATAATCTGGTTCTATTGATTTTTCTGACTTAGTTGAATGTTGATCCATATTGTGAGATCCTCTCAACCACAACTTTATTATTGGCACTATCTGAGTAGAACTAAGCTAAAAAGACCTAGTGTGCACGACAACTAGTTACCAACTTAACCAAACTCAAGTTACTAAACTTGAACCCCCTTAATAGTACGACCAAAGTAAAAACAAAAATATATCAACTAAAATAATCCATACTCAACTCCTTGAATCATTTCTAGCCATAAGGTCCTTAATCTTCACGAAAATCATGCTTTACCATCATTTGCATTTTTGAGGATCTGTAAAAGTCCAAAAAGTACCCACATCTATCATTAAGACCTAACTTATCTTAATCACACTTAAACCAAAGTTAATTTTAATGATTTAGAAATCATCAATCATCAAAGTCATATAATCAATGAATTAGAGGGCTATACTTACAAGCGGTACGCAGTCGATGATGGACTTTAGGGGAGGTGAGGCAAGGACGAGGCAAGAAAAGGAGGCAACGAGGCGTGTGGAGGCGAGACCCCATGTGGGTATGGGAGGGAGAGTGTGTGTGAGAAGGATAGAGATGGAGAGAAGCAAGGAAGGGAACGTGCGACCTGATGTGGTGGTGGGCCCCAGCGCGCTCGAAAACCACATGATCTTCTCGGTATGAAGTCGCATGATCTTCTCGGTGACGCACGGATTCACATTTGCACTTTTGGGAGCCATTAATCTAGTTAGCGGGCCTCTTCTTTTTAGCTTTTAAAAGTTGCTCTTTGACTTTTCTATGTAACTTGTTTTTAAACAAAATATCTTTTTAAAACAGAGTCTACAAGTTGATTGCAATACACACTGTAGCAACTTCATTTATATCCACCAAAATCGTAGTGCTTGAGTGGTGCTTGGGAAAATTGTTAAGTCAAAGAGAAACTGAGAAGATCAAGTTGGATCAAAGGCTAAGAACTTAGCGGATTTGGGCTTATGTGCTTTGAAAAATGTGTATAAGTGTAGTGTGTGAGTAAAACCCGTGTTATGTGAGGTTAACGAGTTTTTTCCATATGTGCTAAGTGGATAATATCTATTAGGGTTAGATAGGTGCTGGTTGTCTATCTATTTAACAAGTTGAGATGAAGGCTTGCTAGTTAACCATCCAACCATCCTAACTTAATTTATTTATTGAAGCTAAGTGTCTAGGGTTAGAGTTTAAGAAGTGTGAGTTTTATGGTAGGCTTTCTTGTCGTCTAAGTGAAGTGGTTGTAAAATATTTATTCTCAAGTAGCAATATATCAATTTTGTTAATCTCTCATAGATTCATCTTATTTTGGTTGATTTGGTTTTGTTTTGGTTGGTTTTAATCTTGCATATCCTCTTTCTTGATCTTACTAGATGTCAAGGATGAGTAAGTGATGGAGATGTTCCCATCTATCTAAGCATTAGGTTTAGTAAGTTTTTGAAGTTGCTTGGTTTTTACTTAATTTGGCATCTCTAAATGCATTTCTTGATCCAATTATTTTTGCCTTGATTTCTTAGATGTTTTAGCTTGCTGTGATATGTGAGAATACATCTAGAGCCATATTGGCCATCATTCACTCACGAGCAAGTCATATTTAACGTTTTTTGTTTTTGTTCAATTTTAGTGTAACCTTCCTTCAAATAAAAAATGTCACATCGTTGGCAATAATTTTCTTGATAATTGATTGGAATAGGATTCTAGCATTCTAGAGAAGATGCACATCAAATTTCAAGTGATTTAGAGTCTTGGTTTGAGAGTTTGCTCAATTTATGGTTTTGGTCTGGTTTTAATGCAACAGAGCTTCACAAACAAACAAATTCTAATTCTCTTAAGTTATTTTAAGGTTTTTTGTTAGGATAGATTCTTAAAGTCATGATCTAGCATTGGTTCAAGTTTCAAACCTTTTAGATCTACAGATCAAAAGTTACATGTATTTTTAGATTTGAAATAGTGTTATTTTACTGTTCACCAAACTGAAATTATTGTAGCACCGCAAATTTTCAGATTTTTGGCTTCTTGATCTTTATAGCTTCTCATAGCTATTGGAGTGAAGAATCGGCGAATATTTGGGGAAATATTTAAAGGCACTATTTTTCTCCTCTATTGTCATACCGGTCCTACAAAATAAATATGTGCTAAATAATAAACCTTGGAAAAGAAAACAGAAATTCAAATTTTGCCCACATGAACAAAGTCGGCTTTGCCCTGAAATAAGGCGGAAATAGGAACCACCTCACGCCTGGTTTTCAAAACCCTAGTTACAGCGAAATGCTAGCGCTGGCGGTCAGAGTGGGGAGGGGAAGAACAGGTGGCATAATAGGCCTCAAGGCCTCCTCCCATAGAATTGTTTTCCCGACATGGCACGTATTATTTCTGCAAGGTTTGATTGAACATGTCACAAGAAATGTGTCACAAGAGTTTAACCACTGAACAGCGGTGAGAATCGTTGGTCAGGGAAGAAGGCGATGCACAGGAAGGAGGCACCCACGAGATGAAGGGCGAGGTACGGTGGTGCCGGCTAGAGTTTGTGAGGCTCGAACTCGGTGTGTGGGTTTACAGCCGTGTGTGTCAACCATTGCACCCCAAGAGAGTTCTCGGTGCCGGCTGGAGTAAGCGATTAAGGGCAATTGAGTTCTTGCCTGTAGGAGCAGTGAGGCGCAGCTAGGGCGGCTGGAGGTGAAGAGTGTGGCCACCCTCAGACAGCAGCTTGGCGATGCAGATGTTAGGCCGCGTCGTGCGAGTGAGAGAGAGAGAGAGAGAGCCGGCAAGCTGCCTGTCAGCAAGAGGCCTGGAGTGGGCTCGCCCAATCCAATGGTCCAGCCAGAAGGAAGTGTCGCGTCCATCGACGACGAACATCTGGGAGAACTTTCTGCAGGGACCTCCAGATTGCTGTGTCCATGGCGTGATGGATATTGGATGGTTGCCAAGGTCGTTATCCTCAGTCCTGTTCAGCCATAGCGGTCAGTACTGAACCACCTTTGCCACGGCGTGGAAGCTGGAAGATGCAGCTTAGCGAGGAACTTCTAGATGAGGTGTTCGCATTACATTGCATGCATCCGAGGGAAACCAGTGACCAGTATTAATTACTACTCATCCAGTCAAAAGTATTGTGATTAAAAACGTAACGTTGAACACCAATTTTTATTGTAAAATATTTATAAAATCCAATAAAATTATTGTTGTGGCTACAGGCTAAACAGTGAAAAGGAGACTACAGAAGAGGAGAGCCAACACAGAGTTCGAATGTGGAAAGTGGGTGAGTAAGAATGAGAGGATCCCCTCCTCCTACCCTTCTTAGGGGTTTATATACATAAGTGGGGTAGGATGGGAAATTCTCATCCTCTTCAGTAATTACAAAGGATGAGGGTATATTGGTATACTCCTCTATACCATTGGACCTATTACATATTAGGTCAGTTGCAAGGTCCTGTCACGAGGAGTTAGGCCACCTCAATAACAATTATAATATTATAAAAATACTTTTTCAGACAAATCTACACGTACTATTTTCACGTATCTAATTAAAATATTTAAAAGTATATTAATAGCTGATTTTTTGAAAGTTTGATTGTACTTCTCTCTGATGATTTGAAAGACCTACGTACAACAGCACCCGTGCCATTCACCTGTAACCCAGGCTCGATGGGTCACTCATTTCCATGCGTAGAAAAAAGAGGCCCATCGCTGCCTCTATGACTTTGCGTAGAAAAAACACCATCATTTAGCCTCGCGAACACGCCATCTGTAATTAATTAGAGCCTATATAAGATCCAGCTTGCATGCATACATCGAGTGCATTAGATTAATCAAATAGCTAATTGATTTTAAAGCGCTGCAAGGATGAGGTGCACGAGAACTTTCTTGTTCCGTTTTCTCGTCACGATGTTACTTCATGCACATGTACACCCTGAGCCTGCTTCCTCAGGTATGTCCACATTACATTTCAGACTTTTAGTAGCTGCTTGTGTATGAAAAAATTCATGAAAATCCATTTTTTATAGCATAATTTGTGTATATACTTCTTTTATACATATAAAAGTATATAAAAAATAAAGGGTTCCGATGAAATTTTTTCAACCAAGTCGCATCGAACTATCTTACAATTAGTGTTTAAGTATACCAAAAATGATAAAATAAGTATAACATATTCATTTAAGTGGTATATTAAAAGTGAGAATATGTACTCCTAGGAGTATGCCGAAATAGGACACCATGGTGTCAAGGCATCATGATTTTAAATGAGCAAATTCAACCCAAATTCTAGTATATTTTTTAAAAATTCCAGTTTTAGGGTATATTGCGACAAGCATGTATAAATTTATGATCATGTGTATAAGAATATTTCTCAATGTATTACACTTGCTAGTAAAACAATTGGTGGACACAGAAAATTTGTCATAAGATTCAAATAAAAGTTGTAACATACTATTTTAGAAAAAATTTCAAAACATTTAATTTCAGACAGCCTGTATTTTCAGTAAGATATTACTACTGTATCAACAAACACACAAGTACCGTTGCTGGGTGCTTTACTTTGAGGCGCAAAAGCAGTACTGTTGTTCTGTTGCGTGATCAGAGGTTGTCGTTTTTGCTACAGGATGCTATATATACCTGTTTGTCTGTATTGCTGTCCGTGTATAAATAATGCTCAAGTTATTGTGCATAGGCTGCGTCCAACCTTTTTATTTTTCTTATTCTGTAGTACTAGGCTAGTATTGGTGTGAGAATTGGGTTTTATGTTTCCTGCTAACAGAGGCTGGAGATGCAAGGTTCTAGTATCCACTATCGCCAAAAAAAAACCCAACAAGCTGTTAAAAAAAAGTAGGACCGAAGATGGCGACTAGAGCAGGGCAGGGGTGAATAGGTGCCAATAAATCTTATAAGACTTTTTCAAATATTTTCTCAAAACGAAAGCATGACTCCAAGTTCTTCACTCTAATAACTATAAAAAGTTATGAAGTTCAGAGACTAATTATCCACATAAAAAATACAAACAAAACTGTGCAAAATCGGTACACTACTACAGAAAAGGTCATCACAGACAGTTTGAAAACGTCATCACAGACGGTTTTGTGAACCGTCTGTATTTATGGGTCAGTGATAATCGAAGGTCATCACAGACGGTTTTCGGACCGTCTGTGATTATCAGCTATCACAGACGGTTTTTGAGTAAAACTCATCTGTGATAGCTGATAATCACAGACGGTTTTGAGTTAAAAACCGTCTGTGATAGCTGATAATCACAGACGGTTTTTGAGTAAAAACCGTCTTTGATAGCTGATCATCACAGACGGTTTTTAGTTAAAAGCCGTCTGTGATACTGATCATCACAGACGGTTTTTAAGTAAAAACCGTCTGTGATGATCAGCTATCACAGACGGTTTTTACTCAAAAATTGTCTGTGATATTCCCTTCAACCCCTAAATATATTTCTGTTTATTGGCTAGCCTCAGGAAATGCTAGCCATGCCCTCTGAAACAAGCAGAAAATCACAGACATAAAACATATACAATTCACACATCTCATTTCATTTCAGATTCATTTCACATCTCAATTCATTTCACAGGCATAAAACATCCAATTGACAACGCACTTCATTTCACAAACATAAAGCATCCATTTCGCAAATCAATTCATTGAATTTAAATAAAATATCCATTAACAAATACACAATTGTAAAAGATCTACACTGCATTTGCACTTAGAATTACAATAAAAAATCATTCTGGGCAGTGGAACTCTCCATCTGATCTTACGACTTTAGTCCACAAAAACCAAATGAACTCTCCTCGAATTTTTGCTAAATCCGGTTGTTTCAATGCAGATGTAGAGATGGGCGCAGCCTGTCGATAGGAATATCAACGCGCGCACATATAAAACTTGACATGTATGAAATAAATGTGGAAAGATTGACAAACCTTAGGAGTGGTGATCTTGCTGGAATCGAGGAGTAGTCTCATATGGTGGCACACGTAGTATCCACATGTGTTGCCCGGCTGCTGCTGGTGGCACTGCAAAAAATAGAATGTGTTAAATCAAGTGGCATTACTACTAAGTGTTGTATATGATTAATTAATGTGTAGCTAGCCAATACCCGAAAATTACGATCATGTTTCAAGGGCTTGGCAGCTGTCGTCGAGCCACTTGTTTGTTGAACGTATGTGACGAACGACCTTCGTTATTCGAAAAAGTTAGATTAGTCATTCGGAAGGAAAGAAAGAATACAATGTACAATGTACTTACCTATCGAGTATTTCGGCGATAGCTGTGTACTTGGATTTGTTCTTACTTAGAGAATCAACGTATATAGCCTTGTTCCATTTTGGTATAATTACAATTAAAATCCAATGGAAGTTCTCATTGTATGGCATAAGAACAAATTCCTTATCGCGGTGAGCCAGCAGTGCTTTTGTAATATAGTCCTCGACGAAGGATGCATCCTCGTTGATGGTATCCATGGCGACCAAGCGTGGGTCCAGGAAACCAATTCGTGATTTCGATGATCTAGCTTCGGTCAGCATGAATCTATATATATACACAGAAAAGTAACAAATTGTGACATATATCGGTATTACGTGAACAGAGACTGTGATTGTACAGACTTACAGCGTCCAGCATCGAACGAGTGAGGCGTCGAGAGTGTTGAGCGTGAAAAGACCAAATATATCGTCAAAGGTCACCAGGAAGACACATTCCTGAACTTCGTGCAAGAAATGTTCCGGCTTGAATTTGACAATGATACCTGAGCGCCGTTCTGCCTCTGGTCTATTAGACTGTTCCATATACCAAGTGTGGAATCTTTGGCAACCAAGTCCTAGCTTTGTGAGGTGCTCTTGCGGGAATATCATCGGCTCGCCTAGCACGAATTTGCGGGCCAATGGCAGGTATGAGATATCGTCATCATCCTTCGTCTTTGATTTGCCATGGCCACTGCCTCGACTGCAGGTCGACTTCATGGTAGTCGACTGTAATGGTACAGACTGTAGTACCATCTACAGTAAGCCAGTAGTGTTGCTACAGCAACCCCGATAGTGACAATGGTAAAATTGACAATGCACTACAGCAGCCCCGGTAGTACCACTACTGTAGTAAATCATCACATGAATAGTAAAATCAGCATAATTTAAAAATTAAAAATCGATGGAACTTTTGATCCGTTGGTCTAAATGACTTAAAACTTGGCATGCACCTTTATTAGGATGTCATGAACCTATTCCAATCAATGATCGAGAGAATCGTTGCTAAAGTTCTGACATTTTTTCATTTGATTGAAGGGAGCACCAAAACCGGGCAAAAGAGGGAAATCTCGATCTGCTCTTGCTCATGAGTCCTAGATGATCCAGGTGACATTGGATGGGTTCTCATATGACACATCAAGCTAAATCACAGCACAAATTCAACCCAAAACACCGTGAACCTATTTTTGAGTTTTTGAAATGGTTTTTACTATAAATTCTCCTATGCCACTTTATGGATCATCTTTTTAGATTCAATTTTTAATTCAATTTGAATTTTATCCATTGAATATTCTTTTCCAAAGTAGTGTTAGAAATTATTTTTCCAAATGAGCTTCAATCATAAGCCAAGGAGATAAGATGCAAGCAAAAAGTTTTAAATTTTACTCATTTTGAACTTCCTAAAATTTGGGATGCTACAAGGACTTAGCCCAAAAACTCCAAAAATACCTTATCTAGAAAATAGCTATCGATAACCACAGGCCGGTACTACCGCTTTAGCCAGTCATACCACAACTTCAACGCTAGTGTTACCGCTAGCTTTAGACAATAGCAACTCAAAATTAAAATTCTCAAAATCAAACTCAAACAACAGAAACAAGGCACAAGCAATGGTAAATACTCATCACTTTCATAGGGCTGCCACCACATTGTCTTACAATCTCTCCCTTGATGAGTAATTTAAGGAACACCCCAAAGGCAAGAATTTGAATTTTGGACTTTTAAAGCAAACAAGTTGCAAGAGCCATTAGTGATCCAAATGTAAGAGATGGAAGAAACATGACCACAGTAGCAAGATGTAGATAGGTGCTATGACCAAGAAAGAGCAAGTTTTCAACAAAACCACATTCCACAACTAAAACTTCTCAAATAATACAATCTTACTGATGATCCAAATAAAAGAATAATTATTTTTCATGACCATTGCATAGCAAGATAAGGCTCCGAAAAAGCAAGTAAGAACAAATGCAAGATGTCGGACCCAGATTTTTCAACCCAGAATCCTCTGTGATTTACTGCACTATTCACTGGATCAGTAAATAGTGCTCACAGGTACATTGCTGCATTAATTCATACATCGCATGAAATATACTGAACCATAATATTACATATCAGAGTGGAAATACACCACATCGGGTGACAGTTTACAAAAGGGTCGATCAGGCCAAATACCCACAGTACAAAAGACAGCAGCGAAAACCATAAGCAAGAGTAGGACCAATGTTCACAAGCGAGCAATTGAGGGGTAAACATGCGCAACAGGTATTATCTAGGTCTAGATAATATATATGCACACAATCTCTAACAAGTCTGCTCGTCTAGGACTCGAACTCACGAAAGTAGTTCTAATTCCCTTCGTCGACTCCTCCATCCATGGCAGGTGTGTCATCATAAGCATAGTGGTCCTGCTTTCCTGGTTTCCTGTTTCTAGTTGTGATAATGTGAGGATGAGCAAAAATCCACTGTGCTCCATGAGCTAATACACAGTATGCAGTAAATAACATGCATGGCTTATCAAGGAGAGGTTGGGTTGTTTCGTTTGCCAGAAATTTCTTTTAAATATTATGTTACATGGAAATTTCCTAAGACCTAGCAGTTTGAACTAAAACATGATATTTAGGTAAAAAGAATGAGGTAATAATAGTAGCACAGATTCCATCCATTGTTACATGGCTCCTGCACCATATGCTAACCTTTCAGCATTATAACCGCCTACCTGGGCGACACCCAGGGTAACACATCTCAGGGCTTTTTATTGCCTACCACTTTTTCAAATCTACCCACAAGATTTTTGAAATAGAACTATATCTGGTTAAATTCCCAGGTCTGCCCTTGACCGTGGGAACGGCTATTCGAATAGTTTTCACTCTACAGAGGTTGTACACTTTACTCACAAGATATGATTATCTCATAATGTCAGCCATTACACACTTCCTTAGACATGCGACTGAGTAATCATAACAAAGCTGTTACAATGCATCTTCCCAGTAGAGCCACATTCGTTAAGGTTTCACTCCCTTGGGGGTACGACTACCCCTCTAGAAGCCCCCTCATTCACCATCATGTCGGAGGATGTGGCCACCCTCTGCCCGCCTGTGGTCACACCGACGCAACCCATACTGAGTTGATGCAAATTAGTTAGCCCTTCCTACAATTTGCCAGCTTGTGGTTGTACTGTTGTATACTAGGAGGTCATCACAAGATTCAGTCCTTAGGGTTATTTGAATGGTTCTACCACAATCCATACTCTCGTGCATGCACTGCACCACACCCCTGAACCATCTGCCCAGATAGTTAAGCAATTTGAGATTTTTTTTAGGAGCATAAAATATCCATGTTACCACATAGCATCCAACTTCCATCAATGACTGCTCAAACCAAGTTTTCATGTTGAAATGATGCCAGAGCAACTTAATGCCCTCGAGTGTCAAAGCAGTACTAAGCACGTCACATAATTATAGACTTATTTTTGAAACGTTACCATTATAATTTTCCTAGGGTGACAATGCTAAAATTCTCAAATGTTCCAAAGGAGTGTAATACTAACAAGTCAAATAATGGGCATACAACTAGAATCTTAAAACAAACATAGATTGCATATGAAATAACAGCATGCAATTTGATAATTTAAAATGGAAATAATTTGTAAAAAATGTAGGTTCAACATGATCAAAGTATTGACTCGCCTTGGTCACAATTGGTTTGGTCTTGCAAATCGTGACTCACTTCAGTTTCTGCCTCTTCCTCTTATGCCTCGTACGCTATTTTGCGTTGCGCGAAAATTTGAATAAAAATCAGCAAACCAAATAAATTCTCACAAAAATTTAAATGAGCTCCAAATGTATGATTTTAGTTTCATTGGATAGATATTGAATTTAGATGAATTTAGAAATTTGTTTCACTCAATTTGGAGCTAAGATGAATAAGTTATGCCCATTTAAATTTTTTAGTTTAAATTAATTCAAAAATAAAGAGAGAGAGAGAGAGAGACCCTTTGACAGGTGGGGCCCACAGCGGCGTTTATTTTCTTTTCTTTTCAGGCTTTCTGACATGTGGGACTGGTTGCTGTTTGGCTTAAAAGGTATTGCCTACATGTCAGTGGGTGTTAGGGTTAACCGACCTCATTAGCCCTTAATTAATCACCGGACTAATCTCTAATTGCCGTGAACAATGTACCGCCCCCCTTTGCCGGCAAGGGAGGAGCTCACTGTCAGCGGCAAAGGAGGTGGCCGAACATGAGCATCCGCAAAATGGATTGCTCACGCCCGCGCCCACCCCTAGACAAAACCTCGTTGGCCGGGGTGACGGCCGATGGGTCCCATCGGTGGCGGCGGAACAGGGGAGGGGCGGACACGGTGATGTATTGCACTAGAGTATAATTGAACACTAAGGGAGCACCTAGGCATGGACAGGAGGCTACCTCGGGGGTCGACGCAGCGCAGGAGTGGCAGTGGCGGTCCGGCGGCGTGAGACAGTGTCGGGCGGAGGTGGCGCACGGTGCAGGTGAAATACGGCGATGAAGGCTTCGGCCAAGGTGGGGACGGCGACGTGGTGCTCTGAGGAAGCTCTAGTAGGGCGGAATTGGCTTGGCGCAGCTCCAATTGACAGCCCTCCCGTTGGCCGGCATAGGGGAAGACGATGCCGCCGGTGAGCTGTGGGGCACGGGAGGTCGATTCCTTGTGGTGGGAGGAGTGGGGTGTGAGGAAGATGATGGCAACCTTCTATGGCTTTTATAGGCTCCGAGTGAGGCTGGTGTCATGGAGCTCTGTGTGACGTCCGTGTGGGTGGCGTCGGCTTCGACATGGCTACAGGGCCAGTTGATTCGAGCTCGCATCACGATAGTGACACGCCATAGGGCATGGCTATCGCACGGTCGGCGGGGTGCGTGCTCCAAGGGGCATGGCGACCGCACAGACGGGAAGGAGCTGCTGGGGTGGTCAGCGGTGATGCGTGTGGTGATGCAAGAGCAGTAGCCCAGCGAGGCAGGTGAGCACGCTGTTGCTGACGGGGGGGACTATGACTGACTCCAGTGGCATGGCACGACGGTCCAAGCGGCATCTCATCATCCTTCAGCTAGGAAGCGAGTCAAAAGGAGACGGCCAGATGTGATGCCGCTCTTGTGGTGATGCGGGAACGGAGCAGGAGGCTGACTGCAGCGGTAAGGGCGTGGAGGCACGCCGACAACCGGTGGTCACAAGGGGGGCGCGGCGGGGAGACGGGCTGCCGTGACCGAGCCGGCGAGGGAAAACCCTGTCGCGGTGGAGCACTGGCGAAGGGGAAGAGCTGGCCTAGGGCTGGCTCAGGCCAGGCCGAAAAGGCCCCTTTTTTTAGTTAGGCCCAATGCACATTTCTAGATTGTTATTAATCCCCCTTTAGCCATCCTTATTTAATCTAATTTTTCATATTTGCATATTTCCACCTTTCCAAATTTTCACTAACTGATTCTAAGTGAGTCCTCCTACCCTAATTTTTGGATCATCTTTTCATATTCGTATTTGATTTTAGGTTTACTTTCTATTAATTTCATCTTTCTTTCGGAGTATTATTTTCATGATTTCTTATTTGTTGGAACTTCAACCAACACCCAAGGAAAAACCCATAAAAATCCAAATGTCAAGAAGATGCATTCCAAAATATTTGAAAAGTTACACATTTTTCAGGATCCAAATTTTTAGGTTGTACACAAGAGCACTTGAAAGCAAAAGATCAAGAAAGACCCAAAATGCATTTTTCTCACAAAGAAGCTCATTTTGCTCTAATGCAACCTCACAAAGCCCATTCTCCCCCCTTTTCACCTTTTTAAGCATTCTTCTCTTTTCAAATTTATTCTCATCAATTTCACCCTATTTAGACTACTACCAAATTTTGCCTTGATCTTTCTCCCCCATTTGGCAAAATAGTCATTAAGAGTAAGGGGCTATACAAACTCACTACCACTCCCCCTCAAAAGATATATGAAAACACTTGTAAACAACATGAGAACAAGAAAGAGCATGTATACATGAATAAAAATGCACAACCTAAAAGAGCTTTCAAAATTATTCAATGTGAGGTTAAAGATAAGAGGATACCACTTAAAACCATAAAATGTATACAAAGCTATTTAGATCATGGTAAGGTATATATAACCAATCTAAGCAAGATAGTATAATTTAATATATTTAATTTAGTTTCAAGTTAAGCAAGGCTTCAAAATGACAAATTCATCTTAAGGTATCCAAGTATTAGCTAAGCCCTGTCAAGAAGGCTAAGTGGAACCAAGAAGCTCAAGTTGAATCATTAAAAGTGCTAAAAGATCAATTTTAGCCAAGTATACTAAGTTACTAGATAAAAGCTATTCTTGATATTTTAGAAATTATTTTGGCTTTATGTTAGCAAATCAAGTACTGGACAAGGAGCCATCCACAACTGCCTCCTCAACTTAAGCTATTTTTCACATTTTTTTATTTCTTAGCCAAGTGCTAGATCTCAAGCCTTAGGACCATCCGAAGCAAGAAGCTTTAAAAAGCGGTTTTGGTCATTTAAAACTTTCCTTAAGTTCATACCTAGTGCAATGGCACGTTGTCTCATGAGAAAAAAAATGGTGAGATCAGTTTTTTCATACAAAAGATATCATTTTATCAAGTTAGGCACTAGTTTAATAAGCAAGATATGAGTTTCTAAAGAACTAGCAAAGCACTAAATAAAGCTTAATATAATATTCAAGATTCAATAAAGCATTTTTGACATGGCATATATTATTAAAGGATCACTAGAGAGTAAACTAGTCAAAAAGATTCATCCTTGCAAACTTAAAAGATACCAATTGCAAAAATTAAAACAATTGCTCCTAAGTAATTAGAACATGGACTAGCTTTGATGTCAACAATTTTAGCTCTAGCATTTTCTAGTTGTCCTAGCAATGATGACTTAGAAGATCTCAATATTTCAATTGTAGCATGCAAACAAATTCAATTGTAGCATGCAAAGAAATGCAAGTATCACAGTTATTAAGATCAAGAATAGTAATTCTAAGCCTATCCATTTTCAAGACTAGGAGCTCATTTTCAGCATTAAGCTTATCATTTCTTTTCAGTAATCATTCCAAGTGATTAATTTTCTTTACATGATTAGCCACCAGATTATCATATTTGAGCATGAGTGAGTTAAAGGAATCTACCTCATCATCGTCCTCGATGTAGGGATCATCCTTATGATGTGTGCCGTGAGAATCAACATCACCAGTAGCCATGAAGCACAGCCCAATGAAGCCAACGAACTTCTTCTCCTTCCTTTTCTCCTCCTCATCACTTGAAATTGTAAGATCAACATCGATTATGTCTTGACTATTGAGAGCTATGAGTAACAACATGGTGGCCTTCCAGATTGTGTCCTTGTTCTTGAAATGTCAATGAGGCTTCCTGTTGTAGTCCTCCTTGTAGTCCTTCTTGTAGTCCTTCCTCCTACAATCATCTCCATCCCTATTCACAAAGTTAGGACATCTAACATGAACATGACCCATCTCACCACACGCAAAGTACATAATTGGATCTCCTCTCCTACGCTCTCTTACTTTGTGGTAGGCATGGACAAATTGGCTAGTGGTGAGGGTTAGATCATCTATAGGAAGGCTCTCAAGTTGCACATCGATCATGGCTTAAAAACAAGGCAATGAAAAGCCAGAAGAAGTATTCTCATAAGAATTGTCATTCTTGATAGGATCAGTCACAAGATCCATCGTCTACAGACTTTTGGACTCTTAGCTATGATACCCATCTCATGGGTCTTAAGATGTAAATATAGTTTATCCACAATCATAGTTGCCAAATCTGTCCTGTCACTGATGAATATAAATTTTCTCTCCCAAACACACGTGTCAAGAGTACTTAAAGCATGAGTCGCATTATCGGTATCTGCATAAGTCACACCAATAGACTTCAAATCACTCAGGATCTTGTGGAATCTATCAAAGAAGGAATCAATGGACTCTCTAAGTTCTATCTCCAGTTTCTGGTAGTCCCTCTTGAACTGAGTCTTACATAGTTTCTTGATTTCTGACATTCCCTCATAGTAATTAGAGAGGGTTATCCAGATCTCATGTGCGGATGTAAGATGAGCTACTCCATTGAACTCAGATCTCCCTAGGCCTTGAATCAAGAAGTCGTGTGCCTTAGTATTTGCCTCAACCTCAGCTAACTGAACAACATTGAGGATCACACCATCGACAGGCACAACAAAAGGATTTTTCACTTTGTTCGAAATGGTTAATCCTTGAGTCTCGATGTACATTGCCATCCTTATCTTCTAATAGGGATAGTTAACCCCATCAAAGACTGGAGGCTTATTGTGATACATCTCTGATGCCATTGCTTAAGATCAGGTAAGATCAACCAAAGAGTAACCTTGCTCAGATACCACTTGTAGGACCAAAGATGGTGACTAGAGAGGGGTGAATAGGAGCCAACAAGATTGCATGACTTTTTAAAATCTTTTCTCAAATCAGAAGCATGACTCTAAATTCTTCACTCAAATAACTATAAGAAGTTATGAAGTTCAAAGACTAATCGCCCACAAAAAAAGCCCAAACAAAATTGTGCAAAACCAATAGTACCACTACAGTAACTCTTGTAGTACCACTACATTACTACAGTAAAATCGTTGGTCTCCCAAGTCACAATACTCAACTCAATACAAGGGTTATATAGTGGAGGCTATCACCTTACACCAAACCAGCCACTCCTTAGTGGATCACACCACTCACATATAGGGAAACCCAGTAACTCAAACACAAATGAGTTTTACACTCACACACTTGCATGTTTTTCAAAGCATGACTTCCCAAAGAGTCCACAAGCCTGATAAGACATTCCATCCACAAATACGTGATCTAAACCACTTAGGCCATTATCGTGGTTTTGCAAACTACCACTCCACCTAGTTTCGAACAATTTTCTCGATTGCCACCTGCCGATGTTCATGGACAATACGATGTCCATGACTTGTCGCCAAGATCGTATACTTGTGCAGAGGTTGTCACCACTTGAAGTGCCTAAGTTCCATGGCACACCAACATCACACCATAGTCTGTGATGCCCAACGTCTTGCCGCCAAGATCGTACGTTTGCTCTAAAAACATCACCGCTTGAAACGCACATCACCACATGCACGCATCACCTCTTCATGACGTTTGTCTTTCTCCCATCGTACTTCTTGGCTTGAGATGTTGCTCCACCCGGACTTATGCGACACGCTGTGGCCTTAGAACCCTTTCCGTAGTCTTGGTTTTACCACTGGCTGTAATAATCATTAAAGCACATGCACATCAAAGAACAAAGCAATCGATCCGAGCACAAATGACATACACTTGACTATCAATTAACAAAACAAATGCATGGACACACCATGACTCACACATGCATG
This sequence comes from Dendrocalamus latiflorus, assembly GCA_017311315.1. Classification (NCBI taxonomy): domain Eukaryota; kingdom Viridiplantae; phylum Streptophyta; class Magnoliopsida; order Poales; family Poaceae; genus Dendrocalamus; species Dendrocalamus latiflorus. Next base: position 17,395,501 of record CM029626.1, on the reverse strand, counting down.
GACTCCCCATGACTAACACTTGCATGGACTTCCACCATGACTAACACCACCAAAACCAACACTCAAAACCAACTCAGCACAAGGGCCAGTCAGACCACGGCACCCATGCCGGTCATACTGCCCACTTCACATCGGTCATACTGCCTTGCTAGGGCTAGTCAGACCGCTGCACTACGGTCATACCGTGATTACAACATCGGTACTATCGCACTAGATCTCAGCGTAAAAATTCCAAAAAGACCTCCTCTAGAAAATAGCTACCGGAAACCACAGGTCGGTACTTCTGCTTCAGCTAGTCATACCGCGATTTCAACGATGGTATTGCCTTCAACTTCAAACAGTAGAAACTTAAAACACAAATTTTCAAAATCAAACTTCAACAACAAAAACAAGGCACAAGTAATGTTAAATACTCATTATTCTCATGGGGCTGTCACGACATGGTCTTACAAAAACTCTTCACAAATGGAAGTGACAAATATAAGCCTATGATGACCAACTTTCAAAATGTTTTTTTGTAACTTTCTGATGATGAAAAGCATCCATTGTTGCATTTTAGTCTAAAAAGAGAACAAGCATTCACAGGTGGAATACATCGGAAAAAAACTTTCAGCAAATATAATACTACTTAATTTGAAACTAATTACGTACCATAAACTTTCACATGCCAGCTAGTTATTCTAACCAGTGGATATCAACTTTCTAGAATTTCAATACAAAGTAATAGTAGTTTGCTCGACTAACACATTCTCTTTGTAGACAAACGGTTCATAAGCATTGACTGCGGGCTCACAAGCGGCTCTAGCTACACCGACCAGCCTACAGAAATTACATACGTCTCAGACGATGCGTACATACATACAGGCGAAAACCACAATATTTATCCAGAGTATCAAGGCTATGAAAAATTTAGGTCGGGTTTAAATCTCAGAAGTTTCCCCAATGGAGGCCGAAATTGCTACACCTTGTCTCCTGCCATGAGCGGTCGCAAGTACCTTCTGCGAGGAACATTCATGCATGGCAACTATGATGGCAAAAATCTGAATCTTATTAGCAAACCTTTGGCGTTTGATATCTACGTCGGGCTTGACTTTTGGGCTCGGATCATTATCTCCAATGCATCTATGACTTACGTCTCTGAGGTGATTGTTGTCGCCGTGGTGAACTCGGTATCAGTTTGCTTGATAGACATTGGCAATGGAGCTCCTTTCATATCTTCACTGGAGATGAGGCCGATCAAGAGTGAATTGTATCCAGCAGCCATGACTAACCAATCTATCGCACTCCAGGATCGACAAAGCATGGGTGCAAGTGGTCTACTTAGGTAATTTGTTCCATCTTCTCTTCATGCTCTGCCTGCAGAAAAAGTTCAGAAAATAATTAATCCTTTAGGCTTTGCCAATAAGCACTTTTTCTATAGCATGTACAACTACACATCTAACAGTATGCACAAGTAAATGAGGAAACATTTATACGTCAATGGCAAGAAGCATAATGCATTAGCATTATGATACTTCTAAGTATAGAAGTAGGATTTGTTGTTTACATCAACTACCGAGTGTATGTGTAGAAATTAACTTGGTTAGATAGGGTAGATCAATAGTAGTTGATGTAGATCATGAGTAAGATTGAGCACGAGAAGCTACCAAAGCTGATATCACCTTTTTCATATGTACTTACTTAGTATGGAATTTATAGTATTTCCCTACAGAATTGCATTAAAACATTCAAGTCATTAGGTTGTAGCAATTGTATGATATAACTCATATAGCCAAGTGTAACGATAATACATCAAAGGTTTATACCCAGTGAAAGCACACAAACATTCAAGTATGCACTCAATTTTCAGGTATCCGGATGATCCCTATGATCGATTGTGGTGGCCAGCGCAAGATGTCTCAGGGTGGATCAAACTATCCACAACAGGGGTAATTAGGCGCGCGACAAATGACCCATCTGAGGTGCCAGCCAGAGTCCTCCAAACCGCCGTCACCTCGCCTGCCACCTCTATCCCTCTCAACTTCTCATGGTCAATTCCTACCGGCTGGCCAACCACGACGGCGGTGCCTGCATACTACCTCAACATGCACTTCACTGATTTCCAGCAGAAGCAGTTGCGTCAGTTCCATTTATACTTCGATGATTACCTGTTCGATCCATACAACAGGCCGTACAGCCCACCCTACCTCTTAGCAGGCTGGCTCAGTTCCAATAGTCCAACTACCTCTGCCACTGGTTTTTACAATCTCTCCCTCGTCGCTACCAACGCCTCTGTGCTGCCACCCATGCTCAATGCCTTCGAGGTATACTACGTCGTCCCACATCTTGACACCGCAACCGTTCCAGAAGATGGTACGTACATACACTGATCTCCCCCGGTTTCCAACCACCCCCCAAGAAATTTGCTGAATAACTGCCAAGTCCCAAAGATCACCTTTAGGGAAAAAAAATAATGAATACAAAGATGGAAAGAATATAAAAAGAAAACGAAAAAAACCCCTCCCCTAAGTTTTTCTTAAAAAAAACAATTTATACCTATATAGAAATAGTAGCTTTCACTACTAGTTCCCCTGTTTTCGCATTTTCTTCAATCAGGTAAGGGAGCATCAACATTTAAAAATTCTTAGTCGACTGCATAGGTAAATTACTGTTCTAAAAGGTGGCCACCTAGCCTGCCTCTGGTCGGCGACTAGGTGGTAGGCGCCATGGTGCCCATCTAGCGTCTAGCGTTTTCTGGAACATTAATTTAATTATTATAGGTGCACCATTGCAAAACGAGAATATAATCATCCCTGAGCTACCAACCCTTACACATTGCCAAGACTCACTCCTATCATATATGTTCCAATGTGATTTCATGGTGCCTTTAGAGCTAAATAGCTAAAAACATTTAAATTGAATAAGGAAACAGAAACATGATATATAGATAACTCACGAAGTAAGACCAAGTCACAATATTCGTGCGTGCTGTTCAAATTAATAATGCTGTCAACTTAAATTCTTGTAATATTTACTAATGTGATGTTTTCTCCTATTTAATTTTTATGGTATTTAGTTGATGCTATGATGACAATTAAAACTGAGTATCGAGTTAAGAAAAACTGGATGGGCGACCCATGTTTACCAGAAAAGTATATATGGATTGGATTGACATGTCAAAGTGATGGAGTCACATCAAGAGTAATATCTCTGTAAGTGTGTGGGTACTATTTAATGTTTTCAGTTTTCACTCTCTAACAAAGCTGGGCTACACAAGCTTAGGTTAAGTGTGTGTATTATCAAAATTTGAATCCTTGCACTAAATTATCCAATACATTGTTTATTTCTCTCTAACATAGTAACATTAACATAATACAACATTTTATTTGCAGAGACTTGTCCCACAGTGATTTGAAAGGTGCAATATCTGATCAATTTTCTTTGATGAAATCACTCCAATACCTGTAAGTATAACCGTATTAATATGTGCTAGGTTAGTAACTCCACATCCTATTCAACACTACATGCAAGTGTTATGTCTCACAAACTCTATTTTCAGGAATTTGTCATACAATGATTTAAATGGATCAGTACCTGACTCTTTAGTAAACCTATCGTCCCTCCTTGTTCTGTAAGTCCTATCCTCCATCAGTTCATAAACCAGGAAATCATCCAAATAAATCAGAATGATTTTCTGTTATTTTATTTGCAGAGATTTATCAGGGAATTATTTTGACAGTATTCCTAATGCTTTATGTACAAAACACTCTCTTACTTTGAGGTTTGGATTTCCTTCTTCTCTCTGATTTTGCTCCATAGTTGCTATTACAATGTCGAAATGGACTCCATGAAAACGACTTGTGAGAATTGGACTTACGTTGAGAAGTTCAATGCACTGAAGTATAAGAGCACGACAGTGCTAGTTTAAAACAGGAACATAACGTCACTTCTCTAGTTATCTGTCGATTTTCTGCCAAGTGCAACATCTAGGGATTTGGGATGAAACATGAACAGTGTATTACATTCTGAGTTCCATTGTTTTGGATTCTGATAGCTGTTTAAAGCAACTTGGAGCATCCATAGTTCATGCCTTCTTATCCAATTCAGTTGCAGAAATATTTTCCATGTTTTTAGGTATGACACCACGAATGGAGATCCATGTAATGGAAAATCACCAAAGAAGAAAAATACGGCTGTCCTAGTTATTGCCATAGTGGTCCCAGTGGTGACGGTGCTACTTCTAGTATCTATTTTGCTGGTGTTATATTTCTACAGAAAGCAAGGTATGTCTTTTGTTAATCCTTGCACAATTGATTTATTGCACACAGGGTTCATGAACTGGCGATATGGAACGGTTTCAAGGCCGATTCTTGTTTTCCCAAACACTGATTGCACATACACATACTCTATAACAGAAAAAAAAAACATATTTTGCAGTATATATCTTTGATGGAACATATGATTTGTCAAAATACAGCTCCAAGTGTGCTGCTTGGATGCGCAGACGTTCCAGATCCTAGAAATCAAGAAGACTGTAAAGGTCACATACACATATCCGACAGCCGTGAATTCACATATAAGGAGTTGGTGGAAATGACAAATAATTTCTCAGCATGCATCGGTGAAGGAGGGTTTGGACCTGTATTCCATGGCAAGCTAAAAGACGGTACACAGGTTGCTGTCAAGACGCGTTCTCCAACATCAGCAATAGGGAGAGGAATGGCAGAGTTTTTAGCTGAGGTACTTAATTTTAATCCATAAAAATTGACATGATTTTTTTCATCTTTGTACATTTCTATGCAATATATAGATTTTATTTTTCCAAAAGAATTTCATGCTATTCTTTGCACGCTGAAAATATTTGTCACTCTAGGAATTTAGGTGGTTTAGAGATCATTAGATAAACTATAACATGCATAATAAAACAAATACACAATCAAATGTTAAAAAGGTGACAGGGACAATGATTCTATCACTTGCTTACCAAGATATCTTTGAACCTGGCTTCAGCTCTGTTCATATTTGCTTCTGCTTCTAGCTTTTCTATAGTAAATGGCTTTTCTACCGTACTTAACTTTCAAACAGAGTGTCTTTTCAAACTAGGATCTACTAGTTGATTTTAGTACACACTGTAGTGACTTCATTTATATTAACCAAAATCGCACGTGGATTTCTCTCTCTCTCCGTATAGCTCTCTATAAACTATTACTATTCATAAGCTAAAGCCAAAAGTTGTCAGTAAAAACCAATATGAACGGGTCCTAATAAAGCACTTCGAAGGGCCCTCTGATTCTAAATATGTTTGATCCTATTTTGTAGGTTGAAAGCTTAACAACCGTGCACCATAGGTATCTTGTTTTGCTGGTTGGCTACTGCACTAACAAGGATCATTTAGCTCTTATTTATGAGTACATGCCGAATGGAAGCCTCTACGATCATGTACGAGGTTTGTGATATGCAAACTTCAAAATTTATAATGTTACTTCCTTGTGCAATGTCCTTCCTGATGAAAAAAGTCCTACTTAATCCTAGTACACATATTCTCATTTCTATGGTTTTTAAGTTCTTTAGCAATCTTGCATACGCCAAGGTTTCACATAAAGTTAAGTAGTTGCATCTTGTAAACATCATGTTTCATCTAAAGCTGATGGTGCTACTCTATTTGCAATTATATTTTGGTAATCGGTATTTATGAGTACATGCCGAATGGAAGCCTTTACGATCATGTACGAGGTTTGTGATATGCAAACTTCAAAATTTATGATGTTTACTCGTGCAATGTCCTTCCTGATGAAAAAAGTTCTACTGAATCCTAGTACACATATTCTCATTTCTATGGTTTTTAAGTTCTTTAGCAATCTTGCATACGCCAAGGTTTCACATAAAGTTAATTAGTTGCATCTTGTAAATATCATGTTTCATCTAAAGCTGATGGTGCTTCTCCATTTGCAATTATATGTTGGTACATTGGTACTAACTTATTATTGTGGTCATTCAGGCAGAAATGCAATTGTTCAAACACTGAGATGGCGTGATCGAGCAAGAATTGCACTTGAAGCTGCGCAAGGTATAGTGCAGAGATAACAAATAAATTTCATCATTTTTGCTTATTGCACATGCCAAGCTACATTCAACATGCGATTTTTTAGGTTTGGACTACTTGCACACGGGATGTGTTCTACCGATAATTCACAGAGACATGAAGTCGCACAACATTCTTCTAGGACATGACATGGTTGCCAAGATTTCAGATTTTGGGCTGTCCAAGACTTATCCCAATGTTGCACAAAGTCACATATCTGTGACAGCTGCTGGAACTCTAGGCTACATTGATCCAGAGTTCGTCCCCATACCTTTTCTTTTAAAGAATTAGCAATAAACTCTTAGGAAGTAAAAACAAACCTTAACTGTGCGATAAGGTCACATATTGTATTTGCTTCACGCTCTACTTAATTATATAAAAGTCTCATAATTTTGATGAAACCTGCTAAGTGCTAACTGCTCTTATCTAGGTACTATCGTAGCGGCAGAGTCACCATGAGTAGCGATGTCTTCAGCTTTGGAGTGGTTTTGCTGGAGATTGTAACAGGTGAACCTCCCATTCTACCGGCCACCATGCATATTGTCCAACGTGTGAAGGAGAAGGTTACTGTGGGCGATATTGAGGCAATTGTTGATCCACGGCTTCGACATGAGTATGACTCCAGTTCGGTCTGGAAGGTTGTGGACATAGCGCTGCTGTGCACGAGAGAGGCGTCCAGTGAAAGGCCAACGATGAGTACAGTGGTGGCTCAGCTGAAGGACGCTCTAGCATTGGAAGAAGCACGCGCAGCTGAAAGCACCAGTGACATTAGCCAGGTTGTCTCCAACGCCGAGCTGTCCGTCAGCTCGGTGGCATCAGGAAGATGATAAAAAGCCAAACTCATCCATTCCGAAGTTACCCTATATTTGTTAGTGTGTTTATGGAGCTGGATGTCTATCTGTCCAATGGAGTGCTAGCTAAGTTTGCTACCTAAGGGTAGGGGTGGGAAACGGTAACCGATAATCCGTTTTATTCGATATTCGTATCCGAGAAAACATGAATGTGATAAGCAAAATCCGTATTCGAAAAGTTTGTATTAGTATTCGAAAATATTTGTATCCGTATTTGAGAATATTTGTATTCGCATTTGTATTCAAGAATATTCGTATCCGTATTCTTATTCGAGATTATTCGATTCATATTTGACTCGTTTCCAGAATCCGGGAAAGACCTGGACGAATTTTGTGATTCAAAACTTGAATTTAGGCGGTCTAAAACCGGTAACCGGTCAAAACCGGTGAAAAATCAGCAAAACCACTAAGAATCCGTTTTATCCGATATTCGTATTCGAGAAAACGCGAATGTGGTAAGCAAAATCTTTATTCAAAAATATTCGTATTCTTATTGAAGAATATTTGTATCTGTATTTGAGAATATTCGAATTCGTATTCGTTTTAAAAATATGGATTCGTATTCGTATTTGAAACTATTCGATCATATCCGATTCGTTTCCATCCCTACCTAAGGTTGTATCTACGACATGTGTGTCTGTATCATATGCAACTACTGCAAATTTCTGAAACGTTAGCTTTGTTGGGTGATGCGTTAGAGGAACATTTCATGACAAAATCAGTTAGCACGCCTCAACAACCCTATATGATGATTCCCGTTTCCAAAATGTAAAACTTCTTATGTAAATGGGAACAACATGCTGAGAATAATAAATTAAATTACCTGTGCCTGCATGTTGTGTCCTTTGTTTTGCATAGAATATCTGAGACGGATCTGCACAATAGCCTTCTCTCAGAAGAAAGCTGCAAGCAAATGAAATACCAGCTTTCATAGACGAAACAGCGAGCAATTCGGACAGTCCTAATGGCAAACATGTAGGCAAAACGTAATATTTACCGGAAATGACGAAAGCACCCACGGCACATATCTACAGGTTGTCAAAACAAGGCCTGAAGTTTCATCAGTTATGGTGGATTATCGGTGGCTAGTCCAAGTAAAAAAAATTTGAGTGTACAATGCTTAAATTTACTATCGTTCAGATTTATTACCATTATATTAGAGATCTAACGGTCATAAAATTCCCCCCAAACAAATTTCCTCTTTCTAAAAAAATCTCCATCTCCAAGAAATGGGCTGTTGGATCTCTAATCGAATGGTCTCAAATCTGGATGATTGTTAGGAAGAAAACATCTGCGTGATGGCTACACACATCTTTGAAAATTTCCAGGAATTCACTTGCTGTTGGAATTAATGAGAGAGCCCGGGATCCAAATATATGCTCCGCATCAAAACTACACTCGATTCATAGTAAATCATGTTGGAAAATACAACATACGCATATGCAGAAACGTTCATGCGGCACCCACACTCATCAACGCCACACATTTGCCACGAATTGCAAGTGTTGCAACGTAACCAGCAGGGATTCGGAATCTGACAATGGCTCAACAGATGACGGGACAGAGCCGCGGAAGACCGGAGGTGGCCTCCCCGGCCGCCGGAGAGTGGGCGCCGCGCGTACGGCGCTGCCGGCGCGCAGCACTAGCCGGAGGGAGGCACCGCCACTGAGGCAGCGAGGCGAAGGTGGAGGTCGTCGTGCTCAGAGAACAGATAGGCGAACTGTTCACGTTTCTAGGATGCGCCGATCGATCAGCGCACACGTACAGAATCTTCCGTGCCATCGATTGGGTTAAAATAAACTGTTTTATTACTAAAATTATATTATAACTTAAATAAAATTACACTGTAACTAATAATAGCTTATTTAGCATAACTAAATTTTAAAAAAAATTAGAAATAGAAAAAACATGTTAGACCATCACCAACAACGTAAACGAATACGAAAAAAAGAACTGACAAAAAAGGTCAAAAAAACTAAAAAACTAGAAAAAAACGAAATTTAGAAATAGTGAAAAATAAGTTAAAAGTTTAAGCCGAAATGAATTGGACTGAATGACGATACCGCAAGCTAATCAATTGGGATCATCTAATCAAATTCTGATAAAAGTATAAACGACAAACTTAAACATGTAACCGATGTGAATGGATCCTAGGGATGGCAAAATTATCCGTGGAGCCGGGTATCCGCGGATATCCAACCCGAAAATAGTGGGTTTGGATGGCATTTTCTATCCATGGATAGTTCGGGGCGGGTACCCGATAAGAGTTCGGGTTGGATTTGGAGGGCAAACCCTACCCATGGATACCCGAAGTGTGTATGACATGTGGGCCCTTCCACCTAGTATATAAGCAAAAATAGGGGTGTGAAACCCTAACCCACCCAGCCCCAGCCGCATCTCCCCGGCTCCCTTTGCGCCGCATCTCCCTTCCCCTTGTGCCGCATCTCCCCCGCTCCCCGGCTCCCCGCGGCATCTCCCCGGCTCCCCGCAGCCTTCTCCCCGCCCACGTCGTCCCCTTGCACCGCCTGGGCCGCGCGCACGCCCTGCGCCCCTGCCGGCCATCCCCACGCCGACGCCGTCCCCTTGCGCCGCCTGGGCCGCGCGCACGCGGCACGCCCTGCCGGCCATCCCCACGCCGTCGGCGTCCCCTTGCGCTGCCCACCGGCCCACGCCGTCCCCTTGCGCCGCCTGGGCCGCGCGCACGCCCTGCGTCCCTGCCGGCCATCCCCACGCCGACGCCGTCCCCTTGCGCCGCCTGGGCCGCGCGCACGCGGCACGCCCTGCCGGCCATCCCCACGCCGTCGGCGTCCCCTTGCGCCGCCCTCCGGCCCACGCCGTCCCCTTGCGCCGCGGGTAAGTTGAATTTTGTCCTGTTTTTTGGATATCCATTGGATATCGGGTATCCGCGGGTTTCGGGTTCGGGGCTCCTATTCGCCCCGAAAGTTATTTTGGGTGCGGGTTTGGATAGTACTTTCGGGTTTTGGATTCGGAGGGAAAGAGCAGAACCCGAAGATATCCAACCCGTTGCCATTCCTACCTCTTAGCTAGGTCATTTCCTTCGATTCGAAATCCTTACAATTTGACAAGCTTCGGCATAGGTATCAACGGGTTGGCGAATTGCAGAAGGATTAATTAGTTGATGATCCCACAGCTAACACACACTAATGTTCCACATTTTGTACAACTCCCACCAAATGCTACATATGTACTTACCCCCACTAGTGACTTGGACCGATCGAGACATATTGCGTCCACCCGAAAATGGAAAGCAACACATTTCATAGCATGCTAAAAAAACGTTACGAGTCATTAGCCGCCGTTAATTGGCTGCATGCATGGTAGAAAGCCAACAATTTTGACAGAGAAGAAAGGCTACATATAAAACGGAAAAGTTAGCGAGACTTGACTTTGCACGAGCGTCATGTATTGCATGGGAATTTCGTCAGGAGCAAAAGCAACTACTATCATACATCGATCCCATGTTGTTAGGCCCCGCTCGGTTAGACTAAAAAACTGTAGCTTGTGACCAAAATTACACTGTAGCGGTTGAAATTTTAATGTAGGCTTATTTGGCGTAATTAAATTTAAAAATGTTGGAATAGTCTCACATTGGTTGTGCAAGGGCAAAGGACCTAACTTAAAAATGGGGGAGTCCCTCACCTCATTGGCTAGCTTTTGGGTTGAGAAGGCCCTTACGATCCAACAAAAAAAATTAAAAAATAAAAAATATGCTAGCTCATCACGGACAATGCAAATGAATATGGGAAAAAATAATCGGCAAAAAACTCAAGAGAAGAAAGGGAAGGCATATGCATGTATCTGCAAAATAATTTAGCCGGTCAGTTCAATTCTTCTCATAACTAGAATTCTAGATAGTATTTTATTTTGATTTGAGAGTACCCTCAAATAATTAAAATAAACACCACATAGATATGATATTAAGAAAAGGAAATTCTTTTTGTCCTTCAGGCCAAGAAACATGTATCCATCGGTCCAAAAAAAAGTTTTTTATCCTTTGATCCGGGCGACTGCCATAAAACCCCTACCTACCCTAGGTACATCCTAGGTGACTGCCATGGAAGCTCATGAGAGAGATTGGAGGAGGAGTGTTGGGAAGAAGACGAGCTGCTATCTTGCAGGGACATGTCATATGGACATGACTCTCTCCTAAGTCATGTACTCATGTGAATATAAAGGCCCACAGCACACCTAAAGTCTAAAGAGCCCTAAGTCATGCAGATTGTAGAGCCCTTCCTAAGGCCATGAGCCTAATTAGTTCTCATGTGAGGACCGAGCTTTGCTTAGATGGCAAGCTTTGCCATCTTGCAAGGGCGGACCCAATGGGGAGTCAACTGGGGCTGGCACCCCCTATCGCCGATCGGCCCATGGGTATCCCACAACCGCCGTGCTCTAGCTCCGACGGCAAGGTGCCAAGCACCTGCAAGCACTGGCGTTGTGTAGCCTCCAACCCTGCCCTCCTCCGCGCTTCCACTCCCTCCATGGCCCCCCACTCCTCGGTGTCAACCTCTCCGACATCTAGAAGCCCATCTCGCGCAGTGGCCCCAATCTTTTGTTTTCGCTATCCACTCTCGCAACCCGCACCTCGCCGCTGATGCCAATGGCGGTGATTTCCTCTTCGAAGGCTTTGCTAGCGAACACCACCGCTTCGGCTCCGTTGCAGGTGAGTGGCTTCCTCGCCGCTATGACGTCAGCCTCCTTCTCCTCTCCTACAGCTTCAGCAAGGATGAGCAGCTTTCCATGCACGATCCCCCCATAAGCGGACCACCGACTTATTCCGCCGGCCCAATGCCATCCAGTTCAACTTTGGCTTCTACTCCATCCAGTAAGCCCTCCTAGTCCACAAGGCTGACGCCTCACTCCAGGTGGTCACTACCCACTGTATCGGACAGTGGGCGGTGCGGCCCTCCTTCAGCAAATGTGACATGTATCATAGCTTCCAAGATAGCCCACTATAGCCACAATAGTGTTTTCCTATCTCTCACCGACAGCATGGCAGACTAACACAGGCTGATAACTCGGCATTTGGCAAACCGGTGGCAAGTCACATTAGCTCCTCCCCTAAATTTTGATCCTGGGTCCGCGACTGCCGTCTTGTGAACTGCCCATCCATATTTGATCCCTGGATCGGCTCCGGGTGCCTCATCTCACACTAGCATTTGCGTTTAGTGGAAAAGTGCATGCCTATGCTCCATGAGGTACTGCATAAATCCATGATCTATCCAGTGACATCCGCTTAAGTCCAAGCATGTGTTTCAGTAGGATGCACATGTGTGTGGTATGAGTGTGATGTGTATGAGTGTGTGTCCTCCATTGTAATCTTGAAAAATAGTTCTCAGGCAGTGGCGTGTAGGATCAAAGATAATCGACTAGAGGGGGTGAATAGGATGTTCTAAAAATTCTTGCTTTCTAAAACTAATTTCTACAAGACAAGGGCTAAGCGAGATTTTGATTTAATATAAGACCTACACAATTCTAGTATTGCTATGGTACCATGAGATAAACCTCTACAAAATGTTTCTAGCTCAAAATGATAGCACAAGTTCAATTGCTAGAAATGTGGAAAGTAGAGACAAAGAAATAACCTAATGATGACACACGATGTTTTACCGTGGTATCGAAGGCTTGTCGGTCTTCACTAGTCCACATTGAGGAAAGCCCAAGCGACTTGGACCAACTCCACGAATTAAGCCTTATTCCTTGATTTCACTAGTGGTTGTTCTTGCTCCGCTCTAGAGATGGCGAACACCGAGCCACTTACAATTTGGCGCTAAGCCTCTTTATAATCTTTTTGAAGAGATCACCATGCAAACTCCCGCTAAACCATCTAGGTACAGGTAAACACCAAGAGTAATAAACCACGATCTTCGCTTGATGGCGATCAAGTGCCAAGGATCAATCTAGAATGAATACACTTAAATTTTGGCTTAACAAACTCAACGGATGCAAAATGGAGTGAATGAGGTGTTTGAGGTGCTCTACATGCTCAAGGATGTTTAATTGAGTTAATTCATCTTGTCTTTGAGCTAGTGGGGTGAATTTATAGCCCCACTAACCAATTCGACCGTTAGGGGAAAATCTTTGAATTTTTCAGCAAATGCGGTAGTATCGCCGTTCATCGGTCGGTACTACCTTACCTGCACAGTAATAGCTATAACTAGCGAAGTTAATGCTTCTAAACTAGCCGTTATTTTTGTGACACGGTACTACCACCATTGTAAGTACTGTAATTCCGTTATCCAGTAGTTCCGTTTTCATGAAGTGGTACTACCTCTTTCCCTTGAGGACCAAAGCTAGCCCTCTCTAGAAAAAAAACGTACCAACTGAACTCCGGTACTGCTATTTTCCAACATGCGGTAGTTTCACTCAAGAATTGCAGTCATACCGTGATGCGGTAGTTCCGCCAACTGAACTCCGGTACTGCTATTTTCCAGGGGAGCAAACATGCTCAAAAACACCTTTTTGTAAAAAAAAGTACCGCCAACTAAAAACGATCCGACCGGGGTGCGGTAGTACTGCACTACCTTTCTGGTCATACTGCATTCCGGTAGTACCACCAGGTAACCTCCAGTACTACCGATTTTTCTAGGAATGCATAGTTGACTTTCAAATTGAATTCTAAGTACATGCATGATCCTAAATTGATCCAAATGACACAAGAATATGCAGTCAAGTTACCAATCATAATCCCTCTTAATAGTACAATATCTAGCCTATAATCCGGTGTTCCGTCAAATCTCCAAAGACTAGTGAAAAGAAAAGATCTAGGCTATTGATACCTTTGGCTTGGACCATATCGATCTTCATGTTAACTTCTTAGCATGCATTTCCATTTTGTCACATTTGTCACCGGGACTAAACCTTTCAAATACTCGATAAGCATGTTAGTCCCATATTCACATATTGTCATTAATTACCAAAATAATTTTTAGGGGCCTAGATGCTTTCACGGCAGCACAGACGTGCTCGTGGGTGCGGCGGCGTGGCCAACTTCTCCGATGACAACCTCCTTGCCACGGCAGGTTCGTCCCAGTCTACAAGGCTAGTACTTAATCTTGCAGACTTCAGTTTAGGTTGGTTTAGTGTGGCTTTGCTGCTTAATCAGTTTTCGTTTCCTTGATCCCACTATCATTCCTAGCAAGGTGCTACTAAGTACCATTGGTTGGTCAACCAAAGTGTTCTATCTATAATTTTTCTTGAGCAACCAAAATACCAAACACTCTATATGTAGGATTCATGATTGATATGCTTACAGACAGTTGCTGCATTTCTACAAATTCATGATTGATATGCTTACAGATAACTGCTGCATTTCTACCAATTCTGTAGCATCTATGATTTTTTAAGGAGAAATTTTGTAGCATCTATTGAATTTGTATATGGAGATCAAATGGTAAACAGGAAGATCGGTACACAAATATTTAGGAATTTTGCTTAATCCTATCATGCATTGTAGGTTTTTATTGTTTTAATATGCTACTAGGGTGATTGATAACTTGAAGAGTGTATATTTACGTTGTTATTATGTATTATAATCTCATTATACCTTACATTTTTCTAAATCCACCATCGATTAGAGAATATTTATGCCATTTTGCGTAAATGGATATCGTTCGTATCATATCTATATTAGTTAAGTTTGAATGAATTGTAGTCATCTTCATTAATGAAACCTACTGATTTGGCTTAAAGCACATAGTACGAAACTTACAACTCCAGTGCATACACATCTCCCAGCGGCCTATACAACATCTCTTATCACCGCCAACAGCTATGTGCTGCCACGCATGCTCAATGCTGTCAAGATATACTACCATGTTCAGCAAGATGGCAAAATGAATTCCCTGGAAGACGATACAAACAAGCATGCATCAGTTTCCTTTTATTTGAAACCATCCGACAAGAGTTTCTATTAAAAAATAGCAATCTACAAATTTAGATGTTTCTTGTCAATATTGAATGGAAAAATCAAAATGAAATATTTGTGAACTTCTATCCCTCTTTAGCCCATAGAGAAGCAATATAAAACTTAGGGAAAATTTGTTCTGTACCACTGAAAGTTGACCTCTTTCGGAAAATACCACCAAAAGAACCCGGTTCCGAAAATTACCACCCAAATATTCATCTCGCTTCAGGATTTAGCAGTCTGTTAGTAACGGTGTTAACTGAGACAAAAATGCCCTTACCTGTTGGAGATACAAATAGATGCTGGAGATACAACTACTGGAAGCAAAAGCAGCCAAATACTACTGCAGACAAAGCAAAAGCAAGAGGCCCTTACCTGCCGCTCCAAACCAGTACAGCAAAAGCAGCTGGAACCATACAACAGCTGGAGCAAATTACAGACTTTAGAACATGCCCTAAAAGCAAAAGACTCCTTCAGACAAAGATGCACAAGCTGATTCAAACAACATTTTAACACATTTCCTTACAGACACTAAGCCAGCACTTTTCAGTCAACATTTTAAAACAACATTTTCATACAAAAGCACAAGCTGGGCAATTCCTGGGCAAGCTGACTCCATGCACAAGCTGACTGTAGTCCCACAAAAGTTTCTGCTGCTTGTGCATTTGACTCATGCAAAAGCACAAATGCACAAGCTGGGCAAAAGCACAAAAGCACAAGCCGCACATGTCAAAATATGCCCAGCTTGTGCATGTGACCTTGCATGGAGATGTAGTTGCTGCAGGAACAAAACACATTTTGTAGTCCCATGATTTTAACACATTTCATCCGCAGCAGCTAGAGGATGCAGGAACAATCCCAGTTGTTTTCTCAAAATCCATTCCAATAGCATCTCCACCTGAAAGAATTACAACAAAACAACTATGGAATACTCCTCTGAATCCACCCACCAATCCAAGAGCCTACCCTTGCGGTACACAGATCACCCATCCTCTACCGTTTGGAAGGAAGTAACAGCAATCTCTACTTTACAAGCATTATGCGAATCGATCCTGAAAGAGTAGCAGTACAGAGAGTTAACAAACTGTACTGCTGCACATCCTCAGGGATCTCTACAGTTAGGGTTCGATTCTTACCCTTCAGGGATCTCAGGTGGATGCATCCTTCTTGAGGTGCTGCAGAGGAGATCGCCTTCTTCAGCCCGTCGCCCAAACGCCGCCCGCCCCTCTGGCGAGATCGCCCGTCGCCCGAACGCCTCCCGCTGCTCTTGCTGAAAATCCCAGCCGTGGCCGCCGCCCGCCACGGCCGTCGCCCACCGCTCTCCTTCCCCGCCGCGGCCGCCGCCCGCCGCTCTCCTTCCCCGCCGTGGCCGCCGCGCCGCTCGCCGCTCTCCTTCCCCGCCGTGGCCGCCTTGTTGGTCGCCAGCGCCGCTCGGTGTTAGGGTTAGGGTTGGGGGTCGGGTCTGCCGCTCGGTCGAGGCATGGGGTTGGGGTCGGGTCTTTTGCCGCTCGGTCTGGTCAGGGTCTCTGGTCTCAAGTCATTTCGGTTAGGGGTAAAAATGTCATTACGAAAATGGGTAAAGTTAAAACACGAACGGAAACTAACAAACTGCTAAATTCCGAAGCGAGATGAATATTTGGGTGGTAATTTTTGGAACCGGGTTCTTTTGATGGTATTTTCCGAAAGAGGTCAACTTTCAGTGGTACAGAACAAATTGTTTCAATTTCAAAAATTAAAATTTCAAAAGGTATATATACCAAAAAGGAAAAAACAAATACACAACCCAAGCGAAATCACCAAATTACCACATCATGCGTACTGTATGAATAGAGATTTCAATAAAATTATTGCGCTATTCACTAAATGAGTATTTTTTTTCTATTTGATTTCTGTGGTACTTACTACTTAGTTGTTGCCATGGCGGCTATTAAAACTGAGTATTAAGTGAAAAAGAACTAGATGGGTGTTTACCAGAAAATAATAAATGGATTGGGTTAAAATGTAAAAGTGATGGGAGTCCCATCAAGAATTATAGCTTTGTAAGTGTGAAGGATTAGAGTGACTTAGTTTTTCTATACATTACTTGATAAATTGTTTCTTGTTCTATAACATTAACAAGCCTATAATACTTTGCAGAGACTTGTCCCACAGTGATTTGCAAGGTGCAATATCTGAACAATTTTCCTTGCTCAAATAAGTCCAGCACTTGTGAGTACAACTATGTATTAATTTGTCCATCCAACATTATACCAAACATTAACAGTATTTCACAAACTCCATTTTTTCAGGAATTTGTCATGTAACAGCTTCAATGGATCGGTACATGATTCTTTGACAAAGTTAATGGCTCCGTGTTCTGTACGCACCATCACAATATTTTATAAAAGTACATAGATATTCAGAATAATATGGGATTGATATTTTACCTTCGTTTTTTTGTAGAGATCTATTAGGGAATAATCTTACTGGTACAATCCCTGAAGCGTGTGATTTTCACTAATTGACCATTGCACTAAAAATGAGTTTCCTGGGAAGCAAATTGTGAGAGCAAGACTTTCTTCGGACCTTTAATGCACTGAAATATCACAGCATGAATACATTTTAAAATTCCTAAGAATAAAACATCATTCATCAGTCAGATCACATTTATCATGAAAAATGAACAATCATTCAGTGCAATTTTGCAAGTTAAAGCATAGAGCTAGACTACTTCTAGTTTTGTGTCATCTTTCTGAAAGTGAAACATCACTGCATCAGTCAATCAAATTTATAGCGAAATATGAACAATGCATAATGCTCAATTTAGCACTTTGACAATTGCTGCATAGAAAGAACCTTTTTTTACCTCGGAAAAAGAACCTTTTTTGTAGACCACAACAATTTCATCTATTTTCATCCAGCTAGTTGAAAATCCTATGCAATTGCATTCTATAATCTCGTAGACAATTTAAGTAAAGATAAACAACAACATATGATTAAAAATGGTACTAGTGTTTATATTATATCAGAGAAATACACATATTAATAATTTGAAATCTTCCCATTATATAGAGTTCTAACATATGTAAAGTAATCTACATTGTTACAATTTTGGCAATAATTGGAATTTTCTTTTAGCCCTGTTAATGTGAAGATTTTTAGCTCTAAGAGAGATTTTTTTATTATACAGTAATAATTCTCACCACCTATTCATTATGCATTGGATCCAACAGAAGAAATTTTTTCTTGGTTCTAGGTATGACACAATGAATGGAGATCCATGCATTCCAATATCCTCAAAGAAGAGAAGTACAGTTGTCCTAGAAATTGCCATAGTTGTTCTGGTGGTGACAATTGTAGTAATAGTACTCACTATGTTGATGTTTTGTTTTTGCAGAAAGCTAGGTGTAGTAGACTACTAGGCCATTTTTGGTCCTTTGGGAAATACCCTAAAGACTAAAGAGTGTCTTTGTGAAGTGTAACACCCCGACTCAATCTTTGAGCCTGGAATGCTACCACTACTACATGACACTCTAATTTACAACTATCGCTACCAGATTTCGGCAGCATCTCCTCTAGTTATATGTCAATGACGCGGTAAACATACATTTAATAATAAGCGTTAGAACAACTGAGATCTTCCCTACCCAATCATCCATAAGAAATATAATTCATAAAAACATGACTCAATAACCAGAGTAAGAACTAATCAATTCGCCAACTATTGCAAGATACCGCATGAGCCACACACAACTCAATATTTCCATCAAAACCCATTATTAACACTAACTACCTAAGCATATCATTAAAGTATGAATATATCACCTAAAGGTGATATGTGAATTACTTATTGCACGTGAAATAGAGGTGCTACTTTCGCCCATACATGTCACCTTCAACACTCACCTAAAAACAACAAAATAAAGGTGAATTCAAAGACCCAAAAGTACATAATAAAATAGTGGTATCAACATAGCAATTCAGTAACTCCCATGTCTATAAACTATAAACCATAATCTCTATAATTGTATCACTGCCTCCTTTCTTTTTCTTTCGTGCAATGCAATGCGATGAGTCTATAATCGTACTTATACTAGTGTAGCGAAGTGTTCACCTATCGATGAATCACTCTCGTGTTGTCTTCTTTCATACTTGTTCTCAAAATTCACTTCCATAGAGTGCCTATCGAACTATGTCTTTATCTTCTCACTACCGTGGGTGCCTAACCAAGGTAGGTCGTGTATATTAGTGCAATGCATGATACAACATTCTTCTAATGTTATCATTCAACCATAAGCATCGCTCATCATGGTATGATCAACATGTAATCAGAGATATCATATCGTAAAATGTTGTAAAAATATGGCTGGGAAGTATAAGTATCAAGCATCCATCACAATCCACTATTCTACCATGTATTTGCCTGTTTAACCTTTAGGTGATGCGTGGATGACACCGATTCTGAACCTCTTTCCTGGACAAACATCATCCATCTCAATACAACACTAAAGCAGTACATACACAATAAACAACATCATCCCTACGTGCAACCCGACATTTACAACCCCTTTCACCGGATGCCCTCCCGCTATCCCGTTGATTAAATGACCATAACTGTCAATCTTGAAACCCAAACATAACAAATGATATGAGTTCTGAAATCTACATAAACTTACATAATCCTAGTTATCATAACTTAAAGATTACGTCATCTACTCTCTTGTTTCCAGCCCCTGACGGCCATGTTGCTCCTTATCGGGTAGCAACCTTCCTAAAGGTATAACTTTTAGGCCACTTGACCAAAATCAATATTCTAGCACTCTATAGAAAGCTTAAATAATTATATTCATTGTTCCTATTGTGGCAAAACTCTGGTTTTGACATCTTCTATTTTTAATTTGTGAAATATCACAACACTATCAAATTGCAATAACTCACTGAATAACAGCTCTACAATTATCGTAACCTTCAACCTACCCCACCAAATAAGATGTTTTAGCACTCTATGGAAAGCTAACAAAATTTTCTACAATATTTCAGTTAATGCCAAAAATTAATTCTATCATCTACTAGGGTTAAATCGTATCACCACATGACTATTGTAAATAGCAAATGATTTCAGAACAACAGACATTGGAGAAACATATAAAATGCATCTCTTAATCAAATTGAGTGACTGGGAACTATATGGAGACCTTAGAAAATTATCAACACTTCCCTATCTATTACACAGATCTAGTTCGGCCATTTACAAGGTCTAATCTACCAAATTCCACGACATCGCCCAACTGAGACGGTCTACAGGATAGCAGTATTCCAAAGACCATAACAACAAATTATCCAATGGATTTGTGCATTCTTTAGCTTGATGGAAAGCTTAGGAAAATATCTAAAACTCCCTACTAAACACTATTCTCAGATATGGCCTCTAGAGCCCTCGAAAAATTGATAGATCTAGACTACACAAATTAAGAAAAACTCCAACAACACCTAACCTTAAATTAGGATGACTATGAGCAAATTAGGCGCCCAAAATCTAAATTAAATCCATAAAAACTCAATCCAATCGCTATAACCGTGAGAGGATAAGTCTTAGGATGTTACCCTAGGGGAGATACAAGTATTTTCCTCTCTTCTCTTCTCCTTCCCTTCCTCCTCCTCTCTTCCTTCCCTTCCTTCTTGGCTTCTCCTCCCAACTGCGGTGCCCCCCTTCCCTTCACCCTGCAGCAGCAGCATAGGAGCAGTTGAGGATGGAGATGAGGGTGGGGGAAGGATGAGGTTGCTGCCCCCCCCCCAATCCCCCGTGGCTTACCCTTATGTGGGATGGTGTAGGTTGGGCCCCAGCTTGGTTTTGGGCCTAGCCTAGCCACACTTTTCTTTTTCTTTTCTGGTATATCACATGAAGATAGTGAGATTGTGAGAGGGGGAGTTCAAAAAGAAGATAATTTCTTATCCACCAAAGCTAATTTGCCAGACATCCTTCTAAAAAAAGAAAATAGTAGGGAATATCCCTACTATAGATTTTATTAAATAAAAGGGATACTAACGAAGTCCAAATGGACCAAAGAAAGAAAAGTGAGGAAACAAAAATTTACGATCCATCCTTACTCGACTATACATTTATACATGTTTAGAGTTGGTGATATGGGGTCGCCCAATCTTTTGACGTAGGATCAAGATACTCACGTGCCCTTTCTTAAATCATAGTGATCCTCCGCTGCCAATACAAGAATGAACACTCTTTAATTCTCAAGAACACACGCCAGACTTCACGACCACCAAACAAAGCCCTATCATGCTCTCAATTTCCAGCGGAAAGGTTGAAGGATCTTGATTAAAGAAGCAATCCCAATTTTCCCCATGCTGTGATTTTAGCCATCATGAAGAAACAAGCAATCAATCTATTATTTTTCTTGTGTTCGGTGGTCCGTCCCTCTTGTACAGTACGTGCAGCCATATATATAGTGGTCCACCTTTGACACCCCACGCATGGACCAAAGGTCGTTACTTAATCTGTTCGGCCAGGATTGACCGAAGAGTTTGTTTCGGCCCCAAGAACCCTAATCTGACTCATCTATACTAATCTCAATAGCTCAGACACAACTAACTCAAAAGTTTGTATTCATCTGCTAGCAACTAGATACTTGACCAGCACGTGGCAGACTGGCAGTGGAGTCTTCGTGTTATGTCGTTGGTTTAAACCCACTTGGGTGGCCGAACAAGCTAGTTCTTTCCCCATGTGGGCTGCATAAGATTGAGAGGAGTGAAGCTTCACAACCGCAGGGGTTGGATCTTGCACCCTTCTCAGATGCTTGGCCGCATAATCCTTGACCCTTCTTTCCATCCTCGTTGACCGAATAGGCTTGCTCTTCCTCGTGCTCCTCGTATGCCTTGTTCCAAAGTCTTCGATGTGTTCGAATCTACAAATACACAAAGAGTTTGCATAAGATACAACATAAGGAAATTCATTAAGAATCAAATTCACCTGATAATATTTAATACGACTCAATAACTTTTTTCAGTTAAATAATATATTTAACTGAAAAAATACAAGACATGAGCGTATCCGCATCAGTTGGAATGTAGGAATTTTGTAGCAAAT
Source organism: Dendrocalamus latiflorus (assembly GCA_017311315.1). Taxonomy (NCBI): domain Eukaryota; kingdom Viridiplantae; phylum Streptophyta; class Magnoliopsida; order Poales; family Poaceae; genus Dendrocalamus; species Dendrocalamus latiflorus. Next base: position 17,373,584 of record CM029626.1, on the reverse strand, counting down.
AATAAGAGATATTCCTATATTCCAAACGGGATTTCAATGATTCTGATTTTTTTTCCATAAAATTGGTACTAGATTCATCATGGAGTGTACTTTCGTAGTGTATAATTTTTGTGATCCGTAACTATTAGATACATTGTGATACTTTCGAATCATGAAGTATTTTTGTGAGTATACTTTCGTAAGTATTTTTGTGATCCGTAACCCCGGGAGTTTCGCGGGTAACCAACTAACTTACATGCCAACCAGGCATCTCCAACCCTCTCATTCTCACAGCCTGACCAAGCCGCCTCCTCCATGGCTCCATCCCCTTCACTTCCTCTTCTCCAGCGAATGCACCGTACGAACTAACCACCGCAGCGGCGGCGCGCCGATGAGGCATTCTGCATCGGTGGCCACGGGGAGGGAGGCAAGATGAGCATGATCGATGTGCTGACCCGGGTGGACGCCATCTGCAAGAAGTACGACAGGTACGAAGCCGACAAGCACCGGAATGACGCCGGCGCCGGCGACCCCTTCTCGCGCCTCTACGCTGCCGTCGACGCCGAGATCGATGCCGCCATCGAGGTCTCCCCGTCTCCTCGCATTGCGACATTCCTCGGTCGCTTCTGAATCCTTGTTTCAAGTGGCGGATCCAGGAAAAATTTTAGAAGGGGCTGAACAAAAGCGATACAGCGACATAACTCCACTATGCCCCTCCTATACCATACATCCATAGCTAAAAATATATGGAGGGGCTCCAGGGGCTCCAAGGGTTCGGTAACGGTAGGGGGCTCGAGCCCCCCGCGCTGGATCCGCCCCTGTTGTTTCCCTTGACGCTGAAATACCGGGCGGTTCATGTCATTGCGATTTATTCAGAAATCAGAGAGGGCGGCGAGGGAGAAGAACCGGGCAGCGGCGGTGACCCTGAACGCCGACGTGCGACGCACCAAGGCACGGCTCATGGAGGAGGTGATCAAGCTCCAGAAGCTAGCCGTCAAGAAGGTGAAGAAGAACTAACCGCATTACATTCCAATAATTTTATCTCATTAATTTTGTTCACCATTGTTCTCGATTGATCGTCGTATATTACTCAACATCAGGGGAAAAACTTCCATTTTGAAAGAAAAAATTGGAGGGCCACGAAAGAGGCGAAACAAATGGAATTTCGGTTAAAAATTCGAACGAAATATTCAAACATCATTTGAATTCTGATAAAATTTAACAAATTTTGGACAAATTTCAAATGAGTACAAATTCGGCCAGAATTTGACGGAATACTTTTTCACTCAGAGGAAGGAACGAAATTAGCGAAATTTCGCCGACATGTTCCTGCTGAACATATGCAGGTGAAAGGGTTCTCACCGGAGGAGATGGCGTTGCAGAGCGATCTAGTTGCTGCATTGCCCCATAGGATCCAGTCGATCCCCGACGGAGGGAGCGGCGGCGCGGCGGATCAGGACGGCGGCTGGAGCGGCGGGAATGCTCGTCCCGGGATCAAGTTCGATTCTTCAGGTTTCCTTTTCACGTGCAAACATCTGGGCTACTGAAATGGCGTTTCTGTTTCTAGGCTATACGAAGTCTAACCTTTCATGTTCTGTGTAGTAACCAGTGAACAGCAACCCATTCTTCAGTTTGTATCATTCTGTTATGGAAAATCCTGTGTAATGTGACAATAAAATTCCTCCAGTTCAGGGCATTAGTGGCGCGTTTTCATGTAAACATAGTGATAAGGTTCTCTTCGGAATTCGCACTAACCGTGTTTATCGTGTGGCGACTAAATTCAGCTGAAACTTTTGGTGAGGGCTACTTCCAGACCAGCGAAGAATCAGAGCAGTTCAGAAGTGAATACGAGATGCGGCGAATTAAACAGGCAGGTTTCTGTTCATGGAAGAATTGATATATTGATCAAATGCATTTCCGAATTCACAGATTAAAAAAATCATGCCAGACAGTAGATGCTGCTACACACATGCAAAACTCATTTCACCTGAAAATTTTCTGTTCGTTTGGTCCAACGCAGCTGCTGATTTACTGATTACCTTGTCAAATGTGATGTGCAGGATGAAGGGCTGAACATCATTTCTGAAGGTCTGGACACACTGAAAAATCTGGCAGAGGACATTAATGAGGTTTGTTGCAGATGCATGTAGCTTCTTTATTGATTAAGGTAGATTAATTTTCTGCTTGCATTAAGTCAAAGCTAAAATTATTCATGTAACCTTAACTCTCTGCTGGCATTAAGAACTAAAATTGTTCATGTAACTGCAGGAACTGGATAGGCAGGCCCCTTTGATGGACGAGATTGACTCCAAGGTTGACTTTTAGTTTTTGCAAAATGGCTGGTATCATAATGTCCATAGTCGAAAGAAATGCATATGCAAAATTTTTGCAGGTGGATAAAGCTAATGCAGAGCTAAGAAAGACTAATGTCAGACTAAAAGAAACTGTCAACCAGGTGAGCAGTTACAACTTGACTGCCGTTGCAATGTTCTTAGTATTACTGACAAATCCGGGTGCTGTACAGTTTCGATCGACTAGGAACTTCACAATTGATATCATCTTGATTTGCGTCATTCTTGGCATTGCTGCATACCTCTACAAGTAGTCAGTATTATCGATCACTGCATGTGAATTGTTTTTACTAGTGCGCTCACCTGATTTGTTTCAATCTGTATATGCTTCGTTTTCTGATGCAGCATACTCTCTCAGTGAATCATAAAACATGGTAACATCAGCATCACCCGTGCAGGAACTATATATGTTAAAGTTGTACATATCAAATTAAAGTGTATCCCGTAAAGGAGTACACTTTTGCGTGGCTCTTGAGCTAATAACAACTGTTATATTTGTTGAGAAGAAAAGGGCTCGATTATATGATATTTCAGGCAGCCATGGCAAGATAATATTTTATCCACGACTACAAGAAGCTTCATCCAGTCTGTAAAGAGAAAATTGTGCGCTCAAGCAGTAGAAATAATGAGCATAGACAGAGGACTAGAATGGCAGAATATCTCAACCCAAATGCCAACATCCTTGCCGAAGACATACCATCATCGAGCAACACAACATAGTTTTGCAGGCGATCCCATGACAGCATGCCGGTCGAATCTATTTTCTACTTTTGCTTGATCCCAACAAACATAAATAATTGATGCATGTTAATGCAAGATCAAGATAACAAGCATCAATTTGTAAAACAAGATTCTCAGTTAACCAAAATTGAGTAGACTACAAGGCAGCTGAGTTCTCATTGGTCACCGCATCTTGTAGTGTTGGGTTCTTGACACCTGGCATCTATGCCCATTTAGGGAGTATTTGAGCTTAATGTCAATGTCTCGAGGGTTCTTCTTGTTGGGTGTGACTGTCATACTGCCCATCAAAGTTTCCCCCTCGCAGATAGTTATGACATCCTCGAGATATAGAACAGTTTGCTTCCAGTGAGTGGCTTTTGATCTAGGGCCTGCAAAGAGTAAATTGTAGAAGAGTTACTCACCAAATTGCTTGAAGAAAGGGGGTAGATGGCCATACTTTGTATAGTAAGTTGAGAAGAGAACGAACCTGTTGAGAAGCCTATCATCTTATGGCATTTGGTGAATGACACGTTGAAGTAAGCAACAAGGGCATGGATGTAGTCATTTCGCTCTGCTACCAGCTTAAACGGTACAGTAAAGGATGCATCTCCAGGTCTCATTTTGGAAATATCCATCGTCTGAAATATATATTAATAGAAGGATTTAAGTTGAAATATCACTTAAACAAAAGACTACAGAAACAAATGTAACTTGATTTCAAGCGTGCCATTACCTTCAGTAACTGGCAGTTAGTGACAATCTGATTTGCATCCACGGTATCTACAAGTGGCTCCGTCATTGCCTGTTTCTTAATACAGCTCATATCAAAGCCATATACGTTATTCCAAACTACAAAGAAAAAAGGCATCAGAGATAAAATGTAAATATAATTTTCATTACTTAATAGAAAACCCAGTAAAAGCTTCCTGAAATGCATCCATGAAACTTCTAAAGCCAATAGGACTCATGCAGATAATCTTATGCACCATGCACAGCCATACTCACATTCAATTTTGTCTTGTTTATATTCTGCATCTTCGATTGCAGTAAGATGTAAAGAGGCTTTGTCTGGTAGGACCACACCACCATCAGCCTGCAACATAAGTAGACTAAATATTAATACTCAACCAAAGTTGCTTTTTGTTATCACAAAATGGGGAAGAAAAACTACAAGGTAGAAGCACACAATTAATCAAACACATAGTAACTACTGTGAACAAAAATCTGAACACTTTAACTGTAATAGATCACTTACAAGCCATTTATCACGTGCATATAGAACAGTGTTCAACATATTCTCGAAAAGGAGAAAATAACCCATCCACTCTGAGATTATGACATCTACTTTTGGGACAGGAAGCTCAATTTCTTCAACTTTCCCTTTTATTACCGTTATGGCTGCAGAGAGTGAAACAATGTTAACAACAGATCATACCAAAGAAGCATGATATATTGCTAACAAATGACTATCGTAGAATAGATAGTAAAATGAATGGCAGGAAATCACCATTAGAAAATCCATTAGCTTTCACAATTTCCTCTGCCATGTCCGCCATCTGTGAACATTCGATCTGTAAATGGAAGAACAGTTCAATATATTAGAAAAAGAAAAGGATTAGAAGTATAGTTACAAAAAGAAGAAAAAAAGGTGGTCAGTAGCCCAGAGTAACAGGAACAATACTGGATACCAACGGTCCTGTCCTGATAGACAATTAACATATCATTGGTTTGCATGTTTTTGAAATGGACATTCAAGGAAATAAAGAACACTACAACATTGGGAAAACATGCAGGCTTCTTGCAAAAAAAAAAATGGTTTCTGCCTGCTACACTCTATCACCAGATGAACAAATTTTGTGTACTTTCTCATGTTTGTATATTATATTGATAGGTCATATGTGAGGTGAAGCAGTCGATGGCTTAACAGTCTTATATTGGAGAAAAAAAAGGATGTATACATCAAAATAGCTTATTTAGGACAAATAAACTATCATAAAAGCTTGAAATGAAAACATGAACAAAGGTTAGCTAACTAACCGCATAGACATGCTTAGCTCCTGCTTTTGCACAGAAGAGAGAGAGGATTCCAGTCCCAGCGCCGACATCAAGGACTATTTTGTCCTTGAAAAGGAAGCTATTCTGGGTGATAACATTTTGATATGATCTTGTCCGAACAACATCTTTTAGCATTTCCTGCAATCAATACAAGAAAACTAATTGGCATCACTACTATATTTGTCAGCATATCAAAAGTGATATAAGAGTTAGCATCTGCCTAAACTAAACAAGTATTATCACACCACTATCCACAAAATACATAAGCACACGCAAATTCGGAGCAGGACCAAGCAGAAGAATCAGAGAGAGAGAGAGAGAGAGAGAGAGAGAGAGAGAGAGAGAGAGAGAGAGAGGTCCAATGGAAAGATCATATGAGAAACTGATTGCTTGTGAATTGTGAAATTGTGATGCCATTAAGCCACCATAAGTATGGCTTATTTCAGAACCACTTACTTCATGAATACCTGCAAAATCAACAAGGGAAAAGGATGAGTACATATTAACATATTGCAAAGAACACATAACGTACATTTTAAACTGCTCATGGAAATATAATGCAGTGCAACATACAAAAGACAGAACAAAACTGTAATTTATATCATCAATGCAAGAGGAACTCAAAAACCAAAATGCAGAAGCAAAATCACAAGACAAACAACTAGGATGATGAACAGTTAAAAGTTTGTACAATTCAGTGCTAATGATGCTCGCCAGTGTGAAACAGCATAAAGATAGTAACAGTGACGAGGCAAAGAAAATGCACAAGTGCACAGATTCAAAAGATAACCAACCATACCACTAGAACACCTCTAGACCAACAGCCCAAAAAAACAGGGCCCTTTCTTTTTCATACAACATCACACTGCAGCAGATATCGCAAAAAACAAAATTTTGGCATATCAAACAACTAAGCACCTTGGGGAGGGGGGGGGGGGGGGCAATATCGAATAATAACGACAACACAGTATTGAACCATTCAAGATATTTTGTTTTTGGACCAACAAAACATAAATGGCTAGTAAGCACAACCACAGGTCCATGATAACAACCAAGGACCAAAATTTTAACTTCACTAATGGCCAGTTGGTCACATTGAGCAGAGCAACAACCTAAGTTCAAATTTCCAATACTGGAAAAAAATCAAATATCAGGAGATGCAAGAAAAGCCCACACGTTACAAAACCAACTAAATGCTAATTTTCAATACAAGAACCAATCAAACCTCCAAATCCCTGTGGTTACCATATAAAAATCACATTTTTTTACCACTCATTCTGATACATAATTAACATTTAACCAAAGTTCCAGCAGAGGGGAATCCTAGAATGTGATGACTGGGGCTGCGCTAAACACCCAAAAGATCAATCTTTTGCAGCTTCACTACCAGAACCAGCAAAAATCTAAAACCTTTGCTCAAACTAATACTACAGATGAATACTAATTACCACTAAAACTAAAAGCACACTACAGATGAATCCTCCCCACATGAACCTGCTAAAGTTGTTCTTGTTTTACCCCCACAGGCATTAATTTTTCCAACAAATACAACCAGACAAACAAATCTAGCACTTCCCCCACTTCACAAACAATCCCAAGATCGAATGTTTCTGCTACATGCTAACAGAGACATCACCCAAATATGCAGGAAAAAATAGCATCTTTCTGGAACCGGATCGAGCGCGCGTACCGAAGTGGGAGTAGGAGTCGAAGTAGTAATCGGCGCTGGTCTTGTCGCTGCCGATCACCTCCTCCTCCGCCCCCTGCCCCTCGTTGTCCCCCTCCGCGGCGGGTTTCTCCTCCACCTCCATCCCCACCTCCTCGTCCGCGTCCTCGAACCTCAGCCTCGACGCCGTCGCCTCCGCGAGGCCGCCGTTCGCGTCGCGGCTGCCGCCCTTGCGCCGATCCATCGCTACCTCCGCGGGGGCTTCGCCTGCTCTGGTGCGCCGCAAAGCAGGGGAGAGAGGCTAGCTAGGGTTTTGGGTGGAGGGAGGTGGACGAGAGGCTGGCGCGGAGGTTCCACCGTGGCATAAATAGCAGTCCAGCTAGACAACCCCCGTGGTTGCAATCTGGGAAAAGGCTGAGTCAGTCGGAGTTGGAGTCCGTCTCGTTTGCGTACCTTCTTGAAATATGGGTCCCTCCTAAGTCACGTAATCTCGTGAATGCAAAGGCCTAAAAGCTCATCTAAAGTCTAAAGAGTGGTAAGTCATGCAAATTATAGATCCCTTCATAAGACCATACGCCTAATTAGTTCTCGTGTGAGGGCCAAGCTTCGCTCAGTTAGCAGGCTTCGCTGTCGTGCAAACTGCCTATCTGGGTTTGATCCTAGATCGACTTCAGGTACTCTATCTTACATATACGTGTGCGTTCAGTGAAAAAGTATATATTTGTATTCCATAAGGTACTAGATAAATTTAGAATTTATTCAGCAATCTTCGATTAAGTCCTACCGTGTGTTTTAATACAACGCACACGCGTATGTATGTGTTGGTGCGTTTGAGTGTGCTTTCTCTGTTGTATTCTCAGGGAAAAAAAATTATTTCTCGTGTGGTGACAGTGCAGATGTGCTGGTGCTAGCGGCGGCGCGGCCAACTTCTCTAACGACAATTTTTTTTGCCACGATAGGTTCATTCCAGTCTGTAAAGCTGGTGCTTTTAAGTCCGGAGACTTCAATTTAGGTTTAGTTCGGTGTCGATTTGCTGCTTGACGAGTTAATAGCACACTCAAATCGACCGCAGGCCTTTCCTCAGCTCTCGCGCATCGCGCCGCCGCCGCTCCGCCCGCCGCCGCGCCCGCTCCGCACTGGCGCTGTCAGCCGTCGCGAACTCAGAGAGAGAGAGAGAGAGAGAGAGAGAGAGATAGAGAGAGAGAGAGAGAGAGCTACGTACGCACGCGCCATGGAGGACACAGAGGCCAAGAACACCACAGCCTCCGCCACTTCCACTCCCTTCTCCTCTTCCAACCCCAACGCTTCATTGGGCTTCGGCTTCGGCTTCGGCGCCGCCGCCCGGCCTCCGCCTCCGCCGCCAACCGTCGAGGTCCTCCTCCAATTTTTTTCTGCTCTCCTTTTTTCCCCCGTGTCTTTTTGGCGCAAGATTCGATCTTTTGCTTGTTTGCCTTGCAGGAATCGCCCGTTTCGCGGCCAACTTGGAGCCGGTGGTGGTCGACGATACCCTATCGATTTACAAGGTGCGGTTGCAAATGCTTACTCTGTCTGAAGAAATGGCTTTGTCACCGTGTAGTCCAGCGAGAACTTTACTACAATTGCTTCGTTTAGCCTACTAGTTGTCTCGCGCAATAATGTATGCAATTACTTGATCACTCTTTAACCTATGCTGTAGAGAATGATCCAGTGATCATTGAATATACAAGTACTAGGGGAGTTGTTTTTTTTTATCTACTGGCAGCCTGGAAACTTCCTTTGCTTCTGTTCTGTATAAGCTCTTTTGCACAGCAATTGAACGGCATACTTAAATATCACTGCACAAACATCAAACATCCATTGTGGGCATATGTACTTTATGGTAGATTCAAAGTGTAGATCTGTTAGAGGTGCAAACTGAAGTGAGGATACCAGGATTAAGATAGAGCATACCAAATAAGATGTTTTCTCTGTTGCAAAACTGATAGGAGAGCTTGCACTAGACACTAGTTACCACTTGTGCTACTACTAACAACAACAACAATGTTGCTGGATATGATATCTCGGTTGTATTTAGAAGTTAGCACTGCAATTAGACAGCAGACAACGACATTTAATAAAGACAGCTCCGTATTTTGCAACTCTCTTTAATGTTCAAGTACCTTTGTTTTCTCAGCCATTGTATGCCTTCTGATCTGATGGCTGGTATTTCTCATAGAAATTTTAGGTGAATTATTTGTAATACCTGGGCCGGCTCGGCCGAGCCCGGCCCATCCCGTAGCCCTATAAAAGAGAGAGAGCCAGGTGGAGGAGGAAGCAAAGGCCAGTCTCGCTTCTCTCCCCCGTGCGTACCTGGCTGCTGCTGCTCCCCTCGCGCCGTTGTCGTCGCTCGCGTAGTCGTTGACACCGCCGCTCACCAGCCCCTGGCTCTGTTCTTGTCGCGCCGCCGCTTCACCTTGCTTTGCCGCCGCTGTGCGCCGTCGCCGCCCCGCTTGTGCGAGCCGCTGCCCCGCTGCCGCTCGCGCGCGCGCCGCCGCCCTCAGCTTGCCGCCGTGCGCTGCCCTCCGGCAGCCGTTGCCGCTTCCCCAGGCTCGGCAACGCTGCCGTCGCCGCCTTCGACTCACCGCCGCTCGCCGCCCGCCGCTATCGCTGCTCCCCTGCTCCACCGGTTGCGCGAGAAGAGGAGAGGGGGGGGGGGGGCGCGTCGGCTGACCGGGAGGAAGAAGAGGAGGCGCGGGGAGTGGGAGTGAGGCGCGGGAGATGCCGGCCGATGGAGGAAAAGAAAAGTAGCTGTCGGCTTGAAGAGAAGGAAAGAAGGAAGCGCCGGCATTGGAAAGAAAAGAAGAGAGAGCGGTGGAGTGAAGAAAAGAAAGGAAGAAGGGGTGCCAGCGTGAAGGACAAAGAAAGAGAAAAGAGAAGGCCAGGAGAAAGCGGCTGGGTGGGGAAAAAAAGAAAAGAAAGAAAGAAAAAGAAAAGAAAAGGAGAGAGAGAGAGAAGAAAGAGAGGAAGGAGAAGTGGGAAGGCTGATCTGTGACCAAATTTGCCCAATCCGGCTGAGAAAAAAGAAGGCAGTGTCCCGATCCGGTCATTCAGGGCCAGGGTAACGCATCAAAGAACTCTCCTTTAAGTTTATTCACCGAGTCGTGCACAGATTTATATGCCGATGCTTAGAGTGGCTACATGGGACCATTTAGGTATCATTCATTAGTGTGGATACCTAATTTTTACAGATTAGTTAAACATCGGGACAATGGGAAATTGTCCGATAGTACAGGATTTGAGTAGGTCGAGTTGAACGTTAGAGCGAAGTCATTTGCTCGTATATGAATGTATTGCATTAGCAATGAATTTAAATAGTTAATGCTTGTTCAGGTGGCGGTTCGAGTCTGGTGCCGTCCACGCACCGTCCGCCAGGTTAACAGGCAAGTGCATGGTAGAACAGTAAAATATGGCGAATGTTTGTTATTCGTGTTTCTATGCTATGATTTACAGTATTTATGAGATGATGCATGTGATTATGTGCTAATCATACATTGATGAGTAACGTTTATGATTAGACATTCCATGTGATTATGTGCTAATCATACCTTGATAAGCAACGTTTATGATTAGACATTCACATTTGAAGTATATTGCATCATGCAAAATGCATAAGAGCCAGATCGGTGAGAAAGTCATATGACTAGTGCAAAGTGCTCTTGAATAAGACTTACAGAAGTAGGCACTCCACGGGAGTGGAGGTTGACCTCGTATGAAAGAAGACGAGGCGAATGAGTGGTCCATCGATGAGTGGACACTCCGCTATATCGATATAAGCTACAGTTACAGAGCAAACAGATGCATGCAGATGCATTGCATGTTATTGCATTGCATGAAAGTGACAGAGAAAGTGATACAGTTATAGATTTGATTTACAGTTTACAGTTACAGATTTGATTTACGGTTTACAGTTACATATTTGATTTACAGTTTACAGTTACAGCTTACAGCTTACAGTTACAGAATTGATTTACAGTTTACAGACATAGAATTGATTTATAGTTTACAGACATGAACCGATTTACAGTTTACAGACATAGAATTGATCTACAGTTTACAGATATAGAACCGATTTACAGTGTACAGACATAGAATTGATTTACAGTTTACAGACATAGAATTGACTTACAGTTTACAGTCATAGAGTTGATTTACAGCTTACAGTTTGTGAAATCAATTGAACTGCTAAAGTGATGTTACTGTTTTATCGTGTGCTTGCTGAGTCTCCGGACTCACCATTGCTTCGTCGTTGTTTTTAGGTGAATGATGACGACATGCATGGAATGGGGATAGTTCTTTTGGCACTGCACATGTAAAATAACATCTTAGCTTTACACTGAACGTTTATGTTTAATATAGTGTTAAGGTTCTTGTGGTTCGCCGTGTGGTTTACTTTGCTTGCGAGCCTTGATGGTGGGTCTCCATGGTCGTGGAGCCCAAAGTTTCTATTTATGTTATGATTTGTGAAATATGAAGTTAGTTGTCTTTGCAATTATCCTACAATTATTTGTGGTTTACTCCCTGTGGGTAATCATATAAAAAGAACAGGGGAGGTGTTGCTAAAAGTTGAATTAATAACAGTTTTGAATTGGTAAGGGTGTGGTGATAGCATCTTGGGCCCTGTGGAGGGCTGGGGTGTTACAGTTGTTATCAGAGTGGGCGTTAGGTCCGTGCTGGATAAATTGGTAACCTAGGCTGCCTTAATCAATTAAAGCTTGACTTAGGCCAAGTAATTGAACTAAAACATGACACAGTTAGCTGCACAGTAGGATGGGTTTGGGATTTGCATTGCATATGCATTTTCCCTAATTGTGTTGTGGATTTGTATTGTTAAAGTTGATGTTTGTGAATTGATTGGGTGAATGCTTCGTTGTTGTGAGCAGAGATGCTGAGAGGTAGAGGTTGTGGTTACGGTGTGAGCCGAGGCCGTGGTCGTGGCCGTTCCCAAGCGGAGCCATTGCTAGAAGTTTAGCAGGAGGCACCCGACGTGGAAGTTGGGTCTGCTGAGTAGTCTGTAGCAAGGGATCAGGCAAGGTCTTCAGCCTTGTTGCGGGAATTCGTAGAGGAGGTTCATGCGTTACGACGACAAGCGCCTGCAGCCGCTGTCGCGACCGTACCTGTCACTGTCCCGACTGCCGTTCCTGTCACATCGGAGCCAAGAATGGGCCTTCGCGAATGGATGGCATTGCGGTTGGATACCTTTGATGGGACGGGTACGCCGGTTCAAGCTGCAGACTGGTTGCGCTATATGGGGAGACAGTTTGAAGCTTTAGAGATGACTTCATAGTTTAGAGCTCAGTTTGTGGCCTTTTAGTTAAAAGGTCAGGCGGACATTTGGTGGGAGGGAGTCCTTTCAGCCAGGACCCCTGCTCAAGGTCCTGCCACCTGGGAGGTTTTCGTTGAGCAATTTAAGGCGAAGTATTTTTCAGAATCTTTTGCGGAAAGTATGGAGGTTACCTTGTCGACCCTTGTGCAAGGAAAGATGACAGTAGTTGAGTATGAGGTGCGGTTCAACGACTTGATCTGCTTCGTACCGTCGGTCGCAAGTAGTGACCTTGAGAAGGCTAAAAGGTTCCACCGAGGACTCAGTTCTGAGTATCGGCATGTTATGAGTGCTACTGCGCCACGTGACTTTAGGTCCGTGGTTGAGCAGGCCAGAGGGATGGAGATGGAGATGCACCTCACTAAAGGGTCGCAACCCTCTGGTGGTTCGAGTGCTTCTGGTGGTGACCAGAAGAGGAGCTATAGTGAGAGGGGTGGATTATCTCAGCGGCCCGCTCCTAAGAAGTCCAAGTGGAGTTGACGTTCTTCACAGTCATCCAAGTCTAAATCGTTGACATCGTCGTCTCCTACACCACCAGCTTTGTGTCCTGTCCCTGGGCAGGGCATGATTTGTTTTAAGGTGGTGGTGAGCACCGAGCTGTTGAATGTCCCTGGACAGGAGAGTGTCGACACTATGGTCGGATGGGCCATATGGAGAAGGTCTGTCGTCAGAATCCCTCCAGTATCATCAAGTGGGAGCCGGTATCTGCGTCATCGAATGCCTCATCTCGGGGGTCAGTCCAGGTGTTGGTGGCTGCTCCTACGCAGTAGCCTCCTTCCTGGGCGCCGCCTGTCGGATATTACTGGCCTCCTACCCCAGTTACTCCACTTCAGTGTGTTGCACCGCCTCCTGTTCCGATGCCGTCACAGCAGAGCGTCGGGGCTCTTGTCGCCTCGGTGCCGCCCGGAGTCTACACATTGCCTGCCACTGAGTCTACGAGTCGACCAGATGTGGTGACAGGTACTCTGTTAATGGATTCACACAGTGCTCTTGTTCTTTTCGACTCCGGTACTACGTATTCCTTTGTTTTCAGTGGGTTTGTTAGAAAGGCAAAATTGAGTATGCAACAGATTTCACAGTCAGTTATAGTCAATTCTCCGGGGGTATTATTGTTAGCTCTATGGTTTGTCCCAGATGCATGGTCTCCATAGATGGCGAGGATTTTGTGGCTAACCTCATGGTTATTCTGATAGAGAATTTTGATGTTCCTTCAGGGGAGGAGATAGTCTTTCAGGGGAATACACCTTTGGGTTCTCTTTTTGTGTTGGCCAGCCTGTTCCCTGGCCGACGAATGTTTAAGTTTGGGTTACTTCTATCATTTGTGGAAAACCGAGTGCGCCTTTGCGCATTGAGGATATTCCAGTGGTATGTGAGTACCCCGACATATTTCCTGAAGAGCTTCCAGGAATGCCACCCGCAAGAGATGTGGAGTTTAGGATTGAACTTGTTCCTGGCACTCGACCTATCTCTATGTCCCCATACCGTTTAACACAACCACTCCAACAAGAGTTGAAGAAGCAATTGGATGGGTTGTTGTCCAAGGGGCTGATTCGTCGCAGTGTCACCTTGGGGAGCCCCCGTCCTATTTACTGAGAAGGATCGGAGTTGGCGCATGTGTATAGATTATCGTGCTCTTAATCAGGTGACCATCAAGAATAAATACCCGTTGCCTCGCATCGAGGACTTGTTTGATCAATTGAAGGGAGCCAAGGTGTTTTCCAAAATTGATCTACAATATGGGTATAATCAGATTCGAGAGCGGGAGCAAGATATTGAAAAGATTACTAAAAGTTTTTGGAATAATAGTAGTTGGCCTAACCAAGGATCGAAAAACCGGAACCAGGCGAAATCCCGACCGCCGGGCGGTACCGGTAACCAACCAGGAGGGCATTTCAGTAGATCCAACCAAATTTTCTACAGTAGTAGATTGGAAGAGATCATCCAATGTTAAGGAGGTGAGAAGTTTTCTTGACTTAGAGCAACTCCAAGAGAAGAGCTAAATCATTTTCTAAAGGTAAATTTGGCTATTATTGGAGAAAAAACGTCTCCAATAGACTCTGTAAATGACTCTCCAAATTTAGTAGCTCTCCATCCTTCCTCCTTCGCTCTCTATTTTTGGATAGCCTACCTCGCTCACCATCCAGCCTCTTGACGCGGTCGGTGTTTCCTTCCCGCACGCTGCGCCCCATTCCCGCGCGTACGTGACCCACCACGCGCCCTCTAGTTTAGATAGCCTGTTGGAGTAGTCTTGTTTTTTTTTGGTGAGATTCATTTTAGAGAATAGCTAAATCACTAAATTAAATACTTCTTTTGGCTAATCTCTTGGAGTTGCTCTTAGCTGGCTATTACCAGCGATTTGTGAAAGATTTCTCCATTATTGCTAAACCAATGTCTCAACTCACGCGGAAGGGCGTGAAATACCAGTGGACCGGTGAATGTGAACGCAGTTTCAATGTTTTGAAAGAGAAGTTGGTAACTGCTACTGTTCTCACTCTTCCTGAGCCAGGGAAGCATTTCAATGAAGGAAAATCGGGGGACTTCAGCCTTGATGAGTAGGGCGCATTATGGTTTAGGGGCCGTCTTTGCGTGCCACAAAAGGCTCAAGTCAAGAACGATATTTTGAGAGAGGTTCATCTACCCCGTACACGGTACATCCTAGCGAGACCAAGATATATCGGGATTTGAAAAAGAGCTTTTGGTGGAAGAGAATGAAAGTGGATGTCGCGCAGTATGTGGCGTCTTGCGGGATTTGCCAACAAGTGAAGGCTGAGCATAAGCGTCCTGATGGATTAATGCAGCCTTTAGATGTTCCACAATGGCCATGTGATGATGTTATCATGGACTTTGTAGTCGGCTTGCCTCGTAGCCAGCGAGGTAAGGATGCGATTTGGGTAGTGGTGGACTAATTCAGTAAGTCCGCGCACTTCATCCCTATTCGTATGACGAATTCGGCGAGTGATTTGGGGGGAGCAGGAGGGGATCGGTAACCGGTTGGAAACCAGAAAAACCGGTGGAAACTCGATTAATGTTAGTTAGATAGTTGAGTAATGGAAATATTAAATGAAAAGTATTTAATAAAGTATGAAAACCTCAAGTTGTACGTAAATATTGCTCCTTACTATCTGTATGTGATGAAGCCCTCTGGTCCTAGTGTCGTGTTACATCTGAGATAATAAAAACACAAGTTAATAGTAATGAATGCTAACTTGAGTAGTATATAAAAAAGTGAAAACACTAATGGATGATCAATTCGTACCAATACATTGTTGAGAACGCGAAGGTTGTGCAATGTACTCATTGTTATCAATGAGGACAAGTCCTTCAGAATGAGCCAGGTGGGTTTTGTATTGATCCCAAGTGTATGTAGGATGGGCATGTTGTACCCAATGATTGTAAATTTGTTGGTAGTATGCAGGTTCCGCCCACTGGTAAACAATTCTTGCATTGAGAGGATAAGAGATGTCCGAGGACGAATGAGAGTCATCAGTAGAAAATAGTAGGTTGGCATCTCGACATCCATAAGTCGACAAAGAGTATGAGCTACCATATGATGCGTAGAAAGAAGAGTCTTGTGGCTGAGGATGATCTCGTTGGCGGACCTTAGCCCTTGTGTAGGTCTTTTTGATTATTTTTGATGCGTGACAACCATTGTCTTCATCCTAGGTAACATGCGTGAAAGTTTTCTCACAGGTGAATTTCAATGGTTGACATGTGTCTTGTTGGTCTTGTACTCCATCGTGAGATGTCCCACCATCAGCACCATCATCAGATGACGAAGAGACACTATCGTCAGACTCTTGATACTCCACTGCATCAGATGTTGGAGTTTCTGTCTCTTCATCGCTTCCCACAATATCCTCATCAATGTCTTTTTTCTTCTTCTTACCAACCACTTGTTTCTTTGTTTGTGTAAGTGAGGCAAAGTCTCGAGCCAATTTTTCAGTTGGTTGGCTACAAGTTTTTCTTTTTGTAACATGAGTCTTGCCAATAGTTTTCTTAATCCATTGCTTCAACGGTTGGTCATCTAGTGCTTTGTCAAGTTCATTCTCAGAGATGACATTAACTACAATTGTAGATGGCATGGGGGCTCACCTTCCTCATCTAGCAGAGGCTCTGAGTGACTCATGGAGCTGTCAAGCCACTCATGAATTGGGTTTGCTCGGGTTTTTCCGGTTTCCGACCGGTTACCGATCCCCTCCCGCTCCCCCCAAATCACTCGCCGAATTCGTCCTACGAATAGGGATGAAGTGCGCGGACTTACTGAATCAGTCCACCACTACCCAAATCGCATCCTTACCTCGCTGGCTACGAGGCAAGCCGACTACAAAGTCCATGATAATATCATCCCATGGCCATTGTGGAACATCTAAAGGCTGCATTAATCCATCAGGATGCTTATGCTCAGCCTTCACTTGCTGGCAAATCCCGCAAGACGCCACATACTGCGCGACATCCACTTTCATTCTCTTCCACCAAAAGCTCTTTTTCAAATCCAGATATATCTTGGTCTCGCCAGGATGTACTGCGTACGGGGTACGATGAGCCTCTCTCAAAATATCGTTCTTGACTTGAGCCTTTTGTGGCACGCAAAGACGGCTCCTAAACCGTAATGCGCCCGACTCATCAAGGCTGAAGTCCCCCGATTTTCCTTCATCGAGGCGCTTCCTCACTTTTTGAAGCAACCTATCGTGCTGCTGCGCTTCTTTCACCCGTTCTGGAATTGCTGATTCCAGTAACAACTGTATCTCTATCTGTGCTGTACCGGCATAGCAATAGGAAATTCCCATCCGTTGAAAGTCAGAAACGAGACAACCTGCAGTGAAGGGTGTCGTCTTGCGACTAAGGGCTTCAGTAACCACATTTGCTTTGCCTGGATGATACTGGAGAGTAAGACCATAGTCTTTGATCAGTTCCAACCACCTTTGCCTCAAATTCAACTCTTTCTGGGTGAAGATGTACTTGAGACTCTTATGGTCAGTGAAATTATCACAGGATTCTCCATACAAATAATGCCTCCAATTCTTTAGAAAAAAAAACCACTGCGGCCAGCTCTAAATCGTGAGTAGGGTAATTCTGCTCATGATCCTTTAATTGTCGCGAGGCATACGCGATCACTTTGTTATCTTACATGAGCACGCAACCCAAACCCACTCACGATGTATCCGTGTAGACCGTGAAACGCTTCCCTGGCTCAGGAAGAGTGAGAACAGAAACAGTTACCAACTTCTTTTTCAAAACATTGAAACTGCGTTCACATTCACCGGTTCACTGGAATTTCACGCCCTTCCGCGTGAGTTGAGACATTGGTTTAGCAATAATAGAGAAATCTTTCACAAAATGCCGGTAATAGCCAGCTAAGCCAAGAAAACTTCTCACCTCCTTAACATTGGATGGTCTCTTCCAATCTACTATTATAGAAAATTTGGTTGGATCTACTGAAATGCCCTCCGTTGATTACATGTCCTAGAAATGCCCTCCTGGTTGGTTACCGGTACCGCCTGGCGGCCAGGATTTGGCCCGGTTCCGGTTTTTCGATCCTTGGTTAGGCTAACTACTGTTATTCCAAAAACTTTTAGGAATTTTTTTACGTATAAGTTTTTCTAGGTCTTGCACCACATTCCACTTAGCTCCTTATGATGATGTTAAACTAATCTATTTTCTTTCTCTATCTTATTCATTAGGGGAGAATGAATACCTCTGATGTTTTTGGGGTCAAAAACTCTGATTTGGTCCCAGGAAAGTATGAAGGTGAAGCCTGAATACATTCTGTTCTTTGCAGCATATTTCTTATTATTTACCTTTATGAACCTGAGTATATCCATGGGTATTAGGTGGGTTGAAGCTATGGCAAGGTTCATTAGACTTGGTGAAGGCCCTAAATTCAGACATCAAAGATGATCACTTGCTTGTGGAAGGCAAATGTGCACTAGAGGTGGGATACTTTCTCTAAGGTGACATGTCTTCTTAATACTTCGTGTACAATTGCTAATAAGAACTATTATGCCCCGCGGGTTTCGCGCGAGGGGAGCGCACCCACGTCACCCCGCCCGCGCGCTCCGGCCGGCGCGTGGCGGGGCAATTTACGTACGGCCGGGGGAGGTGTTTACCCTGTATTTTCCGAAAATTACGTAAAGGTCCTTTTTCCTCGCGAAAAGGTCCCTGCCAGTTTTTTTAGGCCCCTCCACTTTGCAGGATAGCGCCCCGCGTTTTTAAAATTACGTACGGGTCCTCGTTTATTGCGTACAGGCCCTCGGTTTTTTACGAAAAAGGCCTTTGACTTTCCTTTTTCCTCGCGAAAAGGTCCTTGCCAGTTTTTTTAAGCCCCTCTACTTTGCAGGATAGCGCCCCGCGTTTTCTAAATTACGTATGGGTCCTCGTTTATTACGTACAGGCTCTCGATTTTTTACGAAAAAGGCCTTTGACTTTCTCATCTATTATGTACAGGCCCTCGGTCTTATACGAAAAAGACCTTTGACTTTTTCGAAAATACACATGTGCCCTCGATTTTTTTTTAAATTTTTTTTTACAAACTCCTCACGGATTATTGCCTCTTTTACTTCGGTACACACGGTGGCTGGCGCGGCGTGGCGCCGCGCCTATGAGGCTAGTTCTATTAAATAGTTAGATGTTGTTTCTACTGAAGTCACTAAGCCCAGGTTTTCTAGGAGCAATATTCTCTCTGAGCACAATATCGAAATAGCTAAGTACTTCAATTCTTCAACAAAATTATTGAAACAAATAGTTGTAAGCTAAGAAAATGATGTATTCAACTAGCTGCTTAC
This sequence comes from Dendrocalamus latiflorus, assembly GCA_017311315.1. Taxonomy (NCBI): domain Eukaryota; kingdom Viridiplantae; phylum Streptophyta; class Magnoliopsida; order Poales; family Poaceae; genus Dendrocalamus; species Dendrocalamus latiflorus. The sequence goes on along the minus strand of CM029626.1, from coordinate 17,354,693 downwards.
ATTATCTATCTTTGTGATTCTTCAGTTGGGATGTGGACATGGCCCCCCTGGCATCTTTGCAGGTCTTAAGGTATTGATCTATTCTCCCCTGTGGCATTTTGTAAATAATTCCTCAACTATATTGATTTATCAAAAGCTCAAACTGTCAGGGTGGCAGGGTGCTCGTCTAGTTCACTTCCAAGATTTCAATGCTGAGGTCCTTAGATGCCTAACTGTACCAAATGTAAAAGTTAATCTTTTCAAGGAATCATCTCAAAGAACATTTGACATCTAGTAGTGTTAGTTTCTTTGCTGGTGACTCGAGTGAAATTGGCAAGCTGCTTCTTTACGGAGGTGTTGACAAGGATAAAACAACCAACAGTCATACAGAAAATGAAGGGTATAATGGCTACGATATCATCCTGATGGCTGAGACTGTCTATGCATTATCTTCACTTCCTAATCTCTACAGGCACATCAAGGTCAACATCCAAAATATTCTTTTTTCTGGATTTTCATTATTTTACTGATTTACTCCAATTTGCTGAATATTCATTGTAGCTTACATACCAAAATCCTTTTGCAGTGCCTACACTACCCTGGTGGTGCAGTTTACATGGTGGGAAAAAAAACACTACTTTGGTGTAGGTGGTGGCACAAGGCAATTTCTACTCTTGGTTACAGAAGATGCTACATTTTATTTTCTTCTTTTTGTTAACCATCGAAATTCATTTTTTTGTATGGCATGCTTGTTTAACACACTTATGCAATGGCTAGAATGGAGAAAAAATCCCTAATTTTTGTGTAGTGGTCATGTAATATTAAATTTGTATATCAAGATTCCGTCTAGGGTATAAGTTTTGCTTAGTTACTTTGAAGGCAAGCATCAATTACAGGTGTTTTAAATTAATGAAATTGGCATCCAGCATGTGGAGGTGATGCTTAAACTATCCATGTTTAACATATCACATACCAGAACTGTAGACCAGCTATTGACACTAAATTGCACAATTTCTTGGGATACATTATGTGGATTTTGTTTTACAGTTGCATGTCTTGTATTCATGCATTGTTTGTATTTTTTTATTGTTCTTTAGGAGCCATGCAATCTGACCTGATCGCTGAAGTTGCTGATGGATCATCCAATGTTTGGGAGGTTTGGAAATTCTCGTTCAAATAGACTAGCACACCCCCTGTGATTGTTGAAGGAAATACAGACATGTACTGGGCTCCATATTGGTAGATATTGGTAGAGTGGAAGTCTTAGTTTAGTTGTTTCTTATTCTTTTATTGTACTGTGACAGTTTCGACTTGATTGCTTATCTCTTTTTGAGTTCTTATATTGAATAGAAGACCCTGTTTCTACTCTTGAGAACTCATAGAAGTACTTATTTGTAGAGTCTTATTAGTTACCCTACCTCTGGGTTACGTTTTTCAAAACTTGTGTGCCCTTCACTCTGAAATTATGAATTCTCCATGATCTTCTCTTGTACTGTCGCATATTTTCTCTGACAAAACTAGTACTTTTTGAGTTTTTGTTGCCCATCATTGCAAAGATTCCTGATAATTCCAATGGCAGACAGAACTGATTGAGTAACAATTGACAAGTCAGGAAAAAGGAACAAGAAACAAAATTATGCTCCGATACTTCACCTTCTTTCCATATGAAATGATACACACCATGCTGTCATAGTGTCATGGCAATCAGGAAAGTTTTCCAGTAAATAATTGAGATGTACTCCATCAAATAAATTGGAAGAGGTGTGAATGAGGAAGGGACATGGATGTGAAAGGATGGCTAGACCCATGTGGTATAAGGAATCAAACATTAGGGCAACCTTTGTCCTTTTCCTCATGTTTCAATGTTTCTAATGTATCAGCATTGTACCACTTTGGGGTCATTCCATGTGCTATCTACTGTTCTTGTCCTCAATGATCTGCACCCATGTTGTAGTGTCTATATCTTTGCCTTGCAGCTTTTTCCCTTGAGCTGCAATGATGGGCTTCCAGGACGCCGGCATCGGCAGCCGGACGGCCAGCTTCTTCCACTACCAGAGGCTGGAATGCCGGGACGATGGGACCGCCCCACAGCCCAGGTGGCGGTGGCTGCCGGCTCTGAGCGGTAAGGCGGCTTCCCCCTGTTTCTTTCATGTCAAGAAGCTCAAGTGGAGCAGGATCACTTCGGTCCTCCTGCCAAGGAAGGTTGCCGAGTTCTCTTCCAAGATCCGCCACGCCGGAGTGATGATGGATGCCGACATCTGCCCGACCATCATCTTCTCGTCGCAGTGGGGGCTTCCGGTGCTCTCCCGCTCATTGCTGGTCAGTAGCAAGGTCAAGTACCCCCATGGGAAAGGATTCTGAGGAGCATGCATCTATCCCTTTTCAAGTGTGATCTCTGTTCCTACTTCGTAGTGATATATATGCATGTGTATGATATATCTGGTGCCTGGTGGGCTAGTTGATCCTGTAGATCGAGCTGTGTTTCTGCTGTCTGCATACTTCTGTTGATCTGCCATTAGGATTTGATCTTAGGCACTTTGCTAGTTGATCCTGCTCAGATCTTGTGTGAAAAAAAAATTAAATTCAGTGCAATCCAAGTTAATGCCGAGCACAGGGCTCAATCATGGTTGATTGTCACGCCTTGTGAATTGTGATGCAAAAGAAGAAGAAAAAGAAGAAGAAAGTGCCACAGGATCATCTTATATTTGGTATGAGCAAATCATTCATGCATATAGACATATTAATTAAGCAAGGAGCCGAGACAAGCAAAATATATATAGATGCATTGCCAGGATTAATTCTTTCCAACACATGGGCTACGGTGAACCCAACATTACAATTCGTATAACACCAAAGCTAGCATTGGTTGTGAATTTACCACACAACACAGCGGCACAATTAACATGTAAGTGGCGGCAACCAAAGCATCGGTAACCAGTGGTCTGATACTTGTAGAATGAAAAGAAACAACAAACAGGCTCGATACTAGATAAAAAAAAAAGGAGATAGCAACAATTCACAGCAGTATCTCGGCATCGTTTGGCAGCATCTCTAGCATGTCCATTTCCTTGTAGACTGGAGGATAATACCAACATGGCTCAGGCACTGGCCATCCGTCATTGAGTAAATTTCTTTTTTAAATCGTTGAGCAAATTTATGTGAGACAATATAAACAAATAGTATTGAGATGTCTTGAAAAGAATACCTGATTGGATCACAGTTAACAATAGTCTCAGCAGCATTAGGCCTAGTACAGATACACCAAAAACATAATTGAATTAGCTTAACCAATGAGATATGGCAGCTTAATGGGGTCTAGCATGATCACGTTGTCAAGGTTACTGTCACAAGTCACAACATGATAACATCTTATGTTTAGTATGAGGCAAATCATTCATGTTTATAGCCATATCAATTAAGCAAGGAGCCGAGACAACCAAAATATAAAGATGAAGACGATGCCATTGCCATGCCCAATCAAGTTGCTTGTTGCATGCATGCATCACCAGGATTAATTCTTTCCAACACATGGACGACTACGGTGAAGTGAAAAATGCTGTGTTTTACCTTACACAACGCAACATTACAATCCACATAGCACCAAAGCTAGGATCGGTTCGTACAATTCACATATAATTGTCTAACACCACGGCCTAATCTATGAGCTTAGAATACTAACACTACTATAGGAACGTCCGGAACCATGCGTCCAGGGGTAACTTAAACTTGCAAATAGAAACTTGTTGAGGAAACATCCATTACCATAGAAAGTTTCCTAATGTTCATCATCGGTTTACGAGGGTTCCATGGACTAAGTTTCAAATTAGCAAATTACTTTTATAATGCAATATTAAAGAAGATAAAGATGATACTCTAAATCATTATTATTGGATGTGGTACAGAAGGTCCTATTCCTACCCTATGCATGTCGTCATCAACGGTTACCTAAAGCAACAACAAAGCAAGAGTAGCCCAAAACTCGGTAAGTATATAACAGAACAATAAACACTACCATAAGCATAAGCATTAACCTAACCATATTATTTTCCACATGTTTCAACATAATCATAAACATAAATGTAACTATATCATTGTCCACATCCCAACATAATCATATCATTTTCCTTACGTCCCAACATAATCATATCATTTTCCTCATGTCCCAACATATATCATTTTCTTCATGTCCCAACATAATCATATTATTTTCCTCATGTCTCCTCATCATCTCTTTCCATTAGTGCAATGCAAAACTACTCTACATACTCATTTGTTCATCACATTGTATATACCGATATAGCCAAGTGAACACCCGTCAATGTTCACCCATCATAAGCCCATCCTTGTTGGCACGGGGTCTTTCCACTCCCGTGGAAGTCTACCGAAGTGGATCTTACATATTCACCTATGATGGATCTTTCTCTTTCATGATATGAAAATGCACATGATATAGATGCATACGTTATATTGTCATTAACATTTAATATCATCATCATCAGCAGGTACTCACTATTATTTGCCATATTTCATCATTATTATCATCATCATCAGATAAGCAACATCATATAATCATCAATACATAATTCATCGCAATAAGCATAAATAGTAAGATAAATTCTTTGTATAATGTAAACATCGCATATTCCATAACATCTACCATCTACTATTCTACTATGCACTTTCCTTTTAACCATGCGGAGTAGAGTGACGTGTGGACAACACCAACCCCGAAGCAACCTCGCCTACAGGTACTATCTCAACTCATCATGTGCCACAACAACACAAAACATCAAACAAAACAACATCACTCCTATGCACTCCCTGACCTAAACAACCCCCTTTCACCAGATGGTCCCCTCCGTTGTCTCAGTGATCAAAATACCATAACTTGTGGCTCAAAGTCCCTAACATAGGAAATCATATATTTTTTGGAAACTACACAAAATTATCTAACTTTCCCTAGTTATGAGCATAATTTAATTCGACCATCTGCTTGGCCCAAATAACATATTACTACGATTGCATCCATCAACGACCAAATTCTGGACAGCAGCGTTCCCGAAACCATAACTTCTCAACCGCTCAACCAAATCCCTATTATTGCACTCTATAGAAACCTTAAACAATTATCTACAAAATTCATATTATAGAAAAGTTATGAAACAAGATGTAGTTACCCCAAAACTCGTCCACAAAATAGGACATCACATCTTGCTGTATCTCGGTAGAGTTTAAACCAAATTATCTGCATAACGCCCACTATAAATGGCATCTACCCAAGGACCAGCAAAGAAGAGGAGTTTGGATCGTTACCCCAAAACGAATGACAAAGATGGCGCGAGCACTAACCTTCCTCTCCCTAACTCCTTCCTCTTCTCTTCCCTCCTTCCTCGGTCGGGCCTCCTCGAAGGACGGTGAAACTGAGGTATGGCTGGATCTAGGGGCAACACGTGTGGCGATAGCGCGACCAGGAATGACTCGGTGTGGGTGGCGGTCTCGGCTCGGCTCTCCTGAGGAAATGGCGGCGTCCGACGTGGGGGAATGACAGTGACACTGACGGGAGGGAGCGACGGCGGTCACGTGGTAGAGGAGGTAGGCGGCACCGCACATGGCGGTAGCGCGCAAAGGGAAGTGGTGGCGTTGGGAGAGGAGGGAGCAGCGGCTAGGGCTAGCACACGCACCCTCCCTCCTCTCTCCTCTATATAGAGGCTGGTGTGGGCCGGTTGGCCTGGCCCAAACCCTCTCTTTTTCTTTTGAAATATTACATTCTACCGTCCTTAACAAAATTCGACCCCAAATTCTAATGCTTGACGATCTACACAAAACACACTGAAGCTGAACAAAAACAACTCTAGGTACTTATCACACCTAGAAGACTCCAAATTCCAAGTAGCTTTGTGCTCGACTGATATGACCACCATATCTTGACAAACTTTAGCATCTCATGCGTCAACGTAATAAAACCTCAATTATAAAAGAAAACCACTTTCATTGCTTACAAAAGGCCATGCTATTTTGATTCATAACAAGGAGAGCTCTTTTTTTTAAAGTGAAGTGTCACATAACATTCATTAAGTCATCTTACTTCTACAGAGTAAATTTTTCACAGAGAGAAAATCAGCCTAGGATCAACCCACTTCCCCACAAACACACAACTTTTCTCCCAAGACAGAAGGGAACTCATTTCCCCATAGAAAATCGCTTCACCACAACAAATCCTCTCAGAGAGATAAAATCGGACATAAAATCAATCCTTATCCTAATAAGCAACTCAATACCGCATATAACACACAAAATAATTTCACTTCCCACATTAACCTTTCTTTTCAAAGAAAATGAAACACGTTCTCTTGGACGAACAGAAAATCACATGAACCACTTATGAATCACGGAAATCCTTCAACTTCCCACTTAAATCCACTTTCCCTCAAAATAAGATATGGACAAATTCGCAAATCACAGGACCCCAAAATAACACATTAAACATTAGCCAATCATTTTAGTTGACAACATGAATGATATCTTACTTCGTACCCCTTAAGAATCAGCATCAATCACACATCCATGTGAATAATCTTGCCAATATAGTTTTGAGTAAATCTCTTAGCAAGAATAATAGAATCCCATTATTCAACATACCAAAACATTACGAAAGCCATTAGGTTGCCTTATGGCAATACACTCTTCCAATGCCAATTTATGAACCACAAAGCCAATTCAATCTTAGTGTAATGTCCGCACAAATCTGGGAAGCTTTAGTACACGAATCGCAAAATGCCCCAACAAAACACCCTTCACCAATGAAATATTATTAATAGATAATTCCACATGCCCTTAAATATAAAATTCGCACCGGATCCCATCACCTCAATCCTTCTAGTACACCTATCTCTAGGGTTCTAGATCACACTCAATTTGCATCTTGTTGAACTTCATCAATGGTTAACATAAATCATGTAATGACTTATTCCTCTGACTACTTCCTCAAATAATGATCACCGAAAATATTAAATCACACATCAATTCTCACCTACTCACATTCATAAAATGATGCAAGTTCCATCGGGATTTTATATAAAATCAAATAACTAAATTCTCCTATGACATAACTTAAACATTACCCTAATCTTCTAGCCATCACTAGCTATCAAGAAACCTAAGGCTTGTATTTCAAAATTTCAAACACTCCTCCAATGACACCGATAACATTGACATCATTAACCACCATTTCCCATAGGCTCTACTGGTAGAACAACATAAACTATTTTCCCCCACAGCTAACAATATTCTTAATCAATTTCTCACAAAGGATTATAACATAAAATCAACTCATACTCTATTAGCCACAATCTTAGCAATCACCTCATTACTAATCATATCAATAATTCTCATTGCACATTTAAGCCTAACAAGACTTCATGTTATGAATGCAATATTCCTTCTAAAATGAGGGATTTCCAACCCTTCAACACACCTCATCAGTCAAGAAATTTATGAAATTTAACATCCAAGAACAAAGCGAAGATCCAACATAGTTTTTTTTCTTTTCAAAAAACAAGATCGTGGAATGATTTTGGCACTCATTTCCCACAAAACAAATTATAAAATTCCCACAACATAGGATTCACTCTTTCAATCATGTAACCCTTTAACAAAGGAGCCATTTCCTTCTGTTATGACATCATTTTGCCATGGAAATAACATTTAAGACATGCATAGAGTCATGCGGATCCTCCACCACATCTCTAAATATTCATCATCATTAGAAATAGAACACGACTTCCTCTGAAGCCATATGCCTTTTGAAAATTGCACATCAAACACTTGAGTAGGTGTGTTTAGGGATGTATTTACACTAGATGTCACATAAAATAAAGTTATAAGCTGAAACTAGATAGAGTTGAACCGAAATTCTAGAGAGAGTGTTTTCTGGTGCTTTTAAGCAGTCAGACTGGCCAAATGCTAGCGGTCAGACTGCTGGCATCTAACTGGCATAGTGCTAGTCGTCATATCAGTGCTGGTGGTCTAACCGGCCAGGTAATGGTGGTTAGACTGACTTTTGGTGAATTGGCACTAAAATTATATATTTTGGCTTGAGGTTTGGTCCTAGGGCTAGGATCAGCGTATGAGCATGGTTGAGTGTGTGCATGACATGAATTCCAGTGTTTTATTATGGTGTATTGCATGATGCATTGTTTTGACTAAATTGAGTCAAGTGCATGGAATTTGTGCTTGACATGGTTGTTTGGTCTTTAGATGTGCATTCGGCTTGCAGAATGTTAGCAGTCAACGACAAGGGATCGGGACTAGACAGGGGAGTTGAGGTCTATGTGGTGAAGTAAGTCTGGGTGAGGCTACATGGTTCATGTGGGAAGCACAGAGAATAGAAGGATCATGAAGAGATGAGTAGGTGCATGAGAATGGAAGGATCGTAAAGAGATGAGTAGGTGCATGTAGTGTGTCAAGTGACTAGACCGATGCACGTAAAGACGATTCGGGGGGAGTCTGAATGCGTGAAGACATGATGGCTAGTCATTGGGCACTACGGGCAATGTGTCAAAGCATGCGGAGATGCTTTGATGTGAGGTAAGGGTTCTTGGATCATCAATTGTTTCAATTGATGATTTGTGTATTGCACGGTGCTACATGACGGTTTGCTTATTGTTGTTAGTTATAGGACTTCAAAACTAGATCATGGTGAGGCAGATAGGACCGGGACTAAGCTAAGAGAGGTTAGATTCAGAGCGGTCAAGGGATCAGGACTAAGCTATGGAGCTAAGATCCAGAACAATCAACATACCGTCAGAAGATGACTAATGCTAGTGGAATGGCTATAAGCTTGGAAGACAAGGAACCAGAGCGAAGCTACCAGTAGTGGACATGACGGGTAATGGTAAGATGGATCGAGACTAAGCTTAGAGAGAAGCTAAGGTCCAGAATGGCCAGGGAAGTCGGGTGCCGTCATAGTGTATGGAGAGGTATGTGGCGCGCCAAGTGACTTGGATCCATTTGCAAGCGATGATGGTTTAGTGGTATCTAGATGTGTGAGAGGTTTGGTGGTAAGTCATTGGGGCCACATAGAGTTGAAGATGAAGCACGAGGTTGCTTCAAGGCGAAGGAAGCACGAACGTGGAAAGTGGTTTGGAGGAAAAGCAGTCTTTTTGTGCTAAACCAAAACATTGAAGACTTGATCAAACCATGGCGAGAGGAGACGCAAAAGAGGTGGTTTAGGTCATGGATGTATTAAAAATGTTAAGTGGATCAAATGTTAATTTACTATTGGATTAATGGTTATGTGCGCTTTAAGAAACATGCATGTGAGTGCAAAACTCGATATGGTGTTGAGTTAACAGGTTAGCCCATATAAGTGGATGAAAGCCAATTATAGGGTTGGTTAGGGTGTAAGTGGATGAAACCCAATTATAGGGTTGGCTAGGATTTCTTGTGAGCCTCCATATATAAGGAGGGATAGGTGTGGGCTTAGGGCTAAGTTTTGGAAAGCTTGTGTTAAGCCAACTTGAGGAGGTTAGAGTTCTTTGAGAGAATTTTTGAGAGATGAGTTGTGCCTCTTTGTCTTGAGCTTTTTATCATCCTTAGGCATTGTGGTTGGCTAGGGAGTGGTTATAAACATGTATAAGTATCAATAGATATCAAAAATTGTCACAATTTTTTCCTCTTTACTCATGTGTTGAAATTTTGATTTGGTTTGGTTTTTATAGTTTCCTTCACCCCTCTTAATCTTACTATGATCCATGATGAGTAAGAGGTAAAAAATTAGTCTAGTTGATCAATCTTCACCCATCTAAATCACTCATATAGTGATCAAGCTTGGTTTTACTTGTTCTTGGCTCAAATTTAGGTTTTCGTGGCCAAGATAGTTTTATCGCGAACCAATGCTTAGATTAGTTTGTTATGACATGTAGGAGTAGATCTGGATCATTCTCTTGATTAGAATCTCTTCGAGCAAGAATTAACTTGGATTTATGGTTTTGGATGTTCTTGAGACCTAGATTTAAATTTCTTTAAATTAATGAACCTGAGTCCAAGAACCTTGTAATTCTTGATTGGTTTAGGTACCTAATGCCTTGAACAAGTCACATGCCAAAATTAGGGGGCTGTTTGGCAAAAATTTGAGCTAGTTCTTGATATTTGAGTTTTGACCCAAGAGGTATTTTTAGTCTGGGAACAGCGGACCGGTTAGGCCGGCCCCAGAGTATGGTCAGATTGATGACCCAAGGGGCAAAGATCATTTGGCAAAAATTATGAATTCTCCATGATCATTCTGGGGGACTTCAGTGATCGGCTGTGATAAGTTCTTCTTATCCTTTTTTGCTAGGCATCCCCGGTTACTTAGGATTCGAGGAGCCAGAGTTCTCATCCTCTTTTTTTTCTACGGCCTCTGGACGAGATTAGGGATACCTTCTGCTTTCTTTGGTATTTCAACTCTCTCCGGTGCAGTGCGTGCAGGCACTTGCGACTTAGTCACGCTCTTCAAATCACTAAAGTGATCAGGCAGTTGATTTGCTAATGCTTGCAAATCCATTGTCTTCTGGACTTCGGACTTCTCTTGTCTTCTTGACTTCTCTTTTTGCTTCACTAGTGCACGGGTCATCTGCATGGATTCTCGTGGCTTGCCACGTAATTTACCGACATTTTTCATCAAGGGGTTGATTTCCTCCCCCCTAATGTTGGGAAATTATCCTCATCAAAAATGCAATCAGCGAAGTTGGCGGTATGCAAATCTCCCGTCATGGGTTCTAAATACCTGATTATGGATGCAGTCTCATAACCAACGTATATCCTAGTCTTACGGAGAGGGCCCATTGCAGTACACTGTAGAGGGGGTATAGGTACATAAACCTTGCATCCAAACCTCTGGATGCGTTCCAGGAATGCAGGGACTTCATTCCTGAATGGGACCGCAAATGTCTCTCTGGATGCGTTCCAGACGGGAATTACTTAAATGGCTCTAAAATAGGCTGAATGGGACCGCAAATGTCTCTCTGGATGCGATCCAGGAATGCAGGGACTTCATCTTTCACTTTCAGAGTGGAGGGTCTAGTAATTAATTTCCCGGTGCCACATGTAGGGCACACAAAATCTTCATAATTCAGAAAATTCTTTACATTAATATTATTCCTTTGGGAATTGTTGATTATATTTCTCATCATCCTAAGACCAGGGTGACCTAATCTGTCATGCTAGAGACAGAAGAGTTCAGAGCTTCTAAATACTGTCTTCAGGACAGTGTAGGCTGTAGGTGCCTTGATGTAGGTATAATATAACCTAGTTTCTAGTGAAGGAAGTTTTTCTAATACCATTTTTCCATTCTCTTCGCGCTTTGTAATGAGCAGGTATTCCTAACCGTACTCTTCTTTAGTCTCAACGTGGAAACCATTGGTGCGAATATCCTTAAAACTTAGGAGAGTTCTAGTCGATTCTGGGTACAATAAGGCTTCTTCAATGACCAAAGTTGTACCCATTGGGAGTATAATTGTGGCTCTTCCGGAACCAATTATACATGCATCGCTTCCGGCGATTATCGTAAGGCGCCAGCATTCTTACGAATCGACTGAAAATAGTTAGTCTCTCTTAAGATAGTATTCGTTGTGCCGCTGCTAGCTAAGCACACTTCCTTCATCGTGCGCCACACGTGTTCTAATATAAGGTATTTTATTAACATGTATTAGAAGGCATTCAACACATAAGTAAAATACTCCAATATCAGAACATATTATGCCATCATAAACTGAATAAATAAATGAACTATTCAAAATCATCCAACCATCACGAGAAAACAAATGCTAAAGTACCATCCATGCAAGTTCTAACTTGTCCTTTTAACACAAAATAAATGACAATTAAAGTCTAAATGCATTCTGTGCATCAGACTTCTTCTGTTATTTTCTCAGGGTTGACATTCTCTTCAAGAGAAATCATGGCGTTGGCTGCTTCTAGATTGAGAGGGTTGCTGCTGCTGAGATGGTCTCAACCTCCATCAGCGCGGGCAACTGCTCAGAACTCTCCCCCTCAACCGATGCAAAGTGGGCTTCATGCTGCCCTTTGCCATCCCGTTTTGGCTTGCTGGCCTTATTCTCACGTGGAGCATCTTATTTGCCTTTCTGGGCTGCGGCTTTACCCTTCCTTCCCCTTTTCTTCATCAAGGGCTTTCACACCTTATGGCTCTTGGCGTTGGCTTCACAGCCAACGGAGCTCCCAGGTGGCTGAGTGACGTAGTTCTTGCGGAGAACTTCGTCCTAAGCCTCTGCAACCTGCATCATATCAGTTCTTGTGGAACTCCTTATAGCCGTCTTGACGATAGTCGCGTGCGGATTGTACTAGATTGGGGTGGAAGGTGGATAGGGTCTTCTCAATCTTCTGCTCGTCTGTGATCTGCTTGCCATAGAGTTGAAGATTGGTACAAATCTTGTGCAAGGCAGAATTGTACTCCTCGACCGTCTTAAAGTCGGCAAACCTCAGTCTGATCCACACTTGCTCTACTTGAGGAAGAATGGTGTACTTTAGCCTCTCAAACTGCTTCTTGAGTGCGGTCCAGAGTGTTAGCGCGCTTTTCTCCGCCATGTACTCATTCTTGAGAGTGAGGCAGATGTGGTGCTTGAGAAAATGAAGTGCCTGATCATTCTCCTCAGGTGTGGGTTGAGCGTCATGCGGTCCGCCAATCCCAATAGCTGCGCAGAGCTTCTTAGCTCCAAGCACTTATCTCGACATCGGAAGCGCACATCAGATAGTTTTGGTCATGCTAGGCCAGCTCCTTGAACTCCCGGTTCGTGATGCCAGTCATCTACACATGTATATAAGTTTACTACTGGTAAACATGCACGAAATAATTTACTGTGGGTATATAAATGGTACAAAAGATTCTCGTAAAGTTTCATAATTTTCTATAAATTTTACTGCAAATTTCAATGATTAAAAGCAATTTAAACAATTACAATTAACCAAAATAGTAAATAAATATAGAAAATACAGAAAATAATAATGGCAGAACTAAATATGCTTCAAATGCTAAAAATAATTCAAAATTCGGATTCCTGAGGCCCTTTTATGCTAGAACATGAATTTTCAGCGAATTTTGCAATTTCTGAGGGTTTCTACGCAAATTTTCAATTCACGGAAAAAAAATTGGCATAATTTCCTGATTTTCTGAGAGGTTTTCTGCACAATTCGGGACCCGCTCGTAAATCTGAGGATCTATTCGTAATTACGAGGGCCTTTCTGCAAAGTTCGGGACCTATATGCAAAATCCCAGGGCTGATCGGTAATTTTCAGAGTTTGAAGGACTTGTCTACAAAATTGCCGGCATCGGCCCATATTTCTTTTCCCCTCTTTTTTTCCTTTCCGGCCTGATTGGCCCGACCGGCCGATTTTAAGGCACGGGGTAGGGTTTCCCTAACCTATCCTCTCCAGTGGCGGCGGCTATCCAAACATCAGCCTGGGCGGCGGGACTGGCGGGGCGGACGGCGGCTGTAGATCGACGGGTCGGGAGGTCCGACGGCATGGTGATGGAACGGCGGGTCCAGCAGCGCAACAACGGACAGGCGAGTCCGGCGGCGGTTCCACCAAGCGGCCGGTCGAGCGGCGCGAGGCGGCCAGGTCGGGTTGTGAGCGGTGCCTCGTGCGGTGCACCGGCCCGTGCAGGGACGGCTGGGCGTGGAGCTCAAGCGACGGCGCAGGCCGAAAACCGGGAGGCGTGCTTCGGGCGTGGGCCGGCCGGCGGCGGTGCAAGGTAGGGCTATGCATTTTGTCACCGAACCGAGAAAACCGAACCAGTCAACTCAGTTTGACCGGTATTCGGTTCGGTTCCTGGAAAAATGGCATTTCGTCTATTCGGTTTTTCCGGTATAAACCGAGTGGAAACCAAAAAAACCGATTGTTCGCCGCTTCTCCAGTTCCGTGGTTCCGCCGGCTCACGTCGCGCCCTCGCCTCTTCTTCCGAATTCAGCCCAACTCTTACTCTGACTCGACCCAGGCTCAGGGCGAGGGCAGCACTAGGGCAGGCGCACGCGATAGCGGCAGTGGCACGTCGTCCACTTCCAGTGTCCACCAAGGTAGTGCACCGACACCGCTCGAGCCAGATCCAGATCTATTACTCTCGAGTCTCGACGCTCTCGTCTTCAACCCTAACCCTAGGCGCTCGGCGGCGGCACTCCGAGCCTCCGAAGCTCCGACCTCCGGTGCTCCACTGCTCCCTGCCTGTCACATCCTGAAAATTTAAATTTGGAAATATGAAGCTTTTGAATTATTTTTGCAATGTATTTTAATTGAGTTTGGATTTTATGGTATTTTCTGAGATTGGGTTGAGGTTCCAAAAAGTTAAAAGTTCACGAATGGAACAAATATGTTCAATTAATAGAGAATTAAAATTTAAAATTTCGAATATGAAAAGATGATCCATAAAAGGGGGGGGGGAGAAAATTTGGTTTAAACATAAGACCCCATTCTTGAAAATAATAACGAGGAAAAGCCAAAAACAAAAGAAAAATAAAAATAAAAATAAAATGAAGCCAGTCCGGCCATCACCCCGGCCCAGCTCCTGCGTGCGCACGCCAGCCCACTCCCTCGCTCCTTCTCGCTGTCACGCGGGCCCCGCCATCGCCCCGCGCGCGTCTCCCTGGCCAGCCGGCCCCAGCCCCGCGCCAGCTCCTTCTTCCCCCTCCTCTTTCTTCTCCCGAACGCCGCGCGTGCTCTACCGCGCCCAGCGTTCCTCCGCCCCGTGGCATCCATGCGCCTGCCCCCGCCCACGGCCTCTTCCCTGCTCTGCGCTGCCCTAGGGAGGAGTCACGCGCGAGGATTCACCATGATCCCCGCACGCCTGCCCCGTCCCGTCGCCTCACACGCCCTTGCGTCTGCCGGCCTAGCCTGCCGCCGCCGCCCACGCCCTGCTATCCTCAGCGCAATCCCCGCTGGCAAGGCCAGCTCCCAGCGCCTCCGCCGCTATATATATAGCTTCTCCAACCTCCCATAGCTCCCCCACGCCACCTTCCTTCCTCCCCTGCCTTCCTCTTCTCTTCAACCCGTGCGCCGGCCACCGCGCGCTACCGCCGCGCCGGCCGCTCCGATGAACTCCGGCCAATTGGACCGCGCCACCTCGCGTCCCCACTTCTCATCTACCTCCCCTTCCACCCAATTAGAAATCCAATCACCGGAGCTTACGCGCCGCCCATCCTCCCCAACAACGGCTGCCGTCACCAATCCCACCGCCACCTCCTCCCCGGTCACTCCCTCTCCGATTCCTCCCGGGAGGAGCACCCTCGCAGACCCCCCGAGCTTCCCCGACGGTCGCCGAAGCCTCTCCCCCACTCCAAGCCGCTAGCGCTGTGAGCTCCCCCGCGCCGCCGCCAGACCGCCCTAGACCCCCTTCGGCTCAGTGAACTCCACGGTGAGCTTCCCCGCGGCGCCCTCATGCTTCCACCCCCTCCCAACTTTGCCCTCTCCTACCCCAGCACCGGCACCCCCGATTCATCCCCGCCTCCGGCCACTCGCGCCGACGCCGGCAACCCCCGATGCCCCCACGGCCCCATTGACCCCACCAACATCTTCACCATCTGCGGGGGAACCCGTTTTGCGGGTCTCCGGCGCCTCCCCGGCCGGTCCTCGCCGGCAGCATTGCTGCCAGCCGTGCGCCCCCGCCTGCTCTGCTTTCGGCCGACCGGCTGCTTTGCTTTAGTTGCCCAGCCTCGCTCACCTTTTCAACCGTGCTTCCCCCTTAGCATCACCAAAGGGGCAACAGCTCAGTGGTCAGCCGAACTCGCGCTAACACTCCAGTCCATCTCAGGTCTTGGGTTCGATTCCCCCTATTTGCATATTTTGGTTTTTGTATTCTTTTACCCATTTCTCCTAGATAATAATTAGAAGACAAATCAAGAAAGCTAGGGTAAATGATTTAAGATTAAATAAAATTTATATATGCAGCAGAATATAAAGTTTATATGCATAGGAAGCAATGAGGTGATTAAGAGAAATAGTTTATGATTAGCTCACTAATACCTAATTAATTGAAAATTTAATTGAAGATTTCCTAGTATACCCATTGAATAAACCTTGGGAATGATTATGTGAGATATAACTATTTAACATAAATTTAAAATGAAAGATAAAAATTTAATTATAGAAATGGAATAAAGCATTGTGTAAGGTACGATCATTAGAGATTTAATTGTGGATTAGCTACTATATGTTAGTAACTTATGTGCATTAATCTTTATTTTGAGAGCTTAATTGTTCATCCAAGACATAGTGAGCAATATTAGAATGGATGTAGTCTAGGTCCAAATCCCCATGAAATGACGATTTAGCCAATGGAAATTTTGTAAAGAATGAATCATAAATCCTTGTATAATAGCAAGGTTGTAGAACTAGCCACCACATAGTTAAAACATAACCCTATTGCCTAGCAATAATGAGAATCCTTTGTCAATTATAATACTCAAATTAAATTAGAGAATAGCTTTGGAGGCTTAGACAACAATCAATTTGGAAAAAGTATATTTGGAGGTCTAATTATCAAATAAGGACATTAATAAGAAAATGTGGCTTTGGTTAAATACCCAAATTTAGTAAAGATACCCTTAAATATAATTAAGATATATGTCCAGTAATTAACACGCTGTCATTAAATAAATCTTAGAGGTAGATTTTGCGAAGCAACAAATATTAAAATATAACCCTACGTAACAAGCTTTGCCCAAATAGCTAATAATGGTATCATTAATTAAATCTTAATACTAGATTTAGTAAATAATAATGATGATCATGAAATAACAAGATATGACCCATACAACTGAATCCTAATTCGAACTGAAATAGGCTTAATGAAAACTGAGCCTACATAAAATATCACCCCATAAAATGCTATACACCTAGACTCTAAAATTAATTCGGTAAGCCAAAATGCCTTGAACAATAGCACTCAACAAAATAATGCTAAGATAAACTTGTGCACCTATTCTTAGGTCTAACCTAACTCATGGAACTTCCTTGATAAATACAAAAATGATAAAAGAAATTATTAATAAAAAGGTCAAGCCTCACTTTTCCCCAATCGGCCATGTATGGCCACCTTTCTTTCCCAAAAGCAGATAATTCCTGTAGGTACATCTTCACTTTTGATCCCTCGTATTTCTAAAATTTTCCCTCACAGTAAAGCATTCAGACAACTCGTCCTCCTGCTCAAACCCAGCTACCGCTGTGCCTACAACACATCAACCTAAATCATCCTTCTATTCTCCAATCATAATAAATGCATAATTTAAAGTAAATCGGGTATTTAAAGTGATTGAATTTGTTTGGATCTCTTGAGTTATTTGTTTTTATTTGGATTCAG
This sequence comes from Dendrocalamus latiflorus, assembly GCA_017311315.1. Classification (NCBI taxonomy): domain Eukaryota; kingdom Viridiplantae; phylum Streptophyta; class Magnoliopsida; order Poales; family Poaceae; genus Dendrocalamus; species Dendrocalamus latiflorus. The sequence goes on along the minus strand of CM029626.1, from coordinate 17,337,370 downwards.
TCGCTTATCGCATAGTTAGAAACTGGAGTTCCGAAGAATCAATGGATCAAGCAAAACCAAGATCAAAGTGTAGAAAAGACCAGCAGAGCAGCCCCCTCAAATGAGATAGCTTTGAGAGAGCACAAGACCGCGGCAAACCGCGCCAGGCGAGTCAATACTTTGATCATGTTGAACCTACATTTTTTGCAAATTACTTTGATTTAAATTACCAAATTGCATGCTGTTATTTTATATGCAAATACATGATAAATTCAATATTCTAGTTATATGCCCATTGTTTGCCTGGAATAATATTACACTCCCTTTTGAATATTTGAATTTGTGAACCTTGTCGCCTTAGCAAAAATTATAATAGTAACCTTTCGAAAATAAGTCCGTAATTATATGTCATGCTTAGTATTGCTTAGATACTCATGGGCGTGAGAGCGCCCAAGCATCACTTTTAATCCTGAGAAAAATTGGTTGGGAAGTCATGGTGGTAATGACTGGTGTATATTGGATATGGTTATTTTATATTCCCAAAACCTCAAATTACTTATTTATCTGGGCGGATGGTTCGGGGGTATGGTGCAGGGTGCACGAGAGTGTGGTTTGTGGTAGAACCGCCCAGATACTACTAAGGACTGAATCTTGTCATGACCTCCTGTGTAAAACAGTACAACCACAAGTCTGTAAAGTACAACTTGGCTTAGTAGATTTACCAGACCCTGAAAGTCATCCTTCCAGGAGGAGGTGTGGGGTAGTGCAAGCAGCTGTCTAGGTGACGGCTTGAATGGGACACTCGCAGAGGGTGAAGTTCTGCTGTGGCAGGCTAGCAGGGGACGTAGCCAGCTGCTAGACATTCAGAAGGAGAACATCCTGCACAACGTATGGGACCCACCGCAAGTGGGAGCGACCCATAGGGTGAAATGATGGAAGGGGCGAGGTACTTTGAACGGTTACTGTGATGCTCTGCTCAACCACATGACTAAGGAATCATGTGGGACAACGAGTTGATTGTCTCTTGTGGTGAAAGTGTACAAACTCTGCAGAGTCAAAACTATTCGAATAGTCGTGCCCACGGTCAAGGGCGGACATGGGAACTTAACCAGATATAGTTCTATTTCAAAATGCTTTATGGGTGGGATTGGAAAAGTGAAGGGCAGTGGAAAGCCCTGATTTGAATTGTCCTGGGTGTCGTCCCAGTGGTAAGTTAAGCGGCTATAACGCTGAAAGATGCTATATGGTGCAGATGCCATGTAACGGTGGATGGAATTTGGAACGCTATTATTATTGCATTTTCTTGAACATTATATTTTTATTCAAAACTGCTAGGTCTCAGGAAATTTTTATGTATCATATTGCAAAAGTAAAATGTTTTCTCTTCTCGCAAAGTAAAATATATGAGAAAATAAGTAGAGCCGGGAGTAATGAAGATGGAAGTTTGTGGTAAAAACATAAATATATTGGTGGACTCATGTCGATTATAAAAAGAAAACGATAGTGTGGATTCTGGGAGAAATGAGCCCAAATAGATATCTAGACTAGATAGATGATTTATATGATCTTTGGAGTATTAGGAAGTGCAAGGGTATTGGTTGGATTACAACACTGATATTTGATATAAATTCTTGGGAGATGTTGACAATATTGGGATTAATAGGATTTGAATGAGTTCTGGATGGATGAATTGATCTTGGGAGTTTGGGGTATGATAACAATTCCTGGGGTATAAACTTGATCAATGATATTCCTGGTGGATGAATACTGGTGAATCGTAGACCTAATCAATAATATACTTGGTGGAAATAAACTAGTGAATCGTATACTTGGTCAATGATATTCTTGGTGGATGTATACTCGTGAATTAGTTAGAGATAGATAATGGAAAAATAAGATTGATTATTGAAGAATTATGGTTGTTGATCAATAACAAAAGGATTGTTAAGAATTTAGAATGCAAAGGATACTGGTGGATTACATAAATGATATTAGATAAATGATGTCGCTAGCTGTTTGGAGTTATAGGCGGTAATTGATAAGTGGATTATATAAGTTATGATACTCGCTATTTGGGGATTTAGGCAGCAATGAAGGTTGATTGGTGGATTGCATAATTGATGATAATCGTTGTTTGGAGTTTTAAACAGCAATCAATAAAGAAAGTGTATTTTGGTGGATTAAGTCGATTATGGTAGTCGCTAGGTGGAGTATAGGCAGTAACAATAACACTATGATTAAATAATGACAAAGCTACTAAAAGCGATTTTTGGCAAATAAAATAACACGAGCCTCTCCTTTGTTAAGCCATGCATACTATTTATTTGCATTCTGTGTATTGGCTCGCGAGCACGGTGGTTTGTGCTCACACTCGCTTTTGCGACAAATTCAGAAGCAGGAATCAGATCACTACGCCTCAACAATACTTTTGGATCATGATGGCGAAGAAGATGAAGATGTCAAGAACTAGGTCGCGAACCTCCAGTTGGCTGCCTGTGGGCATGTCCTGAAGGTCCCATCTGTGTGCTTCGTTCTTCCGCTGCTGCAATTTAATGAATTCGGCCTAAACGGCCCATGAGTAAGATTACTATTATATTTACGCTTCCGCATGATATGTACTTTGATATTCAGAACTGTAATCTGTGAGCACTATCTACTGATCCAGGGAATAGTGCAGTGGAATCACAGAAGAATCCGGATTGTAAAATCTGGGTCTGACACTACATCCCCCAGTCCCAGCCTCTCAGGCTCGCCCGGCGGCCGCTCGGGCTCGTCGGGTCTCCCTCTCCCAAGACTCGTCGCTCGTCGGGCCTCCTTGGATGATTTTGGATTTGAGGATTACTTGAATGGTAAATCTTGCTGTCCATGCGGTATCTCCTTAAAATCATTTGGATCAATCCACATAATTGTCTCTCATTGACACTGCACTACCTTGCATATTTATGTGCGTACATTTCTGCCTAACTGTGATGACCCATGTCATTACCATGGGGTAATAACACTAGTCAACGGATTGTTACTTGTCATTTCGGTAGAACACCGCATTTAACAAGCAACAAGCCAATCAGAGTAGTTGCAGCAGAACAATAATTAGAGACTGAAAGTACAATATTTATTACAACCCGTAGGTGATTTAAGGTCAAGTCACCTAATTGTTTCTTACGGTTACCATAGTTATGGTCCATTACACAACTAAGTACTACATCAGTGGGAGATACATGGTTGCTTATTATGTAATACCCGTCGGTCCTGTTATGACAATCTAAGGACTGTCTATTCCTCCCAGCCGTCAGATATGGCCTACATCTCGTCATCCTCTGCAACCTCATATCCTGAGGTGTCCTCATTTTCAAACCAGCCCTCTTCAAAACCCAAAAATTCCCCTGCTGTGTAATGCTCTGAAAAGGGGAGATTTAATAGCAAGAGTGAGTACAATGTACTCAGCAAGTTTATAAATAATGATGCAATCTCAGCCATATTCCTACCCGTGTCACCTGATCTAATCTTTCCCAAAAGACATAATACGAGTTTTTGAAAGTTTGGCAATGTTTTAAATTTATGAAACATCTATCATTCATTCTGGAATAAGATAAAACCAGTGTTTTTCCCCGTAGACTCTTATCTGAGAGACTGACATGAATTCATGGTTTTTAGTACTGTGCAGACTTGTATCACTTTACCCATAATTACTCTGAATTCTTATGGACACTGGTCATTCGCATTTCCTTTGATGCGACCCCAAATTCAGAATATAGAAAGTTTTCTCGACTCTTATTACAATATCTCCATCCGGCTATAAAGCCGTTGGTCGAACGGTTCTGAGTACTCGACACTCCACATACGCTCATACAAGCGACTTGGAACTCCCGAGTTTTCTTACTAGCCCGAGTCCCCTTCCTATGTTATTACTTACCCAGCATTGAGATAATAGCAATAAAAGAGAGTAACATGTTCCGCCCGTTCAGCACGGGAGTATGGTTGATACTGTTTTACGGTTCATTTCAGAATGAAGAATGTTTTATAGTCCTTGTATGATAACCATATGTAGAGGGTCTCACTTGCCTCTGAACTCATAACCAGAGCACCCTCTACCATCCTCTAATAATTTCTCTACAGCCCACTGCTCCTCCAGTGGACTCATTTACTTTTAGTTACTTATCATGTTATCAAATATTCTGACCATGTTTCTTTATTTTAGAAATTAATTTTCATGCACATTTAGAGAATAACTGTCAAAACAAAACATTTTTCATGAACCACCGCAGGCTTGGCAGCCTGCTTTACTTGCCTAATTGAGAAGTAGTTAAGTCAATGTTTGTCTGAACAGTCGCTTCTCCTGGAACCAAATCCCTTCCTGCATTTTTTTAGATAGAAATATGGATTCTTAATTGAAGCAATAACCCTTGTTAAATTTTAGGTTTAAGAGTTTAAATCTCTAGGCTTTAAAGGAAGATTATTTACAGAGAGTCTTTGTTAATAATTTTCTCACATATTTTAAATTGATGTGATATACATGTATTTTAGCTTGCTATTTTATTTTACCTTTTTTATGTATTTTGTGGACTCCTCTGTAATTTCAAGTATATTTATAAAAAGAAAACTGGCCCACTCGGCCTCTCGGCCTGAGCCGGCCCAAATGACCGAGGCGGCCCATTCGACGCTGGGGTCATAGGACCCGGCTGACGTCTCGGCTCCCCACTCCTCCCCTCTCACTCGGCCACTCCTCCTCTCCCCTTCCTCCTGCGGCACCTCCGCCCGCATCAGCCCCGCCGACCATGGCGCCGTCGACCGCCGGCCTTCCCGCGTCGCCTCTAGCGGGTCTTGCATCCCCCTCAGCTCCCCTCTCCTCTCGGCGTCGCCGGTTTCTCCAGCCTTGCCATCGATGCTCGCCTCCTCCCCCCCGGTTTTTCGCCACCGATCTAAAATCGGCCGGTCCCCTTGGTGGATTGAGGTGCCAGCTCCATGAATTTGGTGTGGTGAGTGAGCTTTTGGGGCTTGGATCTGGTGTTTCCCCCTTCTTTCTTCTATGATTCTCTTGGCTATTTATGGCTACAGTTTGGTTTTTCGGTTTGGCCGGCGTTACATCTTGAGCCGCCGTCTTCGGGTCTACCGTGGGTGGGTATGCTCCTTGGTGAAGCCGGGCTTCACCGACACACTTAGGGCTTGCTGCCTCCCCTCTTTGTGTCGGTGCGCCATGGCAGCGGGGCGCTGCTGGCGCACGGCTCTGCCTCGGCTTTTGTTGGCCCACGCCCGATCTGCTACTCACCGACCTCGTGCTCCATGGTGGCCCTGAACCACCGACGCCATGCACTACTTCTCCAGCCTCTTCGGGTTTTTCTCCTTCCATCCCTACTCCCTACTATTATGCATCTTTAATGTTTTGCGTATACTATGCATGCTTTGGCGATTACTAGTGCGAATGTTGGTTTTTGGTGAGCAACCATGTGGGGGCTGGATATGGACATTGTGCCGGGGGAGCAATTGTCGATGTCCAGGGGCTCATGGACGGCCACTAAGGCCTCTGTGCTGCGGGTTTTGGGGTGAGCAACCGTAGGTTGCTTGGGGCTGGGATAGGCACGGGTAATGCCAATCCCTGGCCTCAAGGGCGTACAGGATGGCCACCTTAATTTGTTAACCTAGTGTAGTGGATGGTCTATTTTCCATGTTTGAGTTCTACGGGCTAGCTAGTGTGACAGCAACTTGCTTACATGAGGAACAAGGGCTTTTTCAGAGCCTTACCTTAATTTTGTCGTTGGCTTAAGGGGATGAGGTGGTTGTGCTTTCTCGGCTCCTCTGCTTTTCCCTCAGATTTTGGTTGTGGGGCTGCTCCTGGGAGTACTTCCTGGCTGGTGTACTTGGTGCTCGTCCTTCCGGTCTTATTGGTTCCTTGGCCTCCGTCTGGGTGCTAGGGTTTAAATTGGGGAATGCAGCTTCTTGGGCAGTAATGTGGTCGTATGGGCTTGATAGGAGATATTGGTGTCTTGTGCTGCTATTTGATGGCATGCACTGTCTCTATGTGCCTCCTCTTCTTTGGGCAGCGGGCTGTGCAGTGGCTGGTCAGTGAGCTTGATGGCTTACTGGAGCTTTGAGGTGGTGGAAGGCAGTGCTTGTGATGTTCAGGCAGGGTGCTCTTTACTATAGCACTCTCTTTTTGGTCTGGCAAGGGTTTGGTCCCTTGCTGCCTTGTGGCAGTGAGGTGAAACGTGGCTTGGCTCTCTGCTGGCTGTGCATGCAAGGTGGACTCGTGTCCTCTATTTGTCATGCGTGGCTGGTGGCTTGTGTATGCATTATGGAGGCTTCACAGGTAAGAAGGTAAGTTTTTAATTTGCCGGATGATGATCATCTACTTACGCGAGATGGTGCCGATTTGTCTCTGACAAATCCTGGTATCTCTATGCGCGCTTTGCCTAAGGGCAGAATTTAAAACCAGATTTCTGACGGCAATTATTTCTATTTCATTTCAGTTTTCCAACTGTCTTTTGGACTAACAGTTTCCTGCAGGTATTTGGGGCTGTGACAATGTGTAGTTTGATGTACAAACGTTTTTGTTGTATGAGATGGATTCCATGTTTGTAATATCGAGTGTAATATGTATTCTTGTAATTTGAGAATAGAATTTGTGTATGAGAATTTACTTGTGAGGTTTATTGTGTAATTGGGTCTTTTTGTAATTCAGATTGTTTATATATATATATTTATGTTCATTTGTTTTGTGCATGTGAATGGGATTTATTATCATTATTATTCTTGTTATTATTATTTTGTCGTACTTATTAATATTAATTACATTATTAATGGTGTGCTTTTGGTTAATAAGTTTTGAGGGTTCTCACATCCTCCCCCCTAGAATAGATTTCGCCCCCGAAATCACTTACTTGAAGAGGTGAGGGTAGCGCTCGCGAAGTTTGTCTTCTCTTTCCCAAGTTGCCTCATGAATGGAATGATTTTTCCACTGCACTTTGCAGAAGCGAATGGTACGATTTCTTAATCTCCGCTCTTCAGTCTCCAATATCTTAAGGGGTTGCTCTTCATAGGTGAGATCATCTTGTAATTGAATGTTGGTATCTAACAGTTGTTCGGCCGGTTCTTTGAGGCATTTTCTCAGTTGAGATATATGAAACACATTGTGGATTCTTGAGAGATGATTTGATAGTTCTAGCTGATATGCTGATGTGCCCTTTTGTTCAAGAATCTTAAAAGGACTCAACATATCTTAAAGGGACCTATTTGCCCTAGTTTCAATTAGTATTTCTTAGAGTATGTATTAAGTATTAACCTCTTGTCCAATTTTCTATAACCACAGATAGTACTATGGATATTGGGTACTTGTGGAAGATTGCATTTTTTTAACCGATGTATCAATTTAGTATTGTCTTATTATAAGTATCACTCTTTTGTTTTCTGGTTGCTCCACGGTGGAATAAAATCTGTTGCTCCACGGTGTGTCACTCTGAATATGTGTCATTCTGTATTTCAGTATTTCTGTTGACTGATGGTTCGAAGATGAGCTTGCTGTTGCTGAGTTGCTGTAGGCCTGAATCCTGATGTGTGGCTGACTGGATGTGTGCGCCTGTATATATTTCTGTCTCTGTGAGACTGTAACTGTATTTTTGCCAGCCACAGCTAGACTGCAGTCTCAAATCTCAAGTCTGGAAATCTGGAATGGAGATTATTGTTGAATTTCTGATGTGTGCGCCTGTGCGGTGTGCTTCTATGCTGTGCCGTGTGCGTGTGCCAGGTTGCGGGTGTGGGGCAGTGGGGCTATTGCAGTGTGGCTGTGCCGCTGTGGTCTGGTATGGAGTCATGGCGAATTGGAGATTAAGTGATTAATGTTTAGCAATTCACGCAAACATCGGTAAAATTGGTATTTACCGATACCATACCGAAATAAGATAGTATTTACCAATACCACACCGTATTCTGTATATTTCCTGAATCTGTATAACCATATTTACCGAACTGTATAAACCGAAAAAATCGAATGAACGGTCCTAGTGCAAGGTGACGCGCGAGAAGCGGCCAAGCGGGGCGGCGAGTGCGGTGGCGCCATGGGGGACGATGAGCCTGCGGTTCGGGCCAGGCGCATGCAACGAGGTGGCTTCAGGCCGGGGCGACGCACGGCCGAGGCGAGCGGCTCGACTTCGGGTCGGGCGCACGCGATGATGTGGCAGCCCAGCGGTGCGCATTCGGGAGGTGGCCGACCAGCTGGCGCGTGCGGCGGCGCCATGCGGGGCGCACGCACGGGCGGGAGGCCGAGCGGCCGGCGGCTAACATGTTCGGGCGGCGGCCTGGCAGCTTCGGGCCGAGGCTGGTTGGTGCGCGCGTCCGGGCAGCGGCCAAGCAGCCGGCGGCAGTGGCCATACGGGGTGGCGTGCCATGCAGGATAGCTCGGGTTGGGAGGTCGTGGTGCCGTGCAGGGCTACGCCGGCTATAGACCGGTGATCGGTGGCTGATTAGCGTCGGGCCGGCGGCTTCACGCGTTGCGGCCGTACGAAGCCGTCTTTGCGATTTTTTCTGTTTCTTTCTTTTTTTTAATTTATAGTGCAATCAACATCTACTCTGTATGCAATCTACCGATCGACATTGCACCAGCGACTTCAAGTCTACTCGCGGTAGATTAGAGCGGATTTGCACCATAGAAAATCAATTTAGAACGCGAAAACTGTGAATTTAGAGCGAACTAGATAATTCAATCTATTAGAGCTTCGATGATTACCTTCGATTCACCAGAGCGAACTCGTGCTGATAACATGTTGAGGAACCATCGCTGGCGACCAGTCCGATCGATTCCTCTACTTAGAACAAATTGAATCAATCACAGAAGACAGAATAATAGTTGAACACACAGAGAGAGGTAGAGAGAACTACTGGTCTTTCTTTATTAATTTCTAATTGCATGTGTGCAAAATATGCCAGTACGGCTCCCTATTTATAGTCTCCGGTGAGGTGCCCACTACGGGCCAGGTCTGTTGGCCCAGGCCCAGGTTTCCTAACAGAAACTAGTAGTAGATCTAGTACGGATGGTTGTAAAAACCATACATTAATTACACTCTCAATTCTCACCATATATTAATTACACTCTCAATTCTCACAATATTAATCGCCTGATACCCTCAAATAACCAATTTGGATGCTTGGGAAGACAGACACCCAGCTGGAACTAGGGATGCAAACGGATCGAATACGGACAGATAATATCTCTACCATATTTGTTTTCATATTTTTTCGGATGCAGATACGAATACGGATACCTTGGATACGAATACAAATACCAATAATATCAAATACAGATATGAAGCGAATATGAATCGAAACGAATACGGTCACGAATATTTATCGGAACATGAAAATCCCTTAAATTATACATCCAAAATCAATGGAAGCACATAAATAGTTTATCTTGTCAAAACATTAATGAAATCTAAACAAATATAAGTATTTTTATCCACAATAGTCATACCATTGTACAATTTTTAAATCTTCAAATGGCAGTTAATTTTTTATAAAGTCCTAAATAATTCTTAATGGATTTCTACCATTTACATGTAACTAATAAATTAATTAATAATTTAAATTTGAATCAGAATGATTTAAACAGTAGTACACCAATTTAATCGGTACAAATTTTAATAAACATAAATATTTGCTAGTGGGCTGTTGGTAGAGAAGATGAGAGAGGCTGGCTTGAGCTGGGCAATGTTGGGCTGAAATCTCAGATATCTAGATCCTTATTATCCGGATAATCCGTATTCGTATTCACCGGATATCAGGTTTACTGTATTTGTATTCGTTTCCAACAAAAAATCTGTATTTATTTCCGATCCGAGAATTATCTGAAGAAAATCCGATCCAACATAATCCGTATTCGTTTTCATCTGGATCGGTCGGAAACTATCCAATCCGTTTTCACCCCTAGCTAGAACGAACTAATTGTTGAGGAACCGTCGCTGGCGACCATTCCGATCGATTCCTCTGCTTAGAACAAGAACGAATCAATCACAGAATCATAGAACAATAGATTGAACAAAGAGAGGTAGAGAGAACTCCTGGTCTTTCTTTATTGCTTTAGATTGCATCAGGTGTACATAATGAGGGGGTATAGGTCCCTATTTATAGCCTACGGTGGGGTGCCCAAATATGTCAGGACTCTGGCCGTGGGCCTAGTTTCCTAACACTCCCCCTTGGGCACTCACCCAATATGCTCATGCCTCACTAAAACTCCATAAAAACCCAGTGGGAAAAATTTGGAGAAAGAGCACATGATACATGTAATGCTGCGATGCACGAAGTGCCTCATTAAAAACCTTGGTTGAGAAACTTCATGGAAAACTCGTCAAGGGGAAAAGAGTACAATTCACCCAAATTCATTTGGTCTGCAGGACTTTATACTTTGGGTACTTAATCTTCATGATCAAGATTTATTAGCGGGCTTGTGAGAATTCTCCCCCTGAATTCTGCACTTCTCTAAGTCTCATCATTCCAATTCCACGCACGCACCTTTCAAAGCTAGATGTGGGGAGTGACTTAGCGAATAAATCTGCGAGATTTTCACATGACTTAGTATGCAGTACTATAATCTCGTCCATCTTTTGCAATTCATGTGCATAGAAAAACTTGGGGTTGATATGCTTTGTGAGATGACTCTTCACATAGCCCGTTTGCACTTGTGCAACGCAAACGGCATTATCTTCATAGATAATTGTGGGGGTTTGCACAATATTCATCCCACATGACTGCTGGATGTGGTGAACCATTCGGCGGAGCCAAGCGCACTCTCGTGCGGCTTCATACAGTGATATGATTTCTAAGTGGTTCGTCAAAGTAGCTACAAGGCTTTGCTTAGACGATTTCCATGAAATTGCAGTTCCACCACACAGAAATACATATCCTGTTTGTGACTTAGCGGTATGCGGGTCTAACAGATACCCAGCATCTGCATAGCCAATCAAGTTCAGATCTTGATTCTTTCTGTAAAACAGTCCAAGGTCCTTGCTTCCTTGGAGGTATCGGAAGATGTCCTTTATGCCCTGTCAATGCCTTTTGGTGGGCTCTGCACTGTACGTTGCTAAGAGGTTCACAGCAAATGCAATGTCCGGTCTAGTGCAGTTTGCTAAGTACATGAGTGCTCCCACTGCACTCATGTAGGGGAATTCCAGTCACAGGTCTTCCTCCCCCTCTTCCATAGATCGGAAAGGATCTTTTCTTGCTGTAAAGACCTCCCAATCATCGGTACTTTCGAGGAAAATGCCTTCTCGAAGCCAAACCTTTCAAGCACCTTCTGGGTGTAGGTCGACTGATGTACCAAGACTCCTTCAGGGACATGCTCAAGCTGTAGGCCTAAGCAAAACTTGGTCTTGCCTAAATCTTTCATTTCAAATTCTGACTCTAAGTAGGAGCTTGCTTCTTTTATGTCTTCGGCTGTCCCGATGATATTCAGATCATCTACATACACAGAGATTATACAGAATCCATTCTGGGATCGCCATATAAATACACAAGGACCGTCTTCATTGTTCGTGTAGCCTTTCTTGCAGAGAAAGTCGCTCAAGCGATTATACCACATTCTTCCAGATTGTTTCAGTCCATACAGTGACTTTCTGAGTTTCACACTGTATAGATTTCTATTTGCTCTGTCTTGGTTCGGGAGAGGGATTCCTTCAGGGACTCTCATATAAATCTCCGAATCCAAGTTACCGTAAAGGTATGCAGTCACAACATCCATCAATTTCATTTCTAAGTTCAAGTTCACTGCCATTGAGATCAAGTATCTAAAGGTGATTCCACTCATGACTGGGGAGTAGGTTTCTTCATAATCAACTCCGGGACGTTGAGTGAAACCTTGGGCTACCAGCCTTGCTTTGTATCTCACTACTTCATTTCTTTCATTTCTCTTTCGAACAAATACCCACTTGTGCCCAACAAGGTGTATGTGGGGAGGCGTGCGGCATACGGGCCCAAACACATCTCTTTTGTTCAGAGATAGCAATTCAGTTGCTATTGCCTTCTTCCAATCTTCACAATATGATCTTTTCTTACATTCAGCGAGCGATGCAGGCTCGGGATCAAGATCGATGATGGTGGCAATTTTCTTTGCGAAGTAGATATCGATATTAGCTGTTGTCCTATTCAGGGACTCTCCCGTGTGCACATAATTTATAGCTATTTCTTCATGAGTTGCTTCTTCTGGAGCGATTGCTTCTACTGGAGCTTTACCTTGCACATCGCTTCTTTCAATTGCGGTGGCAAGTCCCTTTAGTTTTTCGGCTCCGATGTGTGCGCACACATCCATGCCGATGGGGATATTCAGATCTGGTATGCTTTTTCTGAAGGTGTCATACTTGTGCCAGGTCTCAACTGGCTCCTCTTCTCATTCTGGGGGACTTCAATGATCGGCTGTGGTAAATCCCTCTTATCCTTTTTCGCCGGGCGTCCCCTGTTACTTTGGACTCGAGGAACCGGAGTTCTCTTCCTTTTATTCTGAGGCCTCTGGACGGGATTAGGGATACCTTCAATTTTCTTTGGTATTTCAACCCTCTCCGGTGCATTGCGTGCAGGTACATGCGACTTAATCACGCTCTTCAAATCATTAAAGTGATCGGGCAGTTGATTTGCTAATGCTTGCAAGTCGATGATCTTCTGGACCTCTTTTTCAGTTTCACTAGTGCGCGGGTCATGTGCATGAATTCCCGTGGCTTCCCACGTAATTTTCCCGACATTTTTCATCAACGGGTTGATTTCCTCCCCCTAATGACGGGAAATTATCCTCATCAAAAATGCAATCAGCGAAGCGGGCAGTATGCAAATCTCCCGTCATGGGTTCCAAATACCTGATTATGGATGCAGCCTCATAACCAACGTATATCCCAGTCTTACGGAGTGGGCCCATTGTAGTACGCTGCGGAGGTGGTATCGGTACATAAACCTTACATCCAAACCTCCTGAGATGAGAAATTTTCGGTGGTGACCTTTGCGCTAGTTGCATAGGTGAATGGATATTGTAGGCCGAAGGTCTAAGGTTGATGAGATTTGCTGCATGAAGGACTGCGTGTCCCTAACATGTAGCTGGCAAATTACTTTTGTGCAAGAGGGGTCGGCCAATAAATTTAATTCTTTTAATTAAAGCCTCTGCCAAAGCATTCTGGGTATGGACATGCAGTACCGAATGCTCAACTGCAATTCCCATCGCCATGCAATAATCATCAAATGCCTTTGAAGTAAATTCGCCGGCATTGTCCATTCTGATGGACTTAATGTGATGATCAGGAAACACATTTCTGATACGAATGATCTGTGAGATCAATTTTGCAAAGGCGTGATTTCTTTTGGACAATAAACCCACATATGACCACTTCGAAGAAGCGTCAATGAGCACTATGAAATACTTAAACGGCCTGAGGCGGGCTGAATGGGACCGCAATGTCTCCCTGGATGTGTTCCAGGAATGCAGGGACTTCATCCTTCACTTTCAGAGTGGAGGGTCTAGTAATTAGTTTCCCGGTGGTACATGCTAGGCACACAAAATCTTCATGATTCGAAAAATTTTTCGCATTAATATTATACCCATGTGAGTTATTTATTATGTTTCTCATCATCCTAAGACTTGGGTGGCCTAATCTGTCACGCCAGAGACAGAATAGTTCAGAGCTTCTAAACACTGTCTTCAGAACAGTGTACGCTGCAGGCGCTTTAATGTTCGTATAATATAGCCCAGTTTCAAGTGAAGAAAGTTTTTCTAATACCCTTTTGCCATTCTCTTCGCGCTTCGTGATGAGCAGGTATTCCTTACCATACTCTTCGTCAGTCTCAATGTGGAAACCATTGGCGCGAATATCCTTAAAACTTAGGAGAGTTCTAGTCGATTCTGGGTACAATAAGGCTTCTTCAATGACCAAAGCTGTGCCCATTGGAAGTATAATTGTGGCTCTTCCGGAACCGATTATACATGCATCGTTTCCGGCGATTGTCGCAAGGCTGCCAGTGCTCTTACGGATCGACTGGAAATTTTAGTCTCTCTTAAGATGGTATTCGTTGTGCCGCTGTCGGCAAGGCATACTTCCTCCATAGGGCGCCACACGTGTTCTAATATAACGTATTTAATTAACATGTATTAGAACGCCAAACGTGTTCTAATATAACGTATTTAATTAACATGTATTAGAAGGCATTCAACACATAAATAAAATACGCCAATATCAGAACATATAATGTCATTATAAACTGAATAAATGAATGCTTTATTCCAAAATCATCCAACAATTATGAGAAATCAAAATCCTAAAGCACCAACCATGCAAGTTCTAAACTTGTCCATTTAACACAAAATAAATGGCAATTAACGTCTCATGCATGCTGTGCATCAGACAGAATCAACTAGAAAATCATTGACTTCTTCGGCTATTTTCTCAGCAGTGACATTCTCTTCAAGAGAGATCATGGTTGTGGCTGCCTCTAAGTCGTAAGGGGGTGCTGCTGCTGGGATGGGATCCATCAATTCAGGCAGCTGCTCAACATGCTCCCCCTCGACTGCTGCAAAGTGCGCTTCAGGCTGCCCTTTGCCATTCTTCTTTTGAGCTTGGTGGGCATCAATTACATGTTGCGGTTCTTTGCATATCCGCGACCAATACCCCCATTTGCCACACTTGTAGCAACCCTGGTTCTGCTGGCCATAGGTTTTGCCACTCTTCTTAGGCTTTTTGTCATTTGAAGCATCTGACTTGCCTTTCTGGGCAACGATCTTACCCTTCTTCCCCCTTCTCTTCATCAAGGGCTTTCGCACCTTGAAGCTGCTAGCGTTGGCTTCACGGCCAGCGGAGCTGCCTGGTGGCTGAGAGACGTAATTCTTGCGGAGAAGTTCGTCCTGAGCCTTTGCCGCCTGCATCATATCAATCAATTCGACGTACTCCTTGTAGCCGTCTTGACGATAGTTGCGGGCAGTCTGTACAGCACTAGGGTGAAATGTGGACAGGGTCTTCTCTATCTTCTGCTCATCTGTGATCTCCTTGCCACAGAGTTGAAGATTAGTACAAATCCTGTGCAAGCAGAATTGTACTCCCCGACCGTCTTAAAGTCGGCAAACCTCAATCTGATCCACTCCTGCTCTGCTTGAGGAAGAATAGTGTACTTGAGCCTCTCAAACCACTTCTTGAGTGCGGTCCAAAGTGCTAGCGTGTTTATTTCAGCCGTATACTCATTCTTGAGAGTCGGGCAGAGGTGGTGCCTGAGAAAATTAAGTGCCTGATTATTCTCCTCAGGTGTGGGTCGGGCGTCTTTCTGTCCGCTTAACCCAATAGCTGCATCGAGCTTCCGGCCCCCAAGCACAATCTCGACATCGGATGCCCATGTCGGATAGTTTTGGCCATTTTGGGCCAGCTCCTCGAACTCTCGGTTCGAAATTCCAGTCATCTACATGTGTATGAACGAAATAAAATAAGTTTACTGCAGGTAAACATGCATGGAAAATTTACTACAGGTAAATAAAGTGGTATAATAGATTCTCATAATGTTTCATAATTTTCTGTGCATTTTCTATAATTTTACTGCTAATTTTAGTGATTAAAAGCAATTTTCAGCAATTACAACTAACCAAAAACAGTAAATAAATACAGAGAATACATAACACAGTAATGGCATAAATAAATAAATAAGCTTCAATGCTAAAATAATGAAAAAATCGAATTCCCGAGGCTCTTTTATGCAAGAATATAAAATTTCAGTGAATTCTGCAATTCCAGAGGGTTTATACGCAAATTTTCAGTTCAGAGAAAAATTCGCGCAATTTTCTGATTTACCGAGGGGTTTTCTGCAAAATTCTGGACCCGCCTGTAAATTTGAGGGCTTATTCATAATTTTCGAAACTACGAAGCCTATTATGCAAAATTCAGGACTGAAATCAAATAATTAAGGGCCAATTACTAAATTCATAAAGTTGGGGGGTTTTCCTACAAAATTCCCTCCCACTCCCCGGCCTAGCCGCTTTTTCTTTTTTTTCATCCAGCCGGCCCGGTTTAACCAACCCTTGCCGGCCAAGCGGCCCACTTGGCCCGACCAGCCCATCCGGTTGCCTTGAGGACATCAGGACATGGGGATTAGGGTTTCCCCTATCCCTTCAATCATGTGGCGGCGGCGGCATCCAGGGCTCGGCCCGGTCGGGGCGGTGCGGGACCGCCGGCTCGGGCGGCGCCGGAGACCGAGGCGGCCGGTTCGGGAGGCGGTGTACCGGCGGCGCGGCAGTCCGGGCGGATGGCGGTCGACCGGCGGCGAGGCGGTGCGGGAAGGCGGCGGCCGGCGGTCGCATGCAGGTGACGCGCAAGGCGAGCGAAGGCGGCGCACCCCGGTCGGTGTTTTTCGGCGCAGAGCCGTGCGGCGGTGGACCGGGACGAGCGCGACCCCCGAGCGGTGCCTACCGGCATCAAGCGGGAGGAGGCCGGCCGGCCGGATGTAGCGAGCGCAGTCGGCACCGGTCGGCTACGGGGCGGCGCCGGCAACCTTAGGGCTCGGGACGGCGGCTGGGGTTAGCCTGCGGCGGCGCCTATGCGGGGCGCGGACGGAGGACAGCGCACGTCAGGGGGGCACCGGCTGCGGGCGGCGCGTGAAGGGAGGGGCGCTGGCGTGCATGCGGCGCGCGGCGGGGGGCGCCGGTGGCCCACGGCGGTGCGCATGCAGGCGCGGTGATGCGGAGGCCGAGGGTGACGCTAGGCTGCCGGCGGCGAGCCGGCAGGCCGGTGATGGCGGTGGCCATGCTAGGCCGTCCGTGCCAAATTCTTTTACTGCAATGTAATGTTTGTGCAAAATTGATGCAATACCAGATAGATGCAGAGGTCGCACAAAACAAAACATGCAGACATTCTCATACAGTGATCATGCAGGATCAAATAAAACCATGCAAAAATTTTCGTTTCCAATCTACGATGCAATCAACATCTACCCTGTTTCGCAATCAACCGATCGACATTGTGCCGGCGATTTCAGATCTGCTCGCGGTAGATTTGGGGCGAATTTGCATCGTTTCTAATCTACAGTGCAATCAACATCTACCCCGTTTCACAATCTACCGATCGGCATTATGCCGGGGACTTCAAGTCTGCTCGCGGTAGATTGGGGCGGATTTGCACCGTAGAGATTCAATCTAGAACGCGAAAAGAAAATACAGATTCAAAAGCGATCTAGAAAAATTCAATCTATGCTTCAATGATTACCTCGTTCACCAGAGTGAAGTCGTGCTGATAACGTGTTGAGGAACCGTCGCTGGCGACTAGTCCGATCGATTCCTCTACTTAGAACAAGAACGAATCAATCACAGAATCACAGAACAAACATAGAGAGGTAGAGAGAACTCCTGGTATTTCTTTATTGCTTTAGATTGCATCAGGTGTACATAATGAGGGGATATAGGTCCCTATTTATAGTCTACGGTGGGGGTGCTCAAATATGTCAGGACTCTGGCTGTGGGCCCAGTTTCCTAACACTAATAATCAATCAAAGCTAGCAAATTAAGTTGCTAGAGATTGGCGACTTAATTAGCGTCAAGCAAAAGCGCCTACGCTATATACGAACACCAGTGCGTACGTACATGCAGTAATTAACAGCAGTCAACAAATATACATGCAAACAATTAACCTGAACAGTCAAGTCAGTGCAACACACAGATGAAATCATCCACGACAAGAAGCCAAGAACCCAAAAGCGGAGGAGAATTGCAGGCGACTGCTGGAACCGGATCGTTGGCGAGATTAAAGGGGGAAAAGAGGCGATCGATCGACCGAGAACCAGCTAGGGTTACCAACCGTGCGTGCGGTGTGGATCCGACTCGATCCACCAATAGTTGAGGATCGGAGCCGGAGGAGAGGGAGAGCTAGCCGACGATCGAGGGCTCGAGGAAGGTTCAGCCAGATCGATCTGGGGCCGGCTTTAGTGGCCGGAGGAGGGAGGACGGCGCCTCTGTGTCTCACGGGCGGCGGCACCTCCTACGGCTGGATGGAGGGAGGCGGCGGGAACCTGCGGGCTGCAGTGCGGAAACCGGAAAAAAAATTCAAAAAAAACTCAAAAGGCTAAAAAAATAAAATTTATAAATAATAAAAAATAAGCTAGAAACTACAAACTCAATCCGAAATAAGCTACACATATGACTAATTTAGAGTAAAAGCCGGAATCTCACATAGTATATATACACATTTTAATCACTAAATACAGTATATACTATTTCTACTCGGGACTATAGACTGGAGAAACAGTAAATATCAGCATATAACTCAGGGTTCGAATATGATGAGCAGCTTGGCTTGCGGGCCTGTTCTTTTTTGCTGCGGCTTGTAGTTTTTGGACTGTTTGTAGTAGAGATTACAGAGTAACAGAAACTCACGTGCGATTTTTGCCGATATAAATGAAGTCAGTAAAGTATATACTACAATTAACTAGTAAACCCTATCTTGAAAAATACTCCGTTTAAAATTTAATTACTATAAAAAAACTGAAAAATAGCTTTTAGAAGCTGAAAGGAACAGGACCGCGCTTGCCAAGCTCCCCACCTGTGGGCTGCAGCTAGCATCGCTTCGAGAGGATGAGGGAGCGGCCCAGCGCATCCGTCGGCCGAACCGGAAGTTTCCTTTTCATGAAAGGTGGATATAGCATCACGTTAATATCTTATGCCAATGAAAATTTTACTTTTTTTAGGGTGTAAAATTTTACCTTTTCTCTCAGTTCCTTCTTCCTAGTGATATGTATATGAGTGTGTGATATGTCTGGTGTCCTCGCTCCAACTGATTTACGGTTTAAAATTTTGACCCTGGCTTTTGATTTATAACTAAAATTACATTATAACAGCTATTAGTTTTTTCTGAGAAAAATAAAAAAACCATTATCTTTTCATGAAAGGTGGATATAGCATCACGTTAATATCTTATGCCAATGAAAATTTTACTTTTTTTTAGGGTGTAAAATTTTACCTTTTCTCTCAGTTCCTTCTTCCTAGTGATATGTATATGACTGTGTGATATATCTGGTGTCCTCGTTCCAACTGATTTACGGTTTAAATTTTTGACCGAGGCTTTTAATTTATAACTAAAATTGCATTATAACAGCTATTAGTTTTTTCTGAGAAAAATAAAAAACCATTATATTGTACAAACAATGCAAAGGAATAAGGGGAAAAGAAAAGACAAAAAGCCAAAAAACCCAAAAACAAAAATAAGCTGAAATTAGAAGTCGACGCGTTCTAAATGGCTTCTGTTTTAAATAGGTCGAAAGTTAAAATAAGCGAGAAACTGAAGCCGTTTGGAGCGTTCCAAGTTATGTTTTTGCTGAGAGCAAGTTTAATAGAAGAGGTGGCTGCTACCTCTAGGACTAGCCAAATAAGCAAAAAGAGTACACGTGGCTCATGGTGGAGGTAGCTAATACAATAAATTGAGTAGAGGTTACCTCTACTAAAGCACTCGAACATTTAATACTTGCATAAATATATCAGGGGTCACCTCTTGCATGAGGGGCAGCTTGCCTCTCTCTCCTCGTATGATGTGCTAGAGGTTACCTCTTATATAAGGGACAGTTTTCCTCTCTCTCATCTTTTCTCTCTCTTCCACATAGGATTGTGTTGACGTGGATTTCGCTAGAGGCGTAGTCAGCATTATTGTACTTGCTCTGATACGTGTACTTCTGTACTTTTGCTGGTCTACTATTAGGACCAAGATGGGTTGTGGTTTATGGTTTAAAATTTTAAATTCTAAATATTCGCGAGGGACAGAATGTAGAGCAAAATAGTCGTATGCGGTGTTGGCCGGTACAGTTAAACTTAGTATATTTTTTACTATAATATTTTTATTAACTCTTTTTTTTTAAATACGTCATTTAAAAACTAATTATTATAGCATAAATCATAAACTACGATTCATAACCCAATCGAACCCAGCCCACCTTCCTAGTCGATCCAACTCAGATCTGGTCTGGAAATTCAGTGCACTAAAAAGTTAATGCTAGGCACGGTAAAAATAGTACATCGCTAGTGGATAGTAGTGGGTAGTTTTACTACATCGCTACTGGATAGTACCGCATGAATGACCATAATATACGTAAGTAGAGGGGGAACCATGGGTGCGACCAGCGGAGGCGGTACTCCAGCACCCCCGGAGCAGGAATTTTTTTGTACGGATAATCTTTTTTATTCAAAAATACAGAAATATATCTACGGGAAAATTTATTATAAAAATAGGCTTCAGTCGCCCAATGAGAGAGCGACTGCGGCCTTTCGCCCAACCGAGAGGCGACATTTGGTAAATATGGGAACCGTTGGGCGACTCATTTCTGTCGCCTGAACGTTGGGCGACTGAATTGCAGTCGATGTACGGTTGGGCGACTGTAATTCCGGTCGCCCAACGCCAGGGCGACAGGGGGGTTTTAAGGCAGCCCAGCCGACCGGCGCCTACTGCCTACCACTTTTTTCACTCATTCTACGCACAGAGAAGGAACGAGAGAAGAACAGAAAAGAAGAAGAGAGAAAGAAGGGGAAGAAAAGGAGGGGGAGAAGAGGAGAGAAGGAGAGGAGGAGGTGAGTGAGGAAGGAGGAGTGGAAGCTATTCCATCTATTTGGATCCAGATATTTTTTGATTATGTTGTATTTGCACTATTATTTATATGAAATGTTGGTTTTAGTAAAAATTTTAGATGTAGAAAATTTAGTACAATTTTGGTATGAAAATATTAGTGTAAAAAAGTTTTAGTATACATTTTGTAGTATGAAACATTTTGTAGTATAGAAATTTTAGCACAATTTGTAGTATAGAAAGTTTAGTATTGTGCGAGGTTATTTGATATGTCACAAAAGTGAAACATATATGCAGGCTGACATCATCAATGGCCACTACATTGAGAGTGTATTACGAAGCTGGAACCATTCATGAAGGTCCGAATGGTGTGGATTTGAGCGATTTTCCGCAAGTCACTCTCGTACTTCCGGATGACGAGAATGCTCGAATGCAGATGTGCAGCATTGGCTGACCCGGAGTTTTTCATTGGACCCCGAGATGTGCAGCATCGTCGTGCAAAGGCTTTGGAACCGGTCTCCCACGAATATTAGATGGGAGTTGAAGACATTGGTGCGGTCTGCTTCGTGGAAGGGCTTTGTGCAAGGGTGTCGGCGTCGTGGATACGAGTGTGTGCTGCTTGTGCAACCGTGCTCACTACAAGCAGCTGCGCAAGCTCATGCGTCCGCCCTTGCTCTGGGAGGTGCTAGCAGCTCGGGCGGGCCGCATATTGGCGAAGATGATGAAGTTGCTCGTCATGAAGCCGATGTGGTACATGGAGGAGAGTTATAGTCGTCAAGCCATAGAGAGGCAATTGGGCAAGCCGATGAAAGAGAGTATAATGAGTACATCGTGCAGCAGATGGACTCTGATGACCAGAGGGCATGGGATGAAGAGGAAGCTGTAGAGGACGACAACGAGGACAGTTCTGATGAGGATGAAGTTTCTATCCCCCAGGAATGAAACCGGCTTAATGCGGAGGGTGTTTCTACACATGATGAGCATGAATCACCATGGGAGTATCACGAGACAGAGGTTCGGTTGCATGCTATGTTTGCTGACAAGGAAGCGCTGCAGGATGCCATCAAGCTTTGGGCCCTTTCAATGCAGCGGACATTTCGTGTCGTCAAATTAGGCCAGGAGCAGTACACTGTGAAGTGTGAGCAGGCTGGTTGTCCTTGGGGGGTGCACGCACGTAGACCCAAGTATGATACTCACTGGATTGTGTCCAAGGTTGAGCCGCACTCCTGCATTCTAAACACTGTCTTGGCGAGGCATCGTAACCTGACGTCCGGATTTATAGCCAATTTGATGTATGGGGAGATAGTGGAGAAGAAAGACATGGCGGCCACACATATTGTGGTAGCTATCGAGAATAAATTCAAGTATAAGATTAGCTACGCGAAGACGTGGCGTGCCAAGCAAAAAGAGTTGGAAAAACGTTTTGGCACTTTTGAGGCGGCGTACGACAACCTTCCTCGTATGCTTAACGTCTTGCAAGAAAGGAACCCGGGCACGTACATCGCCGCACACGAGAAGCCGTCCATAAGTCTACCAGGATATCAAGTGTTGCAGAGAGCATTGTTTGCATTTGGTGCTAGCATCGAAGCATTCGGGAACATGCTGCCAGTGATCTTAGTTGACGGGACCTTCTTGACAGGCAAATACAAGGGGCAGATCCTGACGGTCATAGGCGTTGACGGTAACAATCAAATATTGCCGCTGGCCATTGCATTTGTGGAGAGTGAGAATTATGAGAGCTGGCTGTGGTTTCTCAGACATGTGAGGGTTGGAGTTGTAGGCACTCGTCCTAGTGTGTGTGTGTAATCCATGATCGCCACGCTGGTATTATAAAGGCTATAAGAAAACTTCAAGAAGACCCCGAGGAGCTCTTTCCTTGGCCGGACATGAGGAACCGGTGGTGCAGTCGTCACTTAGGGGCAAATTTTTTCAAGCAATTCCCGAAATAATCTTTGATGAAGCTATTCAAGAGGCTGGCTAGGCAGAACCAGTAGAGGAAATTTGATGCTTTGTGGCGGTTGTTGGATGAGCACACCAGGAAGAACGTCGAAGAGAGGAGCAAGGGGCCGGTCACTCCTGGGGTGGCACAACCGCAATGCTTGCCAGCAATCAATGCAATCTTTGCGCAGTGAGCTAGCCTCTTTGGTCATCTCACTGAGCAAAGCTGCCCTGTGTTGTCATGTCACTGCGCAAAGCTGGCCTCTTTGGTCATCTCACTGCGTAAACCTGCCCTGTGTTGTTCAGCGAGATGACAAAAGAGGCCAGCTTTACACATTAGAGTAAAGAGAAAATGGACCCTATAAATTGGTGTGCAATCCATTTCGCAGGCCACACTTCACTTCCAAACCCCACACTACACCGCGCTTCATTCACCCCACCAGGATGGACAAAAAACCAGAAGAAGCAATGGGACAAGATGGTGAAGGAATGGGAGGAGACCCGTGACATAGCACGGTCAGCTGCCGCCCGCGATGAGAGAATAAGGGCTATTGCGGCCCAGGTAGAATAAGCCCAGCGTGCTACGAGGTCAGCTCCCCGCAATGAGCGGCCGCGTAGCAACAACCCCATCCCGGACGTCCCCACCGAGCGTTCGCCGCAACTCCGACCTGAGGGGGAGACACCCCCCTTTGTTGGTGGGGGGACACGTGCAAGTTTTTCAAGTCTAAGCACCGCATCAGCATAGGTATGCGTTACTGGGGTTGCGCAAACTACTCCAGTGACTACCCCAACCGTCGTTTTGATACCGCAACCTGTCGACAGCCGGTAATGACCACATGCACCATTTTCCCCTACCTTTTCTCCTTCACAGCACGTACTAACAATCTCTCCCCTGTATTTACAGTCTCCGGAGCCCCTATGTGGCTACCGCAAATGGATTGATCTTGAGATCCACCCTGCGGACCAATGGACCCTCGACTTCGAGGAGTGGAATGTCACACGAGAGAAGGAGTTGCCGGAGGAGGAGCGCCGCAAGAACGAGCACACCCTGCATATACAACGCGAGACACAAGCTCATCTCGAAGCGTGCACGCGTAGGGAGCGGGAGGCTTGCGAGAGGGAGCGCGAGAGAAAGAGGGAAATGGCGACTAAGGCAAAAGAGGTTGCGGAGGAGTTCAACGCCGAGCGGGCAAGGAAGGGAAAGTGACCCCGGTCCACACAGTAGGTCGTACGAGCAGTTGGGTGGGTTAGTCGCATATTATGCTATATGTTATGCATGTAATAAAAATGTACGCGACATGTTACTCCAAACTGTATTATAAAGTTTATTTCTATTCAGATAAGCTTATTATCTCGTATGTTCGCATTCAATGATTTAGATAGCAAGTCATTTAACAATATTAACATACCGGTTCTCTCCGTACACTAATTCTCAGTAACATCAAAATATCACTTACCACTGTATGTATCGATCGTTCTACGGTCAATCATTCTTAAAAAAATTTCCCAAATTTTTTTATGCACCTACAACATACACTGAACATAAACTTTTATTACAACTACACCAGATTTTTTCCCAGTTTAAAACTACAAAATTGAAAAAACTCTAAAAAATCACGGGGGACTGAGTAAAGTCGCCCCCTATTGGGCGACTGCATGCAAGCCGCGCAATAGGAAAGCCACTAATTGCAATCGCCCGACAGTACAGCGACAAAAATTCTATCAGTGTCTGGTTGGGCGATTAGCTCCAGTCACCCAATGGGGGGCGACTGGAGCCTATTTTTGTAATAAATTTTCCCACGGGTATATATCTGTATTTTCGAATAAAAAAAGATTATCCGTACAAAAATTTCCCCGGAGCAACGGGGTGGCTTCGCCACTGGCCGTCAACCGTGTGTTATGAACCTGAAGTCAAACGGAATTTTAGATCGTGACACCGTTACCGTTGACACTAGGAAAATTGGCTCGGCTTTCAAGTTGCAAGAATATGCTACGATTGTATCTCTCAAACGAAGTACACTGTGCTCCCGAGCATATATAGGGGGTGTTTGGGACTGCTCCACAAACTCTGCTCCATAAACTCTACCGTGGAGCAGCTCCACAAAAAACCTGAAGTTTGTGGAGCACCCCTTTAGGTGCTCTCACAACTTCACCTTTTTTTCCTCAAACAGAGTGCGTGGAGCTGAACCTGTTTGGCTAAAAAACGTAGAGCGGAGCTGAAAAATGTGGAGTGGAGCAGTCCCAAACACCCCCATAGGGTCTGTTCTTTTTTGCTTTTAAAAATTGTTTTTGGGTTTTTCTACAGTAACTAGATTTTAAACGGAATATCTTTTCAAGATAGGGTCTACTAATTAATTATAGTACATATTGTACTGACTTCATTTATATCGGCAAAAACCGCACGTGAGTTTCTATTACTCTGTAATCTCTCGCATAAATAACCCAAAAGCCACAAGCCGCAGCCAAAAGCCATAAACTCCAGCCAAAAAGAACATGCCATATGTATTTAAGATATAAGCTTAGACTGATGGGACCTTTGACTAGGTATATATAATCTCAGTCTAAGAAAAAATCAAAATAGAAATTTATTTAGCATTCTCTTAGCCAAGGCCTACTTAGTAACCTTAAACATAGCCCATTTAACCTTGTTATGCTTCTAACCAGAAAGAGATATGTTTTATTTAATATAATTGATCATCGACCAATTACATCTATTGACGACCAGTAAAAAGGTAATAATCAACTTCCCCGACCAGTGACTATATATATGACTAGTTAGAGTCATGATGGTTTACTATGTGAAACTTTAATTGAGCACATGAAAGCATATAACGGCTGTTACGACAAGGCTCGATGGTTGATAAAGGACGCAACGGTTCAAGGCACAAGGAAAACGCATTCGTGAAGCCAGGAGACATATATTACAACATTAATTGCCATCCCTTATATAGATATAAATTACAGGGTCTGCATGCCTCCAAGGACACAATATTCTTTTCCACATTTCTTGTAAATTCATTATCCACGGCAGTAAAGTCTCTGGGTATATTATTATCCTCTTTATTATTTTCATAAGTTTGATAGAGGGCCCTGAGTCTTATGCATCTATAGTTGGCGCAATCCATGATGTTCTCAAACCCTCGTGTATGGACGAGGAGAACTCCTTCGACCTTGCCGACTATGCTGACCCCATGTATGTGAATTGTGTCCCTGACGAGGCGTGCAAGTTTGACTTCTACCTCAAGTTTGTTCCCGAGGAAGAATCTTCGTTGTACTCAGCCAAACCCACTGGGACTGAGGCGATGGAGGTGTCACCACTGTCCTCAACTAACTCCGAGGGCGAATATGTTCTAGAACCTATCTCAACTAGAGAGGCAAGTAACAACCATTTCGGTACCGTGGCGTCCACTGATGATATCACTAACGGTGTCCATGATAAGATTCTAGTAGAACCATCTATAGAACATTAACTTTGGAATCTTGAGTACTACCCATCCTCTAATGAGGACGGAACATTCTCACCCTCCATCTACTTGGAGTTTCACAAATGTGCAGCCATTAGTGCAAGGGAAACCCCAAAACAATAGGCAGAACATAAATGACGTGAGACCCAGCAACAAGTAGCACATGTGGAGTGGGAGTGGTGCAACACTTAGGTACTTGCTGCCAAACATAAAGCAATGGAGGAGGCCCACACACATTACCATTCCAGCATGTAGGGGACATCTCGGAGGCCCAACATCAACACCAAGAGCGATCAACAGTCGCCAGGCATACCTCAAGTCGTCCAGCAAATGTTGGTAAAATATTTAAATATTGTACCTTCTCCCTCGCAGGAAGAAAGCCTGGTTGATCTCGTTCGCATATTAGCAAGTGCTATTGCCAATCGTCCGAAAAGGCTAAACAAGGAACATGATCTATTGGTCATTCATTCATTGGCTGCCAACCTCCAAGAGACTACTACAGAAGTCCAAAGCCTATCATAATATGCAAGATCTCAAACTGGTTCTAGTAATCGCAAAGACGACCACTGTGCCCATCAAGCAAACGATTTGTCTCGGCGGAACGTATTCGACATGCTAGCTCTAGGTGAATGCACTTACCATCATTTATCAGGAAATAGACAACCACATTCCCTAACTGGTCATGATAATAGTTCTAACATGCGATCATGACTTGGACCTTATACATGATGCAGCACATTCTTACCTGGCCGGAAAAGTTCAAGGTGAGCAAACTAGAAAACTTTGATGGGACACATAACCCCTCTAAATTCCTCCAGAATTACACTACCACTGTCTGGCTTCAGGCGATGATAAAAAGGTAATGGCAAATTATTTACCTACTTTCTTAAAATGCTCTACATGTACATGGCTTTTTAATCAACTAGAGAATCTATCTATAATTGGGAACATCTCTGTGATGCTATTTTAAATAACTTTAAAAGTTATTATAAAAAATTAGGGAAAGAAGATGATTTACATTGCCTCTGTCAAACCCCTAGTGAAAATTTACGTCATTTTGTTAAGATATTTGTAGAGGTTCACAATACTATTCCTAATATTAATAACGATTTTGTAATTCGAGCTTACAAATAGGCGGTACTATATGAGCGGTTTACAGAAGACCTCAACATTCACCCATGAAGATATTTGTCAGAAGTATTCGACATGGCTTATTGTTATTCTGATGCCCACAAAGCCATGGAGTGGAATCGCAAAGTCGATGATGGCCACACCCCACTTCAACGTGGTATTAAGAAACCCAAGAATAAAGATTCCAAGAGATTGACCAGGTTGGAGGGCTATAAAAGGAAGCACAAGAAGGATAAATCTAAGTCCTCCTCAAGGGGGTCACGATTGTTAAGCAGCGACCAAAATACAATAATGGCAAAGGGCCTTGGAGGAAGCAAAGTGATCATAAGAACGATCAGTCAAGACCAACAGACTCAAATACAACCAGTGGCAATGGCCACTAGTGTGTGCTCCATAATGCACCCAACCACAACCTGTGCAACTGTTGCACTTGGCAAAAACATATGGATGCATTTTATTTAGGCAAGGGACCAATGCCAAGCTTGTCTGAAAGTGGAGGACCAAGTAACACTAAAGATGAAGATAGGGATGGGGAGATGCCGTTCCAAAAGACAAACAATCCCATCAATGTTATCTTTGGAGGTTCTGCTGCCTACTCATTAAAAAGACAATTCAAATTAACTTGGCGGGAGGTCAACAATATCAACACCCTTCCGGGAAAGCCAAGCTACAT
The DNA here is from genome assembly GCA_017311315.1 of Dendrocalamus latiflorus. Lineage (NCBI taxonomy): Eukaryota > Viridiplantae > Streptophyta > Magnoliopsida > Poales > Poaceae > Dendrocalamus > Dendrocalamus latiflorus. Next base: position 17,309,654 of record CM029626.1, on the reverse strand, counting down.
AAGGTGATTGAAAATTCCTTTGACTTTCAACTAGAAGGATTGCCCAAAAGGTATTTCAATACCTTGTAAATTACCATTGGTTGTTTGTCCTACTATTAGTAATTATAAATTAGGAAGAGTTTTAATTGATGGTGGTAGTTCTTTAGATCTACTTTTTTCAATGTGTTAGATGAGATGCAAATTCTTCATTCTATAATTAAAATGGTGATGAATCCATTCTTTGAGGTCATACCAGGACCTTCAATAGTACCGATCGGATAGATAGTATTACCAGTTGCGTTCAGATATTCAAAAAATTTCCAAATGGAATTTATTACCTTTGAGGTTGTTGACTTTGAGTCAGCATACAATGCTATCTTAGGAAGACCTTCTCTAACTAAGTTTTTGGTAGCCACTCATTGTGCATACCAGAGCGTCAAGATTCCTGCTCCTAAAGGTGTCATTGGGCTTGTTCTTTTTGGCTGGAGCTTATGGCTTTTGGCTGCGGCTTTTGGCTTTTGGGCTATTTGTGTGAGAGATTACAGAGTAATAGAAACTCATGTGTGGTTTTTGCTGATATAAATGAAGTCGGTAAAGTATGTACTACAATTAACTAGTAGACCTTATCTTGAAAAGATACTTCATTTAAAAGCTAGTTACTGTAGAAAAGCCGAAAAGCAGCTTTTAAAAGCTGAAAAGAACAGGGCCATTGCAATCCAAGGTAATCAATCCACTTCTCTAAATTATGATAGTAAAACCTTAGACATTGTTGATGAACTTCTATTAAGAGATCTTAATGAAATGGAGAAACTAAGCAAGGGAAAAAAAGCTGAAAGTAACTCCTCAGCCCAATAAAGAAGTGAAGCAAGTGTCACTCAACCCTGATGACCAGTCCAAGACAGTTCGGATTGGGTTGGTACTCAATGGGGAATACAAGTTCGAGCTCATCGCCTTCCTCTGAGCCAATGCAGGTGTGTTTACATGTAAACCATTTGACATGCATGGAGTCCTAAGGGAGATGATCGAATATATGCTAGCTATATGACCTAATAAACAACTAGTGAAGCAAAAGCTGTGGCGTTTTGCTCCTAATCAATAGGAAGCCATCTAAGCATAGTTGGATAAAATCTTAGAGGCTTGTTTCATTTGCAAAGTCGACCAACCAAAATAGCTCATGAATCCTTTCATAGTCAAGAAAGTTAATGGTAAGTGGCTCATAAGTGTTGATTTCACTAGTTTAAATACTACCTATCTATAACATCCCATTTTTGGGATGATTTCATGCTTGTGTAAAGTTTTAAAAGTTTGAGTTTAATTTCAAAAGCTTGTGTTTAATTTTAAAATTTTCCTCTCAAATTTGTTGAAAATTCAAATTCTCAGAATTTGAAAATCTTTTTTGGGCCCCAGCCCATTCCCTCCTCCTGGCCTCTCCTTTCTTTCGGCCCAAGGCCGCTCAGCCTAGTCGGCCTCTCCCCTTCTCCCTTCTTCCCTCTCTCCTCCCCTATTCCCTCTTTGACCTGTGCACATGTGTGTCAGTCTTACCACGGCACTGCTACCCCCAGTTTTCTTCCTCCCCTCTACGCTAGCTCTCCTCATGGCGACGTCATCGTTGAGCCATTCCTCCTCCCCTAGCCTAGCTCCTCTCCTTCCCTCCTTAGCCCTCCATCACGCGTTGCCCCCTTTCTTCCCTGGCCGTGGCTGACCCGCATTGACTGTGCACGGCATTAACGTCACTCCGTGTTGAGTTTACACCTCCCCTCACCTAGCCCTGCACCTTCATGCTAGCTTCACCCTCACCTCTGCTCTCTCTCGTCGCTGCACCGTGTGTAGAAGACTTGGTCTTCCCGACTGGTAGTTGACATTTCCTCCTCTTGCGTGCGCCATGTCACCCCTCCTATACTCTCTTGGCCTGTGCACCAAGTTTTGCCCCCTCTGCGCTTCTACTATGGATCAACAGCGCCTCCACTTCTTCATGCCTTAATTCCCTAGAAGCCAACCACCTCCTTCCCTTATAAAAGGTCATTGAGCTTCCCACCACTTCATCTCGACTCCCCTACGATCTCCCGAGCTCATCTCCACCTCCACTAGAGCCTCCCTTGGCTTCCACTGGTTCCAGCCCTCCTTGGTGGACTTCAAGCCATGTCAAACCTAATCGGCTTTCTTTCCCTTGCAGCTCATCAGAGACCACATCTTCCCCAACTCTGACCACATTCCCTTGTAGTTGACTCCAACCATCACCGCCCGATTCCTCCCACTTGAAGCATCTTCGCCTCACTGTGAAGCTGTCCCCGGCACCAATTTAGACCACCACTGCCTCACCTTCACCGGTGTCAATGGATCGCCTCCATCGTTCAGTCTCTCACTGTCAGCTCAACCCGTGCCTCCCCGAGCTTCGTTTTCCCTTTCAGTGAGCTCCCTCTCTCCCCTAGAAGCTCCCCTCCCTTTTAATTGAGCTCTAATAGAGTAGTTCACTTCCGAGCCTAGTGCCATGTTTCCGCCACTGCCGAGCTTGCCGTCGACACTTTCTGGTTCCCTTTGACCCGCGCCAACACACCTAGGGGTGCGCACGAGGACGAGCATTCCATTTTTGCCATATTCCCGTGTCACCGCGGTCTCCATTGCATTCGGCGAGCTTCATCACTATTCGGCCGAGGACGACGCATGTTCCTGTGCCATTAACTCTAAGCATGGTCATTAGTATTTAATGATAATGACTATTTATTACCACTGAGTGGCTGACTGATGGGCCCCTGTACCGGTTTAATTTGAATGTTAGACTAACACACGGGCCCCACTTCGTTTAAAGTCTTTTTAATCCCGGTTTTAAAGTTTTAGCCACAAACATGTGGGCCCCAAGCACTGATTGCATAGTACCCAGGCCCCACATGTCAGTCCCTCTAAGCTTTTCTTTAAAAACAAAATAAAATTTTAATTAAATAACCATGGCCCCACTTGTCATTCCCTGTGAATTTCTAAATAAAAATAATTCAGATATTAATTTAACATTTTGTGGGACCCACCTGTCAAAGAGAACCCTCTCTCCTCTGCTTATTTTTGGGATTTTTCCTGAAAATAAATTTTGAAGAGCTCGTTCTCTCTCGTTTTAGCTCCAATTTAGTGAAACTTGTCCTAAAATTTTCTAAAATCAAGATCTATCTTATGGTGCTAGTTTTCTTCAATTTGGAGTTTATTTGATCATTTTGATCCTATATTCTATGTGAAATATGTTCATTTAAATTAGCAAAATCGCATGTGTTATCTTATGTACCAATGTATGTCACTTCTAAGGTAGTTACACACCCACTTGTTGATATAGTAATTATGCCATCCTCGATACTTGCAAGCCAAGTACCTTATCACTCCAGAATTAAATGGTAATTTTACTATCTATAAGTCATATTTAAATGCTATGCTAGTCTTGATTAAGTACCAGGGCATTAAATGACCCTAATCATCATTTTTAACATGCTAAAATGTTTTGGGATAGTCATGTGATGTAAGCGACTTATAATTTAATTTGTGCTTCTTAAAACCCTAAAAACTTGCTAAACATGTCTGCGCAGATGGTAAGAGTGGTTTGTGTCAATGTCGCACGAGAAATTATGGTTTGTGGTATGTTATGTTCAGACAGATTAAGAACTTAATCCTATGATGACCTCCTATTGTAAAACAGTATAACCACAAGTCTGCAAAATACAACTAAGCTAGTAGGGTTACTAGACCTCAGAGTCATTTCACTAGTGGGGGGAGCGGAGTAGTGCATGTGTGACAAAAGTCTAACATGAATGGGACACCTCTTAGGGTGATGTGTACCTGCTTCACTAGCATTGTGGAACGTCGTAGTTCAGTTGCACTAGATGTTGTGATATAAGTCTAAACCCAACATAAACATAGATCAAGGAAACACTAAATTAAAAAAAATATTAGTGAACCATACATACATATATTAAAGAGCATATTACAACTACTCAACCACTTTTTCTGTATTAAATAGGGCTGGAAACAAGCCGAGCCAGCTCGAGCCAGGCTCGGCCGAGCTCGTCCGGAGTTGCGGCTCGGCTCGGCTCGTTTAGAAAACGAGCTAAAAGCCTAGCTCGGCTTGGCTCGTTTTCTGGCTCGAGTCGGCTCGAATGAGCTCACGAGCAATACAAACTCCCCGTGCATCCTCACCAAAAACAGGCATCAAATCCCTTGCTGCTTCCTCCTCCATGCCCCCGTCTTCTCCTCCTCCCTCTCCATCCCCGCCGCTCCCGCTGCCGCATGACCACCCGTCCACCCCCACCCCGCTCGCCCGCGCCGCCACCGGGGCCTACACCAGCGCCGCTACGGGGGCCTTCATCTACGCCGCCCTGCTCCCCATCGACGCCGTCAAGACCCGTCTCCAGGCCGGCATGGCGTCCTACGGCTCTTGGTTAGTTGTCGACGACATCGAGGAAGCGGTCGTTGTCGCCTCGGTCGCGGAGTAGCTGGGGTCCTTCACCAGCAGCGCCCCCCGTGTCCCAGAGGCTGGCGCGGTGGCGCCCACCACCTCGTAGAGCGCACGCACCTCCTCCTCCACCGTCAGTGCCAGGCCTCCGGCGATCTGCAGGCACAACGCAAGATCCACCACGGGGAGGTCCATGGGTAGGGCCGTAGAGCGTGCGGCGCAGTGGGCGGGCCGGGAGAGGAAGGGGATCGCCGGATCGGGGCGGGACAGGAGCCGGAGATGGAGAGGATGGGGAATGCCAGACTGAGATTAAGGCCATGGAGGGGGGCTCATCACCCAGTGGGGGAGCATGTTGGAAATATGCCCTAGAGGCAATCATAGAGATGATGATATTTCGTTGTATCCATGATTTAATAAATGTTCCTTGAATATTGCCTTTGTGTTGATTAACAAGTATGTGACTTGTTTGTGAAACTCTTTACTTATATGGTTATTCTAAAGTTGTCCCTAATCGGAGTTCATGTGAGGACACACGTGAATAATGGATTAGCACATGTATCAGTTGATGACCATGTTTCACAGGTCATAGACATGGAGATGTCAAACCAATAATGTGGACACATGTTTAGAACATGGGGTTGGACCGACCCAACATGAGACATAACAATTATACTTATGGTTCTCTCTCTACACAATGTGTACGCCTTGTCCTTAGACCTGAGATTGTCGCATGTACTTGAGATGTGAATCGACCTACTTAGGGGCTATCAAACGCTACTCCGTAACTGGGTAGTTATAAAGGTAGTTTTCGGGTTTGTCATGAAGCATGCTATGAGGCATGGTCAGTCGAGATGGGATTTTCCCCTCTCTACCTGAGAGAGATATCTCTGGGCCCCTCGAGTGATCGGATCCAGAAATGCATGGCCATGCTACTTAAGGTTAAGAGTTAACCTAGTAAGGGATTCCGGATCACAGGATCGAGAAAGAGTGGTCAGCTTGGAGCTCGACCCAATATCGTGAGGCAAAGGGATTGGCATGTACATAAAGTTGTGACGGTTCGTTCGATATGATCTTTGTGTATGTTTAGGAGTTGGCACGTCTTGCTAGAGGTCGCTACCAACTATTGACCGAGTAGGTAAACTCGTGTCATGTCTAAACATACGTGAACCCATAGGGTCACACACTTAAGGGCTGAAGCCTAATTCGGATTGGATCTGGGTTAGACAGGGTATTGAGTCCTAATGGGCCTCCATTCGCTGAAGCCCATTATAAGGACGTCTATAAAAGGAGGGCAAGGGCGCACAGGGTTGGTGAGATTTTCGTGACCTCCTCAAACCCTGGCCGCCACACCTCCCACGCCCTGGGCGCTCGCGCGGATCTAGTAATCCGGCGTGCGTCGCTTCTCCCGTACGTGTGGATACCTTTTGGCGGCGCTGCATCTGTAGCGTTTGGACGAACCGCAAGAGGAGCTGTACGTTGGACGCCGCGACGAGGACGAGGAAGTAGTACGACTACTCTGCCCCGACGTGCTGCATCGACGTAGTACGACTACTCTGCCCCGACGTGCTGCATCAATTCCGCATCTGCGCGTCTAGTGGTAATTCTGTGATCTATAACTGCAGTGATCTTGGTTTACGGGTAGAATTTTTATTAATTTGCGCTAGCGTAGCCCACCCGTATCCCTACAGAGCACACAGCGAGGGCCGAGGGGGCACATGACGGGAAGGGGGCAGGGGGGAGCACATGGCGAGGGGGCACAAGGCGGCGAGGGGGCACACGGCGGCAGAGGGAGCAACGCCGACGGTTGACGCGACGCGAGTGGGGAAATTAGGAGATGGGAGTGGAGATGCAGATGCAAGTGGGAATGGGGACTTGGGAGGGAGATGGGAGAATCGGGAGATGACCGCATTGACCGGGGCACGAGCCAAAATAGCTCGTGAAAGGGAGACGGGAGATAACCGCATTGACCGGGGCACGAGCCAAAATAGCTCGCCAACGAAATAGGGAGACTGGATGGACTCTGGATGTCTGGTGAGTGGGGGATGACTCGCGGAGAAATGAAATGAGCGAGCCAACGAGCGGCTCGCGAGCCCACTCGGGCTCGGCTCGAAAATTTAACGAGCTAGGATTGAAGCTTGGCTCGCTTGTATATTAGCCGAGCTCGAGCCGAGCCGAGCCGAGCCGATTTCGAGACCGAGCGGCTCGCGAGTCTCAAGCTTTTTGTCCAGCCCTAGTATTAAAGCATGAGTATATATTAAAATATTACAATAACTACACTTTAATTCTTTTAATAGACTATTTTATGTTATGCCACTTTTTAGAATAATGGACATATCTTACAGGATAGACGAAGTATATTATTTTTACTTAACAATTTATCCCCTCCAGTTTCAAAATAAGTTTAAGCGTAACACTAAACTGGCGCAGGCATCTAATCGAAATTCGAAACAAGCAAGTTTGAAACTGGAAAGAAGAAGAGTCGGCAAGACCAGGTTTTTCCGGTAGAAAACCCACTGCCAAATGGGACACGGCGCCGCGTGCCACTGGCCCACTCGTCAGCCCCCACATCTAATCAAACCCCCACGTGCGCCAAGCCCCCACCCCCACTCCACGTGCTCCTCTCCCGCCTCCCCCTCACCGCCAGGCGGGCCCGGGGCCCACCGGCCGTCGGCAGAGCGACAGCGACGCGCCCACCGCAGCAGAACGAAGCGTACAGATGTGCAAAGCCGCCGCTTCGTGTCGACGCGACGCGACGCCCTCCTCTCCTCGTCCCGTCTCGCCGTCTCGGTGCCGAGTGCTCGCGCGCGTCTCGCTCTCCTAGGGTTCGCGCCTCGAATCCGGCCGAATTGCGCGGCGAGCCTGTCGAATCGGGGGGGAGGCGTGATTGGGGGCGAGGGGGACGGGGAAGGGAGATGGCGGGGAAGAAGCGGAAGGCGGAGGCGGCGCGCCTGGAGGAGACGGACCGGGCGTTGTACGGGGCGTTCCGCGGCGCCGCGAACTCGCTCTCGCAGCTCTACACGCTCGCCATGGGCGGCCAGAGGCTCTCCTTCCAGGCCGGCGAGCGCCACGCCATGGTACGTACGCCCCCCCCCCCCCCCCCCCCCCCCCCGGCCTTGCGGCTCGTGTGGTCATCGATCGATTGTTTGGTTGATTCGTGCGCTGCTACTGCTGTTTTTGCTGTTTGGGAGGTGAAGAGATTGGATTTTGTGGTGAATTTGCCCCTCTTTGTGGCATTTTTGGGGTGGGATGGTTTGGATTTTGGGCGTTTCGGACTCGAATGGTGGGGACTATTGCTGCTAGCGCCTTGTATCTTGTGGGAACTTCAGATTTTTCTGCTGGACTTTCTCTGGTAATTTGGGTCGTTTGTTGGCGAAGTCGGTGGCCCTTTCGTTGGTTTGGTGGTGAAATTGTTCTGGTTTTGGGCGAAATTTTGGTGTTCTGATGCGATTTCTGTTTGAATTTCAAAGCTATGTTGTTGTACGCAATTCTGATTTGTGGGAAATGGCGACTTTTTCTGAATGTCTTCTCTGTTCATGGCGTGTCCTGTTGACCTCACTGACTGAATATTATATTTCGAGAACAATTGATAGTATCATATTTGATATGTAACAGGCAAACAATTGATAGTATTATCTTAAGCACCCTTGTATGAATGTGTGGGAACAATTTTGATTGGAGTTTACCATCTCTTCATGGCGATGGAGGGTGTGGAAGGCAGAAGAGAGGAGATTTTGCTTATGGGACAGGTTACTCCTGCAGTAGTACTACTAAGGATGCATCCTTTTCAGCTTTACTTCAACTTGTGCACTGTTATGTGGAAAGATCACCAGTAGGTCTGGGATGCTTCATCTAGTCTGGAAGGCATGTGCAGTATCTTGAGTTGTGGTTTTGGTCAGAACCTGGGATGTTATTCATGATAGGTATTATTGTATGCTCAGGTTTGGGTAATGTTGTATGCTCAGGTTCTCAGGTTTGTTCTAGTCTTAGTTTTCATAGCACAATAGAACACCATAGCTAAGTCCATTTGCACTAAGATCTCTTCCTGAGCATGATCTGCTCAACTCATTAGATGATTATACCCTCATCAAACGAAACACTAGTCAATGCATTTGATACTGGTGTCGGTGTTATTACCCTAAATAAATGAAATGCCCAGATGTGGTTCTACCTTTTTTGTGCAGAAACACTTAGAGATGTGTATGATTTCATTTAGCTCATTGCTATGCCAATCAAGAACAGAGGGTACCTGCTTAGCAAATAGTACTATTAATTATATGAGGACTTCTGTAAAAAAATATTATGAGTACTTGATTTTTGTACTTTGACGACAGGTGGTCATTGCTGGCTGTGGCAGCATGCATTTAGTTCTTTGTAGAACTTTCTGTTTCATTGTTTGCATACCAATTCGGAAACTGGGAGCTTTCCCTGTTTCTGAAAAAAAAAAGAGTCCAATTTGTTCCATGCGGCTAAAGAAATGCTCATGCCAAACTGTTCTGTTCTTCCCCAAATTGATTGATCATCTAGTTCTTTATTTGTTAATATGATTTGTCCATCTTCATCTATAGGTTATATTCATCTCATTTATTTTCATGCAGACAAGACAATTCTTGCTGTCAGAACCAGCTAAATATTGTTACAGCAAATATGGCATTAAGGCAGAATGTTCTTGTCAGTGTTCTGAAGTTCAAATATGGTGATGGTGTATGATATCGCAGTATTGCTTATAATGAACTATTAGACAGGGTTTGTTGACAAATGCGTTGATTGCCATTAGGTGCTGCAGCTTGAGTAGAGTTTTTTGTGTGTGTATTAGCCTTTCAGGAAGTGCAAATTCTGCCCCCCACCCCAAAAAAAAATTGTTTTCAGAATGCTAGTTGCAAAAGCGTTGACAAAAATAAAAGGAAAAAATTATAGCCTGGTAATGTGCCTCTCAATAATGCTCCCATCAGTATTGGACCAATTATCCACTAACCTAGAAGTCCACTAGGAATTGTACATGCTACCAAGCAGCTACAACATATAGTTTCTGTTGTAGAATAGCACTCTCCACTTCTGTTTGAATGTTCAATCTTGGGCTTCCGCCCTCCAGACATGTATTTCGTTCTTCTTTTTGCCCATTTCACTTACACTTTGCATCCTCTGTTTGATTGATGCAGGAAAAGCTCTATGAATGGATCTTGAGGCAGCACGAAAATGGCTTGAGGCTGACAGTTGCTGACATAGCTTCCCACATCCAGGTTTGCAGCAGTCTTCGTTCTGTATTTATGTTCTATTTTAAAACGGGTCTGTTTAAATTTAGTTTTGGATAGGAGCGCATAGAAATTAGCAATCTATGTACCAGAACAATGACATAAGAAGAAGGTTTAGGGGCAGTGTTTTAGGCTCTCGGTTCAGATAGCAGGATATACGGCTTAGGGTTTTAGCCTTGTAGGTTTTATTACAAGGCTCTCGTTTGTTTGATCTTGAGAAGGTTTCATTTCTAGTCTACCTCAACTTGTTTGGGATAAAAAGCTTTATTGTTGTTGTTTAAATTTAAAACATGGACTTCTAGAACTTGGATAATTGCCATTTTTTATGCGCAAGTTTGCTTCTGAATGATGTGCCAAGCAGGGTTTGGAAAACCGGTACCGGCCTAAATTCCGACGGCGGGCCAGTACCAGTTCCCGGCCAGTACTGGAAAAACAGGGGGAAACTCGGTCAAATTTCAGGTTTTGAAACTTGAATTTAAAACCGATAACGGGAAAAAACCGGTCGGTTACCGCCCAAAAAACCGAAGAAAGCGTTAAAAACCTGAAAAATTGTTAAAAACTTGGAAAATACAGAAATAATATTGAATTTGGGATGTTTCGAAGTATATTTACCTCATACAATAGGTATTTTAGCATAAAAAAGGCATAAACTAATCTAGAAGGTGCATTATGTAGTCACAAAAGACTCATAAATATAAATGCACTTTGGAAAAATCCGGCCGGTTTTTTATTTCCCGGTACCTAGCGGGAAATCCGGTTACCGGCCGGTAACCGCCGGTTTTCCAAACTCTGGTGCCAAGTATTGCTGTCTGGCTGCCTAATAGACAATGATGTATGATAAATAAGATGAGCTTACCATCCTTGCACACTCAACTCTGATTCTATGCGCTGCTTGTTTTGTTGGCCGATTTATACCTATCTAGACGTAGCCTGTCAACATATAGTTTATCATTTCTTATCTTTTTCCACCAATCTAGTCAAAGACTGATAACTTATGTTTTTGATTTGTATGTATGTCTAGCATGAGATTCAGTATGGAGGTGACAATGCATCGGCCTCTCCAAGATCACAATATGCAAGCCAAAGCACTCAAGCTACAGCGCATATGCCCAACACAAGCAACCAGCAACTATCGCCGAGCTTATTTGCACTAGGGAACCCAGGGTTAACGCCGTCCAAGAACTCGGCGGTCTTCTCAAACGCATTATCCAGCCCCATCCGCCGGAGCCTGCAACCATACCATCTGGAGCAGGGTGGGGATACAGGGTACTTCGCGAATGGCATAAACCGTGAGCCAAATCCCACAGCTTCAAATGATTCATCCATGGACATGCATTCGGACAGCCCAGCTCATGACTCCTACTGAGCAGTCTGCTCCATGGAGTTGGAAGAACAACACATCCAGTGAAAGAAATTGGCTGTCACGTCTGTTGTCACCGCTCAAGTAGGACTATTCAATTTAACACCATCCCTAGCCTCATAATCTAAGCATGTCTTCTGCTGTTACTACTACTTACCGCCACCTGGTACTTTGTCAAGATACGGTAACCTTCATGTATTTATGTTCAGAGTGAAATTGTACCTGATTTATCTGTGCATATCAGTGTTGGTATGTGGTGAAGTGTAAGGTGGCAAAACACTGAAAGGAATTGACAGTATTTTTCCCTCTTGTTAATTGTGATCCCTTCTGTTGTAGCACCTTACCACCTCTTACTTTGTCGAGAGACTGTGAGCTTCATGTATTTATGTGGCGAGTAAATTTGTTGTACTTGATTTATCTGTCCATTTTACGCTTGGCATGTGGGTAAAGTGCAGCGGTGCAGGTAGCAACGCATTGAAAAGAATTGACCGTGCTGTTCCCTCTCTTCATGTGATGCGTCTGTTGCAATGTGACGTTTTGTAAGACTTGCTGCCCAGAGTTATGACTTGACACCAACACACGGTCGTGGCCATGGCATGTAACCTTCTCAGAGGACCGGATTCACCACTGAAAATGCCCGGTACTTCTGCCGGCAGTACGATCTACGTGATCCTTTCTCAGCCTGACGTTGAACTTCGATGAATATATGTTGGATGGTGTAGATCTCTTCCGATTGCTATGTAGTCCAGGTCCCCCAGGACAGGCATTGCAGGGCACCATAAAAAATATATTCTGTTACCGGTAGTGTTTCCTTGGCAGCGTTTTTTTAATGCATTTTTTCGCTGTTTAATTCACCCATCCACATGCATCACCAGGGTGTGTCAGTGCAGGAGTAGGTACCGATATTAAGCGGTAGAGAACAAATTGAGACCCTGTTGAGTGTGTTTTATGGGATTTATTTTTGAAAAAAAAATCATACTGACTGGATCGCTGCCATTTCACTGTTGGCTGAAAAGCTGTGGCTTATGGCTGAAATTGCACTATAGCGGCTGAAATTTCACTGTAGCTGAAGGTGACTTATTTGGCGTAATTAAATTTAAAAAAAATTAAAAATAGAAAAATATGCTAACTCATCACAGACAATACAAATGAATACAGGAAAAAAGAACCGGCAAACAAGCTCAAAAAGCCAAAAGTTTAGAAAAAGACGAAATTTATGAATAGTAAAAAATAAGCCAGAAGCTGAAGCCAACACGAGCGGAGAGAGAAAAATATAAAAACACTCCTCTTATATTCCTTTAATCAAAGATGTAAACGACTGTCGTTCTCACGCCGACATTGTGTGGGTGGCTTCTCCACACTTTGCACTGTCGAACTGAAGGTCCGATTGGTCGGCCGTTCCTTGCAAATTGCCACACCTGGGGGGTGCCTAACTTGCCCCTAGGCGTTGTAGTTGTCAGGTTCCTCAAAATGTAGCTATATGACAAGGTACATTGTCCATGTCAAGAACCAAACAATGGTGTGACCGTAGCTTCTCCAGACTTTCCACTCTTGATTGGTTAGCGTCTCAATGGAAAAACTGGCACTGCCACACTTGGGCACGTAAGGCGTTCCTGGATATTGCGTGGATTCTTTTCATCTACGGCTCATGACATAACACAAGCGTTTGTACAAACGAATCGAATACCAACAAGCCGTTTCGAAAAGTCTGTCTGGATAAGCCGTTTCAAAACAGTAACAAAGAAACTATTCTATTTGTGTTGTTCGAGTGAAACCATAAATCATAACACATAAACTGAAAAAAAACATTGTGGTAGAGTTAGTTGTCAAGTGCTAAAAAATGGAGCTGTGTGAAAAAGCGTATTGTCCCAACTAACAAGGCCCTACCAATACTCTACACCTACCATGCACATTCATGTCGAAGCAAAAAGCATGACATCCTCATTGATTGTATATGACCCTGTTCCAGCTACTAGCATCTAGCAAGCCCCAACATGTCGAAAAGAGAGCTCATACAACGGATGATCACAAGTAACCCTACTTCAGCAGCTAGGCCTCACTGAAGGCAGATTGGCCACCATCCATGGGACTGTAATAATGTTGACTGTTGTGGAGTACTGAAGAGACCACAAGCAGCAGCTGGACCGCCAGAATATGAATGCCATTGCCATGCAGCCAAGCTCTGTTGTCTACATGACTATATCATCATCATCATCATCATCATCATCATCATCATCAATTGCATCCACATGGTCAGGGTTAAAATGGGAGCAAATGAAATGAGCCGTGTACTGCAAAGGAGATCCTCGCATTATATATCTTTGGGATCCTCGCATTGCCGTATCAGAGTACGGCGGTTACTGTAAGTGCCTGTATATTACCTACGTGATCATTAATTTGGTCATCTTTGTTGCTGAGGGCTGATTCGAAGCTTAGGGGTGAAGTACATTCTTCAGGAACCGCAGAGCATCGGGTGACCGTGTTCGTCAGACGTTCTTCGACGGATGGGAAGGAGTATTAGGTCAACATCTTTGTCCATCTGAAGAGGGTTAGTCCGTTTGATCCTCTCTGGGTTTTGGCGCAGCCCTCCTGGCCCTGATGGTTCTCGAGGCACTCTTGTCGGGCCCTGGTGCTGCATTAGTGGTCGCATGCATCGATTTCATTTGAAACGCAGGAATTTCATAAAAAAAAAACAGTTCAATTTTCACGTGCATTCTAAGTAGGACCTAAGAGGCTGTTCTTTACGGCTGTGGTTTATGATTTTTGATTGAAATTTTTGAATTTTAGCTGTTTACGGTAAATATTACGGAGAGAGATACTCGTTTGCGATTTTGGCTGGTACAGATGTTGGGCTTTTAACGTATACTATAATTAATTTGTAGACTCCGTCTTGAGAAAATACTCTGTTTGAAAGTTAAATACTGTAGCAAAAATTAAAAGTCGTCAACTTCAGTTAAAAAGAACAGGCCATAAAACTATTATCGGTAGGTAGCATCGTCTGAACATAATGTAGAGAGGATGCAAATCTTGAGACCAGATGCCAATGGGGAAGCGCAATACTCACAAAGTTGAAGTATCGCAGGTAAGGTAGCGTTAATGTGTTGGACACCTTGGTCATGGCTGCCTTCCATGCTTCTCTAAGGTCAGCTATATAAATGCACGACGCTACATCAGATGGTGACCTTCAGGATGGAGGAGATACTTGAGATCCCCCCCCCCCCCCCCCCACCCACATGGGAGCTGATCCAATACAGCGGTCACAACCCCGCCAAAACAGGGGACGTGTTTTTTCCGGCTACAGATGATAGTTTATATTTATAGCTATGACTTTTGGCCCTAGAGCGAGTGTTTATGTGAACAAACTAAATACCCATAAACCGTTTCGAAAAGATTATCCTAATAAGGCTCTTCAAAAAAAACACGGAGAAATTGTTCCGTTTATTTAATCGAAGAAAGTCATAAACCATAGGCTAAAAAGAACTGTGAAGCTACCATGTATGTATGTAGATGGCTATAGTATTCAAACTTTTTACCACGAGTATAACCCGCTCACATTTTTCCAATCTCTCCTCCCTGGGTCGTAGGATGTGAAAGTGGATAATCGATGAGAAAATCGTATTATACTACATGAAAATTTTGTAATATAGTTACTCCACAAAAAAGTAATCATTCATCGTAAAAAAATAAAAAATAATTATTGTTATTTTGAGGTGATTCATACCTCTACCGTGCCATTCGTGCCTTAATTTCTCTCAGATAAGAGTCAGCAATCCTGTCAGCAGCTCGCTAGGAGAATTTTTGGTACAAATAATCTATTTTTTATTCGAAATTACAGAAATATACCCGCAGAAATTTTTTTTACAAAAATAGACTCCAGTCGCCCAATGGTTGAGCGACTGGAGCCTTTCGCCCAACCAGCGGACGACACAATAGCTGTCGCTCTATCCTCGGGCGACTGCATCTAGTCGCCCTCCCATTGAGCGACTTTCATGCAGTCACCCAATGGTTGGGCGACTACTTTTAGGGGCCGACAAAACCGTATGTACCGATCGTTTTATATACCGATGCAATATAAACAACTAGTCTGAAAAGATAAAATGGCAAAATTTTATATGGCTTATATATACTCATTGGAAAGGTTTCGACGAGATCTACAACTTTTCAGTTGAAGAAAAATCCAAATTCCGAAGGAAAGAACAAGAAAAAGGGCAAAAACAGAAAGAAAAAACTTGCGACACATGTTTAGGTCCAAAGATAGACGATTTTCAGGGTCTTGGAGGGCGACTAGCGCAAGCAGGTCATTATTTTTTGGATTGGGCTCGTCGTTAGCTTTCCAACGAGTACAAGAACGTCGAAAACGGACACCGTATGCAAAAGTTATGACCGTTTTACTGAATATGTGTCGGAAACGGACTCGAATTCGTTTCGGCCTCAATTGAAACTGCTATAACTTTTGATCCCATAGCCGAAATTGCTCAAATTTTTTTCTAGAGGCTTTTGGATGTATAAAGAACAGCTCCACCAATTTTCACTATTTTTGGCGAAGGTTTGATGCACTTTCCAAATTTCGGCAAAATAGACTCTTTCCTCTCTTTTTTCTCTCAGGGACCTGAGTGCAGTCGCCCAACCATTGGGCGACTTTCATGCAGTCGCCCAATGGGAGGGCGACTGGATGAAAGTCGCCCAACGGTGGGGCGACTGCAATTAATCACCCAACGGTTGGGAGATTTTCCAGTTGTCGCTGTTGGGTTGGGCGAAAGGCTCCAGTCGCCTAATGGTTGGGCGACTGGAGCCTATTTTTGTAAAAAAAAAATCTCGCGGGTATATTTCTGTAATTTTGAATAAAAAATGGATTATCCGTACAAAAAAATTCCTCGCTAGGACCTCTGAAATTAATAAGAAAAAGCCAAGATACAGAAGCCTTTGTTTGGGACGCGACAAATTTTTTTTATTCTTACGAAAATCCAATAAAATTCTTACATTCGAAACAATCTCTGAATATTGTTTTCATCATACTGTCGTACATACATATAATAGCTGAAACGTACGATACATCGACTAGATACGTATTTTATACGCATAGATGTGATCACCGCAATTTATCCCTAACACCACAACGCCAGCTACAACATGCATGAAGGCAGCACGCGCCTTCTTGATTTATTCCTCGATCGAACGATCGCCATGAACGGGTCTGGCCAGCTCACTGCTGCTTGTGCACGACGGCGGGCGGCGGCACGGGGTAGCGGTGGATGCATCCGTTCCAGGGGTTGTCGGCGTCGGGCGCGGCGTCGCGGAGGGCGCGCCAGACGGCGCTACAGGCCTTGAACCCCGTGCCGAAGGCGAGCATCCAGAGGCGGTCGCCGGCGCGGACGCGGCGCTTGGCCTCGAAGTAGGCGAGCTCGTAGAAGACGAGGCTGCTCGAGGTGTTGCCGAACCGGTGGAGCGTGGCGCGCGCCGGCTCCACCACGGAGGGGCCGAACCCCATCAGCTTCGCCACCGTGTCGATCACCGCCTTCCCGCCCGAGTGGATGCACATGTGCTCGAACGCGCGCTGGAAGTCCGGCACCACCGCCGCCGCCTCCTTCGGGTTCCCGGCGCCGTACGCGCGCGCCACACGGTACACGTACCTGCGTGCGTGCAGTTCATCGTCCATACATCCGGCGAGACCGCGTCATCGAATTCGAAGGTGAGATGCATGCGTGAGAAGATTACAGATACTCCTTCAAAGTATTTTTTAAAGAGAGGAAAAAAAAGGGAAAAGGACATTGCCTGCAAGTATTTTTCTGATGTTCTCTTATGAGAAAATAAAAAAACCAGTATTGTGAATTTGCTCTCCATATCATATCTACAATTACAATTTTTATGTATTCAATCTATGTAATTTTTGAGGTATAGTGAATTCAAACCACACCGAGAGCGTTATCATTGTTACTTAATTTCTGTTAAGGAGGTTTATCCTTAAAAAGGAGAGTTCTTTTAGGTGATTACACACTTATATTTAGAAAATATGGCAGGTGAATCCTAAAATGTTCAAAATGTTTACACATTTATCAAGTCATCATGCATGCATGGGAGGAACTTCAAGCTAGCCAATGCTCACATGGTAGTGTAGTGCAGTGTCTGGTCTTCAACTCCCTAGAGCTGTTAATGTCAGTACATCTCTTCATTTCACAATCGCTTTTATTTCGGGTTTTTATCTATATATTCCCGTTTCATTGAGTTTTCATAATTTTGCTCAGAAGATACAAATGGGGCGTGTTATATTTACTATAGAAAATATAACGTACTTGGTACGAAATTAAGCTTGGATCTATGCCCACATATATTGAAACCAAAAGTCAAGCTCATATTTATGTGGAAAAAAGATTGCACTGTTTGTACCATTCAAAAAGTCAAGGGAAGTCTCGACAACAATATAACCTGATAGTGAAAACCGCCATCCTTTTAAAACTTCAAAAACATTTCAATTTGATCACCAAAGCAACATAAAAAAAACCCTTAAAATTTTGAAGGTGGTTTTTTATTTAGCAAACATCAATTTAAAAATTCAAGTTCAAATCCAATTTGTGTTGGGAAAACGACAAGGAGGAATCTTCCTTTCGTTTGTATCCTTGCTCGTTTTTTGTTAATTTTAAGCTTAATCGTAAAGGACGATATAATACTCTATAGACTATCTCTCCGTAGTTTTTTAGAATTTTTTATGTTAATTTGGTGCTCAAACTAAAATAGTCTTCAGTTCTAAATAATAATAGCTTAACAAGAATAAACAGCTACTGACTTTCATAAATAACCTTACACCACCTCCCAATTTTTATCTAAGCCAGAGGTCATACTAAACAAGTTAGTTTCTTCTAAAAAGTACGTGCATTAGAGCATGGGTTACATGGGTAGAAATTATTACGAATGTAAGAGCATTACTGTCTTTAGGTGAAAAGTTATTTATCTTGCTGCTGTAATATCACAGTAGTAAAGTTACTGGCGTCTGAAATCTGAATAGTGCAGTAACAGTAAATGACCGCGCAGAACTGAAGCATATCTGATGGCCCTCTAGAATCTCCTAGGGTTTAGATCTAGGGGGTTCATCTATATGTTCGGGTTCTTGAGTGCTACACTGAGAGGTAGAGGGGTACCAACCTTCCGACGGCGTAGAGGAGGACGAGGCCATCTCGGGTTCGGCGGTGAAGATCTGCGCACGGGCAGCGACGGTTGGGGAAGAGGTGCTGCGCTCCTCTGCGGCGTGTCCCGGGCGGCGGCGTGTCCCTGGCGGCGGTGAACGGCGGCGGTGGTGCTTCCCGTCGGCTCAGCGCCCCCCCTTCAGATCGGTCTTAGGGTTTGTCGGTGGGGTGACGGCGGCGCGGTCAACCTCGTGATGCGTGCCGCCCGGCCCCCACCTCTGTATTTATGGCGCTGGCGACAGGGGCCCACCAGCCAAACGGGCTGGGCGCCCCCGATCAGGGCGCGGTCAAGGGATGGGCTTTGGCCGTTGGGCCAAAGCCCTGAGATCATTCTAACATTCTCCCCCTTGATCTCAATCTATACTTAATCTTTAATTACTTTTGACTTTACACATTCCATCACAGATTAGTGCATAGAACATGTCTCATCGTCACGGTCAATCGCCGATAGATTCAACAGTTACAATACACCTCTCTGTTCTGAAATAGTTACTTTAATCTTTGGGCCATCTTTTAGTCCAGGAATCATAGGCTTTCCCTTAAACCCATGCCGGCTACATGTTCTCTGAACACGTTGGGTGGTAAGCCTTTGGTAAGTGGATCCGCTAACATCTTTGCGGTACTTATGTGCTCAAGACTTATAATTTGATCCCGAACTTTATCTTTCACAACATAGTACTTTATGTCAATGTGTTTGGCAGCACCACTTGACTTATTGTTGTGGGCATACGTTACTGCGGGTTCATTATCGCAGTACAACTTAAGTGGTCTATTGATGTCGTCAACCACTTTTAAACCGGGTATGAACTTCTTTAGCCAGTTCACCTGCCCCGTAGCCTCATAACATGCTACAAACTCGGCATACATTGTGGACGATGTAGTGACGGTTTGTTTTGAGCTTTTCCACGATATAGCTCCTTTAGCGAGAGTGAACACATATCCGGATGTAGACTTTCTATCATCTCCCGCAAAATCAGAATCTGTATACCCCACTATATGGAGTGAATCTGATCTTCTGTATGTCATCATGAGGCCTTTTGTTCCTTGCAAATAACGCAAGACTTTCTTTATCAATTTCCAATGTTCTATTCCAGGATTGCTCTGGAATCTGCCAAGTAACCCGGTAACAAATGCTAAGTCAGGGCGTGTGCACACTTGAGCATACTGTAAGCTTCCGACAGCTGAAGCATATGGAACCGCTTTCATTTGATCGATCTCATACTGGTTCCTGGGGCATTGAAAATCCCCATATCTGTCGCCCTTGACTATAGGTGCAGGTGATGGACTACATTTATGCATACCAAATTTCTTTAAGACTTTCTCTATGTATGCCTTTTGTGACAGTCCCAATACCCCTTTGTTTCTATCTCGGTGAATTTCTATCCCTAGAACGAATGAAGCTTCACCAAGATCTTTCATATCGAAGTTTGAGGACAAAAACTTCTTTGTTTCCAGTAGTAGGCTAACATCACTACTAGCTAGTAGGATATCATCCACATACAGGATTAGGAAGATAAACTTCCCATCTTTAAACTTTGCATAAACACAGTTGTCCTCTACATTCTCTTTAAACCCAAATTTTCTTATTGTACTGTCAAACTTCAAGTACCATTGTCTTGAAGCTTGCTTTAACCCATAAATTGATTTCTTTAGGCGGCATCCCATTCTTTCATTTCCTTCCACGACAAAACCTTTCGGTTGTGCCATGTAAACATTTTCCTCCAAATCCCCATTAAGAAATGCCGTCTTTACATCCATCTGATGTAACTCTAAATCATAATGTGCTACTAATGCCATTATGATTCTGAAGGAATCTTTACATGAGACTGGAGAAAATGTCTCATTGTAATCAATCCCTTCTCTTTGCGTAAATCCTTTTGCCACAAGTCGCGCTTTGTATCTTTCTATATTCCCTTGGGAGTCAAGCTTTGTCTTGTAGACCCATTTACAGCCTACTGTTTTGGCTCCTTTAGGAATAATTTCCAAGTCCCAGACTTTATTAGTCTTCATGGACCTCATTTCCTCTTCCATGGCATCAAGCCATTTTGAGGAATTTTCGCTTCTCATGGCTTCTTCAAATGAGGTGGGATCATCCTCCATTTGAAATTCCTCTGTATGATAAATCTGATAATCATCAGAAATAGCTGATCTTCTTACTCTTTGAGACCTCCTCGGGGCCTCCTCATTCGGTACATCTACTGTTTGAGGCTGCTGTTGCTCCCCCTCATCTGTGGCAATAGGTTCTATATGATCCTGAAGAACAGGTTCTTCATTCTCATTCATTGGTGCCACGGAAGGAACAATAACAGGTGCTGGCACCACAGTGTCTTGCACCGTCGGTGCAGCGACAGCAGGTAGTGTGAAGAATGGCTCTTGAATCATCGGAGTGGGCGCAAACACCCGCTTCTCTTCAAGGTCAATCTCTCGAGCTACCATGCTCCCCCTCATCATTTCATCCTCTAAGAAGACAGCATGTCTCGTTTCTACAAACTTTGTGTATCTGTCTGGACAGTAGAAACGATAACCTTTTGACTTTTCAGGGTAGCCAATGAAATGGCAACTTACTGTTTTGGGATCAAGTTTCCCAAGGTTTGGGTTAAATACTTTAGCCTCAGCAGGACTCCCCCACACACGTAAGTGCTTTAGTGAGGGAACTCTTCCTGTCCACAACTCGTACGGTGTTTTGGGCACCGACTTACTAGGCACTCTGTTGAGAATATGAATGGCGGTTTTCAACGCCTCCATCCATAAACTCAATGGGAGTGTGGAGTAGCTCATCATACTTCGCACCATATCCATCAGGGTACGGTTGCGTCTTTCAGCTACTCCATTTTGCTGAGGTTCGCCCGGCATAGAATACTGGGCTACTATTCCATTTTCCTGTAAAAACCTCGCAAAAGGTCCAGGAACTTGTCCATAAGGGGTATGTCGACCGTAGTACTCCCCACCACGATCAGATCGGACTATCTTAATCTTTAAATCGTGTTGGTTTTCAATTTCAGCCTTAAATATCTTGAATTTATCCAAGGCTTCATTTCTTTCTTTGATTGGATAAATATATCCATAACGGGAGTAATCATCTGTGAATGTTATGAACGAGTCATATCCATCCACACTTTTCACAGGAAAAGGACCACAAATATCTGTGTGAATAATTTGTAGAACTCCTGTGCTTCTTTTAGCGTCTTTCTTTATTTTCTTTACATATTTTCCTTTAATGCATTCTCTGCATTGTTCTAAGTCTGAGAACTCTAATGGAGGAAGAATATCATTCTTTACTAGTCTTTCTATTCTCCCCCTCGAAATATGGCCTAAACGACAGTGCCATAATTTCGACGACTCATCTAGAGTTCTCTTTCGTTTTCTGTTTACATTCGTAGACGAGGATTCATTCACTTTCTCGCACGCAACGTTCTCATTATCGCATACGACATTCACATCATCACATAATGATAACAAATAAAGCTCATTCTGTAATATGGCAATACCAACACATTCTTTATTAAACATTATTTCGCACTTGCCATTTCCAAAATTGCAATCATAACCATCTTTGTCCAAATTTGATACACTAATCAAATTCCTCTGTAAAGAGGGTACAAAAAGGACATCTCTAAGTAGAAGAGTGGAGCCATTAGCTAATTCTAATGAAAGATCGCCAACGGCTTCAACTTCAGCTTCGACTCCATTTGCGACTTTAACGCATCTTTCTTTTCTTTGCGTAGTCCTCGTCGAACGGAATCCCTGTAAAGAATTAGCAACATGAACAGTTGCTCCTGAGTCAATCCACCAAGTGGATTTCGAATATTGTACATACAGGCATTCATTTATAAAGGTAATAATGTTCTCACCTTTCTTAGCCATTATCATCTTTAAGTAGTCAGGACAATCTTTCTTGTAGTGTCCCGTCTTCTTGCAGTGAAGGCACTGGTCTTTGTCTACAGCAAATTTATTCTGTTGAGGTTGATGTACAGAGGTTTTACCCTTGTTCTTTGAGAAGGGGTTACTGTTGTAATTCTTTTTCTTGTTTTCCCTCACAAAGTTGATAGCACCACCATGTGAGGATTTGATTCTTTCCTCCTCTTGCACGCACATGGCTATGCACTTTTCCATGTCCCATTTTTCGGGCTGCATATTATAGTTGACAACAAAAGTGTCAAACTCTTTTGGCAAAGAAGCAAAAACCAAATGAATAAGGAACTCATCCTTGAGAGCCAAATCCATCGGTTTCAGTTTAGATGCCAAGTTGCTCATTCTAAGAATGTGCTCTCTTATGCCATTGCCACCGCCAGAATACCTCTCTGTTACCAGCTGCTTAATCAGCTGTGTAGCATAAGTCTTTGAAGAGCCAGTGAACTGACTCTTTATTTTATCGAGATATTCAGTGACAGTGTCACACTCTGCAATTGAGCCCAAAATAGCAGGCTCAATTGTGTTCTTTATCACAGCCATACATTTCTTGTTGGCTGTGGTCCATTTCTTATGATCAAGATCATAAGACATCTGCAAGGGAGCATGATCCCTCTGTCTTTTCTGCCATGCAGTGTCATCCTCATTCTGTTCCCTCACTGGCGCCAAAGGCTCAGTGGGACGTGCTGTAGTGAGGACCCAGTCCACCTCAGCCAAGATAAAAGCTAAATCTAACTTTTTCTTCCACTCTCCATAATTATCACCTTTGAGAGTGGGGATTTCTCTAATACAACTCATTAAGTTGTATCCTCCTGAAAAATATTTCAAATACAGTGAGAACGTAACATCAAAATCATATGCCTTATTTTCAACGTTGGTCAAAAATACGACATACAATTTAAAAACAATTCTATCATACATTAAATCTACATCACCGTTGGGCAGAAATAGAAATAATGCATGAAATCAACTTTAAAAATTTATAATACTGATATTAACAACGTTGGTCAGAAAATAACAGTATCATAAATCTCTGGGAATTTTGTCTATTTTTCCAAAATTAAATTCTCCCGTTGGTTCGAATTTAATAATGAAAAACAATCAATATTAACTTTTGCAGCGGAAACTGTAATTATTCTAAAAATAATTCAATATTCAGAAGCATCATAACTATACTCTTTTAATCTCTGAAAATTTAACACGTTGGTGCAAAAATTACAGAGAAATTGGTTCAAATTTCATTGAAAATCATCAAAAAACACTTCTGAAAATCAATAAATATCAAAATTTTTTTGTGCAAAAAGGCCAATTTTAGCCCATTTCTTTCGGCCACGGCCTGCTCAGCAGCGGCCCACGGCGGCCGTTCAGCCCAGCGCCTCACGCGCGCGCGCGCGCCCGCGGCGGCCCGCTCGGCCTGCCCGCCCGCGGCCTCAGCGGCCTCTCTCGCGCCGCAGCGGTCTCAGCCCAGCCGGCCTACTCGGCACCGCGCTCGGCTGGCTCCCACGCGCGCGCCACGGCCCGCGCTCGCCCGCGCCTCACTCGGCCGAACGCGCTCACGCGCGCTGTGCTCCCCGCGCCCAGGCCGCAACCTGGGCCTGGGCCGCGAAAGCGCCTCCCCGCCTGGGCCAAAAGAAGCCCGACGCCATCGGCGCGATCGCAAGCCGTCCACGCCATCCAACGGCGCAGCGGCGATCTCGGCGGAACAAAACCGCCGCGGCGCGGCGGAAAACCCTAACCCTAACCCATTCTGTTCTCTCCTCTCTCTCTCTCCGCACCCGAGCGAGCGGAAGCGGCGGCGGCGGCGATTTCATCCACGCCGCCGGAGATGGAAAAAGACGGCGCCACCGCGGGCCCTCTCGCCGGCGTGCGCGCTCCCCTGAGAGGGAGCGCGCCGCCGTCGAGCGGCTCCGTGTTGGCGCCCTGTCCCGCGCGTCGACGGCGGCCCGTACGCGGAGCGCCGGCGAGCCCAAGGCTCAGCCGATCTCCCGCACGCCAGCGACGACGACGGCCCGGCGACGACGGCCAGGTAAGCCTCTTTTCAGATCTAGGGTTAGGGTTTTGCCCCTTTCCCCTTCTCCGTTCTTTCTTTCTTTTCTTTTCCGCACGTCGGTCAACCGACTGCGGTCGGTGTTCTAGGGCTAGGGGGGATCTCTTTTCTTTTCTCCGTCTAGATCTAAAACTAGGGTGCTCTGATACCATTGTTAGGTTGCTTTTAGGATCTCCTAGGTTAGATCTAGAGGTGTTCATCTTTAGGGTTCGTGTTCTTGAAGTAAAACCGAGAGGGAGAGAGGGGTACCGACCTTCGGATGTAGAGGAGGAGGAGGTGGCCATCTCGCGGACGCTCGGTGAAGTCTGCGCACGGGCAGCGACGGTCGGGGTAGAGGTTCTGGGCTCCTCTGCGGCGTGTCCCGGGCGGCAGCGTCTCCCTGGCGGCGGTGAACGGCGCCGGTGGTGCTTCCCGTCGGCTCAGCGCCCCCCCTCTTACAGATCGGGTCTAGGGTTTGTCGGTGGGGTGACGGCGGCGCGGTCAACCACGTGATGCGTGCCGCCCGGCCCCCACCTCTGTATTTATGGCGCTGGCGACAGGGGCCCACCAGCCAAACGGGCTGGGCGCCCCCGATCAGGGCGCGGTCAAGGGATGGGCTTTGGCCGTTGGGCCAAAGCCCTGAGATCATTCTAACAATATCGACATATCGCGACGGATCAAATCTTTAATTACCACACGTACGGACACGTATATATACATACATACGTAGTATACGTACGTACCTGAGCAGCTCGGAGACGGGGAGCACGTACGGCGCGAGCGTGGCGATGTGCTGCCGGAGCCCAGCGCCGGCGACGCGCACGAGGTCCTTGGTGAGCGCGACGCCGATGTTTCCCTCCTCGTCCTCCATCTGCACGGCGGCGTTGTAGGCGGCGTCGTCGGCGCCGTGGTGTGTGCGCAGCGTGCGCACCAGCTCGTACTTGGCGTCGGCGCGGCGCGCCGGCACGTCGGTGACGAGCGCCGCCGCGCTGCCGACCCGGAAGATGCAGTTGGTCACCAGCATGTGCTTGTTATCCCCAAAGTACCAGTTGAGGCTCGTATTCTCCGTCACCACCACCAGCGCGTATCCCGGCCGCCGCTGCCCGCGCAGCGCGCGCGCCGCCATGTCGATGCCCACCGTGCCCGCGCTGCACCCCATCCCGGCAAAGCTGTACGACTTGATCCCGGGGGCCATCTTGAACCGGCGCACGATCATGGACGCCAGCGACGGCGCCGGCGAGTACATGGAGCAGGCGACGACGAGGACGCCCACGTCGCGCGGGGAGACGTCGGACTTCGCGAGCAGTTGGGACACGACGGCGAAGAGGCCCTCCTCTGCCTCCTGCACCGCGAAGGCCAGCGTCTTCTCGAAGGCGCCGGAGAAGATGAACGGTGGCGCGAAGGTCTCCTGCCCGAGGCCGGACTTGCGGTAGATGAGCCGCATGAAGTCGGCGGTCTCGTCGGAGTAGCGCCGGGAGCGGAGGCCGAAGTACTCGCACACCTCGAGGTTGCACTGCCGCTCCGCGTCCGGGAGGTGGCAGCTGTAGTTGAGCAGGTACACCGGCCGCTGCCTCTGCAGCACGCGGCGGAGGACGGTGGCGACGAAGACGAGCGCCGAGGCGACGAGCGACACGAGGAGCGGGAGCGGGAGGGAGCGCAGCGACTCCACGGCCGCGGCCATGGACGTGGACATGGACGACATGGCTTCGCGCGCTTGGAGAGAAGCAGAGGTGTGGCGCGGTAGCTAGCTAGGAGAGTGTTTAGGCTGGGTGTTTTGGGAGAGAATTAGAGGTTGTATTTATAGGCTCTATGCCCACTAGTGATGTTCTAGAATATATAAGTAAAACAAATTAATTTTAACTAAAGATATTGTTTAGAGTGTATCATTTAGGTATTTGAAAATGACACGAGTGAATTTATCATGATAAACTTATATATCTGACAAAATTTAATGGTTAAAGTGGTATTTTATTGACTTCAAAAATGTAAAAAAAACGTCTTTTTTTTACTGGTTGGACCATGGCAAGTGTAGAGAATTTTGGACACATTTGGACCTCTAAACACCCGAAATTCCATTTTTGGCCCCCAAATCAAAAAAATTCCAAATCTGGACCCCTCCCGAGCGCACGTTCGCCCTGGAGCCGCCACGTGTCCGGTCGTGCGGTGTGGTACCGCACGACCGCACTGTAGCACGGGTCGTGCGGTATCACACCGCACGACCCGCCTGCCCCGAGCGCCGGCCGCGCAACTGCCCTCTCGAGCGCGCGACCGCCCGCACCGACCGCGCGACCGCCCGCACCGACCGCGCGTCTGCCCGCCCGACCGCGAGATTCCCCGCCCGACCGCGCGATTCCCCTGCCGACCGCGCGATCGGGACACGTGGCGGCACACGGAGGACGCGCGGTCGGGAGGGGTCCAAAAACGGAATTTTTTTGGTTTGGGGGCCAAAAATGGAATTTCGGATATTTAGGGGTCCATATGTGTCCAAAATTCAAGTGTAGACGCTTGGGCGTTTTGTTTTTGTTATCCGAGCTGGAATGCCCCGAAAAATTTCAAATATTTTTGTGAATTTTCCTCGATTTTTGGGTGAATTTTGAATCATTTCCCAATTTGGAAATTCCCAGCGAAATCCGCTTTCCATTCTCGGCAGTGCGCTTTCTCTTTTCGTTGGCGCCTTTCTTCCTTCCCGCCTTCTCCTCTCGATCGCGCCCACCCGCACGTGCGGTCATCCGCCACACCGTGCTCTGCTCCAGCTTGCCGTCGCGGGCCGCCTGCGGTCGCGCCACGTCGCCCTTGACCGCATTACCCAATCCTCCCGCGACCCCACCCGTCAGTCCCCGCCTCCTCTCCCTCCTCCACGCGACGCACCGCCGCCCATCTCGGTTGCCCAACTACTCCCGCGCGCCATTACTCGCCATCGTGTCGCATTGCTACCCCGTCGCTCGGACTCGACGCCTCGCCAACTCCCTTAGCTTGCCCATGCCACCCTGCAGTGCAGCAGCTCGCCCACTCCGCGTCATTATCGCCTCGAACAGCGTCGAACCGCCTCTTGTCGCCAGCTCTCTCCGTGCCTTCTTAAGCCCTGCGACCCCCCCCCCCTTTAGCTCCGCAATACTCCCTAGTACCTCCCCAAGCAGCTGATTGAAGTTTAAGCAGCTGCATCACCGCCGGCGAGCTTCACTAGTGTCGGTGATCTCCCGAGCCTCACTCCTTTGTTTCTCTTTTAAAATCCAATTGCTTTCACTGACATGCTCCCCTTTGCTTCCTGATCACGCTGATAAACTCTGTTAGTCGAGAGCGTCCCTCCCCTGGCCTGGCAACGGAGCTCGCCGTCGACCGAAAGGGGGCTGCCGTGGATAGCTTAGTAGAGAGCTTCTCAGCTCAAACCACCACCATAGTGATCCCCTCATCCCAGAGATGCTCAAAGCGCCGCCCATTTTCCTAGAGCACCGCTAATGGCCTCTGATGCCAGAAAATTTGCCGTCGGTTTCCCTCCGGCCATTCGCCACCGTTGAGCCTCGCCATCACTCCCAATGCCCCAAAACAGATTCCCCATCTTCTAAGGCACCTAGTGGCGCCCCTGGTCTCCGCCGAGGGCACCGCCGGCGCTGTTCTGCTCACACCGTCGTTCTCTGCCTCACATCGAGAACGACAGGCGAGAGGTAGACGACGACTACGTGGACGCATCCCCACTGTCCACATTTTCGTTGTCGTCTAACCTCGGCCACCGGATGGTCTTATTCCTCGGCCGTCCGATCCCACTTAACACAACAAATCTGGGGCGCTCGCTTGCACTTCATCGTTGCCACCCGCACTGGCCACGCGTCGGGCATCCAGTGCGGGGAGGCGCACGCGCGCTGGGCCTTCGGTTGCGCGCATGTTGGGCCGAAGCCACGTGGTCCGCTCGCCCGCGCAGGCCGAAACCTTCCCTAGGCTGGACTGTAGCAAAGGTCCGGCCCGACACTGTACATAAAGATTTTTTAGGATTTTCTAATTTCCAAAAATCCAGAAAATCAAATAAAATCCCAAAAATTCTCAAATTACACCGTTTTGTTCATTTTGATGCCCTGAACCCATTTTTAACCTCCAATCCACCAAATTCTTTCTAGAAAAAAAATTCAAAAATCCCTCATTTGATTTTTAATGCATTTTATTCCTTTTTAATAGATTCATTTTTTCTCTCACTTGATTAGGCTTAAGCCGGACTTATGTTATTTTTTGTATGTTTGCGCTAGCTTCAGAGTTCTCGGAGGTGACAGTACAAGGGCAAGATCAAGGGAGCGCGGTTTACGAGGTCGCCGAGCTAATTGAGTATCAAGGCAAGTTGAAAATCCTTGATCATATTGAAACCCATGCCATTTAAATTATGTATTTATAGTATTTGCATTATTGTTATTTGTGAATTGTTAATTGCTTAAAATAAAATGTTTAGAATAACTTGTTAATTAGATATTTCCTACCACAGATAAATGCTATGAAAGAATTATAGCCATGCCTTTGATAGCCCTAGAATCATTAAAATATTGTATAAATACCTGTAGTATAATTCATGCAAGTTTTACACTACTAAGGTTGTGGCCGCGGGCCGGTAGGTTTAAAAAGTTGGGATTTAGGGTAGAGGAGCTGTGGGGGCACCGCGAGACGGTCTTCATCCACCACTTTACCCTAAGGTGGAGGTTGGTCGCCTCATGAAAATGTAAGGACTATACCCTTGCGTCGAGCAAATGATATATTGGCCGCTCAACCACAGGTGTTAGACCTGTTAACCCTAGTTTAGTAGCTGCTCAACTCGAGTGAAACTCTACATTGGGAGTTGGTGTGGATCGGTAGATCCAGACTAAACAACGATAGGTCTCCACAACTTGGGCTCGGTATTCCGTGCTGGCCAGCGGATACCCGAAGTTGTGCGAGTTCCTAACCTATCAGGTAGAATATATACCAAGGATTGAGCAGTGAAACGATCTGGTTCCTTAACTCAGACAGGAGGGTTAAGTATGCTTGTGGGTAAAGTTGGGAAACTCTGCAGAGTTAACAAAAAGGTATTCGAATACGCCGTGCTCCCGGTTAATGGAGCTGTGTCTATTGGGTGGTTCCAGCAGCGAGGCATAAGTAGTTTTCACAAGTGTTTTAGATCGAGTAGATGGTTAATCAACTTTGAAACAAACCCCCTTAATCTTAAGGAGTAGTCTTTGGTTTTGAGTTTTCAAAAGTGTTTACAAATAAAAGTGCATCCACTCAAATTAATAAAACAAGTATACTCCCATCCTTTAGTGATATGTGCAATTAGCTAAAGTAAGGTTTTCTTTGTGACTTGCTAAGCTGTTCAGCTCACGGCTTGCTAAACCCTTCAGAGTATCAAGAAGCCGGTGAAGGTCTACCAGTCGAGGAAGCTCCAGAAGAGCCGTTCTTCAACGAGGATTCATGGTTTTAGGATTCGACGAGCTTCCTGGTGTTTTGTGTGTTGTATTATATATTTCGGGCTTGCACACCCGTTGCAATAAAACCTGGTTGTTAAACCTTATATTGTAATCTAAGTTGTTCCTTTTGCTGTAAGTATATTCTGTGATGATATTCTTTTACTCAATGCTCCGTAACTGACCAAGCTTGGGTAGTTGCGGAATGCCAAGTCCTGGCGCCCCTGGAAATGTGGGCGTTACACAAGCTATCTGCTTAGGAACGTATTACTACCGATCCGAGCGTTGTTTTCGGATGCTTCGCTGCAATATTTTATTATTTTTTAATTTGGTTGTTCATATTTATAGTATTTTTTTATTTTTTCTTGTAATATTTTTATTTCATGTATGCAACATTAATTTTTGTATCATATATTTTTATTGCATACGTTGATTAAAATTGTTACACATATTATGTGAGAATGTTGCATCGGAACATACGATGCGAATACTCATAACGTTCTTTATTTTTCTTGCATACATGACCGATAAATATTGCAACATAGCTTTGTTTTTTTATTGCAAATATAGTCGAAAAATATTATAAATATAGCCCAAAATTGTTGCAGCCAGGCATCCGGAAATGGACGTCCGGATCAGACGTCCGATTCTAGCATTACCCGCTTAGGAAATAGAAATGAATGAATGAATGAATGATTTTGAATAGTACGTAGGTCGGGACGGTGTTTTAAGTAGAAATTCTCTATTTCTTTCGTGAGATTTTGAATAATACCGATATATCATGCATGGCTCATGAGACAAATGATGACAGTATATTTTGCCATCCGAGCACGAGATCTCGATAAATAAAACCATGCACGGAATCAAAGCAAAATTAAGTAGTGTTGCGAAGAGAAATCACTAGTTATCATATTTTGGATGTTAGCCGACATATCGTCGACAATTTCTTAAATAGCCAAGCATCATCCCTCTTTCATATCATCTTGTATCCTATAAAATAATACTTATACACAGCTGATACCATAACATTATAAATTTATAATACTCTTAGCAGTACATATATCTTGAGATACCAATATACCATGATCAGCCAGCGCAAGCATTAATGATGGGGAGTGTCTATACAACATTCGACTATTTTTTAGAACAAAACAGTCAGATTTTGAGCTGTTAGATTGAGATCCAACACCTTAGATCAGTTTTTTTGGAGGGGGTCATTTTTTTTGAAGGGGAAATTGTATGGGTGGATCTGTAAATAGAGATCTAATGTCTCAGATTAATGTGACTGTTTTTTGTCCTCTAATGTTGTATAGACATACACTCAATCATCGCTCGTGCATGCAAGCACATGGGCGCGCGTGGGTCGACGTGGCGCGAGTGGTGATCTTGCTTACGTACGTTAATTAAGACGGCTTTTATGAGCCTTGGGCCTCTGTCCGCTGCCCAAGCACCCAAAGTACCTAGAATACATTGCGTGTATGTACGCGTGTACTCTCATTGATTGTTCCTTTGGACGGTCATGATCCATGTGCTAGCTAGCATAATTAACTTTGTTAGAGCATCTTCAACAGTATGAGTTAGTTACTAGCTCTAAGATAACTTCTCCAATAGTACTGTCACATCCCAAAATTTGCTTTTTGGAAAAATTTAAATTCAAATAAAGTATTTTAAAGTAATTGGATTTTATTTGGTTTTCCTGAATTTTCTGGAATTTAAAACCTATTTTTAAAAATTAAAAGGTAATTCAAACTATGAAAATAATTTACCAACAGTAGTTGGAAATAATTTTGCTTAGTCCAAAATATGTCCAGAAGCTTCTGTGAAGTTTTCTGGAATTTTTGGAGGTATTTTCATATTTTTCTGAGGCCTAAATAATTTCCTAGCCTTTTCTGAAATTGTAAAATCAAAATAAAAATCCAACCCCTCCCTTCAGCGGACACTTGGACGGACGGATGTCGTCCACGTCGCCGCCTGGTCCATCCCGGCCGCTTCTCTCTCTCCTTTCTCTTCTTTCCGAGAACCCCGGCAATCGACTCCTACCCGAATTCTATCTCTTCATTCGATTCGTTCGGGAATTTGAATTCCGAAGAGATGAGCTCCTTATCTCTTTGATTTTCAAACTCTGCGCCGCTCCGTTGCCTTATTCCCGTGTTAATAGGATCTCAAGCCGTGGTCTTCGGTGAGGAATCCCGCCGCCTCACCCCTTCCCCGAGTCCTATAAATATACCCCCTCAGCCTCCTCCGCCTCCTGCTCCATCTCCACGGTTGTCGTGCGTGCCTCGACCACCTTTTGACCGGTTGCGCCTCCGCCCTCGCCGTGGTCGTGTGCCCCGGAGCCCCGTCACCGCTTGGACTCGAGTCGCGCCGCCTCTTCTTCTCGTCGCCGAACCCCTCCGACCCGTTTTCGAATTCGACTCTGCATCGGGATCGCGTCTTCGACCATCTCCATTCCCCTCCGACCACCCCGCTGCCGACCAATTTCCGAAGGTAAATCTTCTGTGTGGTCGTAGATCTGTGTAGTCGTAGAGTCTTACGACCGCCCTAGATTGTTTACGATCAAATCCAAACCCTTAGAATCCTGTACGACCATGTTAGAGTCCTTTTCGACCGTCTGCAATACCATACGACCGCTTAAACTCGTTGTCGATCACGTTGAGTCATGGTCGTGAGACCTGTAGCAGCTCTCGGCTTCAGCCACTCAATTCACCGTGGTCGAAACCCCTATCGATCATGTCCACTTCTTTCACCACGGTCGTAGTCGTTTATAATTACGTACTGGTCTTTTCAGTGTGGTCGCATCTCGTTACAACCATCGCCGCTGAAGTCGTGGCCTTCCACGTGATCGAGCATCTCTACGCCCGCGTTCTGTTAGCGTTTGCCGTGGTCGTAAACGGCAACGTGGTCGTTAGCTTCTGTGTGGTCGTAAGTCGACTGTGTGGTCGTAAGCGACTTCATGGTCGTAATTTCGACTACGTGTTCGTAACTCATTCTCCGTGGTCGTAAACGACTTTGCGGTCGTAATCTCGACTGTTTGGTCGTGAACGACTACGTGGTCGTAAACATCGTAAGTCTTCAGAGTAGTCGTAAGTCGTCTTCGTAGTCTTAAGTCTCCTTTGTAGTCGTAAGTCTTCAGAGTAGTCGTAAGTCGTCTTCGTAGTCTTAAGTCTCCTTTGTAGTCGTAAGTCTTCAGAGTAGTCGTAAGTCGTCTTCGTAGTCTTAAGTCTCCTTTGTAGTCGTAAGTCTTCAGAGTAGTCGTAAGTCGTCTTCGTAGTCTTAAGTCTCCTTTGTAGTCGTAAGTCTTCAGAGTAGTCGTAATCTCTTCCAACTGCATTGTAGTAGTCGTATCTCCCTCTCCGACCACGTTGATTCCCGAAGACAATCTTCTTTTCTCCGATTTAAAACTTCCAAAGGTCATAACTTTCTTATTTTAACTCCGATTTCAGCCATTCAAATTTCTAAATTCGTCTAAAATCATGATCTATCCAAATATGGCCTCCTTTTTAATTTTTGGATTTTATTTGCATTTATTTGTTTTGCTGTTCTGTCTTTTCGCGCGTAGAATCCAACGTTGTCGAAGATCTCTCCACTCAACAACAAGAAGACTTAGAGAACCTGCAAGAAGGCAAGTCTCCTTTGATCATCTTGAACCTATGCTTTTGAAATGTTTTAAAATATTTTAAATTATGTGCATTGCTATTTACATAAAATCACTAGTTCAAATCTTTAGGAATTAGTTATTCCAACCTTGTTATGCACTCATTTGACATTGATTGCCATGTACCTTGTCACCCTAGAACTTCCTTTATCTCAATAATGAGATTACTATTAATCTTTGTGAATATTAGAATGGTAGAATAATGCTTAGTCATGCTATCTAATAACTTTGGAAAATCTTGAAAATGGGAAATTATGATTTATTAGTGAACCCTTGTGTTTGTAAATGAAGTGGCAATTGGAGTTGTCACTGTGATTTTAAAATAAAATAAAATGTGAAAGTTGGTTTAGATGAGGGTGGATGGTTGGTTTGGTGTGGTGCAGGAAGCACGAGATCTTGTAAAGTGTATGTTCCACCCTAGTCAATTAAGGACCGACGCTTGTGTTTGTCCAGACTGAGCATTAACCGTACAACCACAAGTCTATATGGGTACGACCTAGCTGACTAACTTATGATAGTCTAGTTTAGGTGCCACCAGTGGAAAGTGGGTGCTAGGGATGGACTGGTTATTCACAGTGAGGGACAGGGATTTACTGTACTCATATGGCGCAAGAGGGGGCTTCGGTTCGGGCAGTTAGCCTACCTGCGGTGAAACCTCAGCGGGTGGTATCTAGCTAGATTAGAGTAAGGTAAAGGCTTTGTGATATTTTATCTGGGTCTCATGCCAAAGGAAGCGTGTTGACTTTTAGGATAATTTATCTCTTGTGGGTAAAGTTGTACAACCTCTGCAGAGTGTAAAACTATTCGAATAGC
The DNA here is from genome assembly GCA_017311315.1 of Dendrocalamus latiflorus. Lineage (NCBI taxonomy): Eukaryota > Viridiplantae > Streptophyta > Magnoliopsida > Poales > Poaceae > Dendrocalamus > Dendrocalamus latiflorus. The sequence goes on along the minus strand of CM029626.1, from coordinate 17,275,645 downwards.
CGTGCCCACGGTCAAGGGCGGGCAAGGAATGCATTCACATGGTAGATTTCTGGTTTTGGTTTTAAAATCAAAAATTTGCACTCCGAGAGTGGAGAGAACTCTCGGAAGGGAATCCTGGCGGTTGGAGCCAGAGAGGGTGGATGTAACCCGCAATATTAACTGGTTCAGTTGGAAATGATTAAGCTAGTGTTGGTGGATGGAACCTTCACTAGAGTATAATTGTTAGTTCTGTTAAAATCATTTACCTTATTTAATTGATGCCTTCAAAAATAATTAGTAGTAATTGAAATTAAAATACTGCTTTGTGCAAAAGAGCCATATAGCCTTCCTTTGTCAAGCCTTGCATCTATGCATTTTTCCCAAGACTTGCGGAGTACTTTATGTACTCACGTGCTACACTTCAAATTAACTCTCAGAGGAGATCGAAGCTCAAGAGGTGGACTACGACTACTTCGTGGATGGATTCGTCGAAGGCTTTCCGGAGAACTAGGTTGCGTTTCCCCAGTCAATTGCCTGTGGCGTATTGATGGGTCTTGCTTTAGTTTCTTTTTGCTTCCGCTGAAATTTTCTGTTTGGTGTGAGGTCTTAAAACCTCATTTGTAATAAAAGCTTCGAGGTTTGTAATCTCGATTATGATAATAAAGCGTTGTTGGCAATGTATCATCTTTTCTGTTTGAACCGTGTGTACTAGCGTTGATCTGGGACTAGTACTGTAATGCACAGGAGGTTCAGGAGTTTCTACTCCGGGGTCTCACAAGTACTAACTTTTAGCACATAGCTCATAATATAAATAGTCTCACATGACACTCTCACATAATCTTGGAATGTGTGTATGAGACTAACTCTTGATCAAGAGATAGCTTTTCTCTCTCTTCTATTAAAATATGAAATAAGAGCAAGTCCAATAATAGAGCCAAGTGTTTGGCTATAAGTCAAGTTATAAAAGCCAATTTATACAATAATTTGTCTTCTATTTGTCTACAAAAGGTTTTTTATTATTATGTGGTACCATGTCTCACATTCTCTTTCCTATTCCTCCTCACATACATTTATTATCTGAGCCCACCGCTGCATAGGCTCACGTGCCCAGCTTGTTGCTTGCATGAGAGCCAAGCTCTCATCTCTCATCTCTCTTCTCTCTTCTCTCCTTCACATCAGCAAAAATGCTGACTAACTTGGCTATAATACCATTATTGGACTTGCTCTAATATGCTTAGAGTTAGCTCATAAGTAAGCTTTATTAATAGTAGTAGTACCAAATTACGAAGTTATAAATTGCTTCATTTTTCAAGAACGATAAGCGATTGTGTTTTGTCTAGTACTCTCTCTCTCTGCTTTTTTTATTTGATATTTTTTATTTTTGATGATCTTCAAGATACAACTTTAACTGTTATTTTTATACCTTTATATTAAATATACTAATAAAATTATAATATTACGAAAGCATTTTTAACTATAAATCTAATGATATATATTTTTATATATCCAATCTAGATAGTTTTAAATATATTAGCGGTCAAACTTTAATTATAATTGTTGACGATATCGATTTTAGGATGTGTGCCAAGTAAAAAAGAACGGAGGGAGTATTACATAAGCTAGCGGAATTCACATGCAATTGCATGGCTAGATGTTGCAAAACATTGTATTTGTATTGTATATAACTCTAATACTTTTGAAAAATATAGTTGTATTGTTATTATCAAACATATGTAAAGTTAATATTAGTTGTAGCACTACACAACTGACAGTGACTATATACGTATTTGACAATAACTTACTCATACACGGCAGTAACTTTTTGGCGCACATTCCACACCTACACGCATAATAGTGTGTGTGTATGAAGCCTATTCCATACTCCTGGGAGTATATACTCCCACTTTTAATATACTATTTAACTGGATATTTTATTCATCTTTATCACTTTTGGTATACTAAAATACTAATTCTAAGATACTCCTATGCGATTTAGTTGAAAAATGTTCACCAAAACTCTTTATTTTTGCTATATATCTTTTTCCATCCATAAAAGGACTATATACGCAAATTATGCTATAGAAGTGGGCTTTGATGATTTTTTAATTGAACTCGCTCTGGAGTATATTAGAATCATTATTACAGTATACTCAAAATGATAAAGTAGTATATAACAAGTCGGAGTATATACTACTAGAAGTATGGAACCATTTTTTTACACACATGGCTGCGCTAACAAGCGCATGCATATATGTTATGCGCTGGTCACTGGCCACACGCACGTCCTAGTGCAGTTCGTGCGTAACACCATGAATTATCGATGATAACTTTTATGCATGAGATAGCAACTTTTCAAATGTAAGTAATTTGATGAATTATATATGATAACTTTATATTTAGAAGATAGTAATTTTTCGATAGCAAACAACCCCACTAAATCTCTTGTGCTTGGTGGTATGGTCTGGCAGATGCATGCATGCAGCAGGAGAGAGAAGAGAATAAGTGTAATTAACTTGTGATTTTTTTATCTTATTTACAAGCTAAAAAATAAAATAACTCTTTTACCAAAAGTTCAATCTGTGATCCATTTGCACGGTTGTGTTTGAAATTACGAACTTAACAAAACAAAATCTATATTGAATATGTTTAACGCTGCAAAATTTGTACCATTTTTAAAAGCTAGTAACTTTTCTACTAGTAGCAAGTAACTTTGTTATCAATAGCAAATAACTCATATAGATATATAAAGTTACTGTTGTGTGCGAGTAAAGTTACTATCAAATACATATAGAGTTACTACCAGTTTTATAGTATTACAATTTACAGTAACTTTACATATTTTTGGCAATAACTTTTCATAGAAATTATTTGTTATTGACATGCATGTTTCTCTCTCCTCTCAATGCATGTATGTTGGTAGTAACTTTTCGTACGAGTGATTTACTATTGACATATTTGTTTCTCTCTCCTCTCCTTGCATGTATGTTTGTCTGACGATCTGGTGTGATCAGGTCAATGGAAGGGGCAGTACACTTATTCTACACGTAGCTACTGAATAGTACACACACACACACATATATAAGTACTATTCAGTAGCTACACGTATAATACGTGTTTGACCTGACCGACCCAACCAGCCAACTGCCAACATGCATGTATTGAGAGGAGAGAGAAACATGTATGTCAACAGCAAATAACTCATACAAAAAGTTACTGTCGTATGTAAGTAAAGTTACTGTCAAACACATGTAGAGTTATTGTTCATTGTAACACTATAAAACTGGCAGTAAGTCTGCATGTATTTGACAGTAGCTTCACTCATGTACGATAGTAATTTTATATGACACGAATTTCACAATATGAAAATATATTCAACATATATGTTGTTTTGTTAATCTCGTAATTCCGAACACAATGGTGCAAACGAATCGCAGATCAGACTTTTGGTGTAAGAGTTATTGTATTTTTTAACTGTAAATAAGATAAAAATCATACGTCAAGTGCATTTATTCTTTTCTCTCCCTGCTGCATGCAAATCAAGATACTATCTCCTGAATATAAAGTTATCATCGATAATTTATCAAGTTACTATCTCTTGAACATAAGTTATCATCGATTAACGTATAGATATCAAAATTATTATCTCATATATATAAAGTTATCATTAAACATGAACCGCCCTAGAATACTTATGTGCACATCTAGCGACCCGTGCGTAACACACATGCAAGTGATGAATAGCGTAATCCGTGTTTTTTATATATGCATGTATAGAAGTTGCTGGTGGTGATCATTTGGGCTTTTTTTGTTGTCTTATGGCTGAAAAGCACTGTAGCTGGCTGAAAAAACACTGTACCTGACAGAGGCTTATTTAGCATAATTAAATTTAAAAAATATAAAAAATATGTTAGCCCATTACGTATAATACAAACAAATACGGAAAAAAAGAATCGGCAAAAAAGCTCAACACAAATCCTGAAATTCAAAAGAAAATAAAATTTATAAATAATGAAAAATAAATCAGAATCCATAAGTTAAAATCGAAAGGCGGAGCCGCTATATTGTTGCATATGCACCGCCGGAGCGCATAGGTTGCTGTCAAAGACTATAATGGAGGAATGTGACCATGTACTGCGCAACCAATGATATCGGGACAATGAGCACGCAATATTTAGTACCTTTCACTTCAAAGTTGTTTGTAGATATATATAGATATTGTTTGACAAATATATGCAAAGTGCATGCCCTGATCGGTTTGGCTTGAGCTTCTGACTTATTTTTCACTATTCATGAATTTCGTCTTTTTCTGAACTTTTGTCTTTTTGTTGAGCTTTTTTGCCGGTTCTTTTTTCCCGTATTCGTTTGTATTATACATATTGGGCTAACATATTTTTTATATTTTTAAATTTTTTTAAATTTAATTATGCTAAATAAGCCTCTGTCAGCTACAGTGCTTTTTTCAGCCAACTACAGTATTTTCAGCCATAAGCCATGAGCTTTTAAGCCGAACCGATCACCACCTAGAAGCTGCTATATTGTTCCATGTGCACGGCTGGAGCGCATAGTTGCTCTCAAAGACCATACTGCGATTGAAACAACGTAATGGAGGAATGTACCTTATATATATATACAGGACGAGTGTTTTATGCACCCAGGTGTCTAGGCTGCTAGGCATCTATATCAATACCTGTTGATTTACTCTGAGATTCACAAAGTTTGTCCTGTTTCTCCCTTTCTTTTTCATAGACTTGCATTGTCATCTGAACGCACTGGCACTGCGGCCATGCTACCACACTTGCATTGACGCATGGGTGGCCATGGAGTCTTGTAGGAAGAAAGAGATCGCTGAGAGAGAGAAGTTTCCTGACAAGATGTGCCCCTAGACACGCGTTCAAATTAAGTTGGAGGCGACGAGTGAGTGACAGCGATCATGCCCGTTCAGGAAGAGCAGGCTCTGGCAGCTCGCCGGTCGTTGCTGCAGGCACGCCTGTCAAACTGAGATGAGTGCCTCGGCGATCGTGCCTGTGACCGGAACAGAATCCGATGAGAGAGCAGACTTTGCCATTGTCAGCTAGAAGATCCGTGACCTAGAGGATGAGGCCTTGATCATTTGGTTTCAGCTTCTGAATTCTAGTTTATTTTTTTACTATTCATAAATTTTATTTTTTCTAAGCTTATGACTTTTTGTTGAGTTTTTCTACCGGTTCTTTTTTTCCATATGTATTTGTATTATACGTAATGGGCTAACATATTTTTTTTATTTTTTTAAATTTAATTATGCTAAATAAACATCTGTCAGCTATAGTGTTTTTTTTCAGCCAGCTACAGTGTTTTCAGCCATAAGCCACCAAAAAAAGCCCAACTGATCACCACCATATATCAGCCGCGTTCGTTTCGCCTTACGTTTCTGGTTTTCAACTTCCAGTTAGCTATTCTTTAATTTTATTTTTTTGGTTTTTGGTTTTTTTATTTTTTCGTATTTATTTTATATTATCCGTGATAGACTAACTTGTTTTATATTTTTAAATTTAATTATGCTAAAAAGTCATCAGTAACTATAGTGAAAAACCATAAGCTGGTTTATCTATACCGAACTGAGCACCCCATATATATATCTTCTGTGTATAGCGCATAATTTAGCTGGGTCTAATGTGTACTCTGGCTAAAATATATCAGTACGGAATTGCTACTCCACTTTCCCTATCTACTCACTTTGTGGTATCTCTCTGTGCCGGCTCATCTGCCCTATCCATGATCACGTCCTTATGACGTCTTCTACTTATCCACAATTGCTCTGCTCTTTTCTCGAATTTTGGACACTGTTGGATCCATGGCTCTCCGGAATTCCATTTTTGGCCCCCCGAGGTAAAAAATTTCAAAACTGGACCCCTTTTGAGCGCGCGATTACGAGAGGCTGCCACGTGCCCCGGTCGTGCGGTCTGGTACCGCACGACCGCACTGTTCATCGAGTCGTGCGGTACCAGACCGCACGACCCGCCTGCCGCCGCGCCGACCGCGCGTTCCGTCGCCCCAGCGCACGTCTGCCCGCCCGAGCGCACGAACAATCCGCCGAGCGCGCGACCTAGCGCCCGACCGCGCGACTGTGTCGCCGAGCGCGCGATTCTTTCGGCGACCGCGTGATTCAATCGTCAGCCGGAATATCTTAAACAGATGACAACTCAACGAAATTAACCCATTGTTGCAGATGAAGCCTCTTGTTTGCATTCAACAGTTGGCACTGCTAGCAACTGATTCTTGATGCATGCAATCCAAGCCTTCGTCAAACGACACGTTGGTCCATTTTGCATGGAACTCAACCGAAGTACGAACAGAACGTGGGAACAGAGAGAACGAAAGAATCGCGCGCTCAACAACGTGTCGATTGAATCACGCGGTCGCCGAAAGAATCGTGCGCTCGCCGAAAGAATCGCGCGCTCGGCGACGCAGTCGCACGGTCGGGCGTTGGGTCGCGCGCTCGGCGGATTGTTCGTGCGCTCGGGCGGGCAGACGTGCGCTGGGGGCGACGGAACGCGCGGTCGGCGCGGCGGCAGGCGGGTCGTGCGGTCTGGTACCGCACGACCCGATGAACAGTGCGGTCGTGCGGTACCAGACCGCACGACCGGGGCGCGTGGCATCCTCCCGTAATCGCGCGCTCAAAAGGGGTCCAGTTTTGGAATTTTTTGGCTCAGGGGGTCAAAAATGGAATTCCGGAGGGCTATGGGTCCAACAGTGTCCAAATTTCTCTTTTCCCTAGCTGTTGCGTGCGACTAAGTTGCTTCCTCTTTCTCTCCGTCGAGGCGGCACGCTAGAGCCAAGGGCATTGGATTCACGCAGATCGAAGAGAGCCAGAGGAGTAGGATCTGTGTAGATTAGAAGGAATGGCAAAGAGAGTCAAACAAGAATCACTGAACTGCCCTCTGAGTGTGCCTTCTATAGGTACGATTTGTTAGAGACATTAGCTGGATTTATTTCAGACGTTCACTCGATTTGTTGCACGAGTCCATTCCAAATGTTGCAGGATATTTTTTATGTTGTTGCAATATTCTTGCATTTCTTTAATTGTTGCGATGAGTTTTGTTGTAGTTAGAGCGAGATTTTGTTGCACAGATAGCCACTTATTGTTGTATTAGTGCTGTAAAAATTTGCAGGGTTGAATTATTTTGTTACAGTCATTGGTTATATTTATTGCAAACATTACTAAAAAATGTTACGCACAACCGTCTGATGGTTTGGCTCTCATGGGGATGCGCCATTGCGGGAGCTGCCCAACGTTGAGGAGGTTTTGCAAGAGCCCCCTCTTGCCTCTATGACAGATTGCAATAGGCTCTCTCTCTCTGTGGCAGCAACTTCTTCGCGAGCATGTTGAGCAAGGTGTTGTTGTTGTGCCTCGAGAGAATGGAATTGAACGGTCGGTTGTACTCCGGACGAATTACTATTTTGAAAATGTTGATTGCCTGCTGGATTTATATCTGATTAATGCCCACGACAGCAATTGTGTAGGACACCGTTATATCTTCACAGACAATATAAATGAAAAATAGGGAAAAGAAAAGTCCAAAAGAGCAAAAAAAAAAGCCCATACAACTAAAATTAAAAAAAAAATCAAACACGTTCATTCCTACCAAAAGCGGAAGTCAAAATGAACAGTATAGCTCCCCATTGTAGTGCACATGGTACTACGTACTGCCCCGGGCAAGATCACTCCTCAGGTTGCATCAACATGCTAACGTACTGCTAGCTGCATGTAGGCCCGTTGAATTCCATTTTTTCGCTTAGTTTTTTTATGAAATAGTACTATAGTAACTATAGTTTTAAGACATCTAATTAAAAATAAAATAAAATAAATAAAAATACTATTATATATCTACGGATAATATAAAAAAGTAAAAAGAACCAAGTTAAAAAGCAAACAAATTACAAGGGAAAACCCGTTTGAAACTGAGCCATATATTCTTGTGTCTGGTTGTTACCATCTGAATCGAGTTACAGAAATGTTACCGTGTATTTTGGATCGACTAGCTAGCACTGCTCTGCATAATATAGCAACAGCAGCAGCGGGGCTTTGGCCCGAAATCGCCATCAATTCAAAGCTGAATAGCTCGATCGCTAGAGCGTAGTGTACTGTGCAGAGCTGAGCTAGCTGCAGCCATGAGCCATGCATGTGAGATACCATTAAAGCCCGGCTATATAAGCGATTTTGATTAAAATATATCGGTTTCTATTTTAGTTTTTATTATTTCTTTGTATTACCCGTAAAGATATGTTGAACTGGCAATAACAGTTTTCGATCATGTTATGTTGTTTTACTGGAAGCATTTTAGTGAAACATTTTTTGAGCGCAACTGTGATATGAACAATTGGACGAAAGGAAGGAACGTGATATTGAACACGTGGGAATGAGTGCAGGAACCGTAATGTTTATAAGTTTTGTTAAATTTGTAGTAGTAAATTGGAAAAAAAAATCTGATAAAATTGTAAAAAAAGTTTATGTTGATTATAAGTTGTACATGCATAAAAAATTTTGGTAATTTTTTTAGGAACGATTGAGCGTAGAACGATCGATATATACAGTGGTAAGTGACTTTTAGGGTTTTGTATGTTTTTAGGGTTTGCAATCCCCGTGATTTGTGTATGTTTTGTCAATTTTGTAGTTGTAAGCTGGGAAAAAAATCTGATGAAGTTGTAATAAAAGTTTATATTCAATGTAAGTTGTAGATGCATAAAAAATTTTGGTAAATTTTTTTAGGAACGATTGAGTGTAGAACGATCGATATATACAGTGGTAAGTGATATTTTGATGTTACAGAGAATTTGTGTACGATGAGAACCGGTATGTTAACATTGTTAAATGAGTTGCTACGTGAATCATGGAATACGAAAAGACGAGATAATAAACTTCATAATACAGCTGGGAGTTACATGTTGCGTAGATTTTTATTACATGCATAACATATAGCATGATATGCGACTAACCTACCCAACTGCGCGTACCACCTACTGTGTGGACCGGGGCCACTTTCCCTTCCTTGCCCGCTCGGTGTTGAACTCCTCCGCGGCCTCTTTTGCCTTAGCCGCCATTTCCCTCTTTCTCCCGCGCTCCCTCTCGCGAGCCTCCCGCTCCCTACGCGTGCACGCTTCGAGATGAGCTTGCGTCTCGCGTTGTATACGTAGGGTGTGCTCGTTCTTGCGGCGCTCCTCCTCCAGCAACTCCTTCTCGCGTGTGACATTCCACTCCTCGAAGTCGAGGGTCCATTGGTCCGCAGGGTGGATCTCAAGATCGATCCATTTGCGATAGCCAAATAGGGGCTCCGGAGACTGTAAATACAGGGGAGAGATTGTTAGTGCGTGCTGTGAAGGAGAAAATGTAGGGGAAAATTGATGCATGTGGTCGTTACCGGTTGCCGATAGGTTGCGGTGTCAAAACGGCGGTCGGGGTAGTCACTGGAGTAGTTTGCGCAACCCCCACTAACGCATACCTAGGCTAATGCGGTGCTTAGACTTGAAAAACTTGCACATGTCCCCGCACCAACAAAGGAGGGGTGTCTCCCCCTCAGGTGGGAGTTGCGGCGAACACTCGGTGGGGATGTTCGGGATAGGGTTAGTGCAACGCGGCGGCTCATTGCGGGGAGCTAACCTTGTAGCCGCAGCAGCCCTTGCTTATTCCTCGCGAGCCGCCGCAGCCCTTGCTATCTTGCGGGTCTCCTCCCATTGTGCCTTCTTGCGGGCCTCCTCCCTATTCTTCCTAATTTTCTCATTTATGTTGTCCGCGAATTTCTGCCATTCCTTTAGATGCTTGTTGTTCATCTCGACGTGGAGAAGGAAGGTATGATGTAGTGTTAGATTGTGTAGTGTTCTCTTGCAGATGCATTGCAGCTCAATTTATAAGCCAAAGGGTAGGCATGTGATTTATTTTTGGTCGCTGCGCAAAGCTGCCCTCTTTTGTCATGTCACCTGGCCAATGTCCTCTCTTTTGTCATGTCTCTGCACAAAGCTGCCCTCTTTTGTCATCTCACTGAGCAAAGCTGCACTATTTTGTCATGTCACTGAGTAAAGCTGCCCTCCTTTGTCATCTCACTGAGCAAAGCTGGCCTCTTTTGTCATGTCACTGCGCAAAGCTGCTGTCTTTTGTCATCTCGCTGAGCAAAGCTGCCCCGTTATGTCAGGTTACTGCACAAAGCTGTAGTCTTTTGTCATCTAACTGAGCAAAGCTGCCCCGTTTTGTCATTTCACTGGGCAAAGCTGGCCTGTTTTGTCAAGTCCCTGCGCAAAGCTGCACTCTTTTGTCATGTCACTGGGCAAAGCTGGCCTCTTTTGTCATGTCACTGAGCAAAGCTGCCCCGTTTTGTCATTTGACTGCGCAAAACTGGCATATTTTGTCACGTCTTTGCGCAAAGCTGCCCCGTTTTGTCACGTCTCTGCGCAAAGCTGCCCCTTTTGTCGCGTCTCTACACAGAACTGTCCTATTGTTTGTTTTTGGTCACTGCATTAAGCTGCCCCGTTTTGGTATAAATAGCACGGTTAGAGTCCCATGACATTGTACGCAGAGAACCCTGTAAATCGAACAAAGAAGTACGTTCTCTTTCGTGGTGAAACATACCATGTCGGAAGCCGAGGGGCCAGTCGGATTTGGGTCACCGAAGGAAGACCTTCCCATCGAAAGGAGGGAGATGTTCGGTCCACAGTACCGATTGATATCAAGCCGGCGTGCTCAATCAGCGTGGCCGAAATGCAGACACAATGAGTACGCGGTCGTCCAGATCGTGGATGCCCCGTTCGATGGCGGGCGACGTTTCTTCCAATGCCCACGCTCCGGTGTACAAATTACTAATAGTATATTTTTTGTTATTGCTTATGGACCCTCCATGTTTATCGTCCTTTCTCGCAGATGGCAAAATGCAACTTTTCCCGCTAGATCGATCCTTCTCATGAACGGTATATTGACCGTTATGTGGATACATTATGGGATCGAATATTGGACTTGGAGGACCGAATCGAGACTCTCAATGAGGAGAACAACGACCTCCGCCAACAGATGCAACGCGAGAGGGGCAACGAGGAGATTGTGAACATAGGAAGGTCTTATGATCCCACATGTTGCTGCGCGAACCCGAGCTGCATATGTGCGTGCCACTACCACGACGGCCAGCCACGTCCGAGGCGGCCCCCTCGGCAATACTCCATGTGGGTGCCACGAGGCTCTTTTGGTATATAGGCAACGAGGATTATGGTTGTGTCGTATTTTAGTTCTTGTGTTTGTTATTGTGTTGATGCTGTGGCGCTAGGAATGTTGTTTTGATTTAAATTCTTGGTTGTAGTACATTCCATATATTATGTATGTGCAATGTATGCGTTGTTTCGTGTTGTCAGTGCGTGACGCCTTCATATTCTGTGGCCTCTTTCCATATCGAAATAATGTGCAATATTGTTAAGCATGTCATGGATTGGTTGTTATCTTCGTGCAGTTGTTATCACGAGGCACAAAAAATTGCAATACTAAGCAAATACAAGTAGTAAGTTGTCATCTCACTGAGGAAAGCTGCCCCGTTTTATCATGTCACTGGGCAAAGCTGGCCTCTTTTGTCATGTCACTGAGCAAAGCTGCCCCGTTTAGTCATGTCACTTCGCAAAGCTGGCCTCTTTTGTCATGCCACTGCGCAAAGTTGGCCTCTTTTGTCATGTCACTGTGGAAAGCTAACCCGTTTTGTCATGTCATTGCGTGACCTCGTCTTATTCTGTGGTCTTTGTGACTGAGGCTGCCCCCCACAGCCTATAAAAGGGAGTCATTCCTCACCTAGTCCCTTGCATTGTTATCACTCACCTCATGAATTAGTTGTTCCCAATCTGTGTAGTTTTCTGTCGTGCTAACTCCCCCCGACTAGGCAATGAGTCAGCTCAGCAGCTCTTCACATACACCCACGGTGATTTGCCCGAAATGCAACACGGTTGTTAGACGTAAGACCTCACAGACGGCCGCGAATCCTAGGCGGCACTACTACAAGTGCCCCTGTCACTCGGTGAGCAAGATTGTTTTGGGTTCATTCAAATCGTGGTGGTATGTTTAAAAATCTTCTTCTCATGGAATCGTAGGAAGCCCCCGGTGGTTGCCGATTCTGGGTGTGGGAGGATGAAATGGGCACTAGGACAAACATTGTTCGCCATGAGAAAGTTGTCGTGGAGGGGTTGCGACCCCGTCGGGATGCGGCATCGAATCGATAGACTGGAGTGGAAGATAAATGTAATGTTGTGTGCTATTTTATTTCTTGTGTTTATTGTTATCGTCAAGTTGTAGTGGTGGAGGTTATTCTCGTCTATGCTGGTAATGTTTCATGCTCTATTCTATGTTGTGTTTATTGTTATCGTCTATTGTAGTGCCAGAGGGTTGATGTATGTATGTGAGAAGCAAACTGTAAATAAATAATTTGCACAACATTGCATAAATAATTGCAGGAAACCATGCGACGTTATGCAATCTAAACTACAAAAAACTCATTGTGAACCCTCTCGTCGTCGTCTCCTTAGACGGCGTATGTGATCCTCCGAGAAGGTGAACCGGGTAGGCGAGTGCGGTGCATCTCGAAGGTCATACTGCGATGCCTGCGTCCGAGGTGGTCCTGCGTACGGCTGCGTGGGGACTTGCGTTGGCGGCCCGAAAATAGAGCTCAGCCATTCGATCGACGAGGGGTCTATGGGCTGCTGAGATGGTACAGGTGAATTAGGACATAGGCAGCGATGTTTGTAATGAATCTTAATATCACAAGGCATTTACCTGGGTACTCTGAAAAGCGGATGACCCACCGTGAATGTCATGGCCCTGTTGCTCCGAGTAAACCTGCATTTTTTTGCCAGTGCAATTAGATGGCTTTGAAATAGACATGTTTAGCTTAGTACGTTAGTGCATACCGGGGTATGTGGGTGTAGAAATGACGATGTCGACGGGTAGTCGCGCATGTACTCGTGCGATGTGTATCCTTGATAGGTTTGCCCAAACCACCTGTCCCGGTCTTGTAGGTTGGACTGCACGCTAGGGGTGAACGAGGGCATCGACCCCTCTGGTTGCTGCACCGAGTCAGGGTCGCTCTCTGGAGTGGGCCCCCGTCGGCCTGGAGAGCGCGCTTGCTCCTCCATCGCCCTCCGTGATGACGATGGCTGTAGCAACGAGCTATCATGTCGCAATTGCTGCAAGAAGAACATATGGTTAGACATAAATGGCAATTGAGTGAATGAACAAATAGTTGGCAATTGTCCAACCGCCGGTCCGAAGCGCGTGGAGGCCGAGCGAGCGTAGCTGGGCCGACTCACTCCCGGGCTGCGATGGACGCGACGACGATAGGCGTGCTGATGCTGGTGCTGACGGCGGTGCGGAGGGGGGTGGTGGTCCCTGGCCACGTCCGCCACTGTGTCGAGCAACAACCTCATCTCGGTGGCGACCACAACTCATGGTCCATATCGCAGCCCTGGTGTCATCGTAGATGCTGCGCATCGAAGTGAGCATCCGATCAACCGTATTTGACCTCCCACGGTGTATAGCCTGAGCAGCCTCGTCCTGGATATGATGCAGCCGGTCCAACTGCAGTGAAACAAACAGTGAGTTAAAACGTAATTTTGCACTGGTTAATGACATACTAATCTCGTACCGTCTAGTCGTGCCGTGCCGCTCGATGACGGTCTGGACCTGCCTGTATAGCGGCCTCGTGAACGACCTCAAGTGGACGATGTGGCGGCTCCCCAGTAAGCCTAATGCGGGTGCGTGGAGCGTACCACTCAAGGTATGTCCTATACGTCGCGAGGTCGTCCGGCCGTGTCTCGTCCACAACCATCGTATCCGCCTGGTCACGCCACATGTCTGTCCACGGCCACTGTGTGGCTCTCCAGTCTTCTGTCGCTCGCCCTCTCCTCGATTGCCTGCAAGTTCATTGAGACATTACACAATTAGTAGGGGCACAGACTAATGCATTAATTACATTTATGGTGTAATAACATACCGGTGGGTGCTGTCTGCAAGAGCGCGTCCTCCCAGGGGGGACATGCTGGTACCGTCCGAACTGCCTCATGACTCACTGTGGGTTGTATGGCTCGACGCAGTGCGAGAACACCAAGTGGCAGGTCGTCAACCAGTACCTGTGATCCTGCCCGCACTGAGATGATAACGTGTGGGGGGTCGTGTCCATAATGAACCGTGGAGTCCATGGCCACCAGACTATGTCGGCCTCGTGCAGAATCTCGAACCTGTTGTGGAAATTCGTGTACGCACATCTCGGTCTGTCCCTGGCCCACCGCAACTGACCATGTGTCCAACGTGTACCCATTGTGGGCCCATCAATAGGGTCGTCGCCACCACCGAGGCCGTAGAACTGTGGGCTGAGCTCATAAGGGTGCACAACACTACCAAAGTAAGGCCTGCCAACGTGGAAGTGTTCCCACGACCACAACTGAAGGAGAAGGTAGCAGACGGCTAGGACTGGCTCGCTGGCCGCGCTACGCTGCGAGGCGTCACACAAGTCTCGGTATGTGGCACTAAGAATTGCTGATCCCAAGCTATACTGTGGCACCTGACCAGACCAGCCATCCGCCAAGGACTCCGCTAGGTGTATGTAGCTAGGCTGCACGGAGTCTCCAGTGGTGCTAGGGAACAAGACCAACCCGAACAGATATAGCAGGTACGCAACGAAGTGTGTCCGCACCTCCTCCTCATGTGCGTGTCCAGGACAGGTCATGTACCGACGAAGCTATCCATGTGGCACACCAGCTGCGTTGTCTGGGATCGGATGACCGAACCGGTGACCCAGACGGACCTTCCAATCTACTGCCTTTGGGGGTGGCACCACAGCAGCACCACGGACGGGTAGACCTGTAAGCATCGTCACGTCCTGCAGAGTAACTGTCATCTCCCCCCACCGAAAGTGGAAGGTGTGAGTCTCCGGCCTCCATCGATCAACGAGAGCAGACAGCAGCGGCGCATCATACTAGAACGCATGCGGTAGATCCAACATGCGGGCAATGGGCAGCAGCCCGGTGTCCCGCAGTAGTGGGATGTACCGCTGGTCGAGACGCCAGTTCTCTCGGGGGCCCCTAAGGACGAAGCAAGGAGGCCCTTCTGCGTCTCCCGACGACCACGCATGGCATCGGTGGTGCTCATCCCAACGGGGGTCTAGCAACTCGAACGCCATGTCCTGCAAAAGAAGGATAACAAGTGAGTTTAAATTTATAACAAAATGTGCAACAAATGACAACATAATTAACAACAAATGTAACAACAGGGAAACGTACGGAATGTACCAAAACATACATAAAATGTGCACACGAATATGACTCACACGACAAGGAAACATATGGAATGTACGAAAACATACATAACATGGTAATGTGCACGACATAGATACATGGAACCAACAATGCAGCGTACACCTCCTAAATAATGCAGGGTACATCGCAACGCACAGAACACATGGAAGCAACAATGGGTACAAGAAAACATTGTGGTTCGTACTACGGAGCGTTGCTTGATGTCGGCCTGTTTGGGCACTGGCTGAGGGAGTGGCCAATCGTCTTGCATAGCCTACACTTCGGGCGCCGAACACGATCCCCTCGCTGGCTGTCATCCATGCCATTGTGGATGCGACGGCTTTGTCGTCTTCCACGACCGACGTGCTTCAGTGCATCGTTGGGCACCCACTTTATCTCCCCTGGCCATAATTCCCTGTAGTGCATGTCTACCCCGTAGGAATGGAACTTTGCACTCCAGGTTGCATACAAGTGCTGCATGTCATAGTACTTGGAGATGTACTGTGTCGACGCCTGCTGCCATACCGCGCAGGCCGCGTACACATGGGAGCATGGCTTGTGCAGAAGCTGGGGCTTGTTACAGGTGTAAGATGCTTTATTATCAATCGTGCATACCTGCTTGCGCTCCCCTCTAATGTGACCCATGACATACTTCTGCCTGAGGCGGACCTCAAACTTCCTCCTTAAGCCATCAATGGGCTGAGTAATGTGGGATCGACCCTCCTCCATCTTCCTGTCCATGAAGGCCTGCATGACCTCAGAGTTTTGCTTGTTTTCGTCCAGGTGCTTCTTCACCATCATGGCTCTATTCACAAAGTACCCGATGGTATGGTTCCAAGTCTCGCCCACGATTGACGTGATCGGCAGGGATCTGACACCCTTCAAGACACCATTGTAAACCTCGGACATGTTGGTTGTCATGATCCCACACCTTGCCCCACCGGTGTCGTGTAACAAAGACCACATCTCCAAGTCAGGTGCATTGGACTGAACCCATTGTGTGAATACCCCAACTCTTGTGGAGCCCCCTCCACGGCCCCTACTTCTGTATGCACATGCTTGGTAGCCTCCTGATCGAGCTGCCTCCACAAGGTGTCGAACTTCCGCTTCTAGTTTTGCATGCATAGCTTCTTGAACATCTTCATTAGGTTCTTGCTCAGAACCTTCTGTGGAAGTTCGCTGCAATATGCCTCATGCACCAACGGTTCTTCACATCATTCCACTGGAAGGGGGGCTGCATCCCATTCTGCATCGTTTGCAACGCAGACAGCAAGCCTGCATTGCGGTCAGAGATAATACACACTTCAGGGCGTTCTTGCACTATGGCCTGCTTCACATTGGCAAGGAACCAAAGCCAGCTATCCGTATTCTCGTTCTCCACAATTGCAAATGCCATTGGGAGTAACTGGTCATTTGCATCGGCTGCAACTGCGGTGAGGATAATACCCTTGTACTTACCGGATAGGAACGTCTCATCTATGGTTAGCACTGGACGGCACCACCTGAGCCCTTGTATCGCCTGATGGAAGGCCCAGAACACTCTGTCAAGAATGAAACAATTCGGGCCCTCCGTAGGATGAACCCTCTCCTGCTTGTTAATGTACGTGCCTGGGTTTGATTGTGCAATTTGCCGCAGCATTCTTGGGACCAGGTCGTACGCCTCCTCGTACGTCCCATACATACGGTGCAGCACCTTTCGCTTAGCCCGCCATACCTTCTTGTAGCTCACTTCGAAACCCACCATGTTCGCTACTTCTGCCATTAGAACCTTCGGGGAAATGAACACATCCGCCATGATGAGGTGGTTGATGACCTCCGCAACATACGATGATGTCATGTTGCGGTGCCTATGTACTGGGCCCGCAAGCTCGCAACTGTGATCTTGCAGCACCGTTATCTGGAACTCCGTGCCAACGCCCTTGTACCGCTGTGCACGAACTTTGCCAGGACAGGACCCGTCGACACACTTCACAACGTACGTGTCCGGCTTTGACTTGTGGACCCGATACGTCCAGCTTATGTTGACGGCATGTCTAGCAATAGCCTGCTGGACAGCACTCTTATTACGGAAGCACTGCCCCAAAATGAGTGCGCCCTCGCTGAACCCCCATTCTCCCTCCTCCGCCTGTGGCAGAACTAGGGCTGCCGCTGCGTTGTCGTCCAGTCTGGACGACACGTACGCATCGTCCGTGGTCACAACACGACCTACCACCCCTCCAGTTGCAGCTTCGCCATCCTCGTCCTCTCCAGAATTGCCTGTTTCCACCTCCTCATCCTCCTCGCTGCCCACTTCTTCCACTGGTCCCCAAGGTACTCATGATAGTCAATACGGGCGGCCCACCACCTCTCGTCCACACCTTCGTTGGCCTGGAAATTCTCCGCACGCCTCCTGAGGTCTTCATCACCCACTTCCTCGCCCACATGTTCTCCCGTAGAAGCGTCTTCATGACCGTCGGAGATGAACCCAGGCACTACATCTCCACCAGCGGCATCAGAACCAACCATGGCTGATGATTCTGCCCTCTCCACGAACTCGACATACACCATTGGCCTGACATATATAGCAGCATCAGGGTTGCACACGACCTCCATATAGTTCGCTCATGAGGCGTCATTAGTCTCCATTCCATCACCCACCATTGAGGCATAGACTGCCTCGATCCGTAACTTCTTCCTTGCGGTGTGTCGATCGAACGCCGAACGGACACACCTCCGTAGCTCATATAAGCTCATGGCGTTAAGACTGGGTGCCCGGATCACGGTCCGGTCGCAATTTGACAGGTCCGCCCCATACGCCCTATCGCGTACGAGACCACTCCCATAAAACACGAACAAGTCTTGAATGTCAGTCATTGCGTACCTAACAAAAGTGCATAATCAACCATTTTAGTACGCAGCATGTAACAATCGTACCATCAAACACCTACTACCCCATTGTAACATTAACAGTGCGGTATTTCATACATCTTCCTACCGCCTACAAAATCGATTACTATATGTTTTGTATTTGTAAAACTACAATTTATTTCTAACTATTTTACTTCCAAATTCTAACACACATCAAATTACATATTCCTATGACCTACAATATCGATTACTACTATTTTAATTTCTCAATCTATATTTTTGTTTTTATTTTCACTACTACTTTCTATTGCATGTTTTTTCCAATTCATGCAAAAAAACCAGTTACTAATTTTCCTATATTTCTTTTCTAACTTTTACTTAATACATGCTCTATTTATTTGTACTATAACTGTTTATTACTGTTATTACGTTTTAATTCTAATGTACCAAATTTATTTTCAATTTATTTTTACCACCGACCGCACTGTATCTACTTCTTCCCTAAGTGTACTTCTTGTATGTTTCTAACCTGCTACTATTGTTATCACCTACAAATACTCTAAGATAAATATGTACTTTCTCAACGTCTACACATCTGCAAGTTCATATTTTCGCACAACATTAAACTACATTACAATACGTATGTTCACAAAAAAAAGAGTACAACATTACATACACTACAATACATCATGCCTAACATATCGAAGATTTGCTACAAATACATACCGTATCAAAGAGTGACATAAAATAACTTTAACAAACATGGTTTGCTTAATTATAGACTAATGACATACATAAAATTATAGTTGCACGGGCACAAAACTTACCTCTTCTTGAAGCTCATGAGACGATCTACAACTTTTGTACTTGCCAAACCCGCTGATTCCAAACGAAAACAACTCAAGCCTTTGTGTTTTCACTCCTCACTTTCCTTCACTGCCTCCCTCTCTCGCTCTATCTTCACTCGAACCAACTGCAAATGAGCTTCCTGGATGACCATACGCACATGAGAATGACCTCTTATCTGTGCATTCATCCGTGAGCGAGAGGGGCCATGCGAGCTAGCTGCTGACGCGTGTGCTGCTCGAGGGTGAAAAAGGCCAGGGAGACGCTGCTTTCGGTGAGCCGATTTGACAGGAGCCGAGCCGTGCGGTCGGGGAATCAATCCCGTGGTCGGAGCGGCGGGTCCTGTGGTCAAAAAATGAGATGTGCGGTCGGGGATTCGGTCGTGTTGCCGGAGCGAAAAAAACGTGCGCTCGGGCGATGAACGGGGCGGTCGTGCGGTGTGGTACCGCACGACCCGTGCTATAGTGCTGTCGTGCGGTACCACACCGCACGACCGGACAGGTGGCGGCGTCAGGCGAACGTGCGCTCGGGCGGGGGTCTAGATTCGGAATTTTTTTGGTTTGAGGGCCAAAAATGAAATTTCGGGTGTTTAGGGATCCAGATGTGTCCAAAATTCGATTGTAGTGACTTCCTAGTAAGTTTTGTGTCCGTCGTTTCTTGATGCATAACTAGGAATTCAGGCAAGTCGCACAGAGGTCGTAGCTAGGGTCTTTTCTATATCATGTTATGCTGTGAGCGAGGTAGCTTCGTTGCCAAAACTCAGAACATAGCTGTAGCTTATGGTTTCTATAATTGAAATCGAGGGGTAGAACAGCAAGAAATCAAACGGATTGAGGAAGAACTGAGAGAGGGGGGCAGGGGATACAGAGAAGAGTCAAGAGGGAGAGAAGGCATATATGCCCAGCTAGTTATCCCGCCATGTTCAGTGGTCATACCAGCAACCGGTCCTGGACCTAACACTGAATGTGATGAACAAAGCATAAGCTCCATGAACCAGAAACAAATAGTAGCCTCAGTGGCCGCTCGGATCTTGTCATTGGTGAGAATTTGCTCTCCAGTGGAACAATCAATTGCCGAAAATGCTGGTAGTATAGGCCTCGTATCAACAACTGCTAATTGCTGCTTGTCTGAATAGAAGTTTGATGAAATCCAAGTAGCCTTCTTTAACATGGAGAGTTTAGCCTGCTCGTTCAGCTGTGCTAGCAGAAGCACCAATGCATCCTTGGTGAGATCACGGGCACAGCACCTCGGTGAGTAACCACTAACCACCCATCTAGTGCGGCCTCTCTATGGACTTAAACACTAGTCTGCCATTTATGTTCACCATTTGCTCAACAATACAACACTTGCCAAGTTCCCAAGCTATCACTTCCTTGTGACCAGATATGGCTATCATCCGGATATATGCCATGAGAAACATCTTTTCTACAACTAAAATCTGCTTCCTGTGAAGTGCAAATATAGTGTTGCGCACCATGCATCCTTTGAGAAGCCCATCGTCATGCTGCTTTGCATTTTCAGCACCATCACATCTAAGTATGCTTCCAGAATCATTTCTAGGGTCTCAACAATGGGCATTGTTCCTTCACAGCCGTTTGGATTCCTGCATTTCACACCAAGCCCTTGTCTAGAATCAATCAATTCCTGAGCCTTGCTTGCCTTGCAATGGTGTAACACTTCCAATCCTTGCAGGCGCCATGGTGCCAGGGCTACCCACTACATTGGCCTTACACTTCATGTCCTACCTAGAGCACCGGGCGACGAGCGATGCGCACTGGTGACACCCACTTGACGACACCTCGACACGTGCCCTTGCTCTGCGTGGATGGAACGGCAGCAACAAGCTCGACGGTGGGTGGGGCGACACCGACGATAGTTGGGCCTGGGACGGCGTCAGTAGGCCAAGAGGTGGCCGTGGCCGTGGAGGTGGTCGCGGGGGTGGCCAAAGCAGCGACCGCGGTGGACATAGCCGTCAGACTGTGGCTTCAACCACGGCTTCGAGTGTGACTTGCCCACAACTTTGATACGGATCACCCGCATCTTCTTGTCACTAGCAGCAGCCTCTTCTAGCCACACGCTGTGGCCTTTTCTTTGCATGACTTACAACGATCTGACACCATTGTTGAGTCATGTCTTCATCTTGCAGTGGCCTTACACCACTGTCTTCTTGTAGTAGCTTCACATCGTCGACATTGTTGCTCTCACACCGACTTCTGATTCGAGGACGATGGATTCACACCACCACCTTCGGCTTCAGGTCGAAACTTCAGATAGCGGCTTCGCACCACTGTCATTGTTGATCTCACACCGACTTCTCACAGCAGCATCGCACTGCCGTTGGCGCCGACATCACATCGACTCTTTCTCGTACTGGTCTCACACCACCACCTTCACTTCTTCTTGCAGCGACACCGCACCGCTACCACTCGCCTTCACACCGAGGCAGGCTTGTCGGCTTCCGCGAACAGCTTCTACGACCACTTACAACTCATGATGCCTCCTGGAATCACTCCACGATCCACACAAGACCGCTTCTCATGGCTACGACCGCTTCACACGGCTATGATGACTTCACATGACCACCCACGTCTTTCAACTTCTCTCGTACTCGGATGCTCCGACTACTACAGTGTTCTTCCGAGTACAGACTACGACCACTACAGCTTCTACGACTTACGACCATGGTGTCCTAGGACCACGACTGTCTTACGACCATAGTGCCTTACGACCATATAGCCTTACGACCACGGCTGCCTTATGACCACGTTGCCACGACCACGTCTGAGCACCGACTTGGTTCTCAAACTTCCAACTACAGCTTCGACCATGGCGCATCATCTCAATGCTACGACCAAGGTACATCAACTCGAAGCTTCGACCACGTCTTCTCACGTACTCAGAGTCTTCGACTGACTTCATGCTCGATGTCTTCAACTGCCTCGTACTTGGAGCTACAGTACTCGATGTACAATACTTGTAGTACTGTACTCGATGTACAATACTTGTAGTACAGTACTCGGAGATACAGTGCTCGAAGCCTTAGACTTCAACTTCCATAGTTTCGACTACTGCTTCGGGTATGGCTTCGACCACTGCTTCAATTGTGGCTTCGACCATGGCTTCGAGTGTGGCTTCGCCCATAGCTTTTGCACTGACTTCTCCTCCCAACAGCATCACACTACCGTTGGCACCGACATCACACCGACTCTTCCTCGAAGTGGTCTTACACCGCCACCTTCACTTCTTGCAGCAGCACCGCACCGCTACCACTCACCTTCACACCAAGGCAAGCTTGTCAGTTTCCGTCCACAGTTTCTACGACCACTTACAACTCATCAAGAATAAATCTAGTAAGAGTCAGGCACCATAGGAGGTTGCATTGACGTGGCGGGACAGACGCTGCGCACGAACCTCAAGGTGCTGGACCAATCGCCGGGATAGCAACAACGCACCCTATAAACCAAATCTGAAAGAGGGAGAGCCAGATTTGGAAGAGGGGAACAGCACTGATGCAAACCACATGCTAGAGAGCACTGGAAGGAGACCATCATGATAAGGGGAAAGGAAGCCGTCGCGAGCATGCAACCCACCGGTGGGCTACACAAGCGCTTGAGGGAGACTAGACGATGTGGAACGACATTGGGCACAGGGGAGCACATGGAGGATGTGGAGGGAATGGAAGGAGGGAAATGGGGGGGGCACACATGGCGCAAGTGGTTCTGTCGAAGAGGCGAAAGAGGAGGGCAGAGGTGGCGGTGTCTAGGGTTCAAGGAGGGAGCAACGGGGGAGGCCTGAGGGAGATGAGACGACGCGGAACGACAGTGAGCACAAGGGAGCACACTGAGGATGTGGAGGGCACGAAAGGAGGGAAATGGGGGAGCACTCATGGCGCAGGTGGTTGCGTTGGAGAGGCCAATGAGGAGGGCAGTGGTGGCGGTGTCTATGGTTCGAGGAGGGAGCGGTAGGGGAGGAAACGAGGAGGAGGTGAGAGAGGGGAGGGGGATTGGGTAGGAAAGGTTGGGGTCACGGGTGCGGGTTTTGGGGGTTGAAGAACGTGGGGCCGTGGGAACTGCCATGTTTGTTGTGGGCTGGCAGCATCAGTAGCAAGGGATGGTCCAGATGCTTCGTGGTGAGATTGAACAATTGTAGAGAGTCGAGGGAGAATGCACCGACAACCACTAACTCGCGCTTTTAAGGAATATATATATATATACATATGTATATACATATATATATATACATACATACACATATGTATATACATATATATGTATATATACATATGCATATAATATACATATACATATACATACATACATACATATGTATATATACATACATACATACATACATATATGTATGTATATATATGTATATATGTGTGTGTGTGCGCGCGTGTATAGTAACTTTTCACAATTTGAGATAAAAATGATGGTTAGTTTGCAGCGAAGTCTTGAAATATTTTTTACATTCTTGAAATGACAATGCAGAGGGGCAGAATTGGGTGCCTTTTGGTTGGGCTGAAATAACCTGATTTATGGCTGAAATTGCATTGTACCTGGTTGAAATTACACTGTAACTGATGATGGCTTAATTGGCGTAACTAAATTTGAAAAAAATTTAAAAATGGAAAAAACAGGTCAGCCCATCACGGATAACGCAAATGAATATGGGAAAAAGAATCGGCAAAAAAAGCTCAAAAAAGCTAAAAAGCCAGAAAAGGACTAAATTTAGAAATAGTAAAAAATGAGTCAGAAGGTAGAAACTCAAGCCAAAATAAGTGGAGCCTTGATCTTCACTTCTTAAACAAGTTTTCTTGGTCCAACAAACCATAGAAACAAACTCACCAGTGCAATGCTTTCCACGTCTTGTCTTGGCTTCTTGTCTAGTCGGTGATATCGCTTTATCGTCCCATTGGTGACATCACCAGATTGTTGGGTCTCAACATTCAAATCTGCCAATTTATATGTCTCGACTGCATTCCCTACATTAGTTTAAACATATTAGACCTAGTGGTTGATACACCATCTTCAAATGTCTAAACATAAAACTGAAAGCTGACACATTGAGATTTAACAAATATCTAGAGGTGCAAACAGAGTGGATATTTTCCGACCGACCGTCCGCCCGTTTTAATTCGGATACAATTCAGAGCATATTCTCGGATATCCGAAGGTTTTGCCAGATACAAAAACAGATTTGGAAAAGACATTATCCGACGGATACAGAGCTATTCGAGTATTTTTCGAATAGTTACCAGAATATTATTCAGTTACTATCTAGTAAAACGCCGAGAAAATAGCAATAGCCAATAGGCGGTTCACCAAAATTAGTGGATTAGTGAGCGGGAGCAGCACCCAGTTAAGCCTCAGCGGCTCGATGCTTCCTTTCCTCTCCTAGGGAACGCTAGACACGACGGCGCTGGAGCCGACGTGCGGCTGGAAACCTCCTTTGCTCCCCACTTTGTCGTTCGCTCTCCTCCAGTATACGAACGCCTGCGGCACCTGCCCTTCGGATGGCTAGCGCGGGCAACGCCACCAAGGAATACGTCGCCGGCCTCGCCCAGGTCGTTGTCAGCCACCTTTTGACACCATGAAGGTCGCTTTCTTTTCTTCCTTTCCCATTTCATCCTTATTTTGGTGCTCGGTGTGTGCATCGCTCTTCGAATATTTGATCTGTTGTGATCGGTTGGTTGTGTTCCGTATGCTATGCTAATGTATTGCCCGCAGCGTTGTTGTTCGATGAAATGCTTGCTTGGTTTCATTCAACAGATACATATCCACCAATGTGTTACATAGTGCTTCAATGGCGTGCTTCTTCCTGAATTCACATGATTCAAGTGTTTGCTGGGGCGGCAACTGATCATCAATGAACCTCTTTGTTTGGCTCATTCTTGCCACCTGCTTGTAATTTCACATCACATTGCTGAGGTGGGAATGGACAACTGCAATTGCAACCGCATATGTCTAGTTTGTTGCGATGCTTGCCTGCAAGTTCATTTCTTATGCTCCATTTCTGTCATCGCATTGATGCTTAAAATTGCTTACTAAGATCTAGAGCCTTTATTGTTATGGCAGAAAGAGAAACACCGAAATAACCACACATCAAATAGCTTAGGTCACAAAGGATTGTATAGACTTCTCCTCCTAGGATAAGACCTCCTAATACTAAAAGGAAACATAAGTGAACTTAGACAATGAAGCAACTGCCAAAATCAGAATAAGACTAAAATTCTAATGGCTGAGAATTGAGATAAGAGGTGTCCTAACAGCTAATGGGATTTGTGTTGCTGCTAGTGCTACTATAAGATTGCGAGGGCAGTGTTGTTAATGCTTGCTTGAGAATGCTTTGTTTTTTGCATGATTCCTTCCTCTGTTATGGAGCATTGTAAGGATGATGTTTGATGAAATACCTGTTTGGAGATACTTTTTCTGGTATTACCAACTTCTGAGTGTATTTGGGAAGCTATCATATCGTTCACGTTCAATTTTATAATTCAGTTGGGCATTTGTACTTGCCATCTTTATGTTCCATTGGGTGTGCATCACTGCATTGGTTTGAGAAATGTGAAACTTCATATTTGATGTTGTTTAGGAATGTTTAGATGTTTGCAGTGGTGCCATTGATTGAAATGCTTCTTCTAAAATGAACTTATCCATAGGATCTTGTTATTTTCATTGTCTTGACTCAATTCTAGGAATTGTTTTTTTTTACAACTCAATTCTAGGGGATATCCTGGCCTATTATTCATTTATTCATAATGTAGTAGTGTGTTCTGCAATGCTGACACTGGAGATTTTGGAGAGAGGGACTAAGCTGCGTCACATTCATAATTCCTAATAACTCTCTTTGCCTCCAAACAAGACACCGCTCCCTATAAAAGGCATATTTGGCCCTGAAGATCCACATGTCTAGGTTTTTGTGGCACTGTATGATTATTGATTACACACAAGTTTATAACATAGAGGATTTGATTGCACACAATTGATACATGTGAGGTGATACTGGCAAACTTTGCAACCGATTGTGTAGATATTTTTTTGTTAGTGCTGTACCTATGGAACAAGAACTTATATGTACCATTGTATGAGAATGCCCAAAATTATATTGTACTATTTATGTGCATGTACTGGGCAAAACTCTGCAGTCCCCATGGAATAAATGGTTATCAGTTTGCTGTATATTTTGGTTCATGTCAATTGAAGATTTCTTTGTTCACTAATAGGTCAAATTGCAAGCTCACAATACCACGGCTCACGGAAAGGTCTACAAGAATGCATTCCACTGCACTAACAGGATACTAGTTTAGGAAGGAGTAAGCCCCTTCTTTCATATCGCTAATTGCAAAATTAATCATATTTTGCTGGTTAACTGAGTATTTTGCTTATCTAAAATGTTACTCAGAGAAAGTCTACATTGTTTCTATCCTAGATATACAACAAATAAAAATATAAAAATAAATTCCAGTTATTTTATCTATTTTACTGTTCGAACTTATAGGATCAGTGATTATTGAATTGGCTATCCTTTGCTATGTCTTTGCTGTCAACTAATTAAATTGGCTATCATTTGCTGTCAATTGATTAAGTTGACTATCCTCTGACATGTATACTCCATCATGTTAATTGCCTTGATGTTATGACTCTAGAAACTTGTCATATATACATTGTTACTGCTTTTCTAGTTTAATGGTTATTTACTTCCAGTGACAGACTAACAGTGAGTGGAACCGAACTATATACTTCTCTAGTTATATTATCTATTGTACAAGTATTAATTTTAGGTTTCTATTCTTCATTCAATAATTTTGGATTCCAATTGATATTTTGTTGTAAGACGAGATAATGACCGAGGCTGAGCTCCACTGAAACATGGTTAGAGATGGCTCGTTGCTGGCTTTTGCTAGACAAGTTGCGTTGTGAACTTATCATGTGATGTAAATGTAATGAAGTTAAATGAACTAGTGATGTACTTAACTACTTGGCTATGGGCAATTCATACTTTTGAGCCATGTGGCATATAGCTTGTTAGCTACTACTTGTTTAACTAGCCTTTACCATTTACTTGCTACTTTGCTACCTAAAATTTACTAATTGCTTAATTTGTTCCTGTCATCATGTGAAATTTGCTTTCACACATTATCCGACTAAATATTCGTAACCAAGACTAACTGTATTCAGCGTGGCATGTATTCGTTTCATATTCGTGACCGAGAATATTCGCATTCGTATTTGTATCCGGCATTATCTGTGTTCGACTCTGACTCCGACAAAAAATATGGAAAAGGATACAGGATGAGCAATATCCATTCGTATCCACTCCGTTTGCGCCCCTACTTGTATATATGTTGATATGGTTATAATTCTTGGTGTACTGAGTACTGACTATTTCTGTAGTCTGTTTGACAACAATAGGACACATTCATCTTTCAATTGGACTCTTTCTTAGGCCTGCTAAGATTCAGCTCTGATGCCCTTATGAAATTTTTCAACAATGAAACTGGATGTACTTTGAAAACCATATGACTGAAGAGTATATTGATGGTGTGTCTACTTTTAGAAGAGCTGCTGAGTAGGATATGTTGAAGAGGAGAATGAAATTTATGTATTATCCATACATTGATTGTGAGAATCTTAAGGTGTTTATCAATTCAGCACAGATAGAAACACAGTTGATTCGAAGCAATCATGGTGAAGAGAAGATTATACGTGAAGGTAATAACATTATCGAGGGAGACAACGATATACCAGATGTTAATTATTCTTTCGATGAGGATAGTTTGCACGATGATAATCTGTATCAGATATTGTGCGATATAGAAGGTAACTATAGTGAAAGAGAGTTTGGTAAATTCAAGAGTTTGATAGAGGACTTGGAGAAACCATTATTCCCAGGTTGCAAGCCAAAATATACAAGGTTGTCACCATGCTTGAACTGCTGAAGTTGAAGACAAGCAATAGTTGGTCCGACAAGAGTTTGACGGCATTATTATGTCTCTTAGCGGTCCTAATACAAGCGTAAAAATCACTCAGTTAATAGCGAGAGCATCGAGGTGAACTAAGGACCTCCTGCTAATATGTTGTGGGATCTGCCTATAATTTTCTGTTTGAAGCATTTATTTTCGAACGAAAAGGAGACAACATTGCTGCGTTAATACTCGAAGGAATGTAAAAAAGATGGAAAGCTAAGACACCCTACTGATTCTGCCCAATTAAGGAACTTCAATAGAATGTTGTAGACTTCGATGTGAAACTGAAAAATATAAGGTTTGGGTTGAGTATAGATGAAATGAATCCTTTTGGTAACATGAGTAGCCGAAATAGCATTTGGCCCGTAAATTTATATATATACAACCTTGCTCCTTGGCTGTGTATGAAGCGAAAGTACATTCGGTATCACTACTTATCTAAAGGCTGAAGCAACCCAGGAACAATATTGATATGTACCTAGCACCATTGTTGGAAGATCTTGTAACACTGTGGAAGGAAGGGGTGAAGGTATGGGATACAGATAAATGAGAGAACTTCACTCTGTGTGCCATGTTGTTCTGCACCAACACTGTGGAAGGAAGGGGTGAAGGTATGGGATACGGACAAACGAGAGAACTTCACTCTGCGTGCCATGTTGTTCTACACCATTAATGATTTTTCTACCCTTGGTAACCTATCGGGCTTGAGTACAGTGGACCCAAAGTCTTTCCTTACTGCTTAGATAATACCAAGAGTGTGTGGCTGAAAAATTCACGTAAAACTGTGTACATGCATCACCGTAAGTTCCTTCCCAATAATCACCTATGCCGCAAGATGAAGAAACAATTCAATGGAAAGGAGGATGGTTCAACTCCAATGCTTTTTAGAGGGAAAGAGGTCTATGATATAGTCAAGAATATCAATGCTGTGCTTAGAAAAGGACGTAAATTGAGGATCTGTCAGAAGAATATCTGGAAGAAGAGATCAATTTTTTAGGACTTATCTTATTGGGAGCACCTAAAAGTTTACCACTGCATCGACATCATGCATGTGGAGAACAATGTATGTGATAGGTTGATTGGTCTCTTATTGAATATTCGTAACAAAACAAAGGATGATGTTAACGCACGGTGTGACTTAGTTGATATGAATATAAGAACCGAGTTAGTACCGAAAGAGACTGATAAAGATCGAACATACCTTCCCCCAGTTTGCTACACACTATCCAATGTTGAGAGAAACAAACTGCACCAGAGCTTGCATGGTGTGAAAGTTTCGTCTGGTTGCTCCGCCAGCATGAAGAAATTTATTTATGTGGAAGTTTGAAATTAATTACTGTGAAGTCTCATGATTGTCATGTGTTGATGACATAAATACTTCTTATTGCAATTAGAAGTATTTTACCAACAAGATCCGACTGATAATTATGATGTTGTGTTATTTCTTTAACTCAATTATGAGGTTGTGTTATTTCTTTAAGGTTATTGATCCCGATAGACTAGATGCTCTTCAAGTCAAGGTGGTGATGACTCTATGTTATCTTGAGATGTATATTATGCAACCGAAGAGGTCATTGAGTTCTGCATCGATTACATAGCTCAGGTGGAACTGATAGGTGTGCCTTTATCTCATCATGAGGGAATCCTAGAGGGTATCGAGACCATAAAAAAGAAAGTAATCAATCCTGATCTGGATACATACGCTTAAGCCCATTTCATTGTCTTGTAACACATGACCGAAGTGTCTTCGTACATCGATGAGCTCAAAAACATGGTACACCAAGAGAATCCAAGCTAGTCAGAAGTTTGGATCACAAGAGAGCACAACCATCTGTTTAACGAATGGTTAAAGGTGCTGTTGTAGGGGTGGCCCAACCCCCCGTGGTCGTAGATCCTCATCCGACCACCTCACGATCAGGACTTCATCCAGCGCACGCATTATCTTTATCTCGCTACCAACTTCATCGACCTCGAGTCTGAAGGGCGGGGGACGGACCACATGTGTTAGCTCTATCTCGTCGCCGACTTCATCGACCCTGAGTCTGAAGGATAGGAGATGGACCGCGTGTGTCTGTTTTGTCTCGCCGTCGACTTCATCGATGACTAGTCTGAAGGGTGGGGATGAGCTACGTGCGCATCAGTTTCGTCTCACCATTGACTTCGTCAATGTTAAGTCTGAAGGGTGGGGACGAACCGCATACCATGCAACTTCGTCTCACCGTTGCCTTCGTCGATGCCTTGTCCAAAGGGTAGGGGAAGGACTACGCGCGCATGAGTCATCATCTCACCATCGACTTCGAGACTTCATCCAACCACCTCGTGGTCATAGACGCCTCGTCCGATTATCTCACAGTCAAGACTTCACCGACCAACTCGTGGTCATTGACGTTTTGTCCGACCAACTCGTGGTCGTTGACGCTTCATCCGACCACCTTGCGGTTAGGACTTCATTCGATGCACACGTCAGCTTCGTCTCACCACCAACTTCATTGACCCCGAGTTTGAAGGGCGGGGGACAGAATGCGCGCGTCAGCTTTATCTCGCCGCCGACTTCGTTGATGACTAGTCCGAAGGTTGGGGACGGGCCGCGTGCGCGTTAGTTTCATCTCACAGCCGACTTCATCGATGTCAAGTCCGAAGGGTGGAGGATGGGCCACACACACATGAGTCATCGTCTCGTTGTCAACTTTGAGACTTTGTTCGACCACCTCGTGGTCATAGAGGCCTCTCGATCATCTCGCAGTCAAGACTTCATTCGACCACCTCGTGGTCATTGACGTTTTGTCCGACTGACCTGTGGTTATGACCTTGTCCTACCATCCCACAGTCATGATTTTGTCCAACCACATCGTGGTCATGGATGCTTTGTCTGATCAGCTCATGGTCAGGACTTCATCCGGTGTGTGTGTGTTAGCTTCGTTCGACCACCTTGTGGTTGTAGACACTTCGTCTGATTGCTTGCGGTCATAGACGCTTCGTCCAACTGCCTCGTAATCGTAGACACCTCATCCAATTGTCTCGCAGTTGAGACTTCATCCGACTACCTCGTGGTCGTTGACGTTTTATATGATCGCCCTGCGGTCATGATTTCATTTGATCACATCGTGGTCATGGATGCTTCGTTCGACTACCTTGTGGTCAGGACTTCGTCTGGCACATGCGCTAGCTTCATCTCGCCACCAACTTTGTCGACCCCGAGTCTGAAGGCCGGGGGATGGACCACGCACATTAGATTTGTCTTGCCACTACCTTCATCAACCGCGAGTCTGAAGGTGGGGGACAAGTCGCACATGCAAGGATTTGTCTCGCCGATGACTAGTCCGAAGGGTGGGGATGGGCCGCGCGTGCCAGCAAGTCTTCGTCTCACTGTGGACTTTGTCGATACCAAGTTCAAAGCGTGGGGGATAGTTCATCGACTGCAAGTCCGAAACTAGGGGACAACCACGTGCGCGTCAGTTTTGTCTCGTCGCCGACTTCGTTGACTCAAGTCCGAAGGGTGGGGATGGATCACATGCATCACAGCTTCATGTCACGGTTGCCTTCATCAACGTCTAGTCTGAAGGGTGGGGGACAGGCCGCGCGCACCAGCAAGTCTTTGTCTTGTAGCCGCCTTCGTCGACCTCGAGTCTGAAGTGTGTGGGATGGACCGTGCGTTGGAGATTCGTTTCACCGTCGACTTTGTCGACACCTCATCGACGTACGACTACCTCATGCTTGTACACTCTATCCAACAACTTCACGGTCGTAGACTCTGTTCGACCACCTTGCGGTCGTAGCCTCCACCTGACCACCTCGTGGTCGTAGACGTAGTCGCTAGGACTTTGTCCAACCACTTGTGCTTGGGAATTCATTGATACTTCGTCTAAGCACTTTGGGGCCATGACTTCATCCATACCAATGACCACCACATGGTCGCACCTTCAGCAACCATGTCACAAGTGACATAGTCGTCATGCCTTCTCCGATTGCATCGGAGGCACCAACCCGATGGGGCACCTGGGCTTTCAGCGTGGGACTTCACCACCCGTGTCTATGAGTTGCCCGAGGCTGGGGCATGATCTACGGGCATTGGCTCAGCCTCTGCTAGGAGATGCCACAACCACGTCAAGACCAGTCAAACAATCCTGCTCCAGGAGGTTTACAGCGTCCAACCCCCGGGAGCTCCGAGAGCTACTAGCTGCATCAACTCGCCCACCAGCACCTGCATGCTTACTGTTGGGGGACGGGGGCAAGGCCAGCCTGGGCCAATTGTTCACGTCAGCTCGTCCATCAAGACCTCCGTGCTTGCTATCAAGAGAGTACTATTGTAGGGGTGGCCCAACCCCTCGTGGCGGGCCTTACAACTGGCCCAATATGTAATAGGCTCAATAGTATATGAATATGTATATAAATGAATATACCAATACACCTCTACCTTTTGTAATTATTAAGGGGGTAGGATAGGGATTTTCCATCCTACCTCATTTGTGTATATAAGCCCCCAAGAGGGGTATGAGGGGCCATATTCACTTATTCTATACACGACCACTCTCTCTCCTATCGCTGGCTCTCTCTAGCTAGTCCCCTCATATGCTATTTGGTCAGTAGCCACAACAGGTGCGATCACTGAGAGGTCATCAAGTGATAATATGTTACTATGGTTAGCAAAAGAACCAAAATTTACAATTATGACATGGTAAGAATACGATATAAATGGGTACACATTTCATACGACAGCTCAGGATAAGAAGGGCATAGTCCAGAACAATAGTGTCCGCATAGATACATTTTAGGAGTAGTTCAATACCGCTAGACCAAACATAATAAAATGTTGTTTGAGCTCCTACTATGGGTTCATAGAGGAGATTTAAGAATTCAATTACATACTTTTCAAGATCCCCTTATTTTGGTGCCGTTGGGTCCAACTTTCACAGGGTGTGAAGGTCAACAAGTAAGGTGTCACTATTGTGGACCTCGAATGTGTTAGATTCAAAGATGAACCATTTATACTTACTAAGCAAGTTATTCAAGTTTTTTTTATGTAACAGACCCAGCAAATGAGAATTGCATCTGGGGGTGGATATCGAGCCGGCTCGGCTCGTTAAAGCTCGTTAGTGAGGTGGCTTAGCTAAGCTCGTTAAGCTAACAAGCTGGAAAGGTGGCTCAGCTCGGTAGGAAACTCGAGCTCGGCTCATTAGGCTCAATTGTAATTGAGAATAGATAATTGTATTATATAGAATAGATGTTTTACTGGTTGGTTAGCCAAAGCAATAACATTCCATCTTACCAAGTTGCATACATAATGTGCAGAGAAAACCTAGTTCAAATATATACTAGATAATTCATTTCATTTGTTGAATTGCTACTTCATGAATAAAAGTAAATTTTACCACGATCATTCTCGATTGCTGCCCAAGACATGTTGAGAGACCCTCTGTGAGTCTACAAATACAAAAGCTAATATTAACAAACTAGCCTGGAAAACAGTCTCCAAAAGAGGCTTGTTTGCAATCTGCTCTCTACCAATGTCATTACACCACCTATGGGGAGGACCAAGATGGATGCGGTGCATACCTCGGAGGGATGGCAGGGACACCAGCAGTGCTCGCTCGCTAGAGATTACCGATGGGCCAACGCAGCTCACGTGATGGCGGGGGCACTACTCGGCCATGGTGACAATGAGGAGATAGATCCATATGGCAGGGAGGCTTGGAGTGTAACGCTCATGCACTGGTACCCAGGATTGTTTAGTTGTGGAGTACTGTACATAAGTGAGCACCATAATAACACATGCTTACAACAAAAGAGCCAAACTTTATTATAGAAATACAGTTTAACAACCAAACTTTGATGCAATGGGCATACAAGTCTAAAGATATCTTACATTACAAAAAAGGATTCACAGGAAACTTGAGCACAGCTAAGACCTAAAACTAATCATCTTTCAACGTGGTAGAGTTCATCTAGAACTTCATCGACAACTTGTTCATAGTCCCATTAATCTTCTATTTGTTGTTTAACAAGTAATAAGTATAATCGTACCAAGCAAGTAATAAGGATAAATCCTAACTTATCTACTTGTAAGGATATTCAATGGATAGGAATATACTGGTTTTATTAATGAGAGTGTGGATGCAATTTTATTTGTAAATATTTTAAAACAAGAGAACACAAACAAAAACTTCTCAAGAATTGGGGTTTTCAACACTTGATTACTTAGCTTACTCAGATAAAAACATAATGCAACCTACTTATGCCTCATGGTTGGAATCACCCAATAAACACAGCTCCATTAACTGGCAGCACGGTGTATTCGAAGACCATTTATTTCACTCTACAGAGTTGACCAACTTTACCCACAAGATTCCTTAACCCTCATGATTGAGTTAAGAAAACCATGTCGTTTCACTGCTCATCTCTTTATATAGCATCTACCCGATAGGTTCTTACCACACAACCTTGGGTATCCACTAATCAACACAGAACACTTCCGCCCGATTTGTGTGGGCCTACCGTTGTTAAGTATACTTTTACTGTTTCCATACCACACCCTTTTGTAGATATTTAATCAAGTTGGGCAGCAACTAAACCAGGGTTGACAAGTCAACGCTTGTGGTTGAGCAATTATTGTGTTCTTTACTCAGTATAAGGTTTTAGTCCTTATTTTTCACATTGAGGCTACCATCATCGACGTCACTGTCACTCTTCTGCACAAGCCTCCACTCTAGGGTAAGGTCGTGGACTTCAACTAGTTAGTGGCTTTTCATGGGTCATCCTTACCTTAGAACCATTTTAAAAAATTCTACTGGCCAAATGCCAAGCCACTTAGTAGTACAAAATTTTGAGTGAGCTATCCTACAATTATTTATACAATAATTAAGTATTATTAAGGTTGTCAAGGTAAATATGGCCTCAAATTACACAGGGCATTTTTTAGTGGTGGGACATAACTAATTAGCAAGTCATTCTAAACATTTATTTTAATTAAATAACATTTTGCAATTAACATTAATGCAAATACTGTAATTAAATAACTTAAATTTCATGGGATTCAATATGTCAAAAACTTGTAACTTGCGTTGCTGTCCGACAAACTCAGTTGTCTCATACACTTCGATGCCTAGTTTTGATCCTTACACGATCACCTCAGAGAACTCAGGTGCTAACGCAAACACATAAAATAACATGAGGTTGATTTCGATTTTATTGGAGCTGAGATTGGTGGAACGAAGGCCAAAATGGGTTCATGGTGTAGAAATGATCAACATAGGATATTTTTGATATTTTGGGCTCGAGTGAACAGTGCTTTTGCTATAGTGTTGGGCCGGCCCGAGTGAACAGTGAAGCGCACGTAGGGTTTTTAAAATTCAACAGTCGAGTGGGCTGGGCATTCTATCCCAACAACGTGCAGCCGAATGGCCCAGGCGTGCGCACACAGCCGGTGGATGGGTGATGCATGGATGGTCAGGATTTAGCCACAATGCACCTTCTTCCACCTTTGGTTGGCTCCCTCCAGCGGAAAATAGAGGAGCTACACGCTCCACGATTCAGCACTGGCAGGGACCGCCAGCGAATGACGTCAGCATGGACGACTTGCTGGCACGACGGTGGTTCCGTTTTGAGGCTTTGGGAGGCATGGAGATGGGTGGTGGCAGCTGGCGGTAGGAGAGAAGGTGTTGGATTAAGGCTTCTTCGGCAATCTTCCGGCGAGGTGGGGAGCGATTTGATCATCCATGGGGCATGTGTTTTACAGAGGCGACATTGGTTTGGGTCGAGGAATCCTCAAACATGTTGTCCACGGAAGAGGCCTTATGGCCGGCGGTGACTCACGGTGGGAGGTCACCTGAAAATGCTCTTGTCCAAAGGATTCACCACTAAGTTCGGGATGTAGAGGTGGTGCTATGGCCGAATGTAATTAGATTTTAATGGAGGGAGGAGGAAGATTGCATTTAGGGCTCACCAGCTCAGGGGAGGTTGGGGAAAGAGCTGCGGTGGGGAAAGCTTTGATTGGGTGGTTCTGGCTAGTAGAGAGAAGTGGTGTGAGGCTCCTTGCAAAAGCAATCGGGTTTTAAAAGTGAGGGAAGGTGGTGGGAACAATACGTTAGTTTCGGGCGTCACTGGCACGTGGAAGGGAGAGAGAGGAAAAGCTCTGCTGGAGCGAGGGCGAGGTGGCTCTGGCGACTCTGGGTGAGTTGGTGAGTGAGTGATGGAGGCGGTACGGCAAGAGGGTGTGCGTTGGCCGCAGGATGCAGCGAGTTGCGGCGGGAGTGGCGCGGGTCAAATGAGCACGCTGCGCGAGAGAGGAGGTGAGGTCAGTAGGGAGCGCGAGCCACTGGAGGGTGGGGCCACGACGACAGCATCGGCAAGGGAGGTGTAAACGGATGAGGAAGGCGCAGTCGCAATTCAGGGCGACGATGAGCGGCCGTGTGGAGGGAAGAAATAGGGAGGCGGTGGGGAGACAGTTTCTCTAAGGGCGTTGGTGGGTGAAAAGGAAGGCACAAACTCTAGGAATTGCCAAATTTGGGAAGAAATTAGGAATTCAACCAAAGATCAAAAGAAAGGTTCAAAAATTTTGAATTTTTGGGGTGTTTCACGGAGGCCGGGGGAAGAGGAGAAGCAAGGGATCTGGCCTGATGGGAGAGGGTGGCGGGCCGGCGGGGCAGAGGGCGAGAGCCAAGAGGGAGCTTAGGGAGGGGAGGGGGGATGCTTCGCGATGCAACTGCTTTGCTTGGCCGGTAATCTGCTGCGAGTGGTTAACCCAAGTACCGAGACACCGCTCCTCTCGCGTACTGGAGGGCACCTTTAGGCCGGCCGAGCCTACCGAGCCAGCGAACGGCTCGGCAGCTTGGGCTCGACTTGTTAAGCAACTGAGCTAAAACCTTAGCTCGGCTCGTTTATGCCACGAGCCAAGCCGAGCCGAGCTTTAAACAAGCCGACGAGCCTCGATCTTTCTTGCCACCCCTAACCACAACGTAGTTCTTCATGGAAAAGAAGATTTGTCGGAGTTGAAAATATCGTGGATGAGAAAGAGTACAATCAATTTGATGAGTTGCATTCATTCGGAGATGGCATCAGGCCTAAGGAAGAACCCAGTGAGAAAACTAGCTATATGCCGCTAACAAACAAATTTTTTTTAGCTATACAGAGAACTGTCACAGACGATTTCTAACACAAAATCATCTATGATACGTATACCATCAATAGTTTTTGTATTAGCCGTCTGTGATATGTCGAATATCATAGACGGTTATTTTTAAAAGGGGATCTTCATCATATACCCTCCCTTGAATTGGGGATTTCAGGATTTATCCTCCCACCTCAATGACATGTGGGGTCATCATAAGTCATTGACACGTGGGCCAGGAGGGTAAATCCTGAATTTCCATATATGAGGGGGAAAATTGATTATATAGGACTGAGTTGAGAGGGTTTTAGCAAAATAGGACCAAGTTATTTGTACTCGTAAATATAGGACTGAGTTGAGCTACTTCTTGCAAATATAGGACTTTTCCAATTTTAATTTCATTTTCATTTTCTAGCCCTTTTTCTCTACGCGAAATGACTCTTTTGCCCCTTCCTCCCTCGCCTCCGGCCGCTCCAGCGCCGCGCCGCCGCCGCCCAGCGCCGCCCCGCGCCGCGCCGCTGCTCCCCCGCGCCGCGCCGCCGCCGCCCAGCGCCGCCCCGTGCCGCGCCGCTGCTCCCCCGCGCCGTGCCGCCGCTCCCCCGCCCCGCGCCGGAGCGAGGCGGGGCGGGGCGGGGGAGCGGCGGCGCGGCGCGGGGGAGCAGCGGCGCGGCGCGGGGCGGCGCGGCGCTGGAGCGGCCGGAGGCGAGGGAGGAAGGGGCAAAAGAGTCATTTCGCGTAGAGAAAAAGGGCTAGAAAATGAAAATGAAATTAAAATTGGAAAAGTCCTATATTTGCAAGAAGTAGCTCAACTCAGTCCTATATTTACGAGTACAAATAACTTGGTTCTATTTTGCTAAAACCCTCTCAACTCAGTCCTATATAATCAATTTTCCCCATAGGCATATGATGAATAAATCCTTTTTAAAAACCGTCTGTGTTGTAACTTATCACATATGGTTATTTTAAAAAATCGTCTGCGATAATATTTTTCTATATATACAGACACTTAAGACGAAAACCTAACTCATTCTGCGCACACTTAGGTCCATCCCCTCATTGTTTTGCTCCCCCATTGCGCACCACCACCTCGTCTAGTCCCGTCGAGCACCCCTCGGCGCCTCCTCCCTACAGTAGACGTAAGGTATATAATGTCCATGTCTGAAATCATGTAATAATAATTAGTGTTAAATAGTTGAATTTGTGAGATATTGTTTGGGTGAAATTTTGTCTGGACATGTGCGGCCAGTACAATTTACACAAGAGAACACATGTGCGATCGGAATGACATGCTATATTCGAAGTATTTAGATCTTCTGACGGTGACCGGTGATCACCCGCATGACATGTGAGTGTTGGAATTTTTCTCTCGCCGAAGATTTTTCGTGGTCTAAACTTGATTTAATGAGGCACGCAAGCCGAGTCAAATATACAGTGTTTTGCGGCCCATGTGGAGTCCATGTTGGATGCTACCTCAGTCCACAAGAATATTTCAACCCTTCAAATAAAAAAGAATATTTCAAGTAAAATTTTATTTTGTACACTGGTTTTATTTTGTTTTCTTTTTTAATTTCTTTCTTGTTTCTTCCATGTCTTTTTAATCCTTTTCAATTTTCACCATATTTTTTCCTTTCTTTTCTTTTCCAAAACATCTCAGTGAAAAGTCGAATTAAATACCCTACTTTTAGCAGCGATTTTTTCTAGCCGCTACGATGCTATTTCAGCCAAAAGCCAACCGCCGCAGTGGAATTGAAATGGGCCTAACACTCAAGAGAGATTGCATTATTTTTTCACTAATCAGCATAGAAAGATGCTACACTTCACCACAAATCCTGTAATGGCTTTATCACATACAACACAGATATTCATATTCATTCCAAACGACTTTTGCTTTTGGCATCTGGAATACGTCGGATTCTTAATTTCTTTTTTTTTGGATTTTTTGCTTTTTCCTCCTTATTCCTTTGTATTATTTGTGATAATATAACTTTTTTATTTTCTTAATTTAATTATTAAGAAAAAAGCTAACAGAGGTTATAGTGCCTATTCAGTTAGACATCAGAAGTTGCTTTGAGCACCACCAAAGTACTATAAATTCGTGGAAGAATTAGTCATCATCTATTCCACTGTCTAATGGAAAACAAACTTCTTCTACACACGAGTTTCCTTGTGGATTCCAAACGGGGCAACGCAATTCCCGGGAGTTTTATACGACGAAGGAAGCGTGGCTGGTTCCCCGTGCCGGCCACGTCAGCGCCACGTCCCTTGCGGGCCCCGCAGACGGTGCCGCCGCAGTCCGCACGCTGGAAAAGGAGTCCACGTCGACCACGTGCTCCCAAAAGGAGAAAAGAGGCAGGAACATTTGCGCTTTTCCTCCGCTGCCCTGTCTCTCTGTCTTCTCCGCTGCCTTCCGCCCATTGTTCTCTCGCTTATTCCCCGCCCCTCCTCTCGCCTCACCTCGCTGCCATCCATCCTCACGCCGCCGCCGGTGAAGGGTCCACCTCCGCGGCCGGGAAAGGTGCTAGGCTCGGCTCCGTTAGGCCGTCCCGTCTCCTGCTTGTAGCTAGGTGTGGTCTTCTTGCGCTGAGCCCTGTGGGGGGTGTGTTCCTGCATGCAAGAGACGCTGTGATTCGGCGGGGTTGCTCGGTCGGCGTCCGGAGGTGGGTGTGGCTCGACGCGATTTGGCGCGGAGAGGCTGTTTTTTTCCTGGAGGGGAAGGTTTTGAGGTTTGATGGTGGAAGGTGAGGCTTTTGAGGCTGATCTGATGCGATTTGGAGGGGCGGCGGTGGGATCTTTGTGAAGTTTCTGTGAGGGAGCTGATTTGGCCATGGGGCTCGCGCCGCCGGAGCTGGGGCAGTTCGACGGGTGGGAGAGCTCCGGCGAGGAGGAGCGGAAGAGGCTGGGCTGGTGCCGTGGCAGCCGCAGCAGCAGGCGTGGACGCGGGCGGCGACTGCCCCGGAAGGACGGGGAGGACGCAACGGTGGCCACCGGCTGCTGCATCCGGCTTTGGCCGATGGGCAGCTGCCCGCCGCCGCGGTCCAAGGTCGACACCTCCACCAGCAGCACCAGCACGCACGGCGGTAATGCCCCCCTCTCTTTACCTGGACTGGGATTTGTAATTAACATGTGCTTTCTGGCTGTCATTAGTGTGGAATATAGGTTAGATATGGTTGTGGTAATATCCATAATTTGAAGTTGTAAGCTGTTGCCTATATTCTGGACATTTAGATATGATGTAACACTTGACATAGTTGGTGTTGGGGTTGTAGTTGGTTAGAGTGTAAATGTCAAGGATGCGTGTAGTTTGGTAGTTAGTTTGCTGGATAGTTGATGGAGATCCATGTGTTGAGCATTCAATGTAGAAATGGACTAGTAATTAGTACGACAAGCGGATGGAATACATAAAGATCATCAAACAGGCGGCAAATCCTACCGAGCGTGGAGTATCGTTTTTCAAGCTGAGCTGCAGTTCTCATTATCACCTATTAATGTGAAATTGGAAGATGGAACTCTGGAGGTGCAAGTGTGTGTGTGTGGGACCAGCCGCATGAGTGGCGCTGAGTATCTATTTTTAGAATAGCGTGTGGCATTTTTGCTCCGTACAGGCTGCACTAAACCTTGTAGGAAATTAATGAGAATGTTACATGCAACGAATGCCATTGACTTCGCCAATGGGGAATGGTTGTTGATATGTTAGACTCAGCCACCTGACTCTGATTTTGATGATGTTATTTCTAAGCAGGTGTGATTTTTGAAATAATAGTTGTTTTGTCAAATCATGTTTATCAAGACTGTTTTGCTGAATCCATAGATGGAAATGAATAATGTGGAAATATGTGAGGGGTCAATATTAGCGCTTCATTAAGCCTTTTTGGTTTAGGTGGTGTTGACTGTTTCTTGCAATCAATACGATGTTTGATCACAGATAGATAATTTAGGGCTAGTTTGGCATTGGATGTGCTGCCCTGCGAAATCTAGTTAGTTACGTAGAGGCCATTTGTACTTCTAGACTTCTAGTAAAATGTTTCTGTTATGGGCCTAGAAACCAGGTCATCGGGTAGTTAATATATTGAGGGCCTGTTTGGAACAGAGGAATTTCACAGGAATTTTGCAGGAATTTTGCAGGAAACAGTTCAATTCCCGCAGGAATCGGGAAAAATTCCCGCATTCCAAACAGGGCCTGAATAGTAGACAAGAAAAGTGATTTTTCCCTCTGAATGCCAAACTCACCCTTGAGGGTTCTTCTCCATTTGCTAACTAGATTGTTTCAGAAATTTAGGCATGAAGAAACTAAAACACTACAGAAAAATATGGGAAGAAATGAGTCTTGTCGGCAATTATTTTTTCTTGTAATTTGAGGATAAATGCCTTGTATTTGTAGTTATGCCTTGGAGCTAAATAAAATAATAAACTAAATTGGCATGGAAAGATACGAGGAGAAAGGACTCCAGGTTGCAGTTAATATTTCTTTTAGTATGAAGAGAAAGGGTTCATCTTAGTCATTGCACTAAGGAACTAAATAAAATATTGCACCATTGTTAGTCAGGACATTAACAGATGTTATTTTAAGCATTATGATTCACATCTTTATTTGCATGCTACTAAAGTTGTTATCAGCTAGGCCGTCTAGTCGTGTGATATGCCTCATGGCATTATTTTCCCCTTTAGTGGGTTAGTATATTATTCGTTTGCTTGCTTTTTCAGGTAGACATGATGTGGATCTGTAATCCTTGTCATGGTTATAGACTTACAGTGACCTTTATCAGGTGCTTGCAATGAAGCAGGATAACCCCCCACACCCACACCCCCCCACACACACAGAGAAACCAATTTCTATTTCTTTTTTCATGGAAATTCTTCAGCTAGGTGTTTATTTAGAAAGAGAGGTTTTACGGTGCTTGGAAGGTACTTCCAGGTATCTCCACTCAATAAATACCAACCGTTGTTTTGTAAAGTGCATTTTGGGTATGAGATTTGTGTAAACAAGATTAATTTGGTAAAGCCCTAACTCATCCCAGTGCACATCTTGTCCGTCGCCATCCTCTGTCAACCAGCCGCCTGGAGCATCTCCTTCCGGTGATCCTGCCATAAGCCATCCATACTCCTCCCATTCCCCTCCTCCATCCTCGTTTATTACTTCCCTTCACCCCTTCGATCTGTCAAGCAGGCGCAAATAGTAACTCTTCCTGATCTGCATGAATAACCACATCAACTTGCAAGGTTGTTAATTTGTGCCTACCGGCGTCTTGTACCACTATTGCAAATCACCAATAACTTATGACTAAACCCTGGAGATTGCATTTGTTTACTTTATTTAACACAATAAATTTACATAGTGGTAATGTTTAGTTACTTAGTATCAGGTAAATTACGAGAGAGCTATGTAGATTTACTTCAGTTACTTATATTAAGATTTATGGGTATATGTAAAATTACCTATCTAAACTCTTATCGTATTATTAAGTTAGTACATGTCCCACAACCTAAATACCTTTCTATAAGTAGCTCTTACTCTAGACATCGGATTATAGGTAATGCTATATGAGGAAATTGTATTTCGTATGTGTTGTCCATACCCCATTGCTAAACTCGCACTTCACTGCGCCCTTCAGTCATACCACACACTTTGCTGTGTAGATTGAAATTGTGTTTCTTC
Source organism: Dendrocalamus latiflorus (assembly GCA_017311315.1). Taxonomy (NCBI): domain Eukaryota; kingdom Viridiplantae; phylum Streptophyta; class Magnoliopsida; order Poales; family Poaceae; genus Dendrocalamus; species Dendrocalamus latiflorus. The sequence goes on along the minus strand of CM029626.1, from coordinate 17,232,967 downwards.
ACATTGTTAATGTGGGAACTTATTCTATTGCTCAGAAGACATTCTTTCATTAGTATGGCGTATTAAAACAGTTATCCATTTCATGGAACAGCAGAAAAATCAACAGAAAATGGTAGCAGGAACCAACCGGTTGTATCAGTAGTCTCAGGCTCAACATCTACTAGCAATGCTGAGAGCAGTTCATCAGCATCTAAAGTTGGAGAGGAAATAAAGGTTGCCTCTCAGTTGCTCAAGTTTGCGTTCAACGATCTAAAATGTGCCACGCGGAACTTCAGGCCCGAGAGTCTTCTTGGAGAAGGGGGTTTTGGATGTGTGTTTAAAGGTTGGATTGAAGAGAATGGAACTGCACCTGTGAAACCTGGTACAGGCCTTACTGTTGCTGTCAAAACACTCAATCATGATGGGCTTCAAGGGCACAAAGAATGGGTGGTATGCGCTTTTTTCTATGACTCGAATTATGTTGTTTTTTATCATTTTCGCTATCCATTTTTCATTAGGATGCACAATGATTGTGTCCCAGTATTCTAATTTATTTCATTCTTTGCAGTCAGAAGTTGATTTCCTTGGTAACCTTCACCATCCCAACTTGGTTAAGTTAATTGGATATTGTGTTGAAGATGACCAAAGATTGCTGGTATATGAATTTATGCCTCGTGGAAGTTTGGATAACCATCTATTCAGAAGTATGTTACTGACCTGTTCTCAAGCCATTGAAGCTTTAAATTTTCATAGAACCTCTGTCCTTTTCTTAAAGAAACAATTGCTTATCGTACTAGAGTACCCATTCCAAAGTGTTTGCTCATTGCATCTTTCAGTTGGAAAAATTAATTAATTAGGTAGAAATATTGAAGCTTACATGAATTATGATTCATCTGTAGGGTCTCTTCCTCTTCCATGGTCCATCAGAATGAAGGTTGCTCTTGGGGCAGCAAAGGGTCTTGCTTTCCTTCATGAAGAAGCAGAAAGACCAGTCATTTATCGTGATTTTAAAACATCTAATATACTGCTAGATGCGGTAAGTGTTAAATCCATGAATTGATTTTGCATTGTGCAGCACATGACTTGCATCGTGTTATTTCATATGTTTACATATACTCTTGCAGGATTACAATGCAAAGCTCTCAGATTTCGGGCTTGCCAAAGATGGTCCTGTAGGTGACAAAACTCATGTGTCTACTCGAGTAATGGGAACCTATGGGTATGCAGCTCCAGAATATGTCATGACAGGTAAGTGCTTCATCAGACATAGGTTCTGACGATAGTTCTCCTCCGAAGTTCTATCTCTCCCGCTATTAATAAAAAACAAGTTAGTTATGGTATTTGCAATACTTGCATAACTTACTATGCCTCATTTGATCTTTTTTATGTATATCCTGATATAGAAACAATACTTGTTGGAAGACATTGTGATGCTATAGTGGGAAATGCCGTGATTGTGGTCTTAACAATTTATTGGTAATATGCAAAGTTTCAACTAGTTGTTGATTTGGCTATATCGGGTGTAACTAAGTTGAATGTATCTATTGATTCATGTAATAAGCCTCATAGTTTATCTGGAGAAAACCAAGTGGTAGGGACAAAGGGAATCTTGCGCTCCTGTTATGAGGGTATAGCCCATGCGTATTAGGATTTGCACAGAACTACACGAGTCCTAATATAATCCTAGTATACATGGGAATATACCATGATACATGTCACAATGATTAAAAGTAATAGTACATGTGTCTCTCTACGATTAGTTCTCCAAGTAATCTGTCTGTCTGTGCAGGTGGATACAGTGGTCCGTATGGTAGATAGAGCGAATTGATTTCCTGGGAAAAATACTATTGCGCTACTAATCCTCACAAAATTTTACTATGTTTGCTCATGCAGATCCTCATTATCTTCTCAATTGAAAGGCAATGTTGATACTGGATATTGGAATGCTATTTGATTACTTTGTGCAATTGAAGTTTAAATGTGTCTTTGTCGTATGTTTACTTGATATCACATATTTCTAGCATATTTTCCCTGCTTTTCAGGTCATTTGACATCAAAGAGTGATGTCTATAGCTTCGGTGTGGTGCTGCTTGAGATGATGTCAGGACGCAGGTCAATGGACAAGAACCGCCCAAACGGCGAGCACAACCTTGTTGAGTGGGCGCGCCCCCTCCTAGGAGAGAGGCAGCGCTTCTACAAGCTAATTGACCCCCGACTGGAGGGTAACTTCTCAGTCAAAGGTGCCCAGAAGGCAGCACAATTAGCACGTGCCTGTCTCAGTCGGGACCCCAAAGCCCGGCCACTGATGAGCCAAGTGGTCGAAGTTCTCAAGCCGCTGCTCAACCTCAAGGACATGGCTAGCTCCTCATACTTCTACCAGACAATGCAAGCTGAGAGAATGGCGCACTCGAGCAGCATGAACGGTAGGAACAGCCATGGCCTCAAGGTGCAGGGCTCGTTTGAGCGGAATGGGCAGCAGCCAATGAGGAGCCTGTCCGACGGCCCCCGCGCTTCCCCATTCCGCTTCTCGCCGAAACCAAACGTAAAATAACTAGAGGCATGCATAATCCTGGTCCAGTTGAAATCTCAGGAGTGGTCCTGGTGATGGAACTTGGCTGGGGTGGCTGATTTGGCTGAACATTGTTGTGCAATCTGGATTGATCTGTCCTGTAGATTGACATGTGAAGAAGGATATAGGTGAAAAGGAGATGTAGGCCTAGATCTTTTCGGCTGCGGCCGATGGCTTTTTGTCTTAGTGCGAGCGTTTATGTGACTAAATGTCGATAAGCTGCTTTGAAAAGACTGTTTTGATAAGCTGCTTCGAAACGGCGATGAAAAAGTTATTCTATTTATTTGTTTAGATAAACTATAAGTCATAAACTAAAAAAAACTAGTCATAGGTACAAGATTTCCCTTGTGGATGTTTGCACCGACGTTTTTAACTGGATGCTGATAGACCGTTTCTATATATTTTTCTCCGAATTAAGCTTGCTTTGGGTCATGTCAGTACAGAGTGAGCCTCTTGATGATTGCTCTTTTCAAGGCATATATAGTTGCTCTTCTTTGGAGACTTATAATGCCCGAAAACAAAGAAATGGGAGGCTAATATACTATTTTGCACTGGACCATCGGCAACAACAAGAAGTGTTTTTAGGATACTAGAACATTGGGCGCGCCTTGCTATAATTTCAATTGCAGACATTAATTCACAATTTAACGTAGACATTTCAAGCATATAATAGATAGAGGCTATCACAGGAACTGACCTCCACTTCAATGTAGAATTTGCACTCCAACATTAGATACTTGAAGGAGATAACAGATAGAGGCCATCCCATCTAAGTATCAGAATCTAAAAGATGCATAACAAATTATGTAGATAATTCCCACACATTTCATAGCACAGAGCTGCAGCAGTTACATATCTGGATAGTGTTTGCACAGCACTCATAGCTCACAGGGTGCTGTCTAAGGCATATGTTACATATTACGATCAGAATTCGTCACTACCAAACATAAGAGCCGGTAGTTTAGAATACCGATCCAAATGACCATCGAATACACTAAAGTGGTTGCATGACGCTAAAAAACAAATTAGTAGCAAATAGCACAGCCTGCAGCCACCAAGTTCCAAGCAATGGCGGACGAGCGATCAGAGACATTCTGCTGTAGATGATAGACGCAAAAGTCGTGAGCCTTGCTGTGCCTAAGCAACTTTATTGACCTGTAAAGAAAAATGGGCTTTAGATGGCATATGTTGCACGATACGATCAGAACGACCATTGAAAACGCAAAAGTAGTTGCATGATACTAAAGACTAAATCAGTAGAAAATAACACAGCTTGCAGCCACGAAGTTCCAAGCAACGACTAATCAGTGATGACACACACATTCTGCTGCAGCTGGTGGAAACAAAAGTAGAAACCCCTCTTGCGCCTAAGCATTTTCCGTTGACCTGCAAAGGAAGAAAAAGGGCTTTAGACAGTGGGTTAAGTAGTGTAAGCAAATACACATGATGTTATTCTATATCAAGCATGAAAGTTTAGGCGTCGGATAAATTAGAGCAAGAAAGCACCCAGGCTTGGCAGTGTCATCTGCAGAAGCATCACAATCATCATCTCTAGCGATATCATCTTTGAAGAGCTTCTTCGCGGTACTTTTCCTAGGTGATGAGCGAGACCTATAAGAGAGTCGTTATGTCATGTATACATATATAAGGGTGGATCCTGATTTGTGCTATAAACAAAGCAATGAAATGTATTGTTAGTGAGGCTAACCTCTTTCCTGTCACGCTACCTCGAGTCTTCGTTGAATCGCCGAAACCAACATCAGAAGCAGCCTTCGGTGAAGCAGGGCATAAAAAAAAGGACCACGTTAGTCCAGGTATCTAGGAAACCCATAAACAGACAAAGAACTGTACCGAATAGCCTTGTCTATGTTTTTCAGATGCATTTCAAGCATCACAGTATAATCAATGCTCATATATCATCTCAAAACTCATTAACACAAAGAAAAATCTGTTATCATCATTTATCTTATGGTTTTGTACCACGTTGCAAAAGAGAATTTAATGTATACATATAAACGACTGCCAAGTTGAGTACGCAACTAATCTAATCAAAATCTGGGCAAAAAGACAACACGTTTTGTTACAACAACTCATCAGATGAAAAAAACAGAACTATACCCCCTCCCACTACTTCGCTACACGTAGTGATTCAGAAAGAAAAGGAGTGACAGCAGGAGTAAACCTTACCTTGAGCACATTTGCACTACCACTCTCCTGTGGTGTTGCTGGTGACCCTGCAAGTGCTGCCACAGCACTAATAGGCCCTAAAACTGCCTCTGTTTGCAGTAAAGTCCGGTTTTGAGCTCCCTGGAGTATTTCACACGTTGTATAGTAGTGTTAGAGGAAGTCAAAACATATGCTATACATATGGATAAACTATACTCCTGCCTGGAAAACAAATGTGTAGTCTACTGACTTTTATCTTAGAAACGGTTTACCTCATCTTTAGTAGTGTCTATGGCACTTTGCGGCGTCACCGGTGGTCCACGCGCGAGAAGAGTTGCTTTACTTGAAGTAGTGCTCGAACCATGGCTAGCCTCTGAAGTAGCAGGTGGTGAAGGCAAAGCTAAGGGGGCACTCCTCTGAGGAGTGTTCTGCATACTGCTGCTTGCACCTTGAGAGAGCATGTATGATGATGACTGTGATCCTGTAGGTGTCATTGGAAGAAGAGCATTGCTAGCGTCTATTTCTCCAATGACTGTGTTGACCTAAAAACAAACGTTGCCAGAACCTATTGTGTTTTCAGTGAAGCTGACATTCCATATATAAACCTTCTCTAAAAGCCTCGTGATCTCATCCGGAATGAAACCGCGCGGATTATCAGCGATGAGAGTATCAACAGTCTTCTTTGTGAGGCGCTGAGCTGTTCATCCAAAGAGAATAAATTCAGTATCACCCGTTTCATCTCCAGCAACAATGGATAGTTTGTACCTATGGTATATGGAAAGTATGTTAGAAAGCCTATTTGTGTAGAGCAAGGTGCCTAGTGCCAGATAGGTAGCTAAGTTAGTAAACGTTATTTGACCTTTGGGTAGGTGCACCAATCAAACCACAGTCAGGACCACTGCATCTGTACGAGTCACCATGAGGTTTGGCTGTTCTAAGACACTTGCTGCAGGAATTGTACCACCACGAACCATCGATCTTTCGTACCGTTACCGTGACAAGAAACTCTTTTTTCTGTAAAAGATGCAGAGAAAGTGAGTAACTACTTAAGTCATCAATATGGTACAGGTATGAAATACAGTGACAAAAGCGTACCTTATTTTTGAAAGGGTGAAGGTGCTTGATATCAGAGATCTTTTTTGGTTCAGCAGCAGCTCTGGGTTCTGCTGAAGTCACGTGTTCATCCCATCTAATTGGCTCATGCATGCTTCTCACTCTAATTAGGTCAGCGAGTAGAGAAATTAATCGTTAGAATGTACAAAAAGATGGCTGGCATCAGCAGGTATTAAATATCCACACCAATATATTACCTGGCCATAAGGTTCTTTGCTTTAGGGACCTCAGGATTTATATACCATTTGCATGCTGAACCGCCTGTTAGTGATACCCTGTCTGAAACAGCGGCCATCAGGTGTAGGATTCAGATAGCATTTCGTGCACAACAGTACAACAAACATACCTGCAAAGCGCTTGACAAGAGTGCCAACAAATATCACAATCTGTGGAGAAGTTAGCCCATCCTGATGCACTTGCTCGCCCGGGAATGACGTAGCCCGCTCACCCCAAAGCACAATATCAACTGTAGCACTGCTGTTAACACAGTGAAATCAAATGCAAGTTAGAACTGTTCTCAGCTAAGCACTACCACAGATAAACTGTCAAACAAATACTGCTACTGCACATGTAAACAAAAAACATGTCGTGAACAATAGGCATGCATAACTGACCCCGCACTGGCAATGGTGATAGCTCTCTTCAAGCTGTCAGCCTGTCGCGACCTTGCCCGTAGCGTTGAAACATTTGAGATCATGGTGACCACTCCGATGACATCTAATTTGGGTAACGGCAATGCATAAGCGAGTGTTGAATGCTTTATGAGATGCTAAACTCGTCTGTTCAGTGATGTACCTGTGAAGCAATCATTGCAGTCAACACGTGACTGAAGCTGCTCCATGGGAGTAAGGGAGTAGGTACACATGGGAAAAGCAGGTGGGATTTCAACAACCTCCTCTACTAAAGTCCACCTTGTAAAGATGATCATGATGTCATTCGGTACTGGCTTGTACTTGCTGGATTTCCTGACTCGGAAATATGAGATGTTGTAAACGGCACCTTCTTTTATCAGAGGCTTAAACTGCTCATCTAAACGCGGGTAAATCTGTGCGTGTATGCTGTTTCCCTGTCCAAAAAAGAGCATTAGAACTAAAGACATTGGAGCGGAGACTCTATTGTGATAAGCAAACATCACCACCTACAACTGCTCCCAAGTTGGGATATCTAGCAGTACAGCTAGGCGCATGGCTAATTCAGTGACATTATAAAAAATATTCCAACAAAGGAGAAAAAACCCATAATCTATTCTTGGGGAAAATATATACCTCTTCATCAATCAACACTAGATCTGTGTGTAGCAACTTTGTTTCATCATGAGGATCAAAAAAGTCCCAAAATCTAGAGACACGCACACATATGTGCTCACTGCAGTCTCCAACCATAAGGGTGGGAATCAGTACGTCCCCCATCTGCGAGTATAGAAGGAAACATGGAATCATTAGAACACACATGAATGAAAGGTCAGATCAGTTAATGGGTCGTAAAGGGTTCAGATAAAAAATGAAGACACCTTAGATCAAAAGATATCACACACATCAAGCAGGTACAGTGGATCAAATGCAAAAAAAACGTACAAAAGTGATGAGCAATCGACTTTTAAAGTCATATATATATATATATATATATATATATATATATATATATATATATATATATATATATATATATATATATATATATATATATATATATATATATATATATATATATATGCATGATTATGTACAGAGCAAAAAAGCATCGTATGCCAAGAGTCCTAGGCCGACGCCGCGTCTACAGCATCAAGGACATCTCTGTAAACTATGTTCCGAGTTTGCGAGCCACACGAGCCATCATCATTTTCAATTAAAATCCTAAGGCCACCTCTAGACGTCGATCTCGAAACAGCAACATAAAGTTGTCCGTGTGTAAAGACAGGTTTTTTGAGGTAAAGTCCAACCCTTGATAGGGTCTGTCCTTGACTCTTGTTTATTGTCATTGCATAGCATATTCGAATTGGAAACTGTTTTCTCTACAGTGTGAAGGGCCATTTGACATCTGTAGTATTAAGGGCAATCCTTGGTATAAAGACCTTCTCACCAGTATTAGAGCCTGTTAGTACTACGCACTGCAGCAAACGCTGCCCAAGTTCGACAATAATCAGCCTCGTGCCATTACAAAGACCCATATTTTGATTGAGGCTTCGCAAGAGCATCACCACAACACCTTTCTTTAGCACAAGCCTATGACAAGGGAAATTGTTTGCGTCAATGGAATTAAGAAATTCCGTAGGGTAGAGCAGATCAAAATCTGGTACGCATTCAGATGATTTTGATATTGTGTCACAGCTTAGGTAGTGTACACTATCTCCAGGAAGCATTGAGACAATATACCCATTTAGCTCGTTAACTGTCACATTATTTGGGCAGACAATGGCACGTGACGCTAAATATAGAGGATTCTGGTAATTTTCCAAGAAGTTTGGGTACACCTCGGATACAAGAGCAACAATTTTATCACCAGTAGTACGAATCAACAAATCGTCGGGAATTGTCACCCAAGAAGGCTCACGCTCACCCCCTTTTTTTACAGCAGGTACAGTACCGTCACCAATGGCTAAGACCCATTTGCCAAATTTCTCAAGTTCATCACGCTCATTTCCTTCTAAGGACGGGTTAAGAAGTCGCATGTTCGTGCGTAATTTCAAAAGGGCAACATGCTGCCACAACTTAGAGTTCGTAATAGACGCACTAACTATGGAGGACCGTGAGCCCCTGCGTACAACAGGTAAATCTGCCGGAAATCACCTCCGAGAACAACAGGTTTTCCACCAAATGGGAGGATCGCATTCCTAGGATCATGTTCAGAAAGAATATCTCGCATAGTTCTATCTAACGCCTCAAAGCAGCGCCGATGTGTCATTGGTGCTTCGTCCCATATAATTAGGGAAGCAACCAGTATAAGTTCAGCAAGCATAGTACCCCTTTTTACACTACATGTTCCAACCTCTGTTATGTCAAAAGGTATCTTAAATCTTGAGTGCGCAGTACGGCCTCTTGGCAATAGCAAAGACGCTACACCAGATGACGCTACTGCAAGCACTATCTTCTTCTCAGACCTTACCCTTGCAATTATAGCATTCCATAAAAATGTTTTGCCTGTACCACCATGGCCATAGACAAAGAAAAACCCAGGCGATCCAGAAAGAACACGGCCTGTTATTACGTCAAACACTTTTTTTTGGTCAACATTCAGCTGCGAGACTAAAGACGTGGCATGCATGGACAACATTAAGGGTTCAGGGTCAAGTTCATCATTAATTAGTCTATTATCACTTATACTAACACACTGTGTTCTCAGCTTTGGCAGGTTATAGTCATCTATGTTCCCACCGCTGCTTGCAAAAACATTCGTGAGTTTTTGTATGAGCAGAGCCATCAGCTGTTCGTGTGGAACAGTATAGTACGGGTTTTGAAGTGCATCTCTAAGGCCACGGTGTATGTCGTCTGTAAAATAAAGCCAATATCTATCAAACAAAGAGCGAACATCACCAACAGAACAGAAAAGCACCACAGTGAGAAACAATTGCCTCAACTGATATGCCGATGCAGATACTATCGCCTCGTCAAACAGAAGATGCCACTCGTTATCGCCCTCAAGTAAACCACGCGCCTCACAAGCATCTCGAAACGTAGTGTACACTCTATTGTTAAAGGTTCTCACGTCAGCATAATTCTCTGCGCCTTTAACTATCATTAGAAGCATACGCAAATAATATAACTCCCCTGCAGCTGGATGGACATAGTACATGCGACCAATTTTAGCGCAAAGTGTTCTCTTTCGCCAACATCTGCTAGAAGCATCCCAAGACCACTCTTTTGGGAAGTCGCAATATGTTAAGTGTCTGGCTTCTTCGTGTTTCGAATTAGCTTCGAACCACGCAGTCAACATTGTGGACTTCGCTGCTGTGCTAGCAAGCAACGCTTGTAGGTTAACACCAGGTTCATATCGCACATGGTTCATACCAGGAAGATGAACAGCTAATCGCTCTACCGAAGGCACCCTAAAGTGAATGTCAAACTCAAAAGCACGCCATAGGGCCTCACACGAAGAAAGAAATCTAGCATCAACATATTCTTGGATTTCATTTTTTGGAGCTAGCTGAGGGCCAGGAGACGCATTGACTGTTTTTGCAGTAACTTCAAAATAGACTCTTGCCCGATCATTTCCCTTTGTAATGTATTTAAACAGATATTTAATCATGTTTGATTTGTTACACCACTCGACATTGATATGCGCATTGTATTTCTTTAGCAAGTGCATATTGTATGGAACAACATTCCTATTATCCAATAAGACACCGTTTTTACAAACATGTCTACCATCATCTCTTCGTCTGTAAACAGTGAACCCAAAGTCATCCATGATAATTTCATCCTGAAACGACTTAGGAAATTTTTTTGAGCATTTGTTATCTTTCATACATGGACATTTCTTGTTGTAATCACTGCATGGGCCGTGTATCATGAACTCGTCAACTAAAGCATAGCCTACTGGGTCGTCGGCGATGTCAGGGATTTCTGCGCAAATAAAACTATCGACAGTAGCAGTACAGAATCCTGAACTATTAGCAGTTAGCCATACAAGACAATGTATATGCGGCAGACCACGTTTCTGGAACTCAACGGTGTACAGAACTGCACATAGAAGGTGTGGTGTAAGACTCACTAACAATAAATATAAAGGTCAGCAGGTACAGGCAATATATACTACGCCTTACCTGCAAGGACAGGGCCAAACGTTCTGCCCTCCTTTATATCAGCTATGAATTCATCGACCTTCATATGAAAAACGCGTACTATCAAGTCAGAACGATCGCATGGTTGCTGCCCGCGCTCAAAGCGCAGTGCATCAGTTATTTCTCTCCATTTAGTGTTACACGTGAAAGTAACAAAGAGGTCAGGAGGGCCATAGACTCTGCATATGGCCATCGCGTCTTGGTAATTCATTACATGGTATCTCCTGCTGCCAGTAAAACTGGCCGGCATAACTACCCTACCACCAACTGAATCGGCATTTATAAGACCCTTATCAATGACATCGGCTATTCCTTGTACCGTCTCAGATCGTAGTTCTTTTTGGTGGTCTGCTATGAACTTCAGTCTAGACCCTTCGATCGTTGAGTACGCATCGACACATATCTGGTCACTTAACCTGCCACAGCAAGTGAATGGATTCGCCTCATTTAGTCTGTAGTGCATGTGATATCTAACAAATTCAAGCATTGTGATATATCTACGGCCTGTCCCGTCACTATCGTCAATATCTGAATATTTAATACCAAGATGGTAGCCATGCTCACCATAAGGAAACAGCAATGGGTACTGCAAAGCCATATAAGATGGGTGTAAGCAAGAAACACGTCTTAGTTCACACCCTCTGTCCTGCACAAGGACATCGTAAGTGTACTCATCGGCTGAGTAGTCACCAACAATTATAGCGGCAATCTCACCACTTGACGGTAAACTATACTGAACATCGTGTCTTGTATTGCATCCTAGCAATCGTAGTGTTATTTTTTGATTGCCCTCCTGTTCTAGACGTTCCCTAGCATAGCGAAACGCATTAACAAGCTGATTGTGCTCGTTTAACATGCTTAACAGAGACATTGCTATCGCCGGGTCAGGCTGGTCAGGAGTGTTACCATCACCCTCAAACATGCTCAGCCTGTTTTGCGTCTCATTTTCAGTGTCGTATATGTAAAGCTGTGCAAATTTGGGCCGCGAACCACGATGTGGCAGCAGGGTACCAATACGATGATGGACTACTCCATTAATCTTAAACACATAAGGTGCAGCGCCACTGTTTATCGTCCTATCGATAGCTGCACCTAAAGAGGTGAACGCAAACAGAGAGTTGTAAGTTCGAATATGTTTTAGAAACCTCTTTGAACGCGCATCACCATCAAAACGCAGTAGGTCAGCTAAGGGGACAGGTGGTTTCATGTAGGGTTTCAAACTGACTTTGCCTCCTTTACAGCAAAGGTTGTACACTATTTTTCTCTTGGTGACAACGGACGCACTCTTGACACGCTCTTGGAACCAGAAGACAGCACCACAGTATGGACACTCATGTGACGGTCCGCCATAGTATGACCGGTCTCTGTAGTTATCTACAGTCCAACAACAGGAAAATATAGCGGTGTATAAACCATAGTAGACCATTTAACCTATGTAAAGTTTTAAAAAATAGCATGCACACACCTTTCAGCGCCTCGACATATGCCCTATCAGGAGGAACCACGACATCTACCGAACCATCGCAGGCAGCTACGAACAAAAAAAATCAAACGGCGGAACGTCATATCATGACTACAGTGAAAGGTGTCAGGAAAAAAAGGCTGTAGGTAATCACCGTGCTTAACACACGGCGAACGTCTGTATGGTCGTTTACTGCGTATCCTAGCGAGCCGGCGCTGCCTGTTGAACGTAGCAACCTCAGCAGAAAAGTCCATTAGAGACCTATTTCCTGTTTGACGCGAAGCTGGACCCGTTAATAAACAACATGCACCTTTTTTTCTCCTATAGCAAGACATGTCTATCTAACGTATACTCACTCGGTGGTAGGGTAGATGTTCCAGTTTGGTTAGATGGCTCTGGTCGACCAGGCACGCACGAGCGCTCATTGCCAGTGGCAAAGAAAGGGCTCCTAAGGAAACCTACGCATTTTCCCACAGTTTCCAGAAATAGCACAAATTAACTAACGACAAGGTAACCGTTCTATAACAAGTAAACTATGCATGGCAACTGTATAGACCTTGGGAAAGCGCGAGACGCCTTCTTTTCCTTTTCTCACGACACCGGGCAACAATTTCACACGGAGAACCACCCATTAAAACCCAATCTGCACAACGGCAATAAATCACAACCAACACCAAGAATAGATCAGCACGCACAACAGCGCGAATGACAAGCAAATAGCAAACGCATTCAACTGAATACTGCACATCCACAGTCAACAGCATCCATGTACCAGGATAGGCCCCAGAAGGGTATAAGAAACGGCCGAGATTATTAACAGCCACCAGAGTAGGTAAGTAAAGAAGACGTGCCTATACAGCTTAGAAGAGAAGATTCTACAACCTATGGATGCTACCTATGAGTGGGGAATCAGATGGTAAGGGAAGAAAAAGCACCTAGATAGATTAGCAAAGCAGGTAAGCGCACCTAGAGAGCTTGGTAGAACAGACAAGCACTTAGAGAGAAGCAAAAACATAGGCCAATACGACCAGCAACACTTGCCAGACCAGGTCTCATGGCATGATAAGCCACCACACTAAGAATCATAGTGGCATAGGCAAAAGCAAATGATTCTGCCCATGATCACATACCTATTCGGCGAATATCATTGGCCATACATCTAGTGACCCAACCAAATACTTGCCTCCGGCTGACGGAACAGACAAGAAGGATCTATCGAGAGAGCGAGAGAGAGAGAGAGGAGAGGAGACCTGGAGAATACATAACAAAAAGCACTCATAGAGAGGTAAGAAATGAGGCCTAAAGAACCTAGGTAAGAAATGAGGCCTAAAGAACCTATGTATACTACCCAGGGCCTTCCTGGTCAGACAGAGCAGATCACAAAAGCACAGCAAAAGTCATTATCTATGAAACACATAACGACATCAAAAGTACAGGACAGTGCAAATCAAGAAGACCAGACTTACCTTTGCAGTCTGTTTCCTCTACACACAACAGAAGGCGACAGCAACTTCAATACCCGGACAACAGCGAAAGTGACGATGGACACCTTCCTCGCAGCCGTAAGTGACCAGGATGACCTACAGGCCCGTTTGCAATCAATATAACGACGAAATATAGCTTTAACTGGAAACATCATCTAACATCATTTAATAATATGTTCTAGACAACTAACATTTTAATATCATCATTTTCCACAAAATTGATTCACCCGAAACGAAATCACTATCCAGGACATAAGCAAGCATGTTACCTTCGATTCACCAGAGGCGCAATTAGGAAGCTAGGGATTCCTATGCTAAGGCGCAACGCAACCTGTCCCTAAGCCTGAAATACGAAACAAAAGCATCCGGGTTATTCAAATACAAAGCATCAAATCGCAAAAGCAAAATCTGAAATCTATCCTTACAGCGCTGTAGCACAAAAGAGCTTGGAAAGGGCCGAAACTGCCATTGTATCCAGAACGTACTTAGCCAAAGCTGAATCGGAAATACATTTGCCCAGGAAAGAGATAGAAATATACATAGTAAAAGCTAAGTTAGAAGCTTAAAACAGGCAAGACTGTAGCACACATCTCCCATACCTGCAACCAAGAAGCTCTTCGTGGCCTTCAGCTTGAAGAGACGATGTACGTGGGCGACAGCTGCGGATCTGTACCAAGCGAACCAAGAAAACCTGTGAATCAGAAGTATCCCGGAAAGTAGCAACCACAGAAACATAAAAAAACTACCAAACCGCATGGACAGAGGCACAGCACCTAGACACGGAGAAGCCCCGGCAAGGTCAACAGCTCACCTAGGCCATCGTGGATGCAGAACGAAGGCCAAAACAGCAGATCTCGCAAAGATACCGAAAAGGGATAGGATGAAGGGGGCTCCCAACCGGACAAGCAGATAAATAGGGAGACCGAGTCACTCACCTCGAGCACGGGAACCAGCACCGTATGATGAGACCGGTAGAGCGATGAGCCACGCACAGACCAATGATGGGGGGTGATGGCCGCGTGAGCTCCGCGCGACGGGACGGTACGGTCGTCCGTGCACTGTTCCGACGGGACACATCGGCCAAGGGTAGGGGAGAGCGGCAGCACACGCCCGTACGGAGAGCGAGTAGCGCCGCTGGCACTGTTCCGATACGACGGAAGGGTCTCGTGGATGCAGGGCGAACATCAAAACACCAGATCTCGCAAAGATATATGGAAAAGAAAGAGGATGAAGGAGGCTCCCAACCGGACAAGCAGATACATAGAGAGACTGAGTCACTCACCTCGAGCCCCGGAACCAGCACCGCAGGATAAGACCGGTAGAGCGATGGGCAACGCACGGACCAACAACGGGGGACGATGGCCGCGCGAGCTCCGCGCGACGGGACACCGCGGTAGTCCGCGCACTGTTCCGACGGGACAGATCGGCCATGGGTAGGGAAGAGCGGCCGCAGACGCCCGTACGGAGAGGGGGGTAGCGCCGCTAGCACTGTTCCGATACGACGGATGTGTCTCGAGGAAGACGAATCTGTTCTCGGTATAGAGGAGGCACGCATTACCTATGCATCTAGCAGCTTCCTCCGCTCCGAAGGTGATACAGCCCGCCCCCTTACTACCTCTCGCCGCGTGTGGGCCCAGACAAAAGCGGGGCCACCGGCCAGAGGGTTGGGTGAAACGGTCCCGAGCGCACCGCTACGCCCGAGCGGCGCCTCGCATGCTCTGCCCACGCTACCTCTCCCCAGATGACCCGGTCCGCCGGTCAAAGCTGCTTTATTGTGCTCGCCAAGCGTCGCCATGCGAAGCCTTTCCGCCTGCTCCGCGTACGTTCCCTCTCCCCAGACGGCGCAGCCGCTCTCTCACTGCGTGTGGGGTCGGAAAAAAACAGGGCCACCGGCCAGCCAAATGCGCTAGAACCCTCTCGCGTGCATCGCTATGCCCGAGCCGCGGCCCGCCTTCTCCGTGCGCGCTCTCGCGCGAAGGCCGCGTACACTGCCTCCCCGCACCCCGTGTCGCTGCGTGTGGGGTCAGACAGCAGCGGGACCACCGGCCAGTGAAGCGCGCTAAAGGATCTCGCGTGCACCGCCACGTCCGAGGCGCGCGCTGGCACGCGAAGGACGCGTACAGCCCCTCTCCGCGCGCTCTGCCGCTGCGTGTGGGCTCAGAATGCCGCGGGCCCACCGGTCAGAGAGAGACGCTAAACGTGCTCACGTGCACCGCTGCGGGCGAGCGACGCCTCGTGTGCTCCGCCCGCGCCCTCGCACGAAGCCGCGTACGCTCCCTCCCCGTGCGCTCGCTCGCTGCACGTGGGGTCAGATAACGCCGGGACCACCGGCCAGAGAGACGCACAAAATGCTCCCGCGTGCGCGAGGACCTGCGCGGCCGAGCGACGCCTCGCGTGCCACGCGCGCGCGCCCCCACGAAGCCGCGTACACCCCCTCTCCGCGCGCTCTGCCGCTGCGTGTGGGCTCAGAATGCTGCGGGACCACCGGTCAGAGAGAGACGTTAAACGTTTTCACGTGCACCGCTGCGGGTGAGCGACTCCTCGTGTGCTCCGCCCGCGCTCGCGCCCTCGCACAAAGCCGCGCACGCTCCCTCTCCGTGCGCTCGCTCGCTGCGCGTGGGCCCAGATAACGGCGGGACCACCGGCCAGAGAGGCGCATGAAACGCTCTCGCGTGCGCAAAGACCGACGCGGCCGAGCGAGCGACGCCTCGCGTGCTCCGCACGCGCCCCCGCACAAAGCCGCGCACGCTCCCTCTCCGTGCGCTCGCTCACTGCGCGTGGGCCCAGATAGTGGCGGGACCACTGGCCAGAGAGACGCACGAAATGCTCTGCGCGAAGGCCTACACGGGTGCGCGAAACTCTCGCGCGTCGCGCGACGCGCGCGCGCTCCTCCCGTCGCTGCACTCGGCATGCCTGAACGCGCGAAGGGCCACGCGGCGCACGAAACGATCTCTCGAGCGACGCGCGCACGCTCACTCCCGTCGCCGCGCACGCCACGTGTCACCGTGCGAGGGCCTCCGCGGGCGCGAGAAACGCTCTCGCGCGAGCAGACGGGGGGAGGTTTTAATAGTTCTGATAATATGTCCAGTTTTCTTTCCGCTTTCTGCTATCCTAATGTGAATTTGTCATTTGCCTAAATATGTATTCTTCAATTCACTAGCATCTCTTCTTCTGTATAAAGATAGACATATTTTTTCTTGTAGCAGGCAAGTCTTAGATGGTGAGATTTTTGGTAGCAACTTCGGTGAATTTTTTAGGGGCAGACAATAATAGGTTACTCAGGAGGCAGGCAATGCTACCCTTTCTACTCTGTTTTAACAGGCGTGTTGATCAGTTTAGATATGGATGGAAGGGGAGAAATTTCTTGGCAGGTGAAGCTGTCTACCAGGTCCAGGATTCCTTTTGCCGTGCTATTCGAACGGGCGAGCGTTTGCAAACTATGGTAGTGCCCTTTTGGGCTTGTAAGCTTAGGCTTCTCCTTTTTTTCTTTTATGTGGCTGAAAATACACCATAATTGTTGTTAGTTTTTTCAATGTCAATAAATTTAAAACATAAAAAAGTTATATCATCATGGACAATGTAAAGGAATAAGGAGGGAAAGGCAAAAAAAAAGCCTAACAAAGTAAAAAAAACTAAAAAAAAAGATGAAATAAGAGCTTAGAAGTTAGAAATAGAAGCTCGTTGGTCAAAATCGATGGTTGTGGGGGACCCAGGGCGGGGGTTGCCGCATGTGTGTTCTGTATTAGTTCTATGATCAGTAGCTTGTACACACATTTACAACATTAAGATCACATCTATACACATTGAATATATTTAATTTATGACAAAGGGATGAATACAATAAGATTTTACACATATGGCTGACTGGCCAAGAGAATACTAGAGTCAAAAGTAAATTACAGCGGAAGACAAATAACTAAGTGGAAGTATCAATCCAATGGTATGCTACCATATCCCACAGGCAACCGACTGGGGGATTAGGCCCTAGAGAAAACCCGTAGTCGAACTCCCCATTGCCGAGGACAAGGTACGTGTCGTCTGTATCTTTTCATTCTCTGGTCAACAATAATTTAAGGTTAAATGCATTACGTACCCAGTATGACTTATAGTGTATCGTAAAATTATATATATATATATATATATATATATATATATATATATATATATATATATAGTATATAATTATATATCATTGCACTTGCACGCATCTAAAAGCAATCCAAAGACAGAGAGGCCTGGTGCCCGGTATATATATATATATATCCCGGGCACCAGGCCTCTCTGTCTTTGGATTGCTTTTAGATGCGTGCAAGTGCAATGATATGGAAATGAAGTCATTAACATGGATGGAAAGTCTTAATCATGGATGGAAAATCTCACTCATAGATGGAAAGTCTCACTCATAGAGCCTGAGCACCATGGTGCCCCTGTTATTTATATTATATATATATATATATATATATATATATATATATATATATATATATATATATATATATATATATATATATATATATATATATATATAACATGTAATGAAATAACATTTATATCACTTCCATAACAGCATATCAAATCCATTCACAGCTTTCCTCGGCGGTAAGCATCGCAAAATTCCCACCCATGGGCATGGCACACGGTTGCGTATATGACATCCCATATGTTCAATGAAACAGTTTAGAAAAGGAAAACTACACCCTTTGTGGCTGCACCCAAGCTTGCTCATGACCACGAGCGCGGCTATTTAAATAGTTTTTAACACTCTACAGAGGTTGTACAGCTTTACCCACACGAAATAATCAAACATACTGTCGGCTATTACATGCTTTCTTGGGTGTGCGACAGAAGTGATTATCTTATAGCTTTTAGGTTATCTAGTCCTAACCTTGCACCAGCTCGATGAACATCGAACTTCTTTTAGGTATATCCCCTAAAAGAGCATTCGAGTCCTCACTTAGGCAAATCCCCTAAGCGAAGAACCTCACCTAGATCTGTTCCCCAAGTGGGCATTCATCATTGTATTAAAACTTTGGCCACAACACCTTGGTGAAGGGAGCCCCTATGAGCAAACCTAACCGGGTGCGCATGAGCTTGTATCCAAGCATGCGGAGGTACAAGTGAAGGGAATAAAGGTACGACTCACTAGAGAGAGGAAATCTTGTGGTGGCGTCCTAGTCAGAGATAGAGAAGAAGGCCTGTTCGAGTGCTAGCCCAAGAGGTCCACTGCATGAAAGGTTAATCAAATAAATAGAGTGCTTAAGAAGAGGTAGAAGCATTACGATGGAGTTGGGGTGGAGAGAAACTCACCAGAGAAGCTAGCACACGGTAGTGTGCTCACTGGCATCACGTACAACTTTGGTTTTCTCGATGTTCCAGAGAGCAGAGTGCTCAAGGATCATATGCAAGAGACTGAGAGGGCGAGCTAAGGAGAAAATGGTACGGTCGGAGGGGTTTTATAGGTGCGGAGAGGCTGAGGGCTAAGCATGAGTTCTCGCGAGCATGATCAAAAACTCTCCGTGGAATGCGAGGTGCGGAGGTGGAAAGGGAGAAGATATGCGTCATGTTTGAGGCAACCGGTAGGTAGAGTTGGTAGCAGCAGAGGGCGAAATTGCGGGTGCAACGTCTAAAACTGGGGGTAGCTCAAGTCACGACCACGACGGAGCTGGCGCATGCGCGCGAGGCGGAAGATGATTGCTTCCAGCGGGTCTGGTGTGTCAGCGAGCGCAGAGAGGCGACCTGACAGGATTTGTCTTGACATGTGAAGGGTTTAGAAGTTGTGTGTTTGAGTACTTGTATTTTTGAGTACTCGTGATGGAGCTTGCTAGCTGGTTTAAGTTTCTCAAGCAAGTGCAAACCGGTCGAAGCTCTCTGTAACATCCCAAAATTTGGCTTTCTGGAAAAAAAATTAAATTCAAATTAACTATTTTAAAGTAATTGGATTTTACTTGGCTTTTATTTGATTTTATGGATTTTATTTAAAAATTTAAAGCAAGAAAATGTATTTTAAATATTTTATTAAAGCCAAAAAGGGAAAATTATATTTTTCCTAGCCTTTCCTAAATTTTTAAATAATATTCGAGAATTTTCTGAAATTTAAAATCAATTTTCAAAGTTAAAAAGTATTTTATAAAATTATTAAATTCAAACCTGAAATTAAAAATATTTTTACTAAGTCTAAAATAATTCCAGGAATATTTTATGATTTTTCTGGAATTTTTAGACATTAAATATTATTTTTCCAAGTGTTTATAAAGTTTCTAGTATTTTCTGAAATTTATTCCGAAAATAAAAATCAAATTAATCCTATCCCGCCATGTGTCGCTCTCAGATTAAATCAACCTCTCTCCACGTTTTAATCCTAGCCACACATGATCACTTACCCCTTCATAAAATCCAAAGGCCCTCATCCATCCACTTGCCACGTGTCGCAAATCCGACGGCCCGTACCCCTTCACTTCCTCCCTCTCTCTATTACACATGGACTCCACATGTCATATGTTTCTTCAACCTCTTCTTCCTCCTCCCACACTCTCTCTCTCCCACCATGAATGACAATTAGAGCTCTTGAAACTCCGCCGTTTCTCCCTCTTAACTCCCGATTAAAACATGGAAACGGACGCCCTAATCACCCTCATCAATCTCCCGGCCGTTCCTGTCCTTTAATCTTCTAAAAACCGAAATCTCTTCCCCTCCCTTTCTCTTTCTATAAATTGGCTCCCCACCACCATTCTCCCCTTTCCTCCCTCCTATTCGGCCGGCCCTCACCTCCCACCTCTCCCGCCACCGTGCGCCACCCCCTACCGGTCGCCGCCGCCGCTCGGCCGTCTTCCGCCGTCGCCCTGCAGCCCACCGCCGCCACCACCGCCTCCCGCCGCCGCCGGCCACTCCGGGCAACCCCGCCGCCTCCGGTCAGCCGCGCCGCCGCCCCGGCCACCCCGCCGACGTTCGCAGCCCCGCCTCCGGCCGCCGACCGCCGGCGAGGTCGCCTCCCGTGCGCGCCCCCGCGTACCTCCATGATTCCTTCTCTAATCATATTCATCCATGTTTATTTGGTATTGTTGTTGTTCTTTTGTCAAGAAACAACAAGTGGCTACTTGGCTAGTGGATGCATGTTAGTGCATGCATGCATGAGGTTGTGAGTTCAATTCCAGGGCAAGGCAATTTTCGGTTTGGTCTTGCCAAAATTTTTGTTAGCCTATGACAACCGGGCCCCACGTGTCATACACTCCAAAATATCCCAAAAATCAGCCAAAATAAGATTCCAGATAATATTCCCTCGTTTTGCATTTTCTGGAATTTCCAAACCGATCAAACTTCCAATCGCTCGTTCTCCCTCGTCCGAACTCCGAATCCAATGATTCAAATTTCTAAATTTGTCTAAAATTATAATCTAAGTTGCAGTATATATTTAATATTTTTGTGATTTTATTTGCATTTATTTATTTATTTTGCTTGTCTGTCTTTTCGCGCGTAGATTCCGCCGTCGCCGAGGAATTAGTCGAGTCGCAGCAAGAAGACCCAATTAGCGCTCAAGAAGGCAAGTCTCCTTTGATCATTTCGAACCTATGATTTTGAAATGTTTTAATTATTTTAAATTATGTGCATTGCTATTTATATAAAATATTAGTTCAAATCTTAAGGCATTAGTTATATCCAACCTTGTTATGCCCTCACTTGAAATTGAATGCCATGTACCTTTGCAACCCTAGAAATTGCTTTGACTCAGTAATGAGAGTAATATATTTAATTGTTGATATTAGAATGGTAGAACAATGCTTAGCCATGCTATTGAATACTTCATAAATCTTGCAAATGGGAAATTATGAATTATTGTAATACCCTTGTTTCTAAAGTTTAGTGGTAATTGGAGTTGCCACTGTTCTTTTAAAAATAAAATAAAATGTGGAATTTGGTTTAGATTAGGGTGGATGGTTGGTTTGGTTTGGTGCAGTTAGCACGAGATCTTGAAAAGTGAATGTTCCACCCTAATCAATTAAGGACCGACGCTTGTGTTTGTCCAGACTGAGCATTAACCATGCAACCACAAGTCTATATGGGTACGACCTAGCTGACTAACTTATGATAGTCTAGTTTAGGTGCCACCAGTGGAAAGTGGGTGCCAGGGATGGACTGGTTATTCACAGTGAGGGACAGGGATTTACTGTACTCATATGGCGCAAGAGGGGGCTTCGGTTCGGGCAGTTAGCCTACCTGCGGTGAAACCTCAGCGGGTGGTATCTAGCTAGATTAGAGTAAGGTAAAGGCTTTGTGATATTTTATCTGAGTCTCATGCCAAAGGAAGCGTGTTGACTTTTAGGATAAATTATCTCTTGTGGGTAAAGTTGTACAACCTCTTCAGAGTGTAAAACTATTCGAATAGCCGTGCCCACGGTCAAGGGCGGGCAAGGAATGCATGCACATGGTAGATTTCTGATTTTGTTTTAAAATCAAAAGTTTTGTATTCCGAGAGTGGAGGGAACTCTCGGAAGGGTATCCTGGCAGTTGGAGCCAGAGAGGGTGGATGTAACCCGCAGTATTAAACTTGTTCAAGTTGTTTAAGCTAGTGTTGGTAGATGGAACCTTCACTATAGAATTATTGATAGTTTCTGTTAAAACATTTACTTTATTAAATGGTTGCCTTCGAAAATAATTAGTAGTAATTGAAATTTTAAAATATTGCTTTGTGCAAAAGAACCATATAGCCTTCCTTTGTCAAGCCTTGCATCTATGCATTTTTCCCAAGACTTGCGGAGTACTTTATGTACTCACATGCTACACTCAAACATAAAAAGCAGAGGAATACGAAGCCCAAGAAGGAGACTACGACTACTGCTTCGCTTGCGGCTGCGATGGATTTTTCCTGGAGGACTAGGTCGCGTTTCCCCAGTCAATTGCCTGTGGCGTATTGATGGGTCTTCACCGAGTTTATCTTTTGCTTCCGCTGTGTTTCGTGTGTGCGAGGTCTTGAAACCTCAATTGTAATAATGAGACCTTTCGGTCTGTACTCTTTAATATTGTAATAAAGTGTTGCTGGTTATGTATTCATTTCTGTTTAACTGTGTGCACTAGTTTTGATCTGGGACTAGTGCAGTAATACACAGAGGGTCCGGGTTCGGAAATCCGAGGTCCCGACACTCTCGAGGGCCAACTTAGCAATCGTGAGGCAAGGCTGGGCACAAGGCCGGGATGCACGGAGGAAAGGTGTGGTGCAAGGCATGGCCATGTTGCGCATGGGCTGTCAGCAGAGAGGAGGAACAATGGGCGTGGTATTCAAAATGATTAGCATGGCGTCAAAATCAGTGGCTGTGCTTATACAAGCTGGAGGTGGAAGAAAAGTACTATAAGTGGGCCACACTCGGCAGTGAGAGAGAGAAAGGGCCAGGAGAGCCGAGAGGTTTGAGCAAAAGTTAGACACATCAGATGAGCTCGAAGGATTATGAAAATTTTTATGAATGCTCTTGATGTGGAGTTGATCATGTAACTTGTTCAAAGTCTTGTCTCTTGATTTTTCTAGAAAAATCAAAGAGGACTTCTGATTGAACTTAAATATACTTATTTGCTTTAGATAATTTCAGAACTTGCTCTGATATTTATTTTTAGTGCCAAAATTATACTTGTGGCTTTTTAAGATGGTTTTCACCATGAGTTTTCTCATGCCAACTTTTAATCATCTTATTAGTTTTTATAACTTGGTCTTAATTTTTTATTTGCATTACTTGCACTTTTTTATTTTTGAAATTCAAACTTTTCAAAAAAAACTCCAAATAAGAGTCAAGAAATCAAAATGTATTCAAAAAGTTTAATTTTTTTATTTTTTACATGCCTTAGAATTTAGGATATTACATGAAAGAAGGCGAGCGATCATCTTTGGAACTTCTCACTATGCATCTTTCCTATTCTTATTCTTTTCTGTTGTTTATATCTAACGCACTTCGATCTCGATATTTCGAGGGCCTCTGTGTTTGAGATGTCCTATGCTCGAAAAGGCGCAAGGTAGTACTTGTTCGAACTAAAGGTGGAGGATCCGAGTCCAATGTGTCGATGGCGAAACTCACAATCAAATCAAGCATCCCAAGGCAGAGAGGTTACCACTTGCAATCGCAAGCATTGCTTGAAGTGTGCAAGGAAGGACTGGATAATGCGAGTGGTGCTATGAATGAATGTTGCTCTGTTTTTTTTCAACTTATATCTTATGATTTCTCTTAAATAAATAAATAGAATGATTTTTTGTAATCGTTTTGAAGCGACTTATTAATACAATCTTTTTAAATTGACTTATCGATATTCGATTTATTTACACAAACACCTATACTGAAGCCAAAAGTCATTAGTTACAGTCGAAAAGAGGTCATTCTCATGTTCCTTTGTAATGCAGGCAGAAGGGCTGGACCATTTGCCTAATAAAAAGCCATCACTCAGTTGGCCCCTTTCCTATCCT
Source organism: Dendrocalamus latiflorus (assembly GCA_017311315.1). NCBI lineage: Eukaryota > Viridiplantae > Streptophyta > Magnoliopsida > Poales > Poaceae > Dendrocalamus > Dendrocalamus latiflorus. The sequence continues at coordinate 17,208,979 of CM029626.1, read as the reverse complement.
GTTAGACCATGTAGTGGTCGTGGATTCATTAATGATGAATAATTGATATTTAGTTTTATTGGAATTTGCATTCGTGAATATTCGGATGGATGCACTTCTGTGCTTAGTTTTCATGTTAGCTTTCGACCACGACTGGTTTCGACCACGTTTGGTAGTCGGTGGTCCAAACGGCTTTGTATTAGTGGCCTGAACGGTCTTGTATCGTTGGTCCGAATAGCTCTATGTTCGGTGGTCCAAACGGCAGATTTTGACCACAGCTAGCTATTGGTTTTGTGAGGGCGTTTCGGTAATTTTCCAATTGAAAAAAGGAAAAAAAATGCAGGCGCGGCCCACCTATCAGTGAGCCAAGTGAAGAGATAAGGGGGAGGAGACTGCATCTCCTCCCTGTGTGCATGCGTGTGCCCATGCGGGCGCTTCGGCTTCGCCCAGATCTGGCGCACCGGCAGGCGATTTCAATTTCTGTTAAGTTCAAGTACTGGAGTTGCTTTGCATGCTTGTGGGCTCAGAACGTGTGCTCTGTGATGAGAATGTCGAATACTGAAATTGAGCTAGTTAGCTGAATTAGATTTGAGCTCATTTGAATCTGTTTCTATTGTCTGTACTGTAGCTAATTATATTTCGGTTGAGCAGTTTTGTTAACAATCAATTGATATTATCTGTTATTCTATAGTCACCTTTGTCCAGTTTTGTTCAGATTAGTTCATTTATTCATTCTATTCTTTTTATGATTGTACTCTAGTATTATGATCGTTGTCTGGTTACTACATGTTATTTCATTGCTTGTGTACATTTAAACCAAAATTTCTCAGATTGTTGTTCCCTGTTTTTGCTCAGTTTGTGATAGTAGAAAACATATTTTAGAGCTCAAATCCTAATCTCTAGTTATCAGATCTTTTGTGAAGAGTTTCGACATTAGCATGAGAAGGCCAAGTTCAAAAATCTTGAGCAACTCTGTTTTGAGAGCAATTTTAAAGCGATTACTTTGTCATATGCTAGATTTAATTGCTTCCCTGCTTAGAGGACTACATGTCATGGTATTTTCAGCACTATTATGGTTATATACGTTGGATATATACATGTGTATAAATGGCATGATGGAATTACATAATTATATGCAATTTATGTCATTTATATTTGCTGGAAATATTTTGAATTTATGCTTTATTTAGCTGGAATTAAAACTACAAATATGCTCATCCCGCATTATTTTCAATACTAGCTTCGACCATGTCCAGTTTCGACCACGGCAGGTAATCATTGATTTCGACCTCAAACAGTGAACCGGTTATAAGCAACATTTAATCGATCGTAAGCGATAGTGAACTGATTGTAGGTCGTAATGTTATATGCTACAGTATTCGATTGACGGTCGTAACTATAGCACTTTTTCATAGTCGTGGCTACAGTACCTGGTTGGCACTTGATAGTTGTGGACTTTACTAATCGATACTCGATAGTTGTGGACTTTACTACTCGATAGTCGTAGATTTTTTTTGGTTGGTAGTCATAGACTTTACGGTCGGAAGTCAAAGATTCTGTGATCGGTTGCCATAGTCTTCACGGTCTGCTCTCATAGACTTCATGGTCAGTACGAGTGCTTTAACTCTTGCTATCTTCGAGTACTTCGAGTGCTCGTGTTAGGCCAGCGGTAGGACTGGCTGGCAGTGTTTGGTGAATAGTGTTCAAAGGAACAGTACTCGTAGTCAGAAGGACTCGGTACTCGGTAGCGGTTGTCGGTGACACTCGGAACTTGGTGATCAATGATGCAGTGATTGGTTGATAGTCACAATCGTAGTGATCGGTACTCGACGGTTTTGGTCGATAGCGATGCTTGTTATCCCAAGTGTTTTGAGTGAAGCGATGGTAATTCTTGAGTACTCGCTGTTTTCGAGTACTCATTGAGTTAGCGGTCGTATTGAGTGATCTAAGGCTAAGTTCTGAATAGCGTTGAGATTTGTGGACGTGTATGACCTGATTGGTGTTGTTGGTTTGTTGAGGTTGTGGTTATATGTGTGTGCTGAAGATGGTCAAGTTAGGAAGAACTTGTGCTGAGAAAATATTTCTTTGGTCTTTACATGTTCAAGTGAGCGTGGAGATGATCACGATAGGTGATGAGGAGGACCAGGACTAGGATGGGAAGATCTGGAGTTCAGATGGTTGAGGATGTCACGCGAGATGGTCGGGTTAAAGCTGGAGTACGTGGAGATCAGAGGTGATGATGTGCGGAGAAGATATGGGCGGTGCAGTCCTAGAGGCTTCGACACAGAAGTTGATGTAGCGTGATGGAGCTACAGGAGGTGTGTTCCTAGAAGCTTCGTCACATGTGGTGTTAAGAGTTGTGAATAGAGTCCATAATTGAGAAAATTGAGTGTTGAATAAAACCCATGTTTAGAAGGGTTTCGGGTTCCTTGATTTGAGAAAAAAATAGGATTTCGCATTCGTTTTTGAGTCGAACACGCTTTAGAGCTTTAACATATAAAAGTAAGTAGAAGCTAAGGGTTTTGGCTGGTGGCTTTGTAGAGGCTTTTTGTGCTAGAGTTTTTAGGGGTGCCGTGAGGACTCTTTTTAGCCATAAACATGATATAGAAGTAAAATACCAGATCCAATCTTAAAGAAATGAAATCACCACCAACGTTGTCTTGTTGTCTCAATCGAAGCATGGTGTGATTTCCGAGCATCGTCTTTCTTGTGTTCTCGGCGGCGGTGTGCTAACGCATCTTGATCTTGTGCAATACGAGCATGATGTTGTCTTCAGGTAGTTCTCGTTCAAGCGACCGAAGCTTTTGAGCGGAGAGAGAGTTCGACTATGTGCAAAGGAGGTCAAGCGAGTGGTCATAGCGAGCAGTTGCAGGAGCGGTCGAAGCGATCAATCGAACACCCAGCAATCGAAGCATTCATCGAGTGCGAGTAAAAAGGTCAAGCAAGCCATTGTGCAAGCAGTCGAGCGTGTTGCAATTGAAATCTACAACTGGTAAAGTTAGATGATTTTTCTTTTGGTTTAAGATTTGTTTTCAGGTATCAAAAAGCGGAGGAAATTATTCACCCCCTCTGATTATGCCATATGATCCTACCAGTGGTATCAGAGCAAGGATGCAATGGCATTAGATCGAGATCGATTTTCTGGTAAGCCACTGTTTTTTATGAAACAGATTATCTCTATTGGAAAACATGCATGGAGGTCTTTCTGCAAGCACAAGGTAATTTTATTTGGCAAAAAGTTGAAAATTCATATGAAGTGCGTTCTGTCATTACCATTGAAAATACTACTGATGTAGAAGCTAATGCTAATGCTAGAAATATTTTATTGCAAGGTTTAAGTAGAAACGAGTTTGTTAGAATTGCTCATCTCAAATCTGCAAATAAAATTTAGACTTCTGTAGATGACTATCATGAAGGTTCTAAATCTATTAAAGGTGTACGTCAGAATCAATTCAAAAAGGAGCCGTCAAAGTTCGAGATGAAACCTGGAGAATCAGTAGATGATGTTTTTGATCGCTTCAATAAAATTATTAGTGATTTACAATCTATCGATGTTACGGATTTTGAGTTTGACAATGCTCATCAAATTTTGAATGCTCTGGATATGTCTATTTGGAATGCGTTAGTCACTACTATCAATCACTCTGTTAGCATGGAAACACTTACCTTGAATGATCTTTATTCCAAGATGAAAACACATGGAATTGATGTGTTGGCCAGGATAAACAAGTTTAATTCTTTGGGTTTAGTGACTAACCAAGCTGACAAGTCTTCTAGTTCCTCTATTGTTTCTTTATCTGCTTTGTGTTCTATTTTAGATGAACAATTTGGGAGATTCCAGAAGAACAACTTATACTTCTCTCCAACAGGGTGACCAAGGCGATTAATAACATCAAATCAAAGTGGAGATGAGGTCCAATCAGATGCTATGAATGTGATGAGCAAAACCATGTCAAGACAAATTGCCCCAAACAGAGGAACAAGGAGGTCAAGGATGACAAGGCACCAACTCGTCGCTCTTAAGTCAAGATTGATCCAAACAAGAAGAGCAATTATCGCAAGGTTGCCAACAAAATATTTTTAGCACTTGATGATATTGATTTGAGTGATGATAATTCTAGAAGCGATGATGAGGGCAATGGCAGGAAGGCAAAGAAGGAGGACTTTATGGGGATGTGTTATTTTGGCAAAAAGTGAGGAGCTCAACGATGATGACCTCTACAGTAATCCTGATGAGATGAAACTTTCTTACATAGATTTATCTCATGTCGTGCTTAGATTGACAAAGAAACTCAAAAAGTATATAAAGAAAATTAAAAATCATGATCTTGTTGTTGAGAGCTTAAATTCTGAAATTAATAGAATTAGATCTTCTATTACTGATGATGAATTTTGTGAGTCCTTTCAAGTTTTATATTCTGAGTTCGAGTCTGCATTAAACTTGGCTCAATTTGGTGATGTAACTGCTAAACTTGATAAATTAAAATTGGCACACAACTCTTGTGATGAGAAGTTAAAACATATCAATGATGTAATTGAAAAGCTTACGTCTAGTTCTTTTGCTCAATCTGAAGCTTGCTCAAAGTGTGATTTGTTTCAAGCTAGACTTAACTCATCTCAAGAGTCTATTCAGCAAATGCTTTATCATGAGACTCTTTCTTGCTCTAACTATCCTAAGCTTAACATTGAAATATAAGCATTTACTAGACAACTTAATGAGTTTGCTGAAAAAGATATATTAGCTAAGTCTAGTGCTTCTAGAAATTTAGTTAATGAACTGGATAAGTGCACATCATGTCCCACATTGGCTAAAGAAATGAATATCTTAAGAGCATCTTAGAGAGGTTTTCTGTTGGCAAGAAGAATCTGAAGAAGATCCTAGAAAATAAAAAATAAGTGTGAAGAATCGTGGTCTAGGATTTAATTTTGTTGAGCATACCAAGAATAATCCTCTTAAGATTGTTAAGTCTCTTGAATCTGGAAATTTTGAAATAGAATCTGAACCAAAACAGATTATTTTTAAATCTACTGGTGTTGCGACCCCTCTACCAAAGTAGGTGCTGTGAGGTCGAGTGATATGACTACTCATCAAGTCAAATATTAATGCACTCATTCTGGAAGAAATGTTCATTTGGCACAATTTTGTTTTTGGAAAGCTAAGAAAGAAAAGAGAGACAAGTTAGGAAAGCATTCTCGAATGGGATCTGTGCAATCTTCTTGTTGTCGCTTTACTCTCTCTAACTAATCATCTGCAGGTTGTCGTTCTGCTTTCTCTAATCATCTTTCTACAGGGTCAGGAGTTTGTGCAACAGGACTAGTTAGATTGGTGTTTTCTCATGGTAGGAACAGTATGGTCAGATCAATGTCTTGACCAGTGTTTTGACCAATGCTCTCTACTCGACTAGACCAGTCGGAAGCTAGACCAGCTTTGCGTAAGGAGTCAGATCGATTTTGATCAGTGCTCTATACTCAATCAGACTTTTCGAGGGTTAGATCAGCCTTAATGACGTAGTCAGACCGACCTCGGGTGATCAGACCAGCTGGTTCTCATGGTCAAACCAGAGTGGTCGAACAAGATTTTTGATCTGTTGTTTCCTACGGTCGAACCAGCTTCTCAAGATATTTTCAACCAGCGTTCTTTGCTCGTTTGGACTGATTGGGAGTCAAACTAGCTTTACACGGGCAGTCAGATCGCCCTCGACCATCGATGTCCATGCGATCTGACCGATCGGTGGTCAGACCAACTCTGCTAAGGAGGTCGGACCGCCTTATGGTCAAACCAGCTTTTCAACGACAATCTAATCAGAATTTGATAGAGGCTAACTCTTCACTTAAATCTTTATCATTGCCTGTTGTTGCTCCTGTTCGTCGAGTAGCTTAGTGCTGGATTCCTAAATCTTATCTCACTAACCCCAGTACTGTGAGACCAAAGCTTTCTGTGATGTAAGACCAGAAAACGCGGGATAAAGAACATGCACTTGAGTGAGTTCCAGTCTTTTACATCATTGCATGACTAGAATACTTGATGGTTCTTTACTCCCTTTGGTGGCTTCCAAGAGTTCCACCTTCTGGTTAAACCATGTGGAAAAAGTGATATTGTCCTACAAGTGGTCTTTGAGTTCCTTTTTCAAACTGCTTGTTTTAAATCAACTGCTTGTTTCTTCTCTTATTGCACTTTTGCTGAGTGAGATGGGATTATTCTGAGGGGGAGCTTTTTGTTTAAATATTTCGGGAGCTCTATTTATTATACATGTTAAACAACACATCAAGTCTAAGCCTTAACATCAAATGAGTAGAAGAGTTTTCTTTATCATATTTACTTATATGTTGTGTAGCTTTGATTATGACTGGTTCTAATAAATATACTATATTTGAATTAAAGCATGACATGGTGAAATGTTTTGACTAGATTAATTATAGATAGTACTTTGTGATATTCATAAAAAAATAATTATCTTGATTGTGAGTCTTATTTTAAAGCTTGGCTATGAGACTAGTATGTTCCATATTGTAATCCTTTTAGGTTCACTCTAGTTAGCATATTATGATAAAAAACCATAAGGATGAGAAGAATGAAAAGATTTATGTTTCAAGCATGCCATAGTTAAATAAAACAAAAAAGGCATAAAAAGTGTATAAATGAAAAGAAGTATGCTTCAAGCATACGACCATTTAATATAAAAAATTGCTACAAAGATAGTATTATGAAAAGAAGTATGCCACATGCTAAAAAGTTTGAGTATAGAACAATAGGTTGTTCACAAGACTGCTAGCTCATCTAGATTTAAAGTTTGCTTCACTTTTAGGCTTTGACTTTTCGTGTGATATCTCATTGTGCTCTCTGTAATCAGTTTGATCAATGTTGACATGCCTGCCTTTAATCTAATTTGCTTAATCATGTTAAATATTAGTTCTGATGGTGTTATATGATATATGAGTTTATATGATCTAGGGAGTTATACACAAAAGGATAACTTGCTTAAATTCTTAAATCAATGCAAAGTGGCTTGGATAATCCTCAAAGTTTCTGGATATTTACTCTCCTTGCTCCTTTTTTTTAAATTATTCTCTTTCTGAAGCCCTTGATGATTTCATTGCCAAAGGAGGAGAAATTAGAGAAAAGGGGAGAATTGGAGATTTTTCTGAGCTTTTCTGTGCGCTTTTGGATGTGGTTGGTTTCTCTCACAAATTCTCTCATTCAAATGATTTTTTGAGATATTGTCAATGTATTTATCAAGGGGAAGATTGTTAGACCATGTGGTGGTCGTGGATTCGTTGATGATGAATAATTGATATTTGATTTTATTGGAATTTGCATTCACAAATGTTCGGGTTGATGCGCTTCTGTGCTTGAGTTTTCATATTAGCTTTTTGACCACGTTTGGTAGTCAGTGGTCCGAACGACCTTGTATCGGTGGTCCGAATAGCCTTGTATCTTGGTCCTAACAGCTCTATGCTGGGTGGTCTAAACAGCAGATTTCGGCCACGGCTAGCATCAACCACGGTAAGGCAACCATTGCAGATTGCGACCATGTTTGACTTCGACCACGGTAGGTAATCATAGATTTTGACCTCGAATAGTGAACCAGTCGTAAACAATATTTAACCGATCGTAAGTGATAGTGAGTCAGTCTTAGCTATAGTGTGCATGGAGGCGATCACAGTAGGTGACGAGAAGGATCGGGACTAGGATGTGGAGATCTGAGGTCTAGATGGTTGAGGATGTCACGTGAGGTGGTCGGGCTAAACTAGAGCACGTGGAGATCAGAGGTGGTGATGCGTGGAGAAACTACAAGCGATGTGGTCTTAGGGGCTTCGATACGGAAGTTGATGAGGCGTGATGGAACTACGAGAGGTGCGTTCCTAGAAGTTTCATCACGTGTGGTGTTAGGAGTTGTGAATGGTGTCCATAATTGAGAAAATTGAGAGTTTGAATAAAAATTGTGTTTAGAAGGATTTCGGATCCCTTGAATTGAGGAAGAGATAGGATTTCGTGTTCGTGTTTGAGTCGAACACAGTTTAGGGCTCTAGTATATAAAAGCAGGTAGAGACTAAGAGTTTTGGCTGGTGGCTTTATGGAGGTTTTTTGTGCTAAAGTTTTTAGAGGTACCGTAAGGGCGCTTTGTAGCCACAACATGATATAGAAGTAAAATATCATATCTAATCTCAAAGAAAAGAAATTGTCACTAACGTCGTCTTGTTGTCTCAATCATAGCATGGTGTGGTTTCCAACCATCGTCTTTCTTGTGTTCTCGGCGACGGCGTGCTAACACATCTTAATCTTGCGTGATACAAGTACGATGTTGTCTTCGGCGAGTTCTCGTTCAAGTGACCAAAGCTTTCGAGCGGAGGGAGAGTTTGACTACGTGCAAAGAAGGTCAAGCGAGTGGTCATAACGAGCAGTTGAAGTGAGCGATTGAAGCGTTCATCAAGTGCGAGTAAAAAGATCAAGCGAGCCATTGTGCAAGCAGTCGAGCGAATTGCAATTGAAATCTACAACCGGTAAAGTTAAATTGTTTTCCTTTTGGTTTGAGATTTGTTTTTCAGGTATCAAAAAATAAAGATAATCATTTATCTCCTCTGATTATGCCATACAACCTTACCAGGGGCGGATCCAGCGGTGGGGCGGGGGGGCTCGAGCCCCCCCCCCTACCGCTACCGGACCCTTGGAGCCCCCCTGGAGCCCCTCCATAAATTTTTAGCCATGGATGTATGGTGTAGGAGGGGCTGAGGTTGAGCTGAAGGTAGGAGATGACCTCCCTCGTGAATTGGGCCAACAATTCATCTGACCGGCCCACGAAATAACCACATTAACAAAGCCCATAGAGTGATAGAGATAGTGGAGCTTCCAGCCAAGCCAAAGCCCAAGGCCCAACAAACAGAAACCCTATCCCCATCGGGCGCGGGCGCTACTCGCAAGCGGCGGCGGCCGGCGGGGGAAGAAGTCGCGAGAACGCAGCACGCGACTCGCGAGCATGCGGCGGCGGGCGGCTGCGCGCGGGCCCTACGGAGTGCGGGCGGCCAGGCGCGGCGGCGCGCTGCAGGCGGGCGCCGGGCGGTGGCCAGCCGGCCAGGCGCGGCCACGCGTGCGCGTAGGTAGGCCGCAGGTGCCAGGAGGGCAGCAGCAGCCCGCGGATTTTGGTGATGTGGGAGGCTATCATAGAAGTCCTTGAGATAGTGAAGAAAGATTCAATTAAACCAACATGTAATGGTGGAGCTTTAGGTTTAATTTCCAAAATGGAGAGCTTTGATTTTGTGTTCATCATGCATTTGATGATAGAATTGTTGAGCATAACAGATATTTTGTCACGTGCTTTGCAAAGGAAGGATCAAGACATAGTTGAAGCAATGCATTTGATCACGGATGTGAAAGATAGCTTGCAGGATATGAGGGAGAATGGATGGGAGCCATTACTCAAAAAAGCGAAAACATTCTGTGATAAGAATGAGATTGAAGTGCCAGATATGGATAAGGAAATAAATGTTAGAGGGACATCTAGACGTAGAAAGAAAAAGGTAACAAACATGCATTACTACCATGTTGAGATTTTTCTTGTCGCCATTGATGCCATTTTGACTGAGCTGAATCATCGGTTTAGTGAAATTAGTTCAGAGTTATTAGTATGTATGGCTTCTTTTAACCCAAGGAACTCCTTCTCTAATTTTGATGTGGATAAACTTGTGAGACTTGCTGAAATTTATGCTGAGGATTTTGATATTGGTGACCTTACTGTTTTGCCAACTCTCAGTTGAGAGGATATTTTCAGCCATGTCCATTATAAAGACAGATTTGCGTAGTAAAATGGGCGTTGAATGGCTCAATGACTTGATGATATGCTATAATAAGAAGGAGATATTTAGAAACATTGATAATGAAAAGATCAAAAAGCGGTTTCAAGAGATGAAAAAACGCCGTATGTTATTGCCTAAAAAATTAGTGGTACGCTCTATTCTTTTCTAAATTCATAATTTGGAGGTCCATATTTGTTTAACTAATCAATTATGTCTATTTGTGTAGATTGCTTCTCCGGATGAATAATGGGTGTCACCGTCACGCGTCGTCTATTAGTTTCGTAATTTGGCCTTTTGGTATGGATAAACTGCATCCTTTATTTTTCATGATATCGCTGTAGTGCTTTTGTTCAGCCCCTCCTAAAATTTTTCCTGAATCCGCTCCTGAACCTTACGATATCCTATTTGTGGTTTTGTATGCATGCAATACATCGGGAGCGACAAGATTGGAAATTATTTGTGGTTTTGTATGCATGCAATACATCGGGAGCGACATGATTGGAAATTTCTTTGGTTTTATCATTCATCATTGCACGGCTCCGTCTACCTTTCATGTATGTCTTCGCAAAACCCAAAAAAAGGGAAAGACCACTAAAAAAAGGAAAGGACTCCAAAAGAATTGAAAGAAAGGAAAGGGGAAAAAAACTTGTGCAACGCTATGATGACTGTAGGTGTCGGTTGTTATTACCAAAGCCCTGCAATAAATCCTGCAACGATCTAAAAAACTAAATCATATCAATTACCGGGAAAATCTGCGACGATCAGATCCACATAGGGCTACTAATGGGCCAAAGCCCAAGACAAACCTGATCCAAGCCTGAAATTTGAGACGGGTTTAGTCAATTACGCATTCGTAATTGGACTGGGGGAATCGTCCAACATGTGTTTTCTTGTGGTTTCATCCAACATATGTTTTCTTGTGGTTTGAAACAGTTTGTGAGCCAATGTGTTGTGTACTATATACTGCTTAGTTCAGACATCTGATTACCTCTTAGATAGCAGTTAGTTTGCAGGCCCTTGAAAAATCTGAGGTGTTGTGAGATAATTGATTTAGGTGGTGATCGGTTCGGCTGAAAAGCTCATGGCTTATGGCTGAAAACACTGCAACTGGCTGAAAAAAGCACTATAGCTGACATAGGCTTATTTAGCATAATTAAATTTAAAAAATTTAAAAATATAAAAAATATGTTAGCCCATTACGTATAATACAAACAAATACGGGGAAAAAAAGAACCGGCAAAAAAGCTCAACAAAAAGCCAAAAGTTCAGAAAAAGACGAAACTTATGAATAGTGAAAAATAAGCCAGAAGCCGAAGCCGAGTTGATTAGGGCCACCGGCATGGTGCCATATTGCATGTTTTAATTTATTTTGTAGTCAGGTACCTTTGGCTGTTAAGCCCTGAACCTTGTAAAAATTTACGGCGGTTTGCTTGTTTGCTTGGGTTTTCATGTATCTAGGCTGTATGTTTCCATAGTCTGAAGCTCTGAATGTGTTTGTCAATTTACCTTTTAGCAACCAAGAATTTCATTTAGGTGGCCATCCTTACCTCTGATCTTACTATTCACTGCATAAGTTATTTGTCTCCACCATTCATCTTATTGTATGCCCTAGTTGTCCTGAAAATTTTCTTCAGCTACCTCTTTATTTTGTTGAATGGATATTGCAGAGTGGTTTTGTGGTGCCTCGCGTTTACTGATTGTGAAAGCATTGTGGTGCATCATGAATTTTTAGAGCTGTCATCGTGTAACGAGATTCTGATTGGGCATGATTCATGATCCAAATTTGTGGTACTGTTACCTTTCTTGAAGCAGGCTAATATCTAAATGTTGCTTACTGGTAATTAGTAAAGGTTATCTGGAATGCGTTAACCTCTATCTGTACAAGATAAACATATCGTAAGTGCATAGTATGTGGTGATACCTTAACTGATGTGCATGCCTTGCTTCGACTTACTGTGTGATGACAAATTTTTTTTACATTGAGCTTTGTTTGACAAGTGATAATCCATAACTGAATCATTGTTGCTTTGTGCTCTGCTCAGTTGAAATTTATGCTTTGGTACTCGGTATCGTATGTAATGGTTATCTTTTCCTTTGTGCAGATAAGACATGGTTCAGGTTTTGGGTTTAGTACAAGGTTAATCAGTCAACTGTAGCCATCAAAGAAACTTTTGGGAAATTTGATGAGGTCATGGAGCCTGGTTGCCACTTCTTACCTTGGTGCCTAGGAAGGCAGATTGCTGGTTATCTCTAACTACGTGTGTGACTGCTGGATGTCCGCAGTGAAATAAAGACAAAGGTTTTCTCCAATACCATTCTATTTTATGTTTCTGTAGCAATCACCATGAACAAAGAACAGTTCTGCAAAGTTCCATGTTCCCAAATTGTTGTTTCTCTGTTGTCCGTTGAAATTGAGGTGCACTTTCATCAACATTTTCAAGTAAATTTCATGGTGCCCTTTTTCTTAACTCTGATGTCTGGATGTTTATCAATTCAGGATTATGTCTTCGTCACTGTTGTTGCATCTGTGCAATACCGTGCTCTTGCTGAGAAGGCATCTGATGCCTTCTACAAACTAAGCAACCCCAGGGAACATATCCAGTCATATGTCTTTGATGGTAAGTGTTTTTTACTCCTCTAATCCTCCTTGTATATCCATATGTGCATTGTCCTTTTTTGTTCATTAATTCACTGACATTAATTGTGCTTCTTGTGATATGCTTACTAGCATCAGATAGTTACTTGTTTAGTTTTTAATCAGTAAAGGAGAAGAATTCTTTGTTTACCCTGCAGCCAAATGCACCAGTTCTCATAGAGCTACATTGCTTATTTTCAGTCCTTAGAGCTGTTGTATATGAGAGGGGCATTTGGGGAATTTCCCAATTGGTTTATGCCACCGGTTGGAATTTAGGGCGGGGCCCACCTGTCGGTCACTTGCGCAAGAGATAAGGGGGAGGAGACAGAGTCTCCTCCCTGCGGTGCGTGGTGTGCGGCGCTGGGGCTTCTCCTGTGGCGGTTGGACTTCTCCCGTGCGCTGGCTTTGGATTTCCTCCTCAGATCCGGTTTTCCAGGTGCGGAGTGGGAGGATGGAGAGTGGGGAGGCGCCGGAGGAGGCGGGGCAGGCCCGGGTTCTCCGGAGCCGGCCGCTTACGCCACCCCGAAGCCCTCCCTTGCCTCTGCTTCTTAAAAAAGGGGGTCGGCCGCACGGTGGTGGCTCTCTCGATTTTTCCAATCCCGGTTGCTCTTCTTGATTGATTCCTCTTCTGGTTCTTCGGTGGCTGGGTTTTGGTCTTTGAGCTGACCTTGCTTGAGGACCTGGTTTCGGTTTCCTGTGAAAACTCTAACTGGGTTATTGGGGAACTCGGGACCTTGGCTCTACCGGAGGAAAGAGGAGAGGACGGCGAATCCCTGCGGTATTTGGGGCATTCTCGGCCAGAGTTCTCCTTTGGGCTTGTGCGGCATCTCTGAACCTCGACTTCACCTCTGGTTTTCGGCTGAGAAGTGAAGAGCGGCATTGTATCTCCGTGAATCATCTACCCGCGCGTGATATTGGGTTGATAGATTTTCTGGGTGAGCGATTCATCGTGCCTTGCCGCACTGATTGGTTTTCTCCTGCCTACTTTCGGCTCCTGGACAGTTTTGAGTACTGTCTGTGTTGTGAGTATATTTATCCATTTGTACATTTACAGTAGTATATCTTCATCTGCAATTTAATCAAGTAACTGAGAACTGCTGTGAATGTTTGTGGGCTTAAATGTTTGCTCAATGATGAAATTATCGAATTCTGAAAGTAATCTGATTAATTGAACTAGGATTGAGCTCCTTTGGTGATCTACTGAGTGATCTGTTGGTTAGATTTATTTCGGCAGTGAGATTAGTTTACATACTGTTAAAATTTCTGTACTGCAGTAGAAGGATATTATTAATCTTGTTTAGATCAGATTGTCTATATCCTGTTGCTCTATAATATCTAGCAGTTGTCCTCTGTATACTGCATGCTATTTTGCTGTCTGTGAACTAATAGACCGAAATATATTGCTTGCTGTTTTCTGTTATTAAGCAGTCTGTAATCAGTAGAATTCATATTTGAGAGCTCATTCCTAGTCTCTATTTGTCAGATTAGCAATGATGAATGTCGATGTTAGCATGAGAAGGCCAAAATCTTTGATTTTGCGCAACTCTGTTCTGAGAGCAATAATGAAACAATTAATTTGTTTTATGCTAGATTTAGTTGTTTCATTGTTCTTAGGACTGCTATGCACATTGTTATTTTCAGCATTGATGATGTTATATTCTTTGAATATATGTTTGAATATGAATGGCAAAATAGAATTCCATTTTCATATGCAATTTATGTCATTCTTATTGTGCTGGAAATACATTGTTTATATGCTAATTATTGCTGGAATTAAATATTCAATTATGCTTATACCGCAATATTTACAACAATCCAGAAAATCTATATTGAAAGAAATGGCTTCCTCATCTGATGTCGTGAAACCTGAAGTGTTTGACGGAGTCAATTTCAAGCGCTGGCAGGCGAAGGCCAAACTTTGGCTGACTGACCTTAAGCTCTTCTGGGTCATTTCAAATCCGCCAGCGTTTCCGCTGGGGATCCCTGAAACGATGAAATGAGAAGAAGCTAATAATGCAGTCTTAGCCCGTTTGCTGGCCATCCTGTCTAACCGCTTGTTTGACGTCTATGTCAACTTCACTAATGCCAAACAACTTTGGGATGAGCTCGAGGAGAAATACTCCGAGGGAGATAATGGAAATGAGTCCTTCATTACAGCCAATTACTTGAACTACAAGATGGTTGAGGGTCGGTCGGTGATGGAGCAGCTCCACGAGCTTCAGCTCCATGTACGTGACTTATGTCAGTACGATTGCGCTCTGCCTGAGAAGTTTCAAGTCAATGTCATTTTGGCTAAGTTACCGCCTTCATGGCGTGACTTTGTGACCGCTCGGAGGCATATAAAGGAGCGCTTGATGCTCAATAAGCTGTCAGCTGCTATTAATGTTGAGGAGCGTGCTAGAGCCGGTGACGGCTCGGGAAAGGCTCAAGTTCAGGCTCATCAAGTTCAACTTAAGAATGGTGAGGACCTGGGAAACCCAAGTTCAAGAGTCAGCCCCAAGTCAAGCTACAGCCTAAGAAAATGAAGAAGAAGAAAGAGGACATCGTCTGCTTTGTTTGCGGTGAGGCTGGCCATAAGGCCAATCATTGCCGCAATCGGAAGGGCAAGGGTCCATCTCCGGGTCAGCACAAGAGCCACAAGGCTGAGGTTCATGTCGCGCTGGCGAGTACTAGCTCAGATGAGTACGTACCTATGGCCTTTATGGCAAGTCCATCTATTGATTGGTGGATTGATACAGGTGCTACTAGACACATATGTGCTGATCGATCTTGTTTCTCTTCATTTCAGGGTGAAGGTGGTGGATCCGTCCTAATGGGCAATGGAGCCGCCGCAACAGTACGTGGGATTGGACAGGTTTGCCTGAAGCTTACTTCGGGCAAAACACTCATCCTAAGAGACGTGCTGTACGTGCCTGCGATGACGCGCAATCTTCTTAGCGGGTCAATGTTATGTAGGCAAGGAATAAAGCTTGTGTTTGAATCAAATAAGGTCATCTTGACCAAGTTTGGTAATTTTGTGGGCAAAGGCTATGATAGCGGAGGCATGTTCCGCTTATCCATTCTTGATTTGAATAATGTAAACGTTTACAATGTTTCCCATTGCAATAAAGTTCATGATATTTGGCATTCACGGTTGTGTCATGTAAATTTTGAAGCCATTTCGCGGTTAAGTAAGATGAGTTTAATTCCGAGCTATAATTATGAGAAGGATTCAAAGTGCGAAGTGTGTGTGCAAGCTAAGCAGCCCCGAAAACCTTTTCATAGCGTTGAAGGGCGAAGCACTTCTCCACTTGAACTAATCCACTCTGATCTTTGTGAGATGAATGGAATATTAACTAAAGGTGGCAAACGATACTTCCTAACTCTCATAGATGATGCGACTAAGTATTGTTATATTTATCTACTTAAGTCGAAAGATGAAGCACTTGAATACTTTAAAGTCTACAAAGCTGAAGTTGAAAATCAACTAGAAAAGAAAATCAAACGGTTAAGATCGGACTGAGGCGGTGAGTACGTCTCACATGAGTTCTCCCAATTCTGTGAACAAAGTGGAATAATTCACGAAGTTACTCCACCGTACTCACCCCAATCTAATGGAATAGCCGAAAGGAAGAACCGAACTCTCTGTGACTTGGTTAACGCCATGCTTCAGAGTTCAGGTATGTCGGACTATTGGTGGGGTGAGGCAGTTCTCACAGCTAACTATGTCCTGAATAGGGTTCCACCTCGCAATCAGGAGGAAACACCCTATGAAGGATGGAAGGGGAGAAAACCCAACTTATCCTATTTTCGAACGTGGGGATGCCTTGCAAAAGTGCATGTGCCGTTGCCGAAGAAAAGGAAGCTTGGTCCTAAGACCGTTGATTGTGTCTTTCTAGGATATGCTATTAATAGCACGGCTTATAGATTTCTAGTGGTCAAATCCGAGGTAAGTGACATCTCTACTAATATAGTGATGGAATCTCGTGATGCGACATTCTTTGAGCAGGTGTTTCCTATGAGTCCGAATGATGACAGTGGACATATCGGTGAAGATGATCTCTCTATTCTTCCTAGTGTGGATAACACCGCTCCAGATTTGGAGTTGAGGAGGAGTAAGAGACAGAGGACCGAGAAGTCACTTGGGGATGACTTTGTCACCTATGTCGTGGATGATGAACCACGTACCCTTTCAGAGGCATACGCATCTCCGGATGTGGATTACTGGAAGGAAGCAGTCCGTAGCGAGATGGACTCCATCATTGCTAACGGAACTTGGGAAATTGCAGATCTCTCGCCTGGTTGTAAACCAGTAGGTTGCAAGTGGATCTTTAAAAGAAAGCGCAGACCTGATGGTACTATTGAAAAGTACAAGGCCCGATTAGTGGCTAAAGGTTTCACGCAAAAAGAAGGTGAAGACTATTTTGATACATACTCTCCTGTGGCTCGTCTACCCACAATTCGAGTGCTTTTAGCGCTAGCCGCTGCATACAAACTCCTAGTACATCAAATGGATGTAAAGACCGCTTTCCTAAACGGAGAGTTGGATGAGGAGATTTACATGCAGCAGCCTGAAGGATTTGTGGTTGAGGGGCAAGAAAGGAAAGTATGTCGATTGATTAAGTCTTTGTATGGTCTAAAGCAAGCCCCTAAGCAATGGCATGAGAAATTTGATAGTACGTTGACGTCGGTCGGCTTTTGTGTAAATGAAGCCGATAAATGTGTCTACTATCGGTTTAATGGGGGTGAAGGTGTCATTCTGTGTCTTTACGTAGATGACATACTGCTATTTGGGATCAACATAGATGTGATCAATAGAACAAAGTCTTTCCTTTCCCAGAAGTTTGATATGAAAGATCTGGGTGAAGCTGATGTTATCTTAAACATTAAGCTTATAAAGGGTGAGAATGGGATTACTCTTTCGCAGTCCCATTATGTGGATAAAGTCCTAACCAGATTTGGGTTTAAGGACTGTAAGCCAGCAGCTACACCCTATGATCCAAATGCAAAGCTACATAAGAACACCGGACATGGGAAGGATCAACTTAAGTATTCTCAAATCATAGGATCTCTGATGTACCTAACTAGTGCGACGAGGCCAGACATCTCATATGCTGTATGCAGATTGAGTCGTTATACGTCCAATCCAGGAGATGATCATTGGATAGCACTAGAAAGAGTACTAAGAGACTTGAAGGGAAATCCTAATTTAGGAATACATTACTCCGGTCATCCTGCAGTCTTGGAAGGATTCAGTGATTCTAACTGGATCAGTGACTCGGATGACATGAAGGCTACGAGTGGTTATGTATTCACTCTAGCAGGTGGGGCCGTGTCGTGGAAGTCTTCTAAACAGACTATTCTTACACGGTCCACTATGGAGGCTGAATTGGTAGCGCTTGATTCAGCGGCTGTAGAGGCAGAATGGATTCGAGAACTCCTTTCTGACCTACCTGTGCTGGAAAAACCTATTCCAGCCATATTGACCTACTGCGATAACCAAACCGTTCTGGTTAAGGCGAAGAGTAGGAAGGACAATATGAAGTCCTCAAAACATATAAAGCGCCGACTTAAGTTGGTAAGGCATGCCAGAGAGACAGGTGTTATTACTGTAGAATACATCCAGTCTGAAAGGAACTTGGCAGATCCTTTCACTAAAGGATTGGCGCGGAAGGTCATCCAAGCAGCATCACAGGGAATGGGGCTTATACCCGTATAAAGGCTCATATTGGTGGTAACCTATCCTAGGAGATCGGAGATCCCATGAACTAGGCACTAGGACAACAAACTGTGTGAGATTAAAGAGCACATCTAACGGGTCCCATTAGCTGCAGTGCTCTGTCTGTATGGAAGGTTGAGCTTTGGCTCTTAATGAACTCTAGGTCTATATGACTTATGGAATCGTCCTACAGGATTCCTAGAAGAGTTCACCTACGTGAGTGAGATCGTGAGGTCGCGATCGAAGAAAGATAAGGGTATACTTTCTTAAGCACTCATGAGCTAGATACGGGGACATGACCGGAACATCCCAACCCGAGAGGGAAAGGGCAAGCCGCCCAGTACAGAATGTGATTTGGGTGAAAATTCTCACACCAAGGCAATGGATCAAGGCGTAGTCCTCCTTTGTCTGTGCAGAGTCGTAGTCCTCATCGCTAGGCTTTGGGTTCAAACCCGTAAGGTACCCTTAGTCGAACAACTGTATATTAAACAAGACTTTGGACATCTTTTACCAATTGGTAAATTGGTGGGGACTGTTGTATATGAGAGGGGCATTTGGGGAATTTCCCAATTGGTTTATGCCACCGGTTGGAATTTAGGGCGGGGCCCACCTGTCGGTCACTTGCGCAAGAGATAAGGGGGAGGAGACAGAGTCTCCTCCCTGCGGTGCGTGGTGTGCGGCGCTGGGGCTTCTCCTGTGGCGGTTGGACTTCTCCCGTGCGCTGGCTTTGGATTTCCTCCTCAGATCCGGTTTTCCAAGTGCGGAGTGGGAGGATGGAGAGTGGGGAGGCGCCGGAGGAGGCGGGGCAGGCCCGGGTTCTCCGGAGCCGGCCGCTCACGCCACCCCGAAGCCCTCCCTTGCCTCTGCTTCTTAAAAAAGGGGGTCGGCCGCACGGTGGGGGCTCTCTCGATTTTTCCAATCCCGGTTGCTCTTCTTGATTGATTCCTCTTCTGGTTCTTCGGTGGCTGGGTTTTGGTCTTTGAGCTGACCTTGCTTGAGGACCTGGTTTCGGTTTCCTGTGAAAACCCTAACTGGGTTATTGGGGAACTCGGGACCTTGGCTCTACCGGAGGAAAGAGGAGAGGACGGCGAATCCCTGCGGTATTTGGGGCACTCTCGGCCAGAGTTCTCCTTTGGGCTTGTGCGGCATCTCTGAACCTCGACTTCACCTCTGGTTTTCGGCTGAGAAGTGAAGAGCGGCATTGTATCTCCGTGAATCATCTACCCGCGCGTGATATTGGGTTGATAGATTTTCTGGGTGAGCGATTCATCGTGCCTTGCCGCACTGATTGGTTTTCTCCTGCCTACTTTCGGCTCCTGGACAGTTTTGAGTACTGTCTGTGTTGTGAGTATATTTATCCATTTGTACATTTACAGTAGTATATCTTCATCTGCAATTTAATCAAGTAACTGAGAACTGCTGTGAATGTTTGTGGGCTTAAATGTTTGCTCAATGATGAAATTATCGAATTCTGAAAGTAATCTGATTAATTGAACTAGGATTGAGCTCCTTTGGCGATCTACTGAGTGATCTGTTGGTTAGATTTATTTCGGCAGTGAGATTAGTTTACATACTGTTAAAATTTCTGTGCTGCAGTAGAAGGATATTATTAATCTTGTTTAGATCAGATTGTCTATATCCTGTTGCTCTATAATATCTAGCAGTTGTCCTCTGTATACTGCATGCTATTTTGCTGTCTGTGAACTAATAGACCGAAATATATTGCTTGCTGTTTTCTGTTATTAAGCAGTCTGTAATCAGTAGAATTCATATTTGAGAGCTCAATTCCTAGTCTCTATTTGTCAGATTAGCAATGATGAATGTCGATGTTAGCATGAGAAGGCCAAAATCTTTGATTTTGCGCAACTCTGTTCTGAGAGCAATAATGAAACAATTAATTTGTTTTATGCTAGATTTAGTTGTTTCATTGTTCTTAGGACTGTTATGCACATTGTTATTTTCAGCATTGATGATGTTATATTCTTTGAATATATGTTTGAATATGAATGGCAAGATAGAATTCCATTTTCATATGCAATTTATGTCATTCTTATTGTGCTGGAAATACATTGTTTATATGCTTATTATTGCTGGAATTAAATATTCAATTATGCTTATACCGCAATATTTACAACAAGAGCTACTGTTCCAAAGCTGAACTTGGATGATGCATTTGAGCAGAAGAATGATATTGTAAAAGCTGTTGAAGACGAGCTTGAAAAGGTTTTTGCCCACTATTTGTTGTCCTAGAGCACAGAGAATCTTTTGACTGACCTGATTTGTTAATATTGTAGGCAATGTCTGCGTATGGGATTGTGCAAACGCTGATTGTTGATCTTGAGCCTGATGTGCATGTCAAGAGAGCAACGAATGAGATCAATGCAGGCAAGTATGAAAAGTACCTTTCCCCTGCATAATGATTGCTTTCTTTCTATCCACTTGCATCAGATTAAATTGGCAATAGAACATTTGATCAACCATGAGCTTTATACGTAAAACATGTGTTCGGAATCATTTTTTGTATAATATCTTACAATGTGATTTTGTGAAACAGCTTCTAGAATGAGGCTAGCAGCCAATGAGGAAGCTGAAGCTGAGAAGATAATACAGATCAAGTTAGACTTTAGTCATATATTGTCATATCATTTGGTGATACTATGTTATGCTGTATATTGGTGTGGAAACTCCATCTGGATCGGATTAAGCTTAATGTCCCAAATATGGCTTTTGAGCAGCTTGTCTTGTGCAAAACCAAAAGTTTTGTTGAGGGCCTTGAGGCAATGCTCTTGCACTAGCTCATCAGAATGATGTGCATGATTTTGGGCGCATCTGTTACCGGCAGGTTCCATTGTGAATTGTGATGGACTGTAAAAGCGGCATTAGCAGAATTTGATTGTTCAATTAGGTGGCAGCTGCTTCTGTGCAACCTGTGAACAAAAGTATTAGTGGGAAATAATTTCCATGTAACTGCAAAAGCACTCTACCGTGGTAATGTCAAAGCTGTATACCAGTAATGTCCTAATACAAACTTCAATGCTTACCAAGAAGTACAACCCATTCTCACCACACATGTACAGAATGCACAGTTGTACGCAGCAATTATTCAGCATGTGCTAACTACATTTCAGTTCATTTGCCATGTACATTCATAACACAATTGAGTCCGTTGCAGGTAGCACTGACGCTCGATGCTATTCGGTACCTACACACAAATCACAAATCTGCTTGTAACAATGCCCATGTGCAATGTAACTCCGGTGCTCTGCTCTGCCTGGTTAAAATGGCAGGTCAAGGGCACCAGGTACGCAGGCTTCTGATTGAGCAAGTCGGACATGGCTGATGCGCCTTGCGCTTGATGTGCAGCCCGTACAGGTTCCAGGCCTCCATGTACTCCTTTCTCCACTCTTCGCGTAGCTCTGCAGAATCGCGGTACCATTGCCTGATGATTAAGAAACGATGAGTAAATTTCAGAGCAGAAGGAAGGGATAGTGAGCAAAGTACCTTGCAGGGAAAAGGAAAACAACAGGTGAGGCTTTTTTTTTTTTTGCAGTGTTTACTACTTGTTAAGTGAAAAATGTGAATCCAAAATTGAGAGCGCGCATCCACAACCGAAATCAGGTTTAGCAAGTGGTAATACTACATAAACTCGCATGTAACTATACTGTAGACAGGAAATTCCGGAAGTAACATATCGGAGTGTGGATTTGGTCCTAAGTCATATTAGCTTCTAAAAACTATTTTGTACAGTACCTAACTTTCAAACGGTGTCTTTTTAAGACGGATCTATTAGCTGATAGTACACACTGTAGTAACTTTATTTATATAAATCAAAACCGCACACTGTAGTAACTTTTTCTCTCTGTATGGCTTCCAACAAGCTGTTACTATTCATAAGCTAGAGCCAAAAGACATCAGCAAAAACCAATACGAATGGTATCAACCAGTGAGTTAATACCTATTTGTCTATTTATTACTACTAGGCAGAACAAAACAACGGTGATTCATTCAGGCTCTAATTAGTAGTTGCTAGTCATAGAATCAGAGGCATCAAGCAAACAGGAAGATTAACAAAAGGATTTGATCAACGCATCAAGCTAAGAGCCTAGCTCATCGCCTCCTACTCATCTGATGCCACTAACCACAGGACGACAAATGGACAATCAACCGGGACATACGTTTGATCCCAACAATCTTGCTGCTCACTGAGATCAAATCTTCCCTTCCCCATAGCACACGATGGTATTACAAAGCATCAAATACTCAGAGAGTGGCAGGCACCTCCAGCCTCCTTTGCACGTAGGCATTTCGTCGAACACCGCGCGCTCAGGAAAGAAAGAACCGAATGAGGGAGGGTGGGTGGGTGTACTCACCTGCAGACGAGGGAGCAGCTGAGGAGGTCGACGCAGTCCAGCTGCGAGAACACCCGCGCGATCACGTGCGCCGGCGCGCGCAGCGCGGCCGGCGTCGCCCCCTCCCCGCCGCCGTTCCCGTCCTCCTCCCGCCGCGCCGGCGGCGCCATGGCCGATCCGTCCCAACAAGGTCCAGTTCTTGCAGTGGCTACCTGCAGAAGAAAATCTCCTCGTCCCCAACGTTTGATTGGCCTCTTTTCTTAGGATTTCTTAGGTCACCTGGGTTGGATTTTAAGGGATCGGTTTGGCACTTTGCTACGCATCGCAACGTAATGTGGGAAAAAAAATCTGTGATTTCTTTAAGCTCGAGCGGATTTGACGTGATGAGATAATATTGTAAAGATCATGGGAGATGAGGTGAGATTTGTGGATAAGACGGAGTCGGAGACGAATGCCATGTTAGCGAATAAGCGAAACAGAGGAGTAATTAAGGTCCGTCCATATTTTTCTTAATGAATAGTAATAATTTCGAGAGAAGCATAGGAAGATATTCGTAAACTTTGACCAATATAAATAGAGTTATGATAGTATGTATTATATTAACTAGTATATTTTATCTTAAAAAATACTTTGTTTATTTATAATATAAAAGCAGTTTTTAAAACCTAACATAAATAGGATCTAAATGTGCTTAGAGATGATGAGTTACTGACAGTGATGCGCAGATTGATGTGCACAACTGGGCGGCTGATGATTGAATAGTTTTTTTCTTGGGTCGTCTAGGCAAGCCCGGCCTATAGTGATGGTCGGGCCGGGCTTCGGTTAGGCCATGAGCCATGAGTCAAAATTTGGGCCGTATGGGCTTCACCCCAGGGCCTCAGATTCGGTCCAGTCAGAAAATTCGGGGTCCGTTTCGTTGGAGGCCTGAAAATTGATGATTTTTTTCTGACCGGATAAGCCTAAAAATGGTCTAAGCCCGTGCCTGAGAAAGCTACCGGGATAATATACAACAGTAACACTTTTTTCTGAGTGCAGATAACATGGTGATGTGTAGGGGTGGGCACAAATTCCCCGAAAACCGACCACCGAACCGAGCCGAGCCGAACCGAACCGAATTACCGGTTTTTTCGGTGTTCGGTTGTCTCCTCGGTTTTGTTTTTTGCGTAGATCGGTGTTCGGGCATCGGCTCGGTTTCCAAGTGCTAGAAACCGAGGAAACCGTAGAAACCGAGACTATAGAGCTCCGGAGATGGAGAGCCAAGGCCGAGCAGAGGCGGAACCGCGGAAGGCCATCCCGATTCCCGATTCCCAAATCCCAACCCAAGGCGGAAGATCAGCAGTCGCGATGCCGATGGCGCTAATTAAGTCGCTAATTCCTCGACTCCTCATCTCCAGCGCTCACATGATCGAAATCGAAGTGACGAACTTCCTCCCGATTCCCCGTCCAGGTCTTCCACCCCGAGTGGCCGAGAGCCTGTACCCGAGAAGATTGGTGGGTTTTTCTAGTCTAGTCTCCGCACAAATTTTGAAGTTCTTGATTTGTTCGCCCCATGGTAAGTTCTTGATTTGTTCGCCCCATAGCCTGTACACAAGGAGTGATTCGATTCTTTGCCCCTGATTCAAGCGCTGCTCCATTTCTTGCGTTCTTGGGTTTTTCTCCCGAGTAGCAAGTTCTTGACTTTCATAGGCAATCTAATCGAGTAATCCCCATTCACTTGCTGGGAATACAAATTCCAAAACTTTGGGTACCACAAGCTAAGATCAAATTGAGTTTCAACGAGAAGGGCTTTGCACAAATTCCTTTTCTGCCACCTTTTCTTTTTTTTGGCTAAAAGAATGGTCAGATGGAACAAATTTTCTCCGAAAATGCTTTATTAAATAATCAAGATTTATCAATCCCTGTGTAGCATTTCAATTCTTGTTTGCAACGTAGGCAGCAGCCGAGCAGCAGCAACCTAGCAGGCGTCCGGTGGTAGCGGTCTAGCGGCAGTCCCAGCGGACGGCATCGGGACATCAGGTGGTGGTACGTTCTAGCTAATCACTCTGTTATTCTCTCTTCAGTTTTCCATTCATCTAATAGTTACTGAGTCACTTGAACAATTTTGTAGATGGATGTAGAAGAAAACAATGGTACTGGAGAAGTTCAGGAACCTGTGATTGTGAGTTCACAAGAAGCTAATACAGCCAAGCAGCATCAGGATAAGGTGGAGGAAGATCAGGGGAAGGAGAAGGAGGGAGAGCAGAAGGAGAAGGAAACTAAGAAAAGGAAAGCATATGCATCAAGATCAGATGTTTGGGAGAGCTACATAAAGATTAAATTTGGAGATGAGTTGAAAAGGGCAAAGTGCAAGTTCTGCAGCCGTGAGCTCTTATGTGATACAAAAAGAAATGGTACGTCCTCCTTGCTAAATCATCTAAAAGTTTGCAAGAAAAATCCTAATAGGAATACAGACTCTAGTCAAGGTACTCTGCAAGTACAACCAATTAAGGGGGATGGTAGTCATGGTACAATTTCCACTTGGAAGTTTGATCTTGAGGACCTTAAAAATGCCTTTGCTGAAATGATAATAGAGGATGAGCTTCCTTTTGCATTTTGTGAACGTCAAGGATTTAGAAAATTTATGACCAAAGCTTGCCCACGTTTCACTATGCCCTCAAGAAGAACAACAACTAGGATTGTTATTGCTCGTTGTGAGGTTCAAAAAGAGAAGCTGAAAGGATTTTTTTAAAACTGTGAAAGAGTTTGCCTCACAACTGATACTTGGACCTCCAACACACAACAAAACTACATGTATGTCACAGCTCATTTTGTTGATGGTGATTGGAAGTTGCATAAGAAAATAATTGGTTTTTTCTTAGTGAAGGGCCACAAAGGGGATGATATTGGGAAATCCTTGGAGCAATGCTTGGTTCAATGGGGTCTAGACAAAGTTTTCACAATAACAGTTGATAATGCTAGTGCTAATGATGGTGCTATTAATTACATGAGGAAGGCCTTGAATAGCTCAGAATGTAGCATTGCTGAAGGCAGGTATCTTCATATGAGATGTGCTGCACATATTATAAACTTGATAGTAACTGATGGTCTCAAAGAAGTTGGTATTTCCATTACTCGTATCCGTGCTGCTGTCAAGTACATTAAGAATTCCACATCTAGATTGGACAAGTTCAAGAAATGTGCAGAACTAGCAAAGGTGGACAACAAAGCTTTCTTGAAATTAGATGTATGCACTAGATGGAACTCGACTTACCTTATGCTACATGCCGCAATAAATTATGAAAAGGTTTTTTCTAGGTATGAAGAGGAGGACCCATATTATGGACTTGAATTAGGTGGTGAGAAAGGTCCTGGACTTATTGAACCAGAAGATTGGGTTAATGCAAAGAAGATGGCTGAGTTCCTAAAACATTTTTATGATGTCACACTCCATGTTTCTGCCACACAACATGTTACATCCAACATATTTTTTCATGAGATTGCAGAACTTTTGCTTTCTATCCGGGAATGGTGCAACAGCGATGATAAAATCAAGAAGGATATGGGCGATAGGATGCTAAAAAAGTACTGCAAGTATTGGGGGAATCCTGAAAACATGAACATGCTTATTTTTATTGGTGTTGCTCTTGATCCAAGGTATAAGTTGTCTAACTATGTAAAGGTGGGCATTTCAGTGATGTTTGATGACAAATCAGGAGATAAACTTTGGGATTCAGTGAATACATGCTTCCATGCTTTGTTCAATGAATACAAAAAATGTATGGTCCTAATGACAAGGAACCTCAATCTGTTGTTGCTGAACAACCTACAGAAGGGGGCAGATTGTTGATGAAAACTATAATTGCTGAGAAGATGAAAAGGACTAGTGGTGCAATTGGCACTTGTAAAACTGAAGCTGAAAAGTACCTTGCAGAAGAGAACGAAGAAGATCACAAGGGATTTGATATTCTTAAGTGGTGGAAGTTCAATTCTGCTAGATTTCCAATATTATCTCGCTTAGCCTGTGATGTGTTAGCAATTCCTATATCAACAGTCGCCTCTGAGTCAGCCTTTAGCGCAGGTGGTCGTGTCCTTGATGACTTTAGGAGTTCACTCACACCATCTATGGTTGAACGCCTCATTTGTACACAAGATTGGTTGGCAAGCTCCCCTCCTATTTGCATAGAAGAGGACCCTGAAAAGTTGGCCCAAATTGAAGAAGGTAACAAAATAAAGATAAATGTTCTTTCTTTCTTGCTTCTCATTGACTAACTACTGCTTGCTTATGGATCATGTTTCAGACGTTCTTGCACAAAAAGATGGTTGTACTTCCAAGTCCAAGGCTTTTGTGTCCAAGGCTAATCCCCCTAATCCCTAAAAATCGTGTATGTATCAGAGATTTTGTTTTAGTAGGATTAGGAACTGAATATAGTATTTTCTAATCTTGATTAATTTCTCTAGTTTTCAGATTTGGATGTTAGCTGCTGCATGCTGAATTGCTGATCTGCTGAATTTATATCAATTGGGCAGCTGATTTTGGCCAAGTGTTTGCTGTAACGTTGCTACTGATCTGCTGCAGACGTATTGCAGTATGATGTTCTTGTTGGGCATTGGCTGTTGGTGACATGGTTAATGACTTAATGTGTAGTTTAGGAACTTCAGTACTTCAGTAATCAGTATAGCATTATTATCCCGTACTCTAAATTTTGGTGGATTGTGGCATCTATTATCTAGTTATATATAAGCTTTATGCACTTGGCTGGATTTTAAATTTTACCATTTGCTGCAGCTTGCTTGCTAGCATGCATTTCAAACAAGTGGTCACAGACTCACAGTCTCTCGGTTCAAACCGAAAACCGAAAAAACCGTACCAAAGTAATTCGGCTTAGTCAGCTCGGTTTATTATATTTTTTAGACATTTTCGGCTGCCATTTTTCAGAAACCGAACTTTTCCCAAACCGAAAAAACCGAACTAAGAAAACCGTACAAACCGAACGCCCACCCCTAGTGATGTGGAATACGTGTTCTTGTTTCTAGTAACTAGCTGATTAGCTATGCGATTGCGCGACGTTTCTTCGAGGCCTCCAAACCAAACAAGTCGTTAACGGTTGTGTTTGTCGAATTTATTGATGTTAAAATCTTCACACCCTGCATCTACAAATTGGATAGGAGTCAGGGTCTTGTGTCATCGGAGTTGCAACGGCAAGAGGAGCACAGCGCTTGCGCATTTCTCCTACAAATACAAGGGTTACAATGGTGACCAAACTGCAAGGCCTGTTTGATATGACTACGGTTTATGATTTTTAGTTGAAAATTTTGAATTTTAGCTATTTGCAATAGAGATTACGGAGAGAGATACTCGCTTGTGATTTTGGTTGATACAGATATTTGGTTTTTAATGTATATTACAATTAACTTATATATTCCGTCTTAAGAAAATACTCTGTTTAACTGCAGAGGATTTGCGTCCCCACAAATTTCCCTCGGCTCTCTTCCATGAATCCATCATTGGAAGCCCTAATGGGTGTACATCTCACCAACAGAAAACCTACGATTATACCCCTTTTTTATTAAAAAAAAAGAGAGAGGAAGAAAGAAAGCAACCATACAAGCAGCTCTAAAATTGCTTGGTATGGATTGTAGCATTTTTGTAGTTTGTTCGGAGGACATTACGTTCTTGTATTATTTGATAACACTCTCAAAACAATAATCATACACGTCATGTTGCGAGCACAATACGTCTTTTTCCCTTTCGAAATAGATACACATAACCACACCCCGATCTCTTAACAGTCTAGCATTTTTTTGGAAGAAATAAGAACAATCCAGCAAGATAAGATTTTGACCAATAATAAAATATCACTATCTAAAAGGTTTTATTATACATGACAACCCAATCATGTACATCTTGCTGTATAGACAAATCCATAGGACTTCTTATGTACACCGCATGGTTGGAAAAGAATTAAGTGCATGTTCTTTTTAGTTTCGACTTACGGCTTTTGGTTGTGCTTATGGCTTTTAGCTGCGGTTTATGATTTTTAGGTTATTTGTGAGAGAAAGTATGGAATAATAGAAACTCACATACGGTTTTGGCTGATATAAATGAAGTCACTATAGCATATACTATAATTAACTTACAAACCTCATCTTGAAAAAATATTTCGTTTAAAAACTAGTTATTGTAGAAAAATTAGAAAATAACTTTTAAAAACTAAAAAGAAGAGTCCATAAACCCTTTTGATTCTCTCTACATACTACAGGACTCCAGAGTCCAGCCTGTGTAGTGTGAATGCAACTTTCAAAAATCAAATGAAAATAAAAGACATAACAAAAGCAACACACAATATTAATTGGGCTTGTTCTTTTTGGCTAGAGCTTTTGCTTTTGGTTACGGCTTGTAGTTTTTAGGCTATTCATGTAAGAGATTACAGAGTAACAAAAACTTGCATGCGGTTTTTGCTGATATAAATGAAGTCGGTACAATATGTACTACAATTAACTAGTATACCTTATCTTGAAAAAATACTTCGTTTAAAAGCTAGTTACTGTAGAAAAGCCAAAAAGCAGTTTGTAGAAGCTGAAAAGAACAGGCTCTCAGATAAACCGTTTAAGCTGTCATACAGGCCATTGGACTTTTAATTGAGAACAGGAAACAAAATTTAGTTTCTTCGACAATAAAACGCAAACAACAAATGTTATCCCAATATGTTACCTAATGTATTTAATATTGAAATACTAGAGTAGATCAACAAATATGCTACTTATTCATACCCTTTTTCTCTCTAAAACCTCGAGTGCCTGTCATGGCATTTGAAATGAGATACGATCATTGTTGATTACACATTTTTGCTATATAAGATGTGTTGTTTATGTAACCGGATTCAAGATGATATAGTGGTTGTAAAAAAATGTTATAATGCAAGTGTGTTATATTCTCTATTATAGTATTTTTCACACAAATAATTTAAAGGCATGCTAGTCTGCTAGACAACCTACACTTAATTCAAGTATTGTTCAAACATTTCCTATTTTCACCTCTACTACTTAAAAAGAGTGTAGTGGTGATCACAGTCACGGTGGTACATCGCTCCTCCCAATTCCTCCTTTCCACATCCCTAAAAAATCTCTAACATAAAAGGAAAAAATAATATACCAACATACAATTCTACTTCCCTATAAATTCTCTAACAATAAAAAATAAATAAGAAACAAATTTCAATTCCTTTTCTTATGGAACATACATATTAATATGCATGGGCAATGCCTCTTCTCCCACTTCCAATTATTATGTCAACAGGGTTTGGACTTACTCTTATTCCGATATAAACAAAAAATCTTCGTCAATGTACCATTCTATCTAAATCCAATTTGCATCGACAAAATAAAACCAAATTTCAGCAGTAGATGAATTAGGTGCACAGTGAAGCCAAGGATGCGTAGGCATGACATGCCTAAGTGTGGAGACGGAGCCGAGGGTGTGGCTGGGCAGGCCCATTCTAATGATGTTAATTCGACGTGCTACGGTAATATGATATTTTTTAACTGTAGCAAAGTATGAACATTCCGCTAGTATACTTTAATGTTTAAAAATCTTTATTGTCATGACATGTATACAGGGTCGTCCGATCTTCTTGATATAGGATCAAAATACTCACATGTAGCCTCTCGAATCATAACGATCCTCTGTTGTCAATGCAAGAACAAACATTCTTTAATTCGCTAGAACACATACGTCGGACTTCACGATCACCAAATAAAGTTATATCGCGCTCTAAATTTCCAGTAGAAAGGTTGAACGATCTTGTTTAGCGAAGCAATCCTATTTTTTCCCCATGGCGTGGTTTCAGCTATCATGAAGAAACAAGCAGATCAATCTATTATCTGCAATGCAATATTGGATCTGTCTTTTCAAGAGGTAGGTCGTCGTATTTAAAGGATCCTCCTCAACCTCACGCATACTTCATGGTCTAAGGCCATATCTAGTCTACTCCGGCAAAGAGAGCCGAGATTAGTTCCAAGTCGGCTTGAGGACTGAGTCTATCCTCAACATAAGTTGGACTCACAAAACACAACTGATCCGGACTAGGGCTCACACGAGATTACAAGACCGAGTTCAAAAGTTTCGGTCCAAACTAAGCATGCGGGCCATGAGAAACAATCCAGGGTGTTTTTTTCTTGGGTTATGTCTTTAGCTTTTGGTTTGTGGTGTTTGAATTCTGCCTGTTCGCGAGAGACAGTACGTAGAGCAAAAATAATTGTATATGATTTTGGCTGGTATAATTGAATTTGCTACAGTATCCACTATGTATCCAAATCAAAGCCGAAAAAACTCAGCCGTAAGCATGCAGGCCGTGACTGACTTCATGCCAATGGGCTTAATTCGCTATCCATGCGCTATGATTAGTCGGCCATCCAAGGCAAATCTCTTGTTTCCGCTTTGCTTGCCAACACGGGCACCGAATGCTCCACTTTTCCTTTCCTCTGGTTTCTCCATTCCCTTCTCTCTAATCTAATCAGAGTTGAGTTCCCCTTCTTCTTTATTCCTCTCAACAGCACGCATGCATCCTTGTTATTGTTAGGATGGTTCATGCATCCCTGCACGGTTGGATGCATGAAAAATATTTATTATGAAGCTTATATTTCTCTGATTTTTGATGTATATGTTTACTTTAATCTTGTATATATCAAATATATATACATATAATTAAATAAAATAATAGCTCTGTATATCTAAATATAATAAGTAAAAATGTAATTAAATTAGAGTTTACTTAATAAATATTTAATGCGGCTCAATATTTTTTTAACTAAATAATGTATTTAGCTAAAAAATAACATTGTATCTCGAGCAAATGCTTATTTCTCTAATGCAAATTATGGCACGTCCTATAACATATGTTTACACGCAAAATTGGTCTCAAATAAGAAATTAACTGTACCTAAAACTTATAAAATTAAACTACAGTGTTGGCAAAGGACGATTAACGGTTGTCAAATCTAGAAATGACAAAATTACAAATGAGCAGAAGAAGAGACAGGGGAAACAAATAAAAGAGAGAGAGAAGACAAAAACGAAATAAACTAGGGTTTATCAGGGCCCACACGCAGCCGCCATCGCCTTCGCTGCGCTGTGTTTTTCTCCACCATTATTCCCTATCCGCCTCCTCTCCGATTTTCTCCACCACCTATCCGCCGCCGCCCCACCCCCACACGCAGCGCAGCGCAGCGCGGAGAGGAGAGGAGAGCAGAGCAGAGGAGAGGAGATGGTCGGGCCAGGCCTCTACACCGAGATCGGCAAGAAGGCCAGGGGTGTGTATCCATCCCGTCCTCGTCCTCCCTCTTGACCTCAAGTTTCTCCCGCTTTTTTGGGGGGATTTTTTTGAGCTCGCCTCTCCCTGGTTCTTGGTTCCTTGATGCGTTGCTTCGTTCGCTGCAGATCTGCTGTACAGGGACTACCAGACCGACCACAAGTTCACCCTCACCACCTACACCACCAATGGCGTCGTAAGTGCTCCTCCTCCTCCTCCTCTTCGTGGTTCTTGGTTCTTGTACTGTGTTTTGTTGGATTAGATTGCGATGTCCGTTGCGTGAGGAAGAGGCGTGTGTGATCCGTGCTGCGATGAGGGTTCTTGATTTATGTGCCGGATTTGATGCCCTATTCTGTGATCGTAGTGGTGGATTGCTGGGTAGTTAGTGGCTTTAGGAGATACGGGCACGCCGGGAGATTTGGCAGGGTTGTTGTCTGTAGCTCGCCGATGTGCCGTAGTTTGCATTTCTCCGCTTGTTTATGGGAATTAGCAATGCATCTGTTGCTTGTGTGGGTTCATTCGCTGCTTAATGGGGGTGGGATTTGTAAGCAAAAGAATCGGTGAATAAATGATTCTCTCGGTGGCGTGGAAGCGTTGGAATGATATAGGAGGAATCGTTATCCTAGCCTTAATTTCTTTTTGCATTGAAGATAGAGGGATTGGCTGTGGCTTAACTACTAATTGTTGGTTGGTTTTGGCATTGGCGTAGCTCCAAATTGTTGTCTGGAGAGCAATGGTTTAATTAGTTTCGTTGAGCAAGTTGTGCTGTGAATAATGGCAGGTACTGCAGCAGTGATAGCTTGTGTTGCATTGCATATTGAAGGGCTGTATGGTTGGTTTTGTTCCATTCATCATGCGAGTGCAGTTGTAATTACTCGGAGTGATACTATGGAAGTGTGCTCCTGTCCTTTCCCCAAAAAAGAAATGCACGAAGCAGTTGTACGCATAATTTGTGTCTAACCAATAGTTTTGGAACATAAAACTGTCTGGTAGTGTTGGGATAATCTAAACTAGTAGGGGCTGTGTACATCACTTACATGCTTTAATGATTTTTTTTTCTTTTGAGGGTCACATATTTGAGTTTTCTTGATGTTGCTTCTCCTGTACTGAATGCTGTAGTTTTGTACTTTTGTTAGAAACGTAGAATCATGTATGTGGCAATAGCTATGATATTATTTCTTTTGATTTTGATTTGTTATTACTTGATTCAGGCAATTACAGCTACCAGCACAAAGAAGGCTGATCTGATATTTGGTGAGATCCAGTCGCAGATAAAGAACAATAACATCTCTGTAGATGTGAAAGCAAACTCAGACTCAAATGTAATTCTCTCTCTCCCTCTCAATCACTCTCAACTTACATCTCGTAATCATATGTTGTGCATCAGTAGTCCTGCAAAATCCTCATTTCTAATGAAATCATTGATGCCAATTCTCGCACCTGACGAACTAGTATCAAGTATGCAGCTACTTGTGATTGCGTCAAACAATGTGTTTACTGATTAGCTGTTCTGCTCTGTTTTCTCCCTTTTTGGTACTGACTGCTGCAATGTTTTGCCCAGGTCATTACTACTGTTACCATTGATGAGCTTGCAACGCCAGGGCTGAAGACCATCTTTAGCTTTGCTGTTCCTGATCAGAGATCTGGAAAGGTAATTTTCTCATCCTCCAAAGTATGGTTTCGCAAGTGGAATTGTATTGCTTACTTGTCTCCTCTCTCTTTTTGGTTGCAGTTGGAGCTTCAATACTTGCATGATTATGCTGGTGTTAATGCAAGCATTGGTTTGACTGCCAATCCCGTAGTCAACCTCTCCAGTGTGTTTGGAACTAAGGCTCTAGCTGTTGGTGCTGATGTCTCACTTGATACTGCTACTGGGAACTTCACCAAATACAATGCTGGACTGAGCTTCACTAATGCGGATCTTATCGCATCCTTGAACCTGTGAGTTTTCAGGCTATACTAATATTATCAAAATTGTTATAAAACTGTTACTTTACAACTCTTTAAGTTTTTTTATCCTTTTGATGTCTACATAGGTAAATGCTAATCACTGTTTCATGTGTCTTACAGTAATTCTTTCGTTCATGCAGTACATAACACGTCAAAATATTGTTTGAACTACTCTATATTTTGACCCGATTTCATGATCTAATTCTTTATAGAACAGGAGGAAAATAAGACAAAATAAAAAGGAAATATAATACAATTATGAAAGTTAAATATTTTTATTGCATCTGCCTTGTTGTCTCTTTCAATTTGTAGGTTCTGTATTTTTTTAAGTTATAGAACACATTGACCACTATCAAACATATAAAAGCTTTCATGGTACTGAGCAGGACTTATGCTTTAAAGGTACTTTGCAGTAGACACCAATCCGTACTAATACAGCTTCCTCTCAAGATAGATATATCCTGCTATTTTTTAGGAACTTACACTGACTCGTTTGCATTGTCTGCCGTACATAAATGATTTAGAATTTTCTTGTAGGAACAACAAGGGGGACTGCCTCACCGCATCTTATTACCACATTGTCAGTGAGTTGAGCAGCACAGCTGTTGGGGCAGAGCTGACCCACAGCTTCTCGAGCAATGGGAACACCCTCACCTTCGGAACTCAGCATGCTCTGGACCCACTCACCCTCGTGAAGGCCCGCTTCAACAACTCTGGCAAGGCCAGCGCGCTGATCCAGCATGAGTGGAGGCCGAAGTCATTGTTCACCATCTCCGCGGAAGTTGACACCAAGGCCATCGAGAAGAGCTCAAAGGTCGGCATAGCGGTGGCCCTCAAGCCTTGATTACCAAGCCTCTTCTAAGCTCTCAGGATGCACCTCCAAGCCTCTTCTAAGCTCTCAGGATGCACCTCCAGTTCGGCTGAAATTGGGATGAGTTGACAAAACATCTTGGCTTCCGTATCTTTTGGTTGTTGCAGTCTATTAGATTTCAAGAAATGCCATGTTTCCTTTTAAGGATTTTTTTTCTCTTTATCGGTGTATCACTTTTTCGATGAGCAACCTTTGCAATAATTCAAGCTCGGTAAAATGCAGTACTTGCTTCATTGCTCATTGTTACTCCCATTTTCACCCAAATCATGTGCTACTCAGCTGTTGGCAAAATACGTCATGCAATGACGATGATGTGCTGCTGAGATTCGTGTTCAGAGGTTGTGAATGGTTAGAATGTGCAGTGTGACTGGGTACAAATGACGATAGGATGTACTTCTAGAATTGAGTTATGACTGTTTTTTTGGCAGGATAGTTTCATCACCAAACATTGTGCTGCCATTTTGTTGGATTGCCTTACGTTTGGAATACCCTATTTGTACCGAAATATTTGATCATTTGTACCCGGTGAGAGCCTTTTTTAAAACGCGACGCAGGATTTTCGTAGGAATCTTGTAGGAAAAACCATGTCCGGAGAGGGTGGATGTTTCCTTTTCATATGAAAATTCCTACGGGATTCCTGCTATTTGTAATTTTTCATCATTGTGAATTCGTATTGTCACGCTGAATTCAGTCTCTTTTTCTAGCATTGTGAAGTAGTATTGTCATGCTGAATTCCGTGTGTCACGTGTGTTGTCCGTGCATGTCATGTAGAATTTACGGCTATGCCACTTATCCCCGTGAGAATCTTGTCTCTCTGCGGTTCCCTCGCCACGTAACGTCCACGTGGACTACTACCGTCACACTGGCGCGCGCGCACGTGCACAGCGGCGTCAATAGCTTTGCGCACGCCGTCGTCGCACTACTACTCCGGCCGCCGCCTCCCGTCCTGCCCGACGTCGACGATGGCAAGATTCGTATCCAGCACTAGCTCCCTTTTTCTTTCTTGAGCTTTAGTTAGGAGTTAGGACATGTGCTGATGATGTCTGTGTTGACGACATCAATAGGTTGGGAGATGGGTCCGGCCGTCGTGCTCCCTGTCCATGAACGGCTGCGCGCCCGGCGGCGCCGACCGCGGCGCGGTGAGCCTGCAGGAGACCTGAGCCCTGCCGGGCGCGTCGGCGCTGCAGGAGGCCGTGTGGCAGCGCAAGGCCGCCGTGGCCGCGCTCATGACCGACCCGCCGGCCTCCTCCAGCATCATCCGCATCAAGGTAACGTGCATGCTAATTTGTGTCCATACGGATTGGCAGCTCAGTTCTTGGCTTTGTGGCGCTGCATTTGCGTTGATTGTGTTTGCGATAGCTCCACCGATTTGCAGGTGCCGATTCGGCAGCGAGGGGACGCCATCGAGTGGCTGCACGCGCAGAGCTCGCTGCCCCGCTGCTGCTTCTCGGCCCGGGCGCCGTTGCCCGATAGGCCGGCCCTCACCGGCAGCAACAACGGCAACGGCGCCAGCCTGAAGGAGCAATGGCAGCAGCCGGTGAGTGTCGCCGGCGTGGGGTCGGCGATCTTCTTCCGCGGAGCCGACCCCTTCTCACTGCGACTGGGGCGCAATCAAGACGTAATGCTAGCAATCTAGTTGAGTTGCAAATTTCAGTACTTATTACTTAATGATGATGTTCACTTGAAAGTGTACTGTACATCACTCGATGAACTATGTTACTAATGCTGTTGCCCTCTATGTATGTCCATGAAGATTTCTTTCGAGGGATTGCCCACTCATTCGTGCGCATGGCGCCATCCGTTTCGACGCGACGAGCGATGCTTCAGTTGAGTGGGAAGATTATGAAAAGTCCTCAAAATTTCAACCCAAAATTTTTTGTGAATTTTTCAGTGAATTTTGGAAATTTTCCCTTTTTGGAAAGTCTCCCCGGATCCACTTTCCTTTTCTGGTCAGGCGCCTTCCCCTTTCCGCTGGCGCCCCCTCCTTTTTTCCGCCTTCTTTCTTTCCCCGGCGCCTCCCCTCCTCCTTTCCCCGCTGGCGCCTTCCCTCTCCCCGCCTTCTCCCTCGCGCTCGCGCCGCGCGCTGCGCCCGTGCCCGCTGGTTCGGCCGCACCCGCGGTTTCGCCACCGCCTTCGCCGTGCTGCCGTCACCGATCGCCAGCGCTGCGCCACGTCGCCCCGTCACCTCGCGACCCCACCTGTCAGCCCCACCGCCTCTTCCTCCCCGCGCGGGAGAGCGCCTCCGCCCGTGCCGTTGCTCACCTGCTCCCACTCTCCCATTCCGCCATTACTCCACTGCAGAGCCCTGTCCCGCCTCCCAGTCGCTCGGATTCGACAGCTCCCCCACTCCCGTAGCTTCCCCAGGACGCCAGCGACGCCATAACCTCGCCCACACCGCGCCATAACCCCCCCCCCCCGAACCGCCTCTCCGATGCCAGCTCGTTCCACCCCTTTATAAGCTCCACCAAGGCCGGCATTGTGTTCCCCTAGCTTCCAAGACACTCCTCGAGCGTCCGATCGAGTTCGGAGCCCCTGCATCGCCGGCGATTAGCTCCTCCGCCGCCGGTGAACTCCCGAGCCTAACTTCTTCTCCATTCGATTAAAACCCGATTCCATCCGCTGACTCGTTCTCCTTTACTTGCTGGACCCGATGGTGGACTCCGCCAGTCGAGAGCGCCACTCCCCTACCCTAGCGGCGAAGCTCGCTGTCGACCGAAAGGGGGTCGTCGTGGCCAGCTCGCCAGAGAGCTTCCCAGCTCACTCCGTCGCCGCCTTTGAGTTCCCCTCACTCCAGGGATGCTCCCACCTCAGTCGATTTGCCCGGATCGCCGCCGTTGGCCTCCGGTGACCAAAAATCATCACTACCTTTTCTCCGGTCAAGCGCCGCCGTTGGTCATTCCCGTGGGCCCCGAACCCCAGAAATGGGTTCCCCTCACTGAGACACTTTCCCTAGTGCCTTCCCTGGCCACCGGAGACCTCGCCGTCGCCGGAGAACGGAGCAGCTCCTGTCTCCGCCCCTCTGTTGCGCGCGCACGGCGAGAGGAAGACGACGACCTACGTGGCCGCATCATCCCCATTCCCTGTCCCTGTTGCCGTCTAACCTCCACCCTCCGATCCAACTCCTCTCCACCGTCCGATGCCACTTAACTCCCCTCCCCGCGTCCGTCCGCTTCCCCCGCGTCATCGCCGTCCGATCTCCACCCGTTCTGATCCAGGCCGTCCACTTCCTCGCCATCTCCACCGTTCGCCCGAGCCACGCGTCGACCATTCGGGCTGCGTAGGCGCGCGCGTGCGTGGGCCGCGCTCCTCGGCCTGCTTTGCCGCCGAGCGCGCGCGGGTGGGCCGCGCTGGCCGTTCGGCCGCGCGGGTCGCACAGTGCCAGGCCACACTGTAGCAAAAGGCTGGTCCGATACTGTTCATTCTGATTTTCCCGATATTTAATCTTTTCCAAAATTCAGAAAAATCCAACAAAATCCTAGAAAATCACAGAAAATCCCAAAAATTCCCAAATTTCACCACTTTGTTCCATTTAATGTCCTGAACCCATTTTTGACCTCCATTTTCCCAAATTCATCCCAGAAAAATCTAGAAATTCCAATTTGGAGATTTTGTATTTTACTCCTTTTTCATAGATTATTTTTCCTCGCTTGATTAGGCTCAAGACGGACTTATGTTATTTTATGTGTTTACGCTAGTTACGAAGATTCCGGAAGCTTCGGTGCAGACCCAGGATCAGAGAGGTGCTACGTTCGAGATCGCCGAGATCGTCCAGATTCACGGCAAGTCGCAAAACCTTGATCATGTTGTAACCCATGTTGTTTAATTATGTTATTATGTTGTGTGCACTATGCTAGTTGTGAAATGTTAGTTTAAAGTAAAATAAAATGTTTAGAATGACTTGTTATTGTAGATAAACTTATCACCGATAAATGCCCTGTTAAACTTGTGACCCCGCCCTTGTAACCCTAGAATTACCCTAAGAGTAGTATAATCACATGTAGGCTATCTATATCACATGTAAAGTCTTTACACTACTAAGGTTGTGGTCGTGAGCCGGTAGATTTCAAAACCTAGAGCTAGGGTAGGGTGGTATAGGACACCGTACCCTAGGGTGGTGGTGCCGGCGTGCACATGTTAGGGTAAGGGTGTTGTGGGAAACCGCGAGTCGGTCTACGCCCACCGCTTACCCTTGGGTGGAGGTTGCGGACCTCATGAAAATATAAGAACTAGACCCTTGTGCCGAGCAAATGACATAGTACCCACTCAACCACAGGTGTTGACTTGTCAACCCTGGTTTAGTATCTGCTCAACCTAAGTGAAGCCCTACATTGGGAGTCAGTATGGATGGTAAATCCAGACTAAGACAACGATAGGTCCCCTCAATTCGGGCCCGGCGTTCCGTGGTGGCTAACGGATACCCGAGGTTGTGTGGATTCCGCACCTATCGGGTGGAGTGTAATCGAGGGTTGAGCAGCGAAAAGATCCGGTTCCTTAACTCAGTCATGAGGGTTAAGGGTGCATGTGGGTAAAGTTGAGCAACTCTGCAGAGTCAAATAAATGGTATTCGAATACGCCGTGCTCCCGGTTAGTGGAGCTGTGTCACTTGGGTAATTCCAGCTGCGAAGCTTAAGTAGTTTTGTAAATGCTTTAATTGGATTAGTTGGTTAATTATCTTTTTATGAAAACCCCTAATGCTAAGGAGTAGTTGTTTTTACTTCTGTGTTTTTGAAAACGTTTGCAAGTAAAATTGCATCCACTCAAAGTTAATAAAATAAGTATACTCCCCTCCTTGTTGATCCGTGCAAAGTAGCTAAGTTAGGGTTTCCCGTTGTGACTTGCTGAGCTAGTTAGCTCACGGCTTGCTAAACCCCTCCAGAAGATCAAAACGCTGGTGAAGGTGTCCCCATGGAGGAAGCCCCTGCGGAGCTTTTCTTCGACGAGGATCCGTGGCTCTAGGTCTCCGCCGCGCTCGAGCTTTCCTTGGAGTTTTTGTAGTGTAAATATTTTGGGCTTACACGCCCCGTTGCAGTGAAAACTGGGTTGTTAAACCTTATGTAAAATATATGCTGGACTTTTGTTGAAAGCATGTGATGGTACACTCTTGCACGACGTTCCATAACTGTTCATGTGTGAATAGTTGCGGAATGCTGTGTCCGCAGGCGCCCCTGGAAACGGGGGCGTTACAGATTATGGATCATTTTACTTCATTGTTCCACAAGTAAGATGCTCTGCAATTACCTGCATCACCCCATTTAAAGAATGAAATCGAATGCTGTACTGAGTACTGTCCTCTGCGATGTGTGCAAATTGTGGTGTAACCTGTCGCGTTTTGTGCAGATCTCACCTTGTTCTGTTAAAGTGAATAAGTCCAGCCTGCAAACAACCGTCATAAATCTTAATCATGTCCCTACCAAGGCATCTTGGGATCTTGCCGTTACTAAAGCTCTCCAGATGATCAAAGGGAGGCAAAGAGAATTAGTAAAGGTAAGTCATTCATTAACGTTGCTACTATGCCGTGAAGAGAAAATAGAGAACTAGAAGTATAATCGGCACTATCAATAGGATGATTTCTTGTTTTCACCAATTGATGTTCAAATCTGACAATTTGCTTTTCTCAATTACATCGTAGGTCATGTGTCATTCCAGTTTCTCCGCAACTTAACTCTTTACTGAATTACGTTATGAACATATTTTTTGTCTTTGAGAACACAGTTTTGAACATAATTTCATTTTTCCATTTCGTTCATTTCTTTTTTAACTTTCCAAAAATTCATTTTTCTCACTTACTAATTTTTCCCCAGGTTGTACTTGCAAGATGTAGCATATACATTACTGACACTTGCATTGACCCTGTGGAGCTGTCAGCTTGTTTAAAGGAATGTTGTCCCCTCCATCGTGCTTTTCTCATATCATTTAGTCTATTGAGAGGATCATCCTGCGACCTTATACAGGTTGAGGGCCAAAATGCTTACCAGTTCTGCATACGACCACCTGATGCACCTGCATTTGTTGGAAATAGTGTATGTCAATTCTATTCTGAAAAACGCTTTCTTTTCCTCATCATATACTTAACCTTCCTTTGTTTCAATTATATTCAAAATCTTAATTATAAATATTTCTTACTTATAAGTTTTGCATGGTTTACCTGTATGTTTGCTCTAGTGATGTTAAATAACTTTGTTCTAACTAATGCTAATTTTATGCAAACATTCTGAATAGCCAGAGCAACTATTTCACCGGAAATACTTGAACATTTCCAGCGAGGCTTTAGCTGGTACACGAGCAAGAAGAAAAACAACGGTTGATGACTTTCAAATTGGCCAGGATTTGCTTCTAAAGTTTATTTCCTTCTTAGTGTTCATAATCATTAGATTAACCTATTTCTGAAATTTTAAGGTGATATCAACACCTCATAGAAAATTGACTAATCGCTAATGTAAAATGTTATTGCAGCACCGAAGAAGATACTGAATTTACTATAGTACGGGACAGCATAAAGAAGCAGCTCGACGCAACTTGACTTCTACATTCCTAGCTTTTAGATATGATCCTGAAATAGTTTGCTTTGTTCTTAGTACCCAGCAGAATGCTTTTCAGGAAAACCACATCGTTACCGCAGTTTTACTCAACCAGTGGCTGTAATCTGATGCAGATGATATGTGATGAGGTTGTTGTCCATCCCAGCAAGGCCCTTCGGAAACTTCCAAGAATACAGCACTTGTCAGCTCAATTAGCTACAAGAATAAGGGACGAAGACGATGAGGTAGTCTATGATTCGGGCCCTTCTTTATCAGTTGCATATGTTGGTACTATTTAGAAACATGATCAGTCCTATATAGTACAATCTTGATTCTTTGTGTTGGGCATTGCAGTTTGACATCCTAAATACTCTTCAGTCTTCATCCAAGCCCAGCTGTTTGTGGTTTGCCCACTGAAGAGGCGTGCCAATTCATACGAGAGGCCCACTGGATCTCAAAGCATCTCAGGTAATCTTTTTCCAAACACATGACTCTTATGTGCAGAGTTATTTGCAATGCTAATGCATTATGTTTGTGATTATTTTCAGTTTTCAAAGTTGTTGCAGTATCAAGAACAACATATGTGCTACCAAGAGGCAGAGAACATGGGAACAGTGATTTGAATAGCAACTAGTAGGTGAACAGAAATTCAGAGATCATTTAGCTAGTAACATATTTTAAGCATATTAGTGGTATTTCCTAATGTACTAGAGTTTAGTCTTGTGTCCCCTTTGTTCATATTGAGTCTCTTGAATATATACACAATATTCATAACATGGTATCGCACAAGAAGCGTGGCGGCCTTGGGTTTCGATCTGCACCGCCATATTTCTATCTATTTCTCTTTGACTCGACATATTCTCCAAGTGTTGTACGTTACAACGATATTATCAAGACTTGGACTTCGGATTTTTTCTATTTTAGTGTCAACCATTTTCAAATGCAATGTATTGCATACGCTTTGCATTTGAGGAGGGTGTTAAAAATATTAGTGGTACTTTCTATTATACTAGGGTTTAGTCTTGTATCCCTTTGTACCCTATATATATTGCCCATTAAGTTTCTTGAATACATACACAATATTCATAACAACAAACTTATCCCTTGTATAGAAAATTACTTTGTAGACAAATAAATTTAAAAAGGATAGTGGAGTACAAATAATCATATGACTTGTTCGATTGAAATTTACATAATTTTGGGAGTTAGGATGGCAGTAGTTCTGAAAATATTAATTGAATCAACATCTGAATGGCAATTAAATACAAAACAATTCATCTCAAATTATTTAAAATATTTACAACAGAAACTTTCTGAGGTTTCTGACATTCAGAATTAACAATCTCAATCTCCAAGCTGTCTGTATTTCTGACATTATTACTGCTGGTGTATTGATTGTCACAAGCATATCCTTCTCTCTCAAGCTCTCGTTTCTTCCCCCACACTGTTTACAGGGAGATTTTGATTTGATGTGAAGAAGATTTTTTTCATTCTATAAACTTCAAAGGGTTATGTTGTTCAAGTGCTTGCCTGCTAAACTAGATGTTTCTTTGCGCGCCCCTCAGAGATGCAACCACCAAAGTATTGATTCGAGCAGAAGATTATGATCAAACAATAATAATGGTAAAAACTCAGTTAGCGCAAGCATATATTATCATTATCCTGAACTCCATAGTTTGTACCTGTTTTTCAATTGCTTATACGATTGAAGAAGGTGACCAGGGGGAGAGACGTCTCCCTGATCTAGCCTTCTAAGTTGGGTGAGGACTCCAACCCAGGCCGGCTAGGTGCAACCTTTGTGCCCTAGCCAGGTTTCCTGGGAGAGCTCCTCAATTGCTTATACGATTGCATCTTGGGGTATCTAGATATACAGACACACTGATGTGCATATACAGCGTTGTACACAACATCCATACCAAGATCAAACTATGCAAGAAAACCAACAAAAACAGATATGATAGTACATGTAGACGGCTGTTCATGCTTGAGTTTTGTTTTCTGCCTCACCTAGTCTCTCTTCTGGGGCACAGGCAGGCCATAGAACAGCAGTGCCAACATCAAGAGGTAGCCGACGATGCCGAGAGCAAGCAACCTCATGTCGTCTCTGGCCAGATATGCAGAGAAGGCCGAGTGCGCCGTGAGCACGGCGAAGGCCATCAGTCGGAGCCATGGAGCACCATCAGCCGCGGCAGGGGAGGAAGAAGAGGCAGCTCTTTGGTTAGAGTGGTTCTTTGATTTCTTGGCCATGAACAACCAGAGGGGATTCTGGCTCTGGAGAGTGGAGGGGAAAGGTAGCCTAATTGTCACGAAGCTTCCCTGAATGAAAGTAGCTTTCAAGCTTGTTTGTCACCACGTAAGAGGA
Source organism: Dendrocalamus latiflorus (assembly GCA_017311315.1). Classification (NCBI taxonomy): domain Eukaryota; kingdom Viridiplantae; phylum Streptophyta; class Magnoliopsida; order Poales; family Poaceae; genus Dendrocalamus; species Dendrocalamus latiflorus. Next base: position 17,165,538 of record CM029626.1, on the reverse strand, counting down.
TCAGATTTATGACAAGGAATAAGCCTTGTTAATCTACCATGGCATCTTTTGACAAGAGACATGACAAAAGTCAAGGCATCTGATGCCAGCCACAAGAGCATGTGTCACTGTAATGAGAGATTTAACTCAAATACAGTATCAGGAAAGTCTTGCGGGAGACAATTCTGTGTGAAACTCTGCTCAAAGTTATCTTGCATGAAATATGAAACACAATATTTTGGAACCTAGGATTTCTTTTAGAAACACGGGAACCTAGGAGTTACGGAAATAACATCGATAAAATAGAAAATGGGGGGTTGGAGAAACATAACTTGATCATATATAGCTGAACCTATTCTCCCATTTCAGGAACAGAACTTCTGGATGTTTTTGGACTACTAATTGCCTAGAGCATATAAAGGTACATCTAACTTGGTAAGTTGAGTGCATGGAAAATTATACAAATTACATCTCAAGCGCTGAACTGTGACATTTTCCAGGAACGGAGCATGTTTCTAAATAAATGCACTTTTCAGTTCATCTATCAAGGGTCTCCCCATCCTGATTGAATGAAGTGAAACTTGACGATGTGGTTAGCCCTAGTCTGTCATTTTGTAGATGTGGCACCTTGTCCAGATGAAGAATCAGCATCAAGCTGAGCATAATAAGTAGAAGTTTCTGACTCCAGTAGGATTTTTCTGAGATGCTTGTCTTCGAGATGCTCCTGCGAACAATAAAAATGTGGAACGATTGGCCATTAGTTTAACGAAAAAAGCAACATAAAAGGAATAGAATATAAACTTAGATGGCTGTGAAATGCAAAATAATGTGATAAGATAGATGGCTGTGAAATGCAAAATAATGTGATAAGACTTGTGAGGAATTACTTATGTAAAACTGAAGAAAGCCTGGTTAATGTTTAAGGTTTAACACAAAATTTGTGACGAACACCATCAAACAATCATCACTTTTGTCAGAATTAAGATAAATTTGTCAAACTCGATTCCTGATCACAGTTAGTCTGGTAACTAGTATAAAAGATTTAGGACAGCAGCATAGACAATTGAATAGACAAATAGCACGAATATAGGCCGATTTTTTGACATAGTGAGAAGTCTTATCTATAAATTTGTTATACATTTGAGTGCTACAAATTTGTTATACATTTGAGTGCTAAGGTTTCAATCCTTGGCAATAATGGGCCAATAACTACTGTAATAGAAAAGATAAAGCTACAAACCACAGATCTGGCTTAATGTAATATAACCATCTGGTTTAGGGAATAAACATCACTGCTATTTACACTAGGGTAATAAGCCATGATCTTATTCTTTCAATCTTGCAAGTAAACAAATTAGCAGTAGACGGAGTTCTTTGAGAAAAATAGAAAAAGAAATAACCATGTCTCAAATTCTCAGTCAGCACTTCATCAGTAGACCATTACTTGGCCGCAAACTGGCATGGTGGCGCAAAATCACCAAGCAGGAAGACGCTTGTAAATGCTTTTAGAAGGCCCCAATGCTGGTTAACTGTTAACAAACTGAGCCCCCTCGGGATGCCAATGAAACTACTTTGCCATGAAAATGCGATGAAACTAGCGAAGCCTTTCCAAAGTCAATCGCTTCACAATTTAAACTGGATACAATAAAAATAACCTTTTTGGGATGAAGAATGGATAACAAGAAACAACATCCTCATCGAACTACATCGCTCGTTCACGAAAACCCTCTGAATTGTCATTGCACACAATTTGTAACATGAGAATTGTCATTGCACACCATAGCACCAATCTCGCATGCTTAACATAAGAAGGCAGCTATTCAATGCAATCCGACTCCAGATCATGAGCAACATTAACAACTGATTTTCATAAGTTCTTATCCTGATGATTCTCCCCAGAATGAGAAAAGGCACCACTAACCACCAAAATTTCTTAAGCTACATAATCAACGCCATGTAGCAAACACCCTCTAAGAAAGCAACTCCAAATCTTGCCATGAAATCTAAACCTACCTAGAATAATCCCAGGCTAAATTTCAATACCAGCACAATCAGGCGTTCCTATCTCTGGAAAACATCACCTCAGGTAGCCCCATTAGAATATCTTGGCATCCAAGAACCAAGAAAAAACGAGGTGGACAGTGGTGCCGTGGTGGGATCTTTACCGCGCATAGCAAATCAGTGATCCAATCGAAGCAAGCGAGGAGCGTGAGCCATGGTTGAGGCGGAGACCGGAGAGGATGCGGGGGTGGTTGGTTTAGGTTTACCTCGAGGCAGGCGCGGTACTTGTGCCACTCGCCGACGCAGTCGTCCTTGTGCCACTGCCCCTTGGCGAACTTCTCCGCGTACCACCGGTTGAAGCACTCGTGGTACGCTGCCCGCAGCTCCGAGCACGCCGCCGCCGCCGCCGAGGCCGCCGGGGACGGCGTCGAAGAGGACGACTTGCTCCGGCCAAACACCATCCTTCCTGCTCTGCCGCCGCCGCCGCGTGAGTCTCTCTCCCTCGCTCCCTCTTCCACGTTTTTTCCGTAAGCTGAAGTCACCCGTTGCGTAATGCTAGCCTCTTGACGTCTTCATGCTTCACGTAAAATAAAGCCGAAAGCGGATTTACGCAAAGCAATTTTGCAGGCGTAAGTGGTTCGCTAGCCTTGTCAAACTTGCAGTACAGTTGTGCTCGTAGTCACGGACACGTATAGGGCCTGTTCTTTTTAGTTGCAGCTTATAGCGTTTGGCTGCGATTTGTGGTTTTTGGGCTATTCGTATGAGAGATTATAAAGTAACAGGAACTCACGTGCGGTTTTTGCCGATATAAATAAAGTTAGTACAATATGTACTACAATTAACTAGTAGACCCTATCTTGAAAAGATACTCCATTTAAAAGCTAGTTACTGTAGAAAAGCCGAAAAACAGCTTTTAGAAGCTGAAAAGAACAAGAACATAGATTTCTATGAGCACGCAATTGTTTTATGTAACTCCAACTGCTTTATCTCACTTTTTTGGGGCATGATTCGCATAAAAAAGAACTTGGGGTATTGATCAGTAACCTGTCTTTTAGTTTTAATCAAGAGTTGAGTACACAAATAAGAATGAGCAATGTCCTTAAAACAGATGCAAAAATTATCTAACATTTAGCCTGGAGAAGTTTAATTCGTGCAATGCATAGCCAATAAAAGGAAGAAAGTTCCTCACATTCTGCTTAGAAGAATGCTGCTAGTATATACAGATAGTATTATATATATCCTCACAAATCTTGCGACTAATCTCGCCTATCTGTTGATGCCCTTGTAGTATATATAGAAGAATGAGTTTTTTTTTTAAGGATTCGATCGATCGAGTTGAGTTAACCTTGAAAGGAAAAAAAGTTGAGTTGAGCTGTACGTTTTTGGAGGTTTTCGTTTGTAATTAACCACAATTAATTTCCTGGCAAGATCGATCATTGTTCCATATACGTGCAAGTGCGTCCAGTTCTAGTTATGAAATGCTAACCACTTTCAGACTAGTAATAAAGTGCACGCATGCCTTTCTCATCAGTTAGGAGCTTTAATTCAACGCTGGATTGTGCTAGTAGTTGGCGTGCTGTCGTTAGGAGTGGGTCGGGTGCCAGGCGAAAGCCTTTATCTTGATGTTGGGCTGACAATGACGATACCTTTGGGAGCCGTATTACTCCTTGGAGGCGTCTGTCTGTCGATGCACCCTCCTCTCTCGTTGTGGATCTTGCGGGAGAAATCCCTGTCCATGTTGGACGGGCAGCGGCGGCGTGGCTACGTCGTGTTCCTTCCTGAAGGCGTTGTCTTTACAGTTCCACACGTGGTTCCCACTTTTGCGGCTTCGTTTTGATATCTTAGTTTCTAAGTAAACGAGGATGCGAAGGTTTGCTACTGCACAAGATCAAATTTTAAGGCCTGACATCAAGAGTTTCTAAGTAAACTAGGATGCGAAGGATTGCCAGTGCACAAGGTCAAAGCAAGTTTGAAGCAAGGACATAGAAGTTAGAATGTCTTTCTAGCTTTCTTAGTCTTTTTGCTCTTTGTTTTTTGCGTACCTCAGTTTTGAGGTTTTGAGTAATTGAGTCTAAGGACTCCTGTAAACTTTGGCTGTGTATATCCACATGTAGATATAGAGGCCGGATTTCTATCCATTATGTAAAAAAGGAGCTTTTATTCCACCGAGTCCATGTTACTCCCGTCCTTCCTAAACAGACGACGTTTTAGGATTTTGCACTTCAACGGAGGCATGTATAAAAAGATAAGTCGTTCTCCTTTACATGATACCAGATGTGGAGACTGGAGACACAGTACAGCGAATGAGATTGCACTGCTCACTTAGAAACTATTCCCTCTGTCTTCTATTTTTTAACATCGTTCTATAATATAGATCCTTTAAGAAAATCAAATGTGTAGTTATTATAATATTTATTTCCGCTCAGTATTTTTACTTTAATGCTAAAAAGAGTAGCTGCAATATGTTATGTAATATGGGTATGCATGACCCAATAATGTTAACTTTTTTCTCCGAAAATGTTATTTTAAGGTTACCCTCAAACTTGGTTCGATGCTGACAAGGCTGGTAATGTGACACATCGCCTTCACCGGCTCTCATATACGCACCATGGTTAATCTTGGGGTGCTATATTTAGACCAAATAAACATTATATACTAATATAACTCACTTTAAATAATCAATGTAGGACTAATCCCATCACCACAACTCTATATAGGCCACGATATGACCTTGGTATTACATAAATGATGTTGACATTCTTTTAGATTTAGTGCCTCTTTAGCCTGTGTGTATGATAAGTTTAGACTTATATGGTGGAGCGAGCAGTAACCACCTAGTTACCCACAGCATGAACGGAACGAACGTTTTGTTAGAAATTGACCCATTTGATTATGGCACATCTCCTTGATTCCAAAGCATGCATGATTTAGTACCATATTACTAAGGTAACGTGAGGAAGACCGCTTTATAAGGTGGAGTCCTCACTACTCCTTGAATATGGATAGAGATGGTATGAGTAGGGTTCTGTCTAGTCACACACACGCGCGCGCGTATTCGCGTATTTTCGCGTGAAAATCGCGTGACTTGTGACGTGTCACTTGGCAAACCAAGTACATCTTTATTTTTGCTGAACTCTGCATCTCACTCTCTCTGTTTGAATGAGATTCAAACTTTGAATTTGAGGTTTAATTGGGTTTTTGATGACAGGCAGTTATCAGTGGGTAAATCACTGGTTAAATGTTATCAGTTACCAGTGAATAATTGAGCAGTTACCAGTGAATTATTTCAGTTCAATGGGGCAGTTACTAGAAAGTAATTTGCATATCTATATATACTGGAGACGTCCAAGGTATAAAAAAGAGAGAATTTCTCACTGCCGGAATCTCTTACTTCTGTCTACTTGTGCTGTTGTACTGCGCCATCTGAATTTCACCAACCTTTCTTCCCGGCGTGCACCTGGAAGTAGAGTGAGCGGCTATCTCCAAAACATTGCTGCAGAGAGTTCCTGCACGGGGCGGCAATAAAGGTGTCTGGGCAGCGCACATCTGCGCGACCGCTCACTGCACTGCATCTTCTATGTTCTGCACTGCGTCAAGCCTGCGCTGCTTCCTGTTCTTCATCAGGCGGAAAAAGTAAGTCGTTCGCGCGTTAATTCGACTTTGTTACTATATTTTCTTACGTATATTCTGAAGTATGATGAGTAGGCTGCTGTTAGTAGTAAGTTTTGTATCATTGGTTTATTTTATGGGAGTGTCTATACAACATTCGACTATTTTTGAGAACAAAAACAGTCAGATTTTGAGCCGTTAGATGGAGATCCAACGCCCTAGATCATTTTTTTTGGAGGGGGTCATTTTTTTTGGAGGGAGGCTTGTACGGGTGGATCCGTTGGATGGAGATCTAACGCCTCAGATCAATCTGACTGTTTTTATTCTCAAAAACAGTCGAATGTTGTATAAACATACACTTATTTTATTTGCCTGTTAGCAAAATTTAGAATTAAAATATTACCCACGTTTTCAATACGTCTCTCCGCCGGCCGGCTGACAGCACGAGGTACGCACGAAGACAAGACGGTCGCAACAAAGCGTCGTAGCATGCGGACAAAGTTTCACCTGGAAAAGATAGACCACAGCAAGAAGAATGGACAAGAGTGCAGCGCCAGTCCATGAGCCCTGTAATTCAGTGTTTCACCCTCGCCATCCCTGCCTGACAAGGGCACGGTCCAGGAGCAAATGGAAGGAAGGAATTACCCGACCTGATTGGCCCTCATCTGTCGACAGGGGAGCACATGATCCGATCGACGCCGGTGATTTTTTTTTTTTTTGGCCGCTATCTTTTTCCCTGAGGTGACGTGCCCTTGGCGCTTCCCCGGTCAGCCTTGCGGCGCTGGTTCGCAGGCTGCAGCAGCCGCTGCCTACAGATACGCTCGCGCTCGCCACGGCCAAGGCACTGATCGGTTTACTTAGCACCACCACCACCACCGCCTAGCACCACCACCTAGCACCGCGAAGCAACAGCGCCCGCGCGGGAGACTACTCGGGCGGCTCGTGTGCGTACGTGCGTAGCCGCGTCCATGGCTCGAGCTGCCGGCGCCGCCGCCGCGCCGGTGCTCCTCGTCCTGCTGCTCCTCGTCGCCGTCGTGTCGACGGTCGCCGGCGATGGCGACGATGCGGTACTGCGCCGCGGCGGGGGACGGAGGCTGGGGTCCCACTCCCACGGCGAGGTCCGGTACTCCGCAAAGGTATACACATGTGCCCGTATAAAAATTGTCGATTTAGTATTCGGTTTGTCAACTTATTTAAGCTATTATACGATCCATGTGTTAACATCACGCGTGACAGAAAGAATGCAACTGCTACGACTTTAGGACTTCGCATGGGGTGAGCGAGCTAGCCAAGTCTTTGGTTTTCTTTTTTTTTTCTTTTCTCTGTGGGGAAGTGAAGTCTTTGCTTGTGCATGGAACGTTATATATGTCAGAGGAGGCAGTCACATATCTTTTACATACGTCCACACGTATGTATATGTGGACACGTCTCTAGCACACGACTAGAGATCTAAACTTCACGAAGCGTAGACACATATTTTTAATTGATAAATATGCCTATATACATATGTACTCGTTTTGTTATAAGCTTCAGCGCAAGAGAACTCTGGTGAACAGCTTGCACAACAGGCAGAGCTTGATTTGTGATGGGACCGTTCATTTCAGCTTCTGTTTTATGGTTTATGATATAATAACTAGTTTTCAAATGAAATATCTTTTTAAGACGGTATCTACAAATCGATTATAGTAGATACTATACTAACTTCAGCTATATCGACCAAAATCACACACGAATATCTCTCTTCTATTCTTTCTCACGAACAACCAGAATTTAAAATTTTCGACTATAATCCACATTGAAAAGAACGACCCCACTAGGCCACGAAAGCTATGGGCACAGTGCAACAGTGGTATTTTTTTGGCCTGTTCCCTTGCTGGCCTGTAGCCTGTCGGTAAGATGGGCTACCATCGAAGGCCACTACGCTTCCTACCCTACAGTCTGGTGTATCAACTGGGCCGAATATTATCAGTTGATCGGGTATTTTTATACACAATAGTACATACTGTACAAGGTATATTCCCTCTGTTCAAAAATATACCATATGTTAGAAAGCGTGCCATAAAATTTCTTTACTTTGACTATTAGTTTACTGTACAGGAGTGGCCCAACTTCATGATTAGACCTTACAACTGACCCAATATGTAATAGACCCAATAGTATAGAGAAATGTCTCCATATATTTCTACCTTTTGTAATTATTAAGGGGTAGGATGGAAATTTTTTATCTTACCCCACTCGTGTATATAAACCCCCAAGAGAGGCCTGAGGAGGGCAGATCCACTCATTTTTCCACCTATCATCTCTCTGGTGGCTCTTCTCTTCTCATCTCCTCATATACTATTACTATCTAGTTTGTAGCCACAACATTTACAAAAATAATTTAGATTGGTCTCGTGAAAAATAATTTATTAGATTAGTCATGAAACATTTTTATGATATAATAGTTTTATGTTTTTATGAACATTTTTATATAAAAATATGATTAAAATTGTATATTAGAAACTGTGTTAATATCTAAAACACCGTATACTCCCCTTCTTATAGCCGGGGGAATGCCGCGCCCTCCGCTCGGCCACGTCGCCCGCGCCCCGGCCGGCGCATGGCGCGGGGATTTCGGTACGGCCGGGGAGGGCATTTCCCTGAGCTTTTCGGAAATTACGTAGAGGTCCTTTTTCCTCGCGAAAAGGTCCCTGCAAGTTTTTTTAAAACAAATCTTGGATGGCGCCCCGCGGGTTTCTAAAATTACGTATAGGTCCTTATTTACTTACGTACAGGTCCTTACAGGCCCTTGATTTTTTCCGAAAAAGACCTTTAGTTTTCCTGAAATTACGCATGTGTCCTCGCTTTTTTAAATGAAACTCCCTGCGAATTATCGCCTCTTTTATTTTGGTCCATACGGTAGCTAGCGCGGCGTGCGCCGCGCTTATTCTGCTAGTATTCTTAGATAGAGAATCAAGTGGTCACATCGCCGACAATAGGTTATCACACCTCTCAACTAGCTAATTAGCTAGAGATGCCAACCTATATAGATTGCTCTTCTAACGCTTTTCATTTTAATTTGAGCTTTTGATTTCTTATTTATTTTTTATTGTTTATAAATTTTGTTTTTTTGGTTTTTTGAGTTTTTTTACCTGTTCTTTCTTTTCTGTATTTATTTGCATTGTTTGTAGTAGCTTAACCTGTTTTTTTATTTTTTATTTTTTTAAATTTAGTTACGTCGAATAAATATTCATTAGGGTCCCAACCCCTTATAATCACGCACGCACATACGCAGGATGCGAGTCTCCTAGGAGTCCATTGCGCGCCGGCAATGGCGGACTCGGCGGACCAGTTCCGCGGTCAGGCGCGGCTCCCGCGATTCGCCGCGCCGCGCCGCTACGAGCTTCGCCTCCGGCCCGACCTCGTCGCCTTCACCTTCTCCGGCGCGGCGGCCGTCGCCGTCGACGTCTCCGCGCCCACCCGCTTCCTCGTCCTCAACGCCGCCGACCTCGCCATCGACCGGGCCTCCATCCGCTTCCAGGTACGCGCCAATCGAAAAACAAAAGGAAAAGGTCTCACCTTTGCCCTGTTCCTCCTGGCGCCACAATCTCATCCTGGTTTGGTGTCTCGGTGGTCGGTGCCGGTTCTTGCATGCAGGGTTTGGCGCCCGCGGAGGTGTCGCTGTTCACAGACGACGAGATCCTGGTGCTCGGGTTCGACAAGGAGCTGCCGCTTGGCGAGGGCGTGCTCAGGATGGACTTCAACGGCACGCTCAACGATCAGCTGAGGGGCTTCTACAGGAGGTATATATGGGTTCTTTCTCCCTGGCATTTGCGCTGTACGGTGTGGAAGTATCTCATGGAAGTCACTGACGCGCAGTTGAATTGGAAAAGGATAAGTGTTCTGGATTCAGCCTTTTTTTTTGGGTTTTCTACCTTATGCCGTGATCCTTTGTATAACCTCAAAGGTTCGTGATCACCCATAGCAAATCATGGCTTTGTAGGGAAAAGTGAAATTTTTTTGAAATGGTGGATTGCCCATGCGTGCTTGTGCCGAAGAGATTTGCGATTCACTGACCAGTGCCAAGAATGCACTTGCTATAGATATTGGGAACTTTTTTTGCGCAAGCATGTGGTTGGCTGAGAATTTGCTATGAAACTGTGCTATGAGGAGTTGTTTTGTTCGTATGATTAATTCATGTGAGTTTCTTCCTGATCTTCAAGTTCTTTTATGCCATTTGATCGCAGCAAGTATGAGTATAAGGGGGAGACAAAATATATGGCGGTGACGCAGTTTGAGCCTGTGGATGCTCGACGATGCTTCCCCAGCTGGGATGAGCCAGCATTCAAGGTGATTATGATAGCAGTACAGAGTGCTCAGTAATCAGATTTCGCCTGATTCTTGGTGTACTGCGTTTTAGTTTTCTTAGCAACATTTTTACTGCACTCATAAGTTGAAAATATACATGTGGAACCAAATTCTACTTCTTCAGCACATGACTTTATGTTCCTCTCGTATACATGCACCTAGAATTTCAAAGAGGTCATATCTATTTCCCAACATTTTCCCTCTTGCTATTTCAATTTTTCAGGCCAAGTTCAAGCTAATACTTGAAGTTCCGTCTGAGCTGGTAGCATTGTCCAACATGCCAGTAGCTAACGAGACAGTTGCTGGTCCTATCAAGACTGTCCATTACGAGGAATCACCTCTTATGTCAACCTATTTAGTGGCCATAGTTGTTGGGTTGTTTGAGTATATAGAGGGTGTTACATCACAAGGTATCAGCCCCATTTTTCGCATTACTTCGTCATGATCCATTCAAAGTGTTGTAGAGCCATTTTTTCCCCTATACATTCATTAATTTGTTTAATTCTATTTAGGCACCAAAGTTCGTGTGTACACTCAAGTTGGTAAGAGTAATCAAGGGAAGTTTGCACTAGATGTTGGAGTGAAGTCGTTGGATCTCTATAAAGAGTAAGATCACAACTTAACCTTGCTTCTAAACAGGTTTCTAAAGAAGAAGCATTATTGATATTAATGAATAGTCTGTCCAGCTGTGGTTGTTACTAGATAGAATCACTAACAAAAAGTTTATTTTCTCAATGGTTTAGTTACTTTGACACTCCTTATCCACTCCCCAAGTTGGATATGGTTGCTATCCCTGATTTTGCTGCTGGAGCCATGGAGAACTTTGGATTGGTCACTTTCCGGGAAGTACTTTTGCTTTTTGATGAGCAGTCATCATCAGCTTCCAGCAAAGAGAGAGTACGTATCATACTCAGAATGTTGTTTAGTTACATTTCTTTTCACCATTTACGGTTCACTCCTTAAATAATGATGTGTGACTATCATACATAATTATCCTATAATTCATTCAGTTAATAATGAGTAATTATTCTATAATTCATTCAATTAATAATGAGTTTATTTCGTAGTTAGACCTTTTTGTTGGGATAATCGAATTCCAGCAGCTTGAATCTCCTTTCTTTATTGATCTCAACATCTATTCTGTTTAGATTGCAACTACTGTGGCACATGAATTGGCCCATCAATGGTTTGGCAATCTTGTAACCATGGAATGGTGGACTCACTTGTGGCTAAACGAGGGTTTTGCTACATGGGTAATCAATTTGATGAACCAGAATTTCAAACTTTCAATATCAGGCTATCATTGTATACTAAATGAATAGACTTTCTATTTTGACAGATGAGCAGTTTAGCAGTGGACTCTTTTTTTCCACAATGGAATATCTGGACGCAGTTTCTGGCTTCCACAACTTCTGCTCTCAAATTGGATTCACTAGCTGAGTCTCATCCTATTGAGGTAACCTCACTATTTGCTAATGTGCCATTGCCTGGTTCAGTGGTTGGAAAAAATGTCACATTTCATATGTTGTGCATTACTCTGTCTAAAACCATAGGTGCTATACACTATAGTGTCGTATAAATACGATAATCTATTGCGGAGTGCAAATTTTGACATTGGTAAGTAATGATGATGCATAATATCTTAGTTACATTCATAACAAATTCATTGGCTGATTCATGATTGACTCTTGACATGTCTATGGAATATTGAGAGTGATGACTAAATCATTTTAGGTTGAAATCTTACTTTAGAGATCAACTTCAGTAGATGCATCAACACAGCTTCAGCTGGTGGTGTTAACATTTTCACTTGTCTAAATGAAGCCTTGTAATTCGTTTCACTATTTGTTTTCCTGTACGGTCAGGTTGAAATACACCATGCAAATGAAATTGATGCGATATTTGATGCCATTAGCTATGATAAGGGTGCTTCTGCTCTTCGCATGCTACAAAACTACCTTGGTGCAGAGCGTTTTCAGGTTTGATATTGGCTCTCCATGAAACTCTATCACAATCTTGTCATTCTTGCCTACACTCGGCATCTTTTGCCTCTGTGTGCTGCTTAAAAGTGTGTAGAACTACGCTAAACCATTTCCTGTTTGTTCTTGGAGGAAGCAGTGACACACTAATGTCATTTTTCCCCTATTCATTCGGTGGAAACACCAGATGCATCTGTGGCTATTCAAATACATTAAATGTGTGAATGGTCCTTGAACCATACTAATTGGCACTCCTTTGCTTTTGTAAGTAATGTTTTAGGGAGATATCCTTGTTCTTTATAAATTATGTTCTACGTTTTTAGTGCAAAAATGACCATTTCTTCCCAAATTTCCTTGCCCTTGTTTAATGCATACCCATTATACAAAGAGTACAATACCCTTAATACTTCATTGGTTACTAAAGGTGGATGGTTTGGTATATGTACATATTTAATGCTGTAGAAAGAGACAGCTTTAATAAGGGTCATCTAGTGTGTTTCTTAGTATGGATTAAGCTAATAGCCTGATACATCACTTACTTTACAGAAGAGCAGAGGAAGTAAACCTCGGCTATTTTTGACTTTTTTGTTGATCATATCATAAATCTAGCAAATTACATACTTAAGAATACGTTGAAACTCATTTTTAATTAATTACATTATTTAGTGAAGGCCACTTATTGCCTAGTTTTTTCTATCTAGTTTTCTTCCCTGTTACTGTCTGGCTCCACAAAAAGTTCTCCTAGTGCATCCGCTTGTACTAAACTTGTGAAACCGGTTACTCTTTCAGAAAGCATTGGCTTCATATATAAAAAAATATGCCTACTCAAATGCTAAAACCGAAGACTTGTGGGCTGTTCTTGAAGAGAAAACTGGTGAACCTGTTAAGGATTTGATGACTACGTGGACGAAGCAACAAGGGTATCCTGTTATCAATGCAAAACTTAAAGGGCATGATGTGGAACTTGAGCAGGTAGCAATTTATCTAAAATATCATCCTTCCAATGTATTGTGCATTCATCCACTTGCGAACCACTAAGTACATAAATACATCGCTTATTTTAAATTTCCTTGTTATTTTGTTAAGGTATAGTTGGACCGGTTATAATTGCTTCTTTAAAAACCCTCTGGTCATTGGTTATGACAAAATCTTGATCCGAGCTTTATTTTTGTGCCTTGCTATTTTATGAAGGTATAATTGGCTGGTTAGAATTGCTCCTCTGAAAAAGGGTCTACTCAATGATGGGCAACCCCTATGGGCATCTATCCCCCTTTAGCCAAAAGTGCAAAGAGTCATGATGCACTGTTCCACACCCCTCCTCCCACACAAAACACACACACACAATGTTTCCACACATGCAAAATTTTGAGGTTAAATTCATTCGCATTGTAGAGTACTAAAAAAGACAAGCAGTACATATAACACATCCCTTTAATTTTGGGGGATTTTTGGAATAGTGGATCATGCACTTTTTGCAAATAGGGGGTTAATGCCACAGTGAAACCAAATTAACTCTATGATCAAAACCCGATCCAGACTTATAATTTTGACCCTCCAATTTTCTGTTAATTCTTATTCATGTAACAAAAAAAAAACACAGGTCTATACTTCTAAAAACACAAAAATACCGGTACCATAATAGGGGTAACTGACAAAGAAAAATGCCGTCCTTTCAAAAGACCCCCCCAAAAAAACAGTCTTTCTGAAGTTAATGCTTCTGATCCATTCTTTCTTGTTTCCACATAGTTTGTGCCTCGTTCAAAGTGTATAGGGCATATGGTCATTATCCATTAAAATGTGTTCTAGTCTTTGCAATTTTACTTTCTTATGGGCTTGGTTATTTTGCTACATCACATCGAAGTTAAAAACATAACTGATATTTTATATTTGTAAAATAAAAACAAATAATGAAAATAGTAACATGTTGCCCTCATGGACTGCTAGAATCGCTGTTGATATGTTATTTTGCTTTAAGAATTTGTTGAGTTCTTTTTGTTGCAGGCCCAGTTTTTGTTAGATGGATCCTCTGGTCCTGGCATGTGGATTGTCCCTGTAACTTTAGGCTGTCGTTCAGATGTTACACAGAAAAAGTACTTATTGAAACATAAATGTGATAAGCTGGATATAAAGGACATTGCTTCACAGTGCGGTGAACGGGTGAAGGGTGGAAACTTTTGGATTAAGTTGAATATAAATGAAACAGGATTTTATAGAGTTAAATATGATGATGGACTTGCAGCTGCACTTCAAAATGCATTGGAGGCCAAGAAGCTCTCTTCAATGGATAAAATTGGTAAACACGACATGTGGCACTGTTAAATTTGCTTGCAATGTTTTGGTGACAGGTATTATATATTAGCATTGCAGGAATTGTGGAAGACTCACATGCCCTTTCTATCGCCCGCAAGCAAACATTGACATCATTGCTACATTTACTGTATGCTTACCGTGAGGAAGCTGATTACAGTGTTCTTTCACACATAAACTCTGTATGTAAATCTTGTATGTCCAATTGATTCCATTATATTCAAGTTTGCTTTGAACATTAATTGCCTATATCTTTTCCTTTGGCTTGGCAGGTAAGTTCTAGTGTTGCTAAAATATCAGTTGATGCTACTCCTGACTTGGCTGGTGACATCAAACATCTTTTGATCAAGCTTATTCTGTCACCTGCTGAGTATGCCCAACCATGTCTTTTATTACCTTCTTTTGAGTCTCTTAAATCTTAATTTATTGTTTTCACAAGATATCATCTTCTTTCTACCTGTGCATGTTTGCTTAAACGTGACTTCTTGTGTGGCCAATGCATGCACAATCATATGAAGTCTTTTCAGTTTTACTGTCTATTTGCTACAACTGTTCCTCTGTTTACTCACCTTGACCATATGATAAGTGTCCTTGTGCTCTAATTTTTCAGAAAGTTAGGCTGGGACCCCAAGGATGGTGAGAGCTACCTGGATGTAATGCTTAGACCAATGCTCTTGGAAGCCCTTGTCCAACTTGGACATGATAAAACCATTAATGAAGGAATTAGGCGCTTTAACATCTTCGTAGACGATCGCAACACTTCTCTTCTTCCTCCAGATACTAGAAAGGTGCTACCTTTTGCCCTTGCTTCGCACGGTGCTCGTATGTTTACTGCTTCTGTTTGTAATTTCCGTTATTCTGCAGGCTGCATACCTCTCTGTGATGCAGAATGTTACTAGTTCAAACAGATCCGGTTATGATGCTCTTCTAAAAGTCTACAGGGAGTCAGCTGAAGGGGAGCAAAAGTTACGCATCTTAGGTGTGTAGCTTTTCGACCATCTTAAATTAACAATGCTTGCTAATGTTTTGGGTTGTGCTGAAAGCCTTGTCTCCTTGTTTCTAGGGGTATTGTCTTCTTGCCGGGACAAGGATATTGTTCTTGAGTCATTGAATTTGATTTTCAGTGATGAGGTAGACCCTAAAATTGTTGCTTTCTCCCATGATTACAGTGGAACGTCCGAATGAGCTTGTACTTCTGTGCTAACTACTAGTAAGTTGTACTCAGGTCTCATTTGTCTCTCTTGCTTATCAGGTCCGCAATCAAGATGCATATGCTGTCCTTGGAGGTATTAGAATAGAGGCACGCGAAATTGCATGGACCTGGTTGAAGGTACAATCTCTTTTAGTGGGTATGGAAAGCCCGTTTATCTGTGTGTTATTGCCACATAAAAGTTGAGACTTCTGGACCCTGTTTAGAACATTAGATTCTTGTAGGAATTTTGGACAAAATGAGATATTTCCTTATTCTACCAAATTCATGTGAACTTTATGCTTTCCAAACAAGACCCAGGGTGCTCTAGTATTTGTCGAAAAGCGCTCACTTCAAGTGGCATATTTTCTAAGTAAATAGTCCAACTATATTTGTGAATTTGTTTGGTGTTCCATTTATATGTAATATTCACTGTAGTTCCTTCTTCTGATACCTTAGAGAATGGCTGATGGTTCCCGTTAGTGTTAGCAGACTACGAAATATTTGAAAACATTCTGTTTACATTTTTAGCGAGCTCTATCTGTATGCAGGAAAACTGGGACCGTATCTCAAAAACATTTTCAGGGAGCTCGCTAATATCAGGTTTTATCAGATCTATTGTTCCATTGGTACGTACCCATTCACCAATTTCGTAGGTTTTATTCCCATCAGGCCATTGCTAATGTGCATTCCTTTGTTTCTTGTCAGTTCTCCTCCAATGAGAAGGCAACAGAGATCTCCGAGTTCTTTGTGACCCGCACTAAGCCGTTATTTGAGAGGACGCTGAAGCAGAGCCTCGAGAACGTGCGGATCAGCGCGAGGTGGATCGAGGGCATCAGGAGTGAGCCCAATCTTGCACAGACGGTGCACGAGCTGCTGCACAAGCCCTGATGATGTACCTTCCCAGGGAACCTGGAAGCTGTTTACCTGTGTTATTGTTGTGGTTGGTAATAACATGCATTCCTGTGTCTTATCATCTGTGAAAATTGTCTCTTTGTAATGTTCTTTGAATGGAGTAATGGTGAGTCATTTGGTGTCAACTTTAAGCCGAAGCATTTTTATAGCAGCTCTCCAGAGTCTTTGTGATGAAGCCAGGAAGCATAGGTTGCATACAAGGCAAATAGATAGTATTCTCATAGATTTTCTATGAATGTGCCAGATTGTGTCAAGGAGGCCATGATTCAGGACCTGTCTCACCACAGCACTTCACCAGCCATATTGTTCCAACTTTGATGTGGCCAAATGTATGAGGTTGATCTTATCATTATTCATTCACAGTCTCGTGATCCTGTCCCTCTATTCACAAATATGGACAGTCTCCAAGAAGTATGTATCTTTAGGCATCAATTCCTATCTGTCACAATATGCTTTTTAAAAAGTATTAACAATATAACATTATGCTGTTATGGAAAGATTTTTGACAACTTACTTTTGGTGGTGGTTTGGATAACAATTTTTGTAGATTGTTTTTTTTAAAAAAAACTTGTTTTTTATATCTATAAAAATTAATGTGAGTTTTACAAAAACAACTATTTTTAGTTATTGTTCGGTTAAGATACTGTTTAGTAAATTATTTTCTTTATTCTTATAAATTATTTTTGAAAAACACACTGAGATGATTTTTTTCCTTTCGAGTTTTAGGAAAAAGGAGATTCCATTGTCCAGATTTATATCCTAAACTAAACAATAAGGTTTTTCATTTGGGAAGAAAATAAACAAGGTTTTTGATAGTTGGTCTTTAAAGCTGATTTTAACAAGTAATACATTTTGTAAAACCAGAGATCCAAACAACCCCAACATTCTGATAGCATTTCACAGGTAATTTTTTGCATATAGATGGTAGGGTTTAAAAATTAAAATCATTTGTTTTCACAATCTTTCTGTGTTGGCAGAAACCAAATCTTGCTACCCCTTAAGCCCTCTGAATTGTCATTGCACACAATAGCACCGATCCCAACATTTGTAACATGAGAACTCCTGGCCCTATTCTTTTAGGCAGCGGTTGATAATTTTATTTGTGTTTTTTAAGACGATAGTGAATGGCGGAAAAATCGATGCAAATGGTGCACATGGATTTATACTCAAGAAACTGTTCAAGGAAATCGTTTGGATAAACTGTTCCGTTTATTTTAACTTACACAGAAGTTAAAACACAAAACCAACTCAAAAGCCAAAAAAAAACAGTACTGATGTCATCGCACACAATAGTACCTATCTCGCATGTGTAACACAAGAAGTCAGCTATTCTGCGCAATCTGACTGCATAATAGTACTGCAATCTGACTGCGCAACCTATTCTGCACAATAGTCATTTCACATGGTGATTTACCCTGGCAAAAATAGAAAATAAGCTGAAAATCCAAAGAGGGCAAATCATCCGGTATAAAATAAAAGATGGAGCAAATTATCAATTGAAATCAACTATGACACAAATAAACTGATGCCAACTAAAAGCGGACAAATCATCAATTATCTCATTTGAGTGTCTACATGATCGATGCCATCCAGCAAAAAACCCTCTCTAAGAAAGCAACTCCAAATCTTGCCGTGAAATCTAAACCTACCTAGAATCATCCCAGCCTAAAACTTCAAGACCTATCTCTGGAAAATATCACCTCAGAAAGCCCCGTTTGATAAGTCAGGTAGCATCCAAGAACCAAAAAAACCTAGGTGGCAATGGTGGGATCTTTACCGCGCATAGCAGATAAGTGCTCAAATCGAATCAAACAAGGAGCGTGAGCCATGGTTGAGACTTGGGAAGAGATGGGAGAGGATGCGGGGGTGGTCTAGGTTTACCTCGAGGAAGGCATGGTACTTGTGCCACTCGCCGATGCAGTCGTCCTTGTGCCACTGCCCTTTGGCGAACTTCTCCGCGTACCACCGGTTGAAGCACTCATGGTATGTCGCCCGTAGCTCCGAGCACAACACCGCCACCGCCGAGGCAGTGGCCGCGGGAGACTGCATCGACGAGGAGACTTGGAGAATCCGGGCGGCGGCCAAACACCATCCTTCCTGCTACCTCATCGTTGCCGCTTTCCACGCGAGTGTCTCTCTCCCTCGCTCTTTCTTTCCTATAAGCTGAAGTTCTTCTTTACGTAATCCTAGAGTCAAGACATAAAATAAAGCTGAAAGCGGATTTTTGTCTTTACGCAAAGCGATTCTGCAGTAAGTGTTGTGCTAGCCTTGGCGAACCTGTACAGTTGTGCTCGTAGTCACTGACATGTTTATCTACGAGCACGTACGCAACTGTTCTCTACAATTCCAACTACTTTATCTCAGTTTTGGAGGGCATGATTGGCATAAAAAGCTTGGGCACTTGTGTAGCAATCTAAATTTTTTTTATCCACACACACGGCAATCTGATTATGTGAAGGCTGAAGTTCTTAGCTAGAGCATTTAGCCTTGAATCTTGAATCGGGATTTCATTGCTAAGTAAGTAAGAAAATGTTGTTTTATGAAGTTTAGTTCAGATCTTGTTTTTTTTCTTCTTGTATTCTAACTTAGTTAACTAGCAATAGCTGTTTTTTTAGGAGTAAAGTTTGCAAAATGGATAGATATGTCAACTTATGGCCATCCAAATAAAACACCTCAAGTTCTTCACAAAGATCACCTATAAATGAAGAAGAAGAGACTCATGGTAGAGCTGTTGTGGTGAATAGCAACGCAAGGGTAGCACGACCACCTTCTACTAAACATGAAGAAGTTGATTTATCTGTTCTTCCAGCAGATCTCGCACAAAGAAAGCCAATTTCATAATATAAGACCACCAAAGTTTGTGATGAAGTGAGAAGAGCTTACGTCCAGAAAGGTCCATTTCAACCCCTAAATCATAATTTCCCTCAAATAGATATGAGTGGAGTTATGTGTCATTTTAATCTAGTGTGGTTTATGACATATAGTAATCGCCTCTTCCGCACCATCCCCGCCCGTGGTTAGGTTAGTATTTGGTCGGAGTCTGCACTAACGGTATTAATTTTATTTACAAGTTCTATTTTTACTTACTATATTAAATTCAGCATTTTCAATCTATTTATTGTATTTCTTTAAATGCTAGTTTATGCTCAAATAACCCTATATACCTTCCTTTATTGCCTTTATCATTTTGTTGCATTTCTCCGTGTGACTTGCGGAGTACAAGTTTGTACTTACCTTGCTATCTCCACACAGAAGAAGACGACTTCGACTATGGTGAAGATCAGGACGAGTATGCCACGTCTTACTGTCGTTTGCCTGTTGGCAGACTTGTTGGGCTTCTTCCACTTTTGTGTTTATCTTCCGCTACTTATGTTTAATTTTGGCTTATGAGCTGTGGACGTAAACTTTGGCAATCATACCCATATTTAGTTAATAAATGTTATTATGGTTGATATTTATCTTTGTTGTCCACTGTGTGCACTAGCTGATTCTGGACTAGTGTGATTTACATAGAGAATCCAGGAGTTGTTACTTCAGGGTCCGACAGTCTTCCTCGTTCTGCCGTCTTCCCTTGCTTCTTGAAGTCCTCGCCTTCAGCTCTCTCTCTCCCTCACTGCCTCTCTGTGTTGCTTTGATTGGTTGGTTGTCCATGACTTTGGAGCTTTGCTCTTGGTGGAGGGAAAGAAAAAGAGCTGAGATGAGAAGTAGGAATGCTTGGCTTGGCTTCTAGTTGTGTTCTCAGTTGTCTGAGCAAAATGAATGGAGTGGGGCCTCCTCTGGGGGTTTGGTTGCTTACAATAGAGAGGGCATTTGACTGTTTCCCTTTTGGCTTTGTGAAATGACCTGGGTGCCCCCTCTTATCTCTTACCACTCTTCTCAAGAGGCTGTGGGCTTTAGGGACCTTTTGGTATAATAGGTGGGCTCTATACTGTTGGCTTCTCTATTGCAGGAGATAAGTCAGTAAAAGTGGATGTTGGCTAAATTTTTCTGTCGAATGACAAAGCCCACAATAGTGAGAGGCGCTGACCGGCCCCGAACGGTCTGGGAACTTTTGTGAGCGCTACTTTTATTTGCTTTCTAAAAGCCGATGGGTTTGACGGCAAAAACTTTTCTTTATTTCTTTTATTCTCCCTTGATTGTTTCATTTCTCGCTTTTTCTTCTCCTTTACATTTTGGTGGTATTACACTTTGCTTTGTAAAGGCCATGTTATGATTACTCAGTCGCACGCCTACGGAAACATGTAGTGGCCAACAATATGAGTAAATCATATTTTATGGGTAAAGTTGTATAACCTCTGCAGAGTATATAAACTATCCTAGATAGCCGTGCCCATGGTCATGGGCATGCTGAGTAAAGTTTTCATGGATTAGACTTTATTTTTCAAAATAGTTTATAAAAGGCTTATGGATAGATGGAATCCATATGAAATCTTTTGGAAAAGATGGTCCGGGTGGAACGCCCATGGTTAAGTTGATGTCAAGTCAGTGCCTGGTCCAACGGTATTGTTTTGCTTAAATTATTGTCTTTACTTACTCTATTAAATTCAGCAATTTTCAATCTATTTACTATATTTTCTTAAATATTGTTTTACGCTCAAATAACCCTGTATGCCTTTCTTTGTTGCCTTTATCATTATATTCTATTTTCCCGTGTGACTTGAGAGTATAAGTTTGTACTCATTCTTGCTATCTCTACTTAGAGGAAGATATCTTCGACTATGGTGATGACTAAGACGAGTAGGCCACGTTTTATTATCGTTTGCCTATGGGCAGCCTTTGGGCTTCTTCCGCTTCGATATTTTTCGTCTGTTGTTATTATTTAAATTTGTCATATGGGCAGTGGATGTAAACTTTGGCAATCATACCCATATTAAGTTAATGAATAAATGTTATTATGGTTGATATTTATCTTTATTCCATTGTGTGCACTAGCTGATCCTAGACTTATCGATATTTTTCGTCTGCTGTTATTATGGTTGATTTGGTCCTTCTTCCTCAACTGAGAAAAGGTGGATGAAGCCGTGAGTACATAGAGTACTCAGCAAGTCGTTTGTAACAAAGAGTGCAATATAGTATGCAAAATTTACCAAATAGTGAATTAAGCTATAATTTAATCATATTAAATGCTTTTAATAATAAAAATTCTAATTAAGCTATAATTAATTCCAGAAAAATCCAAATGGTGAATTTTATTTTAAAAGCTTCAAAAAGATTCTGAAAATCAGGATGTTACATACCTTCCCCCTTAAACAGAATCTCGACCCCCGAGATTCAGACTCACTAAAGGAATAGGTTACCAGGTGCGACGTTGGAGACGACATTGTTGAGGCTTCCCCTTGCAACGCTCTGAAGTACCTGGCTTCCTCGATCTGACGATGTTTCACGGCTTGCTCCTGGAGTCTTGGCAGGGTACTTGCAAGGTTGAGTGAAATTGGCTTGACTGCTTGACGCTTCTGTGGACACTTATTAGCGTAATGCCCCATGTTCTGGCAGTTAAAGCATTGCACACCTTCTTTTGATGTCTTGGTCTGTTGAGGGTAGCCAACATTGCAATCACAATATCCGTGCATCATTGTGGGTGGTGCTGATCCTGGGGTCAAATTTGTGGAACCTGCTTATACTCCATTGGTTCAGCTCACCCAAGCCCTGGGGCTACGGTCATCATACTGCTCTGGGTATAACATTTTCCTCTTACGGGAATGAGTTCCACCTTGAAGAGGTATCTT
Organism: Dendrocalamus latiflorus; assembly: GCA_017311315.1. Classification (NCBI taxonomy): domain Eukaryota; kingdom Viridiplantae; phylum Streptophyta; class Magnoliopsida; order Poales; family Poaceae; genus Dendrocalamus; species Dendrocalamus latiflorus. The sequence goes on along the minus strand of CM029626.1, from coordinate 17,143,486 downwards.
ATCTGATGGGGCCATGCAACTGTTTTGGTTGGATTGTTGTGCCTCGACTTCTGATGGTATCTTGGTAAATGTAGCTATAGCCCTGCCTTCTTTTGTCAATGCACGCATGGTAGTAGCTCGGAGTTTCTCTCGTTGCTACAGCAATAATGAGGCCAATATCGAATCCAGTGGGCATTGTGCTGGGTTATGGTCCTGGCCTTCACATAGGTAACAGGTAATCTTGTTCATAGGACATTCTCTATGAAAATGAGCTCCTTCACAACTAGAGCAACTGATTTCATGCTCACTGGCATAATGTCCTATTTCTCCACAGCAAGTACAGACACAACTCTTAAACTTATTCTCTAGGTAGCATTGTTGGATGAAGTACAGACACAATTCTTAAACATATTAAAACCGTAATTAAGAATTTCTTCAATCCTCATCAAAAACAAACAAGGTTTTTGACAGTTGGCCTTTAAAGCCGATTTTAACAAGTAATAATTTTGTAAAACCAAAGATCCAAACAACCCCATTCTGGTGTCATTTTACGGCTAATTTTCGACATATAGATGGTAAGGTTTAAAACATAAAATCATTTGGTTCCACACATATCTCTGTGTTGTTGGCATAAACCAAATCTTGCTACGGTTAACCTATTCATGGACATTTTACAAGCTGTAGTGGGGAAGAATCGTTACCTACACATTATTGCTGTTTATAAATATAAAATGCTTCCCTTCGATATATACGTAGGACACCAATGCTTCCCAGAAAAGCGTAGACAGGCGCAGCAAATCTCGACGCACTATTTTCAGCGAAGGAACCATCCGTCCGAGGTGTGCGCGCGCGTGGCAGCGGCGGACTGAGCTGAGCGCCTGGCCCAGTTCGTTGGAAGCCTCCCCCTTCGCGGCTTCCCCCCCACTCCCCCTTCGCAACCGCAGCGGCCGGCGCCCTCTGCTCCTCCTCGGCGACGCCGCCGGACTCCGCAAGGTGAGCTCCTCGGCCCCTCTCCTCGTCGACGCGTACGCTTGCTGGATTCGGATTCTTAGGGTTTGGTTCTCTCTCTCTCTCTCTTTTGGACGGGTTTGATTCGGTTCGATTTTAACGGTGCGCTTTTTCGATCTGGATTTCTAGGGTTTGGTTCGGGCCCCCGATGGTGGGGGTGGAGCCGCCGGCGCCTCCCGCGCCGACGCCGAGCGGCGCGGCGGCGAGGCTGGCGGCGCGCGGGGTGAGGCCGAGGAGGGTCTCCGCCAAGCGCTCCTGGCCGCCCGGATGCGGCCGATTCCCCGCTCCCCCGCCTGCCCCCGCGGCCGGTGGCGATGGAGAGAAGGGTGCCACCGATGGCGCCGTCGAGAGCAGGGCGGATGATGTGCCTGCCCCCGCGGCCGTTTCCTCTGGTGCGTGCAATGGCGCCCTCCCGCATGCCCCGCCCCAGCCGGAGCCGGAGAGGGTGGAGGAGGAGGAGAAGAGGGAGGGTGGAGGCGCTCAATCGCCTGTCGATGGGGGTGTGCGGTCGGTGGATGGTCTGGGAGAGGGCAGGGTCTTCGATGTGATGCCGCTGGCATTTGCTGCTCCATGGCATTGTACTGTTGCTGCCGCTAATGGTGCCATGGAGAATGGTGGGGTTGGGGTCGGTTCATCGCTGATGAAGGGTAGGGGAGGTGAGGGGAGTGGTGAATTGGTCAGGGAAAAAGAGGTTACTGGCGATGGGGATGGCAGGGAGATGGGAAGCAGAGTGGGTTGTGGTGAATTAGAGAGGAAGGAGGATGGGCATGATGGGGGCAGAAAGAAGAGGTTGTTGATGTCTGTTGTGAATCCGCCGCCCAAGAGGAGGGCTGTCTCAGCCATACACAGATTTCCACCCGGCTGTGGGAGGGCCGCTGTTACTCTGGATGGCAGCGGAGGTGAGGAGGAGTTGCTGTTAAAGGCCACACCTATCAGTGTTGCCAGTGGTGTTGCCTGTGTGGCGGATGCCGTGGCCACAGTTCCAGTTTCAGGCAGGGGTGCATCTCCGGTGTTCGGCCTAAACACTTCTAATGTGGAAGGCAAGAGAATGGAAGATGAAGGAGCTAGCAAGGTACACAGTGGGATCCAAGAGTCTCAAGTCGGTGATGTTCCAGATGATTTTGCAGAAGCCAGGCATGGCAGTGCCCCTCCACGAAATGTTGTTACAAAAGCTTCACCTAGCCATGGTTTCGATGACAGGATGAATGGGAAGAGATCACCACATGAAGGGAAGCGTGTAGCACGAGCGGTGGGGGATGGTTGGGTGAGAAGCAAATGCGAAGGAAGTTTGCAGGGGGAAGGTACTCTTGAGACTCCTATGAGAGGTCATGTTGATGTGAAGACTAAGGGCAAGAGATTGGAGGGTGACAAGATGAATAAGGCATTGCTAGATGACGCAGAGGTCTCTGGAGATGGCAAGATGAGAAGCAAGACTTTGATCACGCAAAGAGGCGTGGTACGTTTGACTAGTAATATGAAGCAAGACAAGGTTGCTCATAAGGTGAAGCCTGTTGGCATAGGCAAGGACACTTTGCATAGGTCAGCTGAGGAGTCTAAGTTTGGAAAACATGTTGGGACCAATCAAACTGAAGAAAATGATGATTTGGACCTTGTCACTGGCAGGCTAATTGTACAAGCATTGATGGCTCCAGACAAATGCCCGTGGACACGGGGAAGGAAGTCTATTGCTAATGTTTCGCAGTCTCTTACTCCTAGGAACAAGCTGAAGAAAAAAAATGCTACTCAAAGGAAAGAATTGACCCCAAAAATGGCCCCGTCTAACTTGATCAGGCATGAGGCAATAGAGGACCATGGAGATCCTTACCCGGAAGATGATGGCAACTCTAAGGCACTAGTTGTGCATGAGGGAAAGAATGAATTGTGTGTCACCCTCCCTCCTTGTGCTCCTTCTGGGGACCAAGGTGCAGATGCGCGAAGCAAAGTAAGGAAGTTGCTCAAATTGTTCCATGGAATATGTCGGAGGCTTATGCAAGTCGAGGAAAAACATATACGTAGTGTTGGAAGGATTGACATTGAGGCTGTTAATTTTATAAAGAAATCAGCTATATTTACTAAGCTCGGGCCTATTGTGGGCAATATTCCTGGTGTTGAAGTCGGCGATGAATTTCACTATAGAGTTGAGTTGTCAATTGTTGGACTCCATCGCCCATACCAAGCGGGTATTGACACTACCAAGGAGAAAGGTGTTCCCATTGCAATAAGCATTGTTGCTTCCGGAGGCTATCCGGATGAACTGTCGACCTCAGATGAATTAATATATACTGGCTCTGGAGGAAAGGCCATCGGCAAGAAGGAGGCGGAGGATCAAAAGCTCGAGCGTGGTAATCTTGCCTTGAAGAATTGCATCGAAACCAAGACTCCAGTCCGAGTGATTCATGGGTTCAAAGGTCAAAGTAGAGGTGAAGTCGGTCATTCTAAATCCAAGCAAATCTCGACATTTACTTATGATGGGTTGTATACGGTGGTGGATTTTTGGCAAGAAGGCCCACAGGGCTCGATGGTCTACAAGTACAAGCTACAGAGGATCCCAGGTCAGCCCGAATTAGCTTTACACATAGTCAAGGCGACAAGGAAGTCCAAAATCCGTGAAGGGCTTTGTTTGCCTGATATTTCTCAAGGAAGCGAGAGGATTCCCATATGTGTGATCAACACAATCGATGGTATGCAACCGGCGCCATTTAAGTATATCACGAAAGTCATATATCCGGGTTCATATGTAAAAGAACTTCCGAAAGGCTGTGACTGCACGAACGGTTGCTCGGACTCTAATAGATGTGCTTGTGCAGTGAAGAATGGAGGAGAAATCCCATTCAATTTCAATGGTGCAATTGTTCATGCAAAGCCTCTCATATATGAGTGTGGCCCATCATGCAGGTAGGGTTTGCAAAAGCTTTACCAAATCGAAATAACATAACCTAACTAGACAGGAATAACCATTTTTATAATTTAACTTTGTTTCATTTTTGAAATCACCAAATTAAATTTATAAAATCTGGGGAGGTTTCTTATATGCTGCTGAAATTTCTACGGAATATTGTACTGAGGTTGACATGTTGGGTTTGGATCCAGATGTCAGTGAAAACACACAACAGCAAAACGAATTGATGGCATATGAGAAATTGGCTCATAAAACTAGTTCACCTGAAGTTAGTAGGTTTTTAGTGCAAAAATAGTAATTCACATTGGATAATTAGGTTAAACAGAACTTACAAATTCGGCTCTAAAACCAAGTGAGCTAACGAAATACTCACCTCTACATGCAGGTGCCCTCCAACATGCCACAATAGGGTGAGCCAGCATGGTGTCAAAATTCCACTGGAAATATTCAAGACGGGAAAGACTGGTTGGGGTGTAAGATCCCTCAGTTCTATCTCTTCAGGCAGTTTTGTATGTGAGTATTCGGGTGAGCTATTGCAAGATAAGGAAGCTGAACAGAGGCAGAATGACGAGTACCTGTTTGATATTGGTCATAACTATGATGATGAAGATCTTTGGAAGGGGCTTCCATCAATTATCCCAGGTTTAAAATCTTCGACCTCTGAAACAATGGATGATGATGTAGGCTTTACAATAGATGCAGCAAAGTGTGGTAATGTTGGAAGATTCATCAACCATAGCTGCTCGCCAAATCTGTATGCGCAGAATGTTCTCTGGGACCATGACAACAAGAGGATGCCACACATTATGTTTTTCGCCGCTGAGAATATTCGGCCGCTGCAGGAGCTGACTTACCATTATAATTATACAATAGGTCAAGTCCACGACAATAACGGCAAGGAGAAGGTTAAACACTGCCTCTGTGGTTCGTCTGAGTGCTGTGGCAGGCTTTACTAAGATATTGGTGACTGATGATAGTAATGCTCATATTTCAGTGGAAAGCAGTTCTGCCATGCCATTGCTCCTTCGTTTTACTTTTCGATTCATCTTGCACTCGTCGTTGACATGTAATGTCTGTTCTTTTGTGTGTGTGTGTGTGTGTGTGTGTGTTGCCTCATAGTTACAAATATTACTGCATTTTGTAGAGTATATGAGCTGCATTAGCTCACTCTTTCTTTTTGTAAGAATTTGAACAAGTAATGCGAAAGCATCCTGCCCGTTGTACTGGGTTTAACATGAGGTTTTCATGCAACAACTCCTGTGACAGAATTTTGCAGAATCAAGCATGTTGGTGCCGCACATTCTCCTGCTGAAATCTTCACATGAATCTGGAGGAGTGGAGGGTACGAATGGACAGATGTATAATGATGGGCGGTTTTAGCTGGTTGTAGCATTGGACCTTTTTTTAGATCAAGTTCTGCATTGAACTGGCAGGACTAAAGATGGTGTCAACTGTGTCTATATGCACAATGTTGCCACCAGTATGGTTCTGATTTTTTGTAAACTGTGGATGCATAATAGGGCCGAAGTATCAGGATCGCCTGCAACAATGGATATGAGCTGTATAGTCTTCACTAAATACAGTGCCTGGATATACCGCTGGAGAAGCTATTGTGAGCCGTTGGAATGCTTCTGTGCAGGGGCTGCGGCTGCCATATCATAGCCCTATGGTAGAGATCACGATGTTATAGCGATTGAGGCTGTATGATCAAAGCTCCATTTTCCTTCTATGAGAAGAGATACACAGCTCCATTATCCTACATGTCATTTGCTCTTAGATACAGCGTATGGGAAACTTTACACTCCTCTCCGATCCATGCAACCTTTGGGAATCTTCAGCTGAAATGGCAGTATTGATGCGCGATTAGCAAAAACGGCACTCGTCATTTGGAATTTGCAGAACTTGTGCCTCTACCATACAGTCACTGCGCAGGAGTGGCAGCGTACGGTGGCCGTGCAGTGGCACCAATTTTCAGGAAAATCTATTTAAATATACTTTTTATATGAGTTTTTAAATATATCAAATGATCTTCAAAAATTATAAATTTTTGTGGATCCTCTCGATATAGTGTACTTGCTTGTGTAATTTTTTTTATAATTTTACCTGTTAAGAATTTTTCTAAAAAATTTATTTAAGTATACTATTTATAGGAATTTTTTGATATATAAAATGAGATTTAAACATTATGAGTTTTTGTAAGGCTCTTTACACAGTGAACTTGATTATGTAATTTTTTTTCAAAATTTTATATGTTCTGAGATAGTTATTTTAACACAGTGGCTCCTACTCTAGTTTTCTCGCCACCATCCTTCAGAAGGTGACTATTTCAAAATATATAAAATTCTAGAAAAATTACATAATTAAGTCCACTGTCTAAGGAGCCTTTAAAAAATTCATAATGTTCAAACGTCATTTTCTATATTGAAAAATTTTCTACAAACAGTATACTTAAATGAATTTTCAAGAAAAATTTAGAATGGATAAATTTATGAAAAAATTACACAAGTACACTATATCCGAGGGCTTCATAAAAAATTATATTTTTTGGAGCTCATGTGCTATATTTAAAAATTCATATAAAAAATATACTTAAATTGATTTTCCTGAAAATTTCTATAGTGCCACCGTATGGACACCGTGCGGTGCTACAGTGCTACTACATTGTCCACCGCACGGTGGCCGTATGGTTTTGGCTAATCCGCACGGCCACTGTGCGGAATCACTTACGTGTTGGCCGTCCAACACTCTAGCATGTGGAAGTGCTATTTTTGTAAATTCCACACGACGAGTGCCATTTTTATTAATCGTGTGTCAAAATTTGCCATTTCGGCCAAAAACTCCAACCTTTGTTTTGGTTGGAATGAAACTATTAAGGCTTTGCGATGGCTTTCCAAAGTACTTATTTATTTCTATTTTTGATGTAACATTTATAAGTTAGTAAGTATTCCTCTAACTAACTAAAGCCCAAGGTGTAACGCAGCACATGAACCACAGACGAGCTCTCTCGTCTTGGATACGTGAGTTAAGACTATCCAAGGTTAGATTGGCCGAAACTTTAGACCTATTTTTTTAGGTAGATGTTGATAACTTTTATCTGTGTTTCTCCATATAATGACAAACGAAGAAGTTGACGTTGATGTCGCACATAGTTTTGAACTTGAAAATCATTTAAAGAGACGGATTCGAGAAATCGCCCGATTATTTCACTAAACGGCACAAAAAGAAAGGACCTTTGAGGTTATCCGTTATTGTACAGGCTCATATCCTATTTCGAACCGACGAATCTCAAACAAATTTCACGCAAACCGCACAATTCCCACAAGAGAACAAGAAAAAAATCCCGGCACTCCCAAGGACCCCACCCGGTAGCCATATCTTCTCGGCTTCGTCGTCTACCTCCCTCCCCATTCCCCAAGCTCCTCTCCTCTCCTCTAATGGCGCTGCTCTTCCCACCCCCGGCCCTCTCCCCCAAACCCCCCTTCCCCTCCGCTCTCCGATCAACGAGGCCACGGCGCGCCACCTGTATCAGCAGCAGCGTCTCCTCCCCTCTCCCTCGTCGCGCGCCTTCCCCATCGACCTCCTCGCCGGACAAGACGCCGGCGCTAGACGGCACGGATAGAAGGAGGAGGAAGAAGAGGGCCCTGAAGCCGAGCTTCGAGGAGCAGTCCCTCCGCCGCTGGTCTGCGCGGGCGCCCTCCCAGCGCGCCTCCTTCCCCTGGCAGCAGCAGCAGCATCACCAAGAAAGCGAAGGTACGCACGACCAAGAACCCAGTAGAGCCGGCAGCGCCACATTGCGGTCCATCGTGGAGTACTTCGACTCCTCGGATGTCGTTGGCGGTGTCGGTGTCCGAGACGACGGAGGAGCGGGCGAGGATGGTGTTGTCCACGGCGAAGCGGCCCAGGACGGGGACGAATGGTCGCGTTCCCAGCCGAATTACCTTGTTGGGAGCCGGCCGGTCTCCGCGCCGTGGATGCATGGGGAAGAAGAATCCACCAAGGACCGGTGGGTTTCTGGTTCGGTGGGTGGAGGCGAGGAAGGAACGGACAGGGATGGTGTTTTTGAAAATGAGCTGGAGTCGGTGGATGGAGATGAGGAATGGGTGGACAATGGTGAGATGCTCCAAGAGGAGCCCCTAACCGGGAGCTCACAGGGGGAATTGTATGAAGATTGTGCCGCACCGACCGCAAATTCTTCTTTTGGGAAGGATTCGGTAATGGACCAAGGTTCTAGAGGCGGTGAATTTGATAGGAGTATAAGATGGAGCAGCGTAAGCACAATTATTAACACATTGAGGAATTCGATGGAGGAAAGTAGTCCAAATGTTGCTATTGAGCGGTCTGAGATGGAGGATTTTGTCCAGAAGCTGGGACCTGTGCTCCTTCCATGGGAGAGGGAGGAGGAGGAAGAGGCCTTCTATGGTGACAGGCCAGGGAAGCACAGCAATACAGAGCTGGCAGAGAGGACTATCCCAGAGCCTGAGCTGCGGAGGCTTAGAGATGCCGCATTGAGGATGAAGGAGAGGATGAGGATTGGCTCAGGAGGGGTAACTCAGGCCATTGTGGAGAGTATCCACAGGAAATGGAGGGTGGATGAGGTGGTCAAGCTGAGGTTTGAAGGCCCTCCGAGCCTGAACATGAAGAGAACACATGAGATACTAGAGGTACCTATTGCTATGGCTCATGTTTTATTCATTAACAATTTTCTCAACTGAAATCTGATAGGCATTTGTGATCTTGCTTTTCTCAATCAGGACAGGACTGGAGGAATTGTGATATGGAGATCAGGAAGATCAGTTGTTTTATATAGGGGAATGAACTACAACCTTCGATGTGTGCAGTCATATGCCAAAATAACGGGGGTTGATTCTAATAAAAAAGTTAGTGATGCTAATGGTGTTGCACCCAGCCGTGTAGAGTGTAACTTGCAAAAGTCAAGTGCAGACAGTGTGAATCGCTTGACGTCCAATGTAAATTCCTCAGTAGAAGCTACAGAAACATTTGATATTGATGGCTTCTTGGATCAGTTGGGACCACGGTATAAGGATTGGTCTGGTCGCAACCCAATTCCTGTGGATGCTGACTTGCTTCCCAGTGTAGTTCCTGGCTACAAGCCGCCATTTAGACTACTTCCTTACAAGATTAAAAGTAGTCTGAGAAATAAGGAAATGACGGCTCTGCGTAGACTTGCAAGGCAAACTGCTCCTCATTTCGCTCTAGGTATTGGAGTTTGTTTTTGAAGTTGCTTGCTTCTACCAACACTCAATCTTCACTGAATTTTCACACTACACATGTACTTCTTTGTGGATAGGGAGAAACAGGGAACACCAAGGCTTAGCTACTGCTATTGTTAAATTATGGGAGAAAAGTGCTATTGTAAAGATCGCCATCAAGAGGGGGGTTCCAAACACATGCAATGACAGAATGGCGGAAGAAATCAAGGTAAAGCAGTATAAAATTCAAGATAATTATGCCACTTATCTGAGTGCCTAGTTGCATTCTTATCTGTACTCAATCTGATGTCTGTACTCAATTAAGTATGTATGAAGTGAACCTTGCTTATAATCACATGAGATTGCTTCATAAGTAGCTATTCTGCTTTCATCCTACTGTCTTAGTAGGATGCATCATGCTGACCATTACCTCCTAGGACTTGGTCATTAATTCATTTGCTTAATTCACACTATTTGAACACTTGAAAAGTCAACTGCTGAGAAGAAGTGTGTCACAATCTAGCAAAGAACACCACAGGGAGTCCATTAATGGATTGTGCTGTTTTTCCTTTGCCGTTCCATACTGTTTTTTCTCGTCCTCTGATAGTTCTTCTGAAATATTGAATGCTTCTTTGGTTCATTGTCATGCATGTCTGATGATTAACATTGAAATATGATCATTATTGATCATTGTGTTCTTGCTGCACATTGTAGCCTATGCATGTTTTGAGTCTGTGTAACAAAACACTTGCAGAAATTGACAGGAGGAGTGCTTCTATCGAGGAACAAGGAGTATATTGTTTTCTACAGGGGCAATGATTTCATTACACCTAAAGTAAGGCAGGTCTTGGTGGAGAAGCAAGAGCAAGCAATTACTCAGCAGGATGAGGAAGAGCTGGCTCGGCTTAAAGGATCAGCCTCGATTACTGTCATCCCTAGAGCATTAAAGAGTCCTCTAGTTGCTGGCACTCTTGCAGAAACTACAGAAGCAAAATCTCGATGGGGAGATTCACTTAATGATGAGCAGAGGAAAAAGGAGATGAATAGCATGGTTCTGGCAAAACATACCTCTCTTTTGAAGAACTTGAAGAGAAAACTGATTTTGGTATGTTCTTCAAAATAAATCTCTAGAAAAACTGATTTTGGTATGTTCTTCAAAATACATATCTAGAAACAAAGTTTAAAATTTTCAGTTTTCATCATTCATTTCCATGGTAGGATTACACTTTATTTTCCTCTATTTTTAGACAAAGATGTCATTGCAGTCTATGTGTATTATATCTACTCCTCTGTACTTCCAGGCAAAAGCAAAAGTCGCAAAAGCAGAGAAGGCTTTGGCTAAAGTTCAGGATTTTCTGTCTCCAGCAGAGCTTCCAACTGATTTGGAAACCGTTACAGATGAGGAGCGCTTCTTATTTCGCAGAATTGGCCTGAAAATGAGGGCCTTTTTGATGCTTGGTACAACTGACACTTTTCACTAAACAGTTGCAATAGAGGATGCATGTGATGAACATATTATGACTTGATTCTATTTATTAAAATTTCTCAGGTAGACGAGAAGTCTTTGATGGAACTGTGCAAAACATGCACTTTCATTGGAAGCATCGAGAATTGGTCAAAATTGTTGTAAAGGGGAAGAGCTTCCCACAAGTAAAACATATCGCAATCTCTCTAGAAGCTGAGAGCGGAGGTGTCCTTATTTCAGTTGACAAGACAACTAAAGGATATGCAATAATTTTCTACCGGGGTAAGAACTACAAACGTCCCCAAATTTTGAAGCCTCGAAACCTATTGACAAGGAGACAAGCACTGGCACGGTCTATAGAGCTTCAAAGGCGGGAGGTAACTTAATCGCAAACTCTGATCTTCCCCCTTTTTTCATAAGTCGTAGTAATCTTTTTATCTATTGGACGGGTAAAATTTTCAGGCATTAAATCATCATATCTCATGTCTGCGAGACAAGATCTGGAAGTTGAAGAAACAATTTGTAAGGCATTTATATCCGAGTTTTCTAGAGTTTTAAATTTACATGTACTGCGTTGTTAACTCTTCTTGTTGATGCACTTTTCCTCCGTCATCGTCATCAGGTGCACATGAAGGTTGCCGGGGAAAAACAGGACACGGAGTTACTTCAAACAGTTGAGGATGATTTGTCTTCAGATGATGATAATATAGAGGTAGGGCATACATGAAACCTGGCAAGGTTTGCAAAAACGCTGCTGCAAGTCACAGCCATTACTTGCAATTATAATTTAGAGGTGGCTGTGACATTGCAATTACCCTCGACATCTTATCTATTATATTAGACTCATGGCCAGTAAATAGTTTGCTTGGGGAAATTACCTTGAAAACCCAGGGCACTACTAGAGGTTGATAGGTAGCTTCTGCTGTTGCAGGATGAAGGGGAGGAGGCTTACCTGCAAACTTACAGCAGCGACAATGAAGAGGATGCTGACGATGATTCCAACGAATATCTCTAGGTGCAGTTTTAACCGATGAAACTCCAGTGTTCTTGCCTGGCATAATCGCATGTTCAGAACAAGGCAAAGTCCAGCGATAAGGCAATGCATGCCATGGGGTGTTCGTTCTGCACCGCTACAGCACAGTAATAGCATGTAGCCCTCAAGGGGGTAAATCTGTGACTCACCTACGGCTTATCAACACAGGCTGGCATGCGACACCAGACGAGGCTGCAACTTCAGTGGCATCATTTGCATTTGCTGCCCTCATTATGTGTTTGCTCCGGTCACTCCCATGTCCTTGCCACATCCGACAGACTCAAGAAGGTTTTCCCTGAACATATCCAGGCACTTTGTCTTCCTGGAACTCTGGAAGAAGGCTGCAAGTGAGTGTAAAACTGTAAACCAGGATCCTGTGACTCTGTGAGTTCCTTTAGCAGCTGTTGTAAATTACTGTAGGTAATGTCTGAACATATTTCTGATTTTATGGATGTCTTTGGGCATGTCTGGGATGTGTTTTTCTCAAACCCTAAATTGATTTTTGTGGAGGTTTGTAATACCACAGATTTACAAAGAGTAAATAAAGAGCGTAGTTTGCCGTCAGACCCGTCGACCTTTTTGGAGTGTCGATTTAGTTTCGCGCGCAGAGGTTCCCAGACCATCCCAGGACGGTCGGCACCGTCTAGAGAGCCAGATAACTGCGCTCTCAGAGGTTCCCGGACCGCCTAGGGACAGTCGGCACCGTCTCGAGTTTCGAGTGTTCATCATCCGGCAAATCTTAATCTTACCTTTTTCCGATTTACCGCTGCAATAAAAGACTCCAACGCCAACATATCCCTTGGACCATATTGCCCTTGGACAGTCAATCATATGAGAGGGGAATAGGAGGGCGCTGCGGTCATTTCACAAATGCAATGCAACCCCACCCTGGCTCATATAAGCTAGCTCAAGCAGCCAAGCCCACATTTTCCACCCCTTCACACTCGACCAAGGTAAGAGCATAGCAAGGGGAGCACCACTTTCCATACCTTCCCTCTGCCAAACCAAGAGTAAGCCAACCGAGAGCCACCCCAAAGACCCAAGCACAAACCACACCATTTCGGGCAGCATCAGGTAAGTGCAAGGTGAACCTTCACTCAGTAGAACGCCGCACACCAAGCCTTGCAAGCATACACACACAGAGAGAGTGAGGGCTGGGGAGGTTGCCGGGTGTAGAGGAGGCGGCCGGCGGCCGTCGGCCGTGCTGGCCGGCGGGATGCCGAGCACTCCACCACTGCGCGCGCAGGGAGGCGAGCAGGGGGACCGGTCGGCGGGGAGCCCAATGGCCGATGGCGGCGAGGTTGGGCCGGTGACACCAAGCCTGGCCGCGCGCCGCCACGCCACCGGGGGTCCGCCCGAGTGCAGCTCCCGCGCCCAAGAGAGAGAGGGATTGAAGGGGGGAAGTAGGGAGCAGCCGGCGGCGGCCCAGCGGTCGGCGCGCCCATGCGCCGCATGGGAAAGGGGGGCTGGCCGTGCGGCTGCGCGCGAGGGAGAGGGGGAAGCCGAGGAGACCGGCCGCGCCCCAATGGCCGGCGGCGAGGGGAGGAGAGGCCGGCAGGGCTGGCGGCGGCGGAACAAAGGCCGGCGACGCCGAGTGCCGCCACGCCACCCAGTCGAGTTGAGGGGGGAAGGAGCAGGCCGTTCGGCCGAGTGGAGAGAGGGAGAGAGAGAGAGAGTGGGGGAGGGAAGGAGAGAAAGGGGCAGCAGGGGTGCCGCCGGCGCCTGGCCGGCCGCGCCACCCCGGGCGGAGAAGAGGAGGAGGAGGATAAGGGAGAGAGAGGGGGGAGCCAGGAGAGGAAAAGGGGAGGCCGGTTCGGCCGGCCGGGTAGGTGAGGAAAGGAAGGGAAAAAAAGGGAAGAAAGAGAAGGGGAAGAAAGGAAAAAAAGAGAAAAGAAGAAAAGAGGAGAAAAAGAAAAGAAAAGAGGAGAAAAAGAAAGAGAGAAAAAAATGGGTTCGGCACCTGCGCGACAGGTCCCTCAAAACCCGGGCGTTTACGCCAGAGTTGGATTTACGCTTAGAGTCGTTGTTCTTCGTTCCAACTCTGTTTTGTTTTGCCGTTGAGTCGGGTTGATGTGTGCGCAGGTGGAGGTCCCGGGACGGAGCCGTCCACGCGTCATTCCCGAGGCTAACCAGGCAAGTGCATTGTAAAGCGGTAAATTCGGGTAGTGATTTCGGTTAAAATGAATGATTTGGGGTAAGTTTACCTTTTTGGATGCATATTGAGAGAAGATGAATGATGAACGTTAAGACTTTGTAAATCGATATACATAAATGAACTTGCAAGTGCATGTTAGAGTGGTAGACCGTGGGGTTTTTAAAATAGGCGATGTTTACCTGAAATGATGATGTTTGATTAATGGTGGCAATAGTAATAGAGTGAGGTGAGCAGTGATGCCACCCTACTCACGATGATACTAATGACAATGACAATGGTAATAACAGTGATAATGGATACATGCATTCACATCATGATACTTATTTATGAGTGACCATGATAAATGATAATGGCATATGCATTTGCATTATGTGCACACAAGAGTGAGGGCGGTGAGAAAGTCCCTAGCTACGAGTGAAGCTAGTGGACTAATCCGGAGTGCTCTTGAGTATGACCTACTTCGGTAGGTACTCCACGGGAGTGGAGCTTGGAACCCCGTATGAAAGAGGACGGGGATTGAGTGGCTCATCGACGGGTGAGCACTCCGCTATACCGGTATAAGCTACAGTTACAGACGTATTACAGATGCATTGCATTGCATTGCATGAAAACAGAACAGAAACAGTGATGTATAGCTCACAGAAATGGGGGAGTGATGATAGTAGAATAGTACGGAGATAGTGAGGAATAGCTCACAGAAATGGGAAGTGTTGATCGTAGAATATTATAGTGATAACCGTAGAACAGTATGGGCTAAAGAGTTGAGAATGAAGTGCATGTGCATGATGAACAGTTCATCGGAACGTAAAGTGAATAAATGGAAGAGCGGTTAATGAAACGGGAATGGTTATGGTCTAATGAATGAACCTGTTATTTGCTGTTTTGCTTTGTACTTGCCGAGTCGGTGGACTCAGCCTTGCTTTGTTGATGTTTTTAGGTGACCGTTGAAGGCGTCAGGCACGGGCGGGAGTAGCACATGGATAACCGGCACGAACCAGCAGCACTCTTGTATCACCTTTGTCTATGTACTTTAGCTGTTACTAGGCTAGAGTAACTGTCAAAAATGCTATGTTGTATCTGAACGCAGTAATTTAAATAAACTGATTGTTGGCTCAAATTCCTATTAGTTGATAGTGAAATGGTAAGAGTTGCAGAGGTGGTAACATCTTGGCCCAGAGAGTGGGCGGGGTGTTACAGTTGGTATCAGAGCGGGCTTTAGGTCCGTGGTAACGAAATTTGTTAACTTATCTTAATTATTCAACTAAAATTTGACTTAGGCCTAATAAAAATTAAAATTTGACACACTGGTGCACCATAGGATGGGAATGGGTCTTACATTGTATTTACGCTTTCGCTAGCTTTGTCGATGATTTGTGATGTTGAGATGAATGTTTGTGGGCTAGTTGTGTGACTGGCTGTCTGTCGTGGACAGATATGCCAAGGGGTAGAGGACGTGGACGTGGCCGTGGCCATGCCCAAGCGGAGCCACCGCTTGAGGTTCAGCAGGAGGCACCTGGTGCAGAGGTTGCTTCTGCTGAACATTCCGTAGCAAGAGATCCGGCAAGGTCTTCAGCCTTGCTGCAAGAGTTCGTAGAGGAAGTCCGTGCACTTCGTCGTCAAGCGCCGGCTGCCCCTGCTGCCGTTCCGGTCGTACCGGAGGCAAGAATGGGCCTTCGTGAGTGGTTGGCCCTGCGACTAGTTACCTTTGATGGTTCGGGCACGCCAGTCCAGGTTGCGGATTGGTTGTGTTATAGGGAAGCTACCACATCACAAGACTTTAGGTCCGTGGCAGATCAGTCTGAAGGGCTGCAACCCTTTTGTGGTTCGAGCGCTTCTGGTGGTGACCAGAAGAGGAGCTTTACCGAAGGGGGTGGGTCGTCTCGGCGACGCGCTCCTAAGAAATCCAAGTGGGGCCAGCATCCCCCACAATCATCTAAGTCCAAGACTTCGAGGCTGTCCTTTTCCGTGCCTCGTTCGTCATCGGCGACCCCAGCTTATCGTCCTGTCCCAGGACAGGGCCTGATCTGTTTCAAGTGCGGTGATGGACACCGTGCTGCTGAGTGTTCCTGGATGGGGAACTGTCGACATTGTGGCCAAGCGGGCCACAAAATGATGGTTTGTCGACGGAATCCCGCTAGCATCATAAAGTGGGAACCGATATCTTCACCTTTGTCAAATACTACACCTCGGGGGTCAGTCCAGATGACGGCGGCTGCCCCTGTGCTGCAGCCTCCTCTCTTCTGGGCTCCACCCGCTGGGTATTACTGGCAGCCTGCACCGACTCCTCCATTCTCGCATGCTACACCGCCTCCATTCTCGATGCCACCACAGCAGAACGTCGGGGCTCTCGCTGCCCTAACTCCACCCGGAGCCTACTCGCTGCCTGCTCCTGAGTCCGTGGGTCGACCTGACGTGGTGACAGGTACCGTGTTAGTAGACCTATGTGATGCCCTTGTTCTTTTCAATCCCAGTGTTGCCAATTGTGGCATTGAGGTAGTGATGTTTTGTTTCAGTTTCGGGAAGTTGGTTCCCTTTGGTTAGCAACTCGTTGAGTTGTTTGGTTAATACCTGATAGTGGGGAGTGTACCATGCAAGTCTGGTTTTCGAGAGAGTTTTGATTATATGAATGATTGAAGTAACTTGCATGATGAGACCAATATCTTCTTTAGAGAAGGCAATATCCAATAGTGGTTGAAGTGTTGGATTAGGCGTATGTGGGTTATGGAGGTTAAAGTAACAAGTTAGTAGGACATGGTATTCTATATTGTGAGAACCTAGGAGAGTAATTGACTTTAGTTATGTTCGTGGGATTAAAATTGAGTTGAACCCAATGAGGCTTTAGTAGTAACATGAGAAGTAGCGGAGTAAAGCATATCCATTTCTATTTAATAGTTGGGTTTGAATTATTGATGAACCAGTTAGTGATTTTAGTTGCTTAGACTGTTGAGCCACATTGAATGACTGGTATCATGATGGTCCCAATTGACTAGCCCAATCGTGCAATCCAGGCATGCTAAGAAGTGTGCTAATTTATTATTTTGGTGGAAAATCCCTCATAGGGTTATCCTTTCAATTGATAATAGGCAAAGGATTATAAAGGTAAGTCCGCTAATCCCGCATCATGATTGATTATTATGATCACGACCAATGTTTTGGAAGATTCTAATAGATGTAATGTTAGAAGTCTATTGGGATTAGTTGGGAGAATAAGAATGATGATCTTAATGTCGGATAAATCTTCCAGTTAAATTGAATGGAGAAGAATTGTTATAGAGTTGAGTGAGACTCAAATTCTGGGGGATGAAGCTAATAATGTTCTAGTGAGATTTGGTGGCGATATTTAAGCATGAGTTGGTGGAGTTGCCACTGCATTTTGTAGGAAATCATGTGTACACCTACGGAAGTAGAACAGACGGATTCCGTGCTTAAAAGCAATTGTGGTTTATGAAAGTACATAGGATGTGTGCTAAAATCCGGGTGATTGATCATCCTTAAAGTTGAGCTGGCGGAGGTTAGTTAGTGCCTTGGAAATTAGGTGCTCATGGGATTATTTATTGATAGTGGGGTTTTTGTTTATCAAAGAGCCTTGACCACATCTTGTGGTATGCGCGCTTAATAGTTGCTATGATTGTATTGTTTTGTACAGTAAGATGGTAGTGTTTGATGAGCTATAGAGTAAATATGGAGAATAAAGTATCCGGTGAGCCGTGGGAAGGTTCAAGATGGGATACTAAAAGTCAATGACTTATGTATTAGCGAATTGATATTTGCTAATCTGTGTAAGCAGTACAAGAGGTACTGGCTTGATGTGGTTATGGGGAAGAGAATTTCAATTGATTTCTATGTTGGTATTTGGCAGAAACACTGTGTGTTTTAGCATGCATTATCATTTGGGGTTCATGACTTCGAAGGAGGTCATGTTCAGTTCTAACAATGATGAATACTTGGAGGTACGGTAGGAGATCCGCATGGCTCATAGATTGATTTATGTGCATGTGTCGTGAGTGCTACATGACTTCCCTCACTTCTGCCATATGAGATTTCCCGGACGAGCGGTCCGTGGCGCCCCCGAACGCGTAAGTTTCGGGCGTACCTAGAAACGAAGTCCTAGGCGTACTCAGGAATGAGTCCTAAGCGTTTCCCAAACCTATAATTTCGGTTGTCTTGAGTTGAGAGTCTAAAGTGGGCCCGAGCGCATCGACTAGGGAAATGTAATATTTGGATTTTGTTGCATCTCTCCGTTTTCTTGGTGTTAATTGCCAATGTGTTTGTTATGATGTGCAGTTTATCACATTATGTTTGTTGTAGGGGTGGCCCCCACCTAATCCCAACAGGCCTGGTAGAAGATTGTAAGGTCCAGAATAGGCCATGTGTAATGACATAAGTGCCCCTGAAGGGATACTCAGATGTAAGGGTATAATTGTAAAAGCACTCCCCATGTATATATATATGGAATACAGGCCATGGGGGGACCCGGGCCATTACTCATCTCTCTCACTCTCCACTACCATCTCTCTCTCTGTTTGGTCTGTAACCACAACAGTTGGTGCTGTCCGTGGGGAGGACAGGAGCAAGCCTGAAACCTGAAGAAGGATGGCACCGAAAAAAGCTTCGTCAACGGCGGCGAGGGGAAAGAAGGCGGCCGGGTCGGGGCGTCGCATGGGCACCAGGGCTTCGGCATCGGCTGCTGCGGGCGTGGGCGACGACGCAGGCACGGTGGTCGAGGACGTCGACGCTCGTGCTGCGACGACGACCGACCCCGCCACCGGCGCTGCGACGACAACCAACCCCGTCACCGGCACCGCGACGACCAACCCCGTCATCGGCACGGCGACGACCGACCCCGCCGACACGACAGCAGCCAACCTCGCCGCCCTCGCCGCAACCCTCACCGGTAGCGCGGACCGGGCAGTTCGAGGTAGCCACAACGGAGCGACCGGTAGCTCGGGAGCTCGCGGCGCGGTCGTGCCCGCGCCGACCCGTCCGTTCCAGCAGGAGCTAGGGGATCTTCGCGGGGTTGTCCGAAACATACAAGAGGCTCGGAGTCAACAGGCCGCGCCAGTGGTCGCGCCAGAGCCCGCGCCGGAAAGGGCGGACAGCCGCAACGCCCCCACATCCAGCTGCGTCCCGCTGCGGCGCGTCGATCCAGAGTCCCCGCTTTCGGCAGGACTACAGCAAGCGGCGTGGCCCGAAGACTTCAAGTTCCCCAGTGTCATCGAGCCCTACAAAGACGACACGGACCCCCGCGAGTTCGTGCGCGTGTACGAAACCGCGATCGAGGCCGCGGGCGGAGATGACACCACAAAGGCGAAAGGACTCCCCCTCGCGTTGCAAGGAGTGACGCTCTCTTGGTTTTTTTACCATAGATCCGAACTCCATCTACGCGTGGGAGCAGATCCGCGACCGCCTTCACAACAACTTTCAAGGAAATTATGTCGAGCGGGTCGACGCGGACCAACTCTTCGCAGTGAAGCAAAAACCTACGGAGAAGCTCCGGGACTACTTCAGACGCTTCGCGAAGATACGTTGTCAAGTCAAGGACGTCAATGAAACCACCGTTGTTAACGCAGCCATACAGGGCCTTCGCCCGGGCCTGATGGCTGAGTACAACGCACGGAAGCCAATCAAGACAGTGACGAAGCTCTTTGATAAAATGGAAGAATACGCCAGGGCGGAAGATGACGCACGGCGAAGGCAAGGCGACGACTCGGACACCAACCAGGCCGGTGCCTCGGCAAGAGACGAAGATCCGCCGAAGGACGGTTCGGCGAAGGGAAAACGGAAGTAGGAGTCGTCCAAGGACGCGCCCGAGCGCAAGGACGCTCCGCACAAGGAGCCGTCTGATAGGCCCAAGCGTGGCCAGTAGAAGTCGCGGCGAGGCCGGTACGTCCTCGACATCGAAGGCGGTTCCGACGAAAGCGTTCCCGCGGGTCGAGGCGGCCGGGGGCGCGGCCGTGGTCGGGGCCGCGACGATAAAGGCCGTGGAGACTACGACGACCAGCACCAGGGGCTGTGGTGCGTAGTCCACGGTCGTGGCAACCACGACACGCGCACGTGCACCTCTATCGCGGCGCTCCGCGAGAGCGTCACCAGGGACAGGAACCTGGAAGCACGCCCGCCCGTGGTGGCCCACGTACAGCACCCATACGAAGCCCCCGTGCACATTCAGGCGCAAGGGACGCAGCCCCACGAGGGTCCTCTGCGGATTCAGGCCCATGTGCAGCAGCCTCAGGAGGGCTTTCTGCAGCTACAGGCTCCGGAGGTCACCCACCGCAGGGTTATCAACGTCATCTCCGGAGGCTCCTCGTTGGAGTTTGCCTCGGCACGGCAGCGGAAGGCCTACGTACGGAGGCTACACCACGTGGCGGCATATCCAGCACAGACACCGCCGGCCTGGGCACAGCATGAGGTCACGTTCACCCCCGCCGATGCCCAAGGCGTGGAGCTTCCTCACTAGGACTCCCTGGTCGTTCGGG
This sequence comes from Dendrocalamus latiflorus, assembly GCA_017311315.1. NCBI lineage: Eukaryota > Viridiplantae > Streptophyta > Magnoliopsida > Poales > Poaceae > Dendrocalamus > Dendrocalamus latiflorus. The sequence goes on along the minus strand of CM029626.1, from coordinate 17,123,261 downwards.
TCGTAATAGCGGGATGCGACGTGGGACGTGCCCTAGTCGACGGCGGCAGCTCCGCGAACATTCTGTTCGCGGCCGCCTTCGACCAGATGGGGATCCCCCGAAGCCGCCTCAGCCCGTCGGGAGTCCCGTTGCAAGGCTTCGGAGGACAACCGCTACGGGCGCTCGGCCAAATATGCCTTCAGGTCTCCTTCGGCCAGGATGACAATGCAAGGGTCGAAGATGCCATATTCGACGTCGTCGACCTCCCATATCCTTACAATGCCATACTGGGGCGTCCGATCCTCAACTCCTTTGGGGCGGTGCCGCACCACGGCTATTTATGCATGAAGCTCCCGGGGCCGCGGGCAATCATCACCGTTCGGGGCGACCCGGACATGGCCCGGCGCATCGAGCACGGCACCAGATGCCCCCGTCGCGGCGAACAGCAGCACGCCTAGGATCGGCACCACCGCGCAGAGACCCGCGGCGTCATTCGGAGGCCACTAGGCAAGCCCTACCGATAGTACAACCACTAGAGGCTCCGGCCGCACCGAGCACAAATGGTTAGTACCTCCGCCATATGTAATCGCTTACCCGCGCAAGCAGGAATGCAATAAAGTTCTGTTTGTTGCCAACATATTACCATTGCCAACATATTACCACAGATTTACGAAGAGTAAATAAAGAGCGTAGTTTGCCGTCAGACCCGTCGACCTTTTCGGAGTGTTGATTTAGTTTCGCGCGCAGAGGTTCCCAGACCATCCCAGGACGGTCGGCACCGTCTAGAGAGCCGTATAACTAGCGCTCTCAGAGGTTCCCGGACCGCCTAGGGACAGTCGGCACCGTCTCGCGTTTCGGGTGTTCATCATCCGGCAAATCTTAATCTTACCTTTTACCGATTTACCGCTGCAATAAAAGACTCCAACGCCAACATAACCCTTGGACCATATTGCCCTTGGGCAGTCAATCATATGAGAGGGGAATAGGAGGGCGCTGCGGTCATTTCACAAATGCAATGCAGCCCCACCCTGGCTCATATAAGCTAGCTCAAGCAGCCAAGCCCACATTTTCCACCCCTTCACTCTCGGCTAGAGATGGCAATGGGTACCCGATACCCGAATACCCGACGGGTTATACCCGATAAAGAGGCGGGTATGGACAATTTTATCTACCCATGGGTACATTATTGGGCGAAATCCTCTACCCGCCGGGTAGACGGGTACGGGTGTGGGTATATACTACCCATACCCGCCTACCCGCGGGTAATGAATACCCGCATTAGACAACTAGCCATCCCACTCAAATGTTAATTTTATTATCTACTTGTTGTTGATTGTTTATTTGTTTGTCATATGTTGATATGGTCATGTCAAGTATGTTTATGTGATGTACTAATTTTGATCATTAGACGCTTTTGTGCTTGGCATGTATGATTAATGAATGTCTAAATTGATGATATTCTTATGTGTTGAACCGGGTATGCTTGCGGGTACGGGTTACCCGTCGGGTAGTAATACCCGCGTGGGTACGGGTACGGGTAAATTTTCCTACCCGCGTGCGGATACGGGTAACCCGACGGGTAAATTTACACCTAACGGGTATGGGTATGGGATGGCACTACCCGTCGGGTACGTACCCGTTGCCATCCCTACTCTCGGCCAAGGTAAGAGCATAGCAAGGGGAGAACCACTTTCCATACCTTCCCTCTGCCAAACCAAGAGTAAGCCAACCGAGAGCCACCCCAAAGACCCAAGCACAAACCACACCATTTTCGGGCAGCATCAGGTAAGTGCAAGGTGAGCCTTCACTCAGTAGAACGCCACACACCAAGCCTTGCAAGCATACACACATAGAGAGAGTGAGGGCTGGGGAGGTTGCCGGGTGTAGAGGAGGCGACCGGCGGCCGTCGGCCGTGCCGGCCGGCGGGATGCCGAGCACTCCACCACCGCGCGCGCAAGGAGGCGAGCAGGGGGACCGGTCAGCGGGGAGCCCAATGGCCGGTGGCGGTGAGGTTGGGCCGCTGACGCCAAGCCCGGCCGCGCGCCGCCACGCCAACGGGGGTCCGCCCGAGCGCAGCTCCCGCGCGCAAGAGAGAGAGGAATTGAAGGGGGAAGTAGGGAGCAGCCGGCGGCGGCCCAGCGGCCGGCGCGCCCATGCGTCGCATGGGAATGGGGGGCCGGCCGTGCGGCTGCGCGCGAGGGAGAGGGGGAAGCCGAGGAGGCCGGCCGCGCCCAAATGGCCGGCGGCGAGGGGAGGAGAGGCCGGCAGGGCTGGCGGCGGTGGGCCAAAGGCCGGCGACGCCGAGTGCCGCCGCGCCGCCCGGTCGAGTTGAGGGGGAAAGGAGCAGGCCGTTCGGCTGAGTGGAGAGAGGGAGAGAGAGAGTGGGGGAGGGGACGAGAGGAAGGGGCGGCGGGGGAGCCGCCGGCGCCTGGCCGGCCGCGCCACCCCGGGCGGAGAAGAGGAGGAGGAGGATAAGGGAGAGAGAGGGGGGAGCCAGGAGAGGAAAAGGGGAGGCCGGTTCGGCCGGCCGGCTAATTGAGGAAAGGAAGGGAAAAAAAGGGAAGAAAGAGAAGGGGAAGAAAGGAAAAAAAGAGAAGAAGAAGAAAAGAGGAGAAAAAGAAAAGAAAAGAGGAGAAAAAGAAAGAGAGAAAAAATGGGTTCGGCACCTGCGCGACAGGTCCCTCAAAACCCGGACGTTTACGACAGAGTTGGATTTACGCTTAGAGTCGTTGTTCTTCGTTCCAACTCTGTTTTGTTTTGCCGTTGAGTCGGGTTGATGTGTGCACAGGTGGAGGTCCCGGGACGGAGCCGTCCACGCGTCATTCCCGAGGCTAACTAGGCAAGTGCATTGTAAAGCGGTGAATTCGGGTAGTGATTTCGGTCAAAATGAATGATTTGGGGTAAGTTTACCTTTTTGGGTGCATATTGAGAGAAGATAAATGATGAACGTTAAGACTTGGTAAATCGATATACGTAAATGAACTTGCAAGTGCATGGTAGAGTGGTAGACCGTGGGGTTTTTAAAATAGGCGATGTTTACCTGAAATGATGATGTTTGATTAATGGTGGCAATAGTAATAGAGCGAGGTGAGCAGTGATGCCACCCTACTCACGATGATACTAATGACAATGACAATGGTAATAACAGTGATAATGGATACATGCATTCACATCATGATACTTATTTATGAGTGACCATGATAAATGATAATGGCATATGCATTTGCATTATGTGCACTCAAGAGTGAGGGCGGTGAGAAAGTCCCTAGCTACGAGTGAAGCTAGTGGACTAATCCGGAGTGCTCTTGAGTATGACCTACTTCGGTAGGTACTCCACGGGAGTGGAGCTTGGAACCCCGTATGAAAGAGGACGGGGATTGAGTGGCTCATCGACGGGTGAGCACTCCGCTATACCGGTATATGCTACAATTACAGACGCATTACAGATGCATTGCATGAAAACAGAACAGAAACAGTGATGTATAGCTTACAGAAATGGGGAGTGATGATAGTAGAATAGTACGGAGATAGTGAGGAATAGCTCACAGAAATGGGAAGTGTTGATCGTAGAATATTATAGTGATAACCGTGGAACAATATGGGCTAAAGAGTTGAGAATGAAGTGCATGTGCATGATGAACAGTTCATCGGAACGTAAAGTGATTAAATGGAAGAGCGGTTAATGAAACGGGAATGATTATGGTCTAATGAATGAACCTGTTATTTGCTGTTTTGCTTTGTACTTGCCGAGTCGGTAGACTCAGCCTTGCTTTGTTGATGTTTTTAGGTGACCGTTGAAGGCGTTAGGCATGGGCGGGAGTAGCACATGGATAACCGGCACGAACCAGCAGCACTCTTGTGTCACCTTTGTCTATGTACTTTAGCTTTTACTAGGCTAGAGTAACTGTCAAAAATGCTATGTTGTATCTGAACGTAGTAATTTAAATAAACTGATTGTTGGCTCAAATTCCTATTAGTTGATAGTGAAATGGTAAGAGTTACGGAGGTGGTAGCATCTTGGCCCAGAGAGTGGGCGGGGTGTTACAGTTGGTATCAGAGCGGGCGTTAGGTCCGTGGTAACGAAATTTGTTAACTTATCTTAATTATTCAACTAAAATTTGACTTAGGCCTAATAAAAATTAAAATTTGACACACTGGTGCACCATAGGATGGGAATGTGTCTTACATTGTATTTACGCTTTCGCTAGCTTTGTCGATGATTTGTGATGTTGAGATGAATATATACATACATATTAAATTTCAATAGACTCGATCTCAATAAATGTGTCTACAATATTCTAACATAGCTGTCCTTGACACCTCAAGTATTAATTTCTCGAGTTAAATTTCGCATCAAATTATTCCCTATCACTTGCATTAATAATATGAATAATTCCATATCGAGTTAAACATACAATAACCACAATAAATGTTGAGAGCCATAAAAAATCCAATATCTCCCACTTGGCTGAAACATTTCACTAAATAAACTAAAGTATCATGGCTTTAACATGTTTAGAAAATAACTTCTAACTAACTAGTTTAGTTAGTGGATTTGCAACCATATCAATACTGCGCAAATAAACTAAACAAACTTGGGTTTATTTATTATATCACGAATATAGTGATACCTTCATTCAATGTGATTACTTTTACTATAAAATTTAGAATCCTTCGAGACCTTGATTACTATTTGATTATCACAGAAAATAGTGACAGGTTATATGCACTTTCTATGACCTTAAGTGATACAACAAATTCCTTTAGCCATACACTTTCTTTTGCTGCTTTAGATGCAGCAATGTATTCAGCTTTTATGGAGGAGAGAGCAATTGAAACCTGTTTCTTATTACACCAAGAAATAGCACCTCCGACCAAAGTAAATAGATAATCAGAAGTTGATTTTTGGTCATCCAGATCCCCTTGCCAATTAGCATCAGTATAACCCTGCAGTTGAAGATTCACAACAACAAAGCCTTTTGTCTCAAACAAGTTGGGGTAGGCTAGGAATGAAACTTTCTCAAGATCAAAGAAATGAGAGCTTTGAAAAAAAAACTATATGCTAAAACCCGAAGCTGTACAACCTGCTATCTGAGCCGAGAGCCTAAAACACTGCCTATAACTTTCTTATAGTTCCGATACGTAGATCGCTAACTTCCAAGCACTCCTATCTAAAGCTAATCCTTTAAATACATTCCAATCCTTCAAGATTCTTTTAACTGTTTCTCCCACGTCAGTTTTAATCGACCTCTGTCTCTTCTTACGTTTTTAGTACGTCTTAAAATTCCACTACGTACCGGTGCCTCAGGAGACCGTTGTTGGAGATGTCAAAACCATCTCAAGTGATGTTGGAAAAGCTTCTCTTCAATTGATACTACCCCCACCCTATCACGTATATCATCGTTGCGGATGCAATCCTGCCTTATGTGACATTATGCAGCTGAAGATTATTATCATTAAAATATAATTAACCCATAGTTCCTTTGACATTATGCAGTACATATTTGATTGATTTTCACTTTTTCTCAAGATTCTTTTGATATCTACTAAGAATTTCAATGTCTTGGTTAAAGTCACATCGTGTGAATAATATAGCATACATAAGACATCCTAAAGCTAAAGAATAAGGAATTCCATTCATTCTAGCTTTTCCTCATGAGTGTTTGGACACAATTCCTAATTGAGTGTAGTTCCCTTTACAATATGTACATTAATAGGTTTACTGTTTTTCATAGGAAATTATTTTAAAATACTTCCAAGGTTTGCCTTTTGGGACAACCCAAGAATCATTTTATTCCAATCTCTATATATTTTAACTCCTAAAACATAGAAAGTTTTTCCCATATCTTTCACTTTCATTAATATATTTTTATCATTAGAAACAATAAAAATATCATCAACATAAAGACAATAAGACAAAACATTTACCTATAACTTGTGACTAAAAAACCATATGACGTGATAGCATTATAAGTTGCCAATAATTCCACCCTTATCTGCTTAGCACGACGAAGTGTGTTTTGATCTAAAAATATTGCATCCCAACTTTTCACCAGTTTATCTATTTTCGGATAATAAAATCTACACCCTTTTGATTCCAAAGAATAACCAATAAAAATTCCTAGCATGCTTTTAGGATACAATTTTGTACTATTTGATTTGGCATTCTAATTTGTGCATTACACCCCTAAACTGCTAAGTTGCAAAGTAATGGTGTACTTATAGTCCACAACTTATAAGGAGTGACTGTTACAGCCATAGATGGCAAATGACTTAATAAATAAATAACAGTATGTAAAACTTTATCTAAAAGACAAAGAAATATCTGAATAAGCCATCATAGACTTAACCATATCCATATGTGTCATATTCCTCCACTTAGCAACATATTTTGTTGCGGAGTGTAAGGTATGATATGGTATAATGGTGAATAACTTCATGTTAGTTACCAAAATCATTTAATATTCCTAAAGTGTATCCTCTTTCATGATCAGTTCTTAAAATTTTGATATTTCTATTCAATTGATTTTCTACTTTAGTTTTTAAATGTATTGAACACATCAAATCCTTCTGACATATGTTTAAGAAGGTACACATAACCAAATCTAGAATAATCATCAATTAATGTGATAAAATAAATCTTTTAACCTCTAGTGAGAGTAGACATTTTACCACAAATATTAGATCTTTTCATCTTTGAAAAAGGCACACATGTCATCTTACCCATTATACATACCTTACAAATACAAATATCCTCCTACTTAAAGTGCATAATCCAAAATTAATAAACCTTTTAATTATGTTTTTAGATATATATGACCAAGTCATAAATACCATAAATAAGATTCTAAGCATTTGTTCCTATCATTAGTATTCCTCACTATAGAGTTATTTTCACCATCTAAGCAATCAATATTTTCATCATTTGATAGTTCATTAAGGGAATAAAGACCTTCATGATGAGTTCCAGTATGCACTAATTTCTCATTGATTAATATTTTAACTCTTTCTTTTCCAAACAGTATGTCATAACCAATAGATTCTAACTGAGCAACAGAAACTAAATTTCTTCTTATGTTTGGTGAATATAAAGTATCATATAATAATAATTTTCTTCCATTGGGAAATTTTAGAATATAATTTCTAATTCTAAGTACATTAGTTTTAGCATCAGTGTACAGAAAGATATATCTATTTCTCCTTAGAACTGTTTGCATATAAATAAAAGCTCCATGATTTCTAGTAATATAAGATGTATCACCAAAATCGACAACTCAACTATTTGGAAAAGTAGTAGTAAGTAAAGATTCAGTGCATACAAAAATATTAGACACTAGTTGCATGCCCGTGCGTTGCTACGGATTTTTAAAATTTATCATACTATATGTTTGTAATAGCATGATAGCATGAGATAATAATACTTGCAAAAGTAAACTAAAATATGGATGACAAATTCAAGCTAGAGCCATCTACTAACCGGAGCAAGATGCTTTCAGTGGCCACACCTGTAGAACAAATAAGCACCCGATCAATTATATTCATTTAGGAAAAGATCATGGATTCATGGTGCAAAAGATAATGGAGACAAAGTAAATCAACTAAGAAAACTTACCATGGAGCATAGAACTCAACAAGAACATTTTTTGTTTCATCAAGGACAATTGAGTCAAAGGTCTCAAGAGTGAGCACCACAATGCTTAAAGGAACGGTTGCCAGCTTTACGCTAGTGGCTAAAAGACAGAATCCACATGATTTTAAATATTGACGTAATTGTGGATAGAAATTGCTTTGATAGCACATCAGGTCAGCTAGCTATTTGTGAGCCCTTAAATGAGCAACTTCTCAACATGGTATCTCCTATTATTCGGAAAGGTGCATCAAAGTTTAAAGGATACAAATATCACAGGTTTTTATTAACAATACCAACAGTCAAAATCCCATACATGGATATAAAAGAAGATGATAGCAGGAAGTAACACAACATTGCTAAATTCAGTTGACCTTGATTCCTTGCCTACTAATAAAAATGCCAATATAGTCTTCAATATGATGACTTGATGAGTGTCATTGAGATAGGAAAGTGAAATTGCTTGGTAAAACATGAAAGAAGCTCCTGAATTATCATGCTAGTGAAGAGTATCACTTGTATTTAGCACTTTCCTGATAAAGATTTTCCAAGAATCACCACCCAAGAAATCTGGACCACTTAAAGCTGCAGTTTCAAGGATTTTGCGAACAGTATCCTCATGTCTCGGCTCATTTAGGCTATCCACCAGAACTTGGTAAAGAAGCTTGCTTGGGGTGCACCCTTTGGTCAACATCTCCTTCAAGATTGCAGCTCCTTCATCTGGCTTCCCCATTTTGCAGAATCCATTGATCAAGGACTCATAAGTCATGGCGTTTGGTTTATATCCTCGCTCAACCATGTCATCCCACACCCGTCCAGCCTCCTGTAACTCCCCATTTGCACATAGTCCTGAAATGAGTGAGTTATATGTTAGCAGGTTTGGCATGAACCCCCTCTCAAGCTCATCAAACAGTTTCCTCGCCTCCCGAACCATTCCATTCCTGCACAACCAATAGATCAATGTGCTCATGATCGTATTATCTGCTGCCACATTCTTCTTCACCATCCATCTCCACATTTGGTGCGCCTCCTCTGCCTTTCCGTCCTGGCATAGCACATCAATCACCTTAGCACCCAGCGTAGTGTCCGGCACGTATCCTGCCCCCAGCATTTCTCGCATCAAATCACGTGCCTCAACAGATTTTCCCTCCTTGCAGCATGCCTCGATCACCACTGAATATGTAACCTCATTCGGCTGCACCCCAGCCGCCTCCATCTCATCCATAACCCTGGTGGCATCCTGTAGCTTCCTGCACTGGCAATACCCATCAATGAGCACCGTGTAGATCGTAGCATCTGGCCTACGCCCACTGGTGATTATATCATCAAAGAGCCTCTGTGCACCCTTAAGATCCCCCTTCCCACAGTACGCGGTGAGAACTGTGGTGTACGTGACGACATCCGGGGCGATCCCCAAGCCAGGCATTTCATCAAGAACCTTGAGCGCAGCATCGAGGTCGACGATGCCTATAAGACCCTTGAGCAGGATGTTGCAGGAGACAAGGTTCGGGGTGATGTAGAGCTTGGTGGGCACGGCGCGGAAAAGAGTGGCGGCGAGGCGTAGGCGGCGTGCGGAGACGAGGGAGTGAAGAAGGGCGTTGAAGGAGCGGACGGAGGGGCGGGAGTTGAAGGACGGGAGGGAGAGGAAGAGGTGGAGTGAAGGGAGGGGCGGGAGCGAGCGGAGGAGGGGCAGGAAGGGGCGGTCAGAGAAGACGGGGAGGTTGGCGGCGCGGAGGGTGGAGAGGACGGGGGGCAGGAGGTCCGGGGAGCCGGGGAGGCGGGAGAGGACGGCGGCGAAGACGGGGAGCGAGGGGGCAGCGGCGGGGCGGCGTGGAAGAGCGTGTGGCGGAAGGCGAGGACGGCGAGGTGAGGCGGAGAAGGAGTCGTGCGAGGCTGCGCGCGGTGAGGCGGCGCGGGCAGGGCTGAACGGGCGGGGTGACCGTGTAGTAGGAGGAGGGGAGGGATGTGGGGAGCTCGGCCAGGTGCGCCAGCGGCACGGTGGTTTTGGCGGCCGGCGCGGGGGCGGCGGAGAAGGCGCGGGCGGGAGGGGTCGTCCAGCGCCGCGCGGGCATGGCGCAGCAGGGGCGCTCGGCAGCGGAACGGTTTCGGCGGAGGAGGCGAGGCGGAACGGTTTCTGCGGAGGAGGCGAGGCGTGGAGACTCTGGGCTCACATGTCAGCGCAATGAAAACTCTGGAAAAGGCATGTGGAGAACGTACTGAGGGCCACACGTCAGCCAGTGTATTTTTTGTTGAGAAGGGGTGGAAGAGGTCGCACCAACCACCAACTCCTTCTTTTATATAGTAAAGATACTGTCAAGCGAAGAATTATCTTTACGCTCAACTAGTTGATTGTTTTGATTCTTTTGCTCATTCTACTTCTTTTTCCTATAGTTAGCTCCGAAATGCCTATACCGATCACAATTATGACACTTAAAATTATTGTACTTATCATTCCTCTGAACCGAGTTATAATTTCTACGATAATCTCGATCATGTTTGTCGTAGGGGTGGCCCCCACCTAAACCCAGCAGGCCTGGTAGGAGATTATAAGGCCCAGAATAGGCCATGTGTAATGACATAACTGCCCCCAGAGGGGATAACCAGATGTAAGAGTATATCTGTAAAAGCACTCCTCATGTGTATATATATATGATGAGGAGCCATGGGAACACCCAGGCCATTACACTTATCTTCATCACTCTCCACTACCATCTCTCTCTCTGTTTGGTCTGTAGCCACAACAGTTGGCGCCGTCCGTGGGGAGGACGGAGACAAGCCTGAAGACCGAAGGAAAAAGATGGCACCGAAAAAAGCTTCTTCAGCGGCGGTGAAGGGAAAGAAGGTGGTCGGCCCGGAGCACCGTATGAGCACCAGGGCTTCGGCATCGGCAGCGGCGGACGCGGGCGTCGACGCAGGCGTGGTGGCCGAAGACGCCGGCGTTCGCGTGGTGACGACCAACCTCGTCACCGGCACCGCGACGATCGCCCCCGGCACCGGCACCACGACGACTCGCCACGTTACCGGCGTCGCGGGGACGGGCCCCGCGGCCGACCCCGCGGTCGAAGACGTCGATGCGGGTGCGGCGACAACCGACCCCGCCGACGCAACGGCAGCCGACCTCGCTGCCCCCACGGCAACCCTCGCTGGTGGCGCAGACCGTGTGGTCCGAAGTAGCCACGACGGAGCGACCGGCAGCTCGGGACCTCGCGACGTGGTCGTCCCCGCGCCGATCCGCCCGCCGGGAGTACCGGCGACCCCGCCTGCACCGGCGATGGAAAGTGCCCCGCTGACGGCTCTCAACGCGTTCCAGCGGGAGCTGGGGGACCTTCGCGGAGCCATCAGAGATATACAAGAGGCTCGGAGTCAGCCGGCCGCGCCAGCGATCGCGTCCGAGCCCGCGCCGGAGAGGGCGGACAGTCGCGAAGCCCCCACGTCCAGCCGCGCGCCGCTGCGGCGCGTGGACCCGGAGTCCCCGCTCTCGGCGGGGCTGCAGCAGGCGGCATGGCCCGAAGACTTCAAGTTCCCTAGCGCCATCGACTCGTATAAAGGCAACACGGACCCCCGGGAGTTCGTGCGCGTATACGAAACCGCGATTGAAGCCGCGGGCGGAGACGACACCACGAAGGCAAAGGGACTCCCCCTCGCGCTACAAGGAGTGGCGCTCTCTTGGTTTTTTACCATAGAGCCGGGCTCCATCTACGCATGGGAGCAGCTCCGCGTCCGCCTCCACAACAACTTCCAAGGAAACTACGTCGACCGGGTCGAGGCGGACCAACTCTTCGCCGTGAAGCAAAAACCCTCGGAGAAGCTCCGGGAGTACTTCAAACGCTTCGCCAAGATTCGATGTCAAGTGAAGGACGTCAACGAGACCACCATCGTCAATGCAGCCATACAGGGCCTTCGGCCGGGCCCGATGGCCGAATACAATGCGCGGAAGCCAATCAAGACGGCGGCGAAGCTCTTTGACAAGATGGAAGAATATGCCAGGGCGGAGGAAGACGCGCGGCGAAGGCAAGGTGACGACTCCGACACTAACCAGGCCGGAGCCTCGGCAAAAACCGAGGATCCGCCGAAGGGCGGCTCTTCGAAGGGAAAGCGTAAGCAAGAGTTGTCCAGGAACGCGTCCGACCGCAGGGACAACCCGCATAAGGAGTCGTCGGATCAGCCCAAGCGCGGCCAGCAAAGGTCGCGGCGAAGCCGGTACGTCCTCGACATCGAAGGCAGGTCCGACGAGGGTGCTCCAGCGGGCCGAGGCGGCCGGGGGCGCCGTGGCCGGGGCCGCGGCCGTGGCAGGGGCCGCGACGATAAGGGTCGTGGAGACTACGACGACCAACATCAAGGACTGTGGTGCTTGGTCCACGGCCGCGGCAATCATGATACCCGCAACTGCACCTCCATCGCGGCGCTCCGCGACAGCGTCGCTAGGGACAGGAACCCGGAGGCGCGCCCGCCTGCGGTGGCCCACGTCCAATTCCCATACGAGGCCCCCATGCAGGTACAGGCGCAGGGGATGCAGGTACAGGCGCAGGGAATGCAACCCCAGGAGGGCACCTTGCGGATCCAAGCTCACGTACAGCAGCCTCGGGAGGGCCTCCTGTCGTTGCAGGCCCCGGACGCAACCTACCGCAGAGTCATTAATGTCATATCCGGAGGCTTTGCGCTAGAATTCGCCTCGGCGCGGCAGCAGAAGGCCTACGCGCGAAGACTACATCATGTGGCGGCATACCCAGCGCAAGCACCGCTGGAATGGGCCCGACACGAGGTTACATTCACATATGATGACGCCCAAGGTGTGGACTTCCCTCATCAGGACCCCCTGGTCATCCGGGTCACCATCGCGGGATGCGACGTGGGGCGCGCCTTGGTGGACGGGGGCAGTTCCGCGAACGTATTGTTTGCGGCGGCCTTCGACCAGATGGGGATCCCTTGAAGCCGCCTGGGGTCCTCGGGAATCCCACTGCAGGGCTTCGGGGGACAGCCCCTACGGGCGCTGGGCCAGATCGGCCTTCAAGTCTCCTTCGGCCGAGACGACAATGTGCGGACCGAAGATGCCACCTTCGACGTGGTCGACCTCCCGTATCCCTACAATGCCATTCTGGGGCGCCCAATCCTCAACTCCTTCGGCGTGGTACCACATCATGGATATCTGTGCGTGAAGATCCCGGGCCCCAGGACCATCATCACCGTCCGAGGCGACCAGGATATGGCTCGTCGCATCGAGCCAGGCACCAGATGCCCGCGTCGCGAAGCCCGGCGACGCCCTTAGAGCCGACGTCACAGCGCGGAGGTCCGTGGGGTCATCCATAGGCGCCTGCGCGGGCCCTGCAGATGTCTCACGACTAGAGGCTGTGGCCGCACCAAGGGCAAACGGTCAGTATATTCACCTTTTGTAGTTGCTCACCCACGCAAACGGGGAGGTAATGAGGATCGCCGTTTGCCGTTAATTTTTCTTCGTTACATGCAAGCGCGCGGTGTGGGCACGTACAAACCAAAGACGCACGTTCGCGTGTGCACTCGTCGTCGCCAGGGAGGGCGGGACTGAGTATAAACCAAAGACGCACGTTCGCGTGTGCACTCGCCGTCGCCAGGGAGGGCGGGACTGAGTATAAACCAAAGACGCACGTTCGCGTGTGCACTCGCCGTCGCCAGGGAGGGCGGGACTGAGTATAAACCAAAGACGCACGTTCGCGTGTGCACTCGCCGTCGCCAAGGTGACGGGACTGAGTATAAACAAAATACGCACCGGGGGGACGCCCTCGCGCGCGCAAGTCTCCGGACTATAAAGAAGACGTAGCGTCGAGCCTAGCTCCGCACGCAATAGTCCACGGACTCTAAAGAAGACGTAGCGTCGAGCCTAGCTCCACACGCAATAGTCCACGGACTCTAAAGAAGACGTAGCGTCGAGCCTAGCTCCACACGCAATAGTCCACGGACTCTAAATAAGACGTAGCGTCGATCCTAGCTCCGCACGCGCGAGTCTCCGGACTATAAATAAGACGTAGCGTCGAGCCTAGCTCCGCACGCGCGAGTCTCCGGACTATAAAGAAGGCGTCGCGTCGAGCTCTACTCCGCGCGCCCTAGTCTCCGGACTCTAAATAAGACGTAGCGTCGAGCCTAGCTCCGCACGCGCGAGTCTCTGGACTATAAATAAGACGTAGCGTCGAGCCTAGCTCCGCACGCAATAGTCCACGGACTCTAAATAAGACGTAGCGTCGAGCCTAGCTCCGCACGCGCGAGTCTCCGGACTATAAAGAAGGCGTCGCGTCGAGCTCTACTCCGCGCGCCCTAGTCCACGGACTCTAAATAAGACGTAGCGTCGAGCCTAGCTCCGCACGCGCGAGTCTCCGGACTATAAATAAGACGTAGCGTCGAGCCTAGCTCCGCACGCAATAGTCCACGGACTCTAAATAAGACGTAGCGTCGAGCCTAGCTCTGCACGCGCGAGTCTCCGGACTATAAAGAAGGCGTCGCGTCGAGCTCTACTCCGCACGCCCTAGTCTCCGGACTCTAAATAAGACGTAGCGTCGAGCCTAGCTCCGCACGCAATAGTCCACGGACTCTAAATAAGACGTAGCGTCGAGCCTAGCTCCGCACGCGCGAGTCTCCGGACTATAAAGAAGGCGTCGCGTCGAGCTCTACTCCGCACGCCCTAGTCTCCGGACTCTAAATAAGACGTAGCGTCGAGCCTAGCTTCGCACGCGCGAGTCTCCGGACTATAAAGAAGGCGTAGCGTCGAGCTCTACTCCGCACGCCCTAGTCCACGGACTCTAAATAAGACGTAGCGTCGAGCCTAGCCCCGCACGCGCGAGTCTCCGGACTATAAATAAGACGTAGCGTCGAGCCTAGCTCCGCACGCAATAGTCCACGGACTCTAAATAAGCCGTAGCGTCGAGCCTAGCTCCGCACGCGCGAGTCTCCGGACTATAAAAAAGACATAGCGTCGAGCCTAGCTCCGCACGCAATAGTCCGCGGGCTCTAAATATTCCAAATACGACGTAGCGCCGAGCCCTGCCTCCGCACGCGTGAGTCTCCGGACTATGAAGCAAGGCAAACTGCGGAGGTCCGCCTCCGCATACATCAGTCGGCGGACTGTCCGTTCTACGGAACCCTGGCGCAGCTACGTCGCCAACGGCGGCATCAACACAACGCACATCTTAAAACGCCCGGAGGTCTGCTTACCGGGAGAATCACATGTACAAAGGTCCGCCAACATCCCGGCTGCTCTAAGCCGCTACCCCGCGGGTTCGTCCTTAACACGAGCTAAAGTTGGGGCCTCGCTCGAAGAAGGCCGGCTCGCCCAAAAGTCGAGCGACTCTTCGGCCCTCTGCCACCGTCGAAGGCGCCGTCGGGTTGAAAGGTCGGCCGCCCGAAGCCGGCCCCAGCAGGGAAGCTGCCCGGGATATAGGTAAAAATCAGCATGCATGCAGAAAGTGTGCGCTTTATTAGCAAAGACAAAGGACAGTACAACGCACGCCTACACTAGGCGCCGCGGCATCAAACCTGCGGGTTCCCGGCGCCTTCGGAGGGCCCAGCGCCGCCATCACCGCGTCGAGGGACCCCGTCCAGAAATTGGCCGAGGCTCCCCGTCCCGTAGAGCGACTTCTGGAGCTCAATCCGTACAGCTTCCGCCCCGTCAGGATCCCAGATCCGGTCGCAGAAGGGCCCAAGGGCACGGCGAGCGGAGCGGACGGCGCCCGACATTACTCCGGCCCCGCCAGGCATCTCCAGCTAGGGGTCATTTAGCCCGGCGACATGCGTACAGCCGCAGTGCTGGAGGAGCGCGCACACCAAGCAGGCCGAAGTGTACGCGCAGTGGGTGCCGAAGGACGTCGCCGCGTCGCGCGCGATGTTGGCGGCATCCCCGACCCAGCGGAGCGTCCGAGACAGCTCCTCCGGACCGAAGGCGCGTCTAGGCACCTTCGCCACCAGCCCTTGAAGATGGCTCTCCAGCGCTTGCATGGCGTCCCAGGCAACCACCGAGGCGTCGCCCAGCGTCCGGTTGCGCTCCGCTAGAGTCAAGGCAAGTTCGCCTTTCTCCTTCTCTAGCGCGGCGACTTGCTCCAGGAGCCCGTCCCGCTCCGCCGCGAACTTTTCATCAGCAGCTGCTGCGGCTGATTCCTGCGCCGACGCAACAAGCCCCTCGGCGTTCGCCCTCGCTTCGGCGCATTCTGCTTCCAGCTGGCGGATGCGGGCGTCCTGGGCAGAGCGGGCGCCAGAGGCTTCGCGCAGCTCCCCCTCGGCGGCCCGCAGCCTATCCTCGAGCGCTTTTTGGCGACGAGCATAGGCCGCTTGCAGGGCCTGCCCCAGCACGAGTGTCTGTAGAAGAGAAAAGACTTAGCAAACTCAGCTAAACTCGGGCGTGGTCGCGTGAGTGCTTACCCTCACCCCAGACACCTTGAAAGCGTCCTCGAGGCGCCCCGCACCGTAGGCCTGCAGCATTTGCGGGTCGACGCACGTGGCCGCGTCATTCACAATCCCGCGCCACGACCTCAGTGTCTCCGGAGGCGGCACGAAGTCCGCAGGGTTCACGGGCTCGGAGGCCCCGGGTTCCGTCGGATGCTCCCCCTCCGGAATGAGCAACGCTGCGCATAGGCATACGGGTGACCACTCCAAGACATAAAGGCATACACCAGAGTAAACTCCGCCACCTTACCTTCGGTAGCCGAAGGAATGGTCCCGCCGCGGACGGAAGCCTCCGCGCCCGGGGAGGCCGGCGGCTGTCCCCGCGCGGTGGACGGCGTCGTCAGGGGGGCGGAAGGTGCATACGCCGCAGGGCCCCCGGCGCTTGCGCGGGCGTCCCACAGGCTTCTGATGCCCGTGGCCACGACAAATCCCCGCGGCGTCCGGTGGAGCTCCGGCCGCACGCACGGCCGTTCAGCCGGGGCAACCCGCAGTGGCACTGCCCCCGCAGCCGCGGTTGGCGAAGCCCCTGTCGCTGCCACGCCCGGGGGCGAAAGTTCCATGGTGGCGGGAGCCGCGGGGGGCACCTCGGTTTCTGTTGCCGTCGGAAAAGGCAGCACAGCTTCATGCGCCCCTGCAGGAGGCGCCACCGGCACCACAGCGACTATGGCCGAAGGCTCCACCTCGGCATTGCTAGCCTGCACGAGTTCCGCCTCGGTGACTTCAGCGGGCGGCGAGGCTTCCCTCCTTTGGCCGCTCGCGGCAAACCCGCCGTCCGGGGCGCTCGCCGAAGATACCTCGCCTTCGACATCTGCGCCGCCCAAACCAGAGTCGGCATACCTCGTCGAGTCCGACTCCGCGTCCGCCGTGCCCTCGGAAATACCAGCGGCAGGCGCCCCGCCGCGCCTCCTCTTCCGAGACAAGGCCTTCTTCTTCTTCTTCTCCTCCTTCGCTCCACCGTCGTCCGGAGCGACACGGTCCGGTGCAGCAAGGCCCAGAGCCTCGCACACGCGGTTGATCCGCCCCAGACCCGCCTCGGCAACAGCCGCCGCACGCTGCTTATGCTCCCTGCCGGTGTACGGCCCCAGGAACACGCGCGCGGCTTGCTCCGCCTCCTCTAAGGGAATCCCTGGAGCAAAGGAGAAGATCATCAGTATACAGCGCATTCGGCGTTGGCAAAGTACAGATATCAGCGAGGCTTACGCAGATCGCCGGGCGCTGGCAGCAAGCAGACCGAGGGCAAGACATTGTCGTCTCGACGCCTCTCGGCGGCGAGACACCAGTCGCGAGCAAGCAGTGCCACGCCGTACATCACGAACTCTTCGGCGAGGTCGCGCATGTTGAAGCGGGCGGCCAAGCCTACGAGCCGTCGGACCCTCTGCTGGTCCTCGTCGTCGAGCGTTCGGCCGGGCGAGGGCTTGAACACGATGGGTCGGCCTGTGCACTCAAGGCCGCTCCCGCTCTCCACGCGGTGGTAGAACCACCGCTTCATCCAGTAAGACTCCCACTTCCCGCGAGTTGAGTTCGCGGGGAAGAGCTTCTTGCTCGACGGGCGAAGGATGAAGGTGACGCTGCCGAAGCTCGACACCGTCCCGCCCTTCCGGTCCTTGGGCTGGTGCCGTGCCTCGTGCAGGTAGGCAAACAGCGAAGCGCTGGGCCAACTCGCTCCCGAACGCAAGGCCCAGCTATACACCGCGAGCCAGGCCACGGCGTTCGGAGTCAGTTGCGCCAGCTCCAGCCCGAAGGTCCGCAGCACGTCGCCCACAACATCCGTCGCTGGGATGCGGAGCCCCGCGTCAAAAAAGGCGACGAACACGACCGCCTCCGATCTCTCGGGATGCGGTTCCGTCTCGGCGGCGGCAGGCAGTCGTACATCCTGGCGCTCGGACAACTTCCCAGCGCGCAGAAGCCCCTGGATCGTCTTCTCAGTCACGAGAGAGGGGCCCAGCTCGCCGGAGAACGTGCCTCCCTCCTCCACCGCCAGCCGCTCCCTGTCAGCCACCGCCGGGTCACGCTCTTCGAGCGCGTATTTCACCTTTAGCGGCGCGGGTCGCCGGCGAACGGCAGAGCCACCAGCCATCTGGCCGTGCGCGCCACTGGAAGCCATCGCTGTCCGCGGAAAGGTCGCAGCGGTGAGCGTAGTGCGAAGATGTGGAAGGCAGAGCAAACAGGAAAGAGGGCGTAAAGGTGCGGGGACGCTGTTACGGGGGGGCTATTTCAAGCCACCTTGCCCAGGCCGCCGCTACCAAAGCGTCGCAACGGCCTATGTGCCGGATGCAACCGCAGCGGTGTAACGGCCCGCCCCGCACGATTCCCCGTGTTTAAAAGCGAAGGGTCGCGAAGGCCCGCGTTCGAGACGCAACCGCACTCGTACCTCTTGCCTAGGGGAGAGGCGAGCGGCTGCAAACACGCAACCGTCCACATCCTACCACCCACCAGTCATAGGCCGCCGCTTGCCCCGGACGCGCCAGGTCGCAGAGTACGGAAACCTAACCCTGGCAGATCAGGGGGCGGCGCGATTCCAGGAGTCTTTATAGCGCAAGACCGCATCACAAGGCCCCAAGTCACCGCTCAGTGGCAGGATTCGCGGGGCTTAGGCGCCAGCTTTGCCACCACCCGTTCGAAGGGTAGGGGACGGAACACGCGCGTCTACATCGACTTAGGCGCCAGCTTCGCTGCCACCCGTTCGAAGGGTAGGGGACGGAGCGCGCGCGTCTACTTCGACTAGGCGCCAGCTTCGCCGCCACCCGGTCGAAGGGTAGGGGACGGAGCGTGCGCGCCTACTTCGACTAGGCGCCAGCTTCGCTGCCACCCGTTCGAAGGGTAGGGGACGGAGCGCGCGCGTCTACCTCGACTAGGCGCCAGCTTCGCCGCCACCCGGTCGAAGGGTAGGGGACGGAGCGTGCGCGCCTACTTCGACTAGGTGCCAGCTTCGCTGCCACCCGTTCGAAGGGTAGGGGACGGAGCGCGCGCGTCTACTTCGACTAGGTGCCAGCTTCGCCGCCACCCGTTCGAAGGGTAGGAGACGGAGCGTGCGCGCGTCTACTTCGACTAGGCGCCAGCTTCGCCGCCACCCGGTCGAAGTGTAGGGGACGGAGCGTGCGCGCCTACTTCGACTAGGCGCCAGCTTCGCTGCCACCCGCTCGAAGGGTAGGGGACGGAGCGCGCGCGTCCACTTCGACTAGGCGCCAGCTTCGCCGCCACCCGGTCGAAGGGTAGGGGACGGAGCGTGCGCGCCTACTTCGACTAGGCGCCAGCTTCGCTGCCACCCGTTCGAAGGGTAGGGGACGGAGCGCGCGCGTCTACCTCGACTAGGCGCCAGCTTCGCCGCCACCCGGTCGAAGGGTAGGGGACGGAGCGTGCGCGCCTACTTCGACTAGGCGCTAGCTTCGCTGCCACCCGTTCGAAGGGTAGGGGACGGAGCGCGCGCGTCTACTTCGACTAGGCGCCAGCTTCGCCGCCACCCGTTCGAAGGGTAGGGGACGGAGCGTGCGCGCGTGTACTTCGACTAGGCGCCAGCTTCGCCGCCACCCGTTCGAAGGGTAGGGGACGAAGCGTGCGCGCGTTTACGTCGACTAGGCGCCAGCTTCGCCGCCACCCGGTCGAAGGGTAGGGGACGGAGCGTGCGCGCCTACTTCGACTAGGCGCCAGCTTCGCCGTCACCCGTTCGAAGGGTAGGGGACGGAGCGCGCGCGTCTACCTCGACTAGGCGCCAGCTTCGCCGCCACCCGGTCGAAGGGTAGGGGACGGAGCGTGCGCGCCTACTTCGACTAGGCGCCAGCTTCGCCGTCACCCGTTCGAAGGGTAGGGGACGGAGTGCGCGCGTCTACCTCGACTAGGCGCCAGCTTCGCCGCCACCCGGTCGAAGGGTATGGGACGGAGCGTGCGCGCCTACGTCGACTAGGCGCCAGCTTCGCCGCCACCCGTTCGAAGGGTAGGGGACGGAGCGCGCGCGTCTACCTCGACTAGGCGCCAGCTTCGCCGCCACCCGGTCGAAGGGTAGGGGACGGAGCGTGCGTGCTTACTTCGACTAGGCGCCAGCTGCGCGGCCACCCGTTCGAAGGGTAGGGGACGGAGCGCGCGCGTCTACTTCGACTAGGCGCCAGCTTCGCCGCCACCCGTTCGAAGGGTAGGGGACGGAGCGTGCGCGCGTTTACGTCGACTAGGCGCCAGCTTCGCCGCCACCCGGTCGAAGGGTAGGGGACGGAGCGTGCGCGCCTACTTCGACTAGGCGCCAGCTTCGCCGTCACCCGTTCGAAGGGTAGGGGACGGAGCGCGCGCGTCTACCTCGACTAGGCGCCAGCTTCGCCGCCACCCGGTCGAAGGGTATGGGACGGAGCGTGCGCGCCTACGTCGACTAGGCGCCAGCTTCGCCGCCACCCGTTCGAAGGGTAGGGGACGGAGTGCGCGCGTCTACCTCGACTAGGCGCCAGCTTCGCCGCCACCCGGTCGAAGGGTAGGGGACGGACCGTGCGCGCTTACTTCGACTAGGCGCCAGCTTCGCGGCCACCCGTTCGAAGGGTAGGGGACGGAGCGCGCGCGTCTACTTCGACTAGGCGCCAGCTTCGCCGCCACCCGTTCGAAGGGTAGGGGACGAAGCGTGCGCGCGTTTACGTCGACTAGGCGCCAGCTTCGCCGCCACCCGGTCGAAGGGTAGGGGACGGAGCGTGCGCGCCTACTTCGACTAGGCGCCAGCTTCGCCGTCACCCGTTCGAAGGGTAGGGGACGGAGCGCGCGCGTCTACCTCGACTAGGCGCCAGCTTCGCCGCCACCCGGTCGAAGGGTAGGGGACGGAGCGTGCGCGCCTACTTCGACTAGGCGCCAGCTTCGCCGTCACCCGTTCGAAGGGTAGGGGACGGAGCGCGCGCGTCTACCTCGACTAGGCGCCAGCTTCGCCGCCACCCGGTCGAAGGGTATGGGACGGAGCGTGCGCGCCTACGTCGACTAGGCGCCAGCTTCGCCGCCACCCGTTCGAAGGGTAGGGGACGGAGCGCGCGCGTCTACCTCGACTAGGCGCCAGCTTCGCCGCCACCCGGTCGAAGGGTAGGGGACGGACCGTGCGCGCTTACTTCGACTAGGCGCCAGCTTCGCGGCCACCCGTTCGAAGGGTAGGGGACGGAGCGCGCGCGTCTACTTCGACTAGGCGCCAGCTTCGCCGCCACCCGTTTGAAGGGTAGGGGACGAAGCGTGCGCGCGTTTACGTCGACTAGGCGCCAGCTTCGCCGCCACCCGGTCGAAGGGTAGGGGACGGAGCGTGCGCGCCTACTTCGACTAGGCGCCAGCTTCGCCGTCACCCGTTCGAAGGGTAGGGGACGGAGCGCGCGCGTCTACCTCGACTAGGCGCCAGCTTCGCCGCCACCCGGTCGAAGGGTAGGGGACGGAGCGTGCGCGCCTACTTCGACTAGGCGCCAGCTTCGCTGCCACCCGTTCGAAGGGTAGGGGACGGAGCGCGCGCGTCTGCTTCGACTAGGCGCCAGCTTCGCCGCCGCCCGTTCGAAGGGTAGGGGACGGAGCGTGCGCGCGCCTACTTCGACTAGGCGCCAGCTTCGCCGCCACCCGGTCGAAGGGTAGGGGACGGAGCGGGCGCGCCTACTTCGACTAGGCGCCAGCTTCGCTGCCACCCGCTCGAAGGGTCGGGGACGGAGCGCGCGCATCTACTTCGACTAGGCGCCAACTTCGCTGCCACCCGTTGGAAGGGTAGGGGACGGAGCGCGCGCGTCTACTTCGACTAGGCGCCAGCTTCGCCGCCACCCGTTCGAAGGGTAGGGGACGGAGCGCGCGCGTCTACCTCGACTAGGCGCCAGCTTCGCCGCCACCCGGTCGAAGGGTAGGGGATGGAGCGTGCGCGCCTACTTCGACTAGGCGCCAGCTTCGCTGCCACCCGTTCGAAGGGTAGGGGACGGAGCGTGCGCGTCTACTTCGACTAGGCGCCAGCTTCGCCGCCACCCATTCGAAGGGTAGGGGACGGAACGTGCGCGTCTACGTCGACTTAGGCGCCAGCTTCGCCGCCACCCGTTCGAAGGGTAGGGGACGGAGCGCGCGCGCCTACTTCGACTAGGCGCCAGCTTCGCCGCCACCCGTTCGAAGGGTAGGGGACGGAGCGCGCGCGTTTACCTCGACTTCGGCGCCAGCCGAGAACGGAGAACAGCACATACGACCACCGCAACTCGAACACGCAAAGGTCAAATGTTGCGGCAAGGGCAGACATGATCTCATAGGCAGATATGAATCGCCACACCAGCATATGCCCGTTCGCACGACCAGAGCATACGGACGACTCCATATCTGTCTACGAGAGCAAGTCAGGCCTTGCCATCTCTGCATCAAGCGGGGAAGCACTTTTACAGACGGGACGTATTTCGTTCACCGGCGCGCGCAGGCATTGACGCCGGTCGACGCAGTCATCAAACAGGTACGGGATGTGCAGCAAGGATGTCTACGGAGCGGCCCCAGGCGCCAGCATATTTATGCTCAGCCTCGCTAGGCGAAGAGCCGCCAGCAGGGAGGCATGCCAACCGACGGGAGCACAAGCGCAAGGCGTCGGGCGGTGCAGTTACCAAAGGCGCGCAAGAGCAATCGTCCACACCCCACCGCATGCTATCCGGAAATCATCGCACGCCCCACTTACGAGACGGCACACTGCACGATGCGACAGCCTGCCCCCTGGCAAGCCAACCGTCATTAAAGAACACCCAGCCGAGGCGTGCACGACTAGAAGAGCACGCAGCCCCTTCGGCCGCAGCGCAGCCCCGGGTCATGTCTGGACAGGTTCACAGGCCGGGGGACGGAGGGGGCCAAAGGACTCGACGACATGGCTTCGGCCCTGTGAAGCCCTTCACCATGAGAGGCTCCTGTCGTAGGGGTGGCCCCCACCTAAACCCAGCAGGCCTGGTAAGAGATTATAAGGCCCAGAATAGGCCATGTGTAATGACATAACTGCCCCCAGAGGGGATAACCAGATGTAAGGGTATGTCTGTAAAAGCACTCCTCATGTGTATATATATATATGATGAGGAGCCATGGGAACACCAAGGCCATTACACTTATCTTCATCACTCTCCACTACCATCTCTCTCTCTGTTTGGTCTGTAGCCACAACAATGTTTCTTGTTAAGCTTTTCTCTCAAATTACCATGAGCCTTTCTCTTTTGCCAATTCGTTTTATTATTTTTTCTCTCCAAGGTGTAACTCATAATTGTGAGTATTTTTTTTCCTTTTTCTGAGAGAGATTTCTATTTTCTTCCATGAGCAAATTGTAATACCAGAAAAAAAACTGCCAGCTAGCAGGACACCTCACCTACCTTTTGCTTCTGCCAGAGGGAGGTGGCAAGCATGCAGTGTGCATGTGAGCCACCTGGGCCTTGCATCCAGCAGTAGTCAACACCCCTCCCCCCATTTCATCACCTCTGCCACAGCTCAACCCACAACACTCTTCTCCTCTTCTTCTCCATTGAACCTTCCCCACACAGCCACACCATTTCGGCCAGCACCAGGTGAGCACCCGCACAAGGGAGAGAGGGAGAGGGTGGGGGCTGCATAGGAGAAGGCGGCGGCGGGCCGGCGGCCCGGCAGCCGGCGCACCCGTGCGCCACTGCGTCGCCCTGGGAGGGGGGCCAGCCGCTCGGCTGCGCGCGAGGGGAGGAGGTAGGAGGGGGGCCGGCGGAGAGAGAGGGCCGAGGCCGGCGAGCCTCCCGTGCGGCCGCGCGCCGCCGCGCCGGCCCCAGGCGGGAGAGTGAGGGGCGGAGAGGAGCCGAGGAGGCGGGGGAAGGCCGGCGGCGGCCCTCCGGTTGGCGGCGGGGAGGAGGCCGGCGCACCCGTGCGCCACGCGCCGCCCGGTCGGGTTGAGTGGGGGAGGAGCAGGCCGTTCGGCCGAGTGGAAAGAGAGAGAGAGAGAGAGAGGTGAGGATAAGGGAGAGAGAGGGGGAGCCAGGAGAGGAAAAGAAAAAAAGGGAGGCCGGTTCGGCCGGCCGGGTAAGGAGGAGAGAGAGAAGGGGAGAAAAAGAAAAAGGGAAAGAAAGGAAGGAAAAAAAGAAGAGAAAAGAAAAGAGGAGAAAAAGAAAGAGGGAAAAAGGGGGTTTTGGGACCTGCGCGGCAGATCCCTAAAACCCGTGCGTTCCTGCGCCAGAAACGGGATATGCGTAGTATCGTCGTCGCCCATTTAATCTCTGGTCTTGTATGATGAGTTAAAATTGGACTGTTTGTTTGCCCAGGTGGAGGTCGCGAGTCAACGCCTTCCGCACGTCGTTCCGCTCCGCTCGGCTAACATGCAAGTACATGGTAGAGCGGTAGACCAAGGTTTATGAATATGCGATGTTTATCTGGTATGATGATATTTATGTAGAAATGCGTTGATTACATGATATCTGTGTGGAAATGTGATATTTACCTGACATAAGGCTTGTCTACTAGTAATGCTAGTGATGAGCGTGATTATGATCATGGGCATGTGCATTTGCATGAGGAGCACTCAAGAGTGAGGGCGGTGAGAAAGTCCCTAGCTATGAGTAAAGCTAGTGGACTAATCCGGAGTGCTCTTGAGTAAGACCTGCTTCGGTAGGCCTCCACGGGAGTGGAGGGGTCCCGTGCCTATGAGGGCGGGCCCACGATGGGTGAACATCGACGGGTGTTCACTCGGCAGTACCGGTACTTGCAAAGTGAAGAGCATATGAGCATGTAGAGTAATGAGGCATGGCATTGATGGCATTGCATTGCTTGGCTATGAGAATGATGTTATGAACATGATGATATATGTGCATTATGGTTATATGCTTACTTATGTTTAGTGTATTGTTCTATTATGTACTTGTTGAGTCTTCGGACTCACCCTTGCTTTGTTGTTGCTTTTAGGTGACCGTTGAGGACGTCTTGCTCGGGCGGGAGTAGCACATGAATACTCAACACGACCCAGCAGCACTTTTGTATCACTTTTGCTAGTTACTTTAGCTTTTACTAGGCTAGAGTAATTGTTAAGGATGCTATGTGGTATCTGAACGTAGCAATTTAAGTATCATTCAGAGTTGATTTAAATTCTTCTAGTGTTGATAAAATGGTATGAGTATGAAGTGGTGGTAGCATCTTGGCCCAGAGGGCGGGTGGGGTGTTACAGTTGGTATCAGAGCGGGCGTTAGGTCCGTGGTATAGAAATTTGGTAACTTAGGATTAATTATTCGACTAAAATTTGACTTAGGTCTAATAATGAAACTAAAATTTGGCACACTGGTGCACCATAGGATGGGGAATGGGTCTTGCATTACATTTACGCTCTCGTTAGCATTGATGTTGTTGTGTGTGTTGTTGAAATGGATGTTTGTGGGCTTGTTGTGAATCTGGCTGTCTGTCCTGATCAGATATGCCGAGAGCAAGAGGACGCGGGCGTGGCCGTGGAGGTCGCGGCCGTGGTCGTGGTCGTGGTCGTGCCCAAGCGGACCCACCGCTTGAGGACCAGCAGAATGCACCTGATGCAGAGGTTGCTTCTACTGAACATTCCGCAGCTGGAGATCCAGCAAGGACTTCAGCCTTGTTGCAGGAATTCTTAGAGGAGGTCCGTGCGCGTCGCCACCAACCGCAGGCAGCCGCTGCGGCGGCCGTTCCCGCTGTTGCCCCTGTTGCTGTTCCGACCGTACCAGAGGCAAGAATGGGCCTGCGTGAATGGTTGGCTTTGCGACTAGACACCTTTGATGGTTCGGGCACACCAGTCCAAGCTGCGGATTGGTTGCGCTATATGGAGAGGCAATTCGAAGCCCTTGAGATGAGCTCTCAGCTGAAAGCTCGCTACGTGGCTTTTCAATTGAAGGGTCAGGCAGACATCTGGTGGGAAGGAGTTCTTTCAGCCAGGACCCCTGCTCAAGGTCCCGCTACATGGGAAGTTTTCACCGAGCAGTTCAAGGCGAAGTATTACCCAGATTCTTTTGTGGAGAGTATGGAGGTCGCTCTGTCGACCTTCGTACAGGGAAAGATGACCGTGGCTGAGTACGAGGCAGCATTCAATAACTTGATCCGCTTCGTGCCATCGGTCGCGAAGAACGACCTTGAGAAGGCCAAAAGGTTCCGCCGAGGGCTCAACCCTGAGTTCCGGCATGTCATGGGAGCTACTGCACCGCGTGACTTTCGATCCGTGGTAGAGCAGGCCAGGGGGATGGAAATGGAGATGCAGCTCACTAAGGGGCTACAACCCTCTGGTGGTTCAAGCGCTTCTGGTGGTGACCAGAAGAGGAACTACACTGAAGGGGGTGGGTCGTCTCAACGGCCCGCTCCTAAAAAGTCCAAGTGGGGCCAGCATCCCCCACAATCATCCAAGTCCAAAACTTCGAGGCCGTCTTTTTCAGCGCCACGTACTTCATCGACGACCCCAGCCTTGCGTCCTGTTCCGGGGCAGGGCATGATTTGTTTCAAGTGTGGAGGTGGGCACCGTGCCGCTGAGTGCTCCTGGACGAGGGAGTGTCGGCACTGCGGCCGATCAGGCCACATGGAGCGGGTTTGTCGTCAGAACCCCTCCAGCATTATCAAGTGGGAGCCAGTTTCTTCAACTTCATCAAATACTACACCTCGGGGGTCAGTCCAGATGATGGCGGCTGCCCCAGCTCTGCAGCCTCCACTCTCATGGGCTCCACCCGCCGGCTATTTCTGGCATCCTACACCGACTCCTTCATTCCAGCATGTTACGCCGCCTCCAATCCCTTTGCCGTCACAGCAGAGCGTCGCGGCTCTCGCCGCCCTGACACCACCCGGAGTTTACTCACTGCCTGCTGCTGAGTCCGCAGTTCGTCCTGACGTGATGACAGGTACCTTGTTAGTGGACTCATGTGAAGCCTTTGTTCTTTTCGACTCTGGTGCTACTTATTCCTTTGTGTCCCGGGAGTTTGTTAGAAAGGCCAAGTTGGGTGTCCAGCAAATTTCTCAATCGGTTGTTGTTAGTACTCCAAGGGGTATTATTGCTAGCTCCGTAGTATGCCCTGGCTGTGTGGTTGCAATAGATGGTGAGGAATTTATTGCCAACCTTATGGTTATTCAGTTAGAGCCTTTTGATGTCATCCTTGGCATGGATTGGCTGCATCGCTACCAAGCTGTGATTTCCTGCTTCTAGAGGACAGTTGCCTTGCAAGCTCCTTCGGGGAGGGAGATAATCTTTCAGGGGAATGCACCCACGTGTTCCCTCTTTGTGTTGGCCAGTCTGTTCCCTGGCCGACGTACAATGAAGTCTGGGTTACTTCTAGCTCTTACGGAGAAGCCAAGTGCGCAGTTGCACATTGAGGATATTCCTGTGGTGTGTGAGTATCCCGATGTGTTTCCTGAAGAGCTTCCGGGTATGCCACCTAAGCGAGATGTGGAGTTCAGAATTGATCTTGTTCCTGGCACAAGACCTATCTCCATGTCCCCCTACCGTTTGGCACGACCCCTGCAGGAAGAGCTGAAGAGGCAATTGGACGAGTTGTTGTCCAAAGGCTTGATTCATCGAAGTGTGTCACCATGGGGAGCCCCTGTCCTATTCACTGAGAAGAAGGACGGGAGTTGGCGCATGTGTATAGATTACCGTGCTCTCAATCAGGTGACCATCAAGAATAAATACCCATTGCCTCGCATCGAGGACCTGTTTGATCAACTGAAAGGAGCTAAGGTGTTCTCCAAGATTGATCTGCAGTCTGGGTATAATCAAATCCGAGTGCGCGAGCAAGACATTGAAAAGACAGCTTTCTCCACAAGATATGGGCACTATGAGTTTACAGTTATGTCCTTTGGACTAACTAATGCCCCTGCTGTTTTCATGGAAACGATGAACAGTATGCTACACAAGTACCTGGATGACTTTGTAGTGGTGTTCATCGATGATATCCTGATTTATTCCAAGACGGAGGAAGAACATAAGCAGCATCTGAGGCTCGTGCTTGAGACTCTGAGGAAGAATCAATTCTTTGCCAAGCTGAAGAAGTGCGAGTTTTGGATTTCTGAAGTGAGCTTCCTGGGTCATGTAATTAACCAGGAAGGCATTTCAGTAGATCCAAGCAAAATTTCCACCGTCATGGATTGGAAGAGGCCATCTAATGTTAAGGAAGTGAGGAGTTTTCTTGGCCTAGCTGGTTACTACCGGCGCTTCGTGAAGGACTTCTCCGTTGTTGCCAAGCCAATGTCTCAGCTCACACGGAAGAATGTAAAATTCCAGTGGACCGATGAATGTGAGCGCAGCTTTAATACCCTGAAAGAGAAGTTAGTAACTGCTCCTGTTCTCACACTTCCTGAGCCAGGGAAGCGTTTCACAGTCTACCTGTAACATCCTGAATTTCAGAGCATTTTTGAAGCTTTTAAAATAAAATTCACCATTTGAATTTTTTCTGAAATTAATTAAAGCTTAAATGGAATTTTATGAATTAAAAGGATTTAATATGAATAATCTGAACATGAACATTTGCCAAAGTTATTTTATTTGAGTTCCTTGTGTCTCAAGGAATTTATTGGAATTTTTTCTGGATTTTTCTGGATTTATTTGCTATTTTCTAGAGCTCAAAATGATTTAAATGAATTTATAAAAAAAAGAAAATCCCCAAAAATCCCCAACCGGCCAGTGGGCCGAAACCCACCAGCCGGCCCAGCCCAGCAGGCCGCACCCGCGCCCCTCCGCCCGCGCCACGCGTCGCGTATCCGCGACCGCGCCCGCGCCCGCCTCCCTCCGCTCGATGCGCGCCACGCGTCGCCCATCTCGGCCATCTGCCCGCGCCCGCACGCGATCCCGGCCGCCTGCTCACCCGCGCCACCGACAGGTGGGGCCCACCTGTCAGGTCGTCCCCGACCCGGACTCGTCTTCCCCGTCTCCGAGCCGGACTCTCGCCGCCGCCGCCGTCCCCGTCGCGGACACCTCGGGGTCCGTGTATAAAAGCCGGCCGCCCCCTCGGCTTCCGCATCCCGAGCCGCCGCTCTCGCCGCCGCCCTTCGCCGGAGCCCGCCGCCAGCGCCGTCGCCCTCGTCGTCTTTTGCGCCGGCCGTCGTCGCCAGGAGCTTCGCCGCCGCCCGTCTGCCGTTCGCCACCGCCGGTGAGCCCCGCCGCCGTCGTCGTCCCCGCCACCTCGGTCGCCGCCGGCCAGTCGCCGCCGTCACCCCGTCGCCGGCCAGCCGCCGCCGCAGACCCCGCCGCCCGCGCCGCCAGCGGACGCGCCCGCGCCCCGCGTCCCTTCGCCTTCCCGTGCGCCCGGTCCATGTGAGCCGTGCCGCTGCCATGTGGGTCCCGCCCGTCAGCCCGAGCCGTAGACCCGTGAGCCGATCTGGGCCGACGGCCCGGATGCGTCCACGCGGCCGCACCACAGCCGTCCGATCGCCCCGCCGCCGTGCTCCCGAGCTGCCACGCAAGCCGGGCCACGTCAGCCCTAACGCTTGCGTGTCTGCCCCGTCAGCGCCGTGTCAGCGCCCGCCGCCCGCGTCAGCAGCCGCCGCCCCGCACTGTTTCGTGCGCCGGGTTCACCGTAGACTCAGCCTCCCGTGCGCCCGGTCCACAGCACAGTGCACTTTTCCAATTTCCCCGATTTTCAGAAAATCCAATTTTCCAAGAGCCCGTTCTCCCTCGTCCTAGCTCCGATTGACCCCGTTCTTTTTTCTAAATTCATCTAAAATTGAGCTCTACCTTTTGGTTCAGGTTTGAAAGTTTTTGGAGTTCATTTGAATTTTATTTGAATTTATTTTCTCTTTTCGTCTCGTTTTCTCTCTCGTTAGATCGCGTGTTCGAGGGAGCGGAAGTTGGATTTGAAGACCAAGAGCCCTCATCTGAGCAAGGCCAAGGCAAGTCGTATTCTTTGATCATGTTGAACCCAGATTTCAATCTATTATGTATTATTTTGTTTCAAATTATCATGCATGGCTATTTGTTAATAAACCTTGTATTGGTAGTTATACTCCTAATTGATTAAATCCCTCCATGATAATTTGACTACCATGAATCCATTGACACCTTAGGATTGGGAATTATTTAGTGATAAAATAATAACTGTCACATGGGGTTGTGTCTAATTGCTTAGCCATGCTTAATATTAGTATGTTGGGTCTGTCATTACATGTGGATAATTAATCCTGACTTAATGATTTACTTGAACGTGGTGGTTAGCCACAGTTATAAAATTTGTGTGTCATGACATGGGTAGTGTCATGGGCATTGGTTATACAAACTTGGCTTTCACTTGGGCGAATGATCGTGCAGTAAAGGGGGTGCTGGATGCACATTGGGATGTGGATGCTTCGCCTGGGTAACTGTTAAGGACTTAACTTTGTGCGCCATTGATCTGAGCTTAATCGTGCAAACCACATGTCTAGTATGGGATAGACCTGGCATAATAATTTGTGAAGTCTCCACTTTGGTTTTACTACTGATGTTGTGTGGCGCAAGAGGGGGCAATTATCGACTAGGGGGTTACCCTACTCGACGGCGAATCCTTAGCGAGTGGGATCGGGTGGAGATGGATCATTGTAAAAGCCTTGTTGTGATTTCCTTAAGCTGAGGCTAATCACATCGTGTGGGTACAGTTGTGCAACCTCTGCAGAGTGTAAAACTATTCGAATAGCCGTGTCCTCGGTCATGGACAATGCTCGGTGATTTCACACGAGGGGTAGAGTCTTTATGAAATTTTGGGTTGGTTGGAGATGGGAAGTGAATGGTTAGTTCACTTGTGGTTATACTCAATTCCATTGATTTAATTACTTAGTGTCTGTTGTTAAATTTGCTTTTCAATCTATTTATCATATTTACTCTAAATTGTCGCTTTGTGCAAAACTAACCTTTCAGCCATCCATTGTTAAGCCTTGCATACTATATTGCATTCTTTTGTTATAAACGACTTGCTGAGTACCAAAGTACTCACGGCTTTATGCCCATGTTGCTCAGTTGAGGAGGAGGGACCAGATCAGCAGGAGCTGCTAGAAGGAGGCTATTACGAGGACTTCACGGATTAGGACTTCGCTCCCCAGTCGATTGCCTGTGGCATGTCGAGTGGCTACTACGCTTAATTTTGGATTTCCGCTGCTAGTTTCTTTCAAGCCCTTCAGGCTAATAATTGTAAGCTTGGCCATAAGGTCGTACTCTGTTGGTTATTAATATAATTTGGATTTCCTTTAGAATATCGTGATGTGGATGATATTTGTCTTTGTTTGCGCTGTGTGCACTAGCGTGATCCTGGACTAGTGCAGAATACACAGTAGAGTCCGGATTTGTATATTCGGGTCTCGACACTACCCTGATGCATCTCGAGTGGGTCTAGGTTGTGTGCTCATGCAAGATACCAAAGTGATCGCGTATGCCTCGCGACAGTTGAAGAAACATGAGCAGAACTACCCTACTCACGATTTAGAGCTTGCCGCAGTGGTTTTTGCTCTAAAAATTTGGAGGCATTACTTGTATGGGGAGTCTTGTGATATCTTCACCGACCACAAAAGTCTCAAATACATTTTCACTCAGAAGGAGCTGGATTTGAGGCAGCGGAGGTGGTTGGAGCTTATCAAAGACTATGATCTCACTCTTCAGTACCATCCGGGCAAGGCGAATGTGGTTGCTGATGCTCTTAGTCGCAAGATGACACCCTCCACTCTAGGTTGTCTCGTTGCTGACTTTGAACGGATGGGAATTTCCTATTGCTTCACTGGTACATCACAGGCTGAGATGCAACTGTTGCTGGAATCAGCGATTCCGGAGCGAGTAAAGGAGGCGCAACAGCATGATCGGTTGCTCCAGCAAGTGAGGGAGCGCCTGAATGAAGGAAAAACGGGGGATTTCAGTCTTGATGATTCAGGTGCTTTGCGATTTAAAAGCCGCCTTTGCGTGCTGCAAAAGGCTCAAGTCAAGGATGATATATTGAGGGAAGCTAACCGTGCCCCCTACACAGTGCATCCTGGTGAGACTAAGATGTACCGTGATCTCAAGAAGAGCTTCTGGTGGAAGAGGATGAAAGTGGATATCGCCAAGTATGTGGCATCTTGTGGGGTTTGCCAGCAAGTAAAGGCTGAGCATAGGCGTCCCGCTGGGCTATTGCAGCCTTTGGAGGTTCCTCACTGGCCATGGGATGATATTACCATGGATTTCGTAATCGGCTTACCTCGTACCCCGCGAGGAAAGGATGCGATTTGGGTAGTGGTGGACCGATTCAGTAAGTCTGCGCACTTCATCCCCATTCGCACGACGAACTCGGCAAGTGAGTTGGCACCCATCTATGTGCGGGAAATCGTGAGATTGCATGGTGTTCCCAAGTCGATAGTTTCGGACAGAGACGCTAAGTTTGTCTCCAAGTTTTGGGAGAGCTTGCAGGGCGCTCTGGGCACGAAACTCCAGTTTAGTACTGCTTTCCACCCGCAAACGGATGGACAGTCCGAACGCACTATTCAGACACTAGAGGACATGTTGAGGTCCTGTGTTTTGTCCTGGAAGGGTAGCTGGGAGGATCATTTGGCACTTGCAGAGTTTGCTTATAATAACAGCTACCACTCCAGTGTTCGAGCAGCACCATTCGAGGTTCTGTATGGGCGAATGTGTAGATCGCCACTTTGTTGGGATGCCGTGGGGGAGAAATCCGTCCTAGGCCCGGATTGGGTCCAGCAAACAGTGGAACGAGTGGCGGAAATTAGACAGAATCTATTGGCTGCCCAGAGTAGGCAGAAGAGTTACGCCGATGTCAGGAGGCGAGAGCTAGAGTTCGAAGTGGGGGATCATGTGCTCCTGAGGGTATCTCTCACTAAAGGCATAGTGCGATTTGGTACCAAAGGGAAGCTTAGCCCAAGGTACATTGGGCCATTTCCAATTCTGGAACGGATTGGAAAGTTGGCATACCGTTTGGAACTCCATGACTCTATGCGAGGAGTGCATAATGTGTTCCATGTTTCGATGTTGAAAAAGTTCTTACGAGATCCAGAGCATGAGGTTGTGTTAGAACCGGTGTCTTTAAAGCAAGACCTCACCTTCGAGTCCCATCCAGTTCGGGTTCTGGAGGAATCGGAGAAAGTATTGAGGAATAAAGTGATAAAGTATGTTAAGGTGTTGTGGTCGCATCAGTGCGAGCGAGAGGCGACATGGGAGTTGGAGTCTCGCATGCGCGAGAAGTATCCAAAGTTGTTCTCCTTGGGTATGAGTTAAAATTATGTTATGCGTAGATCATTTTTTTTGTTTTCTTCTGTGCGATTGTTGAACGCCAGAATTCGAGGTCGAATTCTGATAAGGGGGGTAGAATGTAATACCAGAAAAAAAACTGCCAGCTAGCAGGACACCTCACCTACCTTTTGCTTCTGCCAGAGGGAGGTGGCAAGCATGCAGTGTGCATGTGAGCCACCTGGGCCTTGCGTCCAGCAGTAGTCAACACCCCTCCCCCCATTTCATCACCTCTGCCACAGCTCAACCCACAACACTCTTCTCCACTTCTTCTCCACTGAACCTTCCCCACACAGCCACACCATTTCGGCCAGCACCAGGTGAGCACCCGCACAAGGGAGAGAGGGAGAGGGTGGGGGCTGCATAGGAGAAGGCGGCGGCGGGCCGGCGGCCCGGTAGCCGGCGCACCCGTGCGCCACCGCGTCGCCCTGGGAGGGGGGCCGGCCACTCGGCTGCGCGCGAGGGGAGGAGGTAGGAGGGGGGCCGGCGGAGAGAGAGGGCCGAGGCCGGCGAGCCTCCCGTGCGGCCGCGCGCCGCCGCGCCGGCCCCAGGCGGGAGAGTGAGGGGCGGAGAGGAGCCGAGGAGGCGGGGGAAGGCCGGCGGCGGCCCTCCGGTTGGCGGCGGGGAGGAGGCCGGCGCACCCGTGCGCTACGCGCCGCCCGGTCGGGTTGAGTGGGGGAGGAGCAGGCCGTTCGGCCGAGTGGAAAGAGAGAGAGAGGGGGAGCCAGGAGAGGAAAAGAAAAAAAGGGAGGCCGGTTCGGCCGGCCGGGTAAGGAGGAGAGAGAGAAGGGGAGAAAAAGAAAAAGGGAAAGAAAGGAAGGGAAAAAAGAAGAGAAAAGAAAAGAGGAGAAAAAGAAAGAGGGAAAAAGGGGGTTTTGGGACCTGCGCGGCAGATCCCTAAAACCCGTGTGTTCCTGCGCCAGAAACGGGATATGCGTAGTATCGTCGTCGCCCATTTAATCTCTGGTCTTGTATGATGCGTTAAAATTGGACTGTTTGTTTGCCCAGGTGGAGGTCGCGAATCAACGCCTTCCGCACGTCGTTCTGCTCCGCTCGGCTAACATGCAAGTACATGGTAGAGCGGTAGACCAAGGTTTATGAATATGCGATGTTTATCTGGTATGATGATATTTATGTAGAAATGCGTTGATTACATGATATCTATGTGGAAATGTGATATTTACCTGACATAAGGCTTGTCTACTAGTAATGCTAGTGATGAGCGTGATTATGATCATGGGCATGTGCATTTGCATGAGGAGCACTCAAGAGTGAGGGCGGTGAGAAAGTCCCTAGCTATGAGTAAAGCTAGTGGACTAATCCAGAGTGCTCTTGAGTAAGACCTGCTTCGGTAGGCCTCCACGGGAGTGGAGGGGTCC
This sequence comes from Dendrocalamus latiflorus, assembly GCA_017311315.1. NCBI lineage: Eukaryota > Viridiplantae > Streptophyta > Magnoliopsida > Poales > Poaceae > Dendrocalamus > Dendrocalamus latiflorus. The sequence goes on along the minus strand of CM029626.1, from coordinate 17,088,772 downwards.
CGTGCCTATGAGGGTGGGCCCACGATGGGTGAACATCGACGGGTGTTCACTCGGCAGTACCGGTACTTGCAAAGTGAAGAGCATATGAGCATGTAGAGTAATGAGGCATGGCATTGATGGCATTGCATTGCTTGGCTATGAGAATGATGTTATGAACATGATGATATATGTGCATTATGGTTATATGCTTACTTATGTTTAGTGTATTGTTCTATTATGTACTTGTTGAGTCTTCGGACTCACCCTTGCTTTGTTGTTGCTTTTAGGTGACCGTTGAGGACGTCTTGCTCGGGCGGGAGTAGCACATGAATACTCAACACGACCCAGCAGCACTTTTGTATCACTTTTGCTAGTTACTTTAGCTTTTACTAGGCTAGAGTAATTGTTAAGGATGCTATGTGATATCTGAACGTAGCAATTTAAGTATCATTCAGAGTTGATTTAAATTCTTCTAGTGTTGATAAAATGGTATGAGTATGCAGTGGTGGTAGCATCCTGGCCCAGAGGGCGGGCGGGGTGTTACACAAATGATGTCTCAAAGTGCGCATATTAAGTATCATTTTAGAATGACAAAAACATATGTTAAATTGTTTTCATGAATTTGACAAAGAGTTTAGAACAACTATGGCCTACCCTTCTTAAAAAGGATAGCCAGCATTTTTTAATTCATCTTCTGAAACATAGAGTTTATTGATATGCTAAAGTGCTATCATACATCTTAGTAGAGAAAAAACGATTAACAAGAAGACTTGCCGCTGCCTCCTTTCTGCGTACGCCAACCAAGGATGAATTGACGTCGTGTGCGCGACCGAAGGACTGAGATGCATACTAGACCGTGTGTTGTGGCACACCAATTGAGGTTGGGAAAAGACATCACACTGACCGATGAGAGAGAGAAGACCCGCAATCTTGCAGAGGGAGGTAAGCCTTTATTCACAGCGCCGAAGACTTTAGATGCCGCTCGGTTAGGCTGAAATAAACTGATTTATGGCTAAAATTGTACTGTAGTTGATTGAAATTATACTATAACTGATGGCGGTTTATCTGGCGTAACTAAATTTAAAAATTTTAAAATGAAAAAACAGGTTAATCTATTACGGACAATGCAAATAAATATGGGAAAAAAGAACCGGTAAAAAGCTCAAAAAAGCCAAAAAGTCAAAGAAAAAGATAAAATTTAGGAATAGTGAAAAATAAGCCAGAAGCCAGAAGTTCAAGACGAAATGAATGGGGGTCTTAATCCTCTGCCTTTATGACCTGTGCGCCGAAGACTTGCCATAGAATGAAGGATTGATGTGACGTGCTTTGATTTGATCCCATCGCAGAGAGAGCAGCGCGAAAACATGCCATGCGCGCGATGGCGGCTAGTCGCTCGAGGGTGAATTGGAGTGGATTTTTTTAGTGTGTTGGCTTATGCAATTAGTGTTGGCTTAAAATTCTTCTGGTTGTTGTCAGAATGGTAAAGTATGTAATGGTGGTAACATTCCGGGCCCAGAGGGTGGGTGGGGTGTTACAAAATATGGGAAGTGAATGGTTGGTTCACTCGTGGTTCATTACATGAATGGTTAGTTCACGAGTAGTCCATTGGGTGAATGGTCAGTTCACTTGTAGTCTATTCAATTTCTTTGGTTTTACTTATTAATTATTTTCTAAGTTCGTTTTCAATATACTTATTGTATTTACTTTAAATTATTACTTTCTGCAAACTAACGACCCAACCATCATTCGGTAAGCCTAACGTAATTATATTGCATTATTATTACAAACGACTTGCTGGGTACTCTATATACTCACGGCTATATCCACATTTGCTCAGTTGAAGAAGAAGAACCATATCAACCAGAGGTACCTGAAGGGAGATACTTCAACGACTTTTTGGATTAGGGTCTCGTTTCCCCGTCAATTGCCTATGGGCATGTCGAATGGCCACTTCATTTTTGTTGTTTTTTCGCTGTTAGTTCTATCAAGTCTTTTCGGTTGTTATAGTGTAGATTTGGCTATAAGGTCGCAACTTTGATAATTATTAATATTTGAGTTTTTTTCTTGGTTAATCGAGAATATAGTTAGTATTTATTTATGTTTCTACTGTATGCACTAACGTTATTCTAGAGTAGTGCAGTATATACAAAGAGTCTGAATTTGTATATTTGGATATCGACATTAGTGCTCCTGGAGCATGGATCTTGTGAGGGGACAAGAGTTGTAACAAAACAATGGACCGGCCAAGCTAGGATTGATTCTTGATTGGTGGGCAAGATCGGGCAAAGGCAATAGTTTTGTGAAGAAAGACGAGTTTGGCGGGTAAAGTTGTCGAGACCCGAATATACAAATCCGGACTCTCCTGTGTATTCTGCACTAGTCCAGGATCACGCTAGTGCACACAGTATGAACAAAGATAAATATCATCCTCATCACGATTTACTAAGAAAAGACTCAAATATTATTAATAATTATCAGAGTACGACCTTATGGCCAAACTTACAATTATTAGCCTGAAAGGCTTAACAAAAACTAGTAGCGGAAATCCAAAAGAAAGCGCAGCAGCCAATCGACACGCCCACAGGCTATCGAGTGGAGAACGAAGCCTAATCCGCGAAGACGTCGAAGTACTCTCCTTCTGAAACCTCCTGCTGGTGATACTCCTCCTCCTCAACTGAGCAACAGGGGCATAAAGCCGTGAGTACATAGAGTACTCAGCAAGTCGTTTGTAACAAAGAATGCAATATAGTATGCAAGGCTTACCAAAGGATGGCTGAAAGGTTAATTTTGCAGAAAGCAACAATTTAAAGTAAATACAATAAATAGATTGGAAAGCGAACTTCAAAAATGATAATAAATAAGTAATCAAAGGAATTGAGACAAACCCCAAGTAAACTGGCCATTCACTCCAATGAATCACCCACAAACCAAGATTCACATAATGAACCACCAGTGAACTACCCATTCACTAACTCAACCAAGACTTTAAGAAAAGTCTACCCCTCGTGTGAAATCACCGAGCATTGTCCATGACCGAGGACACGGCTATTCGAATAGTTTTACACTCTGCAGAGGTTGTACAGCTTTACCCACAAAACATGATCATCCCGGATTGCCACGCGAGTTACACACTTCCTTAGGTGTGCGGCGAGGAGATCATGACAAGGCCTTTACAATGTTCAATCTCAACCCAGTTCCGTCTCGCTAAGGTTTCGCCGTCGAGTAGGCTACCACCTAGTCGATAATTGCCCCCTCCTGCGCCAGTGTAGATACATGGCTCCGACCACACCACACTCATCCCAATGACGGAACCGAAATTGAAACATCCCAAATTAATTAGCCAGGTCTATCCCATACTGGACATGTGGTTGTACGGTAAGGCTCAGATCAATGGCGCACAAAGTTAAGTCCTTAAGTATTACCCAGACGAAACATCCACATCCCAATGTGCCAACAGCACCCCCTTTACTTGCACGATCATTCGCCCAGGTGAAAATCAATTTTGTATAACCAACACTAATGACACACCAATGTCATGGCACACAAATTTTATAACTGTGGCTACAACCACGATTCAATATCTCATTAAGTCAAAATTAATTATTTGATCACATGTGATGATAACCCAACGTACTAGAAGCATGGCTAAGCCATTCTAAACGTACAACCCATGTGACAACTAGTATTGCATCACTAAATAATTTCCCATCCTATGGTGACAATAGAATCATGGTATTCAAATTATCAAGGAGGAAATAATCAATTAGGTCATTAACTACCAATACAAGGGTTTTATAATAAAATAGCAATGCATGATAATTTAAAACAAAGTAATACATAATAGATTTGAAAACTAGGTTCACATGATCAAAGGACACGACTTGCCTTGGCCTTGCTCAGCTGAGGGCTCTCGATCTTCAAATCCAACTTCCGCTCCCTCGCACACGTGATCTAACGAGAGAGAAAGCAATTCAAAAAGACAAAATAAAATCAAATAAAAATTCAAATGAACTCCAAAAACTTTCAAACCTGAACCAAAAGGTAGAGCTCAATTTTAGATGAATTTAGGAAAAAGAATCGGGTCAATCGGAGCTAGGACGAGGAAGAACGGGCTCTTGGAAAATTAAATCTACAGAAAATCGGGAAAATTGAAAAAGTGCACTGTGCTGTGGACCGGGTGCACGGGAGAATGGGTCTACGGTGGACTCGGCGCACGGATTAGTGCGGCTGACTGGGCTGCTGGCGCGGCGGCTAGGGCTGACGTGGAGACCACGTGGCATGACACGTGTGCAAGCATGGCTGACGTGGCAGGCTGACGAGGCGGGGTGACGTGGCATGCTGATGTGGCACCTGGGTGGGCTCGGTGGCTGACGTGGCTGACAGGTGGCGCTGACGAGGCTGACACGTAGGCCTAGGGCTGACGTGGCTCGTCTTGCGTGGCTGGCTGAGGTGGCAGGGTCTACGGCTCACGCCTGACGAGTGGGCCCGGTTTGTCAGCGGCTCGGCGCACGGTGGTCCCGATCCACGGGAAGGCGAAGGGACACGGGGTGTGCGGGGCGCGAGGCGTCGCGGGCGCGGGCGGCCGGGTGGCGGCGGCGGCTGGCCGACGGGATGTCCGGGACGGCGGCGGAAACGGGAGACGACCCCGGCGGCGACGAGACGACGTCGTTGGCGCGGACGACGGCTCCGGCGGCGGGGCGCGAGGCTAGCGGCGGCGAGGGCGGCGGCTGCGGGACGAGGAAGACCCCGGGGGTCGGGCCCCTTTTATACCCAGGCGGCGATGTGTCCGGGGCGGACACGGCTGCGATGGATATGGCAGGCGGCGGCGGGAAAGGAAGGCGGCGGCGGAGTTCGGGTCGGAGACGGGGACGGAGTCCAGGTCGGGGACGACCCTGACAGGCGGGCCCCACCTGTCGGCGGCACGGGTGAGCGGCGGCTGCGATCGAGCGCGGGCAAAGCGACAGCGGGGATGGGCGACGCGTGGCACACATCGAGCGGAGGGGCGCAGGCGCGGACTGGGCACGGATGCGTGCCGCGTGGCACGGGGGCGGGGCAGGCCGGGCGGGCGGCTGGCTGGGCCGGTTGGGTGGCTGGCTGGGCCGGCTGGGTGGGCTGCGGCTCACCTGGCTTTTAGGATTTTCTTTTTCCAGAAATTCATTTAAAGGCTTTTGAGGTCTAGAAAATAGCAAATAAATCCAGAAAAAACCTAGAAAATTCCAGAAAAGCCCTTGAGTCTCAAGGAACTCAAATAAAATACTTTTGGCAAATGTTAATGTTTAACTTAATCATATTAAACCCTTTTAATTAATGAAAATTCCAATTAAGCTTTAATTAATTCTAGAAAAATCCAAATGGTGAATTTTATTTTAAAAGCTTCAAAAAGGCTCTGAAAATCAGGATGTTACAAAAGTGATGATCTTGAGTGAGTGCTCAAGATTGCTCGTACAGTTCTACTCTCTTTTCCATTGCTGTTGTTGGCAATGAGTGGTTGATTTTGCCTTTTTTTTAAGGGAGTTGTTTTTGCCTTTGTTTGGCATCAGTGTAAATGTAAAGGTGCAACATAAAGATTAGATTTAAGATGCTTGTAGGAGAAGCCACGAAAAGTTCTTTCTTTTTATGCTTTGCTTGTTTGGATCCAATTTTGAGGGCACATGGGGTCCCCTAAACCACCAGGGGAAGTATTCCTGCCCAGGAAAAATCCCTGTTGGCGTTTGGAAAGGATAGGTAAATCCTGGCCATTAAAAAAGAAAAAAATCATAAACAACACCACAGTTACACCAAAACACGTAAGTACTTCACGTTCAACAATTGAACATCTGTTGTCGCGGTAAAACACGGATTCTATCAAAACTTAAGTAAGTTTACTAGAACGGTGTTCTAAATAGAATTCTAAAATACATAAGTTAAGCAAAGGTTCCATCCCTTTGATCCAGGTGAAGTTCTCAGCCACAGCAGCAAGGCAAAATGACTTTAGTGGTACTGCAAGGAAAAAAGCGCAACGCATTATTTGACTAAGCATAAAAAAAGTTCTTTAAAGCAATGCAAAAGCTAGTATACTCTGTTTAACTCGATTCAGGAGTGCACACAAATGTGCAACACTGTGTAAAATATCAAATGTTTAGCAAAATAATTTTATTTGAATTAAACCCAAAAGAAGAGTGGTCAACCAGATATTTGACTAACCATCAAACAAGCAATGCTTTAGAGCAATGCAATGCTTGTGTAATCTTCATTTCCCTGGCCTCAGGCCATTCTGGCCGTTCTGTACTGTTTTTTCCCTCTATTAATACAAAAGCATGCAAAGCTTTTGCATGTTACCTAAAAAAATTTAACGCATTTCAGAAGTGCAACCTTGTGTAAAATATCAAGTGTTTAGTGGAAGAAATTTATTGAATTTATCCCAAAAGAATAGTGATCAACACCAAATAATGGGCTCATTGACCTAATAGAACTAATAAAAATGATCAGTTGCCCCAGTTTGGACTGGGAGATTAACTGATTAAGGCCCTGGTCTTTGAAAGTCAAAATAAATAAAATAGCTTCTTAAAGAGGATTCTCCAAATAGCTTTCTGAGCTAAAAATTGTATATGCCGTCTGCTGCCGGACAAAAGATATCAGCCGCAGCAAAAAAAAAAAACAATGCCTAAGTGGTCTAGAAGCTTAATCTTGGTTTTTAGGTTTGCATTGAGAGTGCTTTGAAAAAGAAATTGCATTGAGGAACTAATCATGGATCTTATAGTAAGTATATAGAGCGAAAGCCTATCCCAACTATTCTATAAGCCACTTACATCTAACTGGACTTCATGCCACATGCTAGCTCAAATAATAACAAGTAAAGGAGCTAGAAAGTCTAATACTTAGCTCTTAAGCCATTTCGCTTTTAATAAGAAGAAGCTGGGCATAGTGTGCAAATGTAAAAAACTAGTGCAAAAGCACAACACATGTAATACATTATTTAAGTCAGAATTCAAACTTAACCTAGGCACACAACAATATCAACGAGAGAGAGTTGCAAACTGATTTCAGAAGAAGAAAAAAACCATTGGAAGAATTTTACTTGGAGCCTCTTATGCACTAAGACTTGGAAGCAATTTAACAAGAGAGGCAATACTATACAACAAAGGTAACTAAAACAGCAAGAAACTAAGTAAAAGAGGCACATTTACAATCAAAGAGGCCAAATTGTATAGACTCCAGATCACGTATGAAATATTTACAATGTTGCCTCATGAAAATATCAATAAGATGTCTTTTAGGCTCATCAACATTGTGAATGAGCTCACGGGTCTAGGCACCTCACTAATCGATGTTGACATTATTTACAAGATGCTTAGAGTCCCACCAGAGAAGTACAAAACATTGGTGACCTTGTTCCTCAACTCATCCAAGTTGCTAAGGATGATGCTAATCAAACTCTTAGACAATCTTATAACCAATGAGTTGTATAACAAGGATGAGGATGAGCTCTTTGAGCAATCCTCGTCTAAAAAAAGATTACCGCTTTCAAGACGGAGGATGAGCTCAAGCGACGAGACGGAGGATGACGAAGATGACTTTTTTTTCCCGTGGAATCCACAGGGATTGGGCCGGGGAATCCATCTTCCCATGTCATCCAAATGGTCAGTTCGGCTGGTTCGGGGAACTTTCCACGGAGCTTTTGGTCGATGGGATTCAGCCGGGAATGGGGCTCCCAAACAAGCCCCAAGTGTCATAAACACTGACGTTGAAGCTAGATTCTGGCTTTCATACTTCAAACTACAATTACATGCCATCTCATCAATTAAACTGTCACGGCAAAAGGGTTTGGTAGACACTAAGATTTTATGACAGCGGCATCGACGATCTTTGGGGCCCGGAGTGCAAGAATTTTGTAGGAAAATTTTAATAGACAATTTAATTCTTGTAGAGATATAAGAGAAAAAAACTCTTGCATTTCAAATAAGCCCTGCTGGTAAATATTAGTCATTTTGTAGCGATAAATACTGATACATCACTTTACATACGATTGCCTGATAAGTGTTTGTCTTTACTATTATAAAAGAACGAGTTGGTGGTTGTACGCCCATTCTACTCCAACCGCTCTATTACCTCAACTTCTCACCATTCTCCACTTTCCAACTGATCAGAGCAACTCTCTTCTATAGCACAATTCTTTATACATTCAATGAGTTCCGTTGCAACGCACAGATACGTAACTAGTAAAAAGTAATAAGTGAGAAATTTATCTAGTAGGCATAGTTAGTTTCAAGCTTTCAGGCCCCATTTACGCATAAATTTCACAAAATTTACAAAAATAGTTTAATCCTTACAAATAAAAAACCACATGTTCCGTCAGTCTTGTTGATTCTAAACATCATCAACTATTAATGCAATCAGTAGTGCATATGAAAAATCCACTTTTCAACTCTGACCTCTGGCCTTGGTTCAATTTTGAACACTGAACTGTGAAAACGTCTAGGACATACACTTTGACTTATTAAGATTGTTCACTTCACAACTCACTTCAGCCTGATTTTGGGCTAACCTGGACGCCACATCAGATCCTCACTGCCAAATAAATGGATTTTGGGCTAACCTGCTCAGCTCCTCTTCTTTTTCCTTTTCAGTGGGAGAGTGAGTGGTGTTCATTTGGGCTTTTAAACTTAAAGTTACTATAACAGATTTTTTCATTGTAACTGTTGTTAGCTTTTCAGTATAATTAAATTTAAAAATAAAAAGTTATACCATCATAAACGATACAAAGGAATAAAAAAACAAAAACTAAAAGAAGATAAAATTAAAAATCTTGAGGTCAGGAGTTGTGCACCCACACACGCACTACCAGCGCAGGTCATAGCGCACAATATACTACTGCTGCCTCATCACTCATCAGTGGGAGGTGAGGTGGCGGCATCAGAAAGGGGACACCTGTCCCCGCCGCCCCGCACAGGCGTCTCCCGATCTTCACCAATCCAAAGTCAGAAAATCGAAGCCCAGGACAGAGAAATAAATGGATCTGGATTCCCAGAGTCTTATCGAAATACCACCGAATAGGCCACGAGACGCCACGGATTCTTCGACCTCTCGATCAAACAAACCAGAGGAGAAGAAAAAAAAAAGGACAACTGCGAAGAAAATTCGCCAGAAAATTAGATGTCATAGGAAAAAGGAAAGGTCCAATCATGGAAGAAACATGGCGCTGTCATGTCAGGAAAGGTAAGTGCAGAAACGGCAGCTTGGTTTTCTCTGTTCACTCTTCTTCTCCTCTCTCCTTTGCAGTAAAAGAGTGGAAAAAAGAAAGAGAAATACCAGCAATTAAATTTCTTTTGTTTGATTGATTGTTTCTTCGGAGTTAGTAGGATTTCTACTCTTGGCTTTGCTTTGCTTTCACGTCATTATCCAGAGTTGCAAGATCCTCTCTTTTCTTTTGCTCCTCTCTCGCCCCTACACCCTTCTCCTCCTCCGTTTCTTGCTCCCTCTGGGATTCACTTGTTGATTCAGTCAGCGGTGAGGAAGCTCATCGCTGCAGGAGGATCGGATCAGGGGATGGTGGTGATGGTGATGATCCGCATGAATCATCGTCGTCATGCTGCTGAAATCTCTTCGTCCAAGAACTTGCCTTGATCTTGCAGGCTCGTCCTAGTTCCGGCCTGCCCGACCGATCCAGGTGAAGTGACTTACCTTCACCTGTAAGTTTCTTGTCATCTCAAAACGGATTTACTGAAGGAGAAAACGAAGGATTTGGCCCTACTTTTGCTTCTTTCTCCTGCATGATGATCCGATCTACCACCCACCCTGATTTCAGACTTTCAGTACGTGATTGTTCATGCGTGCTGGTTCGCTCGAGCCATGCTCTGAAGTCAAAAGAATTCGAGCTGTTTTCTATGTAGCCTCTGGTTTGGGCCAGATCGACAGGTCCAATCGCTGTGATTCGTCTGCTGCCTCAAATCGGGGTCTGTCCAGAAACTGCACAATCTCCTTTTTTTTCCTTCCAAAAGTACTCCACTCTAAAATTAGAAGCACTTGCTTTCTTGGCCATGGACATTTCGTGTATTTCAACGTTGCTTGCTTCGCGGAAACAGCATAGTGCTTGGCTGCTTGCATATATGAGCATCTTATATTCTTTTTATAGTGCTCATCTGTGTTCCTTGTAGCATCTAGATTCTTTTGACGCCCGAGCCATTCTTGATGGACAGTCGTAACTTTGTCCGACAAAGATTGTGGATGATGCATGTTGCATTGTGACCCCAATTTAGAACAGCTTCTTGATCCTATCTTTGTTCAATTTATGCAACATCTATGGAGCTAGTGCTTATAAACAACTTTGTGATTGACAGCTTCTTAGCATGTGAGAGTAATGGCGGCTGCTGAAGCGCGGGCTGCTTGGCAACATGCCGCTAATCGCTGCTTGGTTCAGGAGGATGCAAAGAGAGCTCTAAAACTGGCCTGCTGTCCGCCGTCTGTGCAACAGAATGACACAAACAGTGGAAACTCTACAAACCCGCAAGATTGCCATATCCCTAATTTTATGCCTTTAAACTGGAATCCGATGAACTCCAATCTGCCGATGGATACCCAGTGGTGGCTTCAGCTGCAGCCCAATTTTGGGTGCCAGAAGGCGCTTGCTAGTGAACATCTGAATTATATGGGTGGGGAAGTCGGCGCGAAGAAAGTGGAGAGTTTTGCACCAGCGTCTAAGCTTGAGGACAACAATCCTAAGAAGAGTGAGGATCCTTTTGAGCCTCCGTGGATCGTTTCGACAGCTTTTATGAAGCAAACATCTGAAACAGGCTTTGAAGAGTTCAAGACTCTTTCTGGATATTCTCAAATGACTCTCAAGTGCAGAGGAAATGCCAACACCTGTCTTTATGAGGATAAAGAGCTTATGGAGTTCAAAACTTTTGATCCATTGTTTGCAAAGAAACCTCAGAAGGGACTCTACGAGATGCATGCGCCTTGGGAAGAAAACAAGAAGTCTCAGCCATGGTGGCAAGTAGCTGATGTTGATGGGTTGGCTTCCCTCCTTGCTGAAAGAGCAATGCAGAACATCGAGAACAACGATCTGCCAAGACCCACCCAAACACGTATGTGTTTGATTCATGGGACCATGGGGGATGGGATGGGGCGGTTCTCATTCCAGAGCTGTTTTGTTCAGAGTCAGGTGGGATGGGGGATATCCCTCTAGGGAATATTCTGTGGATATGCTCTCAAATTGGGGATGCTCCTATCCCCAAAAATGAGGGGATGGTGAGGGATGAAGTGGGACGAGTGGCTGACAGGTAGACCCCGCATGTCAGATTGTCATCCTAAACCTTTTGTCCCTAAACCAAACAGAAAACAGGGACCGTCCCGTCCCGTCCCTAAAAAATGGGTTGGATCCATCCCGTCCCACCATGACTCTGAACCAAACACACCCTACGTGTTCAGGGGGCAAAATTGAACAGCCATGAAAGGAAAGATGATTATGGGCAGTCACCACTTTCTACTGGTAAAGAGTCAAATCCTGAGCTACATGACACTATGCTGTGCAGCTACAGCATTTCAAGTACCAATGAAACGAATTCATCTGATGGTGGAGGTTGGCAACAACATCAAAGAAATGATACACATGGGTATGTGTTTTCAGTTATCTTGTTTTACAAATATCGAAACTACAATGAGGTGTCCTCTTTTGTGGATTTGCACCGACTTAATACGTACTTTTTAAATGTAGTTTTCCTCACTACGAGGGAAAAATTTAGGATGACTCATCATTTACAAAGAAACACTTGGTTAATTCCAATTTGTATGTATGCAACCACTCCTTTTAGTCCTTTGGTGCTCTACCATGATCCAAATCCCAAAGTTAAATTCGGTACTACTTGTTCTCAATAAAAGGTAGATACTTTAAGTGTCATATTTCTATTTTACATGAATTTAATTGTGGAGTAATTGGGCATCATATCATCAGTAATGATGGACATGTGTTGCATGCTCCATTTTGTGTCCTGTTCCCATCCCTGGAAAAGATCCTTCGTGGTTCTTGCCCATGCATTGATATCATCGCATTTGAATGCAGGGCTGCACAGGATTCTTATAGTTCAACCGATCATACACCAGGAAGCAAGCCAACATATCAGACTGCCTCAGAGAGGGCCCAGCTGCTGGACGCTCTCCGCCATTCACAAACGCGTGCTAGGGAAGCCGAGATGGCTGCCAAGAAGGCCTATGATGATAAAGACCATGTCATCAAGCTATTGTTTCGTCAGGCCTCACATCTCTTCGCGTGCAAGCAGTGGCTGAAAATGCTGCAACTGGAGAACATATGCCTCCTGCTCAGGTTCAAGGAGCACCAGATATCAACAATGTTCCCAGAATTTCCCTGGATGCTGCCGAAGGAAAAGGCGGTGCCAGGGCAAGAGCGTAGAGATGGAACAAGGAAGAAATGCAGGAGGCAGAACAAGGAAGGTGGCTTCCGCAGCGCTGCCGTGTTTGCAGTTGGTGTAGGTATTGTTGGCGCTGGATTGCTTCTTGGCTGGACCCTCGGGTGGCTGCTGCCCAAGTTGTAAGCTACATCATCTCCTTCAACGATGAAGGTGACTAGATAAACACTAGTGTGCACTTCAACGAGTAGGTTAGATAGGTTGGTAGGTAGGTAGATAGAAGCTCCAGATGTGTGCTTCATGAAGTAGGATAATGAAAATGATCAAATTCTTAGAACCCATTCATTCAAGTCTGTCGATTTGGAAGCCTTGCTGATGGTATCTCCGTACCTTCATGTAAGGAAGAATTTGCTGTACATATTGCCAGAAACTGGGTACTTCTGTAGGTACCATGGGGTGAGTGTCTGAATATTGTACATATGGGTCAGTGGTGGTGGAACTTGAAATCAGTCGACTTCAACAATGTATAAACAGGTATTGTAATCTGTTATTTGCTTAATTGCATTACTCAGCTTGCTGTTTACTACTAGCACAAACTCTTAACAGGTTCAAGACTTTGAGCAATATCTGGATTACTTAGCTTTTGTACGTGTACATGCACATCAATGTAAAGATCTTGACTAGTACTGCTCTTCTTGTTCTTTATCACTAGTAGCAAGTTTGAGATAATATGAAAAATTTCGTTGTTACTAAATTTGATGTTTTCAAAATTTTGGACAATTTTGCAAAGTGCTGCCATGAACAAGAACATAACTTTTTGACATTTTTTTAACTAACAGTTGGGTTTAACATGTTGGATAGACCCCAGTATGGTTCAAAATCCCGGCAACCAAAATCCCGGCGGTTACCGGCCGGTAACCGCCGGTTACCGGTGGAGACTGGTAACCAAAAAACCAGCCGGTATGAATTTTTTGATTTTTCGAATTTTGGCCGGTTTTTTTCCGGTTTTCCAGTTACCGGCCGGTTTTTCCGGTTACCGGTTTCAAAATATCTCAAAATTCAAATTTTGATTTTCAAATTGTGACCGGTTTTTTACTTGTTTTTCCGGTAACCGGCCGGTTACCGTTACCGGCCGCTGACCGGGATTTCTTCCGGTTCTGGTTTTTGGAACCTTGGACCCCAGTACGCCAAGCTTTCAGCTCATGCAGGTGAACTCTTTGCTCCTAATATTGCAGGTCAGCAAGTAATATATCTCAGACCCAATTTAGCCTAAGCGGCATGCAAGTTAGCAAAGAAACATGCTAGACGGATTTGAGACAGATCGCACCAAAGACACCAAGTGAAAAATTACAACGATAAACAATGTTACAAGGCAATTCACTAGGGCAATACGTAGATAATTTTATGGATTTGGAGCCATCTTGGTCAGAAAATCATCTGCTGGCACAATGTTGAACTATAGTTACAAGCCAAAAGTACAGTTTTCCGATTGCCTACTAAGGGTTGATTAGCTCTTGGAAGTGCATTTTCTACATAACATTAATGGTGCTTAGCTACTCATTGGTAACTTCGTCCAGGCCCCGGCAGCCAAACGTGCACAAATGACTCCCAAATTCAGAGATTACATCCACCAGACCTCCGTATCCGGCAACAGCTGTCATCTGAACGGCAAGGGTGGTAATTGAGAACAGAATGTCCAGCCCCAGAAATAGGGGGAAACAGGATCCAAGAAGTAATTTAACATGAGGACCAAGACAGAGATAGATACATACCCCTGATGAATGAATGGAGACGGAAAATGCCGATTGAGGAGCACACTTTATTTGCGAAAGGACAGTCCCATTGATTGTCAAATGAGTTAGCAACGGTTCAGCGCCAACTGCTAAAATCTGGATGAAAATGAAAAGGGCGAAAAATGGGAGAACAGTTAGCATGCTTTCTGAAGCAAAGGAGTTGGTAAATTATGCATGCTACTCCATTGTTTATATATCTCCCATCTCTACATAAAAGCTCTGGTAAATCTCAAATAAAAGAAATCGAATGAATCTATATATAATCAATTAAAACAATGTCAAAATGATCCATCAGGTTTGTAACATTTTGAATCATAGGCATTAAAGTTGTACAACAGATACAAACGTATTTTCAAATATAAAAATATGTATTGTAATATCTAGCTGCGCAATTGCGTGGGCAATTCGGCTAGTTCCTCTTAAGAATAAGGATTAGCTCGGCTAAAGAGTTGCTGCTTAATTTCTATTCCAATCAAAGTGTCAGCTTTTCTTCTCATTTGCCAGGCCACAGACTACAAAGCATTAAGACAACTCTTCCTTTCTGTTGCATACTTTTCTGTGCATATGTAAGGTACTAAGGTGGTTTTTAAGAGGACATCCAATACCAATTTTTCTGAACAATTTTGCAATTGCAAAAAACCTACTTGGTGTGGCAGTCAATCAGACATAAAAAGAATGCAAGAGGGCACTAAACCATCAATAAATTATGCATTTCTGGGAACTATATTATACACCTTAAAGGCTTAAACATATGAGTTGCATAAAAATGATTGAAGCAGTTAAATAGGCGGATCACTAATTCACTATAGAATGAAATTGGCTGCCCATTTTTTTTCAGTCATAGTTGAAATATAAAAGATGAGGCATTCCTAAATCCAAACAACAAGCAAGCTTACTAGTTTATTAAACACTAATTTAGATAGGATGTAAATGAAGATGCAGGGAGAAGCACTTACTTGGTTTTTGTCAAACAACAAATCTTGAACAGGGGCACAACAATCCACATTAAAGATGCACTCGTTTGAGAGAAGACTCCAAACTGATATACCACTAGAAGTGCCACAAGCCTGAGAACAGTATGGACAATAACAAAATTAAATGTAAGATACATAACATATAACAGCAAAAAAAAAGTTATAATCAACAAAATATCCTTTATAACAGCTAAAGGTGTGTGATACCAGCCAACTTTCTGGCAATGCAACTGACCCACGAGCCCAACCTCTTGTTTTGTACTGGAAGTATCATCTGAGTGCACTTCCTACTTTTGCAATCTGCATTGTCCACAAAGAGCATGAATGAAGCGTGTAACAGAATTTTCAAATAGGGTCATAGCCTTTGAAAGCCTGCAGAAGTTGAAATTATATGCTAAAATTTGTTAACATGTTGTGTCCTATGACAGATATGAAACAAGTACAAACAATAGGAAGAGGTTGATATAGCTTGTTACGTGTTTTTTCATTGTATGAAAAAAGAGGTAGATATTTCTTTCAATATCAGTATGAACAAGACGAGCATAAATAAACCACGTCTGGACCACAAAACAAAAGGAAAAAGTTTCTTTAATTGAAAGCAGTGCTCACCCCAGATACGGGCTGTCCCATCCTCTGATCCTGTTACCACCTGAGAAAAGAACAAGTGTAACCAGTAACACGTGTGACAAAATCTAGGAGGATCCAGATCAAATAATATAGGAGTGCTTAAATGCTGAACTAACCTGGTGGTTTGTCTCACGAACTGCGATGCTGTGCAAATGGTCAGTATGCCCCTTGAAGGTCATTTTACATTTACCGCTCTCCTGAAAGAGGCAGCCATGATAAATTTTTTTTTTTTGATTGAAAGCCATGATAAAAGTTACTTTCAGATGCCTCCTCAGGCAAATGATTCTTAAGCAGAACCATATTTCCTACCAACTAATTCAGGACTCCTATATGTCGTATTACCTCAAGAGGATACATACCACATCCAAGCAATAAGCACATGCATCACCTGCTGCTGCAAAAACATATCCTTCCTGTTTGGAATAAGCATGATGAGAGAAAATAAGATATCTCGGAACCAAGAAATGGGGCACTCTGCTTCTCTGTGATATGCATGAGGAATAGCATGCACATAAGAGACTATTGTGCTTCTTGGAACAATGTGCAAATATGCAAATATCAGGTCTACCTGTTTGTTAATTGCAATGGCATTGTTTTCAGGTATTGGAGAGCGGGTACCCCAAGGACCTCTGCAAAATTGAAAGCAACAGCTATGAAAAGATGGAGGACGAGAGAACAAGTGCATTTCTCGGGAAGAAAGGATGTATCAAAAGATTGTCAGATGTGCATGTGTTTTTTTATAGGAATCTTACTCATGTTGAGGGTTGAACAAATAAAGTACTTGTTCCAGATGATACCCTGGAAAGAAAAGCAATGGAAAAATAGTATGCAAAGGCTGAAATAATCGAAATGTATTACCTATTAACGAACATGCATTAGCAAGGCTGTACATATTCAACTAAATAAGGTGAGACTACACACAGAAAACGGTGAGACTACACACAGAAAACAGAATTCCAAAAATCTAAATCTTTGTTTGATAAAAATGCAAGTTTTTGCATGTGTGCGCGCACTGCAAGTATATTTAGAACCCCTAGTTAAGCACAAAAGAAATGTTGCACATTACCTTGCAGAGTGTGTGGCACAAGGCAGCTCTGCATCTCGTGCCATCTCCAACCCCGAATGCGGCCGTCATCCCCGCAGCTGTCACAAGCAATGAACCACGTTGCCAATTTCTTTCTTGAAGAATGCACTACGTTGCCAATTTCATACCACTAGAAGAAAATGGAAACAGAGAAGAGAAGTAGCATTCACCTGAAGAGCAACGGCTGCTGCCAATCGGGGTAGAACTTGACATCATAGGCAGGGCCATTGTGCGCTTGGACGATGCAGACGGGGTCAGCCAGCGCGTCGGCGTACGGCTGAATCAAATCAAGAACTCAAACATCGGCTGTTCTTGGAAGCGGTTCTTGGCTCACGGGGGTATATACATGGAACGGAATGGGGAACGAAGAGGGGAGGGGGGGGACCGCAGGAGGAGAGGGAGAAAGAGGCGAGGGAGCCGTCGCTGGAGGCGGCGGCGAGGAGGACGTCAGGGTCGGGGTCGTCGTGGTGGTCGAAGAAGACGGCACGGAAGACGGTGCGGCATGAGAGGTCGCGCTCCCGCAGGATGCCCCGCCGGTACACCGCCTCGTCCCAAACGCGCGTCCATCCCTGGCTGCGCCTGCGCTATCGCCGCCGCCATATCCTCGCGGTTCTTGCTCTTGGCGGTCGACGCGCTGCGCTGCTGCTGCTGCTCCGGGCAGCGAGGAGGCGGCGGCGGCTGAGCTGTCCGTACAGCCTTGTGTTTATCAAAATCAAAAGCTAATGCAAGCTTCTGGATCATGGCTTTTCTACTCATCTTAATCCTACTCTAAAGTACGGATCACGAATGCATTATCTGCTTTATTCTTCCATCATCTATCACACGTACCTATCTTTCCATCAGTTTTTATGTCACTCATCCTCTCTCTCTCTAAAAATCATTTTTCAGCTACTATTATATATTTTCAACAAAAATCATAAGGCATAACCAAAATGTATAAGTAAAAGATAAGGCTTGCATAATAATGCTATAGTGTCACTAAAATATCTACCTGTCACTAAGAAATCTTAGTCATTGGATCGAAAAATCGATGGCTGGATCTATTTGGTAGTTTTCATCACTGCTTTATATATATATATATATATATATATATATATATATATATATATATATATATATATATATATATATATATATATATATATATATATATATATATATATATATATATATATATATATATATATATAGGAAGGCGAAATGGGACTCCTAGGAGTCCAGGCACCTAATCTATCTACCATTGGATTGCATTGAGATGTGTTAGTTCAAGGTATGTATGTGATTAACGGGTATACCTATTAGCAAGAAGTGTTTACGTTAGAATTCACTCTCTGATTGATTAGTGCAATCTGGTTCAAAGCATTCCATAAATACGTAGCATGCAAATAGGTATGTGTATCCGGAGTGGCATTCCATAAATACGTAGCATTCAAATTAGTGCAATCCAGTTCAAAGCAATCTATTAAGCATTCCTAATGAATGTGTAAATAGGTATGTGTCTAGAATAGGTATGTAGACCGTACGGCATTTGAAGTATGCTTGCTTGTGCATACAAATTGCATACTCTAAGGTATATACAAAATATCATTACGTGAAACGTATGATGAAACGTTGTGTTCGAATCAAGTATTATAGTCAAAAAAAATTTAATTGATGTACTTAAGGCATAAGAAAAATTTGTTAACTTTCATTTATTTTTATACAACGCACGAATTGATTCTGAGCGGCGAATTTGTACGATATGTTATCAGGTAAGGTGAGAATCTTTTGTGAATTTTTCTACTCAATCAGACAACAAATGCTTTATTAAATGGATGATGCATACGAACAACTTTTTAAAAACGTGTAAAATCGGATATCAAATTGAAATCTTAAATTTATTGATTTAATCGGACTACAATCGTTAGAGCGGTGAATTTGTACATAATGTTAGCAGTAAAAGGCAAAAATATTATGTGAAATTCAACAAGAATTTGTGGCTCGATTGATACGAAAATTTCACATAATATTTCGTATCAATCGAGCCACAAATTCTTGTTGAATTTGTCATGGAGACGAATGGCGTAAGAAAACGGGTATGTCGCAGTGAATGATTTTAAGCGGCAAATTTACACGTCCATGTATTGGTTTGGATCAAAATATTATGAGAATATTTTTAGTTGAATCAAATATGAAATGTTTTCTTTAAATGTTACGCAACTCCGAACTAGTATACAATTGTTCGTCCGTAGGTTTGCACACACAAATCACTCGAAAACTACATTTGTATATACTCAATATGGACAGATAAATCTAAAGTGATATATTGTATCAAGTGCAAGAATTTCATTAAGTTCAAACATAATTAGTAATGAAAACAAATTGTCGTTGAATGGTTGATGAGGACGAAATGGGTATACAAAACGCCGTTATTGGGTATACGAATGGGTATACATACTCGAAATACGGAAAGAACATAAGAGCACCATATGGGTGACCAGTTCCCAAATTCAAATATTTACACGGGCATTACCAATGAACCTTAAACCATGCCACAACAATAAAAAATAAACATAAGACTAAAGCCTAATCATTATGTAGCACCCTAGATTTGGTTCTAGAAAATGTAAAGCGTACAGGATTTAGTCAAATGCATTAAAATAAATAAGACAATTTTAGGACCCTGGAGCTGTAACACCATAATAGCAAAAGGCAAAAGGAGGTCCATGCTAGTTAGCAAAAGGAGGTCTATATAAGGGCCTAACAGCTCAGGCCCTTCATGGTCATCCAAATCATCCACGAGCTTGAAAGTGTCAAATGAGTATCAGAGAAAATTCATTAGAAACCAAATAAGCATACTTGTGATTGTCATTCATCGCCAATCTTTTCTTTCACAGTCTGAAGGGCAATCAAATTACACGAAATCTACACCCCCAATCTTCCATACACAAAAATAATGCCTGTGATCCTTAAATGAACACATTCTACAAAGCATCTTCTGGAAATACTCTCATCATCTGAGTAGGCAACAGGTAACATTCCAATTATACAAATAGATAGTGTCTTTACTGGTTTCATGGTAAAGCATCACAAGAACTCAGTAACTACTTACAGGTATAGTTGTTCGTATAACCTTGTTGCTTAATTTTCAAATTCAGGATTTGGATCAGTTTCAGTTTTACAGGCTTCATGTATAGACAATAGCGAAAAGAAACACCTGATGCTAACCACACAAACACCAAAAAATAAATTAAAAAAAAGTCAGTGGAGACCCTGGTATCTCAGCTGAATGATAGAACTGCAAAATTGTAAGTGCTCAATGCTCACTTTTCGCGGTTGCAGAAGCAAGCCTTCTCTCATAGAATTAAGAAACGCAAGACTAATGTTGCAGTCCTTGCGGTAATTTTCTCTAACCTAAGTGTTCTATCAAGTTCAGAGTTCAGACCCTTCAAGAGTGTATCATTCCTTAGCATTTACATTAATACCTTACTTCTAGAGCATGTGGGTTTTTACAAGTCTACTGACAGTAGAGAAACATTGATGCATTTGCATGTTGGGTTTTCACAAAACAGACCAAGAAACGTGCTCTGCCAACTTATCATAGGGTTTATTTATTCATTCCCTCTTGTTTAGGTTCTTTAGGGGTTTTAAGTTGGCAGCTACCACCTGGAAAGAAACACGAGACAACTCGTCCCCTACAAGAATTTCCCTTTGTAATCTACATGTTATACTACACAATTACACTACTATGTGTATGCAAGCAGGGGGATAGCACTAAATTTTGCAATTCCGAGCAAGATATCGGTGGAGAAACTCACGATGATCCGACCCTCAATCCGGAGATCCTTCTGCTCGAACAGCCAGATCTGGATGCGCGCTTTCTGCACGAAATCAGAACCTAACAAGAACCGAATTAGTTCAAGCCAACCATCAAGAACCCGCAACGAAGCACAGCCAAGAACCCTAAACGTTAGGCGGAAATAAAACACGAAATTTCCCCGTCCACTTACGCTCTGGAGGAACCGGAAGATGAGATTCTGCCGTCGCGCACCAAGGATTCACAATCCACCGCAGCAGCCAAAAAAATAATAATTAGGAGAAGAATACCAAAAGCGGAGAATAAGACAAGAGCAGAGGAGGGGAAAGAGAGGAGCGTACGATGGGCTGGGTCATGATACGCTGGACCTTGGTGGACGCCATGGCTGCAGCGGCGGAAGCTTCCCCCTGCTCCTCCTGGAAGTATCTAGAAGCTTCTGGATTGGAAGCGCGTGGGGCGAGCGGAGCGGACAGGCCAAACCCTATGCTGTGAGGAGACGCGCCGCCACCCTCCACCAGCCCGGGCTCCACCTTGCAGACTCCAAAGCCCCCCTCCACCAGGGGCACCTTGGGCTGAATGACATCAAGAAACCCCATCTCGCTGCCGTAGTGGCCGGCGCCGGCATTGGGGCTGAACGCCGCGTTCCCGTAGACTTCGCTGAGGCAGTCGAACCCAGGCGCCGCCGGCTGCTCGTAGGTGGCCGTGAATGTAGGGAGTACGCCGTGAATGTAGGGAGTACACTGACAGTGGTTTGGTGGCGTTCTTGGAAGCAATCCATGGCGGCGCAGGCCGGGGAGAAGATGGCGGCACAAGAAATCCACACTCGATTTGGGGGGAGAGGCGAGATCGGGGGAAATGCGCGATACCGAGATTCCGATTTGGCCAAACAACGGGTCTATCGCCTCCCAAACCCGTTAATCCTCTTTTCCAGGCTAACTGTGCGTGCGCGTGATCGGACGGCTCCGGAATAAGGAGTCTGGACACCTAGGAGTCCTCAATACTTTTACTATATATATATATATATATATATATATATATATATATATATATATATATATATATATATATATATATATATATATATATATATATATATATATATATATATATATATATATCTTTTGAAAAACAAGGATTGGTGACTCCAATCAGTCACGTTTCAACATTTGCCACTTCGGACTGTGTAATTGAGTTGACCTAGCCATTCCTTCCGGATGGTAGTAGTAGTCTGGCTGTGCTGTGTGTGAGGGTATCGAAGAACAGAAATGTACTGAAACCTATCTAAGAATTCCCCATCCTGTTCGTCCCCTTTCCCAGTCTCCACTTCCTCCTTACCGAATCTCTTCCAATCCCCAGCCGCGGCTTTCGATCTCCGGTGGGCACGTAACAGGCACCACCAAAATTGTTCCATGAGGATTTGCCGCCCTGTTCATCGAAAAAATTGGGGTTTGAACCGTTTGATCTTGATATATATATATATTTTTTACCTCTTTCGTCTTTTTTCCTTCCTGAAATTTGTAACTGAGGGTTTGGTCTCGCCTCTAGTGCCTCACAATGACAGTAGAGGTATTGTGTCACTCACAATCTTAGCCTTCGGACTAAAAAATCAATGGTTCGATCTATTTGGTACCGTAGCATTTTAGAAAACCACATACGGACCTGATGCAATTGACTCCTTTTATAAAAAAAAACCAGCAAATGCCTTTTGCCATGGTCATTTCGACTTCTCCGTTCGGCTTTTGGTTTCTAGCTTGTAATTTTTTAATTTCAACTTTTTTTTTTTACTTTTTTGCCTTTTCTTTGTTCTCATATTCCTTTGTATTGTCCCTCTTGGACTAACATATTTTTTATTTTTAAAATTTTCAAATTTAATTACGTCAAAAAAGCTACCAACAGTTGCTGTGTAAAATAAACCAGCTACAATACCAAACAGAGAAAAATAAACCATAAAAAAAAGTCTAAATGAGCAGAAGTTGTTCTTTTAGACCACAGATTATAGCTTCTGATTACGACTTATTAGCTTGATAAATAGTGATGGCTAAAGTAAACTAAAATTAAAAGCCGAAAAAACAGAGTGTATGCTTTGTATACAGCTTCTCAGCGATTCAAACAAAACAGAACAGTTCTACAATCATGTCACAGCTGTCAACAACAAACATCAACGGGTTCAGCAGCAATACTTCACACAAGTTACATTGGACGAACTACCAGCAGTTAAAGTAAATTACCACCATTCTTTCCGCGGGGAACTGGAATGGCGCTCCATCTTGTTATGAACAGCTCCCACAAGAGCCTCGGCCTCTTCCTTGGCTCGTTCAAGCAGATCGGGTCCCTTCACCTTGTCCACAGAAGTTCTCTCAGTTATGTCGCTGCTTGGCTTGTTCCGTGAGTCTCCATTGTTGGCTGGCTTTCGTCGATCTCCTCCGGGCTCCGGGAGGGGAGAGATGCGGATGGATTGTGACTGGGGAAAAAAAAACTTTCGGTCCGCAAAAATTTTTCGGAGGGCAACGAGAGAGGAGAAGCGAACAAAATTTCATCGTTTCGGTTAAAAATTCTGACGAAACATTCAAATATGATTTAAATTTTGACGAAGTTTGATTAAAATTTAGATAAATTTTAAATGAGGGAAAATTCGGTCAGAATTTTTTTGAATACTTTTTTGCTGGAGGGTACCGAAAGGAACGAAATTAGCAAAATTTCGGCGAAAGGTTTGAACAAGATTTCGGGACAGGAGACGATCGGAAGGGAAAGAGGCCCTCGTTGGCCCGGCCCGAAAGCCCATGTAAAGAGGCCCCGACATGTGGGCTCCTTCGTCGTCCGGCCCACCTGTCAGTTCCAACCTGAACCCAGCGGAAAGCCTTTCGACTTTCTCTCTACCGCCGGAGAGAAAATGCGGGGCCCACTTGCCGCCGTCGCCGAGTGGTGTGGCGTGTCGCTCCCTCCGAACCCGTCGTTCCTGATTCGGCCGCCGCCGCCGCCTAATCCGACGCCTATCCCCTCCGCCGATGTCCGGCGCGGGCGCGATCGCCGCTCTCCTGCGCTCCCACCGCTTCCCCATGCCGCTGCCGCGCGCGTGCTCGCTCGCCGCGGCGGGCTCCCCGCGCGCGCGCCTCCGCGCCCCAGCGTCCACCGCGCCGCCCTCCCCCTCCCGCCTTTCCCTACTGCGCCTCCACTCCGGTGCGTCGCGTACGTGAAGCTGTTGACGTTATTTGGCCTGTTGCTCGCGCCTCAGCTGTTCGACGTAATGCCTCCTCGTGAACAACCTATGCTTGTTTCTTCCAGCGCGCTCCTTCTCCTCCTGCGGCGCGGTCTCGGCGTCGGCGGCGGAGCAGGAGAAGCAGACGCAGTCGGAGCTCATCTTCCTCGGCACGGGCACCAGCGAGGGCATCCCGCGCGTCAGCTGCCTCACCCACCCCTCAAAGACCTGCCCCGTACGACTACCCTCCTCCTCCTCCATCTCCGTACCAATCACGAGATAAGCAAAACTTCTCACAATGTTCATTGTGATGCTGGTTGTTTGTTTGTCCTGCCCTGCCCTGCATACAGGTTTGCACCAAGGCGGCCGAGCCGGGGAACCGGAACAGGAGGCGCAACACCTCCATCCTCCTGCGCCACGCCACGCCATCCGGCACCTTCAACATCCTAGTCGACGCTGGCAAGTACGCGCCATTGCTTGCACTATGTATCTTACAACTGGTTTTGTTTCTCTTCCAAAGTAATGAGTTATCATTCTCGGGAGAAAAATATTAATGAGTCATCATGCCCGGTTATATTGTTTCCTCTGCCAGGTTCTTCTACCACTCCGCGCTCCAGTGGTTCCCTGCTTTTGGGTACTGAACTGCCCACATGTTCTGTTATTTGTTTTCAAGAAATGTAGTCTGAGCTAACCGTTTGCTGCTGATCTTCAGGTTGAGGACGATCGACGCTGTCATTATTACCCATTCTCATGCTGATGCGATTGGAGGTCTGCAATTTCTTCTAAACTTCACAAAGCCATTGTATCCTTGTAACACACACTATAATCTAATTCTTAGACCATGTAATCTAATTCTTAGACCATGTATCGATGCTCCCTCCTTTGTATCTATCCGTTGGCCGTTGCATATGTTTTCCTTGAAGCAATTTTGTTTGTATTAATCAAGACAACAAGCCATCTTTTTTTTGGTCTTGTCCTTTCCAAAAAAGATAACAGCTCCTCTGGTGTAGGCCTTGACTGTCTTCGTGATTGGACCAACAATGTCCAGCCCTCCATCCCAATTTATGTGGCAGAACGTGATTATGAGGTTCGGACACCTTATAATGAGTTATGCTATATTTTTTTCTACTATTGCATCCTCAGAAATTTTCATGGAATACATGGAAAACTATCATGCCAAGTGAAACATCTATTACAAAATGAGTGATCTTTTCATTTTCTGTTCCAGATCTTAACAACTTGCTCAATTTTCTTTCTTTCATTCTTTTTCCCATTTGCTGGTCTGTATCAGGTGATGAAGATGACCCACTATTATTTGATTGACACAAGTGTGGTTATACC
This sequence comes from Dendrocalamus latiflorus, assembly GCA_017311315.1. Lineage (NCBI taxonomy): Eukaryota > Viridiplantae > Streptophyta > Magnoliopsida > Poales > Poaceae > Dendrocalamus > Dendrocalamus latiflorus. The sequence continues at coordinate 17,063,641 of CM029626.1, read as the reverse complement.
TGGAGCTGCAGTTTCAGCATTGCAATTCAACATCATAAAAGAGGAACCATTCACGGTTCATAATCTTGAGGTTTGTAATCTGAAATGATAACTTACAAAAGTAATAAGTAGACATAACCTGACAATCAGTGGCGACTAGCAATGTTTTATTTTACAAATTACAAAGAAGTATCTTTTTTTTTCTCAACTCATGGAATGCAGTATGAGCATACTCTATGTAGGAAGGTACAGAAAAGAATAAAATCACACTTATCTCCTTATTTTGGTCAACTACCACATGATGAGATCGACCACTTAATTACTTGATGGTGTGCTAGTATAGCCGATAGGACAATTTGAAGATCTACACTTTGAGTATATTGGAAACTTGCCAACCTGCAAATCTTAGTGAATCCGTCATGAACCTATTATTTATTCTTTAAGTTGTCTGTCCAAACATACAATTAATTTGCTTTTCATTATGTCAGAATGGGCTAAGTGTACTGTGGATTCATAACAGATTAAACTGTTTAATTTATTTGACGCTATAGTTTCTGTATTTCAGGTAATTCCTTTGCCTGTTTGGCATGGTCAGGGTTACCGTTCTCTTGGTTTTCGTTTTGGTGACATATGCTACATAAGGTAGACTGAGTTCACTGAAAGGATAATTTATTACATTGAATTATATTTTTGGAAGGCATCTTGTCTGAATTGTTCTGATCTATGCAGTGATGTCAGTGATATACCTGAAGAAACCTACAAACTTCTGGAAAACTGTGAACTTCTTATATTGGTATATTGTTATAATTTTTTTCTTTTGCATATCTCTAATTGTTAGATCATGAAATTATTGGATTCACTGGGAAGCTGTAAACTTTGTATGTTGTTGCTTGTTAGTTTTTTTTAAAATTTTATTAACGTCTTGTGCATCTCTCTTGAATCTTGACTATAAATTGGATTTATGATAACTTTGTACAGGATGCTCTTAGACCTGATCGTTCTTCTTCAACACACTTTGGATTACCAAGGGTTCGTTCTAATACATCAGTTATAGCTTCTTACTGTTTCGTGGTATTCCATTATGATATATTCTTTAACTGTACAGGCCCTTGAGGAAGTTAGAAAAATCAAACCAAAGAAAACACTGTTTACAGGTATGATCTCATTTTGATGCTTCTTTTTTGACTTATAGCGAATTTCTTCTTTTCTAATAGTTTTCAGTTTCAATTCTATGTGTATTTTGGATTTTTACTGTGGATTTACAACAACACAACCCACTCTTGAACAGACTGCACAATTTTCAGCAGAACAGCTTACATGATAGCATTGCATGTTGAGAAAGGTTACCTGCCTTCTTTTTAAAAAAGGGTAAACAGAGGCAAGGTAGTTAAACGAACAAATCATCCAACTATTTTGATCTCTTTAGGGAATTGTTCAATAATTTGGTGACTTTGTGTGTGCCACACCAAGCATATAGAGGAGGTCCTACATGGAAAACTCTAACACACCTGTAGCTTTTTGTACATTACTTTTTCAATATTTGATAATACTTCTCAGTAGTTATCAAAGAAAAGAAGAAATTACCTCTTAACAAGTTAAATGTAAACATTTCAGAACTTATTTGTACCAGGAAATAACTATTGCTCCGTTTTCTTCGGAATTAAAGCATTACAAACTCAGTTACGCTCATTTTTTTTATGGACGTGGAACTATGGAAGGCCTATAGTGTTTAATTTGTTCAAATTTCACATGTCTCATCTTTCATTTTTTATATCATGTTGCTATTGATAAATTGGATTGAATGGTATTTCAGGAATGATGCATTTAATGGACCATGAGAAAGTAAACGATGATCTTGCCAGGCTGATGGAAACAGAGGGGCTTGACATCCAGCTTAGCTACGATGGCCTTAGGATACCTGTAAGGCTCTAGAATTATCATTCTTCCAAACACACGAAAAGTTTTATCTTTTAGGCATTGCTAAAAGATGTTTACAGATCTTGTGTAGTTTCAGTTGAGTAAAATGATTACAAAATGTAATCGATTGAACTCCTTGCTTCGAGGCTTTCCTGTTCTTTTATTTCTTCCCCCTCAACAGAGGAAACTTATGTAGCAAATCACGCCTTATCATCCCAATGGAATAAAATTTCAGCACATTGATTATTCTTGAGTCAATACGTTCTATCTTTTGTGATATATTGCACCCTGTAATGGATTTTGTTTTGTGGTATTGCAAAACAGACTCAAACCATGTAAAATTAGTTAGCATATGAGGAAGCAGATCATCAGGGCTTGTTCCTTGAAGTCCACTTAAGAAGACAAAGAAGAAAGAGGGGTCAATAAACCATTTAATCTGCAGTATCATATTAGACAAATGGTTACTGGGTACAGATGAAACTCCTAGCTTCTCTTTCTTCGTGATTCACACTGGATCCCAGCAAAAATTAGCAATTTCTTTCTAAGTCACACATAATGAGAGGCTGGTGTCCAGGAATCAATTACACTCCAGCTGCTTGTCCTAGTCTACCCCTTAGGATCTTCACTCCAAAGTATCTGAGCATGAAATAGGATAAAAGAAATTCAGTCCTAAAGTGAGCGTATGTTTGTAAAAGAAAGAAGTAAGTTTCGTGCTAAGTACCTGCCCATCATCATGACTGTGGCTTGAGGGTTAGTCCCCGGTGATCTAGAAAATGTTGAGCCATCAACTACACGGAGACCTGAGACTCCAAACACCTGGTGTTGCTGGTCAACCACCTTCCCTACATGACATCCACCATGATAGTGCCAGATGGTGATTACTGTGTCCCTGCAAAATTGCTCCAGGGATTCTGTGGTATTGGTATGCTTGGGTATCAGGTTAACATTAGCCTGTACGCTCATGTTGAGCACCCTTTCCATGGGATATCCAGCAACATTAGAAGCCAGTTCAGAAAATCGGTTTGTCTTCAGTATTCTTTCGATGGTCTTGATACCATAGACACATCGAGTGAGATCCTGTGGATGGCTGAAGTAGTTGAAAGTAATATCTGGGTTGTTCCTGACATCAGTGTCTTTAAGGGCAAGATGGCCTGTAGACAGTGGACCATCAATCTTCTCAAGGATAAAACCCCCTTGGAATACCTCCTTGGGTAGATTAAGTTTGGTACGTGCATACTTCTGGGCTGCTTCCAAGCTTCTTTGCTTCGGAGGAATTGTGGACAGCTGTCCAATCTGCATTGTATGAATGTAATATCAATGGCAGTGCATTAGACCAACTAGGCCAAAAAGGGAATAAGCTCACATAAGCATGAAAATTACGGTGACATAGTCAGTATTGCATTTTAAGAGTTAGCGCATATACAAATTATATAATTTTTTTTGCTCCAAGACAAGAAGTTCATTCTGACTCCTAGAACATAAAATTATGATTTGAAATTTGATAATCACTATTTCTTAGAAATATACCATACCATACCATAGCATGCATATGCATATGCATTGTTAATGAGTGAATGGCTCTAAGTTATGTTCTTAGCGTTGCAAAACATGGGTTGTTGTATATACTTTAGAATGTTTTCTCCTTGTTGAAGTCTGCATGCTTTACCTCAAAGCATCAGGTTTCCTAATTGTTTGTGACATTGGCTCCAAACTACCCATTTCAGAGTGTGCTATTCTAAGTTTACTTACCTACTTTCTGCACAAACAGCTTTGCACAATGCAATCTGAAGCTTGTGGAGAAGTTGCACAATTAGGATCTAGTATGCAAGTAAGATTGATGCCAGACCTCAGCGGACATGATTCCGTGGTGGCAGTGGATGCTTTCTGATGACTGGCCAAAACCACTGCTGGCCTCAATGAACACACCGGCTTCAGTTATTCCAACAGTCTCAATCAGTGACTGCTGAGGGGGGCTTTTCGTAGGTATGAAGATGGAGTTCATGGGGTTGTCAGCCATCCCTTTACCCACATACTTGTTGTGGAGAACTACAGGAATTTTATGATTCTTTAGTTCGTTCTTGGGTCCAATCCCACTGAGTAGCAGCAGCTGGGGGCTGCCAATTGCACCAGCAGAGACAATGATTTCACTATCTCTGTTGTTGTTGAGGAATGCCTGGTGGAGTCTCCCATTCTCATCGGTGAATTGGACTCCGATAGCCCTTGGCTTCAGTCGTCCTGCATCAGAAATGATGTTTCTGAAAATGGTATGTGATGACCGTGTAGTATCTACTCTTTCTATTCTAGGCATTCCTTTAAGACTATTAAGTCTACCGTATTGGAAGAGGATTCAGCTTGTAGGAGCTTGGCTATACATGGATAGTTACCTTCTTGTGAGTTGAACACTATCTTGTGCACACTAGCATGAAGCAGCACCCTCAGGTTGTTAGGATCTCCAGCTGCAAGTAGGTCGGCTGCTGTGTGGCGGTAGCCACTCGCGTCAAAGATGGTGCCACCAACCTTGGTCCCAGAAATATGGTCATAGCTGTAGCCATTGTAAGGGGATACACCTGCTTGAAGCAGCCCATCCCGTAGTGCAGCCTGCCAAGGTGCAATCTTAGGCCACTGGACAACCTTCTCCTCTACCCAAGGGAAGGACTCATTCACCAGGTCTTCGTCCCAGCCTACCTCCTGCACGAAGCTGTTGGTCCAAGAACAGAAGGTATGTAAGTTATAATAAGTTTACTGATAGTAACATTGACATGAAAGATTTTTTTTTAATACTATAGCATGCTTATCAATTATCCATGTTTGCTAATTCAGTTTCATGGATGTTTCTGGTAATGTAATAGATCTCAATAAGTTAATTCTTGGTCCAGACTTGAAGTTGCCCTGAGCTGTACTGGGGTTTGGTTATTTAGCAGTGTTTGCCTAGCCAGCATAGTTACCATGGCATGAAAGAAGCATTGATAGCCCCATCTGATTTTGTTTTGTTGCCTCTTTTCAGTTTAGGCTGTTTCAGTAATATATAGCTGTATGACTCCAACAAGAAATACGAGACATTCTTGTATGGTTTTAATTCTGTGAGAGAACTACAGCACGTTACCAGCAGGCCAGTTACTCCTTTGCACTACCAAAGCTGAAGCACTTTAATGCAGAATCTGCTTATTTTTCTTCATGTTATCAAGTTACCCACTAGTGCTCATTTGCATACAAGTACTCATAAATTTAAAAACCATAGCCAGCTTTACAAACGCACTGTGATAACCAAAAACTAGAACTAATACCAACAAAAATATAAGGTCCTAGGAGATCAACAATTCTGTCAAGTGCATTGTTGAGTTGTCCTAGAAAGGTCTGTAGTAGGTAATGTAGGAGATACAACAACAACAACAAAACCTTTTGCCTCAAACAAATTAGGGTAGGCTAAAAATAAAACCTTCTCAAGATTAAAGAGATATGAGCACTGAAATAAAACCTACAATACTAAAACCCTAAGCTGTATAACCTGCTATTTGAGCTAAGAGCCTAAAACACTGCTCCTAACTTTCTTATAGTTTCGGTACGTGGATCACTAACTTTCATGCACTCCTATCCAAAGCTAATTCTTTAGATACATTCCAATCCTTCAAGTCTCTTTTAACTGCTTGCTCCCACGTCAATTTTGGTCGACCTCTGCCTCTTCTTACAATTTCAATACGTCTTAAAATTCCACTACGTACCGTGCCTCAGGAGGCCGTCGTTGAAGATATCTGAACCATCTCAAGTGATATTGGACAAACTTCTCTTCAATTGGTGCTGTCCCTATCCTATCACATATATCATCATTGCGGATGCGATCCCGTCTTATATGGCCACAAATTCACCGCAGTATCCTCATCTCCGCTACACTCATTTTCTGTATATGTTGTCTTTTAGTCATCCAACATTTTGCTCCATATAGTATTGCGGGTCTGATCGTCATCCTATAGAACATATCCTTTAACTTTTGAGGGACTTTTTTGTCACACAGTACACTAGATGCTTAGCGTCATTTCACCTATTCCGCTCTTATCCTGTGGCTCACGTCTTCATCAATCTCACCGTTCCACTGTAGCATCGATCCCAAATAACGAAACGCAGGAGATAGTTCTGTGTAATTGCCTCTTTTGCTTGGTGCTTTTAGTTGCTTTAGAACATATTTAATCTGCACTTAATACTTTTGTTTTATGTCTTTCTGTGAACTGCTGTAGAAAGAAACAAGTGGCTGTAGCCTGAGAATCCTAATTGGCAGCTGATTAGGGGAATTGAATGCTGTTGAGAACAGTGATTTGTGCAGAGACCTGTATTTAGTTTTTCCTGCTGCGCATTTCAGCAATGTGCTGATGCAGAGTGAGCAATAGCAGCATACACTGCTAGGATGGTAGCAGTCAAGGCTGTCAAGCAGACCTTACCATTTATGTCCTCCTGGCGCTATCACTGTTCTACATTTACCCTAGAACTGACATTACTGACGTGAAAGTGACAGGTCTTGGGCTGCATAGACTGAACAATGACATAATGTTTTACTTAGGCTTACTTGATTTTGGTTTCAGACTGTGCTGCTTAGTGCTTGCCCTCGTGTAGTAAAAAAATACCCCAACCCTCGTGTAGTAAAAAAATACCCCAAGTCCTGAACATGATTGAGACCAAGACGGGGGAAGGAAGGCAGAAAATCTCTCTGCATGCGTGCGGACGCGCGTGAACCTAATGATGGCCATTTTGCACTTTGTCAGTTAAAAAAAGTTTACTCGTGTAAAATCTCTTGGTTTGTCATGCACAGAGGGAACAATTATAACCAGTTAAAAACACAGATATGCAACATTGAGTACCTTGAGCTGGCCCGGCTGTAGAAGCCGGCGTTGATGCAGGTACCACCGCCCAGCACCCTTGCCCGGGCATTGATGACGCCATCGGTGGAGATAAAGGTCTGAGACGGCGAGTCTGGCGCCATATTGCTCAGGCCGATGTGGAAGTTCTCAAGGTAGGAGATGTTGCGGTTGCCATAGGGAGATCCGCCTCTCTCCAACAGGAGCACCTTGTACTTGACAGACAATGTTGCCGCCAGGGGGCACCCGGCAGTGCCCCCGCCGACGACGATGTAGTCGTATGCCTCAGGGCGCATTGCCGGGAAGCTGCTTGCCTTCTGGAGGGGAGGGAGATTCCTTAATGTGAATTGCTTCTTGCCTGCAAGTACAAGTGTTCCATAATGTTGTTATTACCTGAAACTGCCCCTTTTGTTCTGTTTTAAGTTTTCAAGTTATGTCTTATCGTTGTCTATTGACAAAAGAATGTTCCAATCTAATTGAGCTTCCCTACTTGACCATTCATTAGGCTCTGTACCTCTGGTTTTATAATACTACCCAGGACGGGATAACAGGTACAACTTTTTTTAGCATTTTCTTTTGCTATTTTTTTTCCTGTCCTTTACTTTATATACTAGCTAAGAGTAAATAATAGATGGTCTGCCACTTCCACAGACAATATAAAACCATATAGGTGATAAACAATGACTGGAACCAAAATGTCTGAAGATAGAAGCCCACTGAATAAGGTGATTAGGAGGAAGAAGGAAACCAAAAGTGGACAAATATAACTGCAACATTGCTAAGCTTTTGGAAAGGTGAAACATATGTGTTTGGAGTTGGAGGGAAACAGAAATGCTTAAGATTCATAGATAGGATAGAAATGGAAGACGTGCGCGCACCTTGGGATAACCTGAAGAAGCAGAGGCATAGTATGACCTTGAAGAAGAATATCACCCTCTTGCTCAAAGACATTGAACCTGAGAAACACCTGCCGAGCTGAACTCCTTCCCCTTCTTAGGATCTTCCTTCCCTCCTAAAGAACAGTGGCTCTACCTGTCTCCTTCCTCTCTTTTCTGATCTCCACCTCTCAAGCTTGCTCACTGCATTTGAATTGGTTTATTTAGACGGCATCGGAGGATTCAAAGTAATATAGTATCGTGTGTGAATTAAAGAGAGCTCACCAGCAGCAGTAAGTGTCATTCAATACAGAGGGAGCACTGGTCTGGTACAACTGGGATTTATGGGCTTCACAACCAACCAACCATAGCAAAGCTGCTCTGAAGGTACCCACCCCTCATTTACAAGAATGGCAGGCATTGCTTTCTTCCCTTTTTTTTTAATGTTCCCCTGTGCTTATGTTTTTGCCAATTGGTTAAGCCAGCTTACTGGTATTTTTTTTCATCTATTCCCTTCATTTTTAAATGGATACAGTCTTGCTATGTAGATGCTGCCATCTGTGAATGCCAGTTGCAGTAAATGTATGCTATTTTAAATACCAGTTGCGAAAAATGTGTGCTGACATCTTGAAGCACAATCTGCTGAAAAATCAAATCTCCTGGAAGCCTCAATTCGTGAAGCCTGATATGACACAAGAAATCAAGAAGAGAAATGTCAAATCTAACCTGATCTCGAATCGACCAATTGTATGACCTATCTTGTCCAATCTGGAGTAGAGAGCGTTAGAGTACAATATATTTGGTAGGATAGAATCCATTGGGATTACAATCCCTTGTACCATCTTGCCCCCCAAGTCTTGTACCTCTATATATACCGCCCGAGAGGCTCAACGCAATACATCCAATTCCACCCAACTCTATCTTCCTTCATGGTATCAGATGCCTAGGTTTAGATCCTAACCCTAGCCGCCGCTCGCTTCTGCATCGCGCGCCCCCGGGGAGACCTATCTCCGCCGGGGGCAGCGCCACCGTTTAGGCGGCTGATCCTATTGATCCGGCCGCCACCGTCGTCGTCGTCGTCAAGCAGCAGATCGGGCGTACCTCCTTGCGATCGCGCTCGTCGCGATCGGGCTACCGCCGCCCCGTTCCCCAGGCTCGTCGCTGGGCTGTCGCCGTCTCCCCCTTCGGGATCTTCGCCGCCCCGTCCTGCGCCGCCGTGGTGGTGGCCGGGCTTGGCCGCGCTCCGTCCCTGAGCCGCCATGGTGGCGGCCGGGCCAGGACGCGCGCCCCACGCCAGTCGGAGCGTCGCCGCCAGTGGGGGATCTGGCCGTCCCCATCACGCCGCCCCATCCTCGCGCGACCTTGCCCGTCGCAGCTTCTTCTCGCCAGATCCGCCGCCTGAGGAAATCCTCCGCCCGGGGCCGCCGCCTGAGAGCGGCCACCGCGTGGAGGTACTGCCGGCCGCCGCATGCGGGATCTGCACCCGACCGGCTCCGCCGTCTGGTGCTATCGCCCGCCGGCCCGTCCGCCGCCTCGGCCTCCGCCCGCCGTCCACCGCCGGGTCCCTGCTCGCCGACTGCCGACCGCCACCTGGATCCGCCCACCCGCCGCGGGCTCCCTCCTTTGTAGCTCTGCCGACCGCCGCTCCGCCAACCCCTGCCCGCGTAGGCCCCCGTGCCTCTCTGACCACTCGCGCCGGCGCCCAACGACCCGTGCCTCTCTGCCGCTTGTTTTCAGGGGAGCCGAACCGATTGGATCTGAGATGTGCCCTGCCTTTTTAAAGAAAAAGAGATAGAGAGCAAGCCTTGGGCGGCGGGGAGTCCGTGAGTGAGCTCCAGGCGGCGGGACCCACGCTGCAGCGGCACGCTGGACTTTTGACCGGCTCTAGGTATGAGTTGCTTATGGAGGATCCCACAACTGCTGATGTATCGTTTCTTTTTTTCCCGATCACTGATCGGGGTTGAGTCGCCCACCGCCTGTCGACCTCGCACGTATCTACTCCGACATCGGCGTCGACTACACCGGCCTCTACCTCTTCGACTGTGCGGCCAGGCCGGGCACGCGATGCCGAGGGGACGCCTTCGCGCGTCGCGTCTCAGTCATCCCGTCTGCACGTCTTCATCGCCGGTTCGTCATCGCCACCACAGACCAGGATGCCTCCACCGACTTCTTCCATCGTCGTCCCGCCTCGCGCGTACTCGGTCTGATCAGCCGATTGTGCGCGATCCACCCGGCTCCCGTGACGTCCGTCGTCGAGTACTACGTGCATCTTCTCCGAGCAACAGGGCTGTTGCTGTGTCGCCTCCTCGGGCCACAGCACCGCCGCACGTGTGTCCCCTCGCCGTTGCATCTACATCGCCGTCCCCTGTGCATCGACGACTATGCTGTGCAACCTCTTGTGTGCCATCTGTCTGCACTTGGTCTTCGTCATGCTGATCGGACCTTCATCGCCGACATCGAGCGCTACCGCCGCCGCCGTACCTTGTGACTGCTCGCCTTCGCGCCAGAGCGTCCACCCGGACTGCTCGCCTTCGGGTAGGAGCGTCCGCTCCCGCACTGCTGCTTCTTCGTCCAGCACAACCACGCCTGGTTGGGGCCCTCTCCCTTGTACGTCCGGTACTGGCAACACCGGTGCGTGCTTTCGTCCCCGACGTGTTGCCGGGTCTGGCAAACCTGGCACATGCCTCGGCTCTAGCGGCTTGACTGCATCGACTTTGGCATCGACCCTCCCGTTCCCGTCCCGTCTGCCTCGATTGCATCGTCGTTTTTCGCCTACATCCTCGACGGCCCTGACTGCGTCGACCTCGGCATCGCCCCCTTCCACGACGACTGCCTCGACGCGTCTCCGTCATCACCATGGCGCCTATTTTGCACCTGCGGCTTCATGCACGACCGTCTCGACATCGGTAACCTGACCACGACTACGTCGACCACGGCCATCTCTAGCACGGCATCCTCGACCACGACTACTCCGCCCTCGCGCTCGGCTACCTCGACATCGGCACAAAGGGCTACCGCCTTGCTTGAGCTACTCGTCAGTTCTTGCTCCAGTCACAGCATACGCGCCGCATCAACGGTTATGACTGCGGGGGGATGTTAGCTCTTCGGCTTCTTCTCCAGTCTCACCGTCTGCGACGCTCCCGTTGTGACTGCGGGGGGATGTTAGAGTACAATATATTTGGTAGGATAGAGTCCATTGGGATTACAATCCCTTGTACCATCTTGCCCCCTAAGTCTTGTACCTCTATATATACCGCCCGAGAGGCTCAATGCAATACATCCAATTCCACCCAACTCTATCTTCCTTCAGAGAGATTTATCTTACTATTGTTTAAATACAAATATGTATTAATGGTCGTAGCAAGAGAGTAAGTACTAGTCATGCTATATGCTTCCTGCAGTTAGGGAGTACACTACATTACTTAAGACTAGTCAGGATCTACATACAAGGGTACAATGCTGGTGTTGAACCTTTCATGCCCATCGGGCAGTGCTCACTTGAGTTCTAGAAAATTCAACAAGACATCCACATAAACTTTCAACTGGAAAGCAAGTGAACAGTATTTATGATCACCATCAACCGCCGGTGTTTATTCTGCAGCAAACAATTGATACACAAGAAAAGAGTGAAACCTAAAGTATTACAGCTACCTCAACAGTACTAGGTTGCTCTCTTTTCATTCCCCTGCAACCATGGAACCTGTGAGTAGAAAAGAGTGGAAATACAAAGTATACCATTTACAGACACGTCAACTACAGTATGCTGCTATCTTTTCTTTCCCTGCATCCATGGAACTTAAGAGCTGAGAAGCGTGAAATCTGAAGTAGTACTCCATTGCAGCTATCTCAAGCTGTAAGCCTGTATTGTGTCAGTTTTCATTTTTTGTTGCCCTTGCAACCACGCAACTTATGGGTTCCTTATGTGCCTGCAGATCTCTGCTCTTAATGGAGAGAGGGAGCACCTCCTCTCTGCTCTTAATGGAGGGAGAGCCAATGAGGCTCATTCTAACTAACAGAAGCCAAAACCGTTTGAAACACGTTAACTTTTTGGCACAACTTTTTTTCCTTTTTTTCTCCGTATTTTTTCTTTACATTATCTGTGACTTTAAGGAACCAAAGCTGTTTATAATACATTACTTTTTGATACGCCCTTTTCCTTCTTTTTTTCCTCCATTTATTTATTTATTTATTTATTTATTTTTATTTAATTAAATATCTCCGAAAAATCTAACAGTTTCAACCAAAAACAGGTCACTTTGGTGCCTTTTAAGATCTCTGGTCTCTAAAGGACAAGAAGGGTTTCGCATCGTGACTTCTGCATCATCATTTGACACCTACCGACCTACTCACAATCAGTCTTGTCATGGGATTACAGGTAAATGCGTTATTTACAGACCGTTTCACCTGCACACACCAAGTAACCTGGCTGAGTTCTTGCTGGCCATGAAGTTTACATTGATGCTGCCGGGAAATTAGGTCAAATATATGCGGTCAAACCCAGAGGCTGAGGTCAAGGCTCTTCCCCTTGCTTATCTGTATAATCAAGATGCTCCATGCATCTCCCTGGAATTCCCATGCCAATACTACTACTACTATCACATTGAAGCTGTAGAAGCAGCACCACGGCGACAAAACAAAGTATAGTGGATTTCCTCCTTTAAAACACTGACCCTTTTCTTTTTTAGTGAACCAGGGCATAAATACGCCAGTTAGGATTCTAAGACTGGCATCGGCACTCTTTAACTCCTGTGGGGTAATTCACAACCCCCTCCTTGCCATGAAATTGAATCGGCGCAGGAAATGCAATAGGGGACCTCAATAAAGTTCTAGTGCAGCACCTAGGTATCCATCCTCACTCTGGTTGGTCGAACCACGAAAAAGTTTCTTTCCTTTTCAGCTTACAGCTTATAATTTCTTTAGAATAAATAAATAAAATAAATTTTTTATCGTTTTCAAAATGATTTATCGAGATAGTTTTTTCAACATTAAATTCGATAGTTTTTTTCAACATTAAATTCGTTTATATAAATACAGATATATCGCAAGTGCGCGCGAGGAGCACTGCTACGTGTACTAACCATCCATTTTACGGGGAGCGTAACGAACAGTAGTCGCTGGTGTGTTGGCCGCTGGCCCTTTGGCCAGGCGCGATTCACTGCGCCTGGGCGTGACGACTGTTCCTGACGATTTCTCATGGAGGGGTTGTGCCCGTACGCGGGGAGCTTGAATGTGAACAGTGGCGGCAGGCAGTAGAACAGCTGGCAGTGGTGATGTGGTACCGTGCGCCTTTCAATGGGGGGAAGCAGAAGACCACGTGGGAGCCGGGTAAGCTGTGGCCAGCCAGCGCTGGCCGTTTGCTCCCCGTTGCTGGTGCAACTATGAGCGCATCTGTAGTGTATAAAAATAGAGGATTTTAAGTTAACTTAAGATCAACTTTATATATTATAAGGGTGATTTTAAACAGGCTATAAGCAAAAAAAGCTGAAAGCTATTTACAGTGCCTACGTGTATATAAAAATCAATAGAACACCCGACTTGGCATTGTGCACGGGTCGATTTTTTTAGACTGTGGCTTTTAAGTTTTAGTCTGTTTGTGAGAGACAGTACGTAGAAAAAAAAAACTCATATATAATTTTAACTGGTACAATTTGTACTATAATTTTTTCTGTAGACTCATATTGAAAAATATACCATTTTGAACTATGTACTGTTCATCGCTCTACCCTGCAATGAATCAGTACTAGTGATTAAATGCCACTACTAGTCTACTACTTAGCATGATCTTTTTTTTCGCGAGGAGAAATGCGGTAACCTTGTTGGTGTACGGTGGACACGGACCAGTGATGGCATGGTCCATGAGACGGTCATTGCCTATTGGAAGGCCGCAGATGAACAGTAAAAACTGATGAGGACGTTCCGACACTAGTGCAAGATTTAGGATTAAATGTCCGATTTTATAGTTTGGACGGATTTTCCGAGTAAAATTTGAGGTATTATATGAACCTTTTCTTTTGTATAATGGTCTAATGACAAGAGCTAGAACCAAATTACTTAACCATCAGGTAAATTTATTTTTAATAAGCTTACTTGTGATTTTCATTAGGATTGGCTACTACATAATACAAAACTTTGTATCTTTTCAGGTTTGGCAAGATGAAAGCATTTGAATTTGAGTGTGAGGTGAGAGAGGCTGGGGCCAATGCAAGCGAGGAAGAGTATGGAGTTCATGTGCTAACAATTCAAGAAAAGCTTCCAAATATCGAGCATAGAGGAGAGAAGCTGGCCGAGCGCATGGAAGCAAGAAGAATTGTGCAGCCGAGAGGAGAAGAAAGGAGGCATGCGTGGAAAAGAAGAGAGAAAAGGAAAAGGAAAAGAGGAGAGTCTAAAAAAACCAAAGCCTAAGTTTTGGATACGATTTTGATGCCCAATTTAGACTTTTAACAAGTCCAACCGAATTCAAAAATTAGAAGCAACTCAAAACTCAATTCGGATTTGATTCAGGATAGCCCATAGGACCTATAATAAAATGGCGGTTTTTCACAAATTCTTATGCTTGTTGGAAATCTTATTTCAAGGCCCACGCAATGGTTAAGATGCTAGGCTCGAAAACCTTGTGGTCGCGCTGCTATAACCGAAACAATACGACGATTGTAAATTTATGTTTCTTTTTTTATGTGAGTTTGAGTCCAATATATGTAGGAATGGGTTGGAGTTAGTTTTTATACCTTGTGGCCAACCCTATGGGCTATACAACCCATTTATTCGTGCCTTTTTTTGCCAAACCACAATTATTAAAGAAAATAGATTGCTTTGCACATTGTTCTAAGGTTTCCAAGCCGTCGGCTGATTCCTTTCTGAAATTGTGTGTTCTCTCTACCGTTGTTCTTGCTGATCTTTGGTGATATGAAAGAGAATTGCTTCCACTCCTGCGTGGTCGAGTGAAAGACTATCAAGTGTGTGGTTTAGCGAGTTCGTACGTCACAGGTTACTGCACTGGCAGCTTACTAGCCACGACGTTCTTGTTCAGTTATACAAGTTATCAATGATCGTACGTCGAAAAATCAAACACCTCGCATCAAAAACACTGGTCAATTCATGGTCAACTCGCCACATGCATGATGGCTGGTTTCAAACCAGCTTATTTTTTGGCTTATGCTCGTACTGTCTAAGCAGGGCCGGTCCTAGGATTTTAGGGGCCCGGGGCGAAACTAGAAATAGAGGCCCTAGCATAAATATCTAAATATAAATCTACATACATATACGCGCGTGCGCGCGCGCGCGCACACACACACACACATATATATATATATGTGTGTGTGTATAATTTTACCAACAAACACTTAAAATGCATTATGTATTAAAAAAAATTCATATCAAAGAGTTTATAGATATTACCTTAAAATTTTCTTTTAACATTTCTAGATGCGAAGTCATTGATGATGGTATTGATATCAATTTCATCCAATAATTTCTTCTCAATACATAAAGTTGCCAAACCGTTTAACCTCTCTTGAGACATTGTTGACCTTAAATAATTCTTCAACAATTTCAACTTTGAAAAGCTTCTTTCAGCTGATGCCATAGTCACAGGCATAGTAAATAAAATCCGATAAGCAATAGAAATATTAGGATAACAATCCGCTTCTCTGACAATCTCAAAGATCTCCATAGCAGACATTGGTTTATCTGATAAAGTCAAATGCATAACACTTAACTCAGAAATTAGATCATTTAACTCAACATCAGACGAACCATCTAGAGAGAAAGTTTCTGCGAATTTTATACAACATTCTTTTAATTCAGTTCGATCCAATGACTTTAATGTTGTTGAACTCATTAAAAATTCAAATATACTTCCAAATGTTTGGAGCTCTTGAAATCTACTTTTCAATCAATTGATTGCCATATCAACCATAACAAAAATAATAATTCGTATGTGGACCAACTACGATGGCTAAAAGGTCCAAGATAAATCTTCAAAGCATGTATATACTTTACATAGTATATGAGGGGCCCCTGGATTTTGGGGGCCCGGGGCGGCCGCCCCTCTCGCCCCCCTCCAGGGCCGGCCCTGTGTCTAAGTAACTAGCTTTTAAACGGTGCGTTTTTTCAAGCCAGGGTCAATAGTGAGATTGAAGTAAAAAATACACTGAGTTCAGTTGTACCAGTCAAAATTGCATGCGACTATTTTTCTATGCATACTACCTCTTTCGAATAGCCAGAATTCAAATATTTAAACCATAAGCCATCAGCCCAAAAGAACCAACCCGATATCTCTACTAGCTGAGGTTGCGTAGGTTCCAGCCTGTAGGACCGAATATGGCAACAGAGGGGGGGTGAATGTTGCTTTCAAAATTTTTTCCAAGTATTCTATAATCATTCACTCCAATATTTACAAAGCTATGAAGATTAGGATGAGAAACCATCACAAGACGAGCAAGAGAAATTGCTGAAATTTCAGAGAAAAATCAGGGAAATTGGAAGTACCTCTATTTGCACTGTGGTACTTCTGAGAAGTACCTCTGTTTTGCACAGCGGTACTACCTTTCCTCAGTGAACAATAATTTCAGCACAAGTTCAAAACCAAGAATCGATAGATCTTTTGATTCGTACATCTAAATGATATGAAATTTTGCAGCGATCTTCTCTAGGGTATTGTGAACCTATTCCAACAAACGATCATGAAAATTATGGCCAAAGTTGAGATCTTTTTTAGTTTGTTGGAAGGTTGCACCAAAATTGAGCCAAAACAAAATTGGTGAATACAACTTGCTCGTGGAATGATGATAACCAAGAAGAGTCTAGATGTATTCTCACACATCACAACAAGTTAGATCATCAAAGAAATCAAATAAAAAAATCCCCAGATCAAGAAATCGTTTGAAGAGGCCAAAATCAAGCAAAAACCGGGTTTCCTCAAGAATTTCCTATAGATCATGCCTAGATGGATAAGATCTTCTCTAAGAGATATCTTCATCTCTTACACATCCTTAGCATAAGAAAAACTCAATCGAAAAAAAATCAAATAAGAAAGCCAAGAAAATCAAAAGCACATGAGGGGATTCATGGCACAACTCACTTGGGTAAAGTTTAGATATCCATTTCACTTGGAGAGAAATGTTTTTATAGCCAACCCCATAGGATAGTAGAGCTCTAAGCCTAGGTTACACACACACACACACACTAACCTATCTTCCATGGGAGGGAGGAAGAGCTAGCTACCAAAAGGTTTAGCCAACAACATCAACCCTAGCTCGTCTCTCCTCCCCTTATATATGCTCACAACCTAAACTAAAACCTAATGGATCCACCCATTAGGCCAAACTGGGGATAACCCGTTAACCCCACCTAATACCAGATTTTACGCTCACACACTCTTCTCAAAGCGGCTTATAATCATTAACCCATTAGTGAATCAACACTCGATCCACTTCACATTTTCAATACATACAAGACCTGAATCACTTAGGTCAATGCCGTGGTTTCGCATACCGTCACTTTTCCAGTATTAGGCAATTTACCAAAATGCTCTCTATCACCTTCCGTGAAGCTTTCGCTTCCTTTGCCACGAAACATCGTTCATGCTTTGACATATTCCATGTGGCCTCAATAACTTGTCGCCAAGGCTCTCACGTGCCTGGATCCCACCGAATCATTCTCGCTTGCGAATGACTCTTCTCGCACATGACATCAACCGGCTTCCTTGACCACATAAGACCTCAACTCCTCCCTTAGCCTAGTCTCGGTCGGCCTTGCCATTGCCCATCATGTCCACCACCGGTAGCTCCCGCTTCAATTCCTCGTTGTCTCGACTAACAACCACTCCGTAAGCCTCGGTCATCTTCGGTGTCTCCTTGACTGTTTTGGACCTTAGCACCACCCTATGCCTAGTCCCGGTCCTCCTACGCCTCACCATTACCTAGCTTCAAAATCCTGCAACCAACACAAACAAGTAAACCATCACGTAGCACCGCAAAATATATAAAGTCATCAATTGACGCAATTCATCTATGCAATGCACCATACAAAATATATGCAACCAAACTACTGATCCTAAATATAGGATCAAACAATAAACCTATGTGCACATAAGCAGCAACAACCATACCGTGACTACATGGTTGTCCCAACTCTAAACCCAAAATCCTATTTTTCTGCGAAATTTGGTAGTACCGCACTGTAACAGCCCAGGTTTTTATAAAAAATAATAACAGTAAAAATAATTTAAAATAAAAATAAGTATTTTTGTTGCCTAAAGTTTAAATTTGGATTTGCTCTGAATTTCTCCTTTTGAAAAAGCTGGATTTGAAAAGTATTTTAAGTAAAAATCTAAAAATAATTATTAATAAAAGGATATTTTGATTTTCTATAAAAATCCTATGTCAAATTAATTATTTGGAGTTATTTGGCTTTTATTTGGTTTCCTGGATTTTCTGGAGTTTAAAATCTATTTTTGAAATTAAAAAGTATTTTAAGTATGAAAATTAAATACCAACATTAGTTGGAAGTATTTTTATTAAGTCCAAAATGTCACCAGGAGCTTCTATAAATTTTCTTGAAATGTTTGGAGGTATTTTCATATTTTTCTGAGGCTAAATGAATTTCCTGGCAATTTCTGAAAATCAAAATCAGAAAATAAAGTTAAAATCCCCTCCCTCCTTCTCCGGCCGCCACGTGGACGGCCAGATCTTCTCCACGTCGCCACCATCCGGCCGTCGACCCCATCCCGCCTACTCCCTCCGGATGGCCGCCATGTCGCACCCCTCCCCCATCCGATCGTCCGCCCGCACCTCTCCTCCGGGCCGCCCGATTTCCCATGGGCCACGCGGCGCCATCTTGGCCACCCACGCCTCCTCTCTTCCCCGCTCCCTCTACCCGCGGGCCCTGCCCGTCAGCCGCTCCGCGCCCCTCCCTCGCTGCGCACCCGGGCCCGCCCGTCAGGGCCTCCGTCTTCCCCGCGCGGTCATCTCCTACCTCGCGCCGCCGCCGCTCCTCCGCCCTACCCGGCGCCCCTCTCTCCCGCGCGACGCCGATTCCTTTCCTTTCTTCCCCCGCAAGTCGCGCACCCGCCTCCTCCCCTAATCCCCGCGTTTCCTTTCCTTCCTTACCACCCCGCACCTTCCTTTTTCCTCTCCGGCTGTCCCCTCCTCCCGAAATCATCGGCGAGAAATCCCCGCGGCCACGCCCTCCTCCGCCCCTATAAATACCCCTCCCCGGCTCCGTTTCTCCTCGCCCCACCTCGCTCCACCTCCTTCTCTCTCTCCCGAGCTCCCCCTCGCCCTCGTGCCGTGCGCCCTAGCCTCCGTCGCCGCCCGGACTTCGGCGAGCAATTGCGCCCGGCCCAACCCCTCTCGCGCCCGGTCGACTCTGCCCCGAGCTCCCCCGCGTCGCCCCTGACATCCTCCACCCCTCGGCCGCGCCTCTCCGCCACAGGAGCCTCCTCGCCGCCGTTGCCCGAACGTTCGCCGCCGCCCTCCTCGCCGCCGGCCTTCTCCCGGCCGCCTCCGGTAAGGCCGCGCCCACCCCCGAACTCCCCGCAGCTCCCTCTCCCTCCCGCGCCACTTGCCGCCGGCCGCCGCCCGCCGGAGCGCCGGCGAGCTCCCGGCCCCGGTATGCCCCTCAGCCGGCCAGGCCATGTCGGCGCGCCCCGCCTACGTGGCCGCCACGTGGCTGCTCGGTGGCCGCCACCTCGGCCGCTTCCGCCCTGTCGGTGCCACGCGGACGCCACCCATCACCCCGTGCCACCTCAGCCGGTTCACCCACCCGTGGACTCGATCCATGGACCGAGGCCCACCTGTCAGCCAGCCCACCTCAGGGCTGAGGTCATGCTGGCGAAATAAAGCCATTTTTCCATTGAAAACTAAATCCGGCCGAAATGAAATTCCTCGCTGACGCAATAATTCAGATTTTCCTTTAGAAAAATAATTCCAAAAATCCCGATTTTCCATTTTCTTTTTAAACTTCCAGGAGCCCGTTCTCCTTCATCCTAACTCCGATTTAGCCCATTCAAATTTCTAAATTCATCAAAAATTCCCCTCTATCCATTTCTGGCCTCAATTCAAATATTTGAAGTCAATTTGAATTTTATTTGAATTTATTTGAATTTGGTGGGTTATTTTCACGTGTAGACTTCGACGATTCGGGAGATTTCTTCGACGAAGATTCAAGCCAATTTGAAGAGCAAGGCAAGTCACACTCCTTGATCATGTTGATCCCAGTTTTCAAATAAAATTATGTTGTTTTAAACTATATTGCATGTATATTTATATTCAACGTATTTCAATTCAGTTTTAAATTTAGATATTGCCTACTTGTTAATTCCTCCATTGAATTTGAATTCCTCAATACCTTGTCACCTTAGATTCAAACTCTAGTTAATACATTAGTGTTGGCTAGAGGAATTTATATCAAATGCTTAGACTGCTTAGATATAATATTTGTTTTGGGATATCTTTCACATAAAATGATGACCCTTTTTACATAAAATGATATGCTTTTGTTATGTACTCTTGACTTTGGTGAGTCAAGGAGTGTTATAAAATATTTTGAAATAAAAATATAAAAACTGGTTTGGACTTAGGCAATTGGTTAGATGGTGGGTGCAGGCATGCCCTGTTGGTCGGAGCCGCAGTGGTTGACTGTCGTGCACAGGGGTATGTGGTTGGGCCTAAGTCAATTAAGAACCGGTCTGTGGGCTACTGTTGCAAAGCCCTATCGTACTACCACAAGGCTGGTATGGGACAGCCCTGGCTGAATAATTTGCGGGTCCCAACCTGAGCCATTTCGTAGGTTGAAAGTGAGCGTGGCGTAGGCCATGAGAAGTCTCACTCGGCTCAAGAGGGGGTCCCGGTCTAGTGGATTCCTTACTGGGGTGAAACCTTAGTGTTGGCTTGGCCAGGTTGAAGGCTTTGCATTGTAAAGGCCTTGTCGTGATCTCCCCGCCGCACACCTAAGGAAGTGTGTAACTCGCGTGGCAAAACGGGATGATCATGTCTTGTGGGTAAAGCTGTACAACCTCTGCAGAGTGTATAATTTATCCTGGATAGCCGTGCCCACGGTCATGGGCATGCTGAGTAAAAGTTTTTCATGGATTAGACTTTGTTGTTCAAAAATGTTTTCGAAAACCTTGTGGATGGATGGAATCCACGAGAGATGAAAACCTTGCGGATGGATGGAATTCATCAGAGTTGCGCAGTGAAAGCGTGTGGATGGATGGAATCCATACGTGATCTTTTGGAAAAGATGGTCCGGGTGGGATGCCCGTGGATAGGTTGGTGTTTGGCCGGAGCCTGCACTGACGGTAATATTTTCAATTACAAGTACTGTCTTTACGTATTGTATTAAATTCAGTATTTTCAATCTATTTATTATATTTTATTAAATGCTATTTTATGCAAACTAACCCTATGAGCCTTCCATTGAAGCCTTTATCATTATATTGCATTTCTCCGTGTGACTTGCGGAGTACAAGTTTGTACTCACGTTGCTATCTCCACACAGAGGAAGACGACTTCGACTACGATGACGACCATAACGAGTAGGCCACGTCTTGCAGTTGTTTGCCTGTGGGCAGGCTTGGGTTTCGCTTTTTCAGCTTCGCTTCCGCAGTTTCTTTTGCAGTTATATTTGCCAATGTGCAATGATGTAAACGCTGGCCATAAGGCCATACTCTCTTAAGTGGAATAATATTGTCATATTGCTTGATATTTATTCTTTGTTATCCGCTGTGTGCACTAGCTGATCCTGGACTAGTGCGATTTACACAGAGGATCCTGGAGTTGTCGCTCCGGGTTCCGACACGCACGCAACATGCCGGTACTACCGCATAGCGGTACTTCTGTACCTTCACACCTCACATTGGACCTCTCTGAAAAAACATACCGCAACTCAGAGCAGAACTACCGCCTTACAGTACTACCTCGTTCACAACCGCGGTACTTCCGATTCTCCTAAATCTTCCAAAAAACAGCCCAAACAAAGTACGATCTTTGCAAAATCATTTTACGACTCCATAAACATTGCAATAGTTTATCACAACATGAACTAGGATATTCTCATATGGTCCTTCATAGCCACACCGAGTCCCATGAGTTTTATAGAAATTTGAGGACTCATGTTAGTTTTTTTTTCTGGAAACAGCTATGAAACTCCTACGGAATTCCTACGTGTCTTGAACAAGCACACGGCGAAAATAAATAGCCTATACACTAGAAGAAGAAGGAGAAGAAGAAGAAGAAGAAGAAGAAGAACACTGTTGCGCTTAGGAACCAAGAGTGAGTTCGGTTGGGCTTTGGTTTTAGCTTATCACTTTCTGCTACAGTAACTATCTTTTAAATGATGCGTTTTTAAGGCAGGGTCGATGGATATATTGTAGTAAACACTGTATCGAGGTTAACTATACTGGTCAAAATCATACACAATTATTTCTCTCTACGTACTATCTCTCACGCACAATCACAACTATAAACTAAACGCCGAAACCACAGAAAAAAAAGTCTAAATCTGGCACCCACGTTGTTATTAAGGTAGCAGCGTCGAGTACAGGCCTAATGTCGATTAGCCATCGGAGGAGATTCTGCATCCGATCCGATGGCGGCGTCTCACCGAACAGAGAGACTGTCGTTCGACAAGATGTTTCAGGCGAGTAAAGCCAGCCCAGGTTACTGCAGACACAGACATGCTTGTACCAGACCGAGCTGCAGTTCTTGATCACCGAATTGGGATCGATTGATTGATCGCTCGTTGCTATGCTAACGACTTGAAGTTAATGGGGTTCTTGTCCATGTTCAATCCTAGCTACTAACGGTTTGAGGGGGTTTTTAGTGATGTACGGGGTTAGGCTTCGTTTGACATTACGGGTATGATAGTAACCCAAATTCTCTTTTCTGATTCTAAAGATGCGAACAGGAACGAGGAGCTACGTATCTTTGTTTATCAAGGCGGAGAGTAGGCTCGGAATCTTTGATAGGGCTGCCACCGAGGTTTAGGTAACCTAGTAGATAAAGGAGAAGAAAAGGAAGGGTTTAAATCAAAGAGGCTTACGAAGAAAATTTTCGTAAAATTTCAGTATTTAAAATTTCGCCTTCACGTTTACACCATCAAAGTTTCTTAAAATCAATTAAAACTTATTGGAGATGATTCTGCGTGTAGAGAAGCTACTGTATGCAAATTAGCAAGTCTAGACGCACATGTAGGCCCTACATACTTTTATAGAAAACTTTCATAAAAATTCGGTATTTAAAATTTCAACATTGAGTTCACACCGTAAAATTTTTAAGAAATAGACTGAGATTTGTTGGAAAATGATTTCGTGTATATAGAGCTACTCTGTGTAAATTGGCGAGCACAAGTGCGCAGGTGGCTCTCATATGTTTTTATAGGAAGTTATAACTGAGTATGGATAGTTCAAGTTTATGGATAGTGTAAGTGCACTCTCAACCTTAGGTTTGAATGTGTATAGGTAAATATAAGTAAGTGGGTATTACCTTTTCCGTATCTAAATCTAAATAGATATTTTATTTCTTACCTATGCCCTATCCAATAGTATAGGTATAGATTTGAACAAGGTTAATAGGTACCCAGTGGCAGCCCTAAGATTTGACATCAAGTCTCTTTTCTTAATCATAAATGTAAAATTTTACTACTCCAAAAATATTCTTCATAACTATTGTTCCTAGATATACGCAGTTTCACATTTGATTTGACCGTTAGTTTTTCTAATTATACACATTTACAAGCATGCTGCAAAGTGCGTCCGTAGAGATTATCGTGTCCTCTGTAAGTGCTGCGTGAGTTAACTGTATGTACTTAGATCAGCTCATTGCTACATTAGCTTAGTAAGCTACTTTTGAATTCTCAGGCAAGCTCAATCCTTCGATCATATTGTCTTGTTAATTTCTTATTAAATACTTACAACTTGGTTTACTTGATGTAGATCGAAGATGACAATAGAGGGGGTGAATATTGCCTTAAAAATTTCTCCACTAGTATTCATTTATCCTTTACCCCGATAGCTACAAATATATAAAAATGAGGATAGGAATCCAATTTGAAAATCACAGACTCACGGAGCTGAGAGCAAACAGTAGGAAAAATAATATGGTCGAAATTCGACACTGTGGTCGGAAGTCGACTACCTGTCAAAAATCAACGTCGTCATGATTCGACTCTCAGACGGAAATCAATATGGCAGAATTCGACGTGGTCGTAACCAATATGGTCGAAAGCCAACGAGTAGTCGAACAACCAACGTGGTCAAAGACCAATGAATGGTCGAAAACCCTACTTGGTCGATATTCAACTATCAGTTGAAAATCAACGTGATCAGAATTCGACTCTAGTAGTCGACGACCAGAGTAAGCAGTCGAAAACCGACATAGTTAAAAAATAATGTGGTCGAAAGCCAACTGATCGGAACTCGACTCGAGTAGTTAATGATCAGAGAGTGGTCAAAAACTAACGTAGTCGAAATCAAAGTGGTTGAAATTTGACTTGCTTGGTTAGCGACCAGAGAGTGGTTGAAAATCAACATGGTCGAAAACCAACGAGTAGTCGTAATCAGATGCAGTCGAAAAAGACTCGGAAGAACAGAGCAATCGCACGATTACAAGATTTAAAATTCACATATCTTTTGATTGAAAGAACAAATGGCCATGAAACATTGTATGCAAATTGCTTAAGGTCTCTAGATCCTATTCCATTCTTGAATCGAAAAATCTGTGACAATTGAGACCTTTTTACAATTTGAGAACGCGCACACCAACCAAGAACTAAAAACCAAATCGATGATTAGATCTTGCTCGTGGGTAGAAGGTAGCCAAGATGACTTTGCATCCGCTCCCACATGTCACGGCAAGCTAGATCACCGAAGAAATCAGATCAAATGTCCTTGGATCAAGGAATCACCAGATTAGACCAAGAACGTGCAAAAACAGTGTTTCTTGAAAATCTTGCTATTGAAGTGCTTAGATGATTGGAGATCGATCTCAAGATATTAACTCCATCTCGTCCATGTCCTTGGCACAATAAGATCAAGAGAAGGGTAGAAGTGAGATCAAACCAACTGAAACAAGAGCAACAGGAAAAAAATCAAGAAAGGGTTGAGAGAAGAGAGGAAAAACCAACTCAAAACAGAGAAACTCAATCAGACAAAAAAACACACAAGGTAGATCAATGATTGATGTATTGCTTATTGAGATGATTGATTTTATAGCCACTCTACTCATGAGAACAGAGCTCTACAGCTAGAGCACACACATTCTCTAACCTATCTCCCATGGGAGTGGGGAGGAGCGAGCACCAAAAGGCTTAGCCAACCTTCTCAAACCCTAACTTTTGCCTCTCCTCCCCTTATATAGGCTCAAAACCTAAACCAAAAACCTAATGGATCCACCCATTAAGCCAAACTGGAGATAACCTGTTAACCCCACCTAACACCGGGTTTTACTCACGCACGCTTCTCAAAGTGGCTTACAACCATTAACCCATTAGTGATTTCACATTTTCAGCACATATAAGACCGAAACCATTTAGACCAACGCCATGATTCCACATACTGCCACTCTTTCGGTATTTGGGTAATTTACCAAAATGCCCCCTACGCCTTCCTTGAAGCTTCCTGCTTTCTTTGTCATGAAGCATCGTCCATGCTCCGCCATCTTCCATGTGGCCCCAATGACTTACCACCAAGCCTCTCACGCATCCAGATCCCATTGAACCATCCTCGCTTGCAAACGATCCAAATCAGTTGATGCACCACATGCTTTTTCTCGCACATGACGGTACCCAGCTTCCTTGACCATCTAGATCTCAACTTCTCCCTAAGCCTAGCCCCGGTCCACCTTACCGTTGCCCATCATGATCACCACCGGTAGCTCCCGCTCCAATTTCTCGTCGTCCCGGCTTGCAACCATCCCGTAAGGCTTAGTCATCTTCAGCGTCTCCCTGACCATTCTGGACATCAACACCACTCTGTATGTATTCTCGATCCTTCTATGTCTCATCATGACCTACCTCCAAAATTGTACAACCAACAAAAATAAGCAAGCCGTCATGTAGCACCGCACGATACACAAAGTCATCAATTGGCATAATTATTCCAAACAATGCTTAATGCAAAATGTATACATCCAAATACTAATCTTAAACCTAGGACCAAACAATAAATACATGTGCATACTAGCAACAGCACCCAGGTCAACCTATGACCAAACTCCAAGAATTCTAGAGTACAATTTCTGATCACCGAGAGAAGCCAGTCTAACAGCCAAGCATAGGCCGGTCGGACCGCTGGCTGGTCTGACACGAGTACTCGGATGCTCAAAGATCACAAAACTTGAAGTAATCGAAGCCTACTAGTAATGACTGAGAGGCCAATGACCAGAACAACAAATCGTTATGACCATCGATCACAAAAGCTACGACTACCACGACAGATCACTACGACAACCAATCACAAGGGCTACGACTACGGATCATGAAGGCTTATGACTACCGAATAGATTGTTGTGACAACCGATCACAAAAGCTACGACTATCGATAGCCCAGACTTATACTACCGAACAACGACCACATACTAAAGCATGACCATCCCATGGTCATTCTAATATGCTTGGCAAATTGTGGTCATTCTGCTGATCTCATACAATTGCCGATCAGACCTCCTGATTGAATACTCTAGTGCTTGCTGTTAGACGAACTCGTAAACAACAAAGTCATCAAACAAAAAGCAATCTTTTGCAAAATCCTTAAAAACCAAACTCAACCTCCGTAGATACTCTAATCCAAAAGCCAATTACTCATCACAACCATGGGTGACCTCCACATGGTCTCATAATCTCCTCCTTGATGAGTATATTGACAAACACTGAAAAAGCATGAAGATGATTTTGTTTTTGAAAGGAAAAGCAAAAAGTTGCAATAGCCACACATGATCCAATAGAAGAGAAGAAGGAACTCATGACCATGTTGGTAAAGTGTGAAATAGAACAAACAACAAGAAAGGATAAGTTTTCTACAAAAGCTCCAAATCACACCTAAACCTCACAAAAGCCCAATCTTGCTCATGGTCCAAAGAAAAGATCAATAGCTCACCATGACCATTTTCATACCATGAGGACGAACAAAAAATGTAAAAGTGAATCAAAAATGTAAAAGAGAACAAATTACTCAAAATGTATATTCTCCCCTCTTAATGCATGTTTCCCCTCTTAATGCCTTTTTCTCAATCATTCTTCCCCTTTTGGCGATAGAGTCATTAAGATGCATAGAAGAAGATAGAGCATGAATGAAATAGAGTGACTGTATTTTATTTATTTGAAGCATTAGAAGTCATGGAGATTATCCAAAGTGACTTTTCAAATATTACACCAAGCCATAAAAGTGAAAGCACTGGTTAGATCGTGACAAACCATGTATAGTCAAGCTAAAGCCAAATAAGTCATAATATGAAATTAAATGGATTGCTTAACATATCACATCACTCAAGATCATAGGCTAGTTAAAGGTATCTAAAAATGAGTCAAGCCATGTCAATATTCTAAGTGGAACCAAGAAGCTATAATTGAGTCAATTTAGAGTGCTATAAGTTTAAGATTGAGACATTGTATTGAGTAAATTTAGCACATTTGGCATTTTCAGAAATTCATGGTTGGCTTCAACCATTTTTCACAAGATTTTATTTTCTTAGCCATATGCTAGATCTCAAGCCTTATGCGACCACTCCAAGCAAGAAGCTTAAGGAAGTGATCTTGTTCATCCAAAACTCCCTCTGATTTCATGCCTAATGCAATGGTAAGCTGTCTCATGAGAAAGGATTGGTGAGATCAGTTTTTTCACAAAAAAGATATCTTTTTGCATTTTCATGACCTAGTTTAAGAACAAAGAGTTAATACTAACTCATGCTTCACTAATGAACTAGCATAGCTCAATCTAAACCTCAATACAGATTCAAAACTCAACTTAGCTTATTTGACATGGTATGAATCATAAGAAGATCACTAGAGCTAGACTAACGACATGATCCAATAAGACATAATTTAATTCAAGTTGTTCACATTTAATAACGCTAGCATGAAAAAAGCTAAGCTACATATAGAAGAGCATGATAAATCTAGCTATCTAGCATAAGTCATGGTAAGATGTAAGGCAAGATATCATATCACATAAGGATAATAGTCAAAATTCCATGATTTGTACAAGCATTCATGTATATACAATGCATGCTGAAATTAATATACAATATGATACAAATGAATGCACAAGAAATAAGCTCCCCTGAAAAGTAGTCTGAAAACAAGGAAGCTCCAATTCACCCTAAAGAAGGCAAATCGAGAAGAATATAGAATTTAGGTGTAAAATCCAGAAAATGAGGGTTCAAACTCAGCGAAATGACTCCTAGACACACCCTTCCCTCATGGTCTCTAGCCTATAACCTCATACCATGGAGCAAAAAGCAACACTAGCTATCATAACACAAGACATTATTGGCCAAGAGAAAAAGCTCAAACTAGGCAGTAAATAATCCTAAAGAACTATTTGGATGAGAGGTGTGACTGAGATAAAATCATCTAGAGTTAGTTCCTATCTATCCATACAGACCCGTCCTACCACTAGAACAGGAATATTATGCGAAAGCAAGTAGTGGTAAGCAAGAAATTGAAAGTCATAAGGGAGCAAACCTCTGTCACATCGTTTGGCGATGTGATGTAGTTGATGTAGTGGAAACTGATTGAACCTGCATCATGAGATCAATAGAAATCTCTACCAGAAGCTCAAACGAGATGAGAGACCCAAAATATCAACACAAACCATGTGGTCTCTCCCTCACATTCTGATGGACCATGTGGAGGTGACCCCGAGTGTGTGATGAGTAATTGACATCGGTTTTAGGAAAGTCGAGTGTGGTTTGTAAGGTTTGTACCTTGTCATTGCGTTGTGCAATCGGCTTGGTCAAACTTGGTCGTATAGGTTTAGGATGCTTAGTCGCTTGTTACGACAGGTTTGGGCTTTTACTTGCTTAAGATTACTCTTAATGCTTCTATTGATTACATGTTATTGAGCGGTGCTATGTGATGTGTTTCTTGTTTGTAATGGCTGCAGGATGTCGAGGCGGAGTCGTGGCGAGGCACGGGGTGACCGGACTAGACACGGGCGGTGTCGAGGTCAGAACGGTCGGATGTGTCGAAGACGGCGAAGACTCGAGGTAGCTGCGAGGCTTGAGCGGCAAGAAAGGAGGAAGCTTCCCGGAAGGTGCAGGAGGGGCGTTTTGGAGAATACGCAAAGCTGCACTAAAGGAAGTGGGTTATGGATAAAGCACTAGAGTTGTTGAGGCTTAGTGGGTAAAGAGAGAGGCAATCCATTAGTGAGAGACTATAAATAGGGGAGTGTCTGCTGCATGTAGTCTAAGTCTTTTTGGAGGTTGTTTTGCTTTCTCTTTAGTGGGTGAGAGCTGTTGGAGAGCACAGAGAGTTGTCCCCTTCGTGTATGAGAGTTCTTGAGGGAAAGAGACATGAGTTCTTGATCATTCCAAGCATGTATGGGGTTGTAGGGATGATATGAGTTGATACTCTATGTAATCATGTATCTCTCTTCCTCATTATCAATCCAAGATGGCCTTGTTTGAGTTTAATTGAGTTCCAGGCTTTTCTCTCTCTGGTTGATTTATGAGTTTTTCATTCTTGAGTTGATTGTTGCTAAGAAGGGCCAAAATGGATTGCTCTGTGATGGGAATAGGTCTCAAGATCATTTGATTGGTTTCTCCCTAGAGCAAATTGAATGAATCAAGGATTTTTATTTTTCAGGTTCTCTGTTCTTCATTTCTTGTTTCTAGGGTTTGAGGTAGATTTTGATTCCCTTCAGGAGATGGCCTGATTTTTGGTCTGAGAAGTCTTTTAGTTATTACTATCTTGACTGCAAAATCTCATAAGCAAAGGACTTAAGACCTTTGAGCAATTTTGGTTTTTGTGCTCCTCTCTGTAGTTTTTCATATTTTGGGCTAGATCTCAAATTCTTGCTCAAATGATGAAATCCTTTGTACCAAAAGTGCTTGATGTTTTCTTAGAATAGGTGTGTGCTCTCTTGGCTAAGGGAAATCAACTGCATATCTCCTATTTGGCCAAAAATCAAAGTTTTAGGTTTTTGCTGCGCAGAAGTTTCAGTCTGTTTTCGGGCTACTGCTCTCTGGCTTGGCTGACAGAGATAACCGGTCAGACCGACCTCTCTTCAGCGGTCAGACCGCCCGCTTCATGCCGGTCAGACCGGGGTTATACATGCGGTCAGACCGGTCGCCCAATGGCGGTCAGACCGGCCGTATGAATGCGGTTTGACCGGTCCATAAGTAGCGGTCTGACCGGCCCCAGTTGTATGTGGCTATTTCTTTTTCAGTGCTGTGTGTTGGGTCTCCTCTCTGATGCTTATTGTCTTCTTCTCTCCTCTGGTAGTTTGAGCATCCGGAAAGTTTGAATCTCTACTCTTCATAGCTTGTGTAGCCTTGGGAGAGAAGAGAGTTTGTGAATACTTTCTTTGGCTTCTCTTGTGTCTTAATCTCTCCTTTGCTTGGTTGTCCTGTAAGATTTCTCAGAGAACTTAAGAACCCTTCTTTCCATAGATTTTATATCTATCGGAGAGAGGATTTGAGTTAGTACTTTTGGGGGCAAGTTTTCTTTTTAAGAGCGACATTCACCCCCCTCTGTCGCCATTTCGGTCCAACACATTCACAACCTGTGACTTAAACACAGGAACAACTGGTGTTCTAGTACTGGGGTATGTGATATACAAGCATGGATCCAGTACTGAGACACATGACAACAAAAGTGCATCATAAGTACTAATGACAAAGAACACATGAGAATACGCCCCCACACAACCTCAATCTAGCCCTCATCAGAGCATCTAAAACAACAAAGCTTAGTGCAAACCAAATCTAGAAGAAGCATATGGACTAATCAAAGTTCTCATAATATCTAGGCATAAACACAATCTAAAACTACCAAGATGTCATACTGACTATTTGCATGTCAGGACATAAATGAATAAGTTCAAGATATACATGTATCTCAATGAATCACAGCCATACACACATAGCAGGTGACAAAGAAAAGTCATAAAAGCATATGCTAGTATGGATACAAGTATAAGCATGTACACATGAACCAAAAAGATAAGAAGGCATGAATAAATATAGCATCATGACATAAAAAGCTATCCAAGATATAATCAAGCTCAAAATATCTATAATCAAACACGCATCATGTAGACATACATCATGACAAATAAAAATCATGGAAAGTATGCTAACACGTGTAAATAATGGTGAATAGATATAAGAAGCAAGATGTAAGCAATAAAATAGGATAGATACAATAAGGCATAAAGTCATGATGATACTTAACTCCTAATACACACATTCAACAAATAACTTATGCTCATGAAGTCAAGTCAAACCTTAAGCATCCAATAAACTAATGCATATAACATGACACATAGATGTCTAAGCAAAATACATATAAAGGCATAACAAGAAAGTAACTTGAGTAGTACATGCCAAAATGATAAAAGGGGGCACATGGACAAACACAATATGCTAATTATGATAAAAAAATGAATATGAGGGCATGAAGGTATAGGGTCGCTCACAAAGTAGGTGAGAATGCCAAACATGAAAGCACATGCCTCTTTGAGGCCATCAAAGGGAGTGGAGAACCACC
The DNA here is from genome assembly GCA_017311315.1 of Dendrocalamus latiflorus. Lineage (NCBI taxonomy): Eukaryota > Viridiplantae > Streptophyta > Magnoliopsida > Poales > Poaceae > Dendrocalamus > Dendrocalamus latiflorus. Next base: position 17,032,320 of record CM029626.1, on the reverse strand, counting down.
AAATGTTCCAATCACATGATAGAAGGATAATATATACAAGAGATAAAAAAGAAAGCAACCAATAAATTGGATCAACAAGACGAACATAGCTAGTACAAACACTAAACAAGAGAAGCTAGGCTTACAACAAGAGAATTAGTTAAGCCTACACGAGAATCATGAATAGAAGTATTTGGCTCACTAAACTCAGCCCTAGCTAACTCCAACTACTCTACACATGTGAGGTGAATCAATTTTAATTTCTCATTTTTAGATTTTAAGCATACAAGAGAAGTATTCAATTTTCAACATCCACATGCAAAAACTCACAATCTACATATGGTAAATGAGATTTTAACCTAGCAAAATCAGTATCAAGCTATCAAGCATTCTCATCATCTCACATTATCCCAAAGAGCAAGCATATTCATTTTGGACAAGGTCATTGCCACATGAGGTTTTACCTTGCTCATGATGATTCAAAGCTCATTCTCCTTTTCAATATCATCACCATCATTTGTTGACTCCCAAAATCTTCTTCTCCTTGACACTTGAACTACCAAGGGTAAATAATTGACCACAAAGCACACACTTGTGGTTTCTTCAAAATAAAATCACTCCCTAGTTGATTTCAAGCCTTTTGTCACAAAGGACATCATTAGCAAAAACACCCTGACAAGATGCAAAGAAGAGCTCACAAGTTTTCCTACTAGTTGCCATACTCAAGATCAATTAAGATCAAGCAAAGAGCAAACATGGCTCTGATACCAATGTAGGACTGAAGATGGCAACAGAGGGGAGTGAATGGTGTCTTAAAAATTTCTCCACTAGCATTCATTTATCCTTTACTTTGATAGCTACAAAGCAATAAAGATTAGGATAGGAATACAACTTGAAGATCATAGACTCACAAAGCTAAGAGCAAATAGTAGGAAAAATAACATGGTCGAAATTCGACACCGTGGTCAGAAGTCGACTACTTGTCAAAAATCAACGTGGTCGGGATTCGACTATCAGATGGAAATCAACGTGGTCGGAATTCGATGTGGTCGTAACCAATGTGGTTGAAAACCAACGAGTGGTTGAACAACCAACGTGGTTAAAGACCAATAAATGGTCGAAAACCTTACATGGTCGAAATTCAACTACCAGACAGAAATCAACGTGGTTGGAATTCAACTCTAGTGGTTGATGACTAGAGTAAGTGGTCAAAAACCAATATAGTCAAAAAATAATGTGGTCGAAAGCCAACATGGTCGAAATTCGGCTTGAGTGGTTAATGACTAGAGAGTGGTCGAAAGCCAATGTGGTCAAAAACCAACATGGTAAAAACCAAAGTGGTCAAAATTTGACTTGATTGGTCAGTGACTAGAGAGTGGTCAAAAACCAACGAGTGGTCGTAACCGGACACAGTTGAAAAGGACTCGGAAGAACAGATCAATCGCACAACCGCAAGATCTAAAATCCACATGTCTTTTGATTAAAAGATCAAATGGCCGTAAAACTTTGTACACAAATTGTTTAAGGTCTCAAGATGCTATTCCATTCTTGAATAAAGAAATATGTGACAAATTTGAAACCTTTTTGCAATTTGAGAACGTGCACACCAGCCAAGGGCAAAAAACTAAATCGATGATCAGATATTGTTCATGGGTAGAAGATAGCCAAGATGGCTTTGCATATGCTCCCACATGTCACAGTAAGCTAGATCACGGAAGAAATCAGATCAAAAGTCCTTAGATCAAGGAACCACCTAATTAGACCAAGAATGTGCAAAAATAGGGTTTCTTGAAAATCTTGCTATTGAAGTGCCTAGATGATTGGAGATCGATCTCAAGATATTATCTCTATCTCGTCCATGTTCTTAGCACAACAAGATCAAGAGAAGGGTAGAAGAGAGATCAAACCAACTGAAACAAGAGCAACAGGAAGAGATCAAGAAAGGGTTGAGAGAAGAGAGGAAAAACCAACTCAAAATAGAACAAATTCAATCAGACAAAAAGATACACAAGGTATATCAAAGATTGATGTATTGCTCACTTCAGATGATTGATTTTATAGCCATTACGCTCAAGAAGACAGGGTTCTACAGCTATATTACACACACTCTCTAACCAATCTCACAGGGGAGGGAGGAGGAGGGAGCCACCAAAAGGCTTAGCCAACTTTCTCAAACCCTAACTCTTGCCTCTCCTCCCCTTATATAGGCTTAAAACTTGAATCCAAAATATAATGGACCCCCATTAGGCCAAACCGGGGGATAATCTGTTAACTCCACCTAACACCGAGTTTTACTCACACACACTTTTCAAAGCGGCTTACAACCATTAACATATTAGTGAATCAACACTTGATCCACTTCATATTTTTAGCACATACAAGATATAAACCACTTATGCCAATGCTGCAGTTTCACATACCGCCACTCTTCCGGTATTTGGGCAATTTACCTAAATGCCCCACTACCGTCTTCCTTGAAGCTTCCCGCTTTATTTGCCACGAAGTATCGTCCATGTTTCACCATCTTCCATGTGGTCTCAATGACTTGCCGCCAAGCCTCTCACGCATTCGGATCCCACGGAACCATCCTCGCTTGCAAATAATCCAAATCAGTTGATGCATCACATGCTTCTTCTCGCATATGACGGCACCCGGCTTCCTTGACCATCTGGACCTCAACTCCTCTCTGAGCCTAATCCCGGTCCACCTTGCCATTGCCCATTATGATCACCACTGGTAGCTCCCGCTCCAGTTCCTCGTCGTTCTGGCTTGCAACCACCCTGTAAGCCTCAGTCATCTTCGGCGTATCGCTGACCGTTCTGGACCTCAACGCCACTATTTGCCTAGTCCTGGCCCTCCTACGCCTCATCATGACCTAGCTCCAAAATCCTGCAACTAACACAAACAAGTAAACCATCACATAGCACCGTATGATACACAAAGTCATCAATTGACATAATTAATCCAAACAATGCTTAATGCAAAATGTATGTGTCCAAATACTAATCCTAAATCTAGGACCAAACAATAAATACATGTGCACACTATCAACAACACCCTGATCAACCCATGACCAAACTCCAAGAATTCCAGAGGATAATTTCAAACCACCGAGAGAAAACAGTCTGACCGCCAAGCACAGCCTGGTCAGACCGCTAGCTGGTTTGACACGAGTATTTGGATGCTCAAAGAGCACAAAACTTGAAGTAATCAAAGCCTACTAATAGCGACCGAGAGGCCAACGACCAGTACAACAAATCGCTACGACTATCGATTATAAAGGCTACGACTACCACAACAGACCTCCCGATCGGACCGTCTGACCACGAAGTCGTAAACTTCGAATACTCCGGTACTCGCAGTCAGACAAACTCGTAAACCACAAAGTCGTCAGACAAAAAGCGATATTTTGCAAAATCCTCAAAAACCAAACTCAATCTCTGCAGATACTCTAATCCAAAAATCAGTTACTTATCACAACCATAGGGTGACCTCCATATGGTCTCACACTTAATATCATCTGCATGGTAAAATAGTTTACTTTCTAAAAGAATAATTAAGAGTAAAGTCCATTACCGGTCCTTAAACTTTTTATGCTGTGTCATCCCGGTCCATAAACTTTTAAAGTATGTCATCCCGGTCCTTAAACTTTCAAAGTGTGGCAATATCCTATGTAGTTGTAGCAGTGAACTTTTTATGCTGTGTCATCCCGGTCCATAGACTTTCAAAAGAAATTGGCACACTTTGAAAGTTTAAGGACCGGGATGACATACTTTAAAAGTTTATGGACCGGGATGACACAGCATAAAAAGTTTAAGGACCGGTAATGGACTTTACTCAATAATTAAACTTGACTATGATGGAATTATATTTGAATGGTTGACTGTCTGGTGGAGCCGTTGGTGGAATGAATTATATTAGATGCTTGGTAGTGGGAGGTTAGGGAATGAAATTGTGGTTGTCAATGTCTTAGGAGGTCAAGGGATGAAATTGTGGTTGTGAAGGCCTCCCCTACGTCTCGGTTATCACCTTATATGCCAGCAATAATTACAAAAAATACAATGTAATAAAAAGTATTGTCATGTTGACAAATCTGCTAAAATCATTTCCATATTTACATGTGACAAATCTGAATAATTTTGTGTGCATTTGTGACTGAGGGCCTGTTTGGAACAGAGGAATTTCACAGGAATTTTGCAGGAATTTTGCAGGAAACAGTTCAATTCTCGCAGGAATCGGGAAAAATTCTCGCATTCCAAACAGGGCCTGAAGTTTTAAAGCTTTGAATGCCTGCGTTCTAGAATGACAAGTCCATTTGGAGTGGATGGAGTGCTTGATTACTTGTACTACAAAATTCCAAGGGCGAAATTCCTTGGAAACCTTATTTTTTTTCGGGGAGATGTTCAGGCAAGGACGGAGCTTGGACCACAATGTGTATTCATTTCGTCCGATGATACGCAACTCTCTCCTCGAAGAGTCAACACACGAAATAAGTGGAAGAGCGTTGAGATCCGAAACGTGATTTCCTGCGGTGGCATCACGGAATTGGAATTCACATGTCAACGATCAACTTGAATGTGTCCAGTCCAGCTTCATGTTGGAACGTACCCTAAGCCTCTCAGATTTGGGCGATCCTTAGGGCCTGTTTGGTATAGCTCCACCAGCTCCAGATCCACTCAGATCCACCTAGATCCACCGTGGAGCAGCTCCACCGTGAATCTGGGTTTCATCCAAGAGTTTGGTACAGCTCCAGCGCTTCTCTCTATCTCACTGCCAAACTGGGCCCACGCGTCAAGGGGCATAATGAAAAAATGAAAAAAAGTCACGGGCTTCTTCTTCTTCTTCCCGACGAGCTCGTCGGTGGAGGTGGTGCTGGCCCGGCGGGAGGCGGCGCCGGCCCGGGAGGAGGCGGGGGAGGCGGAGCCGGCGCGGGAGGAGGCAGGGGAGGCGGCGCCGGCCCGGGGGCAGGCAGACGCGGGGGAGGCGGCACCGGCTCGGGAGGAGGCGGGAGAGGCGGCGCCGGCCCGGGGGCAGGCGGACGCGGGGGAGGCGGCGCCGGCCCGGGAGGTGACGGAGCCGGGGGAGGCGGAGGCCCGGGAGGATATGGAGGCGGGAGGGCAGTGCCGGCCCGGAGGACACGGCGGCGGGGAGTGCTGGAAAAGAACGAACCGTTTTTTGGTGTGTAATCAGTGGCATGGTGGGTAATTTTCCCCAACTCCACCAACTTGAGTTTGGTTCCACCAACTTGAGGTGCTCCACCAATTTGGTGGATCTGGAGCCAGATCCATGGTTTTGGTGGAGCAGATCCACGGTGGAGCTGCTGGAGCTAGAACTGTTTGGCTAGCAAAATTGAATCTGGATCTGTTTTTCGTGGATCTGAAGCTGGTGGAGCTCTGCCAAACAGGCTAGTTACACAATACATGTTCTGAAGAAGAAAAACTCAGGGCACCTTCACGTTGGAACGTACCCTTACAAAACCACAATGTGTACTCATTACGTCAAAGATGCTTTCACTTGGTTAATATATATACCCAACAGTACTGAGATATCTACATATACCCAACGGTACTGAGATATCATAAAACAGTGGACTATAGGTCCCGTTGGTAGTGGCTCCCGTTTTTGATTTCTATTTGGAGAAGCCAGAAACTAATATAAACACCAACTTCTTGAAACGGTTTCTTGCTCCTCTTACTTCTGTCTTGCTCTGAGGATAAGTTAGGGAATCACGGGTGCATCATGTAGCCCATTCCTCTCTCTCACGTCTGGCGCACGTATCTCTTACTACTACAAAAGAGGCTATACTGGACGGGTACATCACAGACGGTTCATATAGAATCGTCTGTGCTTAAACTATCACAGACGGTTCATACTATACCAACTGTCTGCGATATTTTCACAGACGGTTATTAACACGAACCGTTTGTGATAATCGAGATCTCACTTTTTGTACCACTCATCTCCTCTTTCTAAGAGCTACTTCTTTTAGCGGCTATTATTTATTTTCAGCCAAAAACTATTAAGTCACAACAAAAAACCATCAGCAAAAACCAGTACAAACACACTCATAATTTGTAAAGAACTGCAGTGACAAACTAAGAACCAGTTCATATCCAAAAAAACCAAGAAACAGTTTGGTGTTGCACCGTGGAATCAAGTCATTATAAGAACTTTTATTTTTAATAATTCTAGTATAATAATTCTTGTAAGATTTTGCTACTACACTTCCGTTCAATTATTATATCAAAAAGAAATCCAAAAATAAACTATATTGAAAATCCACCATGATCCTAAAGGGAGCTGGGTCGTAACAAACTGAATCAAAGTCACTTTTGTCACTGTTTCGCACCGTATTTAAAAAAATAGCAGTATGCTGACCATATTGACAAAAATGTCGTTTTTGCCGTCCAGCGGCCGGACGGCAGCGCCTGCGAGGCGGCGCGTGGCACTGCCGCCCCCTCACTGGACAGTGGGTAGCCTGCTGCCTAGGGAGCAGGCAACAGGCAAGCCTGCCGTCCAGTCCGTAGGTGGCAGGTAATTAGGCCGCCGGCCTAATTACCCACCTATTTTTTCTGTTTAGTGTTTGTTTAAATTTTTAAATATACCAAATGAGATTAAAAAATTACAAAACTTTACATACAGCCTCTCGACACAACGTTCCTCGTAGTGCAATTTTTGGGGAATTTTATCCATTGTGAATATTGCTCAAAAATTCATAAAATTTTGATATTTTATGAGTTTTTACATATAGCAAACGAGCTCTAAAAATTATGAAATTTTATGTAAAGCCTTTTGATGTAGTAATAGTTATTATGTAATTTTTTAAAAATTTTATGCGATCCGAGTTAGCCACGTTTGTTCGGATTAACTTAACCATGAATTTAACGAATATTTCATGTTTTTTTACAATTTGATACATTATGAATTTGTATAATTAAAAGTAATTACAGTACTATAAAAAATGCATCACAGGATGTGATATGGCTCACTCTTCTGAGCCACTGCTATCTTCTCACTACGCTTGCTTGCCCGTATGTGGTCTTGTCTTCCGTCGTGCACGAGCATGTCCCGTTGTGTATGTCAGTCGGTCTAGAGGTTGCATATCGATCGGAGGAGGTATGGAGACTGTTCTATTTGCTCAGTGGCCAGTGGTGGTCCAGTAGGATGAGGTACATTACGCTGGGTCCGGTAAGGGTTGAAGTCGTGCAGCTGAGACGTGCCGAACTGCGAGCCACCCGCAATAATATCGTGTACGAAGGACTCTAGAAATCCCCCTTGTGGTGCAAACATGCTCTCACCCTGACTGTACGACATGGCAACGAAGCTGGAGGAGCTCTGCCCACCGAACTGTCCAAACCCTGGGTATGCCGAGAATGCTGAGCCTTGCCCTGCATACACTACAAACCCTGGCGCCGTGTACTGCTCTCTAGAAGCATCTAGGAGGCCCGTGTCATCATTAGTGGACTCATCGTCAGCCCGATGTTGAATTAGAGGTTGCAAGATGAAATGATATTATTCACAACAAATATTCCGAATGTACAATGCGAATCTCATACCTCCCGAATGTGCAGCGAAGATGAACGATGGGGAGCGGTAGTCTGTGCAGGTGGTGCGGACAGCAAAAGGGATGCATCTCAATGACGGATCTGCGGCGGGAGAACGCTATGATGTTAGTGGAACTCAAGGCGTAATAGGAAAAACATGTAGGTTCGTACGTAAGTTACCTCCTCGTTGGTACGGCGCACGGATGATCAGCGGCTAGTACTACGACGCCATGCAGACTCAGTACATTATGATGGCTGGCCGGACTTGCTAGGTCGCGATGACCTGGCGAGTGAGCATGGTGCCCCCACTAGGTGGCTCATGTGCGCATTGTGATCCGAGGAACGGCCGTAGGTAAGGTTGTGTACTATTTTTTTGGCCTACTGTAGGATGCACTTCATAGTCTTTTGCAGGGCCGATGGCATCTCCAGACTACTGATGGTGGCCTCCGACGTGCTTGTGATGCGCTATGCCCACTCCAACTGAAGTGACATATGAAATAGGTTCAGTAACGAGCAGTATGAATCTATTGAATGGAACGATAAGATATTTAATTTGTCTTACGTTGTCATGCCGCCGTGAAGCTCTATGGGGATCGATGGAGCTGTCTAGACGTTCCTCGTGCGTGATGTGTTCGGGGCGATATGGTGGAGGAATGGTCAGTTTGTTGCGTGACCGTAGTACGTACCATGCCACGTACTTGTCATATGTCTGGACATCGTACGGATGCTGCTCCATGATGACATCGACGTATGTCCTTTCTACCCATGCCATCATCCACTATTGCTGCATTGGTCGCCAGTCCGTACCATGCCGACCAGCTCTCGATTGCCTGCATTTCCAGAATCATTGACGATACATAGCAAGACATAGAAAGTGTACATAATGGTCGGATAGAGTTTGACTCACTGGTGCACGGCATGCAGTAGGAACCTGCCATCCAGAAGGGGCACGACCTAGTGCAAACCCAACTGTCGTATCACGCGCTGTGGCAAGTAAGCCTCCACTATGTACAAGAACACTAGATGGTGTGTCATCATCCATAGCTCACTGTCCTCCAGGCAATGCAGGGACAACCCGTGCGGTGATACACGATGCACGAAATCTACCATCCAGGGAGCCCATATGATGTCGCTATCGTGCAACGACTTGAACTCGTTGTGCCACAGCAAGTAGCACCTCGACGGTTTTCCCTTCGCCCACCGTAGACAGGCAGCAGTCCACTACATGCCCATAGTTGGCCCGTCTATCAGGTCGTCGGCGAACTCGCCGAACGGGTGCACTGGCATCACGATCATCGGACGTCCGACAGGGAAGTGCTCCCAACTCCACAACTGCAGGAGCACGTAGCAGATGGCTAGATTGGGGGTACCAGCAATGGTGTGCTGGCAAGCGTCACATAACCCCCGATATGTGGCGCACAGAACCGTTGATCCCCAGCTGTACTGAGGTATCACCTCAAACTCTGCGTCCACCAAAGACTCTGCGAGGCCAATGAATTCGGCATTGCAAATATCGTTGTGTGTGGCTGGAAACATACTCCAACCAAAGAGCTAGATAAGGAACGCGACGAGGTGCATCCTGACGACCTCCGGCATTGCAACCTATAGCCACACACTGAAATTGTTAAGCCATGTGTGGGGGACACCACATGCACTCTCCGGGATAGGCCGGCCGAACTGGTCCGCCATCCTCTCCTTCCAGTCAGCTGGTGCAGGGACTGGAACAAGTGCGTCGCCTCCGAGAGGGAGACCCGTCAAGAACACGACGTCCTTTAGAGTGACCGTCATCTCACCCCAACGAAAGTGGAATGTGTGCGTCTCGGGCCTCCACCTGTCCACCAGTGCCACAAGTAGGCTGTCGTCAGTGGTGAACTCATGCCTGGTGGAGACTAGCCTCGCAAAGGGCTATGTGCTAAATATCAAGCCTTATGTGACCACTCTAAGTAAGAAGCTTAAGGAAAGATCTTGGTTATCCAAAACTTCTTCTGAGTTCGTGCCTAGTGCAATGGCAAGCCGTCTCATAAGAAACAATTGGTGAGATCAGTTTTTTTCACAAAAGAGATCTTTTTGCATTTTCTTAACTTAGTTCAAGAACAAACAATTAATACTAACTCATACTTTACTAATGAACTAGCATAGCTAAATCTAAAGCTCAATACAAATTCAAGACTCAACTTAGTTTATTTGACATGGCATGAACTATAAGAGGATTCAATTGAGCAAGACATGATTTAATTCCAGTTTTTCACATTTAAAGAAGTTAGCATGGCAAGAGCTAAGCTATATATAGAAGTTCACGATAAATCTAACAATTTAGCTCAAGTTATGGCAAGATGTATAATAGCTTTGTCATGTCACATAAGAATAATAATCAAGCCTCCATGTATTTATATTACAATGCATATTGCTGAAGTTAGACATGATGACATAAAGATTACAGCTCCCTCTCAGCAAGTGAGTCAGTTTTAGAAGTAATTTGGTTCAAGTTGAGTTATGTCAGCATTACACTCAAGAAAATATCAAAGGAATTCTTTTTGAACCAAAATAAAAAGCATGAGAGAAGAAGCTTGGAAAGAATGAAGAAATGGCAGTGCTTAAAGCATAGGCAAGATAGAAGGATTACTATGACTCAAACTCGCTCTCATCTACCTCATATGACTCTAGGACTATTAGCTGATCATATAAAATACAAGGGAGTAAACACGTTCCTTGTCTACCTAAGGGGGCCCAACCCCTGCTAGACCTAAAAGAAGTGTGACTCAACCTAGTGAGAAGAGAAGCAACTAATAAGCAGCATCCTAGGATCACAAGATGAGATAAAGAAGTCTAACCAGCTGAGAATGAGAACCATTCTGGTCTATGCTAGAAAACTAACCCAAATGCATTTAATAAACATGGTACATATAATACAGAAAGTATACGATGCTCCTCTCAGATTATGCCATAAGGATAAACCACCCCAAACTCTTTCCACAAGGCCATGAACCTCAAGCTATTTAAAGGCATGGTGAAAATATCAGCTAACTGGTGGTCACTCTTCACAAACTGAAGCACTGTGTCACCTTTCTTTACATGGTCTCTAAGGAAATGATATTGGATATCTACATGCTTGGTCCTAGAGTGTTGCACAGGGTTCTTGGCAATGTTAACGGTAGAAGTGTTATCACAGAAAAGGGAAACACTATCTATGGTAACCCAAAGTCCCGCAAGGTTGAAACCATCCAAAGTACCTGACTATAGCAACTAGTGGCTGCAACATACTTAGCATCTGCGGTAGACTGTACAACACTAGACTGCTTTCTAGAAGACCAAGAGACAAGATAAGTGCCAATGAATTGGCAAGTGCTAGAAGTGCTCTTTATATTTATCCTACAACCAACAAAGTCTGTGTCAGACTTGGCTCTTAAGGACAGACAGGAGGCAGAAGAATACCAGATACCATAGTCTAGAGTAGCTCGAATGGTGCCTGAAGATGCGATTCATCGCCTGATGGTGAGAGGCATGAGGAGAAGACTAAAATTGAGCACACAGACACATGACGAAGTGTATGTCTGGCCTCGATGCAGTGAGGTACATGAGGGAGCAAATCATACTGCGGTACTCCTTTTGATCTATAGGTACGCCGTCTTCATCAAGATCAAGTGAAGTCAAGGTTGCCATTGATATTAGCACTAGCTTGCCGTCACTCGTGTCGAAGCATCTCGGGAGGTCTTGAGTGTACTTGCCTTGATGCAAGAACGTATCCTTTAGAGTCTGCTTGATCTGGAAGTCGAGGAAGAAGCTCAACTTTCCCAACATGCTCATCTCAACTCAGTGTTCATGACATTAGAAAATTGGGACACAAGAGCATGAGGGGAGCCACCAAAAATAATGTCATCCACATAAATCTAGGTGATTGCTTAAGTCAATACAAGGCTTTGGTAAGCTTAAAGACATGGTTGGGTATTTGGGGTTCTCAAAACCTGGAGGCTATCTAACATAGACCTCTTCCTCAATATACCCATTAAGGAAGACACTCTTGACATCCATCTGGTGTAGCTTGAAACCCTTAGACGTTGCAAAGGCAAGTAGAATCTTAATGGCGTCTAGCCTCTCTATAGGGGCAAAGGTCTCCTCAAAATCTAAACTCTCAATTTAGGAGAAACCCTGAGCTACCAATCTAGCTCTGTTTTGAATGACTACACATTCGCACTCTACTTGTTCTTGAAAACCCACTTGATTTCTATGACATTATGACCACTAGGAGCTTAACAAGCGACCAGAACTTGTTTCTCTTGAAATTCTTTAACTCCTTATGCATAGCATTGACCCAAGACTCATCAGATAGTACATGAAAAATATCCTTGGGTTTGAAAGTGGCGACAAATGTAGAGTGTAGTTAGAAATGAGATAAGCCAGATTTTGAGCGCGTGACACGTTCATGAAGATCTCCTATCATCTACTCAAAGGGATGAAGACGTTGAATGTGTCAGGGAAGTCCTGGATGATAAGAAGAAGTGACCTCTACCTCATGAGCTGTAGAGGTAGGAGCAGAGCCACAAGCTCCAGAAGAACTGGAAGGTAAGGGATGATCTCCCTGAGGCACAGTAGAAGAAGCAAGCACCTTGGGAACAGATGGGACTAGATCAGGTAAGTAACCTTCATCTTCATCATCCTCATTATCTACAAAGATAGCATCGGACTGCATAACTGGACTTGAGTTGTTAGGCCTAGTGCCAGGACAGTCCTCATCGAATGTAACCTCACTAGTCTCTACGATTCTACTAGTCTCGTAGTTCTAGACCATATAACCCTGTGAAGAAGTCGAGTAACCCAGAAAGATACCATCAGATGAGCATGACTCGACCGTATCTAGGTTCTCAGACTTTAGCATAAAACACTTGCAACCGAAAACACAAAAAGGAGAGACACTGGGCTTTCGCCCATACCTCATCTCATAAGAAATGCGATGCAAGTGTGCCCTCAGAAAAACTCTGTTTGAAACATGGCATGCGGTAGCTATAGCCTCAGCCTAAAACTTTCTAGGTGTAGCATACTCATATAACATCGTCCTGGCCATCTCAATGAAGGTACAATTTTTCCTCTCCACAATGCCATTTTACTGAGAGACGTGTGAAGACGAGAACTGATGCTCTACACCTCACTCATCACAGAAACTCTCAAAGTAGGAGTTCTTGAAGTCCATGCCATTGTCACTGCGAATCGCTCGTAAGGCATCAGGGAACTCAATAGACAACCTATAGAACAAACCACAGAAATGGCTGAAGGTGTAATCCTTCGAGGCTAAGAAAAACACCCAAGAGAACCTTGAGAAGTCATCAACTACAACAAGAATGTACCACTTTTCACTCACTGACACTCTAGCTGGACCAATAGTGTCCATATGAAGAAGTTATCCTGGTGCATCAGCCATAGTCACAGTGACTGGGGGATGAGAAGCGGCAACCATCTTGCCATGTCGGTACGGAACACAAACTATGTCTTTGACCATCTTGAGCTTAGGTAGACAACGAACAAGATCATGGCGCTTACTCGGGTCAAATGATCAAAGCCAATGTGATCAAGTCTCCTAAGATAGAAGGAGAGATAACTAGACTCAAAAGCAACTAAGCATCAGAGAGAATCACCAGAAGACTCGATAAAATCTGCATGAAAGATTCTCCCAAATCTAGAAAATCCCACAAACTAGACTTCCCAAAGAATCAAGAATTTTACAAGCATTTTTTTAAAGCTTACCTTGAAATTATCATCGGTAAACTAAGAAACAGATAGCAAATTATAACACAGCTTCTCACTAAGTCGACAACCTTAAGATTGAAAGGATCATTAATGCGCACAGTACCTTTAGCAATGACTTGATCTAACGAAGTGTCTCCAAAGGTGATCGTCTCATCACCTGAAGCTCGAATTAGGGAAGAGAACCAACGGGAGTTTCCGATCATGTGACGAGAACAGTTGGAGTCGACAAGCCACACATATCCCTTCCCAGCCCAACAAACCTGAGTTAGTGAGAAAAAACATTAGTGGCTCAGTACTGGGGTAAATAAGGGCAGATCTAGGAACCTAGTACTGAGTCACACGACAAGTAGTAGATCCAGTCATAGAAACAGAGGACTGGCCTCTAGCTACTCCGCCTCTCACAGAACTAGATGGTCCAGAAGTAGACCTCAAGCCTCTGCTAGGTCCGGCAGCTATAGAAGAGCGGGTTTGACCAAGAGCAGTATGCTGATCACACTGTGGATAGCCACCTCGATGGGGAAAATGAGGTCTATCCTCATGATGGTGGAAACCCTAAACAGAAGCAACTCAAGGAATAAAACCAGAAAAAGCCTAAAAACCAAGTTCTCGACACTGCCTGAAACCAAGCGACTCTATATACTACAAGAGAAGTGCCATTTTTTGACATATCATTTATGTCATAATATCTAAAATTATGTCATAATTCACCTTTTATGGCATCTGTGTGACGAAAATCGTTATGTCAAAAAATGAGCGTCACAAATTTGTTTAATGATGCTTGTTCGTCCCGTGTCACAAAAATTATGACATTCATTTTAATGTCACAATAACTTATGACATTTGTTTTATGTCACAAAATCCTAGGCCTTGCCACGTAGGCAGCTGCCATGTAGGATAAAAAAACGTCATAAAATGTTGACGTGGCGCTGACGTGACAGATTTAAAAACGTCATAAAAATGCTGACGTGGCAGATATAAAAACGTCATAAAAAATGCTAACGTGGCGCTGACGTGGCAGATTTAAAAATGTCATAAAAAATGCTTACGTGGCAGATGACGTGGCAGATTTAGAAACGTCATAAAATGTTGATGTCACGCTGACGTGGCAGATTTAAAAACGTCATAAATTATTTGGGCTGAAACAGTAATTGGGCTATTTTTTCTCTGGCCCGATGGACACCATTTTTTTATTATTGCAGCCCATATTTTTTTTTCAGCCCACAAATTTGAGCCCATATATTTTTATCAGCCCATACATTCAAACCATCCAACAAAATGCACAAATAGTTGCTGTCTCAACGCACATTCAAATCAAATCAGGTCTGATATTAAACATCAAGCATTTCGTGCATCACCAAATTCAAAACACATAAAGTTGGTGTCTCAACACAAATTCAAAACACATATAGTTGTTGTCTCAACCTCATCACAGGTATCCATATCAAAATGATAACTCTAGCCACCAAAATTTCATCTATAGCCTAAGTTTGAGAGCTTACTACTCAGCATCAGATGATGCAAATTTGCTGCCAAACAAGGAACGAAGGAAGCCTTGGATCTCACTTCCTTGCTTCCTCAGCTTCTCAGTTTCTTCTGCATGCTTCCTTGCTGCATCATTCTGATCCTCTACCTGCTTCTGCAGATTACCCATCTGTACTCGAAGCTCTGCTGCTCCTGCCTTCTCAGCATGTAGTTCGCTCTCAAGCTCATGGACACGCTCATTCATTGCAGCAGCCTTGGCATTCCTCTTCATTGCTGCAGACTGCAAGCCAACATTTCGAAGGAAAGTTGATTTTGGAAGAACTTGAGCTACAGCTTGGATAGGAGTCTTCGGATCTTGCCCTTCTTGTGTTGGTTGTGCAATGATGGCCTCCATTTGAGCCTAGCAATAGCACAAAAAATTCAGGTTTCTTGTATCCCAACTGTTGTTCATCATATAAGATAAGATAGAGAAAAGGTACTCGCAATGGCATCCTGCACATTCTCACTAAAACCTGACTTGCTACTGCAGTGTGTGTCCTTGAAAATATCAATTGCACTTGGTGGCGCATCCTTATATTTTTCTTGCTTCTGAAATTACATGAAAACAGCAAAATAAGTTAACCGAACAGATCTGGTTGCATCTCTGAACATACATTTTGCTTCTGGAATTATATGCAAATAGGAAAACAAGTAACCAGAATAGATATATTTGTTTCTACGAAAATTCATAGCACTAAAACAGATCAGCATGCCTCTCTAGAACACATGTAGTATGTAAACATATCATTGTGTAGGCTGATCAATATGCAAACAGTAAAAGAATTTACTAAAACAGATTAGGCCCTTATTGGGCTCCAGCTATTTCATATATAATATTTATGAACCAAATTGAATATTGATAAAGTTAGCTATTTCATATTGACAAGTCATGAACAGCAACAATGATCCATTTCTTAGAATAATAGCAATTTGATACATCTTTATGATAGTTAGATTGCATCTCTGCAGTAGCAGAGCAGTTGTACCCTCAATATCTCAACTAAAAAACAGAACTGTATAAAGATGTAGCGGTTTATCTTACGGTGACATAGCATTGAGAAACATAGCTCCGAGATCCTGTCGCCTGGTGGTATTGAACTTGCTCACGGCTATCTTTGTTTTTCAGACACTTTTCTTGTAGAAAGGAAAACATTAGTGGACAGGTGATCCATTGTCTTTAAGGCATCATTTGTGAGAGATATTTAGGAAGGATACCTTGTGCTTTGGGGTAGACCACATGTCCACAAGTTCTTTCCACAGCATGTCAGTCATAGTGGGCAAAGGTGAAGTTGTTCTCACTTGGTTCGCCGGTATGCCATCGAAGTATTGCTTCTTCAGTTTGTATCTCATATGCCGCTGTCCTTTTTTTGAGCAAATCAGTACATGCAGCTTTCACCGGCTCAGTGGTTGTGTCGATGGTGAATTGACTCTGGAAAAGAGAATGAACATATGGTTAGAAGGCCACATACAATTTCATATACAACATGGTCAGTTAGTGTACATTTACCGAGTCTTTTTGCATCTTCAAAGTCATAACAGGAAACTTAAAGTGCATTCACAAGTGACAACTTAGGCACTGTTTTGAAATGTGAGCAGCAACTACTTGCAGCATGAATTGATTTACTGTTAGCCAATTTGACTAGATACGGTGTGTCAGATTATTGTTAAATTTAGTGTATTATTGACACGTATGAGCAGCCAAGGAAAAATGAACCAATTGAACCAATAGCACTAAAAGAATTGACAAAAGGACGGACACTTATAAAGTTTCTGAAAAAGCAAGCTGCTGCAGCCACAAAATATTGATGCCATCTTTTAGTCCTTATTAAATCACAGCTCAATTCAAACAGTGCATAAGACATCAAGATAAAAATGGATTGCACAGGTACTCAGCCACATATGTATTTAGTAATCCAATTGAACCAATACCACAAAATGAATTGAGAAAGGACGGACACCAAGAAAATTTCTGAAAAAGCAAGCTGTTGCAGCCACACAAATATTGATGCCATCTTTTAGTTCTTATTAAATAAGTCATAGCTCAATTCAAACAGTGCATAAGACATCAAGATAAAAATGGATTGCACAGGTACTCAGCCACATCTGTATTTAGTAATCCTTAAACCATAGTAAAATATATAATGGCTACCACAAAGGTCACTTTTCAGTGGGATAGCAGACCTAGTAAGCTAAGTGAATTCAACTTAGGCCATGTTTTGAAATGTGAGCATCAACTACTAGCAGCATGAATTTATTTACTACTAGCCAATTTGACTAGATAAAGTGTGTCATATTATTGCTAGATTTAGTGTATTATTGGCACGTATGAGCAGCAAGTAAAAAATAAACCAATTGAACCAATACCACTAGATGAATTGAGAAAGGACGGACACCAAGAAAATTCCTGAAAAAGCAAGCTGCAGCCACACAATATTGTTACCATCTTTTAGTGCTTAAATAAGTCACAGCTCAATTCAAACCGTGCATAAGACATCAAGATAAAAATAGATTGCACAGGTACTCATCCACATATGTATTTAGTAATCCATAAACCATAGTAAAATATATAATTGCAAGCACAAAGGTCACTATTTCAGTGGGATAGCAGACCTACTAAACTTACTGAATTAATAAAAATGTATACATAGTTCGGTTACTTACACCAATTTTTCCCACGTAGTTCTGAACAAGAGCATCACCATCTTTCTTATAATGCTTCCAGTGGGTGTAGATTGGGACATGGTTCCGTAGAATAATACCAGCTTCTGATGCAAGTTTTGCAGCTTGCAAAGGTACCTCTGGCCGCAGGTTTCTTTCAGCGACTTGACCAAAGTTATCTTACATATGATACTTGACCAAAGTTATCTTACATGTGACATGCAATACACAGTAGTTGGGCATTGCTTTATCTACAATAATGGGTCAAAGATATCATCAACAATATTGCTCATCCAAATAACACTTATTGTCTAATAGGCTTTGCTATATTCCTAGCTCTGTAACATAAACTGAGACAAGAGTTGGTATTGTCATGAAAAATTCAACTTGAATTTGGTACAAAATCAGTAAGCTACTTCTAAAAACTAGCATGTAAGATTACTTCATAGTTTATTCGACACAATGGTGCACCAAAACAAATCCATACCTTCAAGGGATCTTGGAATGCCTGCTGGGCACTGGTTACTGAAAAGACGCGTCCTCACCGGCGGCTACACGCCCTGCTTGCCGTGCCAGCCGCGCAGGCCAGCCCTTCCGACCGCGCCTAGTAGGCACAGCGCACGCCGCGCCTGCCACGCCCTGGCGCGCCGGCCGCCCCAGCCGTGCTGGCCACGCACTGGCGCGCCGGTCGCCCCCGGCCGCGCCCTGCCGCGACGGCCGCCTCCTGCTAGCCCACTGTCGCGCTGGCCTTCCCCTGCCGCGCCCTGCGCTGGCCTTTTTTTCCGCCTTGCCTGCCTGCAGAGCTGCGACCCCTGGTGGCGCCGGCCTGTTCCCAAGCACGAACAATTGCGTTTTGGAGATAGGTCATTTACCTGGAAGAAACTAGAGATCTACGATAAAGTCCTTTAGTGGCCATATGGGTCACAAACATGCTTGTAACTCGGTGGTTTGGCTGTTTCTCTGAAACTGCAGGGTCATGAGTTCGAGCGCCACTTCCACCAACTTTTATTTTTCTTTTTTTTTAAATAATTTCGTCCGCTTATCCTGGGCTGAGCAAGCCCATTAAGAAACCAGTTGGTTGGGCCCTGAGCAAGCTCATTAAAAAAACAGTTGGTTGGGCCACGTGGCGGTGAGACCTATCTTGACAGGTGGGCCGTATGCCAACAAGGAAAATGACGGTTTAAATAATTCAATATAATAATTTGTGACGCACCAGTTTTGTCATTAATTTATGACATTCGC
Organism: Dendrocalamus latiflorus; assembly: GCA_017311315.1. Classification (NCBI taxonomy): domain Eukaryota; kingdom Viridiplantae; phylum Streptophyta; class Magnoliopsida; order Poales; family Poaceae; genus Dendrocalamus; species Dendrocalamus latiflorus. Next base: position 17,013,637 of record CM029626.1, on the reverse strand, counting down.
AAAGTAGCCCCTATGACACAACAAATATTGTCACTACATGGATATATAATAATTTCTGACACACCAGTTTTGTCATTAATTTATGACGTTCGCAAAGTAGCCCTAATGACACAACAAATATTGTCACTACATTGATTTAGACTTGCATCATGACATTTTTTGTGACATTCATATTATTTTTGTCACTAAGCCAAATTACCTCTACAAAAACGTCATAAACTAGATGATTTAGTGACATTTAGACCCTTTGTCATGCCATATATGTCACAAAATGACACATCTCTTGTAGTGTATAGAACCACCTACAACTCTAGACCTCATGTTGGTCTTAGGAGCACTCCGAGTCTGGGGCTGACCTTGAATACCCTTGAGAGCGCGACACAATATCTATGCATGATCTTGGCATGCCTAAAGCATAACTCAACCACATGTCTATTATTTTGACAAAAGGTGCAATGATACTATCAAAACCCGAATCTGCTGATCCGGACTCTCCTGTGTATTCTATACTAGTCCAAGATCACGCTAGTGTACACAGTATAAAAAAAGATGAAATATCGGCCATATCACAATTTTCTAAGAAAAGACTCAGATATTATTAATAATTATCAGAGTTACGGCCATATGGCCAAGCTTACAGATAATAGCCTGAATGGCTTAAGAAACTTACAACGAAAAATAGAAATAAGCATAGCAGCCATTTGACATGCCCACAGGTAATCGACTGGGGAGCGAAGTCATAATCCACGAAGTCGTCAAAGTATCCTCCTTCTGGCACCTCCTACTGATATGATCCTTCTTCCTCAACTGAGCAAATATGGATATAGCCGTGAGTATATAGAGTACTCAGCAAGTTGTTTGTAACAAAGATGCAATATAATATGCAATGCTTACCAAAGAATGACTGAAGGGTTATTTTGCAGAAAGCAACACTTTAAAGTAAGTACAACAAATAGATTGAAAGCAAACTTTGAAAATGATTAATAAGTAAATAATCAAAAGAATTGAGAATAACCACAAGTGAACTGACTATTCACTCCAATGAACCACCCGTGAACTACCATTCACATAATGAACCACCAGTGAATTAACCATTCACTTCCCAACTTAACCCATCTGAATTTTTATGAAAACTCTACCCCTCGTGTGAAATCAGCGAGTACTGTCCATAACCAGGGACATGGCTATTCGAATAGTTTTACACTCTGTAGAGGTTGTACAACTTTACCCACATGATATGACCATATTATAATGTCACCGGTATAACATACTTCCTTGGGCATATGAACCAAGAAGATCACAACAAGACTTTTACAATGTTCAATCTCAACCCAATTCTGCCACGCTAAAGTTGTGCCGTTGACTGGGCTAACCACCTAGTTGATAATTGCCCCCTCTTGCGCCAATGTGGATCCATGGCTATGACCACAACACATTCATCCCAACAACAGAACTGAAATTGAAACATCACAAATTAATCAGCCAGATCTATTCTATACTAGACATGTGATTGCACAGTAAGGCTCAGATCAATGGCAGACAAAGTTAAGTTTTTAAACATTACCCAGACGAAACATCCACATCCCTGAAGTGCTAACCACACTTCCCCCCTTTACTGCACGATCATTTGCCCAAGTGAAAATCAATTTTGTATAACCAATACCAATGACACTACCCATGTCATGGCACATAAATTTTATAACTATGGCTACAACTATGATTCAATATCTTATTAAATCAACTTAATTAATTAACCACATGTGATGATAAACTCAACGTACTGTAGTAAGCATGGCTAAGCAATTTAAACGCACAGACTAAGTGGATACTAGTATTATATCACTAAATAATTACCCATCCTATGGTGAGAATGGACTCACGATAAAATTAATCTATTGGAATAATAACTAACAATACAAATATTTTGTAATAAAATAGCAATGCATGATAGTTTAAAACAAAATAATACATAATAGATTTAAAAACTGGGTTAAACATGATTAAAAAAACTCAACATGCCTTGGTTTTGCTTAGTTATGAACTCTTGATCCTCTAGTGGTGCTCATGCTCATTCGAAGGCGTGATTTAACAAGAGAGAAAATGAATGAGGCACAAAATAAATTCAAATAAAATTCAAATAAATCCCAAAAACTTCAAAACTAGAACCAAAAGATAGAGCTCAAATTTAGATAAATTTAGGAAAAAGAATTGGGTCAATCAGAGCTAGGATGGAGAAGAATAGGCTCTCAAAAAATCTAATATAAAGAAAAAGCTGAAAATTCAGAAAAGCTACTGTGCTGAGAACCTAGTGCGCGGAAAGGTTGGTTTACGGTGGACTTGGTGTATGGAATAGTGCAGTGTGACTGGGCGTGCTGACATGGCAGGTAAGGCTGACGTGGCGATGATGTGGCACTAACGAGGCACAACACGTGGTGACACGTCGGATCTAGGGCTGAGGTGGCAGTTGATTCGGCTAGGGTTAACGAGGCTCGGTCCACGGTCTACAGCATAGTGTATCTGACGTGTGGGCCCTAGCAGTCAGTGGAATAGTGCACGGTGGACTAGGTCTACGAAGAAGTTGAAACGACGCCATGGCGCGGGTATGGGCATGCAGACCGAGGGCGGCAGTAGAGCAGAGTGAAGACACGATGAGCTTGACCGGTGAGGACGGCGAGGCATGGCAACGTGGAACTCACTGGCGGCGGCGAAGATGGGCAGAGCGGACGGCGGCGATGACTTCTGAGATGGCAGCACTCCGCAAGCTTGGCGGTGAGGTGAATTTCGGTGAGGATGACGAGCTTGATGAGAACCGGTGTGGCTCGGGATGAGAAAAACAAGAGGGGTGGCTGGGCTTTATACATACACACCGAGGAGGCGGACACCGAGGAGGCGGGGTCGGGTATGGTGGTGAGTTCAACTCAGAGATGGCAGTGGAAGAGATCAACTCAGGTACGAATGCCAACGCGTAGCCGAGACGGGCACAGCGGTGTCTCTGGGAAGGAGATGAACAACAACTTGGGCAACAGATGGATGACACGTGTTAGGGGATGAATTGGATGGTTGGGTTTGGATGGCACAGATGGATAGTAACCGATGGTCCTGATGGCTGCCACGTGGACAACGACGGAAACTAATGGTTTTGAACAAGCGGTGGCTTGGACGGCTCGGATGGCAACACATGGCCAGCATCTGGTGGTGCGACACAGCGATGGCACGAACTCTAAAGCGAACACAGCGAGAGTTTGGCTCGAGGACGGGTCTCTGAGAAGACAATGAACAGTGCTCCATGCTCCCAATGGGCGATCGTGGCTCAACCGATGGAAGGGAACTGGCAGCTAGCGACCATTGTATCGGTTGACACGGATGGTGTAGATGAGGGGAACGGTGGCCATCCAATGGGTGACGCGTGTCGCTCATCGGGTAGGGCAAGGCAACGGGGCGGGCTGGGCTGGATCAGGTCGAGGCAGAAAGAATTGGACCGGGCTCTAGGGTTTCAGCCCAAGAAGCTTTAGGGATTTTTCCAAGCTTTTCTATTTTTAGAAATCCAAATAAATTCACTTGAGCTCTAGAAAATAACAAGTAAATCCAGAAAATCTCTGAAAAATTCCAGAAAAAACCTTGAGACTCAAGAACCTTTCCTTGAGACTCAAACAATCCAAATAAAATAGTTCCAGCAAATGTTAATGTTTATTTTTGTCATATTAAATCTTTTTAATTACTAAAAATTCAATTTAAGCTTTAATTAATTCCAGAAAAATCCAAATGGTGAATTTTATTTTTAAAAGCTTCAAATAACTCTGAAAAACAGGATGTTACAGATACTTCGCCTTCTAAGAGGTCGAAGCAGTAGGTGGCACAACATTACTATCAGAAATCCCCTAGACAAATCTCGTAGACTTAAACACTATCTTCTTAGGCTCGAGCGCAACCTCGATTACGTCTGGTGCTACTGCTCTAACAACAGTAGATGGATGTTTCTTCATATCCTCTAAGGAATCATATCCTAGACTTTGATTAAACATACAAATCTTAGGTTTGTCTAGGATGAGATTGAGCATTTTCTCGCCTCCAACAAATTGTTCAAGAGTGTTCATGAGGTATTCACACTCCCAAAAAAGAGAGGCACATGAAGCACAAGGAGAAGGAGATGGTGAGGAACCAGAAGGAGAGAATGAAGAACCAGAAGGAGAAGATCGAATAGCACGTGTATATCTCTCCTTATGCATGGTCGCCTCAACTTTGAGGGCTTCGCAAGACACATAGGGGGTAGTTCTAATCCTAGCCATTTGGACCTCGCAATTCTTCCTAAAATTCTCTTGCATTTGCTTAGATTTCTCCCCTACTTCAGCATAGAATGAACAAGTAGATTGTTGTTTCTCTAGTAGATCCTTAGTTAGCTTCACACATTTGTTATCCAATGCAATCAATTTATATTTTAGTTTTTGACAATTATTCCATGGTGAGCTAACAGGCGCCTTAGAAGCATATTTAGCTATTTTATTATTGTGATCACACATGTCCTGAAATTGCATAGAAACAGATTCAAGTTTAGCAGTCAATTTAGGACAGTTGGCACAAGAAGCAACCGACTCCATCAAAGTAGCTTGCATTTCAGCGATTTTATGATCTGCCTTCTTTAAGTTAATCTTCGAGTCGGTACAACTATTACAAATTTTAGGCAGATCAAGATGATCTGCCTTCTTTAAGTTAATCTTCAAGTTGGTGTAACTATAATAGATTTTAGGTAGATCAAGAAGCATGGTACGTAAACCTTTAAAATCATTGTTCTTATCTTCACATGAGGTATAGAATGTAGTCTCAACAGAACCAGAATGTAAAGGAGCAACCCTAGACAACTCTAACTTAGCTGGCAAACTAACTTTCTCCACCTTAAGTAAATCCAGCTCAGAAATTATACTATCATGCGAGATCCTTAGCTTTGCCATATCTCCAACAAGGAAGCACATACATTATAGGCGTCATGAGAGAGAGCAGATCTAAGTGAAGTAAGCTCCTGTGATAAGCTCTCTACCTCCTTCTCTAACTCACCACACCTAATTCTAGATCTAACATAAAACTTTCCTAACTTGAGAAAAACATCATTGAGCTGGTTGTAGGAGGGACATATCTCATTGGAGTCGCTATAGAGATCATCATCACTAATGCTATTCTCGTCAACTATAAAGCACATGCTGGTGAAGTCGTCACCATCCTTGGTGTCCTTCGTGAATCATTCTCGCCGTTGTCGTCACTCCAGCCCTCTATGTCGCTGAAGTCGAAGTTATTGAAGGCGGTGAGGACGCGGTGAAAGAGCTTCTTGGCCTTACCGAAGTTGTGGTATTTCTTGTCCTTGCCATGATCACGAGCTGGGGCTTCTTGTTGCAGTTCTTGCTGATGTAATCATTCTTACTTATGTCACCGTAGTCATTCTTGCCCTTCTCCAGTTTGGGACAGTTTGCTCGAATATGGTTGGGGCCACCACACTCGAAGCAAATCACTGGACCTCCTCTCTTCCTCTCTCTAACCCTCTTGTATACATGTGAGAACTTTTTGGCTAGGAGGGCTAGGTCACTTTGAAAACTGCTCAAATTGGTCATCGCTCATCTCATACAAAGCAGCTAAAGAGAATCCAGAAGCACCATCAGACGATGCTCTAGAGGTAGAAGTGGGATCGGTGACCAAGGCTATCGACTGCGACTTCGTCTTGCGAGAGACGATGTCGATCTCATGAGTCTTGAGGCGTGAGTACAATACATCAAGAGTCAAGGTCGATAGATCAGTCGTGTCCTCGATGGTGGTCACCTTCATCTCCCAAACCCTGAGGTCCAAGGCAGAAATTAAAGCATCTGACGAGCATTGTTTGAGTTTGAGTATGTAAGACCGACAGTTCAGAGATTATTCAAAATCTTGTGAAATCTGTCAAAGCACTCATCTGGGGACTCACTATCAAGCATCTTGAATTTGTTGTATTCTCGCTTGTACTAGTCTTGTTGGACGATCTTGATTTGGGTGATGCCCTCATGGTATGCATCGAGAGTCATCTAGATGTCGAACGTCGATGTGAGATGAGAGATACGATCAAACTCACTTTAGCTAAGACCTTGAATGATGATGTTTCTTGCCATTGCATTTACCTCCACATCTGGCGTATTCATAGCTGTGGTGTGCTCACTGGCCGAAACAATGAATCTGGTCTTAACCTTTCTCCAAATTATATAGCCTTGAGCTTATATGTAAGACTCTATCCTACCCTTCCAAAAGGGATAGTCAACCCCATCGAAGAGAGGCTACTCGGTGGAATATTTGTTTGCTACTATGGCTCTTAAGAACGTTTAAGATCTATGAGAAGAGCTAACTGAGCTCTGATACCAATTGCAAGACCAAATATGGTAACAGAGGGGGGGAATGAATAGCACCTTCTAATTTTCTCTCAAGTATTCAATACTCCTTCACTTCAATAGCTATAAAGCTATGAAGATTGGAATGAAAAACCAACACTAAACAAGCAAAACAAACATATGAAATTTTGGAGAAAAATAAGAAAAATAAGAATTACTTTTGTTATTATTGCGGCACTTCCAAAAATCGAAAGTACCTCTATTATAACTGCCGTACTTCCTTTCGTTGATGAACAGTGAAATCAATCAAAGTTCAAAAATGAAAATTGATGAAACTTTTGATTCGTACATCCAAATGATATAAAATTTTGTAGGGATCTTCTCTAGCTTATCAAGAATCTATTCCAACAAACGGTCATAAAAATCATGGACAAAATTGAGACTTTTTTCAGTTTGAAGGAAAGGTGCACTGAAACCGAGCCAAAACCAAAATCGGTGAATACAACTTGTTCGTGGGTGGACGATGACCGAAATTGCTTTAGATATGTTCCTATATGTCCCAGCAAGCAAGAGCATGAAGAAAATCACATCAAAAACCATCAGATCAAGAAATTACACTTTGAGGCCAAATCAAACAAAAATGGGTTTTCTCATGAATCTTGATATCAAGTGCCTAGATAGGTGGAGATGTATTATCAAGAATTATCTCCATCCCTTATAATCCTTCGCACAGCAAGATCATAAGAAGAAAAGAAGAGAGATCAAACCAACCAAAAGTGAAGCACATCAATCAAAAACAAGGGGCACTCAAGAGTTGCATAAAAATTAATGTATTACTTACTTGAGAAGATAGATTTTACAGCCACTCCACCTTGGAGGTCAAAGAGCACTCAAGTACTCACTCTCAAACTCTAACCCTAAATCTAGAGAAGAGAGCACAAGAGATGAGTTTGAATGGTTAACCTCACATGTCTCTATCGTAACCTCCTTTTTTAGGTGGGTAACTAGCCACCTATTCACCTTAGTAGATATTATCTACTATTACAATGAAAAAATCAGTTAACCCCACATACGTGTTTTACTTACATAAATTCACTTATGCACGTTTTTCAAAGCACATAAGTGTGCATTGGCTAAATTCTTAGTCTTGATCCGTCTTAATCAAACCAACTTCACCTTGACTTAAACCGTTCTCCAACGCATCACCCATGCACCACAGTTTTGATCCAAGATGGTTTCCGGTATTTTGGTCAAACTACCAAAATACCCTTCCTTGACCCGGTCATCACCAACCACTACAAGCAATCACCATGCTTGCCACGTGTAGGTGCATCACTAGCTTGCCATGCATCGCAAAGTCTCTCCCATCCCGGTTCTACCGAACAATGGCTCACTTGGCCCGTGCAAGCCACATGGCGCTATCCTGCCGTTCGAACTCGCCTTCAACTTTTTCCGCCTTTCTCGTGCCATGCTTAAGCTCACCGTCTAACTTGGCATCGTTGATCGTTCTGGGTCTCAACTCCTCCATGAGCCTAGCCCCGATCCTCGTTGTTGACCACGGCTGACTCCAAATGACCCTGCACATGCAAAGATAAAGAAATCGTTTTCAAGCACAAGTTCTTTATAACTTGATCTACATTAGCCAAGATATGCATCATGCAATCTTAATCCAATGACCCAGGTCATCCTAACTCAATCCATGAATCAAATCCCAAAACCCTATTTTTCTGGAAGGATCGGTAGTACCGTACTTACAATACTGGTACTACTACACTGCGGTATTACCGTTCTCCAAAGCGGTACTTCCGTACATTGTAAACCTGAACTGGACCTCTCTAGAAAAAATATACTGCACTCTAATTGGAACTACCGTTCTGCAGTTTACCGCGCTCAAAGCACCGGTATTACCGCTCTGTGGTACTACCGCATAAACACCTGCGGTAGTTTTGATTTTCCTGACACTTCCAGAAAATAGCCTAAATCAAATACAATCTTTGCAAAACCAATTGACCACTCCGCAAACATTGCAATAATTCATCCAAACATTAAACGAGACCTTCTCACATGGTCCTTCAAGCATTTTGGGTCAGTGAACTTATCGGTGTAATAATTCAAGTAGAAAACCGTTCTCTCAAAATTTATATTGAGATCATTGAACTCCTTTAAATGAATCACTAAAGTTACCACCAATGCCACGTGGGATTTGATATATGACATGGTGGTTCATCCTTAACAAAAATTTTTTTTGCGGAAAAGCCTTCTTTTTTTACTTACATCTAACTAGCTCGTTGGATATGTTAGTCCCCAATTTCCATCCCGTAAACCTTTCTCCTGCGATCCTCGCCTACCTCCACGAAGGCAAACAGATGCAAGAGGTGTGCCCTACCGTGAGCTGCGGCTGCCGGGAGACGGCAGTAGAGGAGGAGAGTACGAGCAGGTTGATTTTTGGTGAGTGGAAACAAAGAATGATGCAAGCAAAACGCTAGTTGATTTTTGGTGGGTGGAAACTAATTAAGAATGATGCCAGCTATTCATTTTTGCTTGAACTATTGTTCTGCATTGTTGCGGTGGTTTACTTCTAGTTCTTGTCCCACAAAAGAATCGTCTAGTTTTGCTAATGCGAAATCTTGCTATGCAATGAGTTCCAACATCTTGTTCTCTGTGTTGCAAGAATCAAGAAGTGAATATAAACGAATGTGAAAAGTTGTTGCTGGATTGAGTTTGCAAGTTGAGCCATAGAATGCAAACCGGATCGTTGGCTATATCCTCTTGCTAGTGCTCCCCTCCTCTGCTTCTCCTTCGTCACCGCTGTCAGTTCTCTAGGCCATCGATGGTTCTCTCTCGGCCACGCGCTGCCGTCCGCCGTGTGCAACTTGGATTTTGGGACGCTGGGAGAAGGGAGGTTACGAGATGGGATGGGATTAACATTGAAGTTACGTGCAAATATAAATGAAGTAAAGGGCTTCCGTGCAAAACATGCTCCAGCTATTAGGTGAGACTCTCGCCAGTTGCCACGTTGGCCTCCATGTTACGGATTAGATCCTCGTTGGCATAGGTGATGGCTACATCAACTCACTTAAACGAGTTCCGTGACCTAAATATACATTTTAGAAGAACAGTGGCCTAATTGGACCACCTCAATAAGTTTAGTGATCGGTAACGCAATTTACTCTTGATTTTACATATGTTTCGCATCGAATGTCTTATATATATGCAGTGTGCTGCACTGATCCAATGTTGTACAGAAAAAGGAAGAATCCCATCCTCGTAAAAGTTTTCTCAATTTACAATTAGCTGCCCAAGAATGCCGTGCTGCGTTGATCTTTAGATGGTAGAAAGAATCCAATCTGACACGTGCATCGTGTACCATTTCAACAAATCGCGAGGAAGAACTGAAGTAACAAATCCTCAAACGACATTACGAAAAACAAATCGATCGAGAAGTTAAGGTCCCTTGCATCCACGAGTTTCTCGGACACGTACGAGTGCACGACCAATTCCCACTGCACCCATGCATGCATCAAGTCTTCTCCTCCTCCTTCTAACATAGAGACTGAGAGAGAGAGAGATGCATGTGCATGCATGCATTGCATGGATCAGGTTGGTTCAGCTACGTGTGAGAACGAGCTTCTTTTAATAGCCCACTAATCCCGCAGAGAGAGAGCGAGAGAGCCTCCTCCTCTCCTATTCCTACGACGACGCCGAGGACGAGGCCTCCGACCTCGCCGGCCAGCACGCACAATGACCACCACCACCTCCTCCTCCTCCGTCTCCGCCGCCGCCGCCTCCTCCAAGCCACCATCCCTCCTCCACATCACCACCACCACCAACAACCCGACCTCGTCCTCCTCAACCATCACCCAGTCCTCCTCCCGCTCCCCGCGCGTCGGCGTCGGCACCGGCGGAGGCTCGGGTGGCGGTGGGGGGCAGAACCAGGCGTGCGCGGTGTGCAAGTACCAGCGGCGCAAGTGCAGCCCGAACTGCCCGCTCGCGCCCTACTTCCCCGCCGACCAGCAGCGCCGCTTCCTCAACGCGCACCGCCTCTTCGGCGTCAGCAACATCCAGAAGACGCTCCGCGACACCGACCCGGAGCTCCGCCCGGACGCCATGCGCGCGCTAGTCTTCGAGGCCGAGGCCCGCGCGCTCGACCCGGTCGGGGGATGCCTCCGCATCGTCGCCGAGCTCCAGGGACAGCTCCAAGCCGCAAACGACGAGCTCGGCGGCGTCCTCCGCTACCTCACGATCTGCCGCCAGCAGGCCGCCGCCCTCGCGGACCCACTCGCCGACCCGGCGATGCTCCTCAACCCCGGCGCCGCGCCCGACCAGGACGACGTCGTCGTGGACGCGCTCTACGCCGATCAAGGAACCGCCGACCAGGCCGCGGTCGTCCAGGCCGGCGGCGTCCAAGACCATTTTGTCCTCAAGGACGAGGAGCAACCTTCGCCGCACCAGCTCTACGACTACTTCTACTACGAAGGCACGGCCTGCGACGAGTCGAGCAGCCACGCCTGGAGCAACGTCGACAATGTGCAGCAGCATTACGGCAATGGCGGCTCCGGCCTCAAGGCCGGGTCCCCGGTGGCGCTCGGTGAGCAGCTCGCGCAGCACTGCCAGATCGAGGCGCCGTTCGTGGACGTGTTCGACGTGAAGCAGGAGCTGCCGACGACGATGGAACACGACGGCAATGCCGACGTGGATCAGCAGGAGGAGAAGGTGGTATCAGTGGCGAAGAACGTCGACGTAAATCACAAGGCGCCGCAGATGGCGGAGTCGTCAGCGGCGGCGGCGGCGAATTGCCAGTTGGAGCTAGGGTTCTCTTCCTTCTAATGCATGGTAGATCCATCCATCCATGACCATGCAAAGGTTGGAACGGCGCATGAACAAATTATTTAATGTCTTGATTTGATTAATCAGGACAAGAAATGTTTATTGCATTTCTCAATTTTGTTTCCAGTGTTAGTTAATTCAGCTAGCTAATAATCATTAGATTAAACACACTAGCCTAATTTTAATGTTATCATCGATCTCCCTCACGATTCAGTCTCTGAAGAAAGAGGTTTATATGTGTGTGGATAAATATTTTGGGACTTGTTATAATAAAACTCCATGATATAAGTTACTAGCTGAATACCCGTGCGTTGCTACGGATTTTTAAAATTTATCATACTACATGTTTTAAAACTCATAGGTGATAAAATTTTTTAGAATATGCATACAAACATGATCTAAAAGTTTTTAAATCCGTCATGTAAGTCGGAAGCCATCGATCACATCTCGTGGTCATAAGTAGGAAGACATTGACCACACCTCGTGGTAGTAGGTCGGGAGCCCTCGAACACACCTCGTCGTCGTAAGTCAGAAGCCGTTGACCATCGCGCGTGATCGTAGGTCAGGAGCGGTCGACCATCGCCGGTGGTTGTTAGTTGGTAGCGGTCGATGATCGATTGTGGTCCTAAATCGGGAGCCTTCGATAATGGCTTATGGTCATACATCCGAAACCGACAACCATCGTTCGTGGTCGTAAGTCGAAAACCATGGACGACACCTCGTGGTCGTAAGTCGGAACAAATCAACCAGCGTTCGTGGTCATAACTCGGAAGACATCGACCACACCTTGTGGTCGTAAGTCGGAACACATCGACCAGTGCTCGTGGTTCTCAAATCGGAAGCCGTCGATCACACCTCATGGTTGTAAGTTAGAAGCCGTCGACCATCGCGCGTGATCGTAGGTCTGGAGCGGTCGACCATCGCTGGTGGTCGTATGTTGGTAGGCCTCTGGTGCACTTGTGCCCTGTCGTCGGACTGCAGGCGCCAGCCTGCTCGGCCCACCCGACCTGCTTGGCCCCAACTTTGACCACAACCCTTCAATGTCGACCACAACCCCCTTCGACCATGACCCCCTCCGACCACAGCCCCGACTTTGATCACAACGTTTACTTCGACCACGGCCTCGACTTCGACCACTGCCCCCTTCAACCACTGTCCCCTTTGGCCATGGCCCTTCGACATCGACCACTTCCCACTTCGACCACAGCCCCCTTGGACCACAACTTTGACTTCGACCATGGATCTTCGACTTCGACCAATGCTCGTGGTCGTAAGTCGGAAGATATCGACCACACCTCATGGTCGTAAGTCAGAACACATCGACCAACGCTCGTGGTTGTAAATCGAAAGCCATCGATCACACCTCGTGATCAAAAACATGTTACAATCCATGGGGAGTACGAGACCTTGTGGGTCTTGCTGTCGAGGGTGGGGAGCTCGATCTCGGGGGGTGACTTAGGGGTAGGTGACAGGGATATCCAACTAGAGGGGGAACTCATAGTGGTGGAGGTTGTGAATGAAACAGCAGGTGCACTCCGAGTTGGCGCTATGGCTACGACCATGGCCGCTACGACCACGTCCACAGGCGCTACGACTACAGCCATGACTGCAACTTCGACCACTGCCCCTTCGACTTCAACCACTGCACCCTTCAACCAATGTCCCCTTCGACCATAGCCCTTTGACGTCGACTACTTCCCTCTTCAACCACGGCTTCAACGATGACCACATATCTTCGACTTCAACCACTGCCCCCCTCGACCACTGTCCCCTTCGACCACGGCCCTTCGACACCGACCACTTCCCCTTCGACCATGGCCCCCTTCGACCACGGCTTCGACTTCGAACAAGGATCTTTGACTTTGACCACGGATCTTCAATTCGATCACTGCACCCTTCGACCACGGCCCTTCGATGTGGACCACTTCCTCCTTCGACCATGGCCCCTTTCGACCACGGCTTTGACTGATCTTCGACTTCAACCATGGATCTGCGACTTCGACCACTGCCCCTTCGACCACTATCCCCTTCGACCACGACCCTTCGACGACCACAGCCCTTCGACGTCGACCACTTCTCCCATCAACCACCACCCCCTTCAACCACTGTCCCCTTCGACCACAGCCCTTCGACGTCGACCGTTTCCTCTTTTGACCACGACCCCCTTCGACCACGGCTTCGACTTCGACTACAGATCTTCGACTTCAACCACTGCCCCCTTTGATCACTGTCCCCTTCAACCACGGCCCTTTGACATCGACCACTTCCCCCTTCGACCACCGTCCCCTTTGACCATTGTCCCCTTCGACCACGGGCCTTCGATATTGACTACTGTCCTCTTCGATAACGACCCTTCGACGTCGACCTTGGCTTTGACTTTGACCGCTATCCCCTTCGATGACCACGGCCCTTCGACATCGACCACTTCTCCCCTCGACTATTGCCTCCTTCAACCATGGCTTCGACTTCGACCACGGATCTTCGACTTCGGCTACGGCCCCTCAACCATAGCCCCGACGTCGACCACGAACCGATTTCGTCCATGGCCCTTCGACTTTGGCCACTGCCCCTTTGACCATTGTCCCCTTCGACCACTGTTTAGACTTCGATCATGGCCCTTCGACTTCGACTATGGCCCTTTGACTTCGACCGCAGATCGATTTCGTCCATGGCCCTTTAACTTCGACCACTGCCCCCTTCAACCACTGTCCTCTTCGACCGCGGTTTAAACTTCGACCACGACCCTTCGACTTTGACCACGGCCAAACTTCGACCATAGCCCTTCGAATTCGACCACGGACTGACTTCATCCACGGCCCTTCTAGTTCGACCACGGCTTGGACTTTGACCACAACCCTTCGACTTTGACCACCACCCCTTCGACCATGGCTTCGACTTCGACCATGGGTCTTCGACTTCGGCCATGGCACCCTTCAACCATGGCTTCAACTTTAACCACGGCCCCTTGACTTCGGCCATGGCTCCTCGACCATGGCCCCCTTCGACCATGACACCAATTTCGACGACCAGCTTGGGAGACCAAAATCACCAAACAGCACGACGGGCTCCGAGCGAAGAGCATGAGGAGGTAGAGAGGCTCACCGGGCAAGCGAGTGCCGAGCGACGGCTGCGGGGGGAGAGCCACGTGGGTGGGCGCAGGAAGAGGAAGCCGCCACCGCCATCACCGAGCGCCCTTCTCTCTGATCCACTGACCGCTATCGTCGAGCGCCACTCTCTCCAATCCACCGGCCGCTGTCGCCGAGCGTCGTGCCGCTGGTTGGAGGGGCGATGGGAGATGGAATTGGTGGCGGCGCCGAGGAGGAGGCGTGGCACGAGGGTTCGAAGGAGAGAAGGAGGCGACGGTTGCGGGAGGTGGAAATGGGAAGGCGGCGGTGGGCAGATGGGGAGAGGAGGTGGTGGGAGAATGCGTTGGGGAGGCAGCAACAGCGGGATGCAACGCTACTGGGGGAGGTTGGGGGACTATGATCAGTCGCTGCCGCGCGAGGAAGGAATTGGTGACGGTGCCGAGGAGGAGGAGGAGGCGCGGCATGAGGGTTCAGAGAAGAGAAGGAGGCGGCGGTTGCGGGAGGTGGAGGATACGGGGGAAGAGAAGACGAGGAGCGCGGCCCACGCGTCGGCCCGACCTTTTCTATGAGGAGCGGAAGAACTACCTACATGCGGATCTGTATAGTTGCTCTTTGATCGGATGGCTGAGAAGAGAGAATGAAGAACAGACCGACGACCACCAACTTACATTTTTAAGGAGTAGAGATGGTATGCATCGGTTTTTATCTTAAAAGAGCAGAATATTGATGTGCTTCTCACAAAGAAAAGTGCTTGAAAATACAACAGTTTTCTTCTTATGTACATTTTGTTCCTTTTATGTAAATTAATTGACACACTTGTGAGTATTAATGTCTACGCTATAGAATGACGCAGAGTTAAACAGAAGGTTGTATACTATACTCATTCCAAAAGAAAATAACTCTACTTTATTAGAAAGTTAACAACTCACAACAGAAGCCAGCTAGTTGACCAGACACAAATAATTAAAACAAGAAACTAGAATACACTTTCTCAATATACATTAGAGTAGTACATGGATTAGCAAAACATGAAATTGCGAATTCTAAATTCAATGTGCAATTCACCTTTAGTAAATGTTGTGGCTACAGACCAAACAGAGAGAGAGATGGTAGTGGAGAGTGATGAAGATGAATGTAATGGCCTGGGTCCTCCCCATGGCTTGTACTCATATATATACACATGAGGGGTGCTTTTACAGTTATGCCCTTACATCTGGTTATCCCCTCTGGGGGCAGTTATGTCATTACACATGGCCTATTCTGGGCCTTATAATCTCCTACTAGGCCTACTGGGCTTAGGTGGGTGCCACCCCTACGACAGGAGCCTCTCATGGTGAAGGGCTTCACAGGGCCGAAGCCATGTTGCCGAGTCCTTTGGCCCCCTCCGTCCCCTGCGGCCTGTGAATTTCTCCAAGCTTGTGGCTGGGGAGCCTGAGGTCTGGGATGGAAGGTGTCTTATTGCAGCAGACGCGCGCGCTCTGTCGTAGACGCACACGCTCCGTCCCCTATCCTCCGAACGGGTGGCAGCGGAGGCTGGCGCCCGAGTCGAAGCCGAGGCGCGCGCGCTCCGTCCCCTACCCCTCGAACGGGTGGCAGCGGAGGCAGGCACCTAACTCGAAGTAGACGCGCGCGCTCCGTCCCTTACCCTTCGAACGGGTGGCAGCGGAGGCTGGCGCCAAGCTCGAAGTAGACGCGCGCGCGCTCCGTCCCCTACCCTTCGAACGGGTGGCAGCGGAGGCTGGCGCCTAAGTCAAAGCCGAGGCGCGCGCGCTCCGTCCCCTACCCCTCGAACGGGTGGCAGCGGAGGCTGGCGCCTAGCTCGAAGTAGATGCGCGCGCGCGCTCCGTCCCCTACCCTTCGAACGGGTGGCAGCGGAGGCTGGCGCCTAGCTCGAAGTAGACGCGCGCGTTCCGTCCCCTACCCTTCGAACAGGTGGCAGCGGAGGCTGGCGCCTAGCTCGAAGTAAACGCACGCGCTCCGTCCCCTACCCTTCGAACGGGTGGCAGCGGAGGCTGGCGCCTAAGTCGAAGCCGAGGCACGCGCGCTCCGTCCCCTACCCCTCGAACGGGTGGCAGCGGAGGCTGGCGCCTAGCTCGATGTAGACGCGCGCGCGCTCCGTCCCCTACCCTTCGAACGGGTGGCAGCGGAGGCTGGCGCCTAAGTCGAAGCCAAGGCACGCGCGCTCCGTCCCCTACCCCTCGAACGGGTGGCAGCGGAGGCTGGCGCCTAGCTCGAAGTAGACGCGTGTCGAAGCGCGCGCGCTCCATCCCCTACCCTTCGAACGGGTGGCAGCGGAGGCTGGCGCCTAGCTCGAAGTAGACGCACGCGCGCTCCGTCCCCTACCCTTCGAACTGGTGGCAGCGGAGGCTGGCACCTAAGCCGAAGCCGAGGCGCGCGCGCTCCGTCCCCTGCCCCTCGAACGGGTGGCAGCGGAGGCTGGCGCCTAGCTCGAAGTAGACGCGCGCGCTCCGTCCCCGCGCTGAGATTGGAGCTTGGCGCCGGTATGGTTGCGCTCCGGGGCTGTTGTGACCTTGCAGTCTGGTAGTGCGCTTTTAATGGCGTCTGGAATCACGCCGACGCCTGGCCTGGCAGAAGTCAGGCTGTCGCGTCGTGCAGTCTGCCATTCTGCAGGTGGGACACGTGGCGACTCACGACTGGTGCGTCGTGGGATGTGGGCGGTTGCGTGACCGCGGCCGTTCGCCTCGTCCCCCGAGAAGTTGGACGCGTGTTGAAGGCGTGGGGGCGTTGTGTGCTGCTTGGCCACCTACCCGGCGCGGCCCTCTAGGCCCCGGCGGTTCTTCTTTCCAAATCTTGGGCAGCCGAATCGCTGCGAATTTGATCTGTCTGTGCGTTGAGCCATATGACAGGCGAGCGGCCTTTATAAGGTGCTAGTGTTGAGGTGGAGGCACCCTTTCTTGCTTGGCTTTTTGATCTGCCGCCTTGCTTCCGCCCGTGCTAATTGTCGCGCCAGTTGCTCCTTTCCCTGCTTCTTCTTCCCTTGTCGCGAAGAGCGATGGCTAGCCACGATGACGCCACCTACCATCCCCGCAGCGGTTCCTTGCCTAGCCAGGGCGAGGTGTCCCATCCTTCCAAGGAGTACAAACTGGTGCCGCGGGGGAGCTCGCACGCCAACAAGTGGTGGAACGCCATGGAGCACTCGGGAGGCTGCTGCTCCCGTGTGCTGGAGAAGAGCCGCATGACTGAAGGGATGCTGCAGTGACTCGTAGATGAGGGGAAGATCGTGGATCACAATGGGGCTCGCCTACCCCGCCGGGACGAGACGGAGCCGAAGCCCGGGGCTATGGAGGCGATTGTTTTTGTCGCGTTCTTCGACGCCGGCCTTCGAATGCCCTGCACGTTGTTCGTGGGTGAAGTCCTGCGGGCCTACAAGTTGGAGCTAGCCCAGTTGACGCCCCACGCGATATTCCGCCTAGCTGTCTTCACGTGGGCGATGCGGACAGAGGGGTGGCGTCCCAGCGCGAGCTTATTCGCCACCCTGCACGACGCACAGTGTTGACCCAGAAAGGTTAACGGGGCGATGTCCAACTTCGGCGGTGTGGACTTCGTGCTCCGGGCGTCATGCGCGACGTTGTTCCCTGTGCCAGCCTCGTCGGGGCAATGGGCGTCCGGCTGGACTCGGCGGTGGTTCTATTACACCGTGACCGACAAGAGCGGAATGCAGTGCCGAGGTGGGCCGATCTCGTTTAACAGTACGCCGAGTCTGAAGGCGGAGATCGACGACACGCGAAAGCTACAGAGTCTTGTCGGTGTCGCCCGTTGAATGAGCGTGCGCGACCTAGCCGAGGAGTTCACAATGTATAGGGCGGCGCCACTCTCCTCCCGGGGGAAGTATGTTGGACAGAACGGCCCGCGCGAGGACGGGTTTGATCCATCCGTATCTCGCCTGCTTCCGCCCTCCGCTCCTTGTAAGTCGCCCAGCACGCTTTACGCGCGCCGTTGTATCTGTTTGGTTTCCGCCTGACTGACGTGATCTCCTGCGCAGTGTCTCGGCTAGAAGATGCGGAGCGCACGGTTGCGGCGCTCCTCGGCCCGTACACGCTTAAGGAGCACCAGGCTCGGGAGGCCGCAGTCAAGGCGGCTAAGCAGGGGCGGGTAAACCGCACCTGCGAGGCTGTGGGCATTACCGTGCCCGAGCGCGCGGTGCCGGAAGAGCTTCCCGCCGGGACTCTGGGCGCTCAGGACGGCGATAGCCCTACGGGGGTGTTATCTTCGCGACGCCGGGCCCGTTCCCCGGCTGCCGTATGCGACCCGGCAGCCCCCCCGGCGGCTAGCACAGCTGAGACGGGGCGTGTGACCGGCGGTGGGCCTGGCCATACTGCTTCGGAGGGGCGCGCCGCCTCGGATCCCCCGGCACCTTCTGCCGACGCCCACGAGCCCGTGCTCGGGCTCGCGGCCATCGCTGAGTTGGAACTCGTCAATCCGGGGGGTGGCGTCGTTCCTGGCGAGAAAACCACGGTTGAAGGTGTGTTATCAACCGCAGCAGCCGACGAGGGCGCGCCCCCTACAGAGGAAACCGTGGGGGCGACGGTAACCGGAGCTGGTGTTGCCGTGGAAGAATCGCCTGTGCCACCGCAGGCGAAACGCCCTCGGACTCAGTCCCCGCCGCCAGCGAGGGGTCAATACGCCGTTGCGGGGCCTTGCCGCGGGATTACGGCGTCTGGCGCGGCCGAGAGGACCTTCTCCCCGACCGTCGAGGCGCCCGCCTCCCCCTGGGTGGTCGAACCAGCGCCACTTCCTACCGCGACGAGGGGCGCAGGAGGTAGGCGTGAGTCACTTTCTTCACTTGACTTCGCGAGACTTTCTACGATCTGCTCGCTCATTCTGCCAACATCAGACGAGACGAAGTCTCCCGGACGTGGCGAAGGATCGAGCAGCGGAGGTATGCGCGAAGTCGGAAGCCTTGTGCAGGGTGCCCCGCAGGTGTCCGCCGTTGTTGACGTGGCGGTGGCCTCGGCAAATCCTGGCGCGTTGGGGCCGGGGCTCGCTCGCTCGGACTTCCTCCCTCGCCCGGAGATATTTTGCGACCTCACTGCAGCCGCAGAGCGTGCCGACAACGGTCTCGACCGAGAGATGTTGTCGTCATGCGAGGGGGAACTCCTAGCGCTCGCTCTACAGGCCTCCGAGATGAGGGTAAATATGTGCGCCTCAGCTTTGTAAGGTACTGCTAGACGCCTGCTGATTTGTTGTTGTTGCCAGACGCTTGCCCTCAGCCGGTCCTTTGACGAGGCCCGTGTTCAGGAGCGGAGGGCTCTGGAAGCCAGCCTTCGTGAAGCAAGCAATGCTCTAGCCGCGAAGGATGAAGAACTTCGCGCGCTGGAGGGCGCCATGGCGGCCGCAGAACTCGAGGCCACGGGGGCCAAGTGCGCCGCGGCTGAGGAGCGCGCCGCCTTCATGCAGCAGATCGCCGTCCTAAAAGGGGAGAACGCCCGGCTGGCGGAGTCTGCTGCCGAGAATAGCCTCGCCTTGGAAAATGCGTCCACGTCGGCGTGGCGGACATGGAGTCTCTGAACCAGGCCCTCCGAGATCTGTGCATCAGAGTGCTGGACACTACGCACGGGCCGGAGGCCCTGTCGGAGACGCTCGGGCTGATTGAGGAGGGGGCCGGCGTTGCTCTTCGTGGCGCCAGAACGTTTGGCGAGCACTGCGGCTACGTTGGTGCGTGCTTCGCCCTCGCCCTGCTTCACACTCGTGGGTGTAGACATACCCATGAGCTAGCAAATCCTCAACTGGATCTTCCCGACCGACCAGAGGTCCTGTCGGACGCCATCCGCTCCATCGGGCCTAGCCTGCAGAACTTCCATCAACGGATCTGGGGCGGCTTTGGGGAGGGTGCAGCGAGGGTCGCCGTGCAGCAGACGCTGCATGGGGAGGGGGACCTTCTCCAGTGGCTCGAAAGGGTCCTTCAGCGTCGCGGCGATGGCGGCACGGGTTCGTCCGCACCGCGCCAAGGCTGAGCGGTTGCTCGGGTAGGGCAGGGGGATGATGTACTGGTTCTTACGCTTGTAACCATGTAACCCCTTTGCTTTTGCAATGAATCCGAGTAGTACCTTATTCTTGGCGCTACCTGCCGCCGAACGCGATGGGGAGAAGACCTCCGCACCTTGTTTATACTCCGTAGAGCGCGCAGGGAGGGCATCCGCGTCTTATTCAAAGTCCGGAGACTCGCGCGTGCGGAGGTGGACCTCAACGCTACGGCTTATTTAAAGTCCGTAGACTGGTGCGCGCGGAGGCGGACCTCGACGCTACGACTTCCTTTATAGTCCGGAGACTCGCGCGTGCGGAGGCGGACCTCAACGCTACGTCTTATTTAAAGTCCGTAGACTGGTGCGTGCAGAGGCGGACCTCGACGCTACGACTTCCTTTATAGTCCGGAGACTCGCGCGTGCGGAAGCTGAGCTCGACGCTACGTCTTATTTAAAGTCCGTACACTGGTGCGTGCGGAGGCGGACCTCGACGCTACGACTTCCTTTATAGTCTGGAGACTCGCGCGTGCGGAAGCTGAGCTCAACGCTACGTCTTATTTAAAGTCCGTGGACTGGTGCGTGCGGAAGCTAAGCTCAACGCTACGTCTTATTTATACTCCGTAGAGTGTGCGCGGAGGCGTCCCCCCACTGCGTCTTATTTATACTCCGTAGAGTGCGTGCGGAGGCGGACCTCGACGCTACGTCTTATTTAAAGTCCGTGGACTAGTGCGTGCGGAGCTAGGCTCGACGCTACGTCTTATTTATAGTCCGTAGACTGTCGCGTGCGGAGCTAGGCTCGACGCTACGTCTTATTTAAAGTCCGTAGACTGGTGCGTGCGGAGCTAGGCTCGACGCTACGTCTTATTTATAGTCCGTAGACTGTCGCGTGCGGAGCTAGGCTCGACGCTACGTCTTATTTATACTCCGTGGACTAGTGCGTGCGGAGGCGGACCTCGACGGTACGTCTTATTTATAGTCCGTAGACTAGTGCGTGCGGAGGCGGACCTCGACGCTACGTCTTACTTTATAGTCCAGAGACTCGCGCGTGCGGAGGCAAACCTCGACGCTACGGCTTATTTAAAGTCCGTGGACTAGTGCGTGTGGAGGCGGACCTCGACGCTACGTCTTACTTTATAGTCCGGAGACTCGCGCGTGCGGAGGCAAACCTCGACGCTACGTCTTATTTAAAGTCCGTGGACTAGTGCGTGCGGAGGCGGACCTCGACGCTACGTCTTACTTTATAGTCCGGAGACTCGCGCGTGCGGAGGCAAACCTCGACGCTACGTCTTATTTAAAGTCCGTGGACTTTGTTCTGCTCAGCGCGGACAGGGGATGCTCTGGAACAGCAACCTTTATTGAACTCCCGTTTGCGCGGGCGAGCATCGCATAACAAAGGGCTGGTGGCTCTATGCTTGCTGTCCTGCTTCTAGGCGTAGTACCGCCGCAACCTGTCCGCGTTCCATGTGTGCCGGAGGGCTTGTCCTTCGAGCGTGGCGAGGCGGTACGCCCCCTTCGGCAATGCCTCCATCACGATGTACGGGCCTTCCCACTTGGACTCCAGCTTGCCAACGGTCTCCGCCTGGAGCGCTACTCTGAGAACTAGATCCCCAGGCTTGAACCCCCGCGGGCATATAGAGCGGTCCCGAGCACGTATTGTCTGTCGCGCGTACTTCTCAACATGGTGGGCTGCATCTGCCCGTATCCCGTCGAGGAGGTCCAAGGACACACGGCGCTCCTCTTCGGGTGCTTGGACGAGGACCCTCCGCGAGCCGGCCTTGATTTCCTCGGGCATCACCGCCTCATCGCCGAAAAGGAGCCTGAACAACGTAAATCTCGTCGGGCGCGTTACCGTTGTGCGAAGCGACCACAGAACGCTGTGAAGCTCGCTTGGCCACTTGCCCTTCGGCAATCCGACCAGGCGCTTTTTGATGGCGGCGGAGATGGCACCATTCGCCCGTTCGACCGCCCCGTTGGACTGGGGATGCCCTACCGAGGCGAATCGGAGGGTGATGCCCATGCTGTCACAATAGTCTTTGAAAAGGGTGGCGTCGAACTGCAGGCCATTGTCAACCGTGAGCTCCCGGGGCACGCCGAAGCGACATATGATGTTTTGCCATAGGAAGCGTTGTATGGCCGCGGAAGTTACTTTGGCCAGGGCAACCGCTTCCGGCCATCTGGAGAAATACTCCAGCGCGACTACCACGAACCGGAGGTCCCCTGGAGCTCGGGCAAGTGGTCCTACTATGTCGAGGCCCCAGCGTGCCAGTGGCCACACCGGGGGAATGGGGTTGAGGCTCGTCGGGGGCCTGCGGACGATGCGCGCCATCCACTGGCACCCTTGGCACCGACGGACAAGGTCCTGGGCGTCGGTGGTGGCGGTTGGCCAGTAAAAGCCTTGCCTGAACGCCTTGCCGACCAACGACCTCGGCGCCAGGTGGGATCCGCACACGCCCGCGTGGATCTCCGCCAGGAGCTCCTTGCCCCCTTCCGTCGAGAGGCAGCGCAGGAGCGGTGCGCAAACCCCCCTCTTGTAGAGTATCCCTTCGAACACCTGGAAGGACCTTGCGCGGTGCTGCAAGCGCCGAAGCTCGGCGGGGTCGTCGGGCTCGGCGATGCCTTGCAAGAAATTGAAGATGGGCTCTCGCCAATCACCTGGCCGGTCGATGCGGTGGACGAGTGCCGCGTCCCGGTTGTCTTGCGCGATGGCTGCCTGCGCTAGTATCTCGTAAAACGCCCCCTCAGGGGGGCAGTTGCTGGCTGGCCGCCTTAGCGAGGGCGTCGGCCTGCTCGTTCTCCGCGCGGGGGATGGCCTTGACGGTGACGCCCAAAAAGTGCCTTTCCCTTGCCCTCACGGCCGCGAGGTACTTGGCCAACTCAGGGTCCTTGGCTTGATATGACTTGTCCACATGACCAGCCACCAAGCGCGAGTCGGTGCGGACTAGCACCCGTCTCGCGCCAACTGCCTTGAGCTTCGCCAGGCCGAAGAGCAGTGCCTCGTATTCAGCCGTGTTGTTGGTGGCGGGGAAGGCACGGCGCGCCGAGTATAGCAAACGCTGCCCCTCGGGCGTGACGACCACCGCCCCTACGCCTGCGCCGGCGACGCCGTAAGCGCCGTCGATCGTGAGCGTCCAGACGGGGTCATCGTGCGTCTGGACGGGTTGGGCCGGCGGGGTCCATTCGGCGAGAAAATCCGCAAGGACTTGGGATTTGATTGCCGTTCGCGAAGCATATGTCAAGGAGAAGGGAGCGAGCTCGGCAGCCCATTTGCCGATGCGCCCTGTGGACTCCTTATTGTGCAGCATCTCTGCCAGGGGGGACGAGGAAGGCACTGTGATCGGGTGGGCCAGGAAATAATGCCGAAGCTTCCTGGAGGCCATGACCAGCGCGTAGGCGAGCTTCTCAAGTTCCGTGTATCTTGTCTTGGCACCTTGGAGGGCTTCGGAGACAAAGTAGACGGGCCGCTGCATGGCGCCTTCCTCTAAGACGAGGACGGCACTGACCGCGGTGGCTGACGCGGCCAGATAGAGCAGGAGGGGAGCCTCTGGTGCTGGGGCGACCAGCGTGGGGAGGCTGGCCAGGTGCTCCTTGAGCTCGTTGAAGGCCTTCGCGCAATCTCCGTCCCAACGAAATCCGTCGCACCCGCGGAGCGTCTTGAAAAATGGCAAGCCCCGTTCCGCCGCCCTTGGATAGGAAGCGGCTTAGTGCTGCCATGCGGCCCGCCAGCCTCTAGACCTCCCGCGTAGTCTTGGGCGGCTCCATACCCAGGATGGCGTCTACTTTGTCGGGGTTCACCTGGATTTCCCGTCCGGAGACGAGGAAACCCAGGAGCTTGCCCGCCTGCACCCCGAAGACACATTTGTCGGGGTTGAGCTTGATGCCCGCCTTCCGGAGGTTGTCAAAGGTCTCCTGGAGGTCCCAGCCATGCAGAGCAAGTTGCCGAGTTTTGACCACCACGTCATCGACATAAGCTTCGACGTTCCTCCCGAGCTGGGCGGCCAGGGCAATAGCGACGAGGCGGGTGAAGGTAGCGCCGGCATTCTTCAAGCCAAAGGGCATTCTGACGAAGCAGAACGTCCCAAGTGGTGTGATGAAACTGGTCTTCTCTTCGTCGTCTTCGGCCATGTATACCTGGTGATAGCCAGAATAGGCGTCCAGGAAACTCATGAGTTCGCACCCCGCAGTGGCGTCGACCAGCTGATCGATGCGCGGCAAGGGGTAATTGTCCTTCAGGCACGCCTTGTTGAGTGCTGTGAAGTCGATGCACATGCGTCAGGCCCCGCTGGCCTTTTTGACTAGCACCGGGTTAGCGAGCCACTCTGGGTGGTGGACCTCGCGGATGACCCCAGCACGAAGAAGCTTCGCGACCTCTGTTTTGGCTGCCTGCTGCCGATCCATTGACATACGCCGAAGCCTTTGCTTGACCGGCTTGGCGTCGGGGCGGACCGCCAAGCGATGCTCGATTACTGCTCGATCTACGCCCTTGATGTCCTCCGGGGACCATGCGAAAATGTCAACGTTGTTCTGAAGCACTTGGAGCAGATCCCGTTCGACCCCCGGTGGGAGCCTCTCGCCGATGGACACAAACTGCCCCTCCACTTGGAGTGGCACCTTCTTGACTCCGCCCTCGGGCCGAGGCTTGGGCGTCCATCCGGGGGCGGAGGGCCCGTCGCCGCGCGCACCGAAGAGGGCATGCACCGGGCGATGCGGAACGCGGCTGCCGACCTCGGCCCGTCTGGCCAGGTCCTGATCGCCGAAGACGGTGATAACACCCTCCGGGCCCGGGAGCTTCACACACAAAAACGCGTAGTGTGGGATCGCCTCGAAAGAGTTGATGGCGGGCCGACCCAGTATGGCGTTGTAGGGATGCGAGATATCGACGACGTCGAAGATGACATGCTCGGTCCGGATGTTACCCTTGTTGCCCTCCTGACGGAAAGTGACCGGAAGGGACACGTGCCCCAAGGCCTGCAGCGGTTGACCCCCGAAACCTTGAAGTGGAGCTCCTGGCTGCTCTAGCCGGCTTCGTGGGATCCCCATACGGTCGAGGGCCTCTGCGAACAAGATATTCGCGGAGCTTCCCCCGTCAACAAGGACGCGCCTGACGTCACAACGTGCTATGTGGGCCTGGATGACTAGGGGGTCTTGGTGAGGGTACTCCACACCCCTGGCGTCGTTCAAGTCGAAGGTGATGTTGCGGGGCGGCATCCACAGTTGCGGCTGCTCCCCGGGAGCTTTTAAGGAGGAGCCTCCGGTGATGACGTTGATGGTGCAATGTTGCGCGCCCTCCATTGGGGGCGGAGCCCGAGACCCGGCCGTCACCCCCCGCAGCTCTATGACTGCAGCGCATGCCCTTGTGTAATGATCGCCGTAGCCGTGCACCTCGCACCACTTGCCATAGTGCAGGAGCTCTTGTTCTGCTTGGGGTTGGCCGCCGTAATCGAGTCCGCCTTCCGACCCCCGGTCTCCCCTCCGTGAGGCGGGGTCGGGTCCTCGGCGGGTGCCCTCGGTGTCGCGGACATGATGGGCCGCCTGTGTCCTGCGCTGGCGACGCCGAGGCTTACGCCCGCTCCTTGAAGAGCCTTCCTGTACCTCGGTGTCGCCGCCCCGGGGAGGGCCTCCGCGAGGTTCTCGGCCGCGGCCCTGCTTCGAGGGGGGCCCACCCGCCCCCGCCTCGCGCGGGGGGCGCTCCCCCTGGACGAGGTCGAGGGCGGTGATGCTACGTCTTCGCGCATCCTCCTCCGCCTGCGCATACTCGTCCGTTTTGTCGAAGAGTTTCACGACTGTCTTGATTGGCCTCCGCGCGTTGTACTCGGCCATCGGGCCCGGACGAAGGCCCTGTATGGCTGCATTAACGACGGTGGTTTCATTAATGTCTTTCACCTGGCATCGAATCTTGGCGAAGCGCTGGAAGTAGTCCCGGAGCTTCTCCGAGGGTCCTTGCTTCACAGCGAAGAGCTGGTCCGCATCGACTCGCTCGACATAGTTTCCTTGGAAGTTGCTTTGAAGGCGGTCGCGAAGCTGCTCCCACGCGTAGATGGAGCCCGGCTCTATGGTAAAGAACCAAGAGAGCGCCACTCCTTGCAGCGCGAGGGGGAGTCCCTTCGCCTTCGTGGTGTCGTCTCCGCCCGCGGCTTCGATCGCGGTTTCGTACACGCGCACGAACTCACGGGGGTCCGTGTCGCCTTTGTACGAGTCGACGGCGCTAGGGAACTTGAAGTCTTCGGGCCATGCCGCCTGCTGCAGCCCCGCCGAAAGCGGGGACTCCGGATCTACGCGCCGCAGCGGCACGCGGCTAGACGTGGGGGCTTCGTGACTGTCCGCCCTCTCCGGCGTGGGCTCGGTCGCGGTTGCCGGCGCGGCCTGCTGGCTCCGAGCCTCTTGCATATCTCGGACGGCTCCGCGAAGGTCCCCTAGCTCCCGCTGAAACGCGTTGAGGGCCCGCCAGTAGAGCGCTTTCCACCGCCTGTGCGGGCGGGGTCGCCGGTGCTCCCAACGGGCGGATCGACGCGGGGACGACCGCGTCGCGAGGTCCCGAGCTGCCGGTCGCTCCGTCATGGCTACCTCGAACCGCTTGGTCCGCGCCGCCGGCGAGGGTTGCAGTGGGGGCGGCGAGGTCGGCTGTCGTTGCGTCGGCGGGGTCGGTTGTCACCGCACCCGCATCAACGTCTTCGACCGCGGGGTCCGTCCCCGCAGCGCCGGTGACGGGGCGGGTCGTCGCGGTGCCGGTGACGGGGTTGGTCGTCGCGGTGCCGGTGACGGGGTTGGTCGTCGCAGTGCCGGTGACGAGGTTGGTCGCCACCGCGTGAACGTCGACGTTTTCGGCCACCGCGACTGCGTCGCCACCCGCGCCCGCCGCTGCCGATGCCGAAGCCCTGGTACTCATACGACGCTCCGGCCCGGCCGCCTTCTTTCCCTTCGCCGCCGCTGAAGAAGCTTTTTTCGGTGCCATCCTTCTTCTTCGGTCTTCAGGCTTGCTCCTGTCCTCCCCACGGACGGCGCCAACTGTTGTGGCTACAGACCAAACAGAGAGAGAGGTGGTAGTGGAGAGTGATGAAGATGAATGTAATGGCCTGGGTCCTCCCCATGGCTTGTACTCATATATATATACACATGAGGGGTGCTTTTGCAGTTATGCCCTTACATCTGGTTATCCCCTCTGGGGGCAGTTATGTCATTACACATGGCCTATTCTGGGCCTTATAATCTCCTACCAGGCCTGCTGGGCTTAGGTGGGGGCCACCCCTACTACAGTAAATAATATATAATTTTCGTGATCCATAAAAAAATATTATATTCTGTCAAAAAAATATATTATAGGATAGAAATTAGTGATAAAAAACAATAAAGCCTGGAGATTATGTTGAAGTCCAAAATGACCTATAGTATTTCAAAATCGAAAGGAATACATTGTAGCTACAGAACTACGCAAATGCAAACTTATAAGGTTATATACACTACGTTCTTTAAAAATTAAAAACAATCTAATATTTTATTTGAAATTTAACAGCACTTAACAACTCAAAAACAGAACATCGATCATACTCAAGTACATAACAGCACTTAACAACTCAAAACAGAACATCGATCATAATCAAGTACATCGTATCTGAAACACACACGCATACACACACGAAAGAGTAATGGAATCTACAAAAGGTTCCTTTGTATATCTTGGAAGAACTCTCATTGAAATAGGAAAAACAGGTGCATTTCATATTAAACAATTGTGCATTTGGTGTTACAGGCCAATCCATAGCTTTTCGCAACACGAAAATTTACTAGCTTGTTCCACTTTTGTAGTTTCATGGTAAATTGATAATGGATCTGTTGGAAATATGGGCAATATTTTAATTTCAAGTTTTAATAGGAGATAAATACATTAAAAAACTAGTGATATAAAACTCATAATTAACAGCAGGCTACTCATTGTACTTCAGCAAATACGTAAGGAAAATACAGTATCAAAGTCGATTGAACGTGCAAACGACCTACCGTTGAGCTTGATGAAGAACAGAAAACAGCGTAGCTCGATGCTAGTCATGGAAACAGTCGACGTCGACGAATCAGCCAAGTGGTCGTGTAGATTGCGCTTCTCAGAAACCTTATTGCCGCCCCGTACAGGTTTTCTCTGCGATAATGGTTCAGAAATCCCGCTCTTCTCTCTTGTTAATGCATGTTTTTCTATTATTACGTATTATCTTTGTTTTTTTGGTGAAAAAACCCTTTCCTTTTCACGAAAATACGTGTGAGCCCTTGATTTCTCATGAAAAGCCCCACGAATTATCGACTCTTTTTCTTCGGTCCACCTGGTAGTTAGCGCGGTGTGGTGCCGCACTTCTCCCACTAGTTGTAATGGCTTGCTGCTCTGTTTAGATCTTGGTATGGAGAGGAAGGAATGTACGGAGGAGCAAGGAGGGCCAGTTTTATTTTCAGGGCCTATTCATAATGGTTTTTTTGCTTTGACTTATAAATAGTAACAGCTTATAGAGAGAGATATACTCACGTGCAATTTTGGCTAATATAAATGAAATCTCTACAATGTGTACTACAATCAATTAGTAGATCTTGCCTTGAAATGACACTCCGTTTAAAAGCTATATACTGTAGAAAAGTCATTTACTATAAAAAGATAGCTTTTAGAAGCCAATACAAATAGAGCTTATGGCTTATGAGTCTAATAAACAAACAAACTGAATGACTTTTACACCGCCATTTTGAAACAGCTTATCGGGACAACATTTTCGAAGCAGCTTATCGATATTTGGTTCGTTCATACAAGCATTCGCGCTAGAGCCAAAAATCGTGAGCTGCAATCAAAAGTCATAGCTGAAAAGAACCCACTAACGTGCAGAGTCATGTGGCATCTTTGTCATCGAAGTTTGGACACTTACATGTGCCACGTTAGCTAAAAACATAGTAGTATCAGGCGATGGGGGTGTTTTGTTTGGTTTTGAGAGTTTGAGGGAATGAAATTTCTGGTTTTGAAGTTTATGGTTGATTTCTAACTCGAACAACAGCTAAGAAGGTAAAATAGACCTATTACTTTATATTAACAACTCATGCATAAAGTACATAATTACTCAACTTTTAAAACCAAACAGAATTATAACATGAGAATGGCTATGGTATATGTGTTGTATTTCCAAGGGCATTTTCAGAATTTCTCAATTGAAAAAGGAAAAAACATAGGGGGTATGGGGCCTACCTGTCGGTGAACTGGCTCGAAGAGATAAGGGGAGGAGACTCTATCTCCTCTCGAGTGGCATCTCATCTGGATGGATTCGGTCTCCCGTGAGGGCTTAGTCTCGGCAGATCTGATCCTTGGGGACATTAGTGTCGAGACCCGAATATGCAAATCCGGACTCTCCTGTGTATTCTGTACTAGTTCAGGATCACACTAGTGCACACAGTATAAATAAAGATGAAATATCGATCACATCTCGATTTACTAAGAAAAGATTCAAATATTATTAATAATTAGAGTTGCGACCTTATGGCCAAGCTTACAAATAATAGCCTGAAGGGCTTAAGAAACTTGCAGTGGAAAACAAAAATAAGCGTAGTAGCCACTCGACATGCCCACAGGTAATCGACTGGGAAGCAAAGTCCTAATCCGCGAAGTCGTCGAAGTATCCTCCTTCTAGTACCTCATACTGATTTGGTCCTTCTTCCTCCGCTGAGCAAATGTAGATATAGTTGTGAGGACATAGAGTACTCAGCAAGTCGTTTATAACAAAGATACAATATAGTATGCAAGGCTTACTAATGGATGGCTGAAAGGTTACTTTGCCGAAAGCAACAATTTAACGTAAATACAATAAATAGATTGAAAGCGAACTTTGATAAAAAAAATAATAATAATTAAGAAGTAAATAATCAAAGGAATTGAGAGAACCACAAGTGAACTGCCTATTCACTCCAATGAACCATACGTGAACTAACCATTCACTTCCCCAAACTTAACCCACCAAGATTTTATGAAATCTCTACCCCTTGTGTGAAATCACCGAGCATTGTCCATAACTGGGGATACGACTATTTGAATAGTTTTATACTCTACAGAGGTTGTATAACTTTACTCACATGATGTGATCATCTTGTAATGTCACCGGTGTAATATGCATCCTTTGGCATGTTGACCAAGAAGATCACAACAAGGCATTTACAATGTTCAATCTCAACCCAGTTCCGCCTCGCTAAGGTTTTGCCTCACACCCCCTCTTGCGCCCTATGGAACGTATAACAACACCCACTGATATCTCAACAGCAAAACCAAAATTGAAACATCACAAATTAATCAACCAGGTCCATCCCATGCTGAATGTGTGGTTGTACGGTAAGGCTTAGATCAATTGCACATAAAGTTAAATCCTTATATTTACCCAGGGGAAACATCCACATTCCAATGTGCAAACTGCACCCCTTTACTACACGATCATTCGGCCAGGTGAAAATCAATTTTGTGTAACCAACACCAATGACACCTCCCATATCATGGTACTCAAATTTTATAACTATGGCTGACCATCACGTTCCAATATATCATTAAGTTAAAATTAATTAATTGATCACATGTGATGATGAACCCAACGTGACTATAAACATGGCTAAGCAATGTAAACGTACAACCCATGTGATAACTAATATTGTATCATTAGATAATTACCTATCCTATAGTGACAATAGAATCATGGCGTTCAAGGAGGGATTAATCAATTTGGATATTAACTACCAATACAAAGGTTTATAAAAATAGCGATGCGTGAAAATTTAAAATAAAATAATACATAATAGATTTGAAAACTAGGTTCAACATGATCAAAGGACATGACTTGCCTTGGCCTTGCTCAGTTAATGGCTCTTGATCTTCACATCTTGCTTTAACTCCTTCGAAGGTGTGATTCAATGAGAGAGAAAATAAAATAAAACACAAAACAAATTCAAACAAAATTAAAATAAACTCCAAAAACTAGAAAATCAGAATCAAAAGATTGAGCTCAAATTTAGATTAATTTAGGAAAAAGAATCAGATCAATCGGAGTTAGGACAGAGGAGAACGGGCTTTTGAAAAATTAGAAAAACTAGAAAATTAGAAAAGGCTGAAAATTAGAAAAACAACTATGCTGTGAACCTAGTGCATTAAAAGGCTGGTCTACAGTGAACCCGGCTCACAGAATAGTGCACGTGTGACTGGACACGCTGACGTAGCGCTAGGGCTGATGTGGCAGGTGAGGTGGATGCTGGCGAGGCTCGGCTGGCTCACAGTCTATGGAACAGTGCTCTAACAGGTGGGACCGAGGTGACAGAGACACGGCTCACGGTGAGCTGGGATCACGAAGAAGCCGAGGAGTCATGGAGGCGCGGTGCGGGATGACATCGGTGTTGACGCGTGCGGGCGCATGGACCAAGGGGACAAGCGGCGCTTCGGGTGAAGTGGCGGGGCAAGCTAGTGAGGATGGTGGAACGACTCGACGGCGGCGACTGACCAAGGGAACTCACCGGCGAAGAATGACGGCGAAGCAGATTGGCAGAGTGAGGCGAAGGTCGGTGGCGATGATCGAAGACGAAAACGGAGACGACGATGGCGACTTACGAACTCCGACGAACTCAACGGAAAACAAGGGGCATGGCTCAACTATTTATAGTGCGGACGTCAAGGCTGACCCGGAGGCGGTAACGTGGAGCAGACGCGGCGGCAGAGACAGAGACCGGCTCAGAGACGGCGGCGAGAACCCAGGAAGACGATGAACTATGCCAGCACTGTTGAATGCTTGACACGAGGCAATCAAACAGCTACGGTAGAAAGCACAGTTCAACAGTGCTACGTCCTCCAGATGCTTGATGTGTCTCCTGGCAAGAATTAGACGGTCGAGAAGGAAGGCGGAGCTAGCGATTGCATGCAGGAAAGGAGAGACGGATGGCCAACGTGTGGCTTGGCGGGCAAGTGTGCTGGGTTGGGCAGCTGGGCTGGAGAGAGAATGGGCTTCGGCCCAACACTGTTTAGGATTTTTTTTAGGCTTTTCTATTTTTAGAAATTCAAATAAATTCATATGAGCTCTAGAAAATAGCAATTAAATCCCAAAAAATCCAAGAAAAATCTAGAAAATTCTTTGAGACATAAGGAACCCAAATAAAATACTTTTGGAAAATGTTAAAGTTTAATTTAGTCATATTAAATCCTTTTAATTAATAAAATTCATTTTAAGCTTTAATTAATTCCAGAAAAATCCAACTGGTGAATTTTTTTTAAAAGCTTCAAAAAGGCTCTAAAAATCAGGATATTACAATCGATGACTTAGGTGGAGGGATGAGGCAGTTGCGGGCCTAGAGCTTCGGTTTTGGCTCTTGGTGGCCACCGCGTCAAGCCCCTCTTTTGCTTCTCCTCTCGGCTATATAAAGAGGCTGCCTCCATCCGGGAGATACATCAGAAAAACCATGAGCATTATCTCTTCCATCCTTTCTTTTCCTTCCTGACTTGGCTCTGAATCTTGGTCCTTGGGGCGGCTTCTTCGATGCTTAACCGTTGGTCTTGGTGGTGATAGTGGCCCCTGGTTCTCAGCGACGAGGCACTTGGTCGGTGCTTCTCGTGTGCTTGTGAGGTGTCCTCCTTCCCTCAGGTTTGTCGGCTTGGTGATTCCTGAATGGCAAAGGTAGGCATTGTATCTCCATCAACAACGCTCCTCTATCGCGGTGGCATAGAGGGGCGCTAGGTTTTCTGGGTCAGCACCCTAGGGTGTGCCTTGCTTGATCTTCTTGGCGGCTTCAAGTGCCATCTGCACTGTCAAATTTTCAATTATCCTTTTGTGCATTTCACATTCTGTGAGCCGTACTAGTTGATTACATTCTGTGAATTGATCTAGTTCTAGGAGACATTACATGCAATGCTTGTGGGCTGTGGGATTAATTGCTCTGTGATGAAATCTGTTGTATACTAAAATTGATCTGATTATTAAGTCAAGATTTGTGCTTTGTTGTTAGTGCTTTCTTCTGTAAATAGGTTCTGAGCATCTTGGTTGATTACTATCAGAACTGTTGGCTATTATCCTTACTGTGATCTCTAGTTTTCAGTATCCTGTAGCATATTTCTAGTTCTTCAACTGGAGTTCTCACTGGTTTAGATAATATGTGATCATATGTTAAGTAGATTATCATCTAATCTAAAAGTTAATAAGAATACTGTTAATTGAGGTCATTTTGTTGGTACTCTATTTCACCGACAGTAATATGTATGAATGCTCATTTCTGTGATAGCACAGTAGAGCTAATTTTAGAGCTCATAATCTTAATTTTGATTGTCATTTCAATTAGTGAAGAGTAACGACATAGTAGTGGGATGGCTAAGATTAAATATTGTGTAACCCTACATCTGAAAGCACTAATCAATAATCTAAAACTTAAGCTTTATGCTAGTATTAGTTAATTCTCTGTTCATGAGAATGTTTTACATGATTAATTCAGTAGTAATATTGGTTCATATACTGAGTATATATTCTAATATAAATGGTATGGTATAATTACATGTTTATATGCAATTTATGTCATTTATATACTATTTGAAATGTTCTTTAATTATGCTTTATCTTGCTGCAATTAAATACAAATATATGCTTATACCGCATTATCTATAACAATATGTATGTAATTTATGTACTTTACAAATACTTTTCTCACCGTGCACTAATCATCTTTGAAGAGAAAGTGTGAGTATAGTGGGAGAAATATTGGGGAGGAAAAGGTTTCAAAACTTTTTGAACTAAAAGTTGTATATACCGTGGACATCCTTATAACATCATGAAAGTGCCGAGAAAAAAAAATCTACTCATATTATTTTCTCATCCGGATATTCCTAAAGATGTGTTGGTCCGTGGTTGATCCATACATCCATAAAGATTTGCCTATCTATGTTAAAATAGTCTAGCCGCACGGCAGGTATTTTAGGGCGCCACTTTTATCTTTGTTTACCGGAGGGCCGGAGTGTATGGAACCTGTGGGCTCTCAAAAATACTCAGCACGAGGCTACGAGTACAAACTAGTCATGTACTACTAGACCATTCTCAACTTGTCTTTCTCGGTGCTGTACATGCACCAACGAACAGGGGCCGAGTGTGCACGACGAAGCTACCTGCGGTCGGCAAACCAAGAAGAAAAGCTGGTTTTATTTGGGCTTCGTGTTTACAATTTTTAGTTTTTATTATAATAACTAGTTTTTAAATGATACATATTTTAAAGATAGAGTTTATAAGTTAATTGTAGTAGATACTGAACCTTCAGCTATACCGGTTAAAATTATATATGGTTTGTCTTTCTTTATAGTTTTTTTTATAAATATATAGAATTTAAAAGACATAAATTACAGTTAAAAAGAATCCGTGTGAAATGAACGCTCGTCAGGTTGTAATCGAGGCACGCACGCACGGGAATGTTCCTAGCGAATAAACGCGGTGTGTTTTTTCTGTTGTGTTGACCCGTGCGTCGACGTCCGTCCCGGGCGACCGATGAGCCGACCACGAGCGAGCGACGTCCGAAGTAAAGCGTGTCGACCAACAGCGCGGTGACAAACAAGCACACAAGTGTGAAGAAGAGAGCGTCCCGGAGGCTTGGAATCGAGCAGCTGGAAGACGGTGAAACGCACGGCCATGGCTAGCACTGTCGGTGCTCCTACTCGCTCAGGCCATTTTACTGAGATGACACTCGAAGCTTCACCGGCAGATACCCGAGCTTGCGTTTTTTCTATTCAAAGCGGGTGGCATTTCTCAAGGCATATCTACTCGCATCATTCTCAGAGAGCTAATTTAGATAGATATTTATAAGAGGCTGCCGGACGGAATTCAAGTCTGAGCACTAACTCTCTCTACCTTTAAATTACTTTTAGAAATATGCTAGTGCAATTGTATATAATATATTGAGTAAATCTGTTAATATTTATTAATTCAAAAAGGTACCAATTTAGAAAGAAAGTCGTTGATTTAGTATGCTAAATCAATCATATATATATATATATATATATATATATATATATATATATATATATATATATATATATATATATATATATATATATAGGACGAGTGTTTCATGCACCAAGGTGCCTAGGCACCAATATTAATACCCGTTGATTTGCTTCGAGATTCGCAACGTTTGATGTGGGTATCTTCATATACCCATAAAAAAGTATATTTGAGATGTCAAACTCCGAAAAAATTTAAATTCAACTTCAGTTTAATTAGTTTGAACTATTTTTATGGTATACACTCACTGTAGTTGCATTGAACTCAAAAGTAGTTCAAACTAGTTTGAACTGAGTTCAAAACTAACTTACCATAAATATATCAAGGGTATAAAACATTTTCATACCCAAACTCAAAAAAATTATCAATCATACACGTGTATCGGATGTTGGTGCCTAGGCACCATGGTGCCTTATGTAATTTTCCTATATATATATATATATATATATATATATATATATATATATATATATATATATATATATATATATATATATATATATATATATATATATATATATATATATATATATATATGTGTGTGTGTGTGTGTGTGGGGGGGGGGGGGGGGGGATGGTCCCTAGCGTACGTGCACCGAAAGCCCTGGGCGGATTGGGGCTTAATTGTGTGCTGCCGAGTATTATTCTCAAATCAAATTTTGCTGCGCCGTTAAGCGCTACTAGCTAGCTGCAAAATTTGACCGGATCGATCTCACCCTGTACACACACACGGATGCATGGGTGTTTCTTGGAAATCTGTTGGCAATTACAAAAGAAAACCAATAGCACTAATCTGCAACGAACTTTTAATATAGTTGGAACAACGAACTTTTAATATAGTTGGAAGTGGGAACTCGTCAGAAACGCAAAACACCGAGCAAAATCCAAGCTAGCTAGACAGCGACGTGCATATATAACTAGGTGCATAAGCGCGGCGCACGCCGCGCTAGCCACCGTGTGGACCAAAGTAAAAGAGACGAAAATTCGCAGGGAGTTTCGTAAAAAAAATCAAGGACATATGCGTAATTTCGGGAAAACCAACGGTTTTTTTCGTAAAAAATCGAGGACTTGGAAGGACCTGTACGTAAGTAAATAAGGACCTATATGTAATTTTGGAAACCCGCGGGGCGCAATCCAATATATTTTTTTGTTAAAAAAAACTGACAGGGACCTTTTTGCGAGGAAAAAGGACTTTTACGTAATTTCCGAAAAACACGGGTTATTACCTCCCCCGACCGTACCGTTTTTTGGCGGCCACGCGCCGGCCGCAGCGTGTTAGCGGGCGACGTGGCCGCCCTCGCTGCCCTGGAACCCCCCCGGGTATTGGGGGTTCTGGATTAGTACTAGTTGTCCTAGGTATAATACCTTAACTAATTAATCTCCAAAAATGGAATAGTTACACGCGGATCATTAAGACTTTAGACCAGATAGATTAAGACATTACTACTGCTGCATCTTTAGAATTAATCAGAAAGGTAACACATGGAAATGAAATCGACCGATGATGCTACTTGACGGCCAAGTCTAACTAGCTCCGAGTAACGTACAATATTACGCCTTCTTGTCTATCAACATCGACTTGCAAATATCTATCTACTCCCGGTCACTCGGTCAGCACAAAGAAACCTAAAGATGGAAGTTCTGGTCGTGAGCTCATGATAGCGACGAAGACTTGGCCCAGGATAGAGCGTGAGTTAACAATGACACACAATTAAGCAGACAGGGTGCAGGACCAGGATTTAACAAAATTGCTAACTTTTAAACTCCTGATCTAAACAGAATAAAACTTAATATATGTCTTCTTTAGAATATCAATAACCTATTCTAATCATAAATAGTAAAGATCAATATCAAAGTTTCGATCTTTATCTAAAATAAAAAAATTACACCAAAACTGAGTAAAAGAAGGAAACATCGATCTGCTCTTGCTCGTGAGTCTTTGATCATCTTATATGGGTTCGTACATGTTATAGAAAGTTAGATCACAGTGCGAACTTAAGCCAAAACATCCACAAGATTAAAACCCTAAATCACCCCTCTTGAGCAAATCGGACAATCACAAGGACATTCCATAGAAAAAGGCCTAGATGGATGGAATTTGATATCAAAGAGACATCTCTATCTCTTACACGTTGTTGGCACCAAGAGAGATCAAGAGGAGATAAAATCCAGTCAAGTAAATCAAAAGCATAAAAAGAATTTATGGCACAATTCACTTAGACGAAATTTAGATGCTCATTTCACTTAGAGAGAAATGTTTTATAGCCACTTCCTCATGAAGAATAGAGCACTAGCCCTAGAGCGCGTGCGCACACATACAAAGTTTTCAACACAAAAAAACCATAACATCTCTCCCAACTCACAAAGAGAGCACATCTTTCTCAACACACACAAAGACTTATATAGTGGAGGGTCATCACCTACCACCAAAATCCAAGCAACTAGCACACCTTTAGTGGATATAACCACTTACAGATGGCAAACCCAATAACCCACACACAAATAGATTTTAAACTTACAAACACTTTTCAAAGTGTAACTTTCATATGACTCCAATAACCTGATAAGATGCTCTATCCTCCAAAATGAGACCGAAACCACTTAGCCCTTTGTTGCAGTTTCACAAACTGTCTCTCACTTGATATCGGACAATTTCCTCAATTGACACCCATCGGTTTTCACGGTGCTTCTCCTCAAAGCAACCACCACACAAAGTCCGTGATGCCCAATGACTTATCGCCAAGATTGTATACCTATTCCAAGGACCGTCACCACTTGAAACATCCAAATTCAATAGCGCACCATATGCATACAATTATTTCATCACGATTTTTGTCTTTTTTTTATACTTCTTTGCTTGAGATGATGCTCCACCTAGATTTACGTGACACACCATAGCCTCAGGACACCTAGCCTAGTCTCGGTCTTACCGTTGATCGCAACAATCACCAAGCACCCTGTATATCAAAGAACAAGCAATTGTTCTGAGCACAAGTGACATGTACTTCACTTTCATCAACATAATTGATGCAATCATACACTACTTGACACCCACGTTAAGATCCCCACTCTACATGGACTCCTTATATGATTAATACTTGTACAGACTCACGCCATAACTAATACTTATATGGACTCCCGTCAAAACTAACATAGTCGAAACCAACTCAACTCATGCAACTCAGCACTGGCCGATTTGACCGCCAATCAATAGCCAATCGGACCACCACAAATTGACTTA
This sequence comes from Dendrocalamus latiflorus, assembly GCA_017311315.1. Taxonomy (NCBI): domain Eukaryota; kingdom Viridiplantae; phylum Streptophyta; class Magnoliopsida; order Poales; family Poaceae; genus Dendrocalamus; species Dendrocalamus latiflorus. The sequence goes on along the minus strand of CM029626.1, from coordinate 16,975,154 downwards.
GAAACACCTGATAACAGGGGACCGGCCTAATTGTGGCATCTATGTCGGTCAAACCGCCCAATAAACTTCGATCAGACCGCCTCTCACGACCGATCAGACCTCTCACCGGTTAAACTGTCTCTGCAGGTCGACCAGACCGTCTCTGCGGGCCGGTCAAACTACTGTCTACCAGACATCATAACCAGAGATCAAAAAACACAAAATCAAACTCAAATTTCAACAACAAAGCACAAACAAAATTAAATACATATCACATATATGAAGTGACTTCTGTGGTCTCACACAGCGAACGTGGCTCTAATTTTCTAACCTCGGTCCGACAGCATCATTAGCCATTAGGCTGCAGGAACAAATTAAGAATTAAATGCACTAATAGGATGAGCTGACAACTCAGAGCCGTCAGCTAGTTGGTAACCTCGGTCGGCCTAAACAATCGTGCTGACTTCAAATTAATTGAGGGCCAGTTTGGTGATGGTGTGCAGCGACGGAGAATCTACTTGCCCCTTAAATCACCGAAGAGTGACTGGCCACTAAATTTTACCATTATATATTTGAAAAATATATAAGAGTATAATATTGTAAATATTTTTCTTATGAAAGTTTACTCGTATAGTTTTTATATACCAAAATCATACATTCCAGATAGTATTTTTCTGTCAAAATTAACACGATTTCACTACACGTATTCTAATGCGTCGCTCTTTTTTATAACTTAGGGAAACAGTGAGTAGTTTAGAAGATGCTCGACAATTCTAGTGAAATCATTTTTTCAAAAAAAAAACATTTCAGTATATATAAAAGAGATCATCAGCTAACAAAATAAAATAAAACAATCTGAAAACAGTATATCTGCATATTATAAGCCACCGACAGGGCCGGCCCTGTGCCTAGGCAGCAAGGGCGACCGCCTAGGGCCCACGAAAACTTGGGGCCCCTAGCCCATGTATGTTAGTATGTATACATGTATTTTGTCGACAATGAGTACTTTGCATTTTGTAATGTATTAAGCCTAATGTTGCCAATAAGTACTTTGTATTTTGTGATGTACTGTCTAATGGTTATTGTATTGAACTTTACCTTTTACAACTGATATGAAATGCATTGTTACATATTTATATTAGAATGAAGGGTCTCATTTTTATCATGTCCTTGGGCCTCCAAGATGATAGGAACGGCCCTGGCCACCGAAATGCTAAAAATGATGGAAAGTTTGTAGAACATAAGCCACAATATTAAATGAAGGGACTTGCTAGCATCTGATTGTCAGATCCGAGCACTAGTTCCGTACGATCGGTTGCAATATTTCTCAATCATATATGCAATAAAAAATGATAAAAATATCAATGTTGTACATGTGAAATCAAGTGGTTACACACATGAAATCAAAATGTTGTATACATGAAATCAAAATACCGCATACATGAAATAAAAAATGTTATACACATAAAATTAAAATGTTGCAACAAAAGAAATACCTATCTCCATGGCAGGCAGCGGCGAAGGTCTTAGGTGTGGCTGCAGCAGGCAGTGGGAAGGTGGTGTGAAGTCAACGGCGACGGTCAGATCTGACAGCATCGTACCTGAGGACGATCGAAGAGGAAGTCGGCGGTGATGGCCAGATTCGGCGACGCCGGCGTCGATGATGGGGTGGCTGGGACTTGTGATCATCATCGTGCATAGGGTCTGAGGATCATCATAGAAAGAGGAAGAGAGTAAGAGAATAGAGATAATGAGGAGTGAAGCCGTACGATTTTCGTATGTACTTACAGTAGCAATTCCGTTAAACGAAACCTGGGCAGATATAAATTGGCTAGCACATGATCAATTAGCGGAGAGGAAACCACACGTCCGAAGCTAGCTACTGCATTTGCATGCCGAGTCCACGCTTGACCATACGCTCGCGATTGACATGACGCGCCGAGAAGAAATGGACCATTTCTTTCTTTAATTTGGTACATTTCTTCTTTAATTTAATCTCACTTTTCCACAATAAAAATGAGCTAATTACGCGGCTATATATACTCCTACCTTCACCTCCTCCATGGCCACAGCATTCTGAAACTCCCTCATCCTCTTGAGCCTTCCGTTCGAGAAGCGAAGCGAAGCAGAGCAAGGCAGGAAGCAAGCGCGTGGCAGAGAGGCAGCCGGCTGTTCGATCGATGGCGACGGCGGAGTGGTGGTTGTGGCCAGTGCCGGCGTGGCTGGGCTCCGGCGCAGCGTTGTTCGTCGTTTTGCATGTCGTCGTGGGCGCAATCGCCGTCCTGTCGTCGCGGGCGCGGCCGTCGTCGTCGTCTCCCCGCCTCGGCGGGATCTCGCGCAGGGCCTCGTCGGCGGTGCTGCAGCGCCTCCGGTCCTTCTCCATCTTCTCCTTCCCGTCCGCGTGCTTCCACACTGCGCCGGACACGGCCCCCGCCACCTTCCAAGAGGCAGAGGAGCCAGGAACGGCGAGAAAGCAACCGTCGCGATCGAGTGCGCTCGCACCACCTGCCGCAGCAGAGCCAGCACCGGCGACAGAGGAGGACGGCCAGCCGGAGGAGGATCCGAACTCGATGAGCATGGAGGAGGCGTACGCGCTGGTCCTGGCGGGACGGCAGCGGCCGGCGCCGACGGAGGAGGAAGTGAGCAGTGCGGAGGTGGACGCCAAGGCGGAGGAGTTCATCCGGGCCTTCAAGGATGACCTGAGGCAGCAGCGCCTCAACTCCATCGCCAACTACACCCAGAAGCTCAAGAACCGCGCGCTTGCCGCCATCCACCGGTAGCCCGGACGGATACCGGCCATTGATCGTTCCGCTGCTCGATTGGCTCATGCTTGCTCAAAGTTCAGATCACACCACAATCCAGAGAGTCCAATTCAGCTTTGAGTTGTTCTCATGTACGTCGACGCGGGCTCGCCGCCGGCCGCCGGCAAGTTCGGCTTTGATTCACGTGTTCATTTTGTGCAGAGGTCAGGATTCGGAGGAGACCAAATCATTTTTCAGTTGCTCCTGTGCATGCGTTAATGCATATAGTCGGTTGTGTATATACTTTATGCCTGCTATATTGGGCTATGGCTTATTAGTCTAATATGCAGTGATTGCTGAATATTAAAAAGAACAGATTTTTATATAGTTTAGCAAATGACTTGTGTTTTTTTCTTGTATATACGATACTGTTCTATTGTACACATATTTTATTTGTTCTTTTGAAAAGAGGTTACTATAATCACATGTGTGATTTTTTCAGCTGGTAAATTCTGTGTATTAAAGTTGGATATATTTGTGGCAGCTACACTCGAGATGATTTAATTGTAGAATTTACGGGACTCAAACCCAGAAAAGTAATTTATCAACAGCCATGTTAACCGAATAAATAGGCCATTTTTTAAGACGAAAAGTCCATTTTCTGAAACCAGAAAACGGTATTCTTCCTCTTTGAAAGGAAAAAAGAAGGAAAAATTTAGGAAATGAGCCTAGCTCAATTGTTGCGATGTGCGAGTGTACAATCGGCTCGAATTCAGGTACCCATTTTTCTTAATTAAATTGATTTATAGTTCCTCTTAGGTATATAAAAAAACCTTTTGAGAAGGAAAAAAACGGAGAAAAAAAAAGGGTATTCCTTGTTTGATTCTGCCCCACATTGCCGACACAACAGAAAGCGAGCGATGTCGTCATGTCATGTGACGTGTGCGATCTGTCTACTAGCTTTCAGCCGGGCACAAGAAAGCCGAAATGCTCGGGGCATTTTTTTTAAAAAAAAATGGTTCTACGGATTAATTTTTGCAAATCTAGATTGATCCGTTCATTACTAACCTACAGGCAGTGTACTGCCGAGCCCCTGTGCGGCTGTGCGGCAGCATGTCATGCATCATAATTAGCGTTTAGTTAAGATCATGATTAGTGCTAATTATATATAGTTAGTAATAATTATATATGATTAGCATTGATTAAGCAACACAATAAACATGGGAATTTAATTGCTGCCACGGTAGGGGCGCTGATAGTGCTTGTCGAGCTCCTCTAGTTCGGTAGGCAGTTGTTGAACTTGATAGGTCCAAACAAAAGAGTAGATTTATAAAAATAAATATCTAGAGACCAACTTTTTTTAAAAAAAGCTAGGGTGTCATTTGTGTGAACAATTCATAAAGTCCAACCGTATTACTCGCTAATCTGCAAAGCCTAGCCCAGTAGACTGAGAATTAAAAGCCCAATTAAGGCCCAGTTACATTTAACCAGGGCCAAAGCACATGTCTATCTCTAATCAAATCCTAGCCTCAGGTTCGACTGACGTTACGTCCAACACCTCGTGGGCACCGTGAAAGCCACCTCTCTCATGTCGAACACCTGACACCCACCGCCGATCATTAAGCGGCGACGTTCGGAAAGATGCTATCCCACGCTTGGCGCCTTCACCCGACCCTCTGCCGCCTCCTTTGCCCAACCTCTGCATTCTGCCCTCCTCCTCCTTTCCCACAGCACCAACCCACCTTCTAAACCCCTCAACCCTGCCCTCTCCTCCACCACCGTCGGCTAATAATTGGCCACCTCCGGTGCCGATATCTTTTGACCTCCCACCAGTCAACGCCAATGGCGTCTGCCCGGGCTGTGGCATTGCCATGCAGTCCGTCGACCCATCCCTCCCGGGCTTCTTCTTCCTCCCATCCCCCAAGTCCCCCAACTACCGCGCACACCTCACTCTCGTCACCGTCGACGACACCAACATGCTGACCTCCCCCAAGTCCAAACGCCTCCGGGAGGGCTAAGAGGCCTCGTGGGGGACGAGGCGGCGGTGGCAGAGGGCAAGAAGGACAGCAAGGTGGTGGTGCACCGCAGTGCTACTCGCTGTGCCACTACAGCCGCGTCAAGTGCCCCGATGCCGAGCCCCTGCTCTCACGCTTCGACTTTGTTGCCGCCATTAGCCTACGCCTCCACTCACCATCAGGGGCCAGGTCGCTCATGCTGCTCCTCGCGGACGCCTCTGTTGGGACTGAATCGCTCAATCCTCACTCTTGCCACTCTGGATATATGAACGCTGAGGGAGACTAACACAGAGAGAAAAACTTCTTGAGACTGAATCGCTCAATCTCTATTTTCCTCAACTCTTTTCAGCTCTTACAGCTTAATTCATACATAACAGGAATTACTCAGCTTAAATAAGCCTCATGCACACACACACGACCACCACACACCCCCTAACTTAGGCCTATTCTCATGGCTCGTGAAATCTCTCCACGGTCGCATGGGACCATTTTTCACAGCTACGACCGCTTCTCACGGCGCTTCAACTTCCAACTTCCCTAGACACTTGAACGCTTCGACTTTCGATCACAATATGCACTCGGACGCTCCGACTGCTACAGTGTTCTTTCGACTACGCCTTACAACCACGGCTGCCTTACGACCATGGCGCATTATCTCGATGCTACGACCACTGCTTCTCGCGTATTCGTAGTCTTTGACTGACTTCGTACTTGGATTCGACCACTGTAGCTTCAACCACAGTTCAACCATTATGGCTTTGACCATTTACAAATCATCATGATTAATTTTAACACCTCGAACTTCAACGGCTCCTTCCCGCGTGCCGTGTCGTGCCTGGTCGCGGCCGCCGGCGAGGCCCACCGTGCCGACTGGAAGCGCGGCGCGCCGGCCAACCTCCCCCGCGCGTTGCTCGTGGTCACCAAGCTCGACCTGCTACCGACGCCGTCGCTGTCCCCCCAACGACGTGCACGCGTGAGCGCACGCCCGCGCCGGCGCCGACCTGCGGCTCCCTGGGGTGGGGTGCACCTCGTCAGCGCCGCGCGCGGGTGGGGCGTGCGCGACCTGCTCAACCATGTGCGCGAGCTTGCCGGGGCGCGCGGCAGCGTGTGGGCTGTCGGCGCACGGAATGTGGGGAAGTCGACGCTGCTCAATGCCATTGCCCGGTGCTCTGGAGTAGAGGGCGGGCCAACCTTGACGGAGGCACCGGTTCCAGGAACAACCCTCGGGTGATCCGGGTGGACGGCGCTCTTGGAGCACAGGCAAAGCTGTTCGACACACCAGGCCTGCTTCACGGGCACCAGCTGACGTCAAGACTGACACGCGAGGAGCTGAAGCTGGTTCAAGTGAGCAAGGAGACGCGGCCATGGACATACAGAATAAAGGTCTCATTTTCCCCCCGTCTTATGCACCCTTGACCAATGTTGTTCGTGATTATGCGTAATAGGGATAATTGCTGCTCATTTCGTCAAGCCCTTGGTCAATGATGTTTCTTGCAAACAACTCTTGCTTGTTCTTGTTCTGTGCGACAGAACTAAATATGCTTTTGGTTAAGCAATTGTGATTATGTGAGGGCCCGTAGGGAAGATTGGAAGGTGAATGCTTGTTTTGTCAAGTAAAAATAAATTGTGGAACTGAAGCCGGCAAATGCATGATAAGAAACTGGACTTGTGGTTTTTTCAAGTAAAAAAGAAATTGTGGAACTAAAGCCGGCAAATGCATGATAAGAAACTGGACTTGTGGTTTTTTCAAGTAAAAAGAAATAGGGAAATTGACGCCCTGTTGTACTTAACTACTTATGTAGTTTAAGTTCTTAGACTTGTGGCTGCATATCGTGGCTGGTTCATTCTTGAATAACTTACAGTTCCTTTGGTTAAGGATCACTAGTGCGACAGGATTTTTACTGTGCCGTTTTGGCATTTCCCATGTTAATCTTCCATGCTTATTATATGTACTTTGTTTAACAATCTTTACAGGAAGGGCAGTCTATACAT